>CM046000.1:102152752-103552752 GCA_025175895.1 Wurfbainia villosa | reverse complement strand
TTCATGCATTTAATTTGATTAAAATTGAGTTAAGGACAATGACATGACTTGAAGTTCCATTTATAAGGGAATCAAGTAGTGTTGCCTTAGGAAATGCATGAGGCCTTAGTTTAAGATAAACCAAAACCCACATCTCACATCTAAATTGACATGTATGTGTATTCTTACACCTTAGATACATGTGAGATGATAGGATATGAGTTAAGTTCAAGATGCATAGTTTTTGCATCTAGATGAACTCAAACTCATCTAAAATCATGTTGTGGATCATTGGGAAAGCTTATGTTCAAGCCATGTACACTAAACCCAAAGAACATGATCCAATATAGGTTTTTAAAAATATTTTAAAAACATTTTAGAAAATCTTGGTGAAGTCTATCTTTTGATAGCAATCACCATTGATGAAGTTGATACAAAGTGGGCTCAAACATTGAAGTTTTTTTTTTCATTTTTGAACTTTGTATCAATTTCAATATTTTATGGGTAAAATATTTTTCAAATATTTTTCACCCATTGTATTCCTTATAAGTAATGTACGTATGAATTTTCATGATTTTTCAAAATACGTAGAATTACTTATGCTTTTTCAAAATTCGATTCTGATAGCTAAAATTCGGAAATTTCAGTTATCGATTACGCTCTTGTTGGATCGATCGATAAACATACATGATCGATGGATGCCGATAAAGTCATTGGAAAATATGATATGTTTAGCCTATTTTCAGCTATGGTAAGATTCTCTAGCCACTCCTAACCCTAGAATATGCTTTAGGAAGCATTATAAAGGGTAAAAATCCATTGGATATGGATTAGGAGAGATGTTAAGGTGATGTATCAAATTTAAGGCGTGGGAAAGTTCAATGTTGAACTTTTAACTTTATTTTTGATGGTTTAGAGTTGCTATAGGCTTAGGGACTTTCCCAGGACATTGTCGGTGCAATGGTCAAGGGGGAGCAAGCCTTTAGGGGGAGGTATCCATCATGGGATGATGGATGTTATTTTTCCTCATGAGGGGGAGAAATGGGATTTTGAGATATCCAATTTGGAAATTAGGAGAGTTTGTAGGATTTCCTCTCTTAAGTGATATGAGACTTATCACTAGGAAGATTGTAGGCATCCTAGAGGTTTTTGGACTAAGGGGGAGATTGTAAGATCTCATTAGAATATGAGACATTGACCTCCTTGGGGTGAACCTTTTTGATGTATGTCAAAAAGGGGGAGAATGTTAAAATTACCAATTTGGGAAAATTGGTAAGGCAATTTGAGTTTGAGGCCTAACTCAAAGTGTTTTTGTCAAACATCAAAAAGGGGGAGATTATTGGTGCAATCGACCCAGGTCACGATTGACCGGACTCGAGTTTGACTCGAGTAAATGTTTTGATGTTTGACATGGATGTCTGACATGTGTTGGGGAGATTGCTGATGCAATTGACCCATGTTAGTATTTGATGTTTGACGATGGTTTGACCATTGTCATGGAAAGTCCAAGTGGGACACTTGGCATTGGAAAAGTCCAAGTCTTGAGTACTTGGCATGTAAAGTCTAAGAATAGGTCTTGGCAAGGGAAAGTCCAACATGGGTTGGCAAGGAAAGTCCAAGCATGGGTCTTGGCATGGAAAGTCTTGTTGGTGCAATCGGCCCAGGTCACGATTGACCAAGACTCGAGTTTGACTCGAGTGATGTTTTGATGTTTGACAAAGTGAGTTGACATTGATGTTTGACATTAATGTCTATTGATGTTTTGAGGAGATTGTTTATACAATCAACCTGGGTTATGTTTAACCGGACTCGAGTTTGACTCGAGGGAGACTTTGATGGTTGACTAGAGTTGACCATGTCATGGAAAGTCCAAGTTTTGAGTATTTGGCTTGTAAAGTCCAAGCATGGGTCTTGGCAAGGAAAAGTCCAAGCATGGGTCTTGGCATGGAAAGTCTAACATGGGTTGACAAGGGAAAGTCCAAGCTTGAGTCTTGGCATTTGAGAAGTCCAAGGGGTTTGATATTGGCGGCGTAAAGTCCAAGCAGGAGTCTTGGCAGCATAAGTCCAATGGTTGGCGACGTAAAGTCCAAGCGGAGTCTTGGCGGCGTAAGTCCAATGTACCTTGACGGTGTAGACACCATTAGCATGACATAGCCGATGGAAGCACCGGAAGGCTAGCGCGATGGATGAACAAGTCATGAATGACTTGGAGGGATCCGAGAGGCGTGAGGCTGATGGAGGTGGCTAGAAGGCTTAGGTCTAGGCTAAGGGTGGTCTAGCAAGTATGGGGGCACCATACTTGGGTTAAACCTCATGGTTGAGGTTAAAACCTCATGTTTGAGGTGTGCCAGTCGACTGGTGCCATATGACAGTCGACTGGCATGAGTCAACTAGGGTTTGACTGCGGGAATTGCCCTAGCAGTCGACTGCCATAGGTGGGCAATCGACTGATTAGTCGAGCAGTCGACTGATCGTGTGATCAGTCGACTGATACTCAAGTTTTGGGGCATAGAATGGAGTCTCACTCGACCGCTGCAGTCAGCAGTCGAGTGATGGCTTGAACAATCGACTGATGGTAATGATCAGTCGATTGATGTCCTAGCCATTGGATTTTTCCAGCGTGGATTACACCATTGTCTCACAACAACAGTGTGATCAGTCGACTGATGGTCCCGATCAGTCGACTGATCAACTTTTTCCAGCCCAGGCAGAAGATATAAATGGAGCTCGTGGAGGAGAAAAAGCCATCCGGTTCTTGAGAGCTTTTGGGGCGATTTGTTGCTGCAAATCAGGTCTCCAAGTGCAAGTCAAACAACCAAGCATTCAAGCAATCAAAAGCAAGTGTTGTAAAGTTTTTCTTTACTTGTCTTTCGTATTTGCATTGTATATTGCTTGTATTTCATTCTTTCTGTTGTAAGATCATTTGTACGAGGTTTCTTCACCTCTGACTTATGTCGAGAAGGAGTTATTATGATTAGTAGTGCGTGTTTGCATTGCTAGGGCTTTTAGAGCCCAATCTGTGGAGTAGGAACCGTTCGGTTCCGAACCACGTTAAATACTTGTGTATTTATGTTTGTCTATTTCGTATTGCTTCATTATTATTCCGCTGTGCGCTAACGAAGTTTGTAGATGAACACGCGAAAGAATTCCATCACGTACTAGCTCGACGTTATTCACCCCCCTCTAGCAACCTCAAATCTCCTACAAGTCCAACATGGGTTGGCAAGGGAAAGTCCAAGCTTGAGTCTTGGCATTTGAGAAGTCCAAGGGGAATATTGGCGGCGTAAAGTCCAAGTGGGAGTCTTGGCAGCATAAGTCCAATGGTTGACGGTGTAAAGTCCAAGCGGGAGTCTTTACAGCATAAGTCCAATGTGCCTTGGCGGTGTAGACACCGTTAGCATGACATAGCCGATGGAAGCACCTGAAGGCTAGCGTATGGATGAACAAGTCATGGATGACTTGGAAGGATCCGATAGGCATGAGGCTGATGGAGGTGGCTAGAAGGCTTAGGTCTAGGCTAAGGGTGGTCTAGCAAGTGTGGGGGCACCATACTTGGGTTAAAACCTTATGTTTGAGGTGTATCAGTCGACTGGGACCTATGGGCAGTCGACTGGAGTGAGTCAACTAGGGTTTGACTGCGGGGAGTGCCCTAGCAGTCGACTGCCAGAGGTGGGCAGTCGACTGCTGTCTCGAGCAGTCGACTGATCTGGTGATCAGTCGACTGGTGCTCGAGAATTCAGGCACAGAATGGAGTCAAACTCGACTGCTGGGATTAACAGTTGAGTGAAGGCTCTATTAGTCGACTGATGTTCTATCCGTTGGATTTTTCCAGCATGGATCGCACCATTGTCTCACAGCAACAGTGTCATCAGTCAACTGATGGTCCTGATCAGTCGACTGATAGGCAAAATCCAGCCTAGGCAGCAACTTTAAAGGGAGCTCATGGAGGAGATTTCGATCATGGTTTTTAGAGGAGTTTTGGGGGCGAATTGTTGGTGTAATTCATGGTCTCCAAGTGCAACTCAACCAACCAAACAAGCAAGCTTCTAAAAGATCGATTGTAAAGTTTTCTTTGCATTTCTTTTGTTATATTCACTTGTATTTGCTTGTTGTATTTAGTATTACTATTGTAATCATTTGTACGAGGTTTCTCCACCTTCGGATTATTCCGAGAAGGAGTTTATTGGATTAGTGGTGTGTGGTCGTATCGCTAGAGCTCGTTTGAGATCGATTCGTGGAGTAGGAACCATTCGGTTCTGAACCACGTTATATTCTTGTGTTTGTGAGTGTGTATCGTGTTATTGTTTTTATTATTATTCCGCCGAACACTAACACGATTTGTAGACGCGATCGCGAACGAAATCCATCAAGGATCGACGTCGCTATTCACCCCCTCTAGCGGGCACATCGTTCCCAACATTTATATTCTCAGGAACAAAGTGGTCATGAAATTTGATTTCCCAACACCGCATACAATATACAGCTCGTCTAGAAATAAAGTGGTGCTGAGATTTATATTCCCAGGAACACAGTGGTCTTGAGATTTGAATTTCCAGCACCATGTACAATAACCAACTCGGCTAGAAAAAGGTGGTGCTGAGATTTATATTCCCAGGAACACAGTGGTGCTTGAAATTATATTCCCAGCACCACGTACAATTTCGAACTGAGCGAGAAAAAAAAATAGTGCTGGGAATTATATTCCCAAGAACATAGTGGTCCCGGGATTTGAATTTTCAGCACCACGTATAATATCCAGCTCGTCTAGAAAAAGGTGATGCTGGGAATTATATTCCCAGGAACACAACTAGGCCTGAGATTGAATTCCCAGCATCACATACAATGAATTTTGATGTGCCGAGGAAACTTTGTTCTGATCCTCCTACCTCCAAATTTTGGCCACGTACCACGAATAAATTCACTCTGGGTGAGATAAAAATGGTGCTGAAAATTATATTTCCAGAAACACTGTGGTGTTGGGATTTATATTCCCAGGAACTACGTGGTCCTAGGATTTGAATTCCCAGTACCATGTACAATATCCAACTCACCTAGTAAAGGGTGGTGCTGGGATTTATATTCCCAGGAACACAGTGGTCCTGAGATTTGAATTCCTAGCATCATGTACAATATTCAGCTCGTCTAGAAAAAGGTGGTGCTGGGATTTATATTCCCAGAAATGTAGTGGTCATGAGATTTGAATTCCCAGCACCATGTACAATATACAACTTGCTTAGAAATAAAGTGATGCTGAGATTTATATTCCCAGGAATACAGTGGTAATGAGATTTGAATTCTCAGCACCACGTACAATATCCAACTCAACTAAAAAAAGGTGGTGCTAGGATTTATATTCCCAGGAATGCAGTGGTGTTGGAAATTAAATTCCCAGCACCACGTATAATTTCGATCTGGTCGAGAAAAAAGGTAATGCTGGGAATTATATTCCCAGGAACACAGTGGTCTTGGGATACCAATTCCTAGCACCACACACAAAGTATGCAAAATCATTTAGCATACAAAGTATGCAAAATGGTATTCACAAGAAAATATACATTGTACAGATTTAAATCTCATCACAAAATTATAAAGTTGAAGTGGTTCACATATTTAACAACGTCTAAATTTTTTATAATTGTATAGATACTACATAATTTGGATTTACACTTTGCATCATTGAGAATGACTTTTATAGGCTGGCATCTTAGTGAAGTAAAAAATTTATAACTTTGTATACTATTACAACATATCCCAAATTACAGTACAGTCATAATTGCAAACAAAAGTGTGAGCTACACATTATTCTATTCCCCACCAAAAATCTAAAGCTCCTCATACCTTGCTGTCTGAATCTTTTAGGGTAACCAAATGATAGACTCTCAATGTATCGTATTGTAAAAAATGCACAGTCATAGCTGTAAAAAAATACAAATAATTAGTCCATTACTAACTTATAAAATATGGTATTTATAAAGAATATTAAATGTCTTACGAAGAGCTTTGTTTGGGACCCTGCACTCGACGCATGAAAAAATTTGCATTACCAAATTTATCAGCCAGGCCAGGATGCCAGTTCTCATAATACGAAGGGTGAATCTTTTTAAAGAATTCAACCTACATCCAAAAAAATGCTATCAATCCTCCGTACACAAACGGTTTATTTAAGTAACATATAAAATAACACTGCTTACTATTTCTTCAAATTGAATAGTGTAAGCTTTTCTGATGAACAATGAGTTGTAGTGGATAAACTCTGCATTTTGCAAGTCCGCCACTAGTAGGTGGCAGTGGTCATCACGGATTATTGGACAAAATATGTATCTGATTGGATCATCGCTTGGGGTTTTAAAAGTTTGCTGGAATGCTTGGGCATACATCATATTAAACATACCCTGTGTATAAAAAAACTTGTCAAAACACCGAAGCTTTAAAGTTGTTAATTCCATGCAAAAGGGGCAAAAACTTACCAGGAATCCAACCCCACAGAATATTAAGTTATAGTACGCCTTATCAGTCTCCTTACACTCATCAACTAAGACTGATAAATAAGCACTGATGCAATCCCCATGTGTCAAAACATTCCAATCAAATATTGTAAGGAAAGAGTCCATGTATAAGTTAATAGCATTCGTCTTCCACACTGGTCCTGATACTGTCACACTACACAAGGAAAGGGTTATTAGCAACTCTCAAAACATAAGATTACTATTATAAAGTGTATAATCTTACTCCATTTTTTTTAGTTTCAATAAACACTCCCCGACTGCTAGATCCATCTTATTGGTGAATTCTTTATAAGTTTGCTGTATATAAAAAAAAATAGTTAGAATAAAAAAATTTTCTCTGAAAAATAGGGACTTATGCTCACCTCCAATATCCTTGTCTTGACTTCGTCGAGTGGTTGTTGTTGGTCTGTGGAGACTTGTGTGGCAGTAGATAATATTTCAGGTTCACACTCCTCGGTAGTTGATTTCCCTTTTTTATCCTGGACTGACTCATGCTCAAAATTTGCCTCTTCAGGAGCGATATTAAGGTCTGATGAGAGATACTCAATGGCCTTGCTGGGAACTATTTGAGTTTCAACTCTCCTTCTTTTAGGAATGTTAGCAAACCATGCAGGAGGAACGCTTGTACTTGTAGGGGGTGATACACCATGAAGAGCCCTCTTTCGCACACAAACCTTCCTCCTAGTGTATGTAGTAGAAGGTTGTTGGGTCTGTGCAGCTTGTATGGGCTGTGATTGTAACCCCTCTACATTTCAGGATTGTAAATTTAGTTGAAGCTCCAATATTAAACTGTCCTTTTCAGCGATTAATGCTTCTTTTTCACCAATTATATTATCCCTTTCACTTATCTCATTGTCCTTCCTACTTCTGACCTCCTCCAATTGTTAAAGAAGCTCCTGTATTTTCTTTTCTTTTTCTTCGATGGTTGCATCCTTAAGTAGGGAGGTGCTGTCCAAGTTAGTACTTGCTTCAACTAGCTTGGTGCATAGAGTTGAACCTAGTTCTGCATTCTCTTGGCATACTGGACATGCCTTTTCTCCTGCGTCGAGCTGAGTTTCGGATTGAGGAGTTGAAGCACAAATCCTAGGTGGAGAAGTGTTCTGTATCAGATGTAGCTTTGACTGTGTTGGCATTAGATCAACAATTATTTTATCTGGTAGGAGACCATCTACCATCTTCTTAACAACCCTTACATTTGTGGAACTCCACCTCCATCTCAACATTCTTGGCAAAACATGAGAGACGTGTGGAGGTAGGATACACAAATGCTCACACATCCATACCTGGAATGACAAAATTAGTTGTTAATAGACAGATTGATCTATACTCTTTGTGGAAAACATAAAATATATTCACTTACAACCAATAAGTGTGTGAAACCCTTAAGCATTGGTCTCGTAGATCCACCACCGATCTCTGCTTTTGGTCACAACGTCACTCCCATACCAATTTACTCCATTTGAGGAGCCATGTAGGTATAAAGTGCTTCGCACCAATTATACCTGCCTAAGTTATCAAAATCGTCTACACAATCTATAAGTGATCGCATAGGTATTCTAGGCTTACTGCTAGTGGTAGTAAAAAACACACAAGAGAAAAAATATAAAATAAACAACTGACAATAAAATTTTTCAGATCCCAAATTATCTGGAGATCTGGAACTCTTCATTAATTCCTCCAGATGCTTGTTAGAGCAATCAGCTTCCACAAAATATTGTAAATATAGCTGACCAGAGGGAGCTTCATTGTTCATAGGAACTACGAATCCATCATTTGGTAGACCAAGGATGAAGGAAACATCAGTCTTTGTGAAATGTAATTTCTTGTCATGGAATATAAAACATTTCTCCTCGCAGTCCCAATTATCAAACATATTTTGAATGAGGGGTCTGACATGGGTAATATTTGGAATGTCCAAAACCCACACAAAAGAGGAGCTCCAAATCAATGTTACTTCTTCCTCAGTCGGCGGCACACTTGCAATAAATTTTTTAAAATGTGAAATGTTGCTTTTCAAGTTCATTCTCTTTGTTCTTCCTCGCATCAATGCAAGGGTTCTTCTAGAACTATCGCTTGATGTTTCAACAGTTGAAGCCATCATGACTTGAAAAAACTACATTAGGTCACGAACTAAATGCATTGTAATACGACGATTTGAAACTAATAGATGAAATGGATTGAAACATGTGTGTTGATAGAAACAAACGTTACCTATGCTCAAATGGATTATTAAAACCCTAAACCCTATCAGGCCCGATTTAAAATGATATCGCCGACGAAAATGGAAAAACCCTAGATGGGATGCACCTTCAACTGCGACACAGGTTATGGTCAACGAAAGAAGTTAAGTAATCTACAAAACTTACGAACGTTGAAAATCTAAGCATCAGGCAATTCCACAAGAGATAGATCGAAAGGAGCGACAAAGAAATGAAATTTAGTCATTTGAACTACCAACGGGGGGTTTTATATTAACGGGTCGGGTGAGGTGGCCCGGATTTTTATTACAGTTTTGCAAAATAGATCAACATGCAATTAGTTAGGCCATAAGTTTATAACGCCATAAGTTTCAGGCAGCCCACGATAATGCAAAATAGATCAACATTCATTTAGTTAGGCCAACCAAAACAGATTTAGATATATTAAGATGATCCAGGTACATACCTAAGAGAATCCAGGCTCGTTCCCCTGCCTTGATCGAGTGCCCTCTCGTTCTGCCATCCATTTCTCCACCATCGCTAAAGTAGCATGTACATTCTGCTCATGCTGGAGAATAACCTCCAAGCGTTGGGTGGCCTCCTCCCGATCATGCCTTGCAGTCTTCAAGCGCCTTATCAGAATTGCACGCTGCTTCTCTAGTGTTGGGACGAAGATACGCTGAGTTGGAGGATGGGCCGAGGAGCCCTCCTCAACGTTCGAGGAGGAAGAAGACTTCTCCCCAGGGTTGTGTTCGCCTCGGGAAGCCATGAAGGAGATGATCTATAGTAAAGGAAGGGGTTAAGAAGCTCCTTGACGATTTTTCACCTTATGTAGCCTAACGAAAATGAGTTAATGAGGACGCCAGAGAGTTGGTTTGTGATATTCCCAGAACACCCTTCCCGCATACTTTTGTTTCGATGTGTGGGAAATCAGCAAACATTGTTTTGTCAGCATTGGTGCGAGAAAAAAATTTAATACAACTACCACACATAAATTAATTGCACAGTAAGTATTTGATAAATAAGCTGTCTAATATAAAAATTGTTTCCTTTACAATTATTTACACAGCTACTATTGACAATTAGGAATTAGTAGGCGGTGGCATTCTACAGGACCTCCTATTATGGCCAAGATGTTTGCATCTGCTGTATTTATTTTTCACCTTCCCAGTATGTTTAGACTCAATGCGTGCCTTTTTTCTTCGACCCAGCTATACAAGGCTACGAGGAGGTAGAACTCCAAAATTTTTGTCACCATTAGGCTAAAATTTCTTACTCCGACATGGATAAATACGATCCATGTAAGTGGCCTCTCAAGTTTCCCTTAGAAAATAATGCTCACAATAACAGTATAGATCCATGTTCCGATATATGATGATTGCAATAGCATGCGAGCAAGGAATTCCTGAATTTTGAAACTCACCACAGATGCAACTGCGCCTCTCCAAATCAACAATATACGAAGAAGCTATTGTCTGTACTTCAATTTCTGTTTGTGAGTATGGGAATACGGAATATAATCGAATTCTTTCTCTCCTTTCATCAATCTCTTTAATGGCATAAGGTGTTAGAAAACCTGACCTTTTTGAAGATTCTTCCCTATGGTTAAAGAACCATTGAGCAACCTTTCTTCTAGTATTATCAATTAAACTGGTGATGGAGAGTTCACGTGTTTCCTTGAATAATGAATTTAAACTCTTAGAACAATTAGTGGTTTACATTGTGTACCTCCTCCCAGGAAAGTGTGCATTGGCTCATCTTTTTGGATCGATCTTTTGTAGCCACGCATATGCATCCTTGTGTTTTTCATGCATGTTCTGCATTAATCGATCAAACTCAACTGTTGTATTGGCTCTTGTTGCTGCCCAAAATAAACCTAATGAGGATCTATCCTGGGTATCTGTTACCATGTTACAAGACAAGTGCTAGCAACAAAAAGCATGATGGGCAGATGGATACACTTTGTTAACTACTGATATAATCCTCCGATGTCTATCCGATACAATGCTCAACGACTCTGGAAGGACAGTAAGGAATATCTTTACATGATCCAAAAACCACTCCTAGGCAGATCCACATTCAACTTCGGCAATTCCAAATGCAACTGGAAGAATTTTTGCATTACTGTCAACGACAGTTGCCATTAGCAACACACCGGGATACTTACCGGTGATATGTGTAGCATCAACTCTAATTAGTTTTCGCAAATAAGACCTGAATACTCTTCCACAAGCACCAAATACCCAAAAACATCGCTTGAATTGATTTTCACCATTTCTTAGTACTGCAACATAAGTATTAGGATCTCTAACTCTTAACTCACGCAAGTACATTGGAAGATCAATATAGGTCTGATCAAAATCAACAACCACTCTTTTTAATGCTTTCTATCTGGCTGTGTATGCTTTCTTGTATGAAATGTGAACACTAAACCTAGCTTGAATTTCTCTTTGAATTGAACTTGGTTTGTAATCATCAAAAGTAGCTAACCATCCTACAATCTGGTTTGCTACAAATGTGGATGTGCAGGCATGGTGATCTGCTGTTTCCCTAACTATGTCATATTCATGCTGCTTTACATATTTTGTGACAGTGAACTCCACATCTCCACTTGCAACTAATCTCCATGAACATGGCTGATTGAAGCAAATAACTTTAATTCTATTAAGTCTGGTGTCAACTGGCTTGTATATGGAGTTTTTTAGCATCGCATGCCTTACTAGTGCATCTTTAAACTCTTGTCGGGAGGAAAAAACTTGTCCAGTGAAAAATTCATTTGGATCAAATGAACTGAGAGGTGCCAATTGTGTTATTCGTGGATTTAAAACATAGGGATCATCAGCAATTGAGAACACTTCCTCTAAGTCACTCTACTGATCTGGGTTTAACTCAACTTCTTCATGTTGGATATCATCAGCTAAAAATTCTTCTGAAGGATTTGTATATTCTAACTGCTCTATCACTTGTATATCACTCACCTCCTCTTCACTCCAAGTTTCTTAAAAATATTCATCAACTACTGTAGTAGTAGTGACAAACTCTTCTTCGAGTGTGGAAGAACCTTCTCTATTTATATCAAGGTGTTGATCACTGGTAATTCTATTCCCCACATCAGTAAACTAAGATGAAAATGAAATATTACTTGGGGACACATTTATGGAGTTTTGATCATCTAACTCTCTATCCTTCAAATTTGATACAATTGTTTCAAAAAATGAGAACACTTCATCAGGAAGTGGGTCATCCCTGCAAAGGTTTTTAAAATCAAAACAATTATATGTAGTGTGGTAACAATACTGGCACGTAGACTGAATTTTTTTAACTAGGGTTTGGAAGCCTAAGGACAAGTGGAGGATGGGAGTTTAGGGTTAGGTTTCTCAATTATGCACTTCACTAACCTACAAATTTGAGCTGGATAGGGCCATCAATGAATTTTGACCGAAAGCCATTGATGGACCTATAGATGTTGAAATTAGGAACAATCGATATGGAATGGAAGAGGAAGGCATTTAGAAGGTTTATGCGCAGAGGGATACTTAGTTTCAACATTCCTGCCAGTAGTTATGGGTGCGTGCCAATTGTCACACTCGTCTGAATGTTGGCACGGAGCATGATTTTTTAGAACTACGATTTGGGAGCCTAAGGAAAGGTGGAGGATGATAGTTTAGGCCACGCTTGCACTTCACTCGCCTAAAGGACTTTATTTATCTTCGATATAAATTGCTAGCACCACCATTTATCTCGGCCATGTTTCATCTCCATGGTGCTGGGAGTTTGAATCCCAGGACCACGGTGGTGCTGGGATATAAATTCCCAGCATCACCATTTATCTCGACCAGTTCAATTTCCATGGTGCTAGGAGTTTTAATCGCTGGACCACAATGTTGCTGGGGTTTCAATTCCCAACACTACTTTTCATCTCGGCAACTTAAATCTCCCTAGTGCCGGGAATGTAATTCCCAGCACCATGGTATTGCTGGGAGTTTGAATCCCAGGACCACGGTGGTGCTGGAATATAAATTCCTAGCACCACCATTTATTTCGACCAGTTCAATTTCTATGGTGTTGGGAGTTTTAATCGCAGGATCACAGTGTTGCTGGGGTTTCAATTCCCAGCACCACCTTTCATCTCGGCAACTTAGATCTCCCTGGTGCTGGGAATGTAATTCCTAGCACCATGGTGTTGCTGGAAGTTTGAATCCTAGGACCACGGTGGTGCTGGGATATAAATTCTCAGCACCACCATTTATCTCGACCAGTTCAATTTTCATGGTGCTGGGAGTTTTAATCACAGGACACAGTGTTGCTGGGGTTTCAATTCCCAGCACCACCTTTCATCTCGGCAACTTAAATATCCCTAGTGCTGAGAATGTAATTCCCAGCACCATGGTGTTGCTGGGAGTTTAAATCCCAGGACCATGGTGGTACTAGTGTTGGGATGTATACTGAAAGTCTAGCCTTTGTATGAACATCTTCATTTTGAAATAAGAATCACATGATCAATGTTTGCATTTTTGCATATTGTCTGATACTTTACATTGTAGATAACATGGTGGTGGTGTCACACAGAAGATTATGTTATCAGTTCCTAAAACTCGCAGGACACAGTGTTGCTGGGGTTTCAATTCCCAGCACCACCTTTCATCTCGGCAACTTAAATCTCCCTGGTGTTGAGAATGTAATTCCCAGCACCATGGTGTTGCTAGGAGTTTGAATCCCAGGACCACGGTGGTGCCGGTGTTGGGATGTATACTGAAAGCGTAGCCTTTATATGAACATCTTCATTTTGAAATAAGAATCACATGCTCATTGTTTGCATTTTTGCATATTGTCTGATACTTTACATTGTAGATAACATGGTGTGTGGTGTCGCACAGAAGATTATATTATCAGTTCCTCATAGAGTAAAAGTAGAGGCTCACAACCAAGATGGTTTTGGACAAACCATTGGCATGGTTGTAGTGTGATTTGGTATTGGTTTATCTTGACCATAGAATTACACTAGTACACTTTGTGTGTATTGAGCAGGACCGATTTAGAGGTGATTCAATTTATACTAACTATATAATTGAATCAGACCTCAGATATTATGATGTACATGCTCTTAATCCCGATATAATAATGGGAACATGTACTTAATATTTATTTCTTTGATTTACCAATGGGCGAGATTTATGTGTTAAATCGATAGGCTTGGTAAGTTGGGAAATAATATTATTTACATGGTGTGCCATTGATTATAGGAGGAAACCATGTCCTATATACTAGGATGATGATGTTTCCTTGAGGAGCTCATAAGGTTCATCATGTAAATCCTGCAGGTGGACTTAGTCCAACATGATGATAAGGATGAGTGGTACTACTCATGGAGTTAGATATTAATTAATTAAATTGTTAGTAATTTGGTTAATTAATGGACATTTGATATCTTAAACACGGGGAGATATTTTGTACAAATAATATGTGGAGCCCATATTTAATTATGGGGGTTGGTGAGGTAGATAAATGATAATCCTCTAGTGGAATGGATCATTATTAATGGATCGGGTTTTATGTGGTTCGGATCCATTAGGTGGCCAAGATCCAACTTCTCTTCATGGTCCCTATTGTAGTCTATTATAAATAACTCATGAAGCCTAGATCTATATAAGGGTTGGAGAGGCTTGGGCGGCAACATAAGTTCTTCTAGGGTTTTTGGAGTTGGCGTTGGAGGCTTGGGTGGCAAGGAATAGAAGAGGTGTGCTAGGGTTTTGGTTGGTTCATCTCTTCTTGGCCGACGACAACAAGACAAGGAAGCTAGGGTTTTTCCTTCCTTTCCCACTCTTGGCCGGTGCCACCCTCTTCCTTCTCCATTGTCGGCGCCTCCCTTTCCTTCTCCAAGGGCCGACGGCAACAAAGGTGAGGGTTCCTCCTTCCTTTATCTTGGCCGGCACACCCTCTCCCTCTCCTTAGGGTCGGCGGACACCAAGCTTGGTGGTTGGTGGTCGGCGCAAGCAAGTAGAAGAAGGGAGCTTTTGTTCTTCCCTTGTTCGGAGCGAGCAAGGAAGGGAAGACGCGATCTAGGAGGCTTCGACTCTTGGAGGATCGTCGCCCACACGATGTCCAAGTGGAGGATAGGAATACAATAGAAGATCAAGAGGTAAAACAAGAGGTATAATCTTGTTTAGTTTTGATTTTAGTTCTTTTGTATTTTGTATGTTATTGATTAACATGGACCCCGATGATAAACACAAAAACTGGCAATCCGTTCATCATGTATTTCGTGGCTAATCGAGGAAAATAGTTAGGTTACTTGAATAACAAGTTTGTTCAGGCGACTACTCAATTCGAATAGCATGATGATGGATCGGTTGCTTGGGTAATCCATCTCCATTCGGATTAGATTTAGTAAAATTTTAATCCGAGGACGTGTGATAGGATCGCCATGCACAAGCGACCGAAGTGAGAAGCAATTCCCTATCAAGTGGTATCAGAGCCACGATTTCCGATTTTGTGTGTTTTAGATTCGGTTACTTTCATGCATTTATCATATATTTTATGTCGGATAATAGTAGGATATGCGTAGGCTAACTTTTTGCTTGCAGGCATAAGATCCAACTATTATGACTATATGGATGTATGTGATTGTAATTATTTATTTGAATCCTCAGGGTTGACGAGGCTAATTAGTATTTAATTTTTTGTAATTAAATACGACACTGTTTAGCCACTCATTTTAATTTACTTTCGATCTAGATATGTTGTACACTCCTTTGTGGAGTATAGAATCAATAGATGTAAATTAAAATATTTTATCTCGGCTCGGATCCCCTTATGGCTAGAGCATAGTAAAGGGAGGAGCGGACGAGGTGGCGACACGACAAGAAGCATATTGGAAAACAAAAGCCATAATAGTTGAAAAATATATTTTTCATATTTATTGCTTATTGTTTGATATGCATGTTGTGTGTTTGAGAAAATTCCTCAATTTTAAATTACTAAGTGGGAGAGGGATATTTTTTAATTCCCGCGGCCTCTATTAAAATTTGACATGTGATGCGAACAAACTTGCGCGTTGGCTCTGAGTGCCTTTCTCCATATCAGATGAGTTTGTTTTGAGGATCACTAGGTCAAATATGGTTATAGAAAATTATTTATGAGCGTGTGTACTTCCCCATCGGAAGGCACATAATCTGAGGTAATTGCCTTGGTATCGAGTAATGGTAAATACTTAGATGAAAATAAAAGTATCCTCCCCATCGGAGTCACTGCTTTTATTTGTAGGGACGAAGAGGAACCAACTATTAATTTTATTTGTCAAAAAGTAAGGTTGACAGGATAATAAAATTAATGGGTAAAACCTCCTCTTACAAATGTAGAATTCGTATACGTCCACACTATCGTGGCATACGATATTCTCGGTGTTTTGAGGTGTTGATTGATTTTAAAATTTTATTGTTTGAGGAATCAATAAACTTTTGAAATCTAATGTTTTGATTTATGTGATTCTTAGGTTTTTTCAAAATTACTTTCAACCCACTTGTTGTGATTCTGAAAAAAAATAAACTTATTGGACCTAACTATGTTGATTGGAAAAGGAATCTGGACATTGTCTTAACTACCAAAGAGTACAAATATGTACTCTTCGAAGAGTGTCCTCCTAAGCCTACGGATGATTCTGGTGAAAAGGAGAAAGAGAGTTATAAGAAGTGGATCAAGGCTGATAAGATGACACGGTGTTACATTTTGGTTTCTATGTCAAATGTATTGCAACATCAGCATCAGACCATGACTACTGCCTATGACATGATGCTCAATCTCAAGGAACTTTTCGAACACCAGAATCGGGCTACTAGGTAGGAAGCTATGAGGAACTTGATGACGACCACCATGGTTGAGGGAACACCCATGAGGGATCATGTTCTTAAGATTATGGCTCATTTGAATGAGCTAGAAGTCCTTGGAGCGGAGATCGATGGGGAAACCCAGGTCGATATCATTCTCTAATCTCTACCTAGGAGTTTTGAGTAGTTTTGCCTGAACTACAACATGAATAAAAGGTTGTATTCATTGGCGGAGCTTCTGACAGAACTCCAGGTGGTAGAGGGAATTTTTTGTCAGAGTTCTCAGGCTTTGGTTCCTTAGAAGGTTTCTACTTCTAAGCCGAAAGGCAAGAAGAAGAAGAAATAAAGTGTAGCAAAAATGGCGGCAGGACCTCAGGCAGGAGTGAAGAAGCAGAAAGGCAAGTGCTTCACTTGCAAGCAGACTGGACATTGGAAGACGGACTATCCCAACCAGAAATAGAACAAAGGTATATCTTTTAGTTTAGTCGTTGAAACATCTTTAGCGGTGTTATCTACCGGTACCTGGTGTGTAGATACGGAAGCCACTAATCATGTCTGCAATACTTTGCAGGGGTTCCAGAAAATCAGATGACTAGCTGAGGGAGAGATTACCATCTACATGGACAATGCTCCGAAGGTGGCGGCTATTGCAGTGAGAGATGTTTATTTATCTTTTGATAGGAATAAAACTTTGATTTTGAGAAATTACCTTTATGTACCTTCATTTAGAAAGAATTTGATTTCAGTTCCTAAATTGTTTTTTTAATGGATATTCTATTTCTTTTAATGACATAGTTGTTATAAAAAGGAATAGGAAGATTATCTGTTCTGGTGCGTTGGTAGGAAATTTATACACTCTTGAACCAAAAGCTCCCACGATGCAAATAGAAATAAATAACTCATCTTCTAAATCTAATAAGAGAAAAGAACCTTCAAAAATGAACCAAACGTATCTTTGGCATCTAAGGTTAGGTCATATTAACCTGAGTAGAATTCAAAGGTTGATAGCTGATGGACCTTTGGGTTCATTGGTGGTGGAAGATTTCCTAACCTGCGAATCTTTCTTGGAAGGTAAAATGACCAAAAAGTCTTTTAAGGCCAAGGGGTATAGAGCCAAAGATGTGTTGGAATTGGTTCATTCTGATTTGTATGGTCCTATGTCTATCCAGGCTAGAGGTGGTTTTGAATATTTCATCTCTTTTATAGACGATTATTCAAGATATGGATACATTTACTTGATACGCCGCAAGTCTGAATGCTTTGACAGGTTCAAAGAATTCAAGGCTGATGTGGAGAAACGTCAAGGTAAAAGTATCAAGACACTACGATCTGATCGTGGTGGTGAGTACCTCTTGGGAGAGTTTAGAAGTTACTTATTAGAGGCTGGGATTCAATCCCAACTGTCTGCACCTGGTACACCCCAGCAGAATGGTGTGGTGGAACGAAGGAATATGACTCTTATAGAGATGGTTAGTTCGATGATGAGCTATGTAGGGGATCGATTGGAAGCTAGAGGGGGGGTGAATAGCTTGTTGTCGTTCGTTGATGGAATTTGATCGTGATCGCATCTACAAATCGTGTTAGCGCAGCAAAATAATAATAATAAAAATAATAACATGAAACACAATCACAAACACAAGATGTTTAATGTGGTTCGGAACCGAACGGTTCCTACTCCACGGATCGAGCTCTAATGAGCTCTAGTGACGCCAATGCAATCACTAATCACAAGTACTCCTTCTCGACACAAGTCGGAGGCGAAGAAACCTCGTACAATAGTTTACAACAATAAACTAAATATAACAAGCAAATACAATATGAAATACAACAAGAGAAGTAAAGAACACTTTACAAAAACTCTTTGGAAGCTTTCTTGTTGATTGCCTTGGACTAGCACTTGAAAGCCCTGATTTGCAGCAGCAACGCTTCAAAACATCCAAGAAAACCGATGTTTTTTCCTCCATCATGAGCTCCTTTTATAGCTTCAACCTGTGCTAAAAAAAGTCGATCAGTCGACTGGTCGGGACCATCAATCGAATGATGCCACTGTTGTCGTGAGACAACGGCTAGATCCACGTTGGATAAGTCCAACGGATCCATCAACCATTCCACAGACCCCATTCTCGTGGCCGAAACACCGAGCATCACCGATCGACCATACGATCGCTGATCGGTTTGTCCATCACCGATCGCCCATCTTCCGCCGATCGCTAGGCCACTTCCCGCAGTCAAACCCGAGTTGACCTACACCAGTCTACTACCACATGACACCAGTCGACTGGCACACCTCAAACATGAGGTTTTAACCCAAGTATGGTTCCACCATACTTGCTAGACCACCCTTAGCCTAGACCTAAGCCTTCTAGCCACCTCCATCAGCCTCACGCCTCTCGGATCCCTCCAAGTCATCCATGACTTGTTAATCCATTGCGCTAGCCTTCAGGTGCTTCCATCGGCTATGTCATGCTAACGATGTCTACACTGCCAAGGCACATTGGACTTACGCCGCCAAGACTCCGCTTGGACTTTACGCCGCCAATCATTGGACTTATGCTGCCAAGACTTCACCCTTAGACTTTACGCCGCCAATATCAAACCCCTTGGACTTCTCAAATGCCAAGACTCATGCTTGGACTTTCCCTTGCCAACCCATGTTGGACTTTCTATGCCAAGTACTCAAGACTTGGACTTTACCTTGCCAAGACCCATGCTTGGACTTTACATTGCCAAGACCCATGCTTGGACTTTCCCAAATGTCAAGTGTCCCACTTGGACTTTCCCATAATCGCATGGTCAACCCTAGTCAACCATCAAAGTCTCCCTCGAGTCAAACTCAAGTCTGGTCAATTATAACCTGAGTCGATTGTATAAACAATCTCCCCAAAACATTAACCGACATCAATGTTAACTCACTTTGTCAAACATTAAAACATCACTCGAGTTAAACTCGAGTCTGGTCAATCGTGACCTGGGCCGATTGCACCAACAATCTCCCCCTTTTTGATGTTTGACAAAATAAACCTTGAGTTAGGCCACTAACTCAAATTTCCTTACCAATTATCCCAAATTGGTAATCCCAAAACACTCTCCCAATACTTCTCCCCCTTTTTGACTAACATAAAAAAGGTTCTCTCCAAGGAGGTCAATGCCTCATGTCCCAATGAGATCTTACAATCTCCCCCTTGGTCCAATAATACCTAGGATGCCTACCATCTTCCTAGTGATAAGTCTCATATCACTCAAGAGAGGCAATCCTATACTCTCTCCCAATTTCCAAATTGGGTTTCTCAAAATCCCATTTTCCTCCTCATGAGGAAAAGTACCATCCATCATCCCATGATGGATACCTCCCCCTAAAGACTTGCTCCCCCTTGACCATTGCACCAACAATGTCTTTGGGAAGTCCCTAAGTCAATAGGAACTTTAAACCATCAAAATTAAGGTTCTAAGTTCAAACATGAACTCTTCCACCCTTAAATTTGATACTTTGACCTAAGACTTCTCCAAATCCATATCCAATGGATTTTCACCCTTCATAATGCTTCCCAAAGCATATCCTAGGGTTAGGAGTGGTTAGGGACCTTAACTGCAGCTGAACACGGGCTAAACAAACCTAGTTTTCTCGAAATCAGCATTGTGACTCATCGATTACGATCATTGCCACATCACATCGATCGCCACCCAGGCGATGATAATGAAAATTTTCGAATTTCAGTTATCAAAAATGAATTTTAGAAATTCATAAATAATTATATTTGATTCAAAAAATCATGAAATTTGATACGTATAATACCTATGACCAATATAATGGGTGAAAATTATTTGAAAATTATTTTACCCATAAAATATCGAAATTGATACAAAATTCAAAAGTGAAGAAAACTTCTAAGTTTTGGCTCACTTTATATCAATCTCATCAATGGTGATTGCTATCAAAAGATAGACTTCACCAAGGTTTTTTAAAATGATTTTAAAATATTTTTAAAACCTTATTTTGGATCACATTCCTTGGGCTCAATGTACATGACTTGTACACAAGCTTTCCCAATGATCCACCACTAATATAAGATGAGTTTTAGTTCATCTAGATGCAAAAACTATGCACCTTGAACTCAACTCATATCCTAGCATCTCACATGTATCTATGGTGTATAAATACACATACATGTCAATGTGATGTGAGATGTGAGTTTTGTTCTCCCTAATCTAGGGTTTCATGTATTTTTCTAAGGCAACCCTACTTGATTCCCTTATAAATGGGACTCCAAGTCATGCCATTGTCCTTAATTCAATTTTAATCAAATTAAATGCATGAAATGATCATGGCATAATGATAGCAATAATAAAGCATGGCCAATGATCATGATGTCATGACATAAGATACAATTTAAGCATACATGACATTCATACAATTTAAGCATACATGACATTCATCCTTAATCCTAAAACATGATCATGATATATAAATGATAAAAATAAATATGATGTCATGACACGTTATATGACAAACAAAGCATGGCACATAAAAAGTTATAGGTATAATAACACCTAAATTTTAATATTAATTTCCATTTGATATAATTAAATATATTTTACCATATTTTCACTTTTCTCCTTAGTGTGCCAAAAACCCAAAATGGCACACTTGACCTCTAAACCTAAATTGTGCCAATTTAATTAATTTTTATAATTCCAAGAATGTATTGGCACATCCTAAAATCTTTTAGGATCAAAAGATCAAATCTATTTTCAAGGTACCCATAACCTTGAAAATTACCTAAAGTGCCACCTTTATCATGGTTGAGTTAACTACCCACCCGATCAAGGTTGGCACACCCTAAACCCATCTAGCATGAATCAATCACGCTCTTAGAAACCCAAAACCTATTTGAGCTCCTAGGGTTAATTAGGTATTCCTTAGGGATGACTTCCCTAGATACCCTCCTAATGACCCTCTTAGGCTTGTTAGCCTTGGTCATTTGGGTCTTACCTAGGTTGACTCTAGAGGTAACTCCCCTTGCAACCTTCTTAGTGGCCACCCTAGGTTTCCTAGAAACCCTAGCCACTAGACACAAACCTTGGTCAACCTTAGGGATAACTTCCCTAGTAACCTTGGTCTTCCTAGACCTAGTTTGTGTTCCATAATCAAATGGAACACTATGATAAGCCACCTTAGGCTTAGGTTTGTGACTCAAACCCTTCTTGCCCTTGGTTGAATTTTTTTCTTTGGTCCTAGATGTTGACTTTGAGATTTTGACCCTTGACTTTGACCATTAGACCCTTGAAATTGATTTTGCATCTTATTGAGGGTCTTTTCTAATTTCTCAAACCTTGACCTCAAGGCTTGGTTTTCTAATTCTAATTGCCCAATTGATTTTTGATTAGGTTCTTGGGCATGAGACTTCCTAGGCATATGCCTGGTCCATTTGGGATTAAGACCTAGGTGGTCTCCTATTTTTCTAATAGATTCCCTAGTAAGGACGTTTCTAGGGACATTAGTCCCAAATTTCTCCTTCTTTGAAATATTAATATTTTTGGCACCTAAACAAATATATTTGTTATTCCTAGCATGCTCTTTATGATAAATAGCAAGAGAATTAAAATGCCTAGCATGCTTTTTGACATTATTTGAATAAGGAGCTTTATTTAAAAATACCTTAGGGTTAGCTTTGGAAGCTCCCCCTACTTGTGTAGCTCCTTCTTGCCCCTTCTTCTTCCCCATAGAGCATTGACTCCGATAGTGTCCCGGTAGTCGGCATTTGAAGCAAATAATGTGCTCCTTGCTTTTGATGGTTGGGGAACCGGCATCCTTGACTTTTGGTGCCGGATGAGCTTTCTTTACCTTCTTTGGGCACTTTCTCTTATAGTGTCCGGCTTCCCTACACTCAAAGCATATAATATTCATTTTATTATTAATTGACATGCTTGAGTTACCTAGGGTGGTGATGAGGTTCTCTTGAGCTTGATCTTTCTCTCTACCGGATGTAGATGATTCTTCTTGTTGCTCCGGTGTTGAGAATGCTCTAGTCTCCTCCCCCTCAATCCTAGAGGTGGAGGTCTCCTCCGATTCTACTTCCTCTTCCTCCTTGGATGTTGATGGTCTCTCAACCTCCAAGTCCTTACTTCCTTGTGAGGAAGATGTGCTTGCCTCTTCGGTCCCTTCCTCTTGGACCGATGATGGACCTTCATGGAGCTTGGCCAAATTGCTCCAAAGCTCTTTAGCATCCATGCACTCACCTAGGCTACACAAGAAGTCATTAGGAATTAAATCAAAAATGAATTTGATTACCTTCTTATTTTTCTCAAATCTTTGGAGTTGATCTTCACTCCATTTCTTCTTCTTGAGGAAACCACCTTTTGGTCCTCTTGGATACTCAAATCCTTCCATTAATAAGGACCATTCCTCAAGGTCTCTCATCATCAAAAAATCTTCAATTCTTCTCTTCCAAGAATTGAAGCCTTCTCGTCCATATAGGGTGTAGGGCACCTATGTGTTGATGTCCCATCCTAATTGTTCTTGGACTTCCATCTTCACCCTTTAGCGGCCTCACTCTGATACCACTTGTAGGGGATCGATTGGAAGCTAGAGGGGGGTGAATAATATGTTGTCGTTCGTTGATGGAATTCGATCGTGATCGCGTCTACTAATCGTGTTAGCGCAGCGAAATAATAATAATAAAAATAATAACACGAAACACAATCACAAACACAAGATGTTTAATGTGGTTCGAAACCGAACGGTTCCTACTCGACGGATCGAGCTCTAACGAGCTCTAGCGATGCCAATGCAATCACTAATCACAAATGCTCCTTCTCGACACAAGTCGGAGGCGGAGAAACCTCTTACAATAGTTTAGAACAATAAACTAAATACAACAAGCAAATACAATATGAAATACAACAAGAGAAGTAAAGAACACTTTACAAAAACTCTTTGGAAGCTTGCTTGTTGATTGCCTTGGACTAGCACTTGAAAGCCCTGATTTGCAACAGCAAATCGCTTCAAAACATCCAAGAAAATCGATGCTTTTTCCTCCATCACAAGCTCCTTTTATAGCTTCAACCTGTGCTGGAAAAAGTCGATCAATCAACTAGTTGGGACCATCAGTCGACTGATGTCACTGTTGTCGTGAGACAACAGCTAGATCCACGTTGGATAAGTCCAACGAATCCATCATCAGTCGACTGATCATGACCATCAGTCGACTGGTCAAGCCTCCACTCGACTGCTGGCCGCAACAGTTGAGTGAGATCCCATTATATGATCGAAACACCGAGCATCAGTCGACTGACCTCATGATCGATCGCGCATCCATCACCGATCGCCCATCTCTCGGCGATGATCGCTAGGCTACTTCCGCATCAAACTCTAGTTGAGACCTACACCGTCATGGCACATGGCCAATGACTGACACACCTCAAACATGAGGTTTTAACCCAAGTATGGTTCCTTCATACTTGCTAGACCACCCTTAGCCTAGACCTAAGCCTTCTAGTCACCTCCATCAGCCTCACGCCTCTCGGATCCCTCTAAGTCATCCATGACTTGTTCATCCATCGCGCTAGCCTTCAGGTGCTTCCATCGACTATGTCATACTAACGATGTCTACACCGCCAAGGCACATTGGACTTACGCCGCCAACACTCCGCTTGGACTTTACGCCGCCAACCATTGGACTTATGCTGCCAAGACTTCACCCTTGGACTTCTCAAATGCCAAGACTCATGATTGGCCTTCTCAAATGCCAACCCTTGGATTTTCCATGCCAAGTACTCAAGACTTGGACTTTACCTTGCCAAGACCCATGCTTGGACTTTACATTGCCAAGACCCATGCTTGGACTTTCCCAAATGCCAAGTGTCCCACTTGGACTTTCCCATAATCGCATGGTCAACCCTAGTCAACCATCAAAGTCTCCCTCGAGTCAAACTCGAGTCTGGTCAATTATAACCTGAGTCGATTGTATAAATAATCTCCCCAAAATATTAACCGACATCAATGTCAACTCACTTTGTCAAACATCAAAACATCACTCGAGTCAAACTCGAGTTTGGTCAATCGTGAACTGGGCCAATTGCACCAAGAAGCTATTCTGAGTTACCAAATTCGTTCTGGGGGTATGCTCTGGATACGACAGTGTATATTCTGAACTTGGTACCATCTAATTCAGTACCTTCTACTCCCATAGAATTGTGGATTGGGCGAAAGCCTAGTCTGAGACATATTCAGATTTGGGATAGTCCAACACATGTGCTGAAGAGAGATGCTGATAAGTTGGAATCTCATACAGAAGTGCGCATGTTCGTAGGCTATCATAGAGGAACGAAAGGTGGTTTGTTCTATAGTCCTAGAGATCAGAGGGTGATCGTTAGCACGAACACTCGATTTTTAGAGAAAGACTATGTGATGAACCACAAGCCAATGAGCAAGATTGTTCTGGAGGAATTAAGAGGGGAAGTCACTACTTCAGTACCAATGGTACAAGAGGACATAGCACAAGTGACTGCACCGCGTGTCACAGAGGATACACAAGTGATACCTCATCGTAGTGAGAGGGTTTTTAGACAATCTGACAGATTTATGTTCTTGGGAGAATCTTCTGATTTGGTTCATGGCGAACATAAACCTAATCCCTGGACATATGATGAGGCAATTCAAGATAAAGATGCGGTATCTTGGCAAAGGGCGATGAATTCTGAGATAGAATCTATGGATTCAAATCAGGTATGGGAGCTAGTAGAACCACCCAATGGTGTAAAAGCCATTGGATGCAAGTGGATCTACAAAAGAAAGAGAGGATCAGACAGGAAGGTAGAGACCTTCAAATTAAGGCTTGTTGCGAAAGGGTATACTCAGAAAGAGGGTATCGATTTTGATGAGACTTTTTCTCCGGTAGCCATGCTTAAGTATATCTGGATTCTCTTATCTATTGCTGCTCATATGGATTATGAGGTTTGGTAGATGGATGTCAAGACAACTTTCCTTAATGGAAGTCTTGAAGAAAACATCTATATGGAGCAACCAAAGGGATTCATTGCAAAGGGCAACGAGCATCTTGTGTGCAAACTTAATCGGTCCATTTATGGATTGAAGCAAGCTTCAAGATCTTGGAACATCCGCTTTGATGAGGTAATACAATCATATAGATTTATTCAAACTCTGAATGAGTCTTGTGTATACAAGAGATGTGACGGAAACGTAGTGGTATTTCTTGTACTACACGTAGATGACATTTTGCTCATTGACAACAATGTCAAAGTGTTATTAGACGTAAGGTTATGGTTGTCCAAATAATTTGATATAAAGGACTTGGGAGAAGTGGGACACATCCTTGGGATCAAGGTTATAAGGGATCGCAAGAAAAGGATGTTGTGCTTATCTCAAGCTTCATACATAGACACTATTTTAGCTCGTTTTAGCATGCAAAACTCCAAGAAAGGTTTTCTACCTTTTCAGCATGGAGTACCTTTATCTAAAGAGATGTGTCCTAGAACATCAAAGGAGATAAAGGAGATGAAGGCGGTTCCTTATGCTTCGGTAGTAGGAAGCCTTATGTATGCTATGTTATGTACGAGACCGGATATCTGCTTTGCCATGGGCATAGTTAGCAAATATCAGAGTAATCTAGGATAGAGACATTGGACTGCGGTAAAACATATATTGAAGTACCTGAGAAGGACTAGGGATTATATGCTGGTATACCATGCAGATCAATTACTCCCTGTGGGTTACACAGATTTTGACTTATAATTAGATAGGGATAACAGTAAGTCTACCTCAGGTTTTGTATTTACTTTGGGAGGTGGAGCCATTATATAGAGGAGTGTCAAGCAGAAATGCATGGCAGACTCCACCTTGGAAGCTAAGTATGTGGCAGCCTCTGGAGCAGCCAAAGAAGTTGTATGACTCAGGAACTTCTTGATGGACTTGGATGTGATTCCTGGTTTGTCCAAAACTATCATAATTTATTGTGATAATTGTGGTGTAGTTGCAAACTCGAAGGAACCATGAGCCCATAAGGCAAGTAAACACAGAGCGCAAGAACCACTTGATACGAGAGATCGTAAAGCGAGTAGAAGTTGCTATTGCCAAGATTGCATCAGAGGATAACCTGGCAGATCCTTTCACTAAGGGATCGATATGGCCGGCTAGAGGGGGGTGAATAGCCCTCGTACGTTGGACGTCGTAAATTGCTCGTCTACAAAACGTTAGCGCAAGCGGAATATACAACTATAAGTAAAGACAAGCAAAATATAAACAAGCAATACAAACACCGAGATATAACGTGGTTCACGGCTACGCCGCTAATCCACGGTCCGATTCGTCCACGGTGAATCACTCCGCCAAAACCAATCACTATCGGTCTCTCCTTTGCACAAAGCTAGGTGGAGGTAACCTTTACAACCAAGATCACTCTTCTTACAATAGGATTGAAGTAAAGACAAGTAAGAAGAGTTTAGAGCTTGTGGGGCACTAGGAAGATTGTTTGGAACTTAAGCATTAGCCTCTCAAAGGCTTACACCCTCTCTTTTTATAGAGAGGGCTAACTTCTTCCCGTTGGCCGCCATCGACCGATCCGCCCATGGAAGTCGATTGCTGTTACTACAACGGCCTCCGAACACGCCGGATGCCGGCCGCTTGTTGTCCAATCGGAACTCTTGGCGCGATCATTGACCTCACCGGGCCGATCACGACTTCAGTCGATCGCCTAATCGGCCGGCTACGAGCGGTTCTGGCAAAACCCTATTGACTACCGATCGCCGCCGCCGATCAGTCTTGGCCCGATCGCTAACGATCGGCAATCACCGCCACAAAACTGGCAGATACCGGCCGAGCTACACTCGATTTCGGAAGCGATGACCGCCATTCCATGGCCGATCGGTGTCGGAAAACCCATCCGACACTTGGCCAAATGGCCAAGTTTCACCTAAGAGCTACCTCCCGGGTTACAATCGCCACTCATTTCTGAGTCCTTCGCCCGGTTCTCTTCGTTCTCGGCCACGTCCCTCGGCAGCATCAGGCGCACGGCTCTGCAATGCTCCTTCGCGTCTCTTGCCTCGAAGTCTACTTCCTCCGGCTTCACTCCAAGCTTCTCGTCCGGCGGTCCCTCGGATGCTCCAAGCGCACGGCTCTCGCAAGGCTATCCTTCACCGACTCAAGGCACGAGTCATGAGATGTGAAACTCGCCACGGCTCCATGTGCGAATTACTAAGTCCTGCACGACTTCAACGCACATATCACATCAACATATCAAACTAACTTAAACCCTTTGCCACACCATCAAAACCATATCATGGCAAGAGATTGCCCTAACAATCTCCCCCTTTTTGATGTGTGGCAATCCGTTTAAGTTAGGTAAAAACATTTGATATAAATTCTAAGGTAAGAAAGCATGTAAAGATAAACATGATATAACAACATGCAACTCCCCCTTAATCCATGAAACTCTCCATGCAAATTTTCTCCCCTTATCATATATTTCTCTCCCTACAATATATTTCTCCCCCTAATGTGATTAACTTAAACATACTTATTTCTCCCCCTTTGACACCATCAAAAAGATTAACCCTAAGTTATAAGCTCATGGCATCAAGTATAATAGAGGAAAAATATGACAAGTTGATTTAAAATTGGGTACCACTTGTTGATGGCATTAAGTATATTTCTACCACTTGTAGGAGGTTTACAAACTGAATTCGGCCTTCAATATTCTGATTTACAGGCCACCAATGATTGCTATCGTATGGCAATGATCGCACAAAGGAATCTAAATTTCTGATTTTCTGGACGAAATTCAGAAATACATTATAAATTCCAGAAAATTCTAAAAATCATGAAATTTGGGTAACATATTTCTTTTAAGTATATCTATCAAGGAAAAGTGGTTTTTCATGAAAACTCATTATATTTTCTTGTTTTTGCCAAAAATCCAAAAGTTCTAAAAACCACTAGGTTTTTGATCATTCTAGTGTCAAGTTAGCTACCTAGTTTTGCATCCAATTGTTTCAAAACATGAATACATGTATTTTAAGGTAAGAAATTGTTTTGAAAACATATGAAATATCCAACCATGATCTTTGGGCAATATGTCTATGAATTAAACATAAGCCTTCTCCATGATTGGTCTATTATTGCTATTTTGATACTTTAAATGACCATCTAAATGCCATAGGCATTAGTGGACATTTGTATCATCCTAATATCTCACCCATGCTAAGTTTGCAATCAAGTTAGCCTATAGTGATTGTGAGATGTATCCTAGGGGGTATTGTATATACTTAACCCATATATTCATGCAATTCTATCATGGTTAAGTATCAACCTAACATCCTACATGATCATAATGACATATATGAATGAATTCTACATTATGATCATGAAACTCATGTTTTCATCAAATTATAATCATGCATTAGGTATTATATGATGATAATAAACAAAGTATTACCTAAAGCATGATTCAAACCTATTTCTCATGATAACGTGCCAAATTTTAAAAACATAAATCATGATTGCAAACATACATAGGGATTACATTAATCATCATGATTTAAATATTATTACCTATTTATGGGTACGTTATCATCACCCAACACTATCTAAAAAATGTTGTCCCGTCATCCTAAGTCAACCAAAATATGATATAGGTCAAGTTCATATGGTTGACTACCCTAGGGGTTTTCTAACCCTTAAGGATGGATTTTGGAACCCAAAATAGATTTTTACCTATGGGGTTCACTAGAAATTCCTTGGGGATCCATTTCTTAGCTATTACTTTGTTTTTGTCTTGTCCCCTAGCTATTAGGCATCTATAGGCCTTCTCATTTTTCTTCTCTTTATATCCTAGGCCTTTCTTGTTAAAACTTGCCCTTTGGCTCCCTATGATCATATTCAAGGTGTTGGAGCCAATTGTGAATTTTCCTAGGGCTTTGGTTAAATAATCTACCTTTTCCCTTAATGCCCTATTTTCTTCTATGCATGCATCACTAACATCTAAAGGCACATAATTATCATGTGAGCATGCATCATCATGGCAAGAAGAAGTATCATTATTATTTAAGCATGCATTTTCTAGCTCATTTTCTAATGCCTTAATTTGATCTAGCATGCATTTATTTTTCTTCTTTGCTCTAAACAAATCCCTAGTTAAACTAGAAATCATAGAAACTATTTTACTAGGAGAGGCTTTCGTTACCATAGTTTCCATGTCCTCTTCTTCTTCGGATGATGAGGAGGATGATGATGTGGAGGAGGCTCCTTCACTTGAGCCTCTCTTGTGCTTGATCCTTCATTTTCGGAGGAGGAGCAATCCAAATCGTCAAAGGCCATCATGGCCACAGTGGCGACAAAGGCATTCTCCTCATCCGATGATGAGGAGGAGGATGAGGAAGGATCATCCCATGTCTTGGCCTTGAATGCTTTGGCCTTCCCTTTTTCTTTTGCCTTCTTCTCCTCTTCCTTCTTTTTCTTGCTCCCCTTTTTCTTCTTCTTTTCTTCTTTCTTTTTCCTTTCTTCCTTGCTTTTGTTTAGGAGAGGACAATTGTCCCTTATGTGTCCCTCTCCTTGGCAATTGTAGCATATCACCTTCCCCCTTGGTCTTCTATTCCTATCATTTGATTTATCAAATCTAAAATTCTTAAATACACGCCTCACCTTCCTTACCATGTAGGCTTCCTCGGTGCTATCCATGGAGGAGGAGGAGGCTTCATCATCGGAGGAGGAGGGGACTTCCATCTTCTTCTTCCCCTTGTTTGCCAACAATGCTACTCCTCTTGAGGGTTGAATTCTTGGCTCTTCTTGAATTCCTTCAAGCCTCGTTTCGTGGAGTTCCATCGTTGAGAAGAACTCCTCCAAGGTACTCACTTCTAGGTTCTTGGACATGTAGAAGGAGTCCACCATTGAGCTCCACTTTGAGGACCGGGGAAAGGCATCTATAGCCTTCATGAGCATGTCCCGGTTCGATAGCTTCTCACCTACACTTGTTAGCCCAATTAAAATTTCCTTAAACCTAGAGTGTAGTGAGGTTACCTTTTCTCCCTTTTCTAGTTTTATATTGGATAGTTGGGAGCGAAGGAGGTCCCTTCTTGCAAGCTTGGCCTCCGAGGTGCCTTCATGAAGCTCTACAAGCTTCTCCCACATCTCTTTGGCGCTAGTGCATTCTCCGATCCGGTTGATCTCTTGTTGAGGGAGCACATTGAGAAGATGATGTTTTGCCTTTGAGTTTGCAAGGTGCTCCTCTCGTTGCTTCTTATTCCACCTTGACTTCTCTATTGGCTCACCCCTTTCATCCCTAGGCAACTCGAAACCATTTTCCATTATAAGCATAATATCGAAATCGGTTTCGAAGAATACCTCCATTCTCCTTTTCCACCAAGAGAATTCGCCGTCGAACTTCGGTGGGTGGATGTTGGAGCCGGCCATTTTGAAAATTGCTTGTTGTGGCGGTTAGTCCTCGACAAGCTTTCCTTGGCTCTGATACCACTTGTAAGGGATCGATATGGCCGGCTAGAGGGGGGTGAATAGCCCTCGTACGTTGGACGTCGTAAATTGCTCGTCTACAAAACGTTAGCGCAAGCGGAATATACAACTATAAGTAAAGACAAGCAAAATATAAACAAGCAATACAAACACCGAGATATAACGTGGTTCACACTACGCCGCGCTAATCCACGGTCCGATTCGGCCCACGGTGAATCACTCCGCCAAAACCAATCACTATCGGTCTCTCTTTGCACAAAGCTAGGTGGAGGTAACCTTTACAACCAAGATCACTCTTCTTACAATAGGATTGAAGTAAAGACAAGTAAGAAGAGTTTAGAGCTCAGGGGCACTAGGAAGATTGTTTGGAACTTAAGCATTAGCCTCTCAAAGGCTTACACCCTCTCTTTTATAGAGAGGCTAACTTCTTCCGTTAGCGCCATCACGCCGCCATGGCGATCATTGTTACTACAACGGCCTCGAACACGTCGGATGCCGACCGCTGTTGTCCAAGCGGAACTCTTGGCACGATCATGGACCTCACCCCGATCGCCGACCCGAGTCGACCGCCTGGGCCTCGGCTACGAGCGGCTTCGGGCAAAACCCTATTGACGATCACCGCCGCCAGAATGATCGTTAATCTTGGCGATCGATCGCTAACGATGGGCCGATCATCACGCCACAAACCGATAGATACCGGTCGAGCTACACTCGATTGGAAGCGATCATTGCCATTCCATGGCAATGACCGGGTGTCGGGAAAACCCATCCGACACTTGGCCAAATGGCCAAGTTTCACCTAAGAGCTACCCCTCCCCGGGTTACAATCGCTCACTCTCATTTCTCGGAGTCCTTCGCCTTCGAAGTTCTCTTCATTCTCGGCCACGTCCCTCGGCAGCATCAGGCGCACGGCTCTGCAATGCTCCTTCGCGTCTCTTGCCTCGAAGTCTACTTCCTCCGACTTCACTCCAAGCTTCTCGTCCGGCGGTCCCTCGGATGCTCCAAGCGCACGGCTTCCGCAAAGCTATCCTTCACCGACTCAAGGCACGAGTCATGAGATGTGAAACTCGCCACGGCTCCATGTGCGAATTACTAAGTCCTGCACGACTTCAACGCACATATCACATCAACATATCAAACTAACTTAAACCCTTTGCCACACCATCAAAACCATATCACGGCAAGAGATTGCCCTAACAGTTGCTATTGCCAAGATTGCATCAGAGGATAACCTGGCAGATCCTTTCACTAAGGCCCTTTCAGCGAGAGCTTTTGATAGGCATGTGGAGAGAATGGGAATCAGATGTATGGTAGTTTGATGGCAGCATAGTCTTTTAGTATAAGTGGGAGATTGTTGGGATGTATACTGAAAGCCTAGCCTTTGTATGAATATCTTCATTTTGAAATAAGAATCACATGATCATTGTTTGCATTTTTACATATTGTCTGATACTTTACATTGTAAATAACATGGTGTATGGTGTCGTACAGAAGATCATGTTATCAGTTCCTTGTAGAGTATAAGTAGTGGCTCACAACCAAGATGGTTTTGGACAAACCATTGGCATGGTTGTAGTGTGATTTGGTATTGGTTTATCTTGACCATAGAATTACACTAGTACACTTTGTGTGTATTGAGCAGGACCGATTTAGAGGTGATTCAATTTATACTGACTATATAATTGAATCGGACTTCAGATATTATGATGTACATGCTCTTAATCCTGATATAATAATGGGCACATGTACTTAGTATTTATTTCTTTGATTTACCAATGGGCGAGATTTATGTGTTAAATCGATAGACGTAGTAAGTTGGGAAATAATATTACATGGTGTGTCGTTGATTATAGGAGGAAATCGTGTCCTATATACTAGAATGATGATGTCCCCTTGAGGAGCTCACAAGGTTCATCATATAAATCCTGTAGGTGGACTTGGTCCAACATGATGATAAAGATGAGTGGTACTACTCATAGAGTTAGATATTAATTAATTAAATTGTCAGTAATTTAATTAATTAATGAACATTTGATATCTTAAACACGGGGAGATATTTTGTACAAATAATATGTGGAGCCCATATTTAATTATGAGGGTTGGTGAGGTAGATAAATGATAATCCTCTAGTGGAATGGATCATCATTAATGGATCGAGTTTTATGTGGTTCGGATCCATTGGGTGGCCAAGATCCAATTCTTCCTCATTGTCCCTATTGTATCCTATTATAAATATCTCGTGAAGCCTAGATCTATATAAGGGTTGGAGAGGCTTGGGCGGCAACATAAGTTCTTCTAGGGTTTTTGGAGTTGGCGTTGGAGGCTTGGGCGGCAAGGAATAGAAGAGGTGTGCTAGGGTTTTGGTTGGTTCATCTCTTCTTGGCCGGCGGCAACAAGACAAGGAAGTTAGGGTTTTTCCTTCCTTTCCCACTCTTAGCCGGTGCCACCCTCTTCCTTCTCCATTGTCGGCGCCTCCCTTTCCTTCTCCAAGGGCCGACGACAACAAAGGTGAGGGTTCCTCTTTCCTTTGTCTTGGCCGACACACCCTCTCCCTCTCCTTAGGGCCGGCGGACACCAAGCTTGGTGGTTGGTGGTCGGCGCAAGCAAGGAGAAGAAGGGAGTTTTTGTTCTTCCCTTGTTCGGAGCGAGCAAGGAAGGGAAGATGCGATCTAGGAGGCTTCGACTCTTGGAAGATCATCGCCCACACGACGTCCAAGAGGAGGATAGGAATACAATAGAAGATCAAGAGGTAAAACAAGAGGTATAATCTTGTTTAGTTTTGATTTTAGTTCTTTTGTATTTTGTATGTTATTGATTAACATTGACCCCGATGATAAACACAAAAATCGGTGATCCGTTCATCATCTATTCCACGACTAATCGAGGAAAAGAGTTAGGTTGCTTGAACAACAAGTTTATTCAAGCGACTACTCAATTCGAATAACACGATGATGGATCAATTGTTTGGGTAATCCATCTCGGTCCGGATTAGTTTTAGTTGATAAAATTTTAATCCGAGGATGTTTGATAGGATCACCATGCACAAGCGACTGAAGCGAGAAGCAATTCCCTATCAGCTGGGATATAAATTTCCAGCACCACCATTTATCTCGACTAGTTCAATCTCTATGGTACTGGGAGTTTTAATCGCAGGACTACTATGTTGCTGAGGTTTCAATTCCCAGCACCACCTTTTATCTCGATAACTTAAATATCCCTGGTGTTGAGAATGTAATTCCCAGCACCATGAGGTTGCTGGGAGTTTGAATCCCAGGACCATGGTGGTGCTGTGATATAAATTCCCAGCACCATCATTTATCTCGACCAGTTCAATTTCCATGGTGCTAGGAGTTTTATTCGCAGGACCACAGTGTTGCTGGAGTTTCAATTCCCAACACCACCTTTCATCTCGGCAACTTAAATCTCCTTGGTGTTGGGAATGTAATTCCCAGCACCATGGTGTTGCTAGGAGTTTGAATCTCAGGACCACTGCGGTGTTGGGATATAAATTCCCAGCACCATCATTTATCTCGACCAGTTCAATTTCCATGGTGCTGGGAGTTTTAATCGCAGGACCACAGTGTTGCTGGGGTTTCAATTCCCAACACCACCTTTCATATCACCAACTTAAATCTCCCTGGTGCTTGGAATTACATTCCCAACACCATGGGGTTGTTGGGAGTTTAAATCCCAGGACCATGGTGTGGTGGAAATTTGAATTAACAACAACACCTTTTCTCTCGGCCAGGTTCAATTTGTCTGGTGCTGGGAGTTTGAATCCCAAGAGAACGGTGGTGCCAGGATTTCAATTCCCAACACCACCTTTTATCCCAAACTGCTTGAACCTCAATGGTGTTGGGAGTTTTAATCCCAGGACCACAGTGATGAGGGACTTTCAATTCCCAACACCACCTTTTATCCCTAATTGCTCGAACCTCAATAGTGTTGGGAATTTGAAGTCCATCACTTTTTTCTAGGCCACTTCAGTCTTTCCTAGTCCTGGGATTTTAAATTTAACGGATATGGTGGTGCTGGGAATTTTATTCCCAACACCACCTACTATCTCGGACAGATTCAATCTCCTAGTGTTGGGAATATCTATCAGGGAACTTCAGTAGTCCTGAGATTTAATTTAAAGCATCACCTTTTAAGTTATGTAGAATTTGTTTAGATGGCGACAAAACTTGGTTATGAATTTCCTACATCGCAATTATGGGTGCGTGCCAAACTTTGGTATGAAATTCCTACCTCGTATTTATGGGTGCGTGGAAAACTTGTTTATCCAACCTCCTACAATGCATTTATTAACCTCATAGCAGTCTCAAGTATAAAAACACATACATACATGATAATACTATGTGAAGCAGGCGGTGAATGAGCTGCGCCAACTTCTGGAAACCCTACCCGGATATTCTTTGGAGAAGTGATGTCGTTGATAATATCTAGACTTTCAGAGTTTCTACTAGCGTTTCATCAAAAATGTTTTGCTCAGTTGGTTTGCGGGGGAAACCTGCGTGTGGTGCTCATCAACAGTATGGAAAGCAGGGGGCTCCCACGCGGGTGGAAGTGACGTTTGGATGGCTCGGGATTTCCAATTGTGGCTCGGATGCCTGCAAATTCTCTCTCAGCATTAAATTGCAGGTTTGTTTGGTGGGAGGGGTAAAAAGGGAATTAAGTGTGTCATTTGGTAAATATGAAAGTATGGGGCGTTGTTTGGGCAATTCTAAACTTCACGTGCGGTGTTTGGTAATTTGCCGAAATAAATCCCTCTCATGCACGCCTTAGATATTCCTTTACCTCATAGTCTCTGTGCACAACGCAACAACTCGACACTTTGTTCACCGACAATGTTTCGCCTCTCTCACTCGCATACACAACGCAATAGCAACAACCCTTTCTCCCTTGACTTGGTCGAACCTTTAAAGGGCAATATTCACAATCACGTTGGGTGGTTTCCATGTTTGCACAACGTGTAGACATGAGTTGAGTGTCCTGCAAATGCAACCTGCAGTTGTAGGCAACTGCCTATATCTCTCATTCATCCAAGTTAAGTCATAAAGATAAATAGTCATAAAGACCATTTAAGAATAGAGGTCATTAATCACAAAGACTAATAAAACAAAGACTAATAGAATAGAGGTTCAAGTCACAAAGACTAGATAGTCCCAAAAACTAAAAGAATTACTAATTTATATTTAAGAAAATAGTTTATGAGACAGCAAACATACTGAGCAATCAATGCTAAAAAAGTTGTTACACTTTACTTAGCTGCTCATTTGAGCGATCAATGCTAAGATGCACTTTATTTAGCCGCTCATTTGAGCGATCAATGCTAAGAAAGGTGTTACACTTTACTTAGCCACTCACAAAGTGGCACATAGCCGCTCTCCATGATATATTAATGCCTTGCATTTATCCAGATTAAATCATTTACATTAATTTGAACATATCTAATCCCTCATAATGACTATTATATCAAGAATATATTCCATATCTTTAATATTCACAATTTCATTTGTGTACTCAACAAAAATAGGTCAACCATTGAATAAACCTTAAGAGATGTAAATCTATTTAATATTCATTTTTAGCTAGAATCCATTCATTTTAATCAGTCTCTTTCCTAGTCATATTTCATAGACCAAATCATCCATAATCAATAGGTTTACATACTAAAGTAGCAAACTTTGATCAAAATTTCAAGTAGATAGCTAAATAGTCACTCAAGATAAAATCTGAGATTAACATATGATCTCAAGGTCTCACATAGTAGAGAAGCAGAGATTCATTCTCCTACTGTCTTTATTATCATCATAGCACATATAGTATGAATCACATACTGCGATATTATTCTCTTTACTAAAAAAAGAGAGAATATTTTTCTTAAATTAGCATTGTACATATTTTAATCTAGACATTCCCAATGTCTAATCCTGAATTCAACTTATGAATTCTAATATGACTTCAAACATATTTAGTAAATGGTGGATACATTTACTTCGCTTATCAATCTACAAATGATCTCATCTTGATACAACTATCAAGGTGACCCTAGCTTATAGGTATATTTCTATATATACAACTACATAAGATGTTCCATAAGCAATGGTCTTACCTTTATTCATACTTAATAAATAGAGATGATTGTTCATGTGAGAATATCAATCTCCACCTGCCAACATGCTCACCGAAATCTTATTTGAATGTAACAAGAACATTTACATTGAAGAGATTATGACATTTCATAATCAAATCATTTTACAATATTTATTTGTCATTACAATTTTGTTACATTTTTTGAAGTTCCAAAGACTTCACATGTCCTTTAAATGACTCAATAGTCAATGACTTAGTAAAAGGATCTACAAGCATAACACATGTAGGGATATACTCAAGAATCACCTTTTTCTTAGCAACAATATCCCTTATAGAATTATACTTAATAGTTATGTGCTTACCCATACTGTGATATTTGGGATCCTTTAAAGCTATAGTAGTTTGACTATCATAGAAGGCAGTAACAAGACTCCCACTATCCTCATCGATCTTCGAATGCTTTAGGAACTTCTTAACCAAATAGCTTCTTGGACAGTCGCCGAACATGCCACATATTCAACTTCTATTGTTGATAAGGCTATACAAGTTTGTTTCTTGTTGTTCCATGAGATGACACCATCATTCAACAAGAAGGTATATCCTGATGTGGATTTCTTATCATCCAAATCCCCCACCCAATCTACATATGAATAGCCTTTCAGGTTCATATTTGATCCTTAAAGATAGAGACAATAATCTGTTGTCACTTTCAAATATATGAATACCATCTTCGCTGCTTTCCAGTGTCTCGATCCTGGATTTGATTGGAATTGACTGACTAAGCTAACAACATAGTTGATATTGGGATGTGTGCACAATATAATGTACATCAAACTTCCATAACACTAGCATATGATATTTTTCTCATCTCGACTATCTCCTCAGGAGTCTTGGGATATATACTTTTGCTCAGAATAATATTTTTGTAGACGAATCGTTGGTCGCGCTAGAGGGGAGGCGAATAGCATTTTCGTGATTTATTCGTTCGATCGTGCTTGTTCATCTATAATCGTTAGTGCGCAGTGGAATATACAAATAAAATCCACAATAGAGACAAACACACACAAGGCAAAAGATTAATAAATTTAACGTGGTTTGGAATTAGGATTCCTACTCCACAGGGTGAGCTCTAAAGTAAGCTTTAGTGATGCACACCACCACTAATAAACTTCTCCTCGATATGACACCGAAGGTGGAGAAATCTCTTACAAGGTGTTTACAATAATAAACAATAAGATACAAGCAAATACAACAAGCAAATGAAAACTAAAAGTGAAAACACTTTACAAATGTGAGTTTTTGAATGTTTGATCTTTGGTTGCTTTTGGAATGCCTTGAAGGTCTGAAATGAAGCAGCAATTCCCCTTCAACTTCCTTAAGAAACACTATCTTCAACCCTCTTCTCGAGCTCCTTATAAAGCTATAACTTGGGCTGGTTTTTGCCTTTCAGTCGACTGCTCTTATCCAACAGTCGATTGGCCTCAATACCATTGTCTCACAACAACTCCATCCATGTTGGAATCTTTCCAACAGATGCCCTAGCAATCAACTGCTCTTAACAATAGTCGACTGCTAGCATGTAGTCAATTGGTCAGTCGAATGCTCAAGAATCTGTGGACTGCTACAGTGCCATTAATCAACTGTCCATCTATGGAAGTCGACTACTCAAGGTCAGTTGACTGCCTATATATGATAGTCGATTGCCATAGCCTTAGCCGAGTAATTGAGCCTCAGATGACTCCATGACCAGTCGATTGGGGCATTGTTGGTGCAATCAACTCAGGTCACGATTGACCAGACTCGAGTAGTATTTTGATGTTTGACAAAACGATTGACAATGTGATTGTCATGGGAAGTCCAAGAATGGTCTTGACATTTGAGAAGTCCAAGTCATGTGTACTTGGCAAGGGTAAAGTCCAAGTCATGGGTACTTGGCGTGAGAAGTCCAAGTCATGTGTACTTGACAATGGTAAAGTCAAGTCATGGATTCTTGGCGTGAGAAGTCCAAGTCATATGTACTTGGCAATGGTAAAGTCCAAGTCATGGGTACTTGGCAATGGAAAGTCCAAAGGTATTATCTTGGCGGCATAAGTCCAAGTGTGTAGTCTTTGTGGTGTAAAGTCCAAGTGAACTTTGGTGGTGAAAGTCCAAGTATGAATGCTTGGAAATTGGGAAGTCCAAGGGTGTGATATTGGCAGCGTAAAGTCCAAGCGTTTGTCTTGCCGGTATAAGTCCAAATTTACATTGGCAAAGTAGACCCGGTTAACATGACAATAGCCGATGGAAGCACTTGAAGGCTAGCATATGGATGAACAAGTCATGGAAGACTTGGAGGGATCTGATAAGCGTGAGGCTGATGGAGGTGGCCAGAAAGCTTAGGTCTAGAATAAGAGTGATCTATCAAGTATGAGGGGATCACACTTGAGTTAAACCTCGTGTTTGAGGTTTATCAATCGATTGGGGTTATGGACCAGTCGACTGACCAAGTATTTGACACTTGGTAGCCTAGTCAACTTGGATCAGTCGACTGAGATTATGACCAGTTGACTGGTCAAGTAGTCGACTGAGCTTCGACTGCTCGGATGAAGCACTAACAGTTGACTGCCACTGTGGGCAGTCGACTGTCCTTGATCAATCAACTATTAGGGTTTGAAAGTTGACTAATTTAAGTGGACATGAGCATAGAAGCTTTAGTAGTCGATTAGCCAGTCGACTACCGGGCATCAGTCGACTGTTGGTAAGGGTAGTCGACTGATATGGTATCCGTTGGAATTTTTCCAGCATGGATTGGGCCGTTGTGAGGCAACGACACTATAAACAGTCAACTAGTGTCTTTTGGCAGTCGACTGCTATGCGCAAAATCAGCTTGATGCAGGTTATAAAAGCAGCTCGAGATGGAGAATTTTGCATCAGTTTTTGGGGCGATTTTGAAAGGGAAGTGCTACTGCATTCCAGACCTTTAAGAGAAATTCAAAACAAGCAAGCAATCAAACGTTCTTTTTGTAAAGTTTTCTTTACTTGTATTTTCTTATTACTTAGTATACTTGTTGTAGTTCTTATATTATTGTTATAATTACTTTGTAAGAGGTTTCTCCACCTCCGAAGTATTTTCTGAGAAGGAGAGGTTTATTAGTGGTGGTGTGCATCACTAGAGCTCGCTATTGAGCTTGCCTTGTGGAATATGAACTCTAGGTTCCAAACCACGTCATATCTTGTGTTGTGCTTGTGTATTCTTGTTGTGCATTTATATTTATTGTATATTCCGCTGCACTAACAAGATTTATAGACGAACATGATCAAATGAATTCCAAGCGACGAAGTGAAATCGCTATTCACCCCCTCTAGCGACGCCAACGTTCCTAACAAATAGTATCAGAGCAAGGACGCTCTTTAAGGTTTAACAACCAAGGAAGAACGCTAGAGGCAAGATGGAATTGTCAAATGATAGATTGGGGGATGACACCACGATTCCATTTTTCTTTGACGGTGAAGATTTTGCCATTTGGAAAGGTAAAATGGAATGTTTTTTAAATAAAGATATAGATTATTAGTGTAATGTTGTACATGGTTTTGATCCTCCTAAGGACAAGAAAGGAAGAGTCCTCAAGAAGAAGTGGGCCGAGGAGCAAAACAAGAAATATGAAATTAATAAAAATGTAATGTTAATTTTGACTAACTTTATGCCTAGTAATATCTTGCATAAGGTAGGAGATTGTAAGGATGCTAAAGAATTATGAAGCAAGTTGATCAAGCTTCATGAAGATCCATCATCGACTCAATTAGAGAAGGAGCTCGAAGAGGAAGAAAAGCCATCAACCTCTCAAGAGCATGAATAATCGAAAGTTGAGAGATGCTCAACATCTAAGGAAGAGGTAGAAGAAATTGTGGAAGTCTCCACCTCTAGAATTGAGGGGGAGGAGAGACCTTCCACGCTGGAGGAAGAGCAAGAAGAAGCTTCAACATCTGGGAGAGAAAAAGAACAAGCTCAAAATTTTGGCCTAGGTAACTCAAGCACAATAAATAAAGATAAAAAAAAAAATCATATTATGTGTTTTGAGTATAGGGAAAATGGACATTACAAGAGTAGGTGTCCAAAGCGAGTCAAGAAGACTCAACCGACACCAAAAGTCAAGGACAAGTCAAAGGAGGCAGGAGCCCCGATAAGAAAGAGCAAGGAGCACATTATTTACTTCAAATGCAATCAAAGAAGCCACTATAGGACTCAATGCCCTAAGGGTAGGAAGCAAACCAAGGGCAAAGGAGGAGCATCATATGTAGGGGAGCTTCTAAAGCAAACCCTAAGGTAAATTTAAATAATGCTCCTACTTTATGTAATGATAGGAAGCATGCTAGAAATGTCCTTGCCATTACTCATGAAAAGCATGCTAGAAATAATAAATTTTATTGCTTAGGTATCAAACATGTTAATTTACCTAAGAACAAATCTAGAGCCAATAACTCAAGAACAATTCTACCTAAGGAAGCTATTAGGAAGATAGAGAACCATTTAGGCATTAACCCTAAGAAGGGTAGGTATATGCCTAAAAGGAGGAACAATGCCCAAAGAACAATTGAAAATTTAAAATTTAAATCATTAGTGGTAAAAAATCAAGCCTTGAGGACAAGGCTTGAGAAATTTTTGATCATTAATGGGGCTAATGATCAAAAATTAGGATCTAGGAGATAAGAGTCTTCCAAGGATAGGAAAGGCTTGGGTCACAAGCCTAAGTCTAAGGAGGTTATGCCAACCTACCATAGCGTTCCATTTGACTATGGAACCACTCATAGGTCTAGGAAAACCAAGGTTACTAAGGAAGTCATCCCTAAGGCTAACCATGGTAAGTGTTAAGTGACTAAGGCTTTGAAGAAGTCTAGGAAAGTCACTAGCAAGGTTACAAGGGGAGTTACCTCTAGAGTTGACTTTGATAAGACCCAAATGACCAAGGCTTCAAAACGTAGGAAGATCATTAGGAAGGTACTTAGGAAAGTTATCCCTAGTGAGTACCTAGTAAACCCAAGGAGCTCCAATAAATATTGAGTTTCTAGGAGCGTGATTCCCTCATGCTAAATGGGTCAAGGTGTGTCAACTTGAATTAGTAAGGTAGTTAACCTAACCATAGCAAAGTTGACACTTTAGGACATTTTCAAGGTTATGGGATACCTTGGAAATAAGTTTGGATTTATTTCCTAAAAGATTTTAGGAAGTGCCAATTAAATTTGAGAAGTTTGAAAAATTGATCAAATTGACACAAGTTAGGTTTTAGAGTTATAGTGTGTCATTTTGGATTTTTGGTACTCTTGGGAGAATTGTATTTAAGGCAAAATTATCTTAATTTTAGAAAATGACAATTTGGGCTTAACACATAGGTATTATATACCTTGTATTTTATACTTACCATACGTTGTTTGCTTTGCCATGTCATGACATCATATTTCATTTAATCATATAAAATATCATGATTAAATTAGGTTAATATGCCATGTGTGTATTTAGGTTTATATTTATGTCATGACATCATGTTTATTGTCACATGCTTTATTTATGCTATCATTATATGTCATGATCATATCTCATGCATTTGGATTAATTAAAATTGATTTAAGAACAATAACATGATTTAAAGTCCCATGATAAGGGAATCAAATAGAGTTGCCTAGAAAAATGCATGAGACCTTAAACTAGAAAATAACCAAAACCCACATCTCACATTAAATTGACATGTGTGTGTATTGATACACCTTAGACACATGTGAAATGCTAGAACATGAGTTGAGTTCATGTGCTTATTTAGTACATCATAATGAACTTAGAACTCATTAAATGATAATGATGAATCATGAGGAAAGCTTATATACAAGTCATATGCATTGAGCCTATAGACCATGGTTCAAAATAGGTTTTCAAAAATATTTCAAAATCATTTTGAAAAACTTTGGTGAAGCCTATCTTTTAATAGCAATCACCATTGATGAAGTTGATATAAAGTAGACTTAAAATATTGAAGTTATCAATTGTTTTGAACTTTGTATCAATCTCACAATTAAATGGGCATTTTCATATCAAAATATTTTTCACCCATAATGATTGACATAAGTATTATATGTATGAGTTTTCATAATTTTTCAAATTATGTATAATTACTTATAATTTTTTAAATCTTAATTCTGAAAGATGTTTTCAGATTTAGATAAATCACGATCACGCTTGAGGGCAATGATCGATGTTGATGGCAATGATCGTTGTTCTTGACCAATCGATCATTGCTAGGCTAATTTCGGGCAAACAAGATTTGTTTAGCCCATTTTTAGCCATTGCTAAGTACCCTAACGTTTCCTAACCTTAGAATATGCTTTGGAAAGTATTAGAAGCGTGAAAATCCATTAGAAATGGATTAAGACAGGTGTTTAGGGTGAAAATTGAATTTTAAGGGAGGTGAAAGTTCAATGTTGAATCTTTACCCTTAATTTTGATGGTTTAAGTTTCCTATTGGCTTCGGAACTCTCCAAGGACATTGTTGGTGCAATGGTCAAGGGGGAGCAAGCCTTTAGGGGAAGGTTATTCATCAAGGGATGATGGATGAGTTTTTCTTCAAAGGGGGAGAATTGGAGAATAGTGAGGATTACCTCTCATTTAGTGATATGTGATTTATTACTAGGAAGAGTGAAGCCATCCAAGATGATTTTGGATCAAGGGGGAGAATGTAAGATCTCATTGATATGAGACATTGATACCCTTGGTAATCTTTTTGATGTATGCCAAAGGGAGAGAAGTGAGGTTTAAGTTAGGTAAACCTTCACTATGCTTTGGCATTGGAAGAGTTAAGGTTGGGATAATTGGTTAGCCTAACTTAAAGGTGTTGTCAAACATCAAAAAGGGGGAGATTGTTGATGCAATCATCCCAGGTCACGATTGATCAGACTCGAGTTTGACTCAAGTAGTATTTTGATATTTGACAAAATGATTGACAATGTGATTATCATGGGAATTCCAAGAATGGTCTTAACATTTGAGAAGTCCAAGTCATGTGTACTTGGCAAGGGAAAGTCAAAGTCATGGGTACTTAGCATGAGAAGTCCAAGTCATGTGTACTTGACAATGGTAAAGTCCAAGTCATGGGTACTTGGCACGAGAAGTCTAAGTCATGTGTACTTGGCAATGGTAAAGTCCAAGTCATGGGTACTTGACAATGGAAAGTCCAAAGGTATTGTCTTGGCGGCATAAGTCCAAGTGTGTAGTTTTGATGGCGTAAAGTCCAAGTGAACTTTAGCGGTGAAAGTCCAAGTAGAGTTGTCAAGTTGGATTAGGCCCGTCGGGTTGGCCTGCCCCGCCAAATAATTTAGGCGGGTTGAGTTGAAATTTTATCAACCCGCCATTTTGACAGGCCTAAATGGATCGACCCGTGCGGATTGCGGGTCTAGATGGGTCGACCAGCCGTGGGCACGGGTTGGCCCACGGGTTGAGAAATGTCAAAAGATGGAACATGTGAAAATGAAATTATATGAGTTTTTTTACCAATATTATAATATTAATTAATAAGAGAAGTTTTTCATCATCATAATCTTCTTCTATCACATATACACCTCAACAAAATGTAAGAGAAATTAAGAGGAAAGAATAAAATAATATTTGATGTACTCTAATACTTTTTTTTTCTTGTATACTTTAATTGTTTTATATTATCTTATCATTACTATTCCAATCGATGTAGGAAATAATGACATATCAAAGTCAAATAATTATAAGAGCTAAAAAATCTCAATTGGATCTCTATTTAGAGGAGTAAAAATTTAAATTTATATATTATCAAGATTTGAATATTTTGGATCATTGGAAGAATAAAAAACATCGATACTCAACTTTGTCGGTCGATAATTAAATCTCAATTATAAGATTTCAGTTACTTCAAATGTTTATTTTTTTAATCATGGTACTCCATTTGTCTTACCGATCATCACCACAAACTCTCAACACCTTAGTAATTTTAGATATAGTTTTTTAATTTTTATAGCCCACGGGTTGGCCCGCCTAACCCGCAACCCGCCTTGGATTGGGTTGGATTGGAGATTTCTCAACCCACCAAGATGGCGGGTCAGCCTGCCCCTCTCCGCTAAATGTTGGGTTAATGACGGGTTTGCTCGCCCCGCTATGGGTCAGCCCCTTTGACAGCTCTAAGTCCAAGTATGGATGCTTGACAATTGGAAAGTCCAAGGGTGTGATATTAGCGGCGTAAAGTCCAAGTTGTAGTCTTGGTGGCATATACCAATGTTTGGCAGCGTAAAGTCCAAGAGTTTGTCTTGGTGGCATAAGTTAAAATGTACCTTGGCAAAGTAGACCCGGTTACCATGACAATAGCCGATGGAAGCACCTGAAGGCTAGCGTATGGATGAACAAGTCATGGAGGACTTGAAGGGATCCGATAGGTGTGAGGTTGATGGAGGTGGCTAGAAGGCTTAGGTCTAGGCTAAGGGTGATCTATCAAGTATGAGGGAATTATACTTGAGTTAAACCTCACGTTTGAGGTTTATCAGTCAACTAGACAAGTGTTTGACACTTGACAGCATAGTCAAGTTGGATCAACCGACTGAGATTATGACCAGTCGGCTGGTCAAGTAGTTGATTGAGCTTCGACAGCTCGGATGAAGAATTGACAATCGACTGCCATTGTGGGCAGTCGACTATCCTTGATCAGTCGACAGTTAGAGTTTGACAGTCAACTGATTTAAGTGGACACGAGCATAGAAGCTTTGATAGTCGATTGGTCAGTCGACTACCGGGCATCAGTCGACTGATGTAGTATCTGTTGGAATTTTTTAGCATGAATTGAGTTGTAAGACAACGACACTATGAGCAGTCGACTAGTGCTTTTTGGTAGTCGACTGCTAGGTGCGAAATCACTTCAATGCAGGTTATAAAAGCAGCCCAAGATGGAGGATTTTGCATCAGTTTTTGGGGCGATTTTGAAGGGAAAGTGCTGCTGCATTACAAACCTTCAAGATCAATCTAAAGCAAGCAATAAGCAAACAATCAAATGTTCTTTGTGTAAAGTTTTATTTACTTGTATTTACTTATTGTTTAGTATAATTGTTGTAGTTCTTGTATTACTGTTGTAATCACTTTGTAAGAGGTTTCTCCACCTCTGGAGTGTTTTTCGAGAAGAAGAGGTTTATTAGTGTTGGTGTGCATTACTAGAGCTCGTTATTGAGCTCGCCCCGGGGAGCAGGAACTCTAGGTTCCGAACCACGTTATATCTTGTGTTATGCTTGAGTATTCTTGTTGTGCATTTGTATTTATTGTATATTCCACTGCGCTAACAAGATTTTTAGACGAACACGATCGAACGAATTCCAAGCGATGAAGTGAAATCGCTATTCACCCCCCTCTAGCGATGCCAACGTTCCTAACAAATGGTATCAGAGAAAGGACGCTCTTCAAGGCTTAACAAACAAGGGAGCACGCTAGAGGCAAGATGGAATTGTCAAATGATATATTGGGGGATGACATTATGGTGCTTGTTCAATGATGATTGCTATCAAAAGATAGACTTCACCAAATTTTCTAAAATATTTTTAAAATAATTTTAAAACCTTATTTTGAACCTGGTCTATAGGCTAGATGTACATGGCTTGTACATTAGCTTTCCTCATGATTTATCAATGTCATATTATGAGTTTGAGTTCATCTAGATGCAAGAACTATGCACCTTGAACTTAACTCATTTTTCTAACATCTCACATATGTCTAGGGTGTATCAATACACACACATGTCAATTTAATATTTTGTGAGATGTGAGTTTAGTTCTTCCTAATCTAGGGTCTCATGCATTTCATCTAGGCAACTCTATTTGATTCCCTTATAATGTGACTTCAAATCATGCTATTGTCCTTAATTCAATTTTAATTATCCTAAATACATGAGATATGATCATGGCATAAATGATAGCATAAACTAAACCATAGCTAACAATCATGATGTCATGGCATAAAAATAGCCTAAATACAAGCATGACATATTACCCTAAGCATTATCATGACATTGTGAATGATTAATATGAAGCATGATGTTATGACATGACAAGACAAACAAAGCATAACAAATATATAACATACCATGGTATAGAATACCTAAGTTTTAAATCAAATTATCATTTTCTAAAGTTATATCAATTTTACCTTAATACCAATTTATCCTCAAATGTGTCAAAAACCCAAAATGACACACTATGACTCTAAAAACCTAATTGTGCCAATTTTGATCAAATTTTTAACTTCCATAATTTCTATTGGCACATCCTAAAATCTTTTAGGATTAAATCCTAAACTCATTTCCAAGGTATCACATAACCTTGAAAATGTCTTAAAGTATCACCATTGTTAGGTTAACTACCCATCCACTTAGGGTTGACACACCCTAAATCCATCTAGCATTACAGAATCACGCTCCTAGGAACCCAAAATCTATTTGAGCTCATTGGGTTAACTAGGTATTCACTAGGGATGACATCCTTATCTACCCTCCTAATGACCCTCCTAGGCTTTAAAGCCTTGGTCATTTGGGTCTCATCTAGGTTAACCTTAAGGGTAACTCCCCTTGTAACCTTGTAAGTGGCTTTTCTAGGTTTCTTTAAAACCTTAGCCACTAAACATCTACCATGGTCAACTCTAGGGATGATCTCCCTTGTGACCTTGGTTTTCCTAGACCTAGATTTAGTTCCATAGTCAAATAGAATATTATGGTAGGTAGGCATGACTACCTTAGACTTAGTTTTGTGACCCAAACCTTTTCTATCCTTGGGTAGTTGTTGCCTCCTAACACCTAAGGTTTGCCCATTAGAGCCTTTTATTGAATTTGTTATCTTATTAAGAGTCTTTTTCAATTTCTCAAGCCTTGACCTCAAAATTTGATTTTCTACCACTAATGCCTCTAATTTTGAATTTCCATTTATTCTTTGGGCATAGTTATTCCTTTTAGGCATATGTCTACTCTTCTTAGGGTCAATTCCTAAATTGTCCTCTATCTCCCTAATTGTTTTCTTAGGTAGAATAGTTCTAGGATTTCCTTAGCTTTAATTTCATATGATTTAGCCCCTAAACAAAAATATTTATTTCTAGAATGCTTTTTATCATTAACAATTGCAAAAAAGTAATTGGCATGCTTGTTCTTATTATGAAAACTAGTAGGTGCATAATTAAATGATACCTTAGAATTTGCCTTAGCTCCCCCTACATTTGAGCTCCATACTTTGTCCTTTTTGGAGTGACTCCCTCTAGGACATTGACTTCTATAGTTCCCTTTTTGTTGGCACTTGAAGCACACCACGTGCTCCTTACTCTTCCTTATCGGGGCTTCAACCTCCTTTTACTTGTCCTTGACATTAGGTGTCGGTTGAGCCTTCTTGACTCTTTTTGGGCACTTGCTCTTGTAATGCCCTACTTCCCTACACTCAAAGCACATTATATGATTTTTATTTCTAATGCATGCATTTGAGTTACCTAGCTCTGTAGAGAAGGTTTGGTCTAATTCTTCATGGCTCCCGGAAGTAGATGGTTCATCTTGATTTTGCTCCGGTGCCAATGGTCTCTCCTCCCCTAAATCATAGAGGTGGAGACTTCTTCAAGCTCGTCTTCCTCGGATGTTGAACTTCTTTCAACCTCCGAATCTTCACACTCTTGTGAGGATGAACATTCCTTTTCTTCCTTATCTTGGCCTGTTGTGGGATCTTCATGGAGCTTGGGTAGCTTGCTCCATAGATCTTTAGCATCCTCAAATTTTTCTATCTTACACAACAAATCATGAGGAATTACATTAATTAGAATTTTCATTACCTTCTCATTTATCTTGAAGGCTTGGATTTGCTCTTCGGTCCATTTCTTCTTCTTGAGGGGTCTTCCCTTTTTTGTCTATGGGAGCTTCAAATCCCTTCATCAAGATCATCCACTCTTCAAAGTTCATCATGAAGAAGGTTTTCATCCTCATCTTCCATTGATCGAAACCTTCTTGTCTATAGAATGCATATGGGATTGGAGTGTTGATGTCCCATCCAAATCCATCGTTGGGCAACTCCATTGTTCTTGATTCTCCCGATGAATCTTCTATTTCTCTAGCGCTTGCTCTCTTGGTGATTAGTCCTTGAAGAGAAACTACGCTCTGATATCAATTATAGAGGAATCGTTGACCATGCTAGAGGGGGTGAATAATATTTTTGTGATTTTTTCATTTGATCATGCTTGTTCGTCTATAATTATTAGTGCACAATGGAATATACAAATAAAATATAAAATAGAGACAAACACACATAAGGCAAAAGACAAAGCGATTTAATGTGGTTCAGAACTAGGGTTCCTACTCTATGGGGAGAACTCTAAAGTGAGCTATAGTGATGCACACCACCACTAGATGTATAATATATATAGGAATGTTATCCTACACAACTCATCCATGAGCACACAAGAGCACCTCGATTATCCATCGTCTGATCGGATGCACACTATATTCCAATCCTTGAACCTAGGGAATCGGACGATGGATAATGGAGGTACTCACAGATGAGTTGTGTATATATATATATAACGACTGAGGTAAACTTCGGTTGCTAACTTTAGATACCGATAAAAAAATGATCTCTAAATTAGAGACCAATTGATGCAGGCACATCCAATAGGTTGATCAACTCTCATCTTTGTTAGGACCTCTTGGTGGTGCTAGAGGGGGAGGGGTGAATAGCATTCGTCGATTCATTCGTTCGATTGCGTTCGTGCTCGTCTACACCAATATTAGTGCACAATAGAAATAGAAATACACACTAAAATAAAATACAAGACAAGTACACACAAACAAAACACTCGATTTTACGTGGTTTGAAAACCAAGTTCCTACTCCATTGCTGAGCTCTATGGTAAGCTCTAATAATGCACACTACCACTAAATCTTCTCCTTCTCAGAAAAAATTTGGAGGTGGAGAAACCTCTTACAATGAGTTATAATAAGGAGCAACAATAAAAATAAGCAAATACAAGAAGAATGAAACACAAATGTATGGAATACTTTACAAAGAGAACTTTTGATTGTTTGCTGATTTGGTTGCTTTAGGATACCTTGAAGGTCTGGAATCACAGCAGCAACTCCCCTTCAAACCCCTAGAAACCAGCATTTGCTTTCCTCCATCAAAACCTTGATTTAAAGCTCTGCTCAGACTGATTTTCCGCTTAGCAGTCGACTGCTCTTACTCATCAGTCAACTGTCCACTTAACCATTGTCTTACAACGGACTAATCCATATCAAAAAATGCCCGATCAGTTAACTACACTGACCCAACAGTCGACTTTCATAGCCATCAGTCGACTACGAGACATTCTGTGCTCTATCCACTTAAGGTCAGTTGACTGTCAGTGGCAAGTCGACTGGTCTAACCCACTAGTCGACTACCAGAGCCACAGTCAACAGTTGAGCCTCAATCAACTACACAACCAGTCGATTAGGTCATAATCCGAGTCGACTATCCGAGTCAACTAAGCCCTCCGAGTGACGAGCACTCGACCAGTTGACTAGTTGAGTCCACTAATGGATTGGTAAACCACAAAAATGAGGTTTAACCCCAAGTATGATCCCCTCATACTTGACACTCACCCTTAGCCTAGACCTAAGCCTTCAAGCCACTTCCATCAGCCTCACGCCTTCAAGGTTCATCCGAGTCCTCCACGACTCCTTTATCCTTCGCACTAGCCTTCAAGTGTTTCTATCGACTTTGTCATGCTAACGAGTACGCTGTCAAGGCTCCACCCTTGGGCTTACATGGCTAAGACTACACCCTTGAACTTTCCTTTGTCAAATATCCATATTTGGACTTTTGCTGCCAAGACTACACACTTGGACTTACATGGCCAAGACTATACCCTTGAACTTTTCCTTTACCAAATATCCATATTTGTACTTTCCATTTCCAAGACTCCACTACCCTTGGATTTCCATTTGAGTCTCACTCGAGCTTGGTCAACCTTGACCTGAGAGTGATTGCTCCAACAATCTCCCTCATAACAATTTCTCACAATACGTATGTCAAATGTATTGTTAAACCCATTGTCAAACACATTGTTAAACATTAAAACTCTACTCGAGTCCCACTCGAGCTTGATCAACATTGACCTAGGGTCAATTACACTAACAATCTCTCCCTTTTTGATGTTTGACAATACCTTTAAGTTAGACTAACCCATAAGCCCAACTATGCCTTTTCTTATGCCAAGGTATAATGCAGATTTTCTAACTTAATCCCTTCATTTCTCCCCCTTTGGTATACATCAAAAAGTCTACCAAAATTTTCCATGTCTCATCTTCCAATGAGATCCTTCATTCTCCCCCTTGCTCCAAGACTCATCATAAATGCCTTCGTTCCAATGAAAGGCAATTCTTCATTCTCCCCTTTTTAACCTTCATCCATCATCCCTTGATGGACAAACTTCCCCTAAAGGCTTATGTTGGTGCAATCGGCCCAGGTCACGATTGACCAGACTCGAGTGGGGTTTTGATATTTGACAATGGATTTGACCATTATTCAACAATATGGTTTGACCATATGACAAGTGGATATTTGGAATATCCAAGGTCATATGGGGGAGATTATTAGGAGGCGATTGTTGGCATAATCAACCTCAGGTCAAGGGTGACCTAGCTCGAGTGGAAGTCCAAGTTTGGAGACTTGGCAAGGAAAGTCCAAGATTGGATTCTTGGCAATGGAGAAGTCCAAGTATGGATACTTGGCAAGGAAAAGTCCAAGTATGAATACTTGACAAAAGAAAAGTCCAAGGGTGTAGTCTTGGTCGTGTAAGTCCAAGTGTGTAGTCTTAGCGGCGAAAGTCCAAATATGAATATTTGGCAAAGGAAAAGTCCAAGGGTATAGTTTTGGCCACGTAAGTCCAAGTGTGTAATCTTGGTAGTGAAAGTCCAAATATAGATATTTGGCAAAGGAAAGTCTAAGGGTGTAGTCTTGGCCACGTAAGTCCAAGTGTATAGTCTTGGCGATGAAAGTCTAAACATTGAGGTTTCTCCAACATAAGAAATCAAAGCAATCTTTTGTAAAGTGTTCTTTACTTGTATTTGCTTTTATATTTCATTTTGATTGTATTTTACTTTTGTAAGCATATTGTATGAGATTTCTCCACCTTCGGTGTCATATCGAGAAGGAGAAGTTCATAGTGAGGGTAAATCACTAAAGCACCGCCGTGGAGTAGGAACTAGGGGTTCGAACCACGTAAAAATCTTTGTGTTATACTTGTGTCATATTTGTGTGTATTTATTTTTGTATATTCCGCAGTGCACTAACGATTGTAGACAAGCATGACAATGAACGAATTGAAGGATTGTCAAAATGCTATTCACCCCCCCCCCTCCCTCCTCCTCCTCCTCTAGCACATCCAATTGGTCATAATAAGTGATATCAGAGCAAGGATGCTCTTCAAGGACTCACTGCCGTGAGAGCACAAGCACTAGAGGAGTAGAGAAGATGGAGTTGCCCAACGATGGATTAGGCTATGATATCACAGTTCCACCCATCTTCATCCTTGAGAATTTTGAGTATTGGAAAAGTAGAATAATGTATTTTTTTTATGTGTAACATAGAATATTGGTTTATTTTAGTAGATGGATTCAAACCCCCAAGGAGCAAGAATGGTGGATTTCTTAAGAAAAAAAGATGGACCGAGGAGAAACTTCGAAAATCTAAGACCAATGATAAGGTAGGAAAAATATTGGTTAAATTAATACCTAATGATATTTTACCCAAGATAGGTGGCTATAAGGATGCAAGAGATTTATGGAACAACTTGGTCAAGTTCCATGAAGAAGCCTCACCGGCTCAAGAAGTAGAGGAGGAGGCCAAGGAGAAAGAGAGCTCATCACCTCAAGAGCTTAAGGTGCCAGAAGTTGAGAGATGCTCAACATCTAAGGAAGAAGAGGAGGTTGAAGAACCCTCTACCTCTAGAATTGAGGGGGAAGAAATTAGATCTTCAACACTGGAACATGAAGAAGCTTCTACATCCAGAAGAGATAAAGAGCAAGCTCACGGTTCCTCTACACTTATAGGTAACTCAAGCATAGTCAATAAAAATAAAAAAACATATCATATGTTTTGAGTGTAGGGAACAAGGGCATTATAAGATCAAGTGCCCCAAAAGAATTAAGAAGACGACTCAAGTGGCACAAAAGGCCAAGGAGAAGTCGAAGGATACCAGAGCCCCAATTCGCAAGAGCAAGGAGCACATAGTGTGCTTTAAAATTCCAACAAAAAGGGCACTATAAGAGCCAATATCCGAGGGGGAGTCATCTTAGCAAGGGCAGAGGAGAGAGCTCAAATACAGGGGGAGTTAAGGCAAACCCTAAGGTATATTTAAATAATGCTCTTCCTTTATTTCATAATGAAAAGCATGGTCATAATTTACTTGCAATTGTTAATGATAAAAGACATGCTAATAATAATAAATATTTTTGCTTAGGGGCAAAATATCATGAATTTAGGGCTTAGAACAATTCTAGGAAGGTAGATAACAACAAGAATTTAGGCATTACCCTAAGAAGGGTAGACATATGCCTAGGAAGAAGAATACACTAAGAAATAATGGAAATTCAAAAATTGGGCAACTTGAGATAGAAAATTAAGTTTTGAGATCAAAACTTGAGAAATTGAAAAGGACCCTTCGGAAAATGGAAAATATGATTCAAGGGTCAAATGGACAAAATTTAGGGTTTAGGAAGCAAGGTGCATCTATGGACAAGAATGATTTGGATCACAAACCTAAGCCCAAGAAGGTAATGTCATCTTACCATAGTGTTCTATTTGACTATGGAACCAACCCTAGGTCTAGGAAAGTCTAGGTCACAAGGGAAGTCATCCTTAGAGTTGACCGTGGTAGGTGTCTAGTGGCTAAGGTTTCAAAGAAACCTAGAAAATGTTGGTGCAACAATGCTCCAAGCATTTATATGTTTTGGTGTTTGGCTAATCATCTAAGTTAGGCAATATCTTGTGATCTAATTACGAATGTGTTTAAGTGACAGGGAAATCCAAGGATGAAGACTTGGTAAAAGGAAGTCCAAGTATGATCTTGGCAAAGGAAGTCCAAGGGATGGACTTGGCGGCATAAGACCAAGCTTGTAGTCTTGGCAACATAAAGTCCAAAGTGAACCTTGGCAAAGGAAGTCCAAAGTAAAGTCTTGGCAGCATAAGTCCAAGCTTATAGTCTTGGCGGCGTAAAGTCCAAGCATTTGGCAACCCAAGACATGACGAAACCGAAGGAAGCTCTTGGAAGCAAAGCGCAAAGGATGAACAAGTCGCGGACTCGGAGGGATCCTGAAGGCACAAGGCTTATTGAGGAGCTAGAAGGTTGAGTCTAGGTCTAGGGTATAAAATCAAGTATGAATTACTCATACTTGCGACCATCGATCCCGACCGCCTTGGCCGAGCAATGATCGATCGGCCGATCGCATCGATCGCCAAGGGCATCGATCGGTGATCAAGGAAATATCGCTTGCACGAACGCTCACTCACTCGATCCGCCTTGATCACTCGACTGATCACCCCATCAGTCGACTGATGGAGGGATCAGTCGATTGATCACCTGGCCGTTGGAAATTACGGCTACGAATCTCTGCGGAGATCGCGTTTGCTGAGCCGTTGCCAGTGATCGTGATGGTATGCATCACCGATCGATCGACGCTAACGGAAAACAGCCCCTCTTCTATAAAAAGGGGTCATGGGGAGCTTGGTGAAGCTAGTGCTCTTGCTCCAAACTACACCTACGTGCTCACCAAGCTTTCCAAGTGTTTTTAGCAATCCAAAACCTCCTCTTCTCTAATCCTAATCTTCCATCATTGTAAAGAAGAGGAGTGCATTGTAAGATAAGGTTTCTCCACCTTGGTTCATCCAAAGGAGGTTCTAGTGAAGATTGATTAGGGATAATCCACCTTACGGATTGCCGTGGAGTAGGAGTGTCATCTCCGAACCACGTTACATTGGGTGTTAGCTTTGTTTCTTTTGTTTGTGCTTATGTTTGTATTGCTTCCGCTAAGCTTTTTGTAGAAAGAAAGAAAGGCTAATCGCCCCCCCCCCTCTAGCCATTCCAAGGGTCCTAACAGAAAAGTCACTAAGAAGGTCACAAGGGAAGTCATCCCTAGAGTTGACCTAGACAAGATCACAATGACCTAGGCTTCTAAGTCTAGGAGAGTCATTAGAAAGGTACTAAGGGAGGTTACCCCTAGCGAGTACCTAGTAAATCCAAGGAGCTCTAATGGGTATTGGATTCCTAGGAGCATGATCCCTTCAAGCTAGATGGGTTTAGAGTGTGTCAACCTTGAATGGATGAGTAGCTAATCTAACCACAGTAGAGTTGACACTTTAGGACATTTTCAAGGTAATGTGATACCTTGGAAATGAATTTAGAAATGTATCCTAAAAGATTTTAGGATGTGCCAATAGAATTATAAAAGTTTAAAAAATTGATTATAATTGACACAAATAGGTTCAGAGTCACAATTGTGTCATTTTAGGTTTTGACACACTTGGGAGATTTTGTTATGGAAAATTGGTATAAGTTTAAGCAAATGCCATTTAATCTAACTTAGGCATTTCTATACCTTGATATTATAAAATTGTCATGTTTAATTTGCCATATATCATACCATGACATTATGCTCATATTATCATTTAAAATGTCATGATAGTATTTAAATTGATTAATATCATGTTAATACTTAGGTTTATCTATATCATGCCATGACATCATGAATCATGTGCACATATTTTAATTTATGCAAATCATTTATGTCATAATCATATTCACGCATTTAAAGTTATAAAATTGAATTTAAGGGCAAATGACATTATTTGATATCCTGGATAAAAGAATCAAATGGATATGCCTAAATATAATGCATGAACCCTTAGTTTAGGAAAAAACAAAATCCACATCTCACACAACCCATAGGATGACATGTATGTGTATTGATACACCCTAGACACATGTGAGATGTTAGGAAATTGAGTTGAGTACAATATGCTTGAATGATACATCAAATGAACTGAAACTCTTTCAATTATAAGTAAAAATTATGAGGAAAGCTAATGTATAAGTCATGTACATCTAGCCCATAGACCATGATTGAAATTAAGATATCCCCATGGGAGAGCCTTGTGGCTAGCACGACAGCAGAGTTGCACCAATATGAAGGTAGGAAACTTTGCTTCCCACTTCAACTCGATCGCTTGTTTATGGTGATCCCTTCTACATCCCCGGATAAAAAAATTTATGCTTGACAAGAGGGATTACCCAAGCTCCCGTTTCATCGTCGTGCTATTCGATTAGAGTGGTCACTTGAACAAACTTGTTGTTCAAGCCACCAACCTCTATTCTACGAATAGCCGCGGAATAGACGATGTACGGATCACCAGCTTTGTGTTTATATTTGGGGTCCAAGTTATTTTATCCATAGAAACAGAATACACAACATGTATATGATTGAAAAATAATTATAAACATGTTACAAAAGAAAATAGACAAGCGTTATACCTCTCGATCTTCTATTGTATGTCCTTCCTCCTTTTGGACGTCATGTGGGCAACGATCTTCCAAAAGTTGAAGCTCCTAGATCACCAATCTTCCTACCCTTGTTCTCTACGAACAAAAGGAAGTATAGAAACAAAGCACTTCTCCTTCTTTCAACCAACCACCAAGCTCCAAGCTTGGTGCTTGCCGCCGGCCAAGAAGAAGAACAAGGAGATGAAGAAGAGGGCCGGCCAAAAGCTTCAAGGTGAAGACCCTAAGCTCCAGCCAAGGATGAAGGGGAGAAGGTTGGACACTGGCAAAACCAAGGGGAGAAGAAGAAGGAAGGGCGCCGACCACCTAAGGAAGAAGAAGAAGAAAGGAAACAAATTCCTTATTTGTGGCCTCCCAAACCAAACTCCAAAAACCCTAGCCTCCAAGCTCCTTGCCACCCAACCCTAATCCTATCTTGTTTCTAATTCTTCTACACGCCAACCCTTAATCTTGCCTTTTATAGAGTTAGGGATAAGCCTTGTTTTAATCTCCACCATTGGTTCTAGGGATTTAATCTCAACCGTCGGATCTAGAGATTTAATCTCAACCGTCGGATCTAGAGATTTAATCTCAACCGTCGGATCTAGAGATTTAATCTCTACCATTGGATCTAGAGTTTTGTTTTCATCCATTGGATCTAGGCTTCATGAGGTTTTAATAGGCTACAATAGGGACCATGAGGAGGAGTTGGATCTTGGCCACCCAATGGATCAAGCCCACATAAAGTCTGATCCATTAATGATAATCCATTCCACTAGAGGATTATCATTGATCTACCTCACCAACCCCCATAAGTCAATATGGGCTCCATATATTATTTGTACATTTTTCTCCCCGTGCTTAAGATCTCGAATTTCCGTCGATTAATTAATTTACTGACAATTAATTAATCAACATCTAACTCCATGAGTAGTACCACTCAACCTTATCATCATGCCGGACCAAGTCCACCTGTAGGGTTTACATGATGAACCTTATGAGCTTCTCAAGGGGACACCATCACCCTAATATATAGGACACGGTTTCCTCCTATAATCAACGACACACCATATAAATAATATCATTTCCCAACTTACCGAGCCCATCGATTTAATCTATAAATCTCGCCCATTGGTAAATCAAAGAAATGAATACTAAGTATATGTGCCCGTTATTATATCGGGATTAAGAGCATGTACAATATAATATATGAGGTCCGATTCGATTATGTAGTCATCAATGAATCGAATCACCTCTAAGTCGGTCCTGCTCAATGCACACAAAGTGCACTAGTGTGATTCTATGGTCAAGACAAATCAATACCAAATCACACTACAACCATACCAATGGTTTGTCCAAAGTCATCTCGGTTGTGAGCCTTTACTTATACTTTACAAGGAGCCGATAACATGATCTCCCGTGTGATACTATACACCATGTTATCTACAATGTAATGTATTAGACAATATGCATAATCACAAATATGCAAACAATGATCACGTGATTCTTATTTCAAAAATAAAGATGTTCATATAAAAGATAGACTTTTCAGTATACATCCCAACACAATAAGTAAGGGTCAATCCCTGGGGGTTGTAAGTCCTTCGGGGTGTTTACCCTCCTACCGCGCTAGCCCTGTATTGGGCAATATCCTCCCCATGATTTACTTCCTTTATATTGGTTGTGGGATCGGTTGGCAGGGGTGTTGAGGGTGAGCGAATCACCTTTTGCACGAATCATTGAAATTAAGGTTTTGAAAATATTTTAAAATCATTTTAGAAAATCTTGGTGAAGTCTATCTTTTGATAACAATCACCATTGTTAATATTGACACAAAGTTAGGCAAAACATTGAAAGGTTTCAATGTTTTTGAACTTTGTATTAATCTTTCAAAATAATGGATATTTTAATCTAAAATTATTTTTCACCCATACTTTTTGACATGAGTATTATACGTATGTAATTTCATAATTTTTAGAAAAACATATATTTACTTATGAATTTTTAAAATTCATTGAAAACATTTATCGGTAGTGCGTGCAAATGGTGTGGTAGTTGATTGATTACTAATTTCAGTCGACTATTGATCTGATTTTCGACTGATCAAGATCTATTTAGCTGACTATTAGCCACCTTAGGTACCCTAACCACTATTAACCCTACGATATGGTTAGAGAAGCATTGAAAGAGTGAAATTATCAATGAAAATGATTTGGAGTGTTAGTTAGGGTGGAGTATCGAATTTTAAAGGAGGTTAAAGTCCAAGTTTGAACTTTTACCCTTATTTTTGATTGTTTAGATTTCCTATAGGCTTAGGAACTCTCCAAGGATATTGTTGGTGCAATGGTTAAGGGGGAGTTCATCTATCAAGGTATGATGGATAAATTTTGATTACAAAAGGAGAAATGAGGGGTTAACTAAACCTTTATTATGAGTTGCCTGCCATTTAGTGAGAAGGGTGTATCATTAAGGAGAATGATGCATTTAAAATAATATTGGACCAAGGGGGAGAATGTAGGATATCATTGGGAGATGAGACATTGAAAACTTTGGTAGGTTTTTTTATATATGCCAAAGGGGGAAAAGTGAGGGTTTAAGTTAGGTAAACCTTCATTATGTTTTGCATAAGAAGAGTTAAGTTGGATTTATTGGACAACCTAACTTAAAGGTATTGTCAAACATTAAAAAGGGGGAGATTATTGGTGCAATCGACCCAGGTCATGATTGACCAGAATCGAGTGGGACTCGAGTAGAGTTTTTATGTTTAACAATGGGTTTGACCATTGTTTGACAATATGGTTTGACCATATGTTGACCATATGAAAAGTGGATGTTTAGGATATCCAAGGTTATATGGGGGAGATTATTAGGAGGCAATTGTTGGAGCAATCGACCTTAGGTCAAGGGTGACCTAGCCCGAGTCAGACTCGAGTGGAAGTATAAGTTTGGAGACTTGGCAAGGGAAGTCCAAGATTAGATTCTTGGAAAGGAAAAGTCCAAGGGTGAAGTCTTGGCAAGGGAAAGTCCAAGTATAAATACTTAGCAAAAGAAAAGTCCAAGGGTGTAGTCTTGGATGTGTAAGTCCAAGTGTGTAGTCTTGGCGGCAAAAGTCCAAATATGAATATTTGGCAAATGAAAAGTCCAAGAGTGTAGTCTTGTCCATGTAAGTCCATGTGTGTAGTCTTGGTTGTGAAAGTCCAAGGATGTAGTATTGACCACGTAAGTCTAAGTGTATAGTCTTGGCGGTGAAAGTCCAAGCATTGAGGCTTGGTAATGAAGAAGTCCCGGAGGCGTGACCTCTTGGCAAAGGAGACCCGGTTAGCATGACATAGCCGATGGAAGCACCTAAAGGTTAGCACGAAGGTTGAATGAGTCTTGGAGGATTCGAATGGATCTTGAGGGTGTGAGACTGATGGAGGTGGCTGAAGGCTTAGGTCTTGGCTAAGGGTGAGTATCAAGTATGAGGGGATCATATTTGGGTTAAACCTCATGTTTGAGATTTACCAGTCGATTGGTTAAGTGTTCAACACTTGAAGATTTACCTAGGTATTTCTATACCTCTATACTATAAAAATTGTCATGTGTTTATTTGTCTTGCCATGACATGACATCATACATATATTATTATTTTATAATTTCATAATAATACTTAGTTTAATTATGTCATGCTTATATTTAGGATCATTTTTATGCCATGACATAATGCATCATTGGCACAAGCTCTTGTTTATGCACATCACTTATGTCATGATCATATTCATGTATTTAGGGTAATAAAATTGAACTTAAGGACAATGATATTGATTTAATGTCCTAAATAAATAAATCAAATTAGATATACCTAGTTAAAGTGCATGAAACCTTAGTTTAGGGAAAAACAAAATCAACATCTCACAAAAAACTTAGGAAGACGTGTGTGTATTGATACACTTAGACATATGTGAGATGTTAGGAATATAAGTTAAATTTATATGCTTAGAATGGTACATCAATATAAACTAAAACTTATTCAATCATAGGAAGAAATTGTAGGAACGTTTGTGTCGCTAGAGGAGGAGGAGGAGGAGGGGGGGTGAATAGTAATTCACTTCGATTTCTTCGCTTAGATTCATCGTTCTTGTCTACAATCGTTAGTATGCAGCGGGAATAGAAATACTAATACAAATACAAGCACAAAATGCAACACACACACGACACACAAATTTTACATTTTTTGGAACCCTAGTTCCTACTCCATGGCCGAGCCCTAGCAAGCTCTAGTGATGCACACCACCACTAAACCTTCTCCTTCTCAGAAACAATCCGGATGTGGAGAAACCTCTTACAATAGAGCTTACAACAATAATAACCAAATATAAGATGTAAATGAAATGAAGAAACAAAAACACTTTACACGAATGCCTTTGCTTGATTGCTTGTTTTGGTTGTGTTGGAGAATGCCCTAGAAGGTTGGAATGCAACAGCACTTTGCCTTCTAACTCCCCAAGAACCGACCACCAAAAACATTCATAAACCTCCTTATAAGCCCCTTCAAAGCCTTCAACATCTCCTATCCGCCGCACTCAACAATGCAAAGATAACGATCGCTGGCCACCGGGCCGAGGCGTCACGATCGATACCCCCCGAGGCACTAGTCGAGTCTGCCTTACTTCTGATAAACTATTTTAATACCTATGCTAGATCCATTTGAGTGATCCAGTTGAGGTGCTACCTCGACTAGCATCTAATCGAGGTGCTGGTCGAGCCTGCCTCGTTTCTGAGTGTCCACTCCCATATCCAATCGAGGTGTTAATCGAGTGGTCTAGTCGAGGTGCCACCTTGACTAGACTCTAGTCGAGGTGTAGATTGAGTGCTTCCAGGGCACTATCTTGGCTTTCTAAGTCCCACCGCTCGACTCCACCTTACCAGTCGAGGTGCCACCTCGACTACTATTCCAGTCGAGGTTCTGGTCAAGATCACCTTGCTTCTGTTTGCCTACAAACGAAGCCTAGTCGATTGAACTGGCAGTCGACTATTATACCTCGACACTGAGATTTAACACCCCAAGTATGATCCCTTCATACTTGATACTCACCCTAGGCATAGACTTAAGCCTTCAACCCACTTCTATCAGCCTCACGCCTCCCGGATCCCTTGAGTCTGTGACTCTTCATCCTTGCGTTAGCCTTCAAGTGCTTCCATCGGCTATTGTCATGCTCTAGGGTCTACCTTTGCCAAGAGGCTACACCTCCGGGCTTCACTGCCAAGACTCCCCGTCTAGGACTTCATTTGTCAAGACCCTGTTGGTCTTTCCAACACCAAGTATCCGGTCTCCCTTGACCGACTTGGATTTTCCCTTGCTAAGTATCCATACTTGGACTTTTCCTTGCCAAGTCACCATACTTGGACTTCTCCACACCAAGTGTTCGGTCAACCTTGATCGACTTGGATTTCTCTAATTATCTACCTCATATGACCTTGGATGTCCCATACCATCCACTAGTCATATGGTCAAACCATATTGTAAACTATTGTTGAACATCAAAATCCTACTCGAGTCCCACTCGAGTCTGGTCAATTGTGACCTGGGTCGATTGGACCAATAGAAATCATGAGGAAAGCTAATGTACAAATCATGTACATCTAGTCCATATACCATGATTGAAATTAAGGTTTGGAAACCATTTCAAAATCATTTTGAAAATCCTTGGTGAAGTCTATCTTTTGATAGCAATTACCATTGGGGATATTGATACAAAGTTGCTTAAAAATTGAAAGATTCAATGCTTTTGAACTTTGTATCACTCTCTCAAACCAATAAATATTTTCATAGAAAACTATTTTTTTCCCCAATAGTGTTTGACATAAGTAATATGTCTATGAAATTTCAAGATTTTTCAAAATTCATATATTTACTGATGTATTTCTAAAATTTAGTCTGAAAACTTGGAAATCTGGTTTCTGAACTTTCAAAAACCAGTCGACTGGATCAGTCAACTGGTGTAGGCAGCAGTTGATTAGCCATTGACTGAGTCGATTATTGGGTCTAATTCCGGCTGAACAAGATTTGTTTAGCCATTTATCATCACCCCTAGGCTACCCTAACTACTTCTAACCCTAGGATATGCTTTGGAAAGTATTGGAAGGGTAAGAATTTCAGTGAAACTGAATAGGAGAGTCATTTAGGGTGAAAATCAAATTTCAAGGGAGTTAAAGTTAAAGTTTGAATCTTTACTATTATTTTTGATTGGTTAGATTTCCTATAGGCTTAGGAACTCTCCAATGACATTGTTGGTGCAATGGTCAAGGGAGAGTAAGCCTTTAGAGGGAGTGTGTCCATCAAGGGATGATGGATGCATTTTTATGCAAAAGGTTGGAACCGCCAACCTAGCAACCCCCTCACCCCGGCTTCGCAAGTATAAGAGGGAGTTAATCACGGGTGGTCATTGACCTTGGTGCGATAATAAGTGCAGTGGAGGACGTGGCTCGGTGCAGGCATTAAACAACCTGCTAACAGAGGGATTAAACATTGCTCCTTGTGCAAATTTTACACTGCACTTACCGTCGCACCATCCCCATGGGGACATGATGGATGCATTTTTACTAAAGGGGGAGAAGTGAAAAATGCTCTTCATTTAGTGATAAGGGTGTATCACTAGGGAGAATGAAGGCATGTAGGATAATTTTAACACAAGGGAGAAAATGAAGGATCTCATTGGAAGATGAGAAACGTTTTTATGTGTGTCAAAGAGGGAGAAATGAGAGGGGTTTAAGTTAGGCTCAAGATGCTTAGTGCATAAAGATGTCATATAAACTTAAATATACACAAAACCCTAAAAATTTCAAAATTTGATATTCTGAAGTTAGGAACTCTTCGTTATGCTTGGGCATAAGAAGAAGTAAGTTGGGCTTAAGGGTTAGCCTAACTTAAAGGTGGTGTCAAACATCAAAAAGAGGGAGATTATTAGTGCAATCGACCCAGGTCACAATTGACCAGACTCGAGTGGGACTCAAGTAGTGTTTTGATGTTTGACAATGAGATTGAGTATGGAAGATAATATGACTATGGGATCATATGGAACATTTGTAGTCATATGGAAGTTGAGTATGGAAAGTCCAACTGGGAGTTGGCAAGGGAGAAATCCAAGTCGATCAAGGGTGACCAGACACTTAGTGTTGGAAAGTCCAACTTGAAGTTGGCAAGGGAAGTTCAGGTCGGTCAAGGTTGACTAGACACCTAGCACGAGGAGAGTGAAATCTTGGTAGGTCAAAAGTGATCAGATGACTAGACAAAGGAAGACCTAGCTGATTAGAGGATCGAGCTTGGTAAGAGAAGTCCTGGAAGGTCACGACTGACCGGATGCTAGGCAAGCAAGGAAAGTCCAATATGGATGCTTGCCAAAGGAAAAGTCCAAGTATTGATGCTTGGAAAAGGAAAAGTCCAAGGCTGGAGCCTTGGTAGTGGAAGTTCTGGAGGCAAGGCCTCTTGGCAATGGGAAAGTCCCGAAGGCGCGACCTATTGGCAATAGAAGTCCCAGAGGTATGACCTCTTAGCAATGAAGAAGTCCTGAAGGTATGGCCTCTTAGCAAAGGTAAACCCGTTAGCATGATGAAGCTGATGGAAGCACTTGAAAGCTAGTACAAGGATGAACGAGTCGTGGAGGACTCAGATGGATCCTAGAGGTGTGAGGCTGATGGAAGTGGCTAGAAGGCTTAGGTCTAGGCTAAGGGTACCTAATGACATGACAACTAATGGAAGCACCTAAAGGCTAGCACGAAGGGTGAATGAGTCATGGAGGACTCGGATGGACCCTGAGGGTGTGAGGTTGATGGAGGTGGCTAGAAGACTTAGGTCTAGGCCAAGGGTGGTTGATCAAGTATGAAGGGATTATACTTGGGTCAAACCTCATATTTGAGGTTTAACAATCGACTGGAGGTTTTGCCCAGTCGAATGGTCTAGGATAGCCAACTCCTGATGTGGGGCTCGATTTTCAGACTTGGTGCTCGACATTGTGTGACTCGGGAATGAGGCATGGTGCTCGGTAGTCGACTGGTGGTATGGGGCATTCGACTGGCCAAGAAGAGGTCAAGCGATGGGAAGCCTGACTCAGCACTCCGTGCTCGGGAAATAGTTACGGTGATTGACAATCGACTGTTGAGAAAGATCAGTCGACTGGCCAACGGAAGTCGAGAAAGTTGAATGGTGCTCGATAGTTGACTGATGGAATTGGACAGTCAACTGGATGAGTGAAGACCGACTCCCATTGTGGGAGCCGAGAATCAGCCTAGGTGGTTGGGTGACATGAGAAACAGTGTTACGATCCATAGTCGATTGTTGCGGTAGAGTAGTCGACTGGAGGCTTGATAGCAATAGGTCAGAAGTGAGGCAAGCTCGACCAGCGCCTCGACTGGGCTGGTAGTCGAGATGGCGACTCAACTAGCGAAGTTACCATTGCATTGTAACAGTCAGAAATCAACTTGACGCGAGGCTATAAGAGAAGGAGATCAAGGAGACTTCGACATCAATTCTTGAGAAATTTGAAGGGGAAACGTTGCTGCTTTCTATACCTTTAAGGCATTCCAAAGGCAACCAACAAGCAAGCAATCAAAAATTTTCTTTGTAAAGAGTTCTTTACATTTATATTCCATTCTTCTTATATTTGCTTGTTTTTGTTGTTACTTTTATTGTAACTCCATTGTACGAGATTTCTCTACCTCTGGATTGTTTCCGAAAGGAGAAGAGTTGTTAGTGGTGTGGACACTAGAGCTCGCCATAGAGTAGGTACTGTAGGTTCCAAACCACGTAAATCTTCGTATTGTGACTGTTTATGTCTGTCTTTATTTTTGTTGTGCATTTTATTTCTATATTCTGCTGCACACCAACATATTGTAGACAAGTACATGATCCATCGAAGTGAATACGAACGACACTATTCACCCTCCTTTAGTGCACCAGCGGTCCAATAATGGCAGTCGACTGCTTAGGTATATGTTGGGCAGAATCCAACATGGATTAATCCGTTATGAGACAACGGGTAGGTGGGCAGTCGACTGGGGCCTTTTGGCAGTTGATTGCTTAGTGCAAAACCAGCCATACATAGCTTTAAATGGAGCTCGAGATGGAGGATTTTGAAAGCGATTCTTGGGCGATTTTGAGGTGAAGTGCTACTGCATTTCAGGTCTTTAAAAGTCATCCAAAGCAACCAAAGCATTAAGCAATCAAAGCAATCTTTTGTAAAATATTCTTTACTTGTATTTTCTTTTGTACTTCATTTTAGTTGTATTTTACTTTTGTAAGCATATTATACGAGGTTTTTCCACCTCCAGTGTCATACCAAGAAGGAGAAGTTTATAGTGAGGGTAGATCACTAGAGCACTGTCGTGGAGTAGGAACTAGGGTTCCGAACCACGTAAAAATCTTTGTGTTGTACTTGTGTCATATTTGTGTGTATTTATTTTTGTATATTCCCCTACGCACTAACGATTATAGACAAGAATGACAACGAACAAATTGAAGGATCGACGAAATGCTATTCACCCCCCCCCCCTCCCCTAGTACATTTAATCGGTCCCAACAACTTACTCCCCCTTGACCATTTCACCAACAATGTCTTTGGAGAGTTCCTAAGCCTATAGAAAATCTAAACAATCAAAAATAAGGGTAAAAATTTAAACTTGAACTTTAACCTCCCTTAAAATTTGATCTCCACTCTAATCAACTCTCCAATTCATTTTCAATGAACATTTCACCCTTCTAATGCTTCTCTAAGATATCATAGGATTAGAAGCAGTTAGGGTACATAGAGGTGATGATAAATAGCTAAACAAACCTTGTTTAGCCAAAAATCAGAATAATAATCCACTAAAATCAATAATCAGTCGACTGCTCCATGCTACAGTCGATCGATTTCTGCATTTGCAAAAATCAGGTTTTCAGATTGAAATTTGAAAAGGCATAAGTAATTATACGTTTTTTGAAAAATCATGAAACTTCATACATACATTACTTATGCCAAGTAAAATGGGTGGAAAATAATTTTATATGAAACTATCCATTATTTTAAAAGATTGATACAAAGTTCAAAACCATTAAAAACTTCAATATTTTTACCTAACTTGTATCAACATTCTTAATGGTGATTGATATCAAAAAATAGACTTCACCAAGGTTTTCCAAAATGATTTTCAAAACCTATTTTCAATCATATGTATGGGATAAATGTACATGACTTGTACATTAGCTTTCCTCATGATTTCTGTTGGGAACGTGCTATTCCTCGGAGGCTCATCGGCTCCCATGTCCCCGGATTAAAATTTTCACTAATGAAAACTAATCCGGATGGGATGAGTTTCCTAAGCACAACCAATTCGTCGTCGTTCCAACGACTCGAGCAATCGCTTGAACAAACTAGTTGTTCAAGCAACCAAACTCTTCTAGTCGATTAGCCGCGGAAGAGACGACGGACGGATCGCCGGTTTTTGTGTTTCTTATTCGGGGTCCATGATTATACAAATACATGCAAATGTAAACTAGTATAATCAACATATACTAACATAAAGAACATAAGCTAGCATATCAATAAGAACATGCAAAGAACAATAATAAAAGTTATAAAACTTTTATACCTCTTGATCTTCTATCGTATATCCTAACCTCCTTGTAGACTTCGTGTGGGCGAAGATCCTCCACAAGTTGAAGCATCCTAGATCTTCTTCAATCCAAAGAAAGAAGAACTCTCTTTCCCTTCTTGCTTGAGCCAACCACCAATCCACAAAGAATTGATGCCGCCGGCCCCAAGAATAGAAAGAACAAAATGGAAACAAAACTCATCTCTTATCTAGGACCAACCATCAAGCTCCAAGCATGATGTTTGCCGCCGGTCCAAAGAGAACAAGAAGAGGATGAGAGGAATAGGTTGAGCGTCGACCAAGGTAGAGGGAAAAGATCTAGGAGCCGGCAACACCCTAGGAAGAAGAAGAAGATATCCTCTCCTATAGTTGCCGCCCACTTTCCCCTCCATAACCTAGCCGCCCAACCAAGGAAAGGAAAACTCTAGGGTTTCTTGCTGCCCACTAATGGAAGGGCAAACCCTAATTTCCCAAAGCAACTTAATCCATAGAAAGAAGGGTGAAGCTTGGGCGTCGGTCAAACCAAGGAGGAAGGAGGAAGAAGGGTTGCCGCCCACCATCATAGACTAAACCCTAACCCTAGCCTCTTCCTATTTCTTGCCGCCCAACCATGGTGGAAGGAGGAGATCTAGAACCGGCCACCTTCACTAGGAAGAAGAAGAACTCTTCCACAAGTTGCCGCCCACTCTCCTTTCCTCACCATGGCCGCCCAACCCAAGGAGCCAAACACTAATTAGGGTTTCCTCCTTAGGGTTTCTTGCCGCCCAAGCAAAGAGAGGCTAAACCCTAATTTCCATCATCCAAAAAACTTATTGCCGCCCAACCCATGCTCCCTTATATATAGAGTTAGGTTTAGGCCTTGGTTTAATCTCCACCGTCGGTTCTAGGGTTTTAATCTCAACCGTCGGATCTAGAGATTTAATCTCAACCGTCGGTTCTAGGGTTTTAATCCCAACCGTCCAATCTAGAGATTTAATCTCAACCGTCGGATCTAGGGATTTAATCCCAACCGTCAGATTTAGAGATTTGTTTTCCATCATTTGATCTAGACTTCATGAGGTTTATATTAGGCTATGATAGAGACCATGAGGAGGAGTTGGGTCTTGGCCACCCGATGGATCGGAACCACACAAACTTGATCCATCAATGATGTTCCATTCCACTAGAGGATCATCATCGAACTACCTCACCAACCCCCATAAATTAATATGGGCTCCATAAATTATTTGTACATTCATCTCCCCGTGTTTAAGATATCGAATGTCCGTCAATTAATTGATTTACTGACCATCAATTAATTAACATCTAACTCCTCGAGTAGTACCACTCAACCTTATCATCATGTTGACTAAGTCAACCTGCAGGTTTTACATGATGAACATTATGAGCTCCTCAAGGGGACATCATCAACCTAATATATAGGACACGGTTTCCTCCTATAATCAACGACACACCATGTAAATAATATCATTTCCCAACTTACCGGGCATATTGATTTAATCCATAGAAATCTCACCCTCTGGTAAATCAAAGAAATAAATATTAAGTACATGTGCCCGTTATTATATCGGGATTAAGAGCATGTACAACATAATATCCGAGGTCCGATTCAATTATGCAGTCAGCAATAAATTGAATCACCTCTATGTCGGTCCTGCTCAATACACCTAAGTGTACTAGTGTAACTCTATATTCAAGATAAAACAATACCAAGCTACACTACAACCATGCCAATGGTTTGTCCAAAACCATCTTGGTTGTGAGCCTCTACTTATACTCTACAAGGGACTGATAACATGATCTTCTGTGCCACACCCAAGCACCATGTTATCTACAATGTAAAGTATTAGACAATATGCACATGTATAAAGTGTAAACAATGATCATGTGATTCTTATTTCAAAATAAAATATTCATACCAAAGAGCTAGGCTTTCAGTATACATCCCAACAATCTCCCACTTATACTAAAAGACTATGCTGTCCTTATACTGTCATACATCTGATTCCCCTTCCTTCCACATGCCTATCAAAGCTCTCGCCAGAAAGGCCTTAGTGAAAGGGTCTACCAGGTCATCCTCTGATGCAATCTAGGCGATAGCAACTTCTACCTCCTTTACGATTTCTCGTATCAGGTGGTACTCGAACTCTATATGTTTACTAGTCTTATGGGCTCGTGGTTCCTTCGAGTTTGCAACTGCACCATTATTATCACAATAAATTATGATAGTTCTGGGCAAACCAGGAATCACATCCAAGTCTATCAGGAAGTTCCTGAATCACACAGCTTCTTTGGCCGCCCAAGGGGCTGCCACATACTCAGCTTCCATGGTGGAGTCCGCCACGCATTTCTGCTTGACACTCCTCCATACTATGGCTCCACCTCCAAAAGTAAACACAAAACCTGAGGTAGACTTACTGTTATCCCTATATGATTGGAAATCGTAATCCATGCAACCCACAGGGAGTAATTGGTCTGCCTGGTAAACTTGCATATAATCCCTAGTCCTTCTTAGGCACTACAATATATGCTTTACCACAGTCCAATGTCCCTATCCTGGATTACTCTGATATCTGCTGACCATGCCCACGACAAAGTAGATATCTAATATAGTATAGAGCATCGCATACATGAGGCTTCCTACTGCCGAAGCATAAGGAACCGCCTTCATCTCCTCTATCTTCTTTGATGTTGGGACACATCTCTTTAGATAAAGGTACTCCATGCCAAAAAGGTAGAAAACCTTTCTTGGAGTTCTACATGCTAAAACGATCAAGATTGTGTCTATGTATGAAGCTTGGGATTAGCACACTAACCTTGATCCCAAGGATGTGTCCCACTTCTCCCAAGTCCTTCAAAACTGTTTGGACAATCATACCCTTACGTTTGATAACACTCTGATATTGTTGCCAACTACCAAAATGTCATCTACGTATAGTACAAGAAATACCACTACGTTTCCGTTACATCTCTTGTATACACAAGACTCATCCGTACTTTGAATAAATCCATAAGTCTGGATTTACCTCATCAAAGCGGATGTTCCAAGACCTCAAAGCTTGCTTGATCCATAAATGGACCGATTAAGCTTACACATACAATACGCTCTTTGCCTTAGCAATGAATCCTCTGGTTGCTTCATATAGATGTTTTCTCAAGACTTCCATTAAGGAAAGTGTCTTGACATCCATCTATCACACCTCATAATCCATATGAGTTGCAATGCATAAGAGCTCCATAGATTCAATCTCGATTTATTGCACTTTGCCAAGATGTTGTATTTATATCTTGGATTGCCTCGTCAGATGTCTAGGATCAGGTTCATGTTTGCTAGGGACCAAATCAGAAGATTCGTCCAAAAACATGAATCTAAGAGGCTGTCTAACAACCCTCCCACTACGACGAGGTATCATCTGTGTATCCTTTGTGACACGCGGTGCAGTGACATGTGGTATATCCTCTTGTACCGGTGGTACTAAAGAAGTGACTTCCCTTTTAACTCCTCCAGAATAATTTTACCCTTGGGCTAGTGGCTCATCACATAGTCTTCCTCTAGAAATCTGGCGTTCGTGTTAACGATCACCCTCTGATCTCTAAGACTATAAAACAAGTCAGAATAACTCATCATCGATCTAACCATCTCCATAAGAGTCCTATTCCTTCGCTCTGCTGCAGATTACTGCTCTGCAGTGTGTGTGTGAATCCCAACCTCTGATAAGTAGTTCCTAAACTCTCCCAAGAGGTTGTCACCACCACGATCAGATCGTAGTGTCATCCACATCTTGAATAATCATCTACAAAAGAGACAAAATATTCGAGATTACCTCTTGCCTAGATAGCCATAGGACCACACAAATCAGAATGAACCATTTCTAACACATCTTTGGCTCTCTACCCCTTGGCCTTAAAAAGGCCTCTTGGTCATCTTACCCTCCAAGCAAGATTCGTAGGTTGGGAGATCCTCCACCACTAATGAACCCAAAGGTCCATCAGCTTTCAACCTTTGAATTCTGCTTAGGTTAATGTGACCAAGCCTAAGAAGACAAAGATATGTTTGGTTTATCTTCGAAGGTTCTTTTCTCTTATTGGAATTAGAAGATGAGTTATTAACTTCAATTTGCATCATGGGAGGTTTTGGTTCAAATTTCCTTTCAATGTACCTGAATAGATATTCTCCCTATTCCTTTTTATAACAACTCTGTCATTAAAAGAAATAGAATATCCATCCATAATAATTTAGAAACTAAAACTAAATTCTTTCTAAATAAAGGTACATAAAGGGAATTTTTCAGAACCAAAGTTTTATTATTCTCAAGAGATAAATAAAACTTCTCCCACTGCAATAGCCGACACCTTCATCACATTGCCCAAGTAAATGGTAATCTCCCCTTTAGCTAGTCATCGGGTTTCCTGGAACCCCTGCAAAGTGTTGCAGACATGATTAGTGGCTCCCATATCTACTCACCAGGTGCCGGTAGATATCACCGCTTATCATGTTTCAATGACTAGTCCAAAAGATATACCTCAGTTCTGTTTTGGACTGGGACAGTCCTTCTTCCAATGTCCATCCTGCTTACAAGTGAAGTACTTGCCTTTCGGCTTCTTCACTCCTCCCTGAGATCCTCCCACCACCTTTTCTCTACCTTGTTTCTCCTTCTTCTTGCCTTTCGGCTTAGAAGTAGAAACCTTTTTGAGCAACGATGGCTTGAGGACACTCTTTGAAGAGTACATACTTGTACTCCTTAGCAGATAAGACAATATCTAGAATCTTTTCCAATCAACATTATTTGGGTACAGTAAGTTTATTTCCTTTAGTATCACAATAAGTGAACTGAAAGTCAATTTTGAAAATCCTAAGAATCACATAGATAATTACTTTAGATTTCAAAAAATTATTGATTCCTCAAACAATAAAATTTCGAAATCAACCAACACCTCAAAACACCGAGAATATCGCATGCCACGATAGTGTGGACGTATACGAATTCTACATTTGTAAGAGGAGGTTTTACCCATTAATTTTACTATCTTGTCAACCTTACTTTTTGATAAATAAAATTAATAGTTGGTTCCTCTTTGGCCCTACAAATAAAAGCAGTGACTCCGATGGGGAGGATACTTTTTATTTGCATCTAAGTGTATACCATTACACGGTACTAAGGGAATTATTTCGGATTATGTGCCTTACCGCTGTGGAAGTACACACGCTCCTAGATAATTTCCTATAACCATTATTTGACCTAGTAATCCGCAAACAAACTCATCCGATGGGGAGGAAGGCACTCAGAGCCAACGCGCAAGTTTGTTGCATCACATGTCAAATTGTAATGGAAGCCGCGGGAATTAATTAAAATGTCCCTCTCCCACTTAGTAAATTGACAATGAGGAATTTTCAAGCACACACAACATGTATATAAAACAAATCAGCAATAAATATGGAAAAATCAGAATTTTTCCAACTATTATGGCATTGTTCTCCAATATGCGTCCCGTCGTGTCGCCACCTCGTCCGCTCCTCCTACGCCATGTACGAGCCATCCGGAGATCCGAGCCGAGAATAAAACCTATTTTATTTTACATCCATTGATCCTATACTCCACGAGGGAGTGTACATGAAATCTAGATCGAAAGTAAAATAAAATAAAGAGTGGCTAAACAATACCGTATTTAATTACAAAAATTAAATACTAATCTAGCCTCGTCAACCCCGAGGATTCAAATAATATACACACAATCACACACAAACAACCACATACACACATATAGCCATAATAGTCGGATCTAATGCCTGCAACCAAAAAGTTAGCCTACGCACATCCTACTATTATCCGGCATACACAATATATGATAAGTGCGTGAAAGTAACCGAATCCAAAACACACAAAACCGGAAACCGTGGCTCTGATACCAATTGTTGGGAACGTGCTATTCCTCGGAGGCTCATCGGCTCCCATGTCCCCGGATTAAAATTTTCACTAATGAAAACTAATCTGGATGGGATGAGTTTCCTAAGCACAACCAATTCGTCGTCGTGCCAACGACTCGAGCAATTGCTTGAACAAACTAGTTGTTCAAGCAACCAAACTCTTCTAGTCGATTAGCCGCAGAAGAGACGACGGACGGATCGCCGATTTTTGTGTTTCTTATTCGGGGTCCATGATTATACAAATACATGCAAATGTAAACTAGTATAATCAACATATACTAACATAAAGAACATAAGTTAGCATATCAATAAGAACATGCAAAGAACAATAATAAAAGTTATAAAACTTTTATACCTCTTGATCTTCTATCGTATGTCCTAACCTCCTTGTAGACTTCGTGTGGGCGAAGATCCTCCACAAGTTGAAGCATCCTAGATCTTCTTCAATCCAAAGAAAGAAGAACTCTCTTTCCCTTCTTGCTTGAGCCAACCACCAATCCACAAAGGATTGATGCCGCCGGCCCCAAGAATAGAGAGAACAAAATGGAAACAAAACTCATCTCTTATCTAGGACCAACCATCAAGCTCCAAGCATGATGTTTGCCGCCGGTCCAAAGAGAACAAGAAGAGGATGAGAGGAATAGGTTGAGCGTCGACTAAGGTAGAGGGAAAAGATCTAGGAGCCGGCAACACCCTAGGAAGAAGAAGAAGATATCCTCTCCTATAGTTGCCGCCCACTTTCCCCTCCATAACCTAGCCACCCAACAAAGGAAAGGAAAACTCTAGGGTTTCTTGCCGCCCACTAATGGAAGGGCAAACCCTAATTTCCCAAACCAACCTAATCCATAGAAAGAAGGGTGAAGCTTGGGCGCCGGCCAAACCAAGGAGGAAGGAGGAAGAAGGGTTGCCGCCCACCATCATAGACTAAACCCTAACCCTAGCCTCTTCCTATTTCTTGCCGCCCAACCATGGTGGAAGGAGGAGATCTAGAACTGGCCACCTTCACTAGGAAGAAGAAGAACTCTTCCACAAGTTACCACCCACTCTCCTTTCCTCACCATGGCCACCCAACCCAAGGAGCCAAACCCTAATTAGGGTTTCCTCCTTAGGGTTTCTTGCCGCCCAAGAAAAGAGAGGCTAAACCCTAATTTCCATCATCCAAAAAACTTATTGCCGCCCAACCCATGCTCCCTTATATATAGAGTTAGGTTTAGGCCTTTGTTTAATCTCCACCGTCGGTTCTAGGGTTTTAATCTCAACCGTCGGATCTAGAGATTTAATCTCAACCGTCGATTCTAGGGTTTTAATCCCAACCGTCGGATCTAGATATTTAATCTCAACCGTCGGATCTAGGGATTTAATCCCAACCGTCGGATTTAGAGATTTGTTTTCCATCATTTGATCTAGACTTCATGAGGTTTATATTAGGCTACGATAGAGACCATGAGGAGGAGTTGGGTCTTGGCCACCCGATGGATCGGAACCACACAAACTTGATCCATCAATGATATTCCATTCCACTAGAGGATCATCATCGAACTACCTCACCAACCCCCATAAATTAATATGGGCTCCATATATTATTTGTACATTCATCTCCCCGTGTTTAAGATATCGAATGTCCGTCAATTAATTGATTTACTGACCATCAATTAATTAACATCTAACTCCTCGAGTAGTACCACTCAACCTTATCATCATGTTGACTAAGTCAACCTGCAGGGTTTACATGATGAACCTTATGAGCTCCTCAAGGGGACATCATCAACCTAATATATAGGACACGGTTTCCTCCTATAATCAACGGCACACCATGTAAATAATATCATTTTCCAACTTACCGGGCATATTAATTTAATCCATAGCAATCTCACCCTCTGATAAATCAAAGAAATAAATATTAAGTACATGTGCCCGTTATTATATCGGGATTAAGAGCATGTACAACATAATATCCGAGGTCCGATTCAATTATGCAGTCAGCAATAAATTGAATCACCTCTATGTCGGTCCTGCTCAATACACCTAAGTGTACTAGTGTAACTCTATATTCAAGATAAAACAATACCAAGCTACACTACAACCATGCCAATGGTTTGTCCAAAACCATCTTGGTTGTGAGCCTCTACTTATACTCTACAAGGGACTGATAACATGATCTTATGTGCCACACCCAAGCACCATGTTATCTACAATGTAAAGTATTAGACAATATGCACATGTATAAAGTGCAAACAATGATAATGTGATTCTTATTTCAAAATAAAATGTTCATACCAAAGAGCTAGGCTTTCAGTATACATCCCAACAATTTCTTTTTATGATTGAAAGAGTTCAAGTTCATTTTGATGTACCATATAAGCAAATTGAACTTAACTCGATTTCCTAACATCTCAAATGTGTCTAGGGTGTATCAATACAAACACATCTCCTTATGGTCTTTATAAGATGTGGATTTGATTTTTCCCTAAACAAAAGGTTCATGCATTATTATCTAGTCATTCCAATTTGATTCCCTTATCTAGGACATTAAACTATGTCATTTATCCTTAAATTCAATTTAATATATGAATATGATCATGACATAAATAATTTGAATAAATTAAAAATATTTGTCAATAATTCATGATGTCATGATATAATAAAACATAACCTATGTATTAACATGACATTTATCAACCTAAGTGCTATTATGACATTTTAAAAGATCATATGAAGTATGATGTCATGACATAGATTATAGCAAACAAAGCATGACAAATATATAAAATACCAAGGTATAGAATACCTAAGTCTTAAATCGAATTATCATATCAACTACCATCATTGCCATAATGATAACTAACTCCCATGAATGTGCCAAATCCTCAAATTTTGGCACACCATACATCTAACCTAATTATGTCTTCAATTTTTTTTAAGCCTCTAAGGCTAACTCAATTGGTTAGTGCACAGGGGTAACTCTTAAGTGGGCAAGGTTCAATTCCCGGGGGTTTCACCGCCCTAGGCTATTGACTGACCCTCTCCTCTGCACTTACCAACTGAGTTCCTGATTTACCTTCTCCATTGGTAGGGCCAGTCGGAGGGGGCCGTTAATGTGGTAATTCCATTTTTTTCTAATTGTGTCAATTTTGATCAATTTTTCATCTTCTATTAAATCCATTGGTACATCCTAAAGTCTTTTAGGATATATTTCTTATCTTATTTTCAAGGTATCATATTGCCTTGAAAATGTCCTAAAGTGACAACTCTACCATGGTTAGGTTAACTACCCATCTATTTAAGGTTGATACACCCTGAACCCATTTAGTGTGAAGGGATCACACTCCTAGGAACCCAAAATCTATTAGAGTTCCTTGGGTTTACAAGGTACTCACTAGGGATAACCTCCCTTAGTACCTTTCTAATAACACTATTAGGTTTGGAAGTCTTAGTCATTATGGTCTCTTTAAGGTTAACCCTAGGGATATCTTCCCTTGTAACCTTCTTGGTGACTTTCCTAAGTTTCTTTGAAACCTTAGTCACTTGGCTCTTGTCAAAGTCAACTCTACAGATAACTTTCCTTGTAACCTTGACACTCCTATGTTGGGAGTGATCCGTGAGGGGAAACTTCGCTTCCCACTTCAACTCGGTCGCTTGTTCATGGCGATCCCATCAATGTCCCCGGATTAAAAAAAAATAATCCTAGATAAAAGGGAACACCCAAGCAACCTTGTCATCGTCATGCTATTCGTTTAGAGTGGTCACTTGAACAAACTTGTTGTTCAAGCGACCAATCTCTTTTCCACGAATATCCAAGGAATAGATGATGTACGGATCGTCGGCTTTTGTGTTTATGTTCGGGATCTAAGTATTATTTAGCCACATACATAAAGTAAACATCCACATAAAACATGCATATAATTGAAAAGCAATTATAAACATAATACAAAGGAACACTAATCAAAATAAACAAGATTATACCTCTTGTTATACCTCTTGATCTTCTATTGTATGTCCTTCCTCCTTTTGGACGTCGTGTGGGCGACGGTCTTCCAAAAGTCGAAGCCTCCTAGATCACCAATCTTCCTTCCTTGTTCACTCCAAACAAAGGAAGATCATAAAAACTAAACTCTTCTCTTATCTAGAACCAACCATCAAGCTCCAAGCTTGATGCTTGCCGCCGGCCAATAGAGATGAACATTAGAAGTGTAGGCGTCAGCCAAAAGCTTCAAGGAAAGAATCCCTAGCTCTTGTTTCCACCGGCCAAGGAGAAGAAGAGGAATAGGTTGAGCTCCGGCCAAGGTAGAGAGGAGAATTATGGGCACCGGCAATCACCTTAGGAAGAGGAAAGAAAACCCTCCATAGTTGTCTCCCAAGCTCCCTCTCAAACCCTAGCCGCTCACTCCTAATCCTAACCTAACTAGGATTCCTTGCCACCCAAGGAAGCAAACCCTAATCTCCTAAGCATGTAGTTGCCGCCCACCCCCTTAAGGCTTATATATAGGTTTAGGGATAAGCCTTGTTTTAATCTCCACCATTGGTTCTAGGGATTTAATCTCAACCGTCAGATCGAGAGATTTAATCTCAACCGTCAGATCTAGAGATTTAATCTCTACCTTTGGATCTAGAGATTTGTTTCTATCCATTGGATCTAAGCTTCATGAGGTGTTAATAGGCTACAATAGGGACCATGAGGAGGAGTTGGATCTTGGCCACCCATGGATCAAGCTCACATAAAGTCCGATCCATTAATGATAATCCAATCCACTAAAGGATTACCATTGATCTACCTCACCAATCCCCACAAGTTAATATGGGCTCCATATATTATTTGTACATTTTCTCCCCGTGTTTAAGATCTCGAATGTCCGTCGATTAATTAATTTACTGATCATTAATTAATCAACATCTAACTCCATGAGTAGTACCACTTAACCTTTTTATCATGCCGGACCAAGTCCACCTGTAGGGTTTACATGATGAACCTTATGAGCTCCTCAAGGGGACATCATCATCCTAATATATAGGACACGGTTTCCTCCTATAATCAACGGCACACCATATAAATAATACAATTTTCCAACTTACCGAGCCTATCAATTTAATCTATAAATCTCGTCCATTGGTAAATCAAAGAAATGAATACTAAGTATATGTGTCTGTTATTATATCGGGATTAAGAGCATGTACAATATAATATCTGAGGTCCGATTCGATTATGTAGTCAGTAATAAATCGAATCACCTCTAAGTCGATCCTGCTCAATACACACAAAGTGTACTAGTGTAATTTTATGGTCAAGACAAACCAATACCAAATCACACTACAACCATACCAAAGGTTTATCTAAAGTCATCTCGGTTGTGAGCCTTTACTTATACTTTACAAGGAGCCGATAACATGATCTCCCGTGTGACACCACACACCATATTATCTACAATGTAATGTATTAGACAATTTACATAACCATAAATATGCAAACAATGATCATGTGATTCTTATTTCAAAATAAAGATGTTCATACAAAAGATAGACTTTTCAGTATACATCCCAACAATCTCCCACTTATACTAAAAGACTATGTTGTCCTCATACTGTCATACATCTGATTTCCCTTCCCTCCACATGCCTATCAAAGCTCTCGCTAGAAGAGCCTTAGTGAAAGGGTCTACCGGGTCATCCTCTGATGCAATCTAGGCGACAGCAATTTCTACCTCCTTTACGATTTCTCGTATCAGGTGGTACTTGCGCTCTATGTGTTTACTTACCTTATGGGCTCGTGGTTCCTTCGAGTTTGCAACTGCACCATTATTATCACAATAAATTGTGATAGTTCTGGGCAAACCAGGAATTACATCCAAGTTCATTAGGAAGTTCCTGAGCCACACAGCTTCTTTGGCCGCCTCAGAGGCTGCCACATACTCAGCTTCCATGGTGGAGTCCGCCACGCATTTCTGCTTGACACTCCTTTATACAATTGCTCCACCTCCCAAAGTAAACACAAAACCTGAGGTAGACTTACTATTATCCCTATCTGATTGGAAGTTGGAATCCGTGTAATCCACAGGGAGTAATTGGTCTGCCTGGTAAACAAGCATATAATCCCTAGTCCTTCTCAGGTACTTCAATATATGCTTTACCGTAGTCCAATGTCCCTGTCCTGGATTACTCTGATATCTGCTGACCATGCCCACGACATAGCAAATATCTAGTCTCGTACATAGCATCGCATACATGAGGCTTCCTACCGCCGAAGCATAAGGAACCGCCTTCATCTCCTCTATCTCCTCAGATGTTCTAGGACACATCTCCTTAGATAATGGAACTCCATGCCTGAAAGGTAGAAAATTCTTGGAGTTCTGCATGCTAAAACGATCCATAATCATGTCTATGTATGAAGCTTGGGATAAGCATAACATCCTTTTCCTGCGATCCCTTATAACCTTGATCCCAAGGATGTGTCCCACTTCTCCCAAGTCCTTTATATCAAACTGTTTGGACAACCATACCCTTACGTCCGATAACACCTTGATATTGTTGTCAATCAACAAAATGTCATCTACGTATAGTACAAGAAATACCACTATGTTTCTGTCACATCTCTTGTATATACAAGACTCATTCGGACTTTGAATAAATCCATAAGGCTGGATTACCTCATCAAAGCGGATGTTCTAAGACCTCGAAGCTTGCTTCAATCCATAAATGGATCGATTAAGCTTACATACAAGATACTCTTTGCCATTCGCAATGAATCCCTCTGGTTGCTTCATATAGATGTCTTCCTCAAGACTTCTATTCAGGAAAGTTGTCTTGGCATTCATCTGTCACACCTCATAATCCATATGAACTACTATGTATAAGAGAATCCGGATAGACTTAAGCATGGCTACCGGCGAAAAGGTCTCCTCATAATCGATACCCTCTTTCTGAGTATACCCCTTTGCAACAAGCTTCGCTTTGAAAGTCTCAACCTTCCCATCTATTCCTCTCTTTCTTTTGTAGATCCACTTGCATCCAATGGTTTTTATACCATCGGGTGGTTCTACTAGCTCCCAGACCTGATTTGAATCCATAGATTCAATCTCAGTATTCATCGCATTTTGCCAAGATGTTGCATCTTTGTCTTGGATTGCCTCGTCATATGTCCAGGGATCAGGTTCATGTTCGTCAGGGATCAAATCAGAAGATTCTCCCAAGAACATGAATCTATCAGGCTATCTCACAACCCTCCCACTACGACGAGGTATCTCCTGTGTATCCTCTGTGACACGCGGTGCAGTGACTTGTGGTATATCCTCTTGTACTGGTGGTACTGAAGAAGTGACTTCCCCTTTTAATTCCTCCAAAACAATTTTACTCTTGGGCTTGTGGCTCATCACATAGTCTTCCTCTAAAAATCTAGCGTTCGTGCTAACGATCACCTTCTGATCTCTAGGACTATAAAACAAACCACCTTTCGTTCCTCTAGAATAGCCAACGAACATGCGTACTTCTGTACGAGGTTCTAACTTACCAACATCTGCCTTCAGCACATGTGCTGGACTCCCCATATCCGAATATGTCCTAGACTAGGCTTTCGCCCAGTCCACAATTCTGTGGGAGTAGAAGGCACTGATTTAGATGGAACCAAGTTCAGAATGTACACTGTCGTATCTAGAGCATATCCCCAGAACGAATCTGGCAACTCAGAATAACTCATCATCGATCTAACCATCTCCATAAGAGTCTTATTCCTTCACTCTGCTACACCATTCTGCTGGGGTGTGTAAGGTGTAGACAATTGGGATTGAATCTCAGCCTCTGATAAGTAATTCCTAAACTCTCCTAAGAGGTACTCGCCACCATGATCAGATCATAGTGTCTTGATACTTTTACCTTGACATTTCTCCACATCAACCTTGAATTCTTTGAACTTGTCAAAGCATTCAGACTTGTGGTGCATCAGGTAAATGTATCCATATCTTGAGTGATCGTCTATAAAAGAGACGAAATACTCAAAACCACCTCTAGCCTGGATAGACATAGGACCAGACAAATCAGAATGAACCAATTCTAACACATCTTTGACTCTATACCCCTTGGCCTTAAAAGGCCTCTTGGTCATTTTACCCTCCAAGCAAGATTCACAGGTTGGGAAATCCTCCACCACTAATGAACCCAGAGGTCCATCAGCTATCAACCTTTGAATTCTGCTTAGGTTAATATGACCAAGTCTAAGATGCCAAAGATATGTTTGGTTCATCTTCGAAGGTTCTTTTCTCTTATTGGAATTAGAAGATGAGTTATTAACTTCAATTTGCATCATGGGAGGTTTTGGTTCAAGTGTGTATAGATTTCCTATCAATGCACCTGAACAGATAATGTCCCTATTCCTTTTTATAACAACTCTGTCATTAAAAGAAATAGAATATCCATCCATAAATAATTTAGAAACCGAAATTAAATTCTTTCTAAATAAAGGTACATAAAGGCAATTCTTAAGAACCAAAACTTTATGTTTCTCAAAAGACAAATAAACATCTCCCACTGTAACAGCCGCCACCTTCGTGGCATTGCCTAAGTAAACGGTAATCTCCCCTTTAGCTAGTCGTCGGGTTTCCTGGAATCCCTGCAAAGTATTGCAGACATGATTAGTGGCTCCCGTATCTACACACCAGGTGTCGGTAGATAACACCGCTTAACCATGTTTCAACGACTAGACCAAAGGATATACCTTTGTTCTGCTTCCGATTGGGGCAATCCTTCTTCCAATGTCCATCCTACTTGCAAGTGAAGTACTTGCCTTTCGGCTTCTTCACTCCTCCTTGAGATCCTCCCACCAGGTTTGCACCACCTTGTTTCTTCTTCTTCTTGCCTTTCGGCTTAGAAGTAGAAACCTTTTTGGGCAACCATGGCCTGAGCCTGAGCAAGCCTTTCTATCGACTGGAGAGTGATATCGACCTGGGTTTCCCCATCAATCTCAGCTCCAAGGACTTCCAGCTCATTCGCAGGCTTAGGAGGACACTCTTCGAAGAGTACATATTTGTACTCCTCAGCAGTTAAGACAATATCTAGATTCTTTTCCAATCAACATAATTTGGGTACAGCAAGCTTATTTTCCTTTAGTATCACAACAAGTGGACTGAAAGTCATTTTTGAAAATCCTAAGAATCACATAGATTATTACTTTAGATTTCAAAAAAATTATTGATTCCTCAAACAATAAAATTTTAAAATCAACCAACACCTCAAAACACCGAGAATATCGTATGCCATGATAGTGTGGACGTATACGAATTCTACATTTGTATGAGGAGGTTTTACCCATTAATTTTATTATCTTGTCAACCTATCTTTTTGACAAATAAAATTAATAGTTGGTTTCTCTTCGGCCCTACAAATAAAAGCAGTGACTCCGATGGGGAGGATACTCCTATTTGCATCTAAGTGTTCACCATTACTCGATATCAAGGAAAATATCTTGGGTTATGTGCCTTCCGATGGGGAAGTACACACGCTCCTTAATAATTTTCTATAACCATATCCGACCCTGTGGTCCACAAACAAACTCATCCGATGGGGAGGAAGGCACTCAGAGCCGACGCGCAAGTTTGCTTGCATCACATGTCAAATCGTAATGGAGGCCGTGGGAATTTATAAAAATATCCCTCTCCCACTTAGTAATTTGAAAATGAGGAATTTTCTAGCCTACGACATGCATATCAAACAATAAGCAATAAATATGAAAAATAAATTATTTTCCAACTATTATGGCTTTTGTCTTCAATATGTCTCCCGTCGCATCGCCTTCTCGTCCGCTCCTCCTACACCATGTATGAGTCATCCGGAGATCCGAGCCGAGACTAAAATCTATTTTAATTTACATCCATCGATCCTATACTCCACGAGGGAGTGTACATGAAATCTAGATCAAAAGTAAACTAAAATAAAAAGATTGGCTAAACAATGTCATATCTAATTTACAAAAAATCAAATACTAGCCTCGTCAACCCCGAGGATTCAACAAAATATACTATTACACACATACAATCACATACACACATATGGCCATAATAGTCGGATGTTATGCATGCAACCAAAGAGTTAAACTACGCATATCCTATTATTATCCAGCACATATAATATATGAAAAATGCATAAGAGTAACTGAATCCTTAAACACACAAAACCGGAAACCTGGCTCTGATACCAATTGTTGGGAGTGATCTGTGAGGGGAAACTTCGCTTCCCACTTCAACTCGGTCGCTTGTTCATGGCGATCCCATCAATGTCCCCGAATTAAAAAAAAATTAATCCTAGACAAAAGGGAACACCCAAGCAACCTTGTCATTGTCGTGCTATTCGTTTAGAGTGGTCACTTGAACAAACTTGTTGTTCAAGCGACCAACCTCTTTTCCATGAATAGTCGCGGAATAGACGATGTACGGATCGCCGGCTTTTGTGTTTATGTTCGGGATCCAAGTATTATTTAGCCACATACATAAAGTAAACATCCACATAAAACATGCATATAATTGAAAAGCAATTATAAACATAATACAAAGGAACACTAATCAAAATAAACAAGATTATACCTCTTGATCTTCTATTGTATGTCCTTCCTCTTTTTGGACGTCGTGTGGGCGACGGTCTTCCAAAAGTCGAAGCCTCCTAGATCACCAATCTTCCTTCCTTGTTCACTCCAAACAAAGGAAGATCATAAAAACTAAACTCTTCTCTTATCTAGGACCAACCATCAAGCTCCAAACTTGATGCTTGCCGCCGGCCCAAAGAGATGAAGATTAGAAGTGTAGGCGCTGGCCAAAAGCTTCAAGGAAAGAATCCCTAGCTCTTGTTTCCACCAGCCAAGGAGAAGAAAAGGAATAGGTTGAGCTCCGGCCAAGGTAGAGAGGAGAATTATGGGCGCCGGCAATCACCTTAGGAAGAGGAAAGAAAACCCTCCATAGTTGCCGCCCAAGCTCCCTCTCAAACCCTATCCGCCCACTCCTAATCCTAACCTAACTAGGATTCCTTGCCACCTAAGGAAGCAAACCCTAATCTCCTAAGCATGTAGTTGCCGCCCACCCCCTTAAGGCTTATATATAGGTTTAGGGATAAGCCTTGTTTTAATCTCCACCATTGGTTCTAGGGATTTAATCTCAATCGTTGGATCTAGAGATTTAATCTCAACTGTCGGATCTAGAGATTTAATCTCTACCTTTGGATCTAGAGATTTGTTTCTATCCATTGGATCTAAGCTTCATGAGGTGTTAATAGGCTACAATAGGGACCATGAGGAGGAGTTGGATCTTGGCCACCCATGGATCAAGCCCACATAAAGTCCGATCCATTAATGATAATCCAATCCACTAAAGGATTACCATTGATCTACCTCACCAACCCCCATAAGTTAATATGGGCTCCATATATTATTTGTACATTTTCTCCCCGTGTTTATCTACCTTGGACTTAGGCTTGTGACCTAAACCTTTCTTGTCCATAGATGCACCTTGCATATTGACATTTAAACCTTGATTTTGTCTACTAGACCTTTTAATTGAATTTGCCATATTTCCAAGGGTCTTTTCCAATTTATCAAGTCTTGACCTCAAGACTTGATTTTCCTTTTCTAATATAGTTACTTTTGATCTTTCACTATATTTTTTGACATTTTTTCTCTTCCTAGGCATGTGTCTATCTTTCTTAGGATTATTGCCTAGGGTTTTGCTATCCTTATCCTTATGTAAGTTTGGTCTCCCTCTAAAGGTTCTAGTATTTTCCTTAGTCTTAATTTCATGATATTTTGCTCATAAACAATAAAATTTATTTCTTGCATGCTTTTTATCATGAACTGCATCTAAATTATGTGATAAATTATTAGTATGTTTCTTATCATTATATAAAGGAAGAGCATTATCGCCTTAGCACCCCCCCCCCCCAATATGAAGCTCCTTTCATGTCCTTCCTAGGGTTACTCTCCCTTAGACATTGGCTCTGGTAGTGTCCATTTTGATTGCATCAGAAGCATACTATATACTCTTTGCCTTTGCAAATTGGGGCTCCGGTATCCTTGGTCTTCACCTTGGTCTTGGGTGTCACTTTAGCATTTTCCTTGATTTTTCTTAGATATTTTCTCTTATAATGTCCTACTTCCCTACATTCAAAGCATGTTATGTGATTTTAATTTTTAATACCTATGCTTGAGTTACCTTCCTTATGTGTAGAGGATGCTTGGGAAGGTTCTTCATTTTTTCTGAGGGTAGAAGCTTCCTATTGATCCGGTGTTGATTGTCTCTCTTTCCCCTCAATCCTAGAGGTGGAAACTTTCAAGACCTCTTCTTCCTCGGATATTGAGCATCTCTCAACTTCTGACTCCTCAAGCTCTTGAGATGATGAACTTGATTCTTCTTCGGACTTGTCATCTTCTTTACTTTGGGCCAATGAAGGTTTCTCGTGGAGCTCAACTAATTTGCTCCGTAACTCCTTAACATCTCTAAATTCTTCTATCTTGCACAAATATCATTAGGTACCAAATTGATTAACATTTTGGTTACCTTGTCATTGATCTCAGATTTTTGAACTTGCTCCTCCATCCATTTATTTTTCTTGAGGAACCTTCTCTTTGTTGGAGGATCGGTGGTTGGCTAGAGGGGGGTGAATAGCCCAATACACGTGTATGGTGGAAATCGTTCGTTCGTCGCGTGTCGCTTGTCTACAATTCTCGTTAGCGCAGTAGAATATACAATAATGAAAACACAACAAGAATATAAGAGATAACACACGATATACATGGTTCGGAACCTTAGGGCTCCTACTCCATGGGGTGAGCTCAATGAGCTCGTGTTATGCGCACGACACTAACAACAACTCCTTCTCGACAATACGTCGGAGGTGGAGAAACCTCGTACAAGAAATTACACTAAGTAATACAAGAAAATACAAATACAAGAAGAAATACAAGTAAAGAACACTTTACAAAACTTCACTTTGATCACTTGCTTGTTGCTTGCTTTGGATTGCTCTTGAAGGACTGGAATGCAGCAGCAATTCCCCTTCAAAATCTTCCTAAAAGTCTTGTTGAAATCCTCCCCAAGCTTCTCCTTTTATTCTTGTCTCGTGCTGATTTTGCATCGATCAGTCGACTGCTCGTGACCTCCAGTCCACTGCTCCTGTAGTCGTTGTCTCACAACGGCCAAATCCACGTTGGCAAAAACCCAATGGATAACCTGTTGGACTTTCCGAGCCGCAAAAATCGCTTTTTGCATTGCGAAAACCCCGAAAGTCCGACCACGGATCCATGCGAAGATATATTAAAATAAAAAAACATGTATGTGCTAAGTAAACCTAGATCTACCTTAGATCAAGAAGTTGAGAGTGTTACCCTCGATGTGACGCCCTTCGCAAATCCCTCTCGTCCAAATAGCTTGCCGAAACTCTAGAGTGTCAAGTGTACACTCCTCTATTGGTATCCACACAAGCAATAGGTGGAGAAAACACACCCTTGAGTGTGCTAGCACCCTATGGATGGTTCGGCCAAGGAGGAGAGGGGAGCTTGAGAGGATGATCCAAGGAGGAAGATGAAGTTGTAGTAACTCATAAAATCAATTCCATCTAAAGGAATAAGTGGTCGGCCACTTCATGGGGGGGGGGGGGGGGGGGTTACATGCATGCATGTAACTCCAAGAGCCAATGTCTCTTGGTCTCCCTTATGAGGTGGCACCACTTGATAAGTCAATGATGATGTGGAGCATCATCATTGGCCGGCCATGCCAAGTCATCATCATGACATGGCATTTGGTCAAGTCAAACTTGACCTTTCATCTTCCCTCTCAAGTCAAGTCAAACTTGTCCTCTTATCTCCCATGGTTGATCAAATCCAACCACTTGATTCAAGTCAATTTTATTTAATGAATCTCTATTCATTAATTTAAATTGACTAAATGAATCAAATCTAAATTAGACTCATTCAACACTTGAATCAACTTGAGTCTAACTCAATTAGTCTAATTTGGATTACTCTTAATCCAATTTGGTTCATCACATGAACCTAATCCTCATGGTCCATCATATGAACCTAATCTCCATCTAATTGCCCTTTGTGTGTGACCCTATAGGTTCTTGTAATGTTGGCAATGTCCCTAAACCGATTTAGGAACATAAGCAATGAGCGGTATCTAGCAACACATCATTGCTACCCAAGTTACAAGAATGTTGAGCTCCAACATCACCTTTGTGACTACTAATTGTGACTCTCACAATATGTGACAATGTCCCTCAATCCTTGACATCTAGATTGACCAATCGAGGTATAGATCATGTCATCCTCGGTACAATCTATATCTTGAACTCCAAGTAGACTCACTCTAATCAAATGAGCTCAATATCTCATATTGACTCATTTGGGCATGGCCATGCACTTCGTGGTCTCACTCTATCAAGAATATCGATGTCACCCCCGTCATATAGGAGGGATAGATCCCATCTACATCACTCACATCCCTCAGCATAATTTGTTACATACCCAGTAATCGCCTTTATAGTCCACCCATTTACGGGTGACGTTTGACGAAGCCAAAGTATGCAACTCCTTATGTAGGGAATCATGGTGACTTCAGGTCTAAGGACTAATAGTCATACTAATAGCCACATGAGAAAGTATATGACACTCATATAACAATCCATGATACTTTCTCATGGTGGGTCATTCAGTATACATTCTCTAATGCATACCCATGTATTAACTTGATATCTCATATCCATGACTTGTGAGATCAAGTCATCGTGTTGACCTACATGCTAGTCTCTACGCATTAACATTGTCCTTGAATGTTAATACTTGACTAGGAATGATTAAGAGTAGTGTTCTCTATATCATCTCATTATCGATTCAACCAATCGATTGATATAGATAAGAGTCTACTACTCAAGGACATTATTATATTTAGTTATTTGGCACCAATACAAGTAAATATAATAACCATGCCTTTATAAATAGGAATATGATACAATAAAGTTCATACAACAATCATCACATGATTGGCTCTAGGACTTTCACTAACAATCTCCCACTAGCACTAGTGTCAATCATCGTAGTATCTAATACCGACCTAATGTGACCATCATGCTTTTTCTGTGCCAAAGCCTTGGTCAAGGGATCTGCGATGTTAGCCTCTGTGAGTACTCTACAAATCTTCACATCTCCTCTTTCGATAATCTCTCAAATGAGATGGAAGAGCCGTAGTATGTGTTTGGTCCGCTAGTGTGAGCGAGGTTCCTTAGCCTATGCAATCGCTCCATTGTTGTCACAATAGAGCTCTATGGGATCTGCTATGCTAGGAACCACCCCAAACTCAATAATGAACTTGCGGATCCAAACTACCTCCTTTGCTGCCTCAGATGCAGCAATATACTCAGCTTCTGTTGTAGAATCAGCAACTGTGTCTTGCTTCGAACTCTTCCAGCTCACAGCGCCACCATTCAAGCAAAACACGAACCCTGACTGCGATCTATAATCATCCTGGTCAGTTTGGAAGCTGGCATCACTGTAACCCTTTACATCTAGCTCCTCATTGCCTCCAAATATCAAGAAATATTCTTTAGTCCTTCTCAAGTACTTAAGAATATTCTTGACTGCTATCCAGTGATGCTCACCTAGATCTGACTGGTATCTACTCGTCATGCTCAAAGCATACGAGACATCAGGAAGAGTACACAGCATGGAGTACATGATAGATCCTATAGCTGATGCGTAAGGGATCTTATCCATGCAGTCTCTCTCCTCTCTAGAAGAGGGACTTTGAGTCTTCGAAAGACTCACACCATGTGACATCGGCAGAAGTCCCTTCTTGGAATTCTGCATGGTAAACCGTAGTAATACTGTGTCAATGTATGTACTCTAACTTAGGCCAAGCAATCTCTTAGATCTATCTCTATAGATCTTAATGCCTAGAATACAGGCTGTTTCACCTAAGTCCTTCATTGAGAAGCACGTCCCCAGCCAAGTCTTCACAGACTGTAGCGAAGGGATGTCATTCCCAATGAGTAGTATGTCATCCACATACAATACAAGGAAGACAATTGTGTTTCCATTAACCCTCTTGTAGACACAGGGTTCATCTTCATTCTTGATGAAACCAAACTGTTTGATCGCATCATCGAATCGAAGATTCCAGCTCTGAGAGGCTTGCTTTAGCCCATAAATGGACCTTTGCAGCTTGCATACTTTCCCAGTATGCTGTGGATCTACAAAACCCTCAGGTTGTGTCATGTACACATCCTCGAGTAAGTTTCCATTCAGAAACGCGGTTTTGACATCCATTTGTCAGATCTCATAATCGTGGTATGCTACAATAGCAAGCAAGATCCGAATGGACTTAAACATCGTCACTGGAGAAAAGGTTTCATCATAGTCAATACCATAAATTTGCTTGAAACCTTTAGCTACCAATCGGCCCTTATAGGTATGCGTAAGTCCATCCATGTCAGTCTTTCTCCTAAAGACCCACTTACACCCAATGGGTCTGACCCCTTCAGGTGGATCAACCAAAGTCCATACTTGGTTGGTGTACATGGATTCCATCTCGGATCTCATGGCCTCTAGCCATTTCTCAGAATATGGGCTCATCACAGCTTCCTGATAGGAGGTAGGCTCATTCTCAATGAGCATAACGTCATCATGGTCAGACAAGAGAAATGAGTATCCCTCAGGCTGATGACGTACCCTATCAGACCTGCAAAGAGGTAGGTCTACATGAACATGTGGTTGATCCACAACTCTTTGTGAAACAATCTCATCATCCACAACACTTTGTGGTTCCTGTTCAACCTCCATCAAGGCCTCAGTGCTATGATCCTTATCTTGAATTTCTTCAAGATCGAACGTACTCCCACTAGTTTTTCTAGAAACAAAATCCCTTTCTAGAAAAACCCCAGTCTTTGCTACAAACACTTTGTGCTGACTGGGAATAGAAGTAATATCCCTTTGTATCCTTGGGATATCCAACAAAATAGCACCTATCGGATTTGGGTCCCAGTTTGTCTGAGACTTGACGTCAAACATAAGCCTCACAACCCCAAATCCGCATAAAAGACATCTTGGGATTTCTCCCTGTCCATATCATATATGGTGTCTTTATCACAGCCTTAGATGGTACACGGTTAAGGGTAAAGGTTGTTGTGTCTAGAGCATATCCCCAAAAGAATATAAAAAGATCTGTGTGACTCATCATAAATCGTACCATATCTAATAGGGTACGATTCCTCCTTTCGGATACACCATTCCACTGTAGTGTTCCAGGAGGAGTGAGTTGGGATAGAATCTCACACTCAACTAGATAGTCATGAAACTCATGGCTAAGGTATTCACCACCTCGATCTGATCGAAGTATCTTAATACTCTTGCCAAGTTGGTTTTGTACTTCATTCTTGAATTCTTTGAACTTTTCAAAGGATTCTGATTTATGTGTCATAAGATACACATAACCATATCTACTGAAGTCATCAGTAAATGTAATGAAGTACCTGTAACCACCTCTAGCAGCAACATTGAAAGGGCCACATAAATCACTATGTATAAGTCCTAACAAGTCTGTTGCTCTTTCGCTGTGTCCACTAAAGGGAGTCTTGGTCATCTTGCCTAAAAGGCAAGACTCACATGTCTCATATGATTCAAAATCAAATGAGTCTAGCAGCCCATCCTTATGGAGCTGAGATAAGCGACTCTCGTTTATGTGACGTAAGCGACAATGTCAGAGATAGGTTTAGTTCAACTCATTTTACTTGAACCTTTTGGTACTTATGTTATAGATAGGGCTCTCTAAGTCTAGAAAGTAGAGTCCGTTCATTAGAGGTGCACTACAATAGAACATATCATTTAAATAAACTGAACAACATTTGTTCTTTATTATAAATGTAAATCGTTTCTTGTCCAAACAAGAAACCGAAATGATGTTCTTAGTTAAGGTAGGCACATAACAACATTCATCTAATTCTAGTACAAGCCCAGAGGACAGAGATAGATCATAAGTTCCTACAGCAACAGCAGCAACCCTTGCTCCATTGCCTACTCGTAGGTCCACCTCGCCCTTTGTCAATGCCCTGCTATTTCTCAGCATCTGCACATTAGTACAAATGTGAGATGCACATCCGGTATCTAATACCCATGATGAAGAAATAGATAGATTGACTTCTATAACATTTATACCTGAAGTAGAAGTCTCACTTCTCTTCTTCTTAAGATCTTCCAGGTATGCCTTGCAGTTACGCTTCCAGTGTCCAGCTTCCTTGCAGTGGATGCAAGCCCCTTCCTTGGCCACCCCTCCTTTGGGTTTTAGTTCCTTGCCTTTGCCCTTGGCTTGGGACTTTCCCTTACCTTTAGGCTTGCCCTTTCCTTTCTTCTTTTGCACCATCAAAATGGCGTCAGATTTTCCCTTCTTAAGGTTGAGCTCAGCAGTTCTCAACATGTTGAGCATCTCAGGCAGTGGCTTATCAATTTTATTCATGTTATAATTCATGACAAATTGATTGTAGCTTTGCGGCAAAGATTGCAAGATCAAGTCAGTGGCCAGCTCTTGGCCAAGGGGGAATCCCAATCTCTGTAGGTTTTCTACGTACCCAATCATCTTGAGTACATATGGACCTACGGGAGTCCCATCTTGCATTTTGGAACCAAATAGTGCCTTAAAGACTTCATATCTCTCGTGTCTTGCTTGTCCTTGATATTATTGGCGAAGATGTTCAACCATATCATAAGCATTCATGAACTCGTATTGCTTCTGAAGCTCAGAGTTCATGGTCTCGAGCATTAGACATGACACATCTAATGCATCATCTTGATGCTTTTTGTAAGCATCTTTGTCAGCTCGCGAGGCAGTGGCAGGAGGTGCCTCCGGAATGGGCTGCTCCAGACGATGCTTCCTTCTTGGGTGAGAACGATTCTCGTGTTCTGTGATACCAGAAATTTGCTCCATTGAGCTTGTCCTTCTCAAGGACAGAACGCAGAGAGAGAGTGTTCGTGTTTATCGACATAGTAATCTACAACATACAATGCAGAGAATTAATATCATATTCCTTTTATCATTTAATTAGGTCTTTAATCAAATGATGCTCCCACTGAATTATAGGAATTTTGTTGAATCGAGTTATGGATGTGGTCAAACCACATTACTAGATTCATACAAACTAGCTATAATTCTTGCGGGACAAGATCCACATCATACTAAGTCTTGAGTTAGCTTTGGCTAAATCGCCCAAGACTTAGTACGATCGGTGGGTAACACATTACCGATTACATCTCTATGCAACTCTTGTTTATAGGATCAAGACCCACATTTACAAAAGACCTTGAGTTAGCTTTGGCTAAATCGCCCAAGATTTAGTGTAAATGCGATCTTATCTTATCTTTCCAACGATTGGAATATGCCTATAGTTCTACTCGATCCAATTGAGTTAACTAGTTTTACTCAATCTAATTGAGCTTACTCTAACCCAAGCCGTGATAGGCAGGACCAAGATTGTCCCTCCGCACCCTACCAAGATAATATGCGTTGCTCTGCTTTGGCAGATTCAACAACTACAAATGATCGAGGTAGTGATGGGTATCAAGGACCTGGTACGCATTTACGAGTTGATTCGATTAAGATTTAATCTAATCGTAATGTGTATCATATACGCATTAAGGCCTTTATTATCCTATATTATCATGCATCACATACATACATACATTATTCTAGCATGCATCATATACATACAAGAAAATTATCCTAGCATGCATCATATACATACAAGCATTATTCTACTAGCATGCATCACATACATACATGCAAAATCAAATATATATATATATCAACTTGTATCTAGATGTGTGAAACACATACAAGTCAAGTTCTAGTGAGATGTGGGTTTTGGTTATTTTAGGGTTTCATGCATTTTTCTAGGGAACATTATTTGATTCCCTTATGCATGGGACTTCAAATCATGTCATAGTCCTTGAATTCATTTTATTTATGCATGAATGATGATTATGACATAATGATAACAAGAATAAAAGCATGTGCCAAAATCATGATGTCATGGCAAGTGAATGAAATCTAAGCATACATGACATATATAAATAACCCTAAATATGATCATAACATTTTATATGATAAAAATAAATATGATGTCATGTCATGGCATATGACAAGTAAATCATGGCAAGTAAAGGATAAAGGTATAAATACCTAGATTTTAGTATTAATTGCCATTAAATTCATTTTGCCATAATACAACCCATTTCCCTAGTGTGCCAAAAACCCAAAATGAAATACCATAACTTCTAAGACCTAATTATGCCAATTTAATTATTTTTTCATCTTCTCAAATCACATTGGCACATTCTAAAGTGTCAACTCACCATGGTTAGGTTAACTATCCATCCACTTAGGGTTGACACACCCTAACCCATCTAGCGTGAATTGATCACGCTTCTAGGAACCCAATATCTATTGGAGCTCCTTGGGTTAACTAGGTATTCACTAGGGATAACTTCCCTAGATATCTTCCTAATGACCCTTTTTGGCTTTGAAGCCTTAGTCAATTGGGTCTTTCCTAGGTCAACTCTAGAGGTAACTCCCCTTTTGACCTTCTTAGTGGCTACTTTAGTTTTTCTTGAATCCTTAGCCACTAAACAAACATCATGGTTAGTCTTAGGGATAACTTCCCTATTAACCTTGGTTTTTCTAGACCTAGATATTGTTTCATAATTAAATGGAACATTGTGATAAGACATAGATTTATGACCCAAACCTCTCTTGCCCTTGGACGGTTCTTGCCTCCTAGGTTTTAAATTTTAAACATTTGACCCTTTAAATGAATTTGTTATAATTTTGAGGGTCTTCTCCAATTTTTCAAGCCTTGACCTCAAAGCTTGGTTTTCTACCTCTAACCTTCCCAATTTTGATTTTTCATTTATCTTTTGGGAATTGTTTTTCTTCTTAGGCATGTGTCTACCCTTCTTAGGGTTTATGCCTAAGTTCTCTTCTATTCTCCTAATGGACTCCTTAGGTAAGATTGGTCTAGAGTTGTGGTGTCTAGGTTTGTCCTTAGGTAAATCAACATGCTTGGCACCTAGACAAAAATATTTATTCCTACTAGCATGTTTTTCATTAATAATAGCAAGTGAACTAAAGTAATTTCTAGCATGCTTCTTAGTCCTAAAAATTGAAGGTGCATTAATTAAATTTACCTTCGGGTTAGCTTTGGAAGCTTCCCCTACATGAGATGCTCCTTCTTGCCCTTTCTTCTTCCCCCTAGGGCATTGGCTTCTATAATGTCCCCGTTGATTGCATTTGAAACACACAATGTGCTCCTTGCTTTTAATTGTGGGGACACCGGCATATTTCACCTTTGGTACCGGTTGAGCCTTCTTCATCTTCTTGGGACACTTACTTTTATAGTGCCCTTGCTCCCTACACTCAAAGCATATTATGTGACTTTTATTTTTAATTATAATGCATGAGTTACCTAGGGAGGTGGAAGCCTCTTGATCTTCACTTCTCCCGGATGTAGATGCTTCTTTTCGTTCTTGTTTAGGGATGGAAGACCTCTCCTCCCCGCCCCCCCCCCCCCCAATGCTAGAGGTGGAGGTTTCCACCAAGTCATCCACATTTTTGAATGTAGATGGCGATTCTTCAACATCCTAGGATCTGGATGTTGATGGACATTCTTTCTCGGCCTCCTTCTCATAGACCAATGTAGGCTCTTCATGAAATTTGACCACCTTGTCCCATAGGTCCTTAGCATCCCTATAATTACCTATTCTAGACCAAATGTTGTTAGGAATCAAATCACTAAGCATCTTGATTACCTTAATATTGGTCTTGAAGTCCTTGATTTGATCCTTGGTCCATCTTGACTTCTCTATCGGCTTATTTTCTTTATCCCTAGGCATTTCGAAATCGTTTTCTAAAATTAACATAATATCAAAATCGGTTTCGAGATATACCTCCATCTTTCTTCTCCACCATTGAAAATCCCCTTTGAATTTTGGTGGTTGGAGGTTAAAGCCGGTCATCTTGTCGTGCTTGTGTTGGTGGTTAGTCCTCGACAAGCTCCTCGCTCTGATACCACTTGTTGGAGGATCGGTGGCCGGCTAGAGGGGGGTGAATAGCCCAATACGCATGTACGGTGGAAATCATTCGTTCGTCGTGTGTCACTTGTCTACAATTTTCGTTAGCGCAGTGGAATATATAATAATGAAAACACAACAAGAATACAAGAGACAACACACGATATACGTGGTTCAGAACCTTAGGGTTCCTACTCCATGGGGTGAGCTCAACGAGCTCATGTTATGCGCATGACACTAACAAAAACTCCTTCTCGACAACACGTCGGAGGTGAAAAAATCTCGTACAAGCAATTACACTAAGTAATACAAGAAAATACAAATACAAGAAGAAATACAAGTAAAGAACACTTTACAAAATTTTGCTTTGATAACTTGTTTGTTGCTTACTTTGGATTGCTCTTGAAGAACTGGAATGCAGCAGCAATTCTCCTTCAAAATCTTCCCAAAAGTCTTGTTGAAATCCTCCCCAAGCTCCTCCTTTTATGCTTGTCTCGGGCTGATTTTGCGCCGATCAGTCGATTGCTCGTGACCTCCAATCGACTGCTCCTGTAGATGTTGTCTCACAACGACTGAACCCACATTGGCAAAAACCCAACGGATAACCATCAGTCGACTGATCATGTCCATCAGTCGACTGGTAACTCCATAGTTGAGTGCTCGGCGCAATCACTCGACTGGAAAGCATTCTGTGCCCAAATTCACCCCAATCAGTCGACTGATATCCCTCATCAGTCGACTGATCGTGTCGGCAGTCGACTGCCCTCCCTCGGCAGTCGACTATTCGACCAGAAACTGGTCAGTCGAACACCAATCGAGTCCAATCAACCTAGAGCAGTCGACTGGTACCTATACCAATTGACTAATGTCGGGTAAAACCTCAAACACCAAGTTGTTTGAGCATTCGACCATCAGGTAAACCCTCAAACACCACGTTTGAGCATCCGATACTCAGTCTTAGCTACTTGGCTAAGTCAACCTCATCCTCTCATGGAGTTCCCCACCAAATCTCTCTTCCCTCGGCCTACGTCCCTCGGATGCACCAAGCGTACGACTTCGCAATGACATTCTTCGCATCTCTTGCCCTCGAAGTATGCTTCCCTTGGGCCTCACTCCATTCGCTCTGCGTCCGATGGTCCCTCGGATACACCAAGCGCACAACTTCGCAATATCATCCTTCATCGACTCAAGGACCCCGAGCCTAGTGAACTTACCAAGTCCTCAAGACTTCCCACACCAAGCCTCATGCTTGGATTTTCCATGTCAAGCCCCATGCTTGGACTTTCACCGCCAAAGCTACACACTTGGACTTATGTGGCCAACCCATGTTGGACTTTCCCAACACCAAGCCCCATGCTTGGACTTTTCACAACCAAGGCTATACACTTGGATTTACGTGGTCAACCCATGTTGGACTTCCCATGACAATCTCATGTCATACGTTTTGTCTAATATCAAAATACAATTCAAGTCAAACTCGAGTTCTGGGCCAATTGCACCAACACCCTTCTTGTCCATAGGTTCTTTGAAACCTTCCATCAAGACAATCCAATTCTATATATCAAACGTAATAAAGTACTCGATCCTACCTTTCCAATACTCGAAATCCTCGCGGTCGAAGGAAGACGGAACTAAAATGTTGTAGCCCAATCCATCATTGAACTCCATTTCTCTTCTACTCCTCTAGCGTTTGCTCTCACGATGGTTAGTCCTCGAAGAGTATCCTCACTTTGATATCACTTGTTAGGACCTCTTGGTGATGCTAAAGGGGGGGTGAATAGCATTAGTCGATTTCGTTCGTTCGACTGCGTTCATGCTCGTCAATGTTAGTGCACAGCGGAAATAAAAATAAACACTAAAACAAAATACAAGACAAGCACACACAAACAAAACACCCGATTTTACATGGTTTGGAATCCTAGTTCCTACTTCACGGCTGAAACCTCTTACAATGGAGTTACAACAAGGAGCAACAACAAAAATAAGCAAATACAAGAAGAATGAATTACAAATGTAAAGAACACTTTATAAAGAAAACTTTTAATTGCTTGTTGATTTGATTGCTTTGGGATGTCTTGAAGGTCTGCAATCACAGAAGAAACTCCCCTTCAAACCCTTAGAAACCAGCATTTGCTTTCCTCTATCATAGCCTCCATTTAAAGCTCTGCTCGGGATGATTTTCCGCCTAGTAGTCAATTTCTCTTACCCATCAATCAACTTTTTGCTTGATCGTTGTCTCACAATGGACTAATCCACATCAGAAAATGTTCGACCAATCAACTGCCCTGATTCAACAGTCGACTATCATAACCTAGTAGTTGACTTTCATAGCCATCAATCGACTGCTATAAGTTAGCTGTCAACTATGAGACATTCTATACCCTGTCCACTTAATGTCAGTCAATTACTCATCCCTAGCAGTTGACTATCAGTGGTCAGACAACTAGTCTAATCCACTAGTCAATTGCCAGAGCCACAGTCAGCAGTCGAGCCTCAGTCAACTACATGACCAGTCGATTGGGTCATAACCCCAGTCGACTATCCAAGTCAACTAAGCCCTCTGAGTGGCGAGCACTCGACCAGTCAACTAGTTGAGTCCACCAGTGGACTAGTAAACCTCAAAAATAAGGTTTAACCCTAAATATGATCCCCTCATACTTGACACTCACCCTTAGCTTAGACCTAAGCCTTCAAGTCACTTCCATCAACCTCACACCCTCAGGGTTCATCCGAGATCTCCATGACTCCTTCACACTTCGCGCTAGCCTTCAAGTGCTTCCATCAGCTTCGTCATGCTAATGGCTATGCTGCCAAGACTCCACCCTTGGGCTTACATGGCTAAGACACCCTTGGACTTTTCTTTGCCAAATATCCATATTTAGACTTTCATTGCCAAGACTACACACTTAGATATACACGTCCAAGACTACACCCTTGGACTTTTCCTTTGCTAAATATTCATATTTAGACTTTCCATTGCCAAGACTCCATTCTTGGACTTCTACTCGAGCTTGGTCAACTTTGACTTGAGATTGATTGCTACAACAATCTCCCTCATAACAATTTCCCTCAATACGTATATATGTCAAACATATTATTAAACTCATTGTCAAACAAATTGTCAAACATCAAAACCCTACTCGAGTCCTACTTGAGCTTGGTCAACATTGATCTGGGGTCGATTGCACCAGCATTCTTATGATGCATTCCTATCTTTTTTCGAGCTATGACGAAGAGCAATTAAGGCATCCAACAAGGATCTCGACGCCCCCTCGATCCCTTGACATGAGTGTGTTTCATTCTGGACCATAACAAGGTATAATGGAGCTCCTAGAGGCTACCATGGTCTGCCCGTTATCATCGCCACAAGCATGGTTCATTCTATGGCTCAACAGGGGCCTCCAGTGGGAACCACAGTCTGCCCGTGGTCCCCACCATAATGTGACACACCACCGCCTCCTTGTTTGTGAACTCCCTCCGATTTCTCTACAATCTCTCTTTAACACACGAGAAAGGATTCCCATCTCACTACCACATTTATATCATCTATGAACATTCCAGTCGTAAATTAGAGACCGATAGACACATCGATTGATAAAATTAGCGATCAAAGTTTGACATAGTCGCCTAGGGAGACAATGCTTGTGTGTTCTTTGTTGGATGTACTAGTGACTTAGTTTATGTTGGTCATTAAAATTAGCAATCGAAGTCTGATTCGATGGCTAAATATTGTTAGGTAAAAAATTAAAGAAAGAGATAAGTAAAATAAAAAATTAATAAACAAATTTAGACATTGAAATTAGAGATCGAAATTTAATTCATTCTCTAATTAGAGACCGAAATTTAAATTAATCTCTAATGTAAAGAAGAATGAAATACAAATATAAAGAATACTTTACAAAGAGAACTTTTGATTGCTTGTTGATTTGGTTGCTTTGGGATGCCTTGAAGGTCTGGAATCACAACAACAACTCCCCTTCAAACCCTTAGAAACTAGCATTTGCTTTCCTCCATCGTAGCCTCCTTTTAAAGTTTCTCTCGGGTTGATTTTCCGCCTTGAGTGTTGTCTCACAATGGACTAATCCACGTCAAAAAATGTCCGACCAGTCGACTACCCTAACCCAACAGTCGACTACCCTGACCCAATAGTCAATTGTCAATGATAGTTGACTGATCTAACCCATCAATCGACTGTCAGAGCCATAGTCAACAGTCAAGCCTCAGTCGACTACACGACCAGGGGTCATAATCTTAGTAGACTGCTTGAGTCAACTAAGCTCTCTAAGTGGCAAGCACTTGACCAATCGACTGGTCAATACCACTAGTCGATTGGTAAATATCAAAAATGAGATTTAACACCAAGTATGATCCCCTCATACTTGACACTCACCCTTAGTCTAGTCCTAAGCCTTTAAGTCACTTTCATCAACCTCACACCCTCAGGGTCAATCCGAATCCTTCATGACTTTTTCACTCTTCGCACTAGCCTTCAAGTGCTTCCATCGGCTTTGTCATGCTAACGGGTACGCTGCCAAGACTCTACCCTTGGACTTACACGGCCAAGACTACACACTTGGACTTTCCTTTGTCAAATATCCATATTTGGACTTTCACTGCCAAGACTATACACTTTGATATATACGACCAAGACTACATCCTTAGACTTTTCCTTTGCTAAATATCCATATTTAAACTTTCCATTGCCAAGACTTCACCCTTGGACTTCCATTCGAGCTTGGTCAACCTTGACCTAAGATTGATTGCTCCAACAATCTCCCTCATAACAATTTCCCTCAATACGTTTGTCAAACGTATTGTTAAACCCATTATCAAACACATTGTCAAATATTTACCCTACTCGAGTCTCACTGGAGCTTGGTCAACGTTGACCTGGGGTCGATTGTACCAACATTCTTATGATGCATCCCTATCTTTTTTTAGCTATGATGAAGAGCAATTAAGGCCTCCAACAAGGGTCTCGACACCCCCACAATTCCTTGACATGAGTGTGCTTCATTCTGGACCAGAACGAAGTGTAATAGAGCTCTTAGAGGCTACCATGGTCTATCCGTTATCACTACCATGAGTGTCGTTCATTCTATGGCTTGACAGGGGCCTCCAGTGGGAACCACGGTCTACCCATGGTCCCCACCATGATCGTGACACACCACCACCTCCTTATTTGTGAACTCCCTCCGATTTCTCAACAATCTCTCTTTAACACTCGTGGAAGGATTCCCATCTCACTACCCCACTTATATCACTGATGAACATTTCAGTTGCAAATTAGAGATCGATAGACATACTATTTTTTCATTGATCTCTAAAGTTAGCAACCGAAGTTTACGTCGATCGATAAAATTAGCGATCGAAGTTTGACATAGTCGCCTAGGGAGACAATGCTTATGTGTTCTTTGTTGGATGTACTAGCGACCTAAGTTTATGTTGGTCATTAAAATTAGCAATCGAAGTCTGATTTGGTCGCTAAATATTGTTAGGTAAAAAAATAAAGAAAATGATAGGTAAAATAAAGAAAATGATAGGTAAAATAAAAATTAATAAACAAATTTAGACATTGAAATTAGAGATTGAAATTTAATTCGTTCTCTAATTAGAGATCGAAATTTAAATCAATCTCTAATTTATAGATCGAATTCAAATTGGTCTCTAATTTAGAGACCGGATTCAAATCGATCTCTAATTTAGAAGTCAAAATTTAATTCGAACTCTAAATTAGAGATCAAATTTATTTTTGATTTCTAATTAGAGACTGAAATCAAATTGGTCTCTAATTTAGAAACTAGAATTTAATTCAATTTCTAAATTATAGACCAAATTTAATTTGGTCTATAATTAGAAATTAATTTTATAAATTCACTCTCTAATTAGAGACCGAATATATTTCGATCTCTAAAATGTGTTTTTCTTTTCGTGCGAGAAACTAGAAAAATCATAACATCCTTGGTCATAATAGTGCAAGAATTAAAGGATCATTTAGATGATGACTCTAACACACCAATTAGAAGGAAAGTTGATCAACAATCTCAACAATAACAATATAACCGTAGAGCCAATTGATGTGAATGAAACTACCGCAAGCAAATGATTGTCATCAAGTAATAAAAATATCGATCCCATAAAGATTGGTGCAAGTACCGGATACGTACAATGATTGATTATATAGATGAAGTAAATAATGAAGAATCAATATGAAAAGTGATGCACACAAACGCGACCTCAAATTTTGCGATGGATACCGTTGAGGACTCGAAGCGCGCGCTCGTGCTCAACGCCCACAAGTGCACGGATGTCCTCAAGTAATAAAAAGATTATCGATCCCACAAGGACTGAGATTCGAGTACCGATTTGTTCAGTGGATGTTATTGTTCGGAAGTCAATCTAAAGGTTGCGATTGTGAGGGTTGTCGGTGGACTAAACTCTAGTACGGTGTCACACGAAGGAAGAAAGGAGCTTGCCGTGAGATCTTTTAAAGGGATTCTAGGACTTCAATTTCGCTTGTGTGTCGCAAAATATGCTATCAACTGGGCATTGTCTAAATATCTAACTATGGTCTTGTGGAAGGGACATTATACACTCTCCCGATGAGCCACCGCATCTATCGGGAGCTATCTCTGCCTTACAAGGACGGGATAGGCGGTACGAGGATGTTGAATCAATCCCTGCGATGAACCATTTCCAATTCTATCGCATCCTTCTACCCACAGTTACAGGAGATCAGGCTAACCCCTAGGTTCCTTGTATAAATCCCCTAAATCTTAGATACGAGGGTTGTCACCCCTCGTATCGCCTAAGCACAATAGGTAGAAAACCAAACACACATAGATATCGGTATAAACAAATCTCAATTGCAAATTCAAACTCAATAACAGAATTCAATTTGAAGCAAAATGGCATATGCACACAAGCTACTCCCTAATCCTAGAATCGAAGAAACTACTTCATAGATAGGAGAGGAAAATCACAAGGCATGTTTATGTTCGAATCAATAGTAAATAAAGTGCGAGAACAGGAGTTTACAATGCCAATGTGGCCTTCTCTCTGGCGTTGAAGTGCAGAACTTGGATCTCCGGCGACATTCTTCCTCTCCGTTGCGAGTTTCCGAAGCTTTTTAGGGCTTCAGTGTGTCGTCCCAGCCATCGTACCCCCCCCCCTAGAGTTTGGATAGAGCTATCCTTATATAGACATCACATCGGATCGCTGCAAAATCCAAAAAAAACCCTAGCCGCATCAATCTGCTGGGCCTCCACACGCCCGTGTGTTTCCACATGGCCAGGCCGTGTGTGGCTTTGGGGTGGTTGATCTCGCCCATAGGACATGGTCGTGTGTAGCCACACGCCCTGGCCATGTCCCCTTCTGCATCTAGCTGCAAAATGTCCTTCTTTTGCTCCGAAAGTGTGCCTTTTCCCACGAAATGCTATCCTGCACGCAAAAGTACAAAGAGCAGGTCTCCGAACCAGAAAATAGGAAATGCATATAAAACAAAGTGAATATGCATGAAACTAACATAAAATGTAATGAGATGTGAGCGAAAACTACTCCTAAAACTCTATATGTTTTGCTCACATCACTTCCCCAGACTTAAATCTTTGCTTGTTCTCAAGAAAATCTCAGTGCCATGAAATTTTAAAAGGATATTGTTCCATACTTAGCATGTTAACTAAATTTATCAAGTGGTATTTGCAATCAAAGCAAAATAAATATATTCTAGAAATTCACTAAATTAGCTCCTTGTGCTCGTGCTAAGCGAATCATTCTTTGGGAATACTCATTCCATGGTGAGTTAAGTCGTCATCCTATAGCTTTCCTAAGGTCTCCAGCTCTTAGGCACTTACATGCCCAAAGCAAGGGTCATTCCCTAGATCTAGCACAAAGTTTCAAAGGCGTGCTTGGTATTGAGAGAAATTGGTAGGTGTTTCCCCAGTAACCTAACTCGGTCTCAAAGGGGCACCTAGTCATTTCCACCCACGATAACTGTTTTTTATCCCTCATAATCTCTCTCTTCTTTTTTTTTCTTTTCTTTTTTTTCATTTTTTTTCTCTCTCTTTTATTTCTCTTTTCTTTTCCTTTCTCTCTTTTATTTTTCGTCTCACTGGAATTTTGATTTTTCCGAATGGACTTACACAATCCGAGCATCTCCAGTAACTAAAATGTCAGTCTTAGGGTCACCTATGGATTCCAAAGTACTAAACTACTGAGATCAATCATAACTAGGTATGTACTAGACTCTCCCTTTCAGAATGTTCGACATGTGTGGTGTAAAAATAGAAGCTAACCAGTGTAGGTCTAGAATATTCATTCATAGCTAATAAAATAAAATACCACAAGGTAAAAGAAGTTACACTACTCGTGGAAACAACTCATGAAGAAGACTTTTAACAAAAATACTACTGAGACAGCCTTACAAATAACAAAAATTAAGTGCTGAAAGAAACTCAACAACCTATGCATGAAGAAATGAATGCTAACAATAATGCAAATATCAGGAAAAAAAACTACTGCTAGAAACAAAATAAAATTTGGGCCCCCCAGACTTAAATGAAAGTATACCTCTAGTATGGTGGACGAGGTGGAAAGCCTGGAAGCCTTGGCATCTCGGAATCCTGGGAGAACCTGCTATTGAGCCACTGATGTCACATGTACATGTGGTCGATCTGAGAAATGGTGGATGCAGCGGTTGCTCGGTGCTCCTCCTCCCTAGCCCACTGTGCCTGCTGGGCATGCATGTGCTGTCACATCTCCTGGCGGTAGGCGCCCTCATCCTGGTGACGGGCAGCCTTCCCCTAGAAGTAGATGCGGGTCTCGTCGTAGAACTCCTCAGCCCACTGGAAGTGCTCCCAGAAGCCCTGGAACTCCGCCTGCATGTAGGCGCTCTGCTCCTTCCATCGCTGCCTCTGTGTCTGCTGCTCGGCGTATATATCGTCGAGGCACGATCGGAACTCCGAGAAATCATAGGCTGACGTACCTGCATCCTGCTCAAAAGTAGAAAAAAGTGGTGGTGCAGGTGCAGGCTCATGTCGACGTGGACTAGGTGGGCTCCTATGCATGTGTGGACTAGAGGGAGAGTGATGCAAAAGGGGAGAGATGGGCGCCGATGTGGATGGTCCCTCATATGGAGGGGACTCCACTATCAGGTCCAAGTGCCAGTTGGCATGTGTGGTGATGGTGGTATGATCAGGGTCGAAGACCCTAAGGGTCGTCAGGTTTTTTCTTACAAAGCATAAGGAGTGTCCCTCTCTTACAATTATCTTCATCGCCATACACACTCCTAGGTCGATCCTAGGGCTCCCCTCTATACTCTCTAATGCAGTGTAATTGTACCCCATCCTATGGCAAATGTGGGTAAGTAGGTCTCCTACATTAATCTCTCCTCTTGCTGCTTTGCCCATCTTCACTAAGTGCCTGATGAAGTGGGACCCTACATCGATGCTACTCCTTTCTTGTAGCATATCCCAGAGGCAAAGCAGCTCGCTAGCTCTTACTGCGCCGTCACTCTCCCCACGACCAAATATAGTACTGGCCATGATGCGGTGGAGGCATCGGAAAATGGGGTTTTGGAGGCGCTACACTTTGGCCCTAGAAGGGTTGTAAGCGTGCTCCCCTGTCAACTCGGTCCAAAATATCCGAGAGTTAAACCCAATAGGGGTTCTTCTCTCTCCCCCACTCGGCAAGCCAAAACATGAATTCCATTGGTGAAGGGTCCATTCATGCTCAATGTTGAATATTCTAAAGGTGATCCTACCCTCTTCGCTCTCTCTACCCATTAAAATTTCCACTTCTAAGGAACTCAAAAAATCTAAAACTATCCTAGGGTAGGTTGGGTGTTTTATTCCCATTATCTCTTCCCACCCCATTTTTACAAATAGGGCTTGAATGTCACCCAACAACCCTAAGGACTCTAGTAAATCTTCATCAAGATATCTAGTTGCAGTGAGTTTATGAGTAGAAAGCATATTATACCTATCTCTATGTTCATTGTTGCGAAAAAGAAGGGTTGGAAGAGCGTTAGCTTCCTCCGTAGCTTGTGGGGTGTTGGTTCCCTTGCTCGTCGCTCCGAAGCACTGGATCGAGATGCTACTTGCTTGGTCCTCCTCATCCTTGCTTTTTTTGGCTTCCTTGAAGGTTGAAAAAGCTTCTAATTGGTGGGGAAGAAGGATCCACACGGCTAGGGCAAGAAAAATTAACCCTCCCACTACGATGAGGTATCACCTATGTATCCTCTGTGACACGCGGTGCAGTGACTTGTGGTATATCCTCTTGTACTGATGGTACTGAAGAAGTGACTTCCCCTTTTAATTCTTCTAGAACAATCTTACTCATGGGCTTGTGGTTCATCACATAGTCTTCCTCTAGAAATCTGGTGTTCGTGCTAACGATCACCCTCTGATCTCTAGGACTATAAAACAAACCACCTTTTGTTCCTCTAAGATAGCCAACGAACATGCATACTTCTGTACGAGGTTCCAACTTACCAGCATCTGTCTTCAGCACATGTGTTGGACTCCCCCAAATCCGAATATGTCTTAGACTAGGCTTTCGCCCAGTCCACAATCCTATGGGAGTAGAAGGCACTGATTTAGATGGAACCAAGTTCAGAATGTACACTGTCGTATCTAGAGCATATCTCCAGAACGAATCTGGCAACTCAGAATAACTCATCATCGATCTAACCATCTCCATAAGAGTCCTATTCCTTCGCTCTACTACACCATTCTACTGGGGTGTGTCAGGTGCAGACAATTGGGATTGAATCCCAGCCTCTGATAAGTAATTCCTAAACTCTCCCAAGAGGTACTCCCCACCACGATCAGATCGTAGTGTCTTGATACTTTTATCTTGACGTTTCTCCACATCAATCTTGAATTCTTTGAACTTGTCAAAGCATTCAGACTTGCGGCGTATCAAGTAAATGTATCTATATCTCGAATAATCGTCTATAAAAGAGACAAAATACTCAAAACCACCTCTAGCCTGGATAGACATAGGACCACACAAATCAGAATGAACCAATTCTAACACATTTTTGGCTCTATACCCCTTGGCCTTAAGAGGCCTCTTGGTCATTTTACCCTCCAAGCAAGATTCGCAGGTTGGGAAATCTTCCACTACTAATGAACCCAAAGGTCCATCAGCTATCAACCTTTGAATTCTGCTTAGGTTAATATGACCAAGTCTTAGATGCCAAAGATATGTTTGGTTCATCTTCGAAGGTTCTTTTCTCTTATTGGAATTAGAAGATGAGTTATTAACTTCTATTTGCATTGTGGGAGCTTTTGGTTCAAGTGTATACAAATTTCCTATCAATGCACCTGAACAGATAATCTCCCTATTCCTTTTTATAACAACTCTGTCATTAAAAGAAATAGAATATCTATCCATAAACAATTTAGAAATCGAAACCAAATTCTTTCTAAATAAAGGTACATAAAGGTAATTCTTAAGAAACAAAACTTTATTTTTCTCAAAAGGCAAATAAACATCTCCCACTATAACAGTCTCCACCTTCGTGGCATCGCCCAAGTATACGGTAATCTCCCCTTTAGCCAGTCGTCTGGTATCCTGGAACCCCTACAAAGTATTACAGACATGATCAGTGGCTCCCATATCTACACACCAGGTGCAGGTAGATAACATCACTAAACATGTTTCAACGACTAGACCAAAAGATATACCTTTGTTCTGCTTGCGGTTGGGGCAGTCCTTCTTCCAGTGTCTAGTCTGCTTAAAAGTGAAGCACTTGCCTTTCGGCTTCTTCACTCCTCCCTGAGTTCCTCCCACCGCCTTTGACCCAGCTTGTTTCTTCTTCTTCTTGCCTTTCGGCTTAGAAGTAGAAACCTTTTGGGCAACCATGGCTTGCGCTTGAGCACTCTGACGAAATAGCCCCTCTGTCGCCTGGAGTTCTGTCAGAAGCTCCGCCAATGAATACAACCTCTTGTTCATATTGTAGTTCAGGCGAAACTGCTCAAAACTCCTAGGTAGAGATTGGAGAATCATATCAACCTGGGTTTCCCCATCGATCTCAGCTCCTAGGACTTCCAGCTCATTCAAATGAGCCATCATCTTGAGAACATGCTCCCTCATGGGTGTTCCCTCGATCATGGTGGTCGTCATCAAGTTCCTCATGGCTTCCTGCCTAGCAACCCAATTCTGGTGTCCGAAAAGCTCTTTGAGATTGAGCATCATGTCATAAGCAGTGGGCATGGCTTGATGCTGATGTTGTAGTACGTTTGACATAGATGCCAAAATGTAACACCGCGCAATCTCATCGGCCTTAATCCACTTCTTATAACTCTCCTCCTTTTCCCCAGAATCATCCGCAGGCTTAGGAGGGCACTCTTCGAGGAGTACATATTTGTATTCCTCAACAGTCAAGACAATGTCAAGATTCCTCTTCCAATCGACATAGTTGGGTCCAGTAAGTTTATTTTCTTTCAGAATCACAGCAAGCGGGTTGAAAGTCATTTTGAAAGAAAACCTAAGAATCACATAGATCAAAAACATTAGATTTCAAAAAATTATTGATTCCTCAAACAATAAAATTTTAAAATCAACCAACACCTCAAAACACCTAGAATATCGTATGCCACGATAGTGTGGACGTATACGAATTCTACATTTATAAGAGGAGGTTTTACCCATTAATTTTACTATCTTGTCAACCTAACTTTTTGACAAATAAAATTAATAGTTGGTTCCTCTTCGGCCCTACAAATAAAAGCAGTGACTCCGATGGGGAGGATACTTATATTTGTATCTAAGTGTTCACCATTACTCGGTACCAAGGTAATTATCTCAGGTTATGTTCCTTCCGATGGGGAAGTACACACGCTCCTTAATAATTTCCTATAAACATATTCGACCTTGTGATCTTCAAACAAACTCATCCGATGGGGAGGAAGGCACTCAGAGCCGATGCGCAAGTTTGTTTGCATCACATGTCAAATCGTAATGGAGGTCATGGGAATTTATAAAAATATCCCTCTCCCACTTAGTAATTTGAAAATTGAGGAATTTTCTAGCCTACGACATGCATATCAAACAATAAGCAATAAAAATAAATATTTTCCAACTATTATGGCTTTTGTCTTCAATATGTCTCCCATCGTATCGTCATCTCGTCTGCTCCTCCCTACGCCATGTACAAGTCATCCGGAGATCCGAGCCGAGAAAAACTATTTTAATTTACATTCATCGATCCTATACTCCACGAGGGAGTGTACATGAAATCTAGATCGAAAGTAAACTAAAATAAAAGGAGTGGCTAAACAATGTCGTATCTAATTACAAAAATTAAATACTAGCCTCGTCAACCCCGAGGATTCAACAAAATATACAATTACACACATACAATCACATACACACATATGGCCATAATAGTTGGATCCTATGCCTGCAACCAAAAAGTTAACCTATGCTCATCCTACTATTATCCGGCACATATAATATATGAAAAATGCATAAAAGTAACCGAATCCTAAACACACAAAACCGGAAATCGTGACTCTGATACCACTTGAAGGTAGGAAACTTCGCTTCCCACTTCAACTCGATCACTTGTTCATGGCAATCCCTTCTACGTCCCCGGATAAAAAAAAAATTATCCTTGACAAGAGGGATTACCCAAGCTCCCGTTTCATCGCCGGCCACCTAAGGAAGAAGAAGGAAGGGAATTTCCTTAATTGTGGCCGCCCAACACCCCTTGCTCCTTGCCGCCCAAAACCCTAGCCCCTCCTTTGATTGAGTTAGGCTCAAGCCTCCCTTTAATCTCCACCTTCGATTCTAGGGATTTAATCTCAACCGTCGGATCTAGAGAATTAATCTCAACCGTCGGATCTAGAGATTTAATCTCTACCATTGGATCTAGAGTTTTGTTTTCTACCATTGGATCTAGGCTTCATGAGGTTTTAATAGGCTACAATAGGGACCATGAGGAGGAGTTGGATCTTGGCCACCCAATGGATCAAGCCCACATAAAGTCCGACCCATTTATATAGGGTTTGGTGTGACTTTTCGACTATCTAAGAGAAAAAAGAGAAGTGGAGCCCATGGGCCCATTAAGCTGCTTCGAACATATGGAGTAGAGCCACTAGAAAAGAGTGAATTTGAATCGGCGAGTAAAGCCGCTTCGAACAATTAGAGGCTTCATGCGTATAGAAAGTCAAGCTTATGACTTCGCTTGACTATTTTTGGGGGTTGGCTAATGATACTGTTGTTACCTCTTCTCTATGAATCGGGTAAGAATACCCGCGTGTAAGACACTATCCGAACTGAGTAACCAGTTCGGCAAGGGAAGCGAGGTAGAATGGTTCGGGCACGACAGTTTGGGGCAATTGGAACGGGAGGACAGTTCGAGGTAGTTGGAACGGCGGGGCGATCGAGGAGATCACTTTGGTACTAGACGAACGAGAATCGGTTCGGTCTAATTGGCCTAGAAAGGGTTCGGTACGAGAAGAAGGGGAGTTGGTTCGGGCTACCAGGAAAAGCCTAAGAGCTACGCTACGCATAAGCAGCAGGTGTAGGTTAGTTTTATCGAAGACAAGTGGCTGAAAGGGATGGGCTGGCATATTTCTCGAAATGTAGATAAGAGGTTGTTACACAGCAGGAGAGGGCCCCCACATAATATTCCGAGGAGCTTTTGCTCCCCGTTTCTGTAACAGAATAATTCTCCAAATGGGCAAGGTGGCCACGTGTACGATGAAGGAGGTTCACAGTGCGACAGTTGGCCAGAGGAAGAGAATAAAAGGGAGAAGCAGGGCAGGAGAAAGGGGATCCGCATTATTCCAACTAGCAAGGGACGAAGGCACATTCAGAAGGGGAGAGCAACCACTTCGCCGGAGAAGAAGAGAAGGAGAGTAGTGAGCTCCATCTTTCTTGTACTGTTTCCTGTGTCTCGACCTAATTGTAAGAGGTTTTCTCCTCCATCTCCGAAAGTTTTTTCCGCGAAGGAGGACGTTCATAGTGAAAGTGCTTTGGCACAGTAGCTAGTGGGAGAGCTCACCCCCGTGGAGTAAGAATCCTTATTCTGAACCATGTTACATCCCTTGTCTTTGTTTGTTGCTTGCGTTGGTGTGTGTTTCTCTTCTTTACGTTTCATTTTACTGTTGCGGTCGGAGAGAACCCCATAAGCTTTCTTCGTGCCTCGCTGCGTTGAAAGGAAGCTAGTGAACCCCTTTCTTCCCCGTCACCACATCACAACCGACTACAACTGTATTGAAATACCAAGGAAGATTTGAGCAACTCTCCAATCTAACTTGTGATTAGTCAAAAAAAAAAAAATTAGTGGTACTTTTATTGAAGGATTTCACTCTGAGATATGACAAGAAGTTAAATTGAATCAACTCTGCACCATGAGGGTCATCTTTGTTGGTGCAAATAAGATCCACATTCTCGACAATGATATGGTATTGTCCATTTTGAGTCTAAACCCTACGGGTGCATTTGGTTGGGGGGTTTTGTTGATAACCTTGTTAGGTTATCAACAAAAACCTTGTTTGGTTTAGGTTATAAACAATTACCTGGTAATTGATCATTACCAAGTTATGAACAAAAACCTTTTTAGGGAGAATCGAAAAACCTTAGAGAACCAAGGTTTTTGTTGATTCCCGTGGTTAAGGAAACTTTTTTCCAATATTACCCCAAGCAATATATTAAATGATAATTTGTCAAAACCCGCCCGCCGCCCGCTTCGCCGCTGCCGCGCCGCCGCCGCCATCGTCGGCGCCGCTGGCCGCCCGTCGTCGATCACCGCCCGCCAGCTCGTCGTCGGCCGGCTACTATCGTCCGCCGTCGTCGCCGCCGCCGTGTCGGCCGTCGCCGCCCTCGCGCCGCCGTCGCCATCATCCGTCGCCCGCTGTCGCCGCCGTCGCCGGTGCCGGCCGTAGTCGTTGGACGCCACACCACCGTGCCGGCCGCCGCCGGCCGCCCGCCACTACCGCCGTCGTCGGCCGTCACCCGCCTCCGTCGTCGGCCATCGCTACGCGCCGCCGCCGCCGACCGATAGGCCTGTCATCGGCCGTCCGCGGTCGGCCGATCACGCCATCGCATCGTCATTAATATTTCTGTCGTTGTTGTCGAATTGATTAAGCAAAGACAAAGGATAATTTAGTAAAATGTTAAACTAAGTTATATATTAAAACCTCCAACCAAACAAGGTTTTAATCTAAGGTTATACTTTATTCCAAGGTTATGTTTTATTCTCTGGTAATCACATAACTAAGGGTATGTATGATTACTTGAACCAAACGCACTCTAATAGTTTTATTTTTTGGCTATACCCGAAGAGGAGACTTAGCGCAATGGTAAAGTTGCTACCTTGTAATCTAGAGGTCACGGATTCGAATCCTAGAAATAGTCTCTTACAAAGCAATGTAAGACTACGTACAATAGAACCTTCCCCGAGACCCCGCATGGTTGGAGATTCATGCATCAGACTGCCCTTTGATCCAAAAGGTCTCATACCAATGAAGATATCTTTCATCTTATAAATACATGATCTTTTCCATGTCTTACCAATATGAAATTTTGGTTGTATTTTCAATACTCCCAACAACCTCCCCCCCTCAAAGAACTTTCTTTGGTTGATATTCGATCTTCGACCCACCAGGTCTTCCTGCCAACTATCTAGTCCTTCTGATCCAGTTGGACTTTTCGCCAATTGTCCGATCCTCCTGACCCAACTGGACTTTCTGCTAGTTGTCCAGTCCTCCTGACCCAACTAGACTTCCTATCTAGTGTCTGGTTCTCTTGATCCGGACATGAGAGTCTCATTTCCTTCATTCGAGATGCATGACTTGACATGGACCATGACTCTGATACATATTATTGGTGCAAAAATGATCCATAAATCCCTACAATGGTATGATATTATCCACTTTAGGCCTAAGCTCTCATAGTTTTATTTTTGGACTATACTCAAAATGTCCCAAACCAATTGAGATATATTTTCATCTTATAAGTACATAATCTTTTCCATGTCTTATCAATGTAGAACTTTGATTGTATTTTCAATACTCCAATAGCCTTATCCCTTTCACAACAACAAGAAGAGAATATCAATGAGGAAGGGCAAAGAAAAAACAAAATGATTCATGAAAATACCTCTCGCTATTCAACTCCTCGGAAACTAACAAAAGAAGAGATCACGAAAAGAATCACAAAAGATTATGTTGGCGTTGTGATGAGAAGTGGCATCGTGGTCATCAATGTAAGCAAAAAGAGAATATTGATGATTGAACCAATAGAGAATTCTGAGGAAGAAAATGATTTCAAAGAAAGTGAAACACAAGAAGATATCAATGAAATACAGGATGACACTATGACAATATTTGTCCATGCCTTAGAAGGGTTGCAAACTCTACAAACAATGAAGGTAAAAGGGTTCATAAAAAATTACTAGTGACAATACTTATAGACACAGGAAGCACTAATAATTTTCTAGACTCAACCTTAGCCAGAAGCTTAAACAAAAAGTGAAGTAAACATCTACATTTGATGTCAAGGTAGCAGACAGAAGATCACTTACAAGTCTAGGATGGTGTGGTATTGTTAACATTTGCTTACTAGATTATGAATTAACTAAATAACTCTTTCTTCTACCCTTAGATGGATGTGATGTGGTACTTAGAGCCAAGTAGTTGAGAACATTAGGATACATAATATAAAAAAAAATTCAGTTAACAATGCACTTCCAAGATCAAGGAAAAGAAGTTTGCATCAAAGGCAAAGGACAAGATACTATCACATCAATCAGTAGTCATCAAATAGAGCAGTTATTAACGAAAGATTATTCCATTTTTCTCATGCAACTCTCCATAAGAAGGAACGTAGAGATACATCACATACTTCTCCAGAATTAGAGATTCTTCTTTCGATATTTTCTATGGTATTTCTTAAGCCAAAGGGGCTTCCTCCACAACGCTCACATAATCATCGTATATATACCTCTAATTAATACTAGGGAGTGCACCAATAAATGTTAGGCGGTACCCTCACATTCAGAAAGAGGAAATTGAAAAAATTATATAGGAGATGCTTCAGATTGATATCATTCGCCAAGTGTAAGTCTATATTCCTCCCCGGTGTTGCTTGTACGAAAGAAAGTTGGAAGTTGGCGAATGTGTGTGGACAAACATGAACTCAATAAATTATAGTAAAAAACAAATATCCCATCATTGTTGCGAACGACTCATATAAGAGGAGTGTTGAGGGATGACTCATCTACGGACAGACTCCTCGAAGTAGGTAGACTCCTCAAAACTTAATGGGTTGCGGATCTACGGATAGACTCCTCAGGCAAGACTTAAGGGGTTGCGGATCTGTGAACAAACTTCTCGTCTAAGGGAAGCGGATTGACTCTTGCCTCAAAGAGGTGGACTGACTTCACCCCTCAGAGAGGTGAACATACTTGAGAAGGCGGACAAACTTCTCTAGTCGGTAAGGTAGATAGAGTTTGGAAGACGAACAAACATCTTTTCACAAGGAAGTGGATAAAGTATGAAGGAACCAGACAAGTCGACACCGCAATCATGGCTATTAACATGACCAGGTTGTAGTCCATTTTAGAGCCAACACCACAGTCGCGGTCAAAAACACGGTTAGATTGTGGTTAGTCCCGGAGGCATCATTGATTAATTAGTGTTTTTGATATGTGATATCTTTGCCTTTGCCCATGTATGACAATATATATATATATACAAAAGTAATATTTTGGGCGCACATTGTGCGCACCCAGGATAACTGCATGACTAATCCATATTAATCATGCATGATGAATTCTTTAATGCATGATTAATCCACATTAATCATGCATGATGAATTCTTTAATGCATGATTAATCCACATTAATCATGCATGATGAATCAATAACCCTTCATCTTCTTCAATTGATTTGATTTGAGTCTAACTCAAATTAATCCAACTTGAGTCTAACTTAAGTTTCGGCCCAATCAATGAGTCTAACTCAATGAATTCAATTCAATAGACTAATGGTTCATTTAGTCAAACTAAAATGAATCCATCTCCAAAATACCATGTTCTTTGTGCGTGACCCAATAAGTTCTCGTAACATTGGTAATGCCTCTAAAACCCCTTTTAGAAACATAAACAATGAGTGACATCTAATAATGCATCATTGCTACCCAAGTGACAAGAATGTCGAGATCCGACAAAAACCTTTCTATGACTATTATCTTGTATGACTAAATTCTTTTATCCTTAATATCTAGATTGATCAATGAGGCATAGACCGTGTCATCCTCTTATCAATCTTTGTGTTTCTTGATCTCCAAGTAGACTATCCCAATCAAATGAGCTCAATATCTCATATTGACTTATTTGAGCATGGTTATGCATTTTAGTAGTCTTACTTTATCAAGAGACCCACAGATATCACTTCCGTCATATGAAAGGGATAGATCTCATCTCTATCACTCACATCCCTCCGTATAATTCATTGCATACCCAGTGATCGACTTTATAGTCCACCTTGTTACATGTGACGTTTGTTAATATCAAAGTATACAACTCCTTATGTAGGGAACTACAGTGATTTCGGGTCTAAGGACTATTCATACCAATAGTCACTATGAGAATGTTTATGACACTCATATGACAATCTATGAAACATTCTCATGGTGGGTCAGTTTAGTACATATTCTCTAATATATACTCATTTGTCAACTTGAATCCTATATCCATGACTTGTGAGATTAAGTCATCAGTTGACCTGCATGCTAGCCTCAACGTATTAATATTTTTCTTATATATTAATACTTGACTAGGAACAGTCAGTATTAATATATATATATATATATATAGTATATGTCATATAATCGTGGATCACATTCGGTTATATTAAATAATATCATATCTCTTCCAAAAAAAAAGTTATCTCACGAGGTCTTCTTTTTCCTATTATTTTTAATAGTGGATTATTATTTATATAAGTAGATGCTTGTCTTCTAGGAGGAAGACCTTGTCCATAATCCATAATGTATTATTCTCATTGTACTTTCTGGATAAGATATTTCAGAAGGGGGTCTTGATGTTGCTGTAGATTCAACATTTATAAAATCTTTGCCTATATATATGGATCATTGTAACCTTGAGTATATTGAGAGATTCTAGTGGTGTTTTACGTCGCTGTTTGTGAGGAGTAAGCACATCGTCAAACCACGTTAAAGTTTTTATGTGTTCTCTTCTTGTTCTCCTTCTATTTTTCTTTCTCAACCTTGATTTTCTTCGTTATTGTTGCAGTAAAATCTCAACAACCCCCATCATTAATGAATTCTTGACGAATTAGGAGGCACTTCATTCTTTTCAAAGTTGGATCTTCGCTCAGGCTACCATTAAATTAGAATTCATCACCCAAATATTCCAAAAATAACTTTTCGAACTCATGATGGTCATTATGAATTTTTAATTATGCCATTTGGCCTAACCAACACACCTTCCACATTCCAAAGTCTGATGAATGATGACTTCAGGCCTTATCTTCATAAGTTTGTGTTAATTTTTTGATGATATTCTTGTATATAGTTCATCATTTAAATATCATCTGCATCACCTTTATATGGTATTCTCTCTTTTGCATGAGCATGCTCTTTTTGTGAAAAGATTCAAGTGTGGCTTTGGGACAACTACAATGGAATATCTTGGTCATTTGTCAACCGAGAGGGAGTAACCACTGATCCCTAAAAAATACAGGTTATGAAGGAGTGTCCTATCCCAAAAAATGTCAAGGTGCTACGAGGTTTTCTGAGTCTCGCAAGTTATTATCATAATAAATTTATAAAAGATTATGGAAAGATCAGTGCTCCACTAACAACTTTATTGAATAAAGTTGCATTCAAATGGTGTTCTGAACCATAAGAAACATTTCAGAAATTAAAAAAAAAAGTTATGTTGACAACATCAGTTCTTGCACTACCTAATTTCAATAAGCTATTTGCCATTGAAGCAAATACATCTAGAGTTGGAATAAGAGCATTTCTTATGCAAGAAGGATGATCATTATCTTTTATTTGCAAGATACTATCTCCTCTACATCAGCAGATATCTATTTATGAGTTGTGACAAAGAGATGTTGACTATCATACATGTTATCACATAATGTATCTTCTTGGCCAACACTTTTCAAATACGAACTGACCATAAAGGCCTTAAGTTCCTCTTGGATCAACTTATCTCTAAGATGGACCAATAGAGTGGATCAAGAGACTCTTTGGATATGATTATGATATCGTTTATAAAAAAAAAGGAACGAAAAATATAATGGCTGATGATTTATCTCGTCTTCTTAACCAAATAGAGTTTGCTGCTATATCTTTAGTAAACTACAAGAACTGAGACAACATAAAAAGGAGTTGAAGGAAATTTCAATCACCCAAGCCCTCATTCAAAACATGCTATAAAATTCATCACTAGAACACACCATTATTCCTGGGATGGAGAACTTTTGCAGTATAAAAGTAGAATCTTTTCTTCCAACGGATTCAGAGGAAAAGAGAGTGATACTAAAGGAATTTCATTCATTGCCAATTGTCGGGCATTTTGACTTCTTGTGCACCTACAAATGAATTTCAAAGGTCTTCCATTGGAAAAGAATGAAAATAAATATAAAAAACTTAGTGGTTGAATGTGATGTATGTCAAAGAAACAAAGGAGGAAATGTAGCAATTCAAGTCTTCTTCATCCACTTCATATACTTGAACAAATATGGATAAACATTTCTACGAATTTCATAGATGGATTACTAATGTCACAAGGACAAACTACTATCATGGTGGTCGTTGATCGCCTTTCAAACTATGTTCATTTTTGTTCATTATCGCATCCTTATATATCCATGTTGCTAAAGTATCTGTTGACCATATAATCAAGCTACATGGGCTACCAAAATCTGTTGTCATTGATAGAGATCCTTTATTTATTAAAAAAATTTGGAAGAAACTATTTCAATTACAGAGCACTAAACTTAATTTCAACACATCCTACCGTTAATAATCAGATGAACGGATAGAGGTAGTTAATCGATGCTTAGAAAACTATTTACGTTGCCTAACTGGTGATAAACCAAAGGAATGAATTCGTTAGCTTCCATTGGTAAAATGGGAGTACAATACGACCTTCCACTCAGCTGCCAAGATTACACCATTTGAGGCAGTCTATGGAAGTGTACCACCATCGATCAACCCATACACATATGGATCAACAAATGTACATCCGATCGACCAAACTCTACGGAAAACAGACCAAGTATTGCAACTTTTGGAAAATAACTTATGTGATGCATGAGCAAGAATAAAGCCACAGGCAGACAAGCACCGTTTAAAAAGAGAGTCTGCAATAGAAGTTTGAGTTATCCTAAGACTTCAACTATACAAACAAGCTTCAATTCATACTTTAACTTCTATGAAATAGTCACCAAAGTTTTATCTTATAAGACACTAGAAAATATGGAACCGCTATATTAGTGACCCCCTTCGACTGTCCCTACCGATGAAGAAGGTAAATCAAGATCTCAGATGGCAAATGTAAAAGAAGAAAATTCCTGAGAATTGATTCTTATCAACTTAAAAATTATTTTTTTGTACTTACTGATTGGGATAATCTTGGAGCTAGCCCTTATAAGACACTAGAGTGCATTGGACTTGTTGTTTATCGTTTGGAGCTTCCACAAGAATAAAAAATCCATGCTCGACATCTTCATTCTGATAGAGAAGTTTAGTTTCAACAAACAATCAAACTATGGTTGAACTATTAATTCAGTGAGAAAATTTACCCATTGAAAATGTAACATGGGGGGACATATGACATATATAATTCAAGAAAGATTTTCAGAATTTATTGATGAACAACTTTGAGGACAAGATTATTTAAAGGTATGGAAAGATACAATTTTTTAGTGGATATTTTCAAATGACTCCCTCAAAATATTATTTTTATATTTATCTTTATCCTTTTTCATTAATTAGGTTTATATTTAATGAGGCGGCGGTGCTGAGCCAGGTCGTCGGCAGGATCCAGGAGCTTTGCGACCTTAACGCCTCGCCCTCACTCGACTGGCCTTGCCACCTCTTTCCGAGGTCAAATTCTATACCTTTCTTTTGGCTTTCTGTTCTCTTGTGTGATTTACTTTGGGCCATTTACATCTCAGTATGGAAGGCGGATGTTGGATTTGAATGATTAGTCTTGGAAATGATTAACTCGATATGCGCTAAAAATTGTAAGTTTTGTAAGGAAGGATTGGGTCCTTTTTTGCCTCAAAATTTATCTTTTATCTTTTCTTTTGATTTCCTTTTGTTATCTTTTTGCTTGTTGATGACCCTGCTGGAGCAGAGGAGACCTACACTATCTCAGTCATCTACGTTTAATCCTTATATATGACTCTCCTGGTTGTCTTTTGAAATTCTTTTTCTTGCATAGGAGCAGGATCTTAGAAGGTGTCAGATTCACTGTGGAAACATAATTCCTAGCGTTTGTAGGCTTTCAGAAAGTCTTCGGTAGATGGTGAACCTTGCTATTGATGTTTGGGGAAACAAACATCAAGCACAATGAAAAAGATTGCAGGATTTTTGAGTACCCACTAAATTGTTGGTTGTCCTTAACTTGCCAGCCCAACCAAGAGGCTAGTTATTTCCTCTTTCGTATGTATGTTGCTTCTAATCTGACACCAACCTCCACATAAATTAAATTTCTTTTTAAATTTTTTGCCACACTTATCTAATATCTATTTCCATTGCACTGAAGGTGATTGTTTGCAACACTTGAAAATATGTGAATATAGGCACCAAACATCAGTAATAAGGTTTTTTAGAGTGTGATCCTCATACAAGAAAGCTCAGCAGTCAGTTGGGAAAATCACAATAAGGATTAAAGAGTAGATGATTGAGATAGTGTGGGCCTTCCCTTTGTTGCAAGAGGGTCATCCGACAACATAAGCTAATAGAAGATAATACAGAAGACTAAAAGAGAGAGTTTTGGGAGAAAAAGAGATAAGACGACAGATTCCAATTTGAGTCTTGCTGACAAACCATTAAATTGTGGAATCAATCTATACTTGTAAGCAATTTCATGAAGCAAAATGAATAGCAAAAGTAGAAAATGTGGATATCCACTTCTACCAATTTTAGGAGAAAGAAATTAAGAGAAACACTCAAGCAGAAAATCACACACAAGAAAGACATGGACCTAAAAAAAAAGGGTTGCTCTAGGTTGCAAATTCAAGCGTCTACCGAGTCAGATTGATGCTTCTGGTGGTTCTTTTTGGTGGTACTATAGTGGTCTCCAACCCCGAGAAGAGATAATGACAACAGCTATGTTCTCCCGTGTATCCACAACTACTTCTAGGATTTGTCATTTTTTTCTGGTTCTAGTTTGGATTAATGTACTACTATCTCCCTTTCCCTTCTTGGTAGATCATTGATGCACTTTGTTACTGAGACACACTTAATGATCGATTTCAATAGTTATATATTATGATATGTGTTTGTAGCCATTTTTATTGATATGTACTATATTGGTATGCTGTATGTTTTTTAGGGCCCTATATGATGTTAACACCTCTTATGGAAGTGCAGGAGAGAGAGACAAACATAGAGATATTTATGTATGATGTTGGACCCTTGTATTTACTTGGTGCAAACATCTTTTTCCAGTACAGTAGTCACCATAGTTTCTTGTAGGTTGATCTTCATCACTGCTTCTAGATAAGTTTTGGATTTGGCATCACTGACTTGACTAATAGTCTAATAGAGAATATTCCTGAAAAGTGAGGTTAGAAACTCTAGCAAAAGTGTATCAACTTAGGTAGCTTCTTTAGGCAAGGACTGCTTGAGGAAAATTCAACTAACTAGTTCTCATTGAAAAGCCATCTTTCACAATTTTTAAACTTGCTCGATAGCCACATTATATCATGGACTAAATATAGAGGTGTAGTAGGCTGTGTTTGGGTTGGGTATGACCCTGACATGTGTAGACCTGGTTGAAACGTTGTCAGGTACAATCAGTGAAGAAACAATTGTGTGGGACTAAACTGGGTGACAAAATCTTTCCTACTTAAGGCCTGATGACATCCTGCCATGACCCAAATTATAACTCAGCCTAGGATCTTCCATAATCGGTGGCATGTGAGGCCCAATGGTGGCTACACCTTCATGCAGGTAACCCTTTCTAATATCTCATCATGTCTAGGATTAGGTCTACTCTGATACCAATTGTCACAAGAATTGATTTATTGGCTTTTCAAGTTCAACCAATGGCTCAAAATGTTTAGCCAAAGTTAATAGTAGCTAATTCATATAAGCTTATAAAGCTTCTTTATTAGCCCATAACTTACCACGTGATACTAAATTGGAGTGGTACTCCTGGCCTATGAGTTGTATTCACTTGGCTTACGTGCCAAGCTCAGCTCAATTGATATGCTGTGCAGAGCCCAATCCAACCCTATGATGTTTCCTACACGACTTGATTTCATTCCAGGCAGGGAGAGTTGCACGCAACACAACCCATCTCACTTAATGTTGGATAAGGCTTCATATTCTGACCCATTTGGCGGTTCTAAATTATTCTTTTTTCTCTGAACTAACTCAACAAACGTTGAAGCTTTGACTGACAATCTAAGGAAGAGAACAATTGGTGTTGAACAGATTATATGGGAAAATTACTTCAATTCTGATCTACTATTGCCCACTTTAACATTTATGCATTAAGATTTGTGAGGGCCAATTTTGAGTCTAATCTGACTTATTCTTGAGTACTAAAGCAGGACTTAACTGGATATTATTTTCCACATCTGCAATGTTGCTAAATATTTGTTGAAAAGAAGTAGGTTACATTTTAAAAGTTAGATGCTAGTTCATTTACTTGCGACCGCAGAAATTATAATGTTGATGTTTTTTAAGCATCAGTCAAGCCATTGCATTCTCAGTTATAAAATATACTCATGTTTTTAAGTTATGTCATGCTAGTCTTACTTTTCCTAGTTGACACTGTTATCTGGTTATGACCTTCTGTGCCTATAAACCAATGAAAGGTTGTTGTAGATTCTCCTTGAATTGTTGAATGCCAACTAGAGGTCATCTGCTAAGGTGAATTTGAAGCATCAAAGTGAATGACTGATCATAAAAAAGTTGTTTTAGAATTAGAAACAAGAAGAATGATCTGTTTTCATACTGGTTGTTTTTTCACCATCAATTTGCATGATGTTTACACGCTATTGATTTGTCAGATATACCTGGCACACTGCATATGTTGGAAAACACTTAAAATTGTATATTGTTGGGAATTTGTCTTTGCCAATATTTATATCTGTTTTCTGTGTGCCTAATAAGTTTTCCACATCTGCAATGTTGCTAAATATTTGTTGAAAAGAAGTAGGTTAAATTTTCAAAAGTTAGATGCTAGTTTGTTTACATGTGACCATAGAAATTATAGATGTTGATGTTTTTTAAGCATCGGTCAAGCCATGGTATTCTCAGTTATAAAATATACACATGTTTTTAATCTGTCATGCTCGTCTTTGCAGTTATTGCAAACTTAGTATACTTCGAAAACAGAAATTTTAGCTTTCTTTTCCTAGATGACCTTGTGTGCCTATAAACCAATGAAAGGTTGTTGTAGATTCTCCGTGAATTGTTGAATGCCAACTAGTGATCATGTGCTAAGGTGAATTTGAAGCGTCAAAGTGAATGACTGATCATAAAAAAGTTGAGTTAGAATTAGAAACAAGAAGAATTTGCATGATGTTTATGCATCTCGGCTATTGATTTGTCAGATATACCTGTCACACTGCATATGTTGAAAAACACTTAAAATTGTATATTGTTGGGAATTTGTCTTTGCCAATATTTATATCTGTTTTCCGTGCGTCTAGTAAGTTTTAGAAGGGAAGTTTGTGAAATTAAAACAACTGTTGTTTTTAAGCTGGACAAAGTGATTGAAGATTGACATTGCCTGTGTTTATGTTCGAAAATGAAAAATGAGATTCCAATAGAAAAATGTTTCAAAGATTGGCCACTAATTTGTTTTGGCGCCTTGTGTGATTGCTTGGATAATTGCATTCGTCCTAGTTTTGCACCTTTGGAAGTTTTGTGGTATCATCAGGTTGTGACTTAATTGCTGTAGAGATGAATAAAAGGTTGTTGTCTTGAAATAGTGCTCAAGGATAAGTTGTTTGAGTAGCTTGTACTCCCCTCAACTTCAAGCATGATATTTCAGGAAATCGCCTACATGTTAAAAAGTTAATGATTAATTTTTAACATTAAGTTAAAATCATGATATTTACTCAATTCTCCAGAAGTATGACAGTTATTTTTTGTTCTCCTTCCAATGGCATTTATATTTATAATCAAGCTTGTTGACCTTTGTCACTAACTTATGATGCATGAGGGCTATTGAGAAAGAAAAAATTGTTTGTCCTTGGACTTGGGTATTTGACACTTGTGGATCCAAGTACTAGATATAATCATAAGTGTTTGCACATGATCGATAAGGATATTAGGCACTCCCCTCGAGTATTGATACCTGACATGGATATAAAGGAGGGTAGATGAAAAATCCAAGTACCAGAGTAATACTAAATTTGAAGAATATCAACCGAAATCGTTCTAATTGTCTTTTAGGTACTCTGACTCAAGTATGATACCGATGTGGATTCAGGTGTCTAATACAGTTGTTTCTAAATGTTGTTTATTATACGTGACCAATAGGGATTTCTAATGTCCACTCAGAGGATAAGTGTCCGACACAACCAAGGAAGAAGATAAAGTGTCCAACTTTGAGATCTTTTAGGTGTTATGTTTGTTTTCTAGTACAAACATATCTTTGATCTGATACATGATATTTTCTGGCATCTACTGTTGCATATTTGTCAATGTGCTATTCAGTGACCAGGCCCACTTGGTTTCTTTAAAAACTATAGAAAGGTTGGATTAATCAAGCATTTGCTAATAACTTGTCATGTGCAGGTTGTATATGTTGGAGTTGAATAACCTACTAGAATATGGACGATGAGTCTGGTAACAAGATGGTTGAAATTCTCAAATCTCCACCTTGCGAGAGACATAGAAGGGGAAAATCCCCTGCAAAAGAAATTGCATCAATTTCAAGTGGCTCGATGGATCAGCAAATCTGGAAAGACTTACCAAAAGATCCTCTCGAAGCGGTGGTCGCAAGAGTTCCTACCGAATCATTCTTCAGGTTCCGGACTGTGTGCAAGGATTGGAACTCCTTGGTGTCTTCACCCACCTTCGCCCAACATCTCGCGGAAGCTTCTGTTTTACATCCTTGGTTCTATTCTGTCACTTATGGAAACACAAGGGAGGGAACCATGTACAATCCATCTCTGAAGAAATGGTATCATATTTCCATTCCGTTTTTTCTTCCCGCGGAGTCAGTGCTTCATCCACTAGCATCGGCTGGCGGTCTCATTTGTTCCCTGGATTTAAAACATAAGAACTTCTACGTTAGTAATCCTCTGACCAAGTCATTCAAAAAACTTCCACCAGTATCTTGCCAACCACCCTGGTCGCGAGCGGCTTTTGCCATGATTCTGAACGGGAAGACTGCCGTCAGTGGATACAAGATAATGTGGCTCGGATACAATGGGGATCATGAGATATATGATTCCATTCATAACAGTTGGAGTCGCAGTGCAGGTTTTCCTCCAACCATCAAGCTTCAATGCCCTTTGAATTTTAGGCCACGAACCGCCATGTCCGCTGGCAGAACCGTCTACTTTATGCATGTTAACCCAGATGGCATTTTGTTGTATGATATGGGAACTGGTATTTGGAAGCAGTATCTCATCCCCTCACCACTGCATCTTACTGACCATATGCTATCAGAGTATGAAGGTCAGATTTTGCTTGTTGGTTTGGTGACCGAGAATGACGCCCCATGCGTCTGCATATGGGAGATGCAGAAGATGCCTCTCCTGTGGAAGGAGATAGGCAGAATGCCAAACACCTTGTTCCCGGAGCCTTACGGTAGGGACATAATGATGACATGCTTGGGCAGCCATGGCTTGCTCATGCTTTCTTGGAAATCGCAGCAGATGAGGCATTGGGTTATGTACAATCTGTCTACGAAGGAATGGCAGACAGTGCCAGCATGTACTTGTCCTCATTGCGAGCGTGCGGGCCAGACAATTATTTGGGGGACTGCATTTCTTCCATGCCCCACTGCACTTGCTTGAGCAACAATCGGTTTGTTACAATGACCGGCTCTGAGAAGCACCAAAATAGCTTGCATGCCATGATCATGATAGGCAGATTTAAGGATGAACTCATCTCTGTTGTTATGGCTCTGTATATTTGCTTTAGCATAATGTTCTTTTTGAAAGTGAAACAGAGGCTGGGTTTAAAGAAACTCGATTAGGATTCATAATGAACATCGGTTTTTAATTTTAACATTTTCAGGCGGTTATAGTTCATAGTAAGATTATCATTATTTCTTATTTTTAAAATTATTAAAAAAGATTTGCATGAGTCTTGGGTCATGTTTGGTGAGGGGGTAATCAATCTTATAATGTAATCGAGATTATATTATAAGGTGAATTAATTTATTTGGCACAATTTTAAAGACGTAATGTAATGTAATCGGATTACAAAAGAGGAGGTAAAATTCATAATCTGTATTACAAAGGAAAAGCTATGTAATTCAATTATATTACGGATTCAATATTTATCATGAGAAATATATTCTTCTTTTATTTTTCTCATTGCTTTTTGACGCTCGTCGACGGCAATTATCGATGATGATTGTCGATAACCGAGGGCGATCGTCAGTCATCGGTTGTCGGTCGATTGTCGATCGGCCGGCAATCGGCCAGCTACTGGCGATTGGTTGGCGATCGATCGGCGATCGACAATCGACCACCGACGACCAGCAATCGATCGACGATTAACTGACGATCGACGATCGACAACCGTCGGCTAAAGGAATTAACTAAGAATTTAATTATCTTCAGACGAAATTATAAAGATATTTTTATCATTTTATAATAATATGAATTACGTTCCTTATAACAAATAATGAACACCAAATAAATGAATGTAATCACTTTTGTAATCAAAGATTATACACCAATCGCTAACCAAATACAGTAATGTAATATACATTATATTACAAACTTGATTATATTACTTCGTACGAAAGGTAGTCTTATTTTTGGGAGTTCACATGGTTTGTTTATTTTATTTTATTACCCTAATTATCTTATAAAGTGATGTCATTCGCTTTCATTTCTCATTCTAATAGGCTTAATATTTTTCTATATCAAAGTTTTATATCTATTATTTGAAAGTTATATTTCTTATATTATTTTTGTAATTCTCATTCAATCATAAGTAATATTTGTGCGTTCAAAATTCGTTATTTATTTTATTAAAATAAAAAAGTCGTAAAATAATTTTTAAAGTTTTTATTTGAAACTTGAAGATATTTCATTCATTGTCATAATAAAAATTATGTTTTTATAAGTTTTAAATTACTTCTACTAATGTTTTATGTTTTTGACACGTTAATTTTTAATCTATATATTTAAATTATAATATTTATAAATATTGTATAAATTATTTCTAATATAAATATTTGGTCTTAAGTAAATGCAGTCAAATAAATATAAAGAATATAATAAAAAATATTTTTCTTATTTTGTTTTCATTATTAACATATAAGGAAATAAAAAATTATATTTATTTAAAATTAAAGTTATATTATAAAATTTTATTATAATTAACTAAACAAAAAGTAAGATAATAAATTAACATTAGAGAGTTGTTTGATTGTATCATTAAATATTTTTAAAATTTTATAAATATTATTATATATATCGAAAATAAATATACATCAGTATTATTCATATTTTGTGTAAAAAATAACATAATAATTCTCTATATTAAAATAAATCTTATAATACTTAATTTATATATTCCATTAATTTTTAAAAATCTTATTCTATTAATTTTATAAAATATATTTCATTATATTAGAATTGGACTATAAATAAATAATAATAATTTTAATTGGTTAAATTTGATTTTCTAAAATTTTTAATCTTAAACGTATAAATTTAAAATATAATATACACAACGAATATAAAAAATAAATCACCAATAATAAGTTAGGCATATAAATTTAAGTTCATCAATATTTATAATATTAAAACTAACATTATAAAATAATATTAAAAATATTTTAGAAATTAATTCATATTTTTCTAAAATTAAACATAATGATTAAAAGGTGTTGTAGGTAATATATAAGCATCAAAAACTCTAAACACTAATAAATATTTTTAAATTGTTTAGAAGTTATCAATTCAATAATAAATTATACTCGTATATAAATAAGTTTATCAATAATGACTCTAAATATCAGATTTTTTTATTATTTAATTTATTAAAAATTTCAATTAAAATTTTTTCTTATCTTATTATTTTTTTTAATTGTACGAAATGATTTTTGATAAAAATATTTAAAAGTACATTTAGATCTAAAATTTAAAAAAAAATATTCTAAAAAATAAATCTAATTAATAACTATCTCAATTCAATATTGAAATATTTAAATAAACTTAAATCATTAGTTGATGAAAATATATATAGTCATGTTTGAGAATATTTGACTCTAAATTATGTAAGCCATTTTATTCTAACATGTCACTTCAATGATCCGTGATCGATGTTTGATAAGTTTTGATATTTCTTTATATGTCAATTGTCAAAAATTATTTTAATCATTATCGATAAATTAAATGTCATCTAGACTTATATTGGAGTGATTATTTTTTTACCCTTCTGATATAGAGATGAGCTTTTTTCCATTAAAATTTGAGAATTAAAGTTGAAAGTGATTGAGATTTTGAAAATTAGATTTGAAAAATAACAACCATTAAATCGTAGCTACTAATAAAAAATATCCAATAATCTCAACGGTTAAAAAAATAGAAAAATTAAACTATTGGAATCGTCTGTTTGACAATTAATTTGGAATTTGAATCATAACTGTTCCGTCCAGCCCTAAGATGTCCGTTATGATTCCAATCCATTTAACCGGATCAATAGATAATCATCTCTTTGACTTAATTATGGATTTGAGCCGGGTTCTAATTCGACTCCTATATGGGTGAGTTATGAATCCAACCTATTTAACCGGATCAATAACTGATCTTTTGATCCAATTAAGGATTCGGGCCGAGTTCAATTTGAATTCGGTCCGTGGTCGGTCTAGTTGAAAGGCAATGTTAATAATGTTTATTTGAGAGTATATTTGAAAACTGGATTGCTGGCCAATTCAAATGGTTTGGGTGTGGGCAAAAAAACGAGGCATTTGGTTGGCAGATAATTTTTTATTTTTTTTTTCATTTTTTTTTTCAAAAAATAGAAATTAATTTTTTTTTATTTTTTAGTTTTCTAAAAAATGATCTTTTAATTTTTAGAAAACTAAAATGAAAATAGAAAATAATTATTTTTTATTTTTCAGTTTTTTCAGAAAATACTTTTTTATTTTTTTTGAAAAAATAGAGATTAAAAACGTGAACCAAACATATTTTTTTGTTTTCATAAAAAATAAAAAAAATGGAGAAAAAAACAGATACCAAAATAAAAATTGTCCAAATCCAATCAAACGCAGTAAAGTTAATTATTACAGTGCCATTGATCTTATCAATAAAATTAATAGTGCAGATGGCCGAGTTGATTAAGTGGGATGAGCAATCAATTAATAATCAAATCGATTAAATTAAATTTTTTTTAATAAATTAAATCGACTGAATATTTTAATAAAATCGAACAAATCAAATCGATAAAAAATCAATTAATTAGATTGAAAATCGAACAAATTAAATTTTTTATTATTAATTGATTGATAATTTTTATATCAATCGACTGATATGAAATATCAATCGATTGATGATGATAAAGATCATAGAATTCGAAGTGATCGATCAACTGATTTACATTCATCAATCGATTGATATAATAAATCAATCAATTGATAAATTCTAATTCGATTTAATCAATTTAACTGATTATTTTTATTTCGAAATTGAAACCAAACTAAATAAATCCATTAAATCGATATTTAAAAAAAATCCAAATGGAAAAATTCAGTTCAATTTATTCAGTTTAACTGAATTTTTTCTCACTAAATCTAAGGCGGCATTTTCAGGTACGGGTCTAAAAGGCATGAGTTCGGATTCCATTCTTGATAGCAAATATCTTCATTTCGTTTAGTATCTTTTTACGTTTAGTTGTTTACAAGTTTTTATCTTTAATATACAGGGGAAATTGTTCGGTTTATATATATATATATATATATATATATATATAGAGGAGTTACGCTGGCTGGACATCACACGGTACGTGAGTTCTATGCCAAAATAAAAAATACACAGTAATTTTAACATGCTCCGTCTCATTCGAACATCATTTTTCCTATGCGACTTTCCACCTGATGCGCCCGAGCAACTCTATCATTCGACATTGTCGTCGAGTGAAAGAATTGCAACACCGGAGTCCAGTCCAATTACAATTGAATTCGATCGTGATTGCAGCCACCAACAGCCACAGCAATGACGGTTATAATTCAATCAAATTCCGATCGAAATCAAATCACAATTCTATCGACTAGTCAATCGAATGACATCGACGGCTCTAACATATTCAAAATGTAACTATAGTATTCATTGGAGAAGAACCTTATAGATGAGGACACTGTATATTTTTTATTTACTATATAATTTCGTGAATTGAACGGAAATTGAATGGCTCATAACGTATCACATAATGATTGTCGCTCACGGATGTTCACGAATGAAATGAGTATATATATATATATATATATATATATATATATATATATATATATATATCTATATATATATATATATATATATATATATATATAACCGATCGCGGTGGCCATGGCGCGGCGCGCGCCGCCACGCGATCGCGGCCGGATCGCGCCGATCGGCCGCGCGTCGGGAAGGACCGCCGGCGTGCCGCGTGGCCGGACGGTCCTTCGCCTCCGGCCGGGCCGCGATTCGGCGAATCCGAATGGCAATCGCGGCCAGCGGTGCGCATCGCCGGCGCGGCGATCGGGCGGATTCCGGCCGAATCGCGGTCGAATTCGGCGGAAAGACCGGCCAGCCGGGCGGTCCTTCCGGCGTGAGGCGGACCGGTCGGCGCGATCCGGCCGAATCGGCCGATTTCGCCGGCCGCAATCCGGCCGGAGTCGAGCTCACGGACGTCGGCCGTCGTGCGCTTCGCGCACGGTCCGACGGTCGGTGGCTTCCAGTGGCCGCAGCGGCAATGGCCGGCGGCAGGCGATGGTGGGCGCTGGTTATGTAGATTCCTTCGGTCATGGACGGCGCGTAAGCAATCGGGCGTATGACGATCATTTTTCTATATATATATATATATATATACCCGTACAAAAGTCAAAGGTCAAAACATAATTAAGCAGAATTTTGGCATTTTCAGTTGTTTACTGCTCATAAATAATTGAGCAGTAAATTGGAGAAAAATCAACAGAATGCAGTACAGGGCAAAGCATAATTAACCCAATAATAATTTTAAAATTAAGTATCGAGATTATATGCATTAAATCATTTCTTTTAAATTAATTGGATGGTGATCACCATATAAGATCAAATAATAAGACTTATCTATAAAATTGCAGGGCACGGTGACCCCCTAGACCTCCGTTAGAGATATGTGCGATGGAAAAAACAGAGTGATGCTTATAGAATAGATTAGATTCGATGTCGGAAAGAAGTCTAAAATATTCTCTGATTTCAGATGGACTCCTCTCTATTTTTGTCACCGTGTCAAGGGATTTTATTCCTCCCCGCGATTTATCTCTCTCGTCAGTGCTCGGAACGAATAGCAAGGACTGTTAGTTGGATAAATTCTTAACTTTTTATGTAGATATGTCTAGTGAATATATAAAAAAGACTTATGCTTAACGGCCTTGGACTAAGTGATAGGCTGGAGCTGGATATTAAACCTAAGAGTATGACTTTGATATTAAACTCTCTTACAAGAATAGTGTGATTGTAGGATCAAATTATCATCGGATCGTGAGTATTTTTTAAATTTATCTTTGATGATTAATGAAAAAATTTTATAGGACTGAATCGATCATCCTTAAAATTAATCGAATCGAATACTTAAATATGTGACGCTAATAATAAAAAATAAAAAAAATATCAAAACCATTAATACGCAACTTAAACCCCAGTAAGGCCTATGCTTGAACAAAAATCACAACGATTTGATCTAGAAAAACAAAGAAAGTACACAAAAATCACGGTTTGAACAAGAAAAACAAAGAAAGTGCAATGGATTGAATTCCATATCCTTCTTCTTCATCCATTTATTATATCCATCCGTATCTCCATAGTATTCAATTTTCATTTTAATTCCCATATCCGTTGAAGGATCGAATATCCATACTCTACCTAAATATCTTATAACCATTTATAATTATTTTTTTCAAATTTAAATTATTTAGATGAAACTGTAGATATTTATCAAATTTTTAAAAGAATAATAAAAAAATAACAAATAACAAATAACAAATTAAACATCATAGAAGAAATAATAAAATATTAAAAATAATTTATTTCAACATCAAAAATTTAATCGGATATTCCGATAGAATATGAATATGATTCTATAAGACTCCTCTTCATATCCAAATTTGAAAATCGTCATACTCAATTATCTGATTATTTAATCGGATATAAAAAAATCTCTTCATATTCTTCTCTATTATCAGATCCTCCGTCGGATTCGGAGAACCATCCCTAACCCCAGGTTCAAGAATCTTCGAAAGAACATTCAAGTCCAGAACCTCTCTTCGAGTGGAAAACTTTTGCAACTCCTGATTATTTGAACATCCAAGAAGGATCCTGATAAATCTATTCCATGAGGCTTTTTCTTCATAATTGTAGATACCATTCAATATATTGCAAAACATTTATACTATACTAATCTTATCTATGGGGATTGCAATGTATCAATGTGACTCAGTAAAATATCAAAAGCATATCGAGAAAAAGATAATAAGTTAATCTCTTCCCTCTAAGCAAGCTCTAATTTCAGAGAAGGCAAAGCAATAACTTTCATTATCTTTATCAGCTCCCTTCCAGTTTGCCTTATTTGTAGCGGAATAACACAATCCCTTTCAGTATCTTTACCTTATCCTATTCAAGAATTTCTCGTTCAAACAGTTTGTAAATTAGTTTAAACAAATAGTAGCACAATCCGAAGCACATAGTGAGAAGACATCGGACATGGAATTCAATGACCATAATTAACAAAATTCACAAGATATGAACAGGAAGCAAGGTTATGGAACACAGACTGGCCGACCAATGACTACATACACAGGATTTGCAACAAATTATTTGGTTTGCATATTTATGCTGATCGGAGATTTAATATCTAGATAGCTAAAAACTTATTTACCAATACCAGAATTCATATGCACAAAGAAAAGATGACACTTCACCTCTGTTATGCTCTGCGTTTGAGGATTATTAGTCCAACTGCCCAACCTTCCTCGGTAGTAAAATCATGTTTCCTTATTCTTCCAATCCTCGTTTTAGCGTTCAGTCATTTTATTACCTTTTCCACTATGCTCAGCCTGCAAGGAAAGAGGGAAAAAAGATAAAAATAAATTATGGCTTCGGTCAAAAGGGAAAAGAAAATCTGATATGCTGTTTGCGAAGCACATATTAATAAAATGATAGAAATATAGGTTCCATATAATTTCTTTTTGGGTGTCCATAGACCTGAAGAACACGAGGAGATTCAAAATTTTCTTTAAAGATACTTATTTTCACTTCGAAAGTGTAAGTTTCTAAATGGCAGTAGCATTAATCTAACGGCATCAGAAACTACAGAATTAGAACCTTTGTCCTGAATTCTGTGTATTTAGGAATGCTAAATGAGGACAAGATGTTTGTGTCCAACACACTCAGGAAGCAAAACATGGAACCTGAAATGTTACGAGAGAGCATCTAAGGTTCTAGAAGATTTCCAACTCTAATGATGAAAATCTTCAAGCTTAATCAATCACATGATTTTAACCCCAATCGGAGCTGGTAATATTTTATTTGCTGATATCCAAACAAAACTCCATCCAGAAGCAGTGCATTTCGACTAACGATCTATAATTAAAAAATCACATGACTCTCATTTGTTACCTTTGCTTGTTGGTAGCTTTTGAGCATTCGGCGATACTGAAGCTGAGCTTTAGGACTCTGCACCACTGACAAGACACTTGAAAGAGCTTGATCTGTTGCTAAATCCACTTTTTGTTTGCGGAAAACCTTGATTATGTCATCTTCTTCCTTCTCATCAATTGATTTGGCTTCAGCATGAAATCCTCTTAAACCAACTCCTCGTCTATGCCATCGCATTATGGCTTTATCCAGAAAGTTGACACTCGAAAGGAGCTCCTTGTACCTTTTCCTTGCTAAATGGGCTCTTACATGAGACTGTCATAATACAAAAGAGCATAATTAAATAAACAATCTCTAACAACTTGTTTACTTAGAAGCTATGAAGTATACATATGTTGATGTTTATCAACACAGGACTAGTTTGCCATAGATCTGCTTCCAAGATATCTAAATCTAAACTTAATGACCCACCTCAATGTTACAAATTTAAATTTTCTCGGAACTAAAAAAGATCTTATCCATATTTTTTTGCATTCCTATCCTCCAGAATTCAGTTAACTTTGATCATCTCCCAAGATTCAGTTTCTGCTCTCAAAAGATTTGTAGATTTTTGAGGTGATTCCATAGAAAAAAGTTCCATGAGATCAAAATTCAATCAAGGAATCTAAACTGAAATCTCAAAGAGGTCACTACACAAAGAGGAACAAAATGGAAATATGATCCATCTCTGAGAGATGACACAAACAAATTCTCACATTGGTAGTCCATACAATAGCACTGAATAAAGACATGAAATTCAGAACATATCTGTCCAGATAAATTCATAGGAAATACTAACCATGGGTAATCAGTTCATACAAATAGTTGTTCAATTGAATGCATGATTGTAAAGTAGGACATACTGATCAAAGTCTGTACATTCATTCACAATAATAGGGCAGAAGCTTCACTCATGTGATCCACATGAAGTCTCATATGAAAAGACTAGAAATGAAAAAATGTTACTGAATGATATAACAATTCCAAACGAATTTAAGAAATCTGAACAAGTAGGCAAAAGTGCAAATAGAAGGGTGGGACTTTAATGATGTACAAACTACAATACATAAGTCTTGAGATTAAATGAATACCTCGGTGCAGGTGATTAAAAAAAAATAGAGTACCTTGTAAAAATAAAAGCTATTTGATACATAGGACAAGAGTGACTTAAAATTAAGGAAATATAAGACTTGTGCTATAGATGCGAATGCTCAGGAACTTCATATCAAGAAGCAAACTAGATGGTTAAGATGCAAGAGTTATTCCATGCCAACATTATAAATGACGAATTGTTAAAATCAAAGTCCAACACTACCATTGCATGTCGATGGCTAAGCAGGTACAGTATCAAATTTGTGCAACAGTAAAAACTGGAATATCTTGTTTAATTAACAATTCAAACACAAGTGAAGATGCAAGAAGGCAATAATTCAAGTACCTGTATTTTCACAACATGTTTTCGTAGCAGTAGAAACTCTTTTCTGATTTTCCAACGTCGAAAATTCTTTTGGATCGATAAAACTGCTTTATCAAACTTATGATCATAAAAACTTTGGCACGTGTTATGCAACCTTGACGCAACAGAAACTTCATGCATCTCTGGAGGGAATAGAATGTTCCCGCCTTGACATAAAGCAGCTTTTTGTTGTTTCTTACTGAAAGAATAGGAACGGAAAGCAGCTTGTATACGAGCAGCAGCTTGAACTGCATTTCTGGCAGCTGCCAAAGAATCTTTGAGTGGCAATTGATCTTCTGTGCCACCATCTAAAATGGCACTTCTCTGAGATATGCTCTCGACACCACAATCAATCTTTGTAAATGCAGACTCGACTGACCTCTCATTTTTTTCAGTTGTAAGTGTATAGAGATGAGTAGTTAGTGCAGCTTCAGAAAGATATCCAGCAAGACCTTTGTAGCCATTGGCAGCTGCCAAAGAAGCTGGTGTTTTACCTTCTGGATCATGTTCACTAGGATCTGTGACAGCTCGAGCTGAAGCACCAGCGGCAAGAAGTGCAGCAACCATTTGTTCCCTGAATAAGTCAAGTTCAAAAAGATAGATATACAGAATTCTGCTCAAACAATTCAATTCATAGCCATGTTAGGAATTCTAAATCAGTCCAAGAAAAAGACTGCTGTTTCAGGTACCTTCCAAAATATGCAGCCCAGTGAAGTGCAGTCCATCCATTGGAATCACGGCAATTTATGCCTATACCAGAGTCAAGAATTGGATGCAAGGCCCACAGAAATCCCAATCCCGAGATCATGTGGATGATACATTGCTCTCTCTTGGAGAGGTGATATTTGTCAGTTTCTGTTTCATGCCTAAATGATAACCAGTGGGACAAATTATGTTTTAATAGTTCTTGAAGAATTGCGTCCATTATATCTTTTGAAGCTACAGAACCAGCCAGGAGTTTTTGAATGATTGGTTCCAACCTATCATTGGATCCCTTCAGCTTCCTCAAAGGACTGACTTCCAGTTCAACATTACTCTCTTGAAGAATTGTTGCACTAAAATTTTCAGATAGAAGTAACTGAACAAATTTAACAAGATACAACAGTTCTTCTGAGGTGCACATTGCATTTTCTTCTGCAGCATTTCTGGAGCTTGTGTTTTTTAGCTTATCATGAAATTCAAATTCATGCATCTCACTACAGGGTTGTTTGTTGCCAGTCGTAATGCATAATTTGACTTTTCCAGCAGCATGTGAGGGTGCTAAGCAACGGAAAACACCATCCTGAACAATTTCTAAAGGAACTTCAATATCTCCAAATAGTACATTCCACATGTACTCGGAAGGCCTGCAACAAAAGTATCCTATGATGACAACCTGCAAAGTGGCAGTTGAAATTAAGATGAATCTGATATTTGAAAAATTATCTTCTATTTTAATCAATAACTGTAACTTTGCTAGAGACGAAAATACATAAGCCAAAGATGTTAAGATGAATGCTAGATTTTTGTTATAATATTCTTTTGAAAGTATGTCTATCATAGTAATTGTAAATGTGATGCGTAAAAATGTTGGATTATGTTTCACAATTTAAAAATAGATAAATTTGCTGAAATAAGGTGTTTCGGTGATCTTAGTTTCAGTTTTAACATATAATAATTATATGTACTCTAACAATTCAATTAGTTCTGCAACTGATCTTTGATACATATACGTAAACATATAAAGTTGGTATGCTATCTGCCTTCTGTTTAATCCTGAAAGAATAAGGTACACGAAAATCAAGAACTGTTTGAAAAGAAAAGTCCACTACTATAGAATTGATCCTAGTATTGAGAAACCAAATGTGATGAGGTTTCTTGTCCAAACAAGACTTGTCTTCACTAATGGTGGAAATTCCTTAACCATCAAGAAAATATAAAGACATTTTCTCATTCCCAGGTTATACACAATCTTCCATTTCTTCAAATTTAATTTTCCACTTCTTTTCAATCAGCAGTCAAAGGGATGCCAAAATAAGAAAATGTTGGAATGTCCATCACCTAAATGTGTCGTATCATCAGCCATTCGATAGGTAGCCACTGAGAATAGAAAGCCAACACAAGTTCAGAAAATATTTTCTGAGAATCAGTTTGGTTTTACATCTCAAAGATCAATTATAGAGGTAATTTTATTTTTTAAAAAAAAAAGACAATCAACAGAAAAAATATAGACATAAGAAGAATTTGCTATGATTTTTGTTAGAACATGATAAAATTTTCCTACATTATCGATTCGTATCAAAGTTCAACTCTAAGTGATCTTTGTTATATAAGTATTAGATACACTCAAAAGTTGTATTCAAGATAAGTTCCTTGTTATATGTTATTTTTAACGATATTGTGTTAATTAATAAGGACATTATTAGATTAAATTTGAAGCTTGATTTGTAGAGATAAACATCAAAAACTAAAGGTTTTGAGTTGACTAAAATTAAAACTAAACATGTGAAATTTTGATTTAGTGATAGAAAAAAAATGACAGAATAATTAAGACGAATGAAGATGCATTTCTACAAGGAGTTTTAAATATCTTGGATTTGTTATTCCATAAGAAATAGATGTTAATGAAGATGTGATTAATAGGATAACGAATGGATGGTTGAAATAGAGTCAAACATCTAGAGTCTTATATGAGCTTTGTGTGTGCTTAGGCTTAAAAGAAAATTCGTTTTGATTTTGGTATGACCAGCCATACATTAAGGATCAAAGTATCAAGTTGGTAGGAAGTAATAAATATGCAAAAAGTTAATGCAGCAAGGATGAGAATGAATAGATGAATAAATTAAATTACTTAAAAAATAAATATTTTAAAATACTAATATTCAAGAGCAATTAGTTGTACTTTCAACATAATGGAGAAAATAGATTGAGATGATATTAACATATTGATTTGAATTGCATAGGAGGATTAAATTCATACAGTGATCCTAAATAGTTGAGATACATAAGTTGATGAAGTAAATGAATATGGAATGGGAAAAAAATAAAGTGTTATAACAATTTACTAACTGATTAGATACTGGCATTTGGTTTTCAGCTAATTTATTTTCCATCACAAATAAAAAAAACAAGAATTCAAATAACAACATGATAAAGATCAGATATTAGCATATTAGCATAGATACAGAACAATGTGGTCAAATGTAAGATTCCAAATTATTCTACTTTATTGTCGACTGAAATATGCAAATTTCTTCAAAATTCAATCCAAAAGAACAATCCAAGACAAATTGTTTTAAGCTCAAAATGACTGACCAAGACCTGCATTTTCATGTTATTTGATAAGTTTTTATCATCTAAGGCATACCAAAACAAACTGATGCATAGTAACTTCTGATGATCCAATCTATGTTCAGTTTGCAGTTCCTTTGGCTTAAAGTTTGTTAACATGGTAGCCTTCGACAAAATTCCAGTATATATTCAAATCAACCTTCAACTTATGTTATTATTATTTTTAGAATATTGCCCTTGTAGTTGTAGCAATAAAATGTTGGATGCATCACCTATATTTTATCTATGTGCATCTAATTAAGGCAATAAATCAGCCATAAGCTTTACTGTTACTGTATCAAACCCATGTCTGAAATTAACAGTTGTTGGATTTGCACTTTGCATGGTCTCATATCAATACAATTTAGCAATATTAGATATAATTAGACAATTACTAAGATAGATGACGATGAATTGCCTGTGACTAATAGCTATTTAGGATCGTTTTTGTAAAAAAAAAATTGAGAAATTGAGAGAGATATCTTATATAAAATATAAACAGGATAGTTGAAATAGAGGAGAGAATCAAATGTTCTCTGTGATAGCAAAATACTTTTAAAACTTAAAAGAAAGTTCTACAAAATAGCGGTTAGATCTTCTATATATGGAGTTAAATGTTAAACTAGGACTTGAGCATATAAACAAAAGATGAGAGTTATAGAGATGAGAATATTAAGTGGATATGCAAACATACGAGAATAGATAAGATAAGAAATAAAAAGATTAGAGAAAAAAATCGGAGTTGCATCTACTTAGGGAAAACTTCAGAAGACACATTTAAGACGAAACGGACATGTACTTAGACGACCAATAAATATTTTAGTTAGATAATGTGAAACTATGATAAATATGCATATCAAACAAGGAAGAGGAAGACCAAAGAATATTTGGTTAACAATGATACAACAACTACAACCAAACCTTATCCCACCAATGGGGTCGACTATATGAATCCTCTTACATCATTGGGCTCTATCCTCTACTATATCATCATCAATATTTAAATAAATTTTATCTTGTTTTATCATTGCTAACCAAATTTCTTAGGTTTTTCTCTTTTTCGCTTAATTTACATATTTGTAATAGTTTTACATCACCTAACTGGAGCATTTAGCGATCGTCTAAATACATATCCATATCATTTTAAATGTCTCTCAGAATTTTTCTTAACTTTCGCTCTAATATTCTCATTTCTTATTTTATCCATTTTCGTATATCCACACATCCATCTTAACATCCTTATCTCTATAACTCTCATATTCTGCTCATATGTTCGAATCATAGCCCAACATCTAGCTCCATATAATATAATAGGTATAACTATCATTTTATAAAACTTTCCTTTAAATTTTAAAGGTACTTTATGATCATAAAAAACATTTGATGGTCTCCTCCATTTCAACTATTTTGTTTGTATTGTATACAAGACATCTCTCTCAATCCCTCCATCCTTTTACAAAAACATTCTTAAATATTTAAAACTTTCAGTTATAGACAACTCATATTTTCTAACTTAACAATTGTTTTATTATATCTAACATTGCTAAATTTAAATTTTATATATTCTTTTTTACTCTATAAGTTTATGACGTTTCACTTCTAGCATTTTCCTCTAAGATTCAAGATTAGCATTTACTCTACATGTCTCATCTACTAAAATAATATTATCTGCAAATAACATACACTATAATATTGTATCTTGGATTTGTCCAGTGAGTTCATCTATGATTAATGTAAAAAGATAGAGATTTAAAGTTGATTTTTCATGTAATCCTATTTTTATGAAAAATATTTCAATTAATCTTTTTGGTGTTTTCACTTAGTTAACAATGATAAAATTTATTTAAATATAAATGAAGATATAGTAAGAAGTATAGCGTTGAAGAATCTATACAGTTGACCTCACCTAGTGGGATAAGGTTTGATTGTTGTTGTTGGTCTCATACTAATACTACACGTCCTTGTTTAAGGCATTTAATAAGGTAGACTATGAGTACATAGTTGAAAATTATAGGACTTGTATACAAAGCCAAATTAATACAAGGAATATTGTACTTGTTAATTAGTTTATATGTTGCATATCATCAACTTTTGTCTCCATTGTCTGTATTCTAAGGCAGGATGTCAAACTTCATTGTCAATCTAAAACCTAAAATTTATTGACATACTTAGTTCAAAAGTGTCACATTGTTGATTGGTTAATCTAAGATGAATTTATCCATGTTTCTAGTACTTGGAAATATAGTAAAAGAACAAAGAGGAAAAACCAAGATATTAAAAGCTTGTGTGGACCAAATTTAAAGAGAGTTGTGACTAGTGACTACAAAATTTGAGGCAATTAATTACTAGTTCATGTCATTGTCAATCAAGTAGGGGAAAAAACATAAGTAATAAAATCCATTTCATTAGAAAGTATTGATAATGTAGAATTAGTATAAGCAAAGGTTTACACGACATTGATTCTACCTTTGTACTTTTTGTGGTCAAACCCCATTCAGGAGAGATTTCACGTATTTTAAACAGAACTCCTTGTGCTAATGCCAAACTTGATTCTGTTTGAACAGGAGCTTCAAACTGAGCCTGGTCAAACCATGTATCTGAAAATAAAGAAGAAAACTCACTGTTCCCAACTGAAATAGCATTTGTTGTTCCTTGTATTGGCAGATTGTAGCTGGCTCCGTCCTCATCTGCTTCAGAGATATATGATTGCAGAAAAGGAGAATGAGGCCACTCTAAACCATCTGCAGTTGAGGGAAAAGAAAAGACATCAACAACTAATGGTTTGAACTTTCTGTTAGGAACAAATTGAACCTAATAATGTGCCAGCGGTAGTGAAGAAGGAAGGTCGATAAAAAGACTATTGGACAAATGTGTCATTCATAGTAAGGAAAGATAGGTGGGGGTTGATGTGGCAATCTTGGTTTATGGATCACTTCAAGTGTCAGTCCATGTTATCAGTAGTTTTCTTCTTCCATCAATTCTCCAGCATGCAATTGAGACATGTCCAAATATTAAGAATTATCAACAATCAAATTTGCTACTTCCATAATCTATATTCGGATTCCATAAAAAAAATTATCAAATGCCTTTTTGTTCAAAATTTTCAATTTCCATGACCTCTAAAATGTATAAATGTATCAACTTGTGTTTTTGAAATTTAACCAGACATTTTTTAGTACTTATTTATTATTTAGCTAATTTGCCTCAATGAATTTGTTAGCGGTTTTGAGCAAGGTTCAAAATTTCGAATTGTGTTGAAGTTTCGATCTTTGATTGGACGATATTGTTTTGGTATCACGTCAATATTTCGATACATGGTGTCAGTAATGGATTGGAGTTGAAAAAAGGTGATGAAGCATAGAAAGAAAAATTGTCTATGCCGAGCATAATTTAATCTTGTACATGCTAACAAAATAGTCAAAATATATCATTCTGATAAATTACCAAAACTCGATACTTAGCACAAACAATGTTCCCTTTTTTGTTTTATCTCCTTCCTTAAATCTTCAATCTGTCACTAGTACCATATCACCATGCATCAGAGTGTCGACACTGTACTAAAACAGTATCTTATAGTCAAAGATCGAAACTACGACACGGCTTGGTACCGAGTGGCATCAAGTTTCAGTGGTTTATTGAAATGAGATAGATGTTGATAATGTCAAGATAGGTCCAGTTTTTTGTAGTTAAGGCAGGACAATACCTTATTGTTTCTGTAAAAGAAAAGATAGAGGAATGCCAAACATGTAAAAAATGGTTCAAGAGTGAAAATGTCAAAATCCTAATGGGCATCACTATCAATTACTATGGACCATGTGTTACATCAGAATGTATGTGGACTAAGCCTAATTCATATACAAATTAATGGAGCAATAGATACCTGAACTAATCAATATATTGTTGGGTTGTGCTCCATCTTCAGTATGGCTATTTGAAATTTTTGGAGGATGCCTAAGTACCTCCACCTGACTGATTGGGAGGGATGTCTCCTCGGCAACGGCTAAACCATCCTCATCACTGTCTAAACTTAACTGATGTTCAAGCTTTCGTAGTGCTTGCAATTCTAATAGTGATAATCTGTTGGATGATCCTGATCTGTCCATTTTGTTTGAATGAGACATCTTGAAATGCCATCCAACAAATTGAGAACTGACTTCTTCTGCCAATCCAGGACTGCTTGAATTTTGACCGGTATTATTAAATCCAGTGGCATGAGAAGAGAAATTTTCTTGACTATCACAGATGTTATCGCTGTATCTGAGAGTTGGACGAGAATCATTTGAGAAACTTAAGATTGATTCAGATATGCACATTCCCTGCATTGCAGAACCATAAACAAGTATCAAACCACCTACTATAGTGACTTAATTTCGTAAGTAATTTTTCATAGAAGCAGAAACAAGAGAGAAAGCATAAAGGGCTATTAAAGGATTATTTTCAAAAACACAAAGATCAGGTATCAAAAGAATAAATAAGCAAACAATATTTTTATAGGATTTCTCTGAAGACACAACTCATAACCTTTATAGTTCAGTAACTTCACCATCACTTCAGGTCTACTCTGAGAGTCAAAATTGTAGATACTGCAGATCTACAATTTCATGTTGGTTTCCTAAGCAAAATATACTCGTGGATCAACAATCTTCCATGTTAAAAGGAAAAAAACTTTTAGCCCATCCAACAAAAAGGAAAATGATTGAACTGGTCTTGCATTTAAATCCTACATAACTTTATCATAAGCAGGATAAAAGTAATATATTACTTCCATTTTACTATGAAGCTACCAAGTACTGCAGGCATCCCACCCTTTTGTCCTCCCTCGTCTTTTAAGAACAAGAAAAGAAGTAAATTCTCAAATCAGGTCTGAACTTTGACGAGCAACTTGAACATATCACAAAAGGTTCCATTCACATGGAAAAGCCATTATATGAAAATAAGACCTACAGAAATGAAGTTGAAGAACTTAATGGAAGAGCATAACCAACTAAAACTTTAGTCATATGAAGGAATCAACACCAATCCGTGTTAGCCTAATCTATAAAAACTTAAACAAGTATGATAAAGAGATATTTTTAGGCACTAAAAGGATAGCATATATTTTAACTAAATTCTTCCAGAATTCATATTTCCCTTCAGATGATTAACATGAATCCTTCTCATTTCACTCTACTCTAACACAGAGTGACTTGATTATCGAGACTTAATCAGCATTAAAAGAGCACCATCCATGTAAAATCCTGAAGAAACATACCTCGACAACGTCTCTGTAATGTACAAGAACTATGTGCTCAAAGGCCCTGCAAGTAAACATTTAATATGAAATATAAAATCATAGCAACATGGCTGAAAAACTAAATCTCGAAATTGTGTTTAAACAATTAAGTGTTTCAAACAGTTTGAAGAATATCATGTGGATGTAACTTATAACAATTCAATAAGCTTTTGGCAATATTAGTGCCTTTGACATGCTTGACATATGGATAAGTAATATGAATTGTATCAAATTATACTTGAAAAAATGTTTTATTTATATTTGTCTTGAGTCAATAAAGCTCAAATTAGTTATTGACATGCAACAATTGAATCAATGTACTCCTTGTGAAATGTGAGAGAAAGAGATGACACTTGAAGAAGACAACACAGTGAGCTCAAGACTACAGCGGGTGGCACAAAGCAGAAATGGAGTGACAACGTAGAGGGGTTTAGAATCAAAAGAATATGAGTGAAAGAAAAAGAAACAATAACAGGGTGATATCGGAGAAAAATTGATATTTCATTATCCTTTTGAATTCCAATGACTAATTGTTATGCATTGGGATTTAATTAGAGAAAATTAGTAGATTAAAGAGTTAATTGGGTGATTAACAATATCTATAATGCAGGCGAATGGTAGGACTGATTTTGTGGTATTCAAATTCAATTGGGTTCAAATTGGAGATAGATTGGTCAAGTGAGGTTTGTAGTAGGTGGAGATCGGTTTGAGTGTGCTTTGGGTTCAAATCAGGATCGAATCAAGCCCAATCTGAATGAGTCCTGGTTGAACCAGAGTTAAACCAATCTGTCTTAGTTGAATCATTTAAGGACTGGGAGCTTCCAAACAAAGATTGGGAGTTCAGATCTGTATAATGACACAATTGGGAGAATTTAAGCTTGTCGCTCTCACTCCTAGAGAGGTTTGTCTCACATCTAGTGTGGTGTGGGGACACTTGTGTCCAAACAACAACAACCAAATCTTATCTCACTAGATGAGGTCGGTTATATGAATCATTCTACGTCATTGGACTCTATTCTCTACTATATCATCATCTATACTTAAATAAAGTCTATCTTATTTTATTGTTGCTAACCAAATCTTTTTTTATCTTCCTATTCCTCATTTGATGTGTGTATTTGTCATAGTTTCATATCGCCTAACTGAAGCATTTATTGGTCGTCTAAATATATATACGTACCATCTTAAACGTGTCTTTCAGAGTTTTCCTGATGCAACTCTAACTTTCTCTATAATGCTCTCATTTCTTATTTTATCCATCCCCGTATATCCTCACATCCACCTTAATATCCTCATCTTTGCAACTCTCATCTTTTGCTCATGTGCACGAGTCATAGCCCAACATTCAGTGTCATATAACATAGCAGGTCTAATCGCCGTTTTATAGAATTTCCCTTTAAGTTTTAGAGGTACTTTACAATCATATAAAACACCCGATGCTCTCCTCCATTTCAACCATCCTGCTTGTATTCTATATAAGATATCTCTACTAATCCCTCCATCGTCTTGTACAAATGATCTTAAATACTTAAAACTCTCAGTTCTGAATAACTCATCATCTTCTATCTTAACATTTATCTCATTACGTTTAATATTGCTAAACTTAAATTTAATATATTGCCTTTACTCTACTAAGCCTAAAATCTTTCACTTCTAGTATTTTCCATTAAGATTCTAGTTTAGCATTTACTTCTTCATGCATCTCATCTACCAACACACTATCTTCTGCAAATAACATGCACCACGACACTATGTCTTGAATGTGTCCAGTGAATTCATCCATGATTAATGTAAAAAGATAGAGACTTAGAGTTGATTCTTAATCTAGCCCTATCTTTATTAGAAACGCTTCAGTTAATCCACCTGAAGTCTTTACTCCGGTCATCACTTTCTCATACATATTCTTAATTAGTTCAATATATATTATGCTAACACTTCTCTTTTTTAGAATTCTCCATATAATTTCTCTTAAGACTTTATCATAAGTTTTTCTAAGTCAATGAATATCAAATATAGATCATGTTTTTGCTCCCGATACTTTTCAATTAGTTGTCTGAGAAGATGTATAACTTCTATTGTCGACCTTCCAGGCACGAACTCAAATTGATTTTCAAAAATCATAGTTTCCTTCTTTAATCTTTTTCCCATTACTCTTTTCTAAAATTTTATGGTATGACTCATGAGTTTAATATTTCTATAATGTGCATAAGTTTGTACATCCCCTTATTCTTATATAAGAGAATTAGAGTACTTACCCTCCATTGATTAGACAAATTTTTTATTTTCAATATCATATTAAATAATTTTGTAAGTAATTCAATACTTTGTTTCCCTAGGCATTTCTATGTCTCTATCGGAATATCATCTGGTCCAATGACTTTTCCATTTTGCACCCCATTTAAAGTTTGTTCTACTTCTGAAATTTAAATTCAATGATAAAAATTTAAATTTCTATACTCATTTAACCTATTTAAATTACATAAGTTAAGTTGATCATCTAAATCTTCATTAAAAAATTGATGAAAATATCTCTTCCACCGCTCTTTTATTTCTCCATCATTTACTAGTACCCAAACATTAAAAAAAATGTTTTAGTAGGTATCGATCCGTCTAAGAAATTGCTAGGTATCTAGTATTCAATTGCTCTAGTAATCCAAAACATGTACAACAAAAAAGCTATTCACAAAATTAAGTCGGGTAAATCCTGCTCTAGAAGGTTCATGTTGCATTTATCAACATAGCATTCCAGCTCTTTAGCAACTTTCATGTTAGTGTGTCACTCGAGGTAATGATATAAGATTGGTAAGCATTTCTAAAATCCAACCAGATTTTAGTACATTCAAATTATTCCAAAAAGAATAGATTATCGCAGAGAGTGTGCATGGAAATTAGAGTAAGGGAATTTATTCAGCAAATAAACTAGCAAGAAATATTCAGTGGTTAAAGCTTACGGATGAAGCATCCAATAAGTCCTCCTCTGGAAACTAGATTTTTGCTCTCCACGAGCATAACAACAGTTTAATACTTCAGAATTTCCAACCTGTTAATGAGGGGATATACGCACATGGTCAACATGCTATCACCAAGACTTGTAAGTCACAACTTTACAGAGTCGAAAAGGAAATAAAAAAATAAATTAGTAAAAAAAGTGTTAGAGCAATAATAGTTTTTCAATAAATAAGCCAGCATAGTTATGATTAAATCAAAACTTCCCTTGGAAGCGGCAATTGCAATATTTAGAAAGAAAATTGACAATTTGATGCTGATAATAGAAATATAATTGTTCTTCTTGTTCTACACTAACAGCCAACAAAGATAAACAGAGTTGGTGCCAAAATTGACAATCATGTTCTTTTTTTTGATATACTGAGGCCCTTACAAGAGATAGTTAAATTTACACTTATCTTGGAATCAATCCTTGTGTACCAACTTTTTCTACAACAAGGGTCCCATAATGAATACTCGACTCAATCTTCTGTCTGTTTTCCTATATATAGGCTTGCAGATTTTTAGCCCGATAAATATTTTGTGATCAACATTTACATTAAAATTGAATAGACCATTTATCATAGTTGTGGAAGTAGGTAATTTTCTGTTTTTATTGCTAGGGAGAACAAGCCTCTCACTCACATATTCATCTTGGGTGACGCAACACAACGGGCAAACTAAGATATGATCCTCGGGGTTAAGATGCACAAGAGGAAATTAGAACTACTTGGATTTACAGAGTATAGAATACTTCTTAAGCACCTGTGGTGGAAGTACTATGTAATATTCCAATTTGTCTTTATTTTCTGCAGCATAAACTATAAGCCTCAAACAACGAATAGCAATAACATGACAGTCCTATATGACATTTCCTAATTACATATTCATCCACTATAGTTAAAATTTTCAAGATCTAACATAACCTCAGAATTCATGTCCATGGTTGCACGGTGACTTGTAAACAAGAAAAGCTTCCATAGAGCTAATAAAGCAAAGCAAACCAAAAAATAAAAATAAAAAAGACAACAAAAGGACAGGGTAGTTAAATGGACTAATGGAGTATCAAGGTTTAAAATCTCAATCCGTATCGAAATTTTGATCAGCGATCGGAAAGATATGATTTCGGTACCGTATCGTCCGTGCCGATACTATTTCGATATTTTTTTTCTTTTTTTTAAACATTAATATTTAATTATTTGATTTTTTTAAAATTTTAGTTAATTTAAAAAAAAAGAATTTAAGATTTAATTTTAAATAAATTATAAATTCGAATTTAGAATTTTAATTAAAATATCTTTTATTTTTTAATTTTTTATATTTTTAAATAAAAATATAAATTTATATAATTATATAAATTAATTAATAATATATATATATATATATATATAATATTTTTTAATTATAATTTATATTTTTTTAAATTTTAGAAAATTTCTCATTGCGATTCGCACTGCGCGATCTCGTTCCCGGTCGCACTGCGTGATCTCGTTCGCACAATGTGATAGCGAACTTCCCACAGCGTGATTGGGACCGCGATTGCATTCCCGCAGTGTGATCGGGATCGCGATTGCGTTCCCGCAGTGCGATCGAGAACGCGATCGCTATTGCCGTCGATCACGCCGTCGCTGTCGCCGTCTTGCATGCGTGTCGGTGCCGATTCCACGTCCGAACGAAAAAATTCGTCCATTTCGTGCGGAACAGCTCGGTATTTAATACATTGTGGAGTATAATGCAAATGCATGCTTAAACCCAAAAAAAAAGAAGAGGTCATTCCCTGTATCTATGGTCAATCAGTTTGCTTTGAAGAAACCTTAAAGTGTTGCATGATTAGCCATCAACAGAAATTATTACAAATGATAAAGAAAATATTTTATGAAAAATTAATACAACAATTATACAGGGATTAGTCATTCGGGAAAGTTATTTAAAGCAATATAGTAAATCTTTTAACCAGGCAAAACAGGGAAGCAAAGATAACAGCTCTGGAAAAACCATGCAGAACCCAGAAACGTTATCTAATAAAATGATACAGATATTTTTCCATACCTTAAGGCGCTCATGCCCTTCAAGAACTGTCTTTCCTTTTGTCTTTTTCCGCCACAAATGTCCGTCATTACGAAAATAGCGAAGCACCCTGCGGTTGAAAAGGAATAAAGAACCGCCTATCAAGAAAAACCATAAAATAAAATCAGACCAAAGTGAAATATAGAAGAATGCAAATCCTAATTAAGCACAGTTAGTAGTTTTCAATTACTAGGTGGTTTTTGAGGGGGTCTCTCTGTTATCTCAAGTTTCTCATGCTTCTGCAGAATATAAAGAACTTCTACAGGCTTCAACCAACGTATTTGAGCTTCCTGGTTCAACTTAGTTATATCAAAATCTGCAAACACAAACGAGAAAAATTATATTAAAGTAGTTCATGCATTTCAATATAGAGATTGCTCCAAAAACATATAAATAAAGAGGAACTTAAGGAATGAAGAGCTAGAAGTATTGAAACATACATTGACCATGACAGGGGCAAAGAAGAAAAAAAAAAGAAAAATTAGAAATTATATCTATAAACAGCATATTAGAAGAGATACGCCTGATCTAGTCAAATTCAGTCAGATATTGGGGCCTACCCGATTTTAGTTTAAGTTGAGGTAGGACGAATGACGACAGAAATAGCCTTGCTGAACAGGAAACATGCTGAAATCACAACATGGACGAAGCAATAAAGTGAATTTCCCATACCTGTGGCATGAATCGACCAAGATGCAGGTTGGATCTGAAAATTTCTGACCACCTCCAAAGCAAACTAATTGCCTATTAGTGAACTGAGGTCTGGTGAATTGAGATGTGAGGCACCAACACGGTATGACACAAACTAACTTCCACTCGGAGATGTCATGGTGAGAAGTTGCTTCTTACTGAGCTGTCTGATGTCCATGGAAGTTGAAGTAGGTCAATACCAAGTTTTAGCCTAAGGTGGAGTTTCAAGTAGGTTTGATGGGAACGATGGGTTTTTGACAAACTCAGAAGCAAGGTGATTTTTTTTTTTAAAGGTCAATATTTACTCTTTAACCTTTTTTTTTTTTTGATAATCTAGATATTCAGATCTTCGATCCATTAAGTCATGGAGGTGGATGATCCAACCCCATGAAAATTCCTACCGACCACTAGGATAAATTAGAAAGCACACGCGATAGAAAATCCAACGGTCCAACATCCTAAAGTTTGTTATTCCACTAGAGGAAAATTTCCACCGTGCACTATAGTTGAAGATCGAACCCTAGATGTCTGAGTAATTGCAAAGCTTCCTTACTGCTGCACCATAGCCCCGGGGGCAAGCATTGGGAGTGCATTTGGCCCTGATGACCGTTATTGATACAGACTGTTGAGGAACACATGATATGACCTTATTAGCACACATGGCTTAGGTTGTTATTAGTTGTTTTTCTTTACTTCTTGAATACCCTTCATTGGACATGGGCTAAGACTTATTGGCGGTAGTTATCACACATACAACTCATCATTATGATCAACTCTTGTTAGCCCCAAGTATCTGGCATTAACTACATGAATCTTATCCTCTAATAAATAAATATTATATATGGATCAATTATTATTATTTTTTAAATTTGTTTAACTAAAGTATTCTTTTATATTCCACCACCCCTCAGACCTTCAATTCTAAATAATTCAACTTCAATAACTATAATACATGTTACTCAACTTTGAACGTTTTCATACTATCTTAATTTATTTTCTTTCACTTTGTCATCTTTATTGAAGTTAGACCTACGTTTGTCCTTTGCTAGCAAAGTATTTAATTTTAAATCTTTCTAGTAATTTCTCAGATGTATCTTATTCTCATCTCTACTATATCCGATTTTTTTTTTCAGGCCTTATTTCCTAATTGTACAACGCACCAATTCATAAAAGAGACCTCTTTTGCTTTCTTATCGTTATCATCCACCAAACCCGATCGAGAATCCCTGATTTTAACACAAAAAATAAGGAATTCTTTAGAAGATCGCCGTATTTAAAAAAAAAAAAAAAGACATACTTTTCTTCCCTAATTATTCACGGGGACCAAGGACAGGCATCAGAAGAACTGTCGTACAAAAGAGAAGACTAAAGGAGGCAAGTACACGATGAAAGAGAAGCCGATCGAAACCGAGAGTCGAACGTACCTTGCTGCATCGCATCGAACCTCCGAACCGAATCTCCAGCACAAAGAGGATCACGGCAGCTCAAACCCTAGAGAAGATATCGACTCCGGAAGAGGGAAGGTCGACAGAGGAATCCGTCGGTCCTGTTCCGAACGACGACAGTGACCAAAAAAAAAAAAGTACATAAATTAACGTGAAGCGCATGGAGTTGAAGGAGGAAAGCGGGGGAAGGTACAAAGAAACGGCGGAGGCGAGATCAGCGACCACCGACGCACGCCGCCATGGCATCTGCAAAAGGTAACGCCCCGCCCCGCCACTCCACTCCACTCCGCCCGCAATTCCAGACCGTAATAATTGTGTCAGTGCAAATGTAGAACGAGAATTTACCCGCTTCCTGATGACGGGGACGTCGGAGTCTTAACGTCCCTGTCACAAAACACTGCAATTTAAAGGTCTGGCAGAAGGATAAAAATACGACGCACCTTTTTTTTTTTAAATTCATATTTTTTTTATAAAAAAATATTTTTTAATCTAATTAATTAAGAGTGTCTCGTCTTATGTCACATAACTTCGGAATCTTTCCTAACAATTGAATTGATAAGATTGGTTTTCCAGTCGGAAGAGTTTAATAGCTAACGCATGCAGACATTATATCAGAGACATTATATCAGAGGATAACGGATCAATCTCTCATAAATATGAGGGTATCGTTTCTTCATGCACTAGTTATTAGTCTCAAAGATCAAAGATTTACCGTGATTTACCTCCCTTACGATGGTTCGAGAACGGACTAGTAAAGACCGTTAGATTGATGGATTCCAACCTTTTACACCAGATAAGATTGATTTTTAATAATCATAACAATAAATTAGAAAAATACTTATAACTTTTTTACAATTCAATATAGACTTCATAATTACGTCATTTCTGAACGATGACTGAACATTAAAGTCATATTCCGTGTACGGGATAAATTTTTAAATTTCAAGATTGTCTGAATGAATTTTTCTTAAATTCATCGTCGAACGATATTGGACCGTTGATGAAATTTTGCTTTTCAATTGTAAAAGATAATAATATTTTTTCTTTTATAAGCACTTTAGCTCCATGATGATCATTATTATATTAAAACAGATATAAAACGTGATTATATTTAAATTATATCTTTTTATATTATAATAGTTATAAAATATTTTTGAAAATAAAATAGAATATTCAACTTATCCTAAAAATTCATTTCATAGATGAAATAGAATATTTATTTGTATTATAATATTTAGATGAATAATTAGAATATTCATTTTACTTATTCTATATTTATATATATTAATTATGACTATAGGTAATATATACGGATGAAAATTCAAGTGTATATGCATTATTTTTAGATTATGTTGGGTTAATAGATTAATATTGAATTTAAATATTTTCTTAAATTTATTATGTCTTCGTTCTAAATTTACCTATTCCTTATATAGTGATTATTTTAATAAAAAAAAATATAGTATCGTTTTATTAACGGTCATTTATGACTAGGGTTGTAAATGGATCAAGCGTTCATGAACAAACTTGGTATTCGACTCGGTGAGAGCTCGTTTACGTTTGTTCAATATGTATCAAAGTCAATTAATAAACAAGCTTAAACAACTTGATAAATTAAATAAACAAGCTTGAACACATATATATTCGGCTTGTTAATGTTCATAAACAGTGTTTATGAATAATGTTCGTGAACAGTATTCGTGAATAGTATTTGTGAACAATGTTCGTGAACAGTGTTCATGAACATTAACAAACCGATTTATGATTATACTTTTTTTAAAATTATTTTTGAATTTATTTATACTCATTTATAAACTGGATTAAATTAGTAAAATTTTAAATAAACAAACAAGTTTGACTAAGAGTTTGATAATGTTTAAATAAGTCAAATTTTAACAAGCTTGATTAGAAGTTCGATACCCATTAAATAAGCCAAGCTCAAGCTAAAAAAAAAATCAAACCAAGCTTGAACAGACTTTTTAATAGCTTGGTTAATTTTAGATTTGACTTGCCTCGGCTCGGCTTGTTTGTCTTATCAAATAAATATGAACACTATAAAATTTAACTTGGCTTAACTAGACTTGGCTCATTTATAGCTCTATTTATAACTATCCTGCACTTTTAAGAATGAGATAAATTAAAAATTCATATTAAAAATATATATGAACAAAGGACAATCGAATCTTAGATTTTTACAATCTATTCTCGGGCATTTATCAATTGAGTTAATTATTATTATAGACATGGTAATGTGATTTTTTTTTTTTTTAAGTTTAACATCTATTAAAAAAATTTACAGTGCAATAGTAAAATACTCAAAAAAGAACAATTAAGATAACTAAAATTTGAATCTTAATATAAATGAATATTTTAGAGGTTAATTTTTGAACATGTGTAAATTGCGCTTTAAATTTAACTTAATAAAAAAAATCAAAAAGAAGTCATCTACTTTTTATAAAATAAATCTAACGATATATTTGTTGTATTCCGGATCTAAGTAGTAGACGAATCGATGACCTTCAAAATTAGTAGGATCCATGAAACTTAAACATATGGATTATCAAAAAAAAAAAAGTAATGTATTGTTAGATACATAAATAGTATTTTTAAAATTGATGACTATATTTTAGACTTTTAGATTTAAAATTTAGCGTGAATTACGAGTGATATATTAGATATATTTTTTGAAAAAAAAAACATGTATTAAACTTAAATAAAATGACTAAAAACAATACTATATCAATATATTAACTCTCTTTTTTTTCAAAAGAAATTTAAAAATAATAATAACAGATGCTTTGTGACTCAATTATCATTAAGTTTTTTTATTTATTTTGTGATTTAGAGATTACGAATTTAAATTATGAAAATTATTTCTTATAAAATAGAATAAGATTGAATACGATACGATCAGGATCCTGTATGGTACCAACTTCTTGTATTCTTTTTATATATTTTCCTTGCAATTCTTAATTTAATCAATTTAATGAACGAGGACGAGTGACTTTTGGATTAGTCGCACGTTAGACATGCTTGTTTTGTATTTCGACGGTGACTTTTTTTTTTTGAAAAAAAAAACTTTATCATACAATATTGTATTACAAAATTTACTTTTAACGAATAAAAAAAATACTTGATGAAAAATATTGGATTATTTTCCTACTCAAGCAAAACAAAATTTCGAGAATGAACAGGATGGACTCGGTCAGGAAAAAAAAAATTGAAAATGAACCATATCAGAAAATTGGCACAAACACAGGTGGAAAATCAATAAAATCCCTGTAAAATAATTAATATAAAGACATTGCATAAACGTTGTCCTTTAGGCTTTAGCCAAGAGAAGATAAAACTAAAATTTGTATTTTAGCATAAAAAATAGTCTGATGAATAAAAGTAAGATAATTTATCAAAGACGCACTTCAAGTTTAAAACTATCCAAATACAATTCTATGATTTCATATTTAACAAAGGGCATACCTCATTCACTTTTTACCCCTTTCGTCAAACATGAATTTAATACTCAAATATTGCATGCATTCGAGTCATAACTGAAAATTCCGATACATCCAAACGTGGTACTGAGAATTTAAATCCCAAGATCATTGTGTTTCTAGAAATATAATTTCCAGTACCACCTTTTTTGGCCTGATTTTTTATTTACATCGGCCTGATTTCTGAAATATGACTGTGGATATCTAATAAAACCTTGAATATCAAAAATTTTGGACGGATACATAGAGGGACACTTCTCAAACCCAATGGACTTGGATTGGATCGAATAAGAGGTGAATAGGCCCATCAATGGGTTTTGACCGAAATTCATTGATGGAACTAGAGGAGTCCAAATTCCGAAATCTTGACATAAACTGAAAGATCTTAAAGCATGAATTGTTGATGTGTCAAGGAAACTTGGTTCTGATCCTCCTACCTCTCAGTTTTTGCTGCGTGTCACGTATAAATTCAAGCTGAGCGAGAAAAAAAATGGTACTGAGAATTATATTACCAGGAATATAGTGGTGCTGAGATTTAAATTCTCAACATCACGTACAATATCAAGCTGGTAATATAATTTCCAGCACCACCTTTTATCTCGATCAACTTGAAATTGTACGTGGTGCTGAGAATTTAAATCTTAGGATCACTGTGTTCCTGGGAATATAATTTCTAGCACTACCTTTTTTCTCGGCCGGCTTGATATCATATGGTTCTGAGATTTTAAATCTCAGAACCACTGTGTTCCTGGAAATATAATTCTCAACATCATCTTTTTTCTCAGTCAATTTTAAATTGGACGTGTTGTTGAAAATTTAAATCTCAGGACTACTGTATTCTTGGGATTTAAACCGCATGATCACGGTGTTCTTGGGAATATAATTTCCAACACCACCTTTTTTCTCCCCAGCTTGAATTTATACGTGGCACACGGTCAAAACTGGGATGTAGGAGGATCGTAACCAAGTTTTCTCAATACATCAATAATTTATACTGTAAGATCTTTCAGTCCATATCAAGATTTTGGAATTTGGACTCCTTTAGGTCCATCAATGAGTTTCGGTCAAAATCCATTGATGGCCCTATTCACTTCTTGTTCGATTCAATCCAAATCCATTGGGTTTGAGAAGTGTCCCTCTGTGTATCCGTGAATTATGGATCGAATTCCAATATAATTGCAAATATATTTTTTAATCAATGGGAGGAGATTTTAGACATCGAAAAATTTTGATGGAGTCATATGTACTTCTTAGATTTAGCTGGCGTGTATCTGTGAGGTCAGACATTCACTTTCAAAATTAATCGGAATTGTCGTTGAGGTCGATATCTCCCCTCCGAATAGAGAATCATTTTGAATATATAAATTATCAAAAAAAAAATCAGAGTTGTAGTCTGATGCGGAAAGAGTGAAAACCTGCTCGCTCCGTTTTCAATGCAGTGAAGCACTGAGGGGGGTCTCAGAGGGTCCTCACCGGCCGCAATCAGTAAAGAATAAGAAGATGAAATAGGTGAAACGCAAGCAAACCGACGATAGCAATCGAGATTCAGACATAAGATGTAACGTGGTTCGGAATAAGGATTCCTACTCCACGGAGGTGAACTTTCATACCGGAGGCGGTGCCTAAGCACTTTCACTATGAGGGTCCTCCTTTACGAAGGATCAATTTCCGAAGGTGGAGGATAGAAGACTTTTTACAGTGATATCGTAAAGCGAGAAAAATACAAGAGATGTGACAACGATAGATCTCCTTCCTTCTTCTCCGGTGAGGCGACTGTGGTTCTCCTCTTCCTCTTGCGTCCTCTGCTCTCTTGCTGGGTTGGAATGATTGCCCGATCCCCTTTTCCTCCTTGCTCCCTCCCTTTTATCTTCCCCCTTCCTTCATCGTAACGTCGTAGGTTATCTCCATCGTACACGTGGCCACCACCTTTCCCTGGAGAATAATTATGTTACAGATATCAGGAGTGAAGACTCCTTGGAATATTATGTGGGGCCTCCTAGGCCGTTGCCTAACACCTTTTCCTCTATTTTTAGGGAAACTAGGCTAGACTATCTCCCTCAACCTTCCGTGTTGAGGGAAGCTAGTTTAGGTCTATAGCTCACGGGTGACCTAGCCCTAGGGCTTTTTATCAACCCGAACCAACTCCTCTTTTCCCCATGTCAAATTTCCTTTGTATTGATCAGATTGGACCGACCTCTTGGCGAAGCGCCTTCCGTCTCTCCTTTGCCGTATCAATTGCTTTCATTAACTCTCCCGTACCAATGGCTTTCAATATTCGCCCGTGCCAATGGCTTTCAATATTCTCCCGTGCCAATGGCTTTCAATATTCGCCCGTGCCAATGGATTCTAATGTTCGCCCGTGCCAATGGCTTCTGATGTTCGCCCGTGCCAATGACTTCTGATATTCGCCCGTGCCAATGACTTTCAATATTCGCCCGTGCCAATCTTCCTTTCCTTTCTTAGCTGAGCCGTGTATTTTGGATCGGATCTTAGGTCACCTGCTAACCCCTCTATCGGGGATTATGTAGGGAAGGTACCAGTAGTATCATTAGTCAACCCCGAAAAATAGTCAAGCGAAGTTATAAGCTTGACTGTCCCAATGTACATAAAGTTTCTGACCTATTCCTCATTTCTCAACTTAAATCCATCCGTTCCCTTATAACTCTCTCAAGTATATTAAGGGAGGCCCGTTGGGCTCATGGGCTCCGCTTCTCCTTCTCCTTCCGTGCAGGTGAATCGTCGCGAAAAATCCTATATAAACCCTTGCCTTCTCCTTTTAGATATCGTTTAGTGTGCTTAACAATCCAGCCTGTTCTTCTCCTCCAGTGATTTTCACCGGCGGCGTTTCGGCGACCCAACCCTTCCTTTCCCCACACGATTCTTCTTTAACCCCCGAGTAAGTGCTCTGCTTTGTTCACATCCATGGCTCCTAGGACCACCTCTTCACCCGCCTGGTATGAACATACCATAACCCAGTTAGATTGTAACCATTATTTCTTTAATATTAAAAACGAATACATAGACCCCTCTATAAAATGTTGTTTCATGACTAAACTGCATCGGCCTCATAATCCTCCTCCCGGTTTAACATGCTTTTTCTCTGAACAATTTCTTAACGGCGTATCCCTGCCGGTACAACCAGTTTATTTGGACCTTCTAAACTTCTACGGACTACCCCTGAACCAATTTACCCCCAACTCCTTCCGAATTCTATCGGGAGCCCACATAGTGTTCCAACACTTGAACCTCTCTTTGACCCCTGAAATATTCCATTGCTTCTTCCAATTAAAGTCTTCTAAGGCAGGTCTCTTTTTTTTATCTAGCCGTTGATGCCAATTCTGGTGAACCTGCCCACTTCCCACAAGGGCTGGGAAGAATTGTATTTCTTTGTACAACTTCCCGAGTCCCTTCCCTATTCTGATACATGGAAGGTAGCCCTTCCTGAATTGCCTCCCTTCCGAGAAACGAGGACCCAATGCCCCTTCCCGGAAGTGTATAGAGTATTAAGAGAGCTACATTACTGCTCCAAACACCTAATAGAAACTCCTCTGTTAAGCCACTTTGGATTGTCTCCTCTACCTTTGATGACTTCGGTTGCTGTAGGTAGGGTGATACTGGTCCTGCACTATGACTTCCTTTCCAAATTATTCATCTTTCTTATAAGTATACCTTGCAGACGATCTAATGCAGAAGGCTTTGGTGGAAGGGGAAGCTATTGAGGCTGCCAAGAAAAAGAAGACCTCAGGCAAGTTAGTAGCAGCTCCATCATCCCCCCGAAAAAAGCTGCGACTCATCAAGAAAGGAGCCTCAAGTTCATCATCTCTTCTTCCCTTATCTTCCGACCAGCCGAGAGCTCAACCCTTAACCATTTATGAGCCCAGAAGGGAAGGCAATACCTCCCCTGCCCCTTCTTTATCTCCCCAAGGAGGGGATTCTCCCTCCCAATTTCTTCATTCCTCCCCATCTGCACAAAATTCACCCCTACCTTCTCGTACAGAATCCCTCCAAGCTCCTATACCTCCCGACTCGAGAACCTCTCCTACCCCTCTTCGCCGTACCAGACCCCCATCTTCCTTGGAAGGAGAGGATCCTTCCCTTCCTGTTCCTCCGAAGGCCACGCTGGGATCCTTGCTGAAAATTCGACACCCTTCGAAGGTAAAATGGCATACAAGGCCCGTGTAAGCAAGTGGGTAAAGCAGAGGTATTTACTTTTTCTTTTCCTCCTCTCGCTATGGGTATTTCCCTATCATGTATGATAATTTTCCTTTCCTTTTAGGCCTCCACCCAACATAACAACATGGTGGTTCATCTAGCCCGATTCCAATCTAGTGTGGAGGCTCGCCATTTTGTCGTGTCACATGTAAAGAGCTCGTGCGGCGATTAAACGAGCAGGAGGCAAAGGAGACAGACTTTCGGGGCCAGTGCGAAGATGCCACGATGCAACTAGCCTTGGTCCGAAGCGAAAAAGAGGAGCTACAACAAAAAAATGAAGAATTAGAACAACGCCTCTTCTTGCAGTCCAGTGAGCTGCAACAAGTAGACATCCTGACTCAGGAACTGAAGGAGTACAAGAGATATCTTATGGACGTCATGATCAAGGATGCTGACTCTTCGGCTACTATCACACAGCTTCAACAAGAACGCCACCATCTTAACTGGGCGTCAAGCACAGGCAATTACCAGGAATCTGCGAAAGAAGTGTCAGGAGCTTTTCTCCATGGTAGCGGCTCTTCCCCGAACCTTATCGCCGGTGGTTCAGCAGAAATCTACCCTTCAACAGGAATATCTTGAAGCTCTTTCAGCCTTAGGACAACGAGCTATACAGGCAGCCACCGAGAGAGATGCTTTGACGATTAAATTGGCGGAAAGTCAAGCTCAGGTGGTTCACTGTCAGGACCAACTAAAGGAGCAGGAAGCCGACCTCAAGGGGCGCTATGTCAAGAAGGGGGTAGATCTCTTTATACTAGGTTTTGAGGGGTCCTCGGCTCAAAATGCCGAACAAGGATACCCGCCTCCTGGCACGGACACTAGCTATCTAGATCCCACGGAGGCGTTAGCTAAATGTCCGCCCGAACTCTTTGAATTGTAATTTCTACTATTCTCCTTTTTTGATAATTTTATCAATAGCCTCTCTTCTGCTTCTGAATGATGAATTTGTTCATAGGCTTAGTTATCGTCGTCTTATCATGCTTCTTGACGGGTCGGGAATTCTGGACCAATTTTAAACTCCTTTTTTTTTATGCCGTTATCTCCTTTCCCGTATCGGATGGTGCAATCACCTCGTTGGTTCGGGCTTATGGGAGAGATATTGAATAACATTATTCACCTCCGCCCCAATTTCGGTTCGGGAATCTGCTTGAAGTATTTTGTCTGATATTATTCACCCGTCCTGATTTCAATTTGGGAACTTGCTTTAAGTGACTCTGGCCTGTTAGCCTTCCCCATTCCTTTTTACTGCTTCGAAAACTATATCCACCTCCTCGCCTTCTCCCCCTTCCCAGGAACTTCCCCCGTTGCTTTTCTTTCATTATAAATCATCACCCTCCATGTCTTCGTCCCTCTCTCTCACTAGCATGGAAGGGCGTCCCATCGAAATTTCTTCAGAGTCAGAATCCTTCGAATTATGGAACTGGGCTTCGGAAGATACTGGAGACTCAGAGACCCGCTCGACAGCCACTTCAGCCTTTCGCCCCCTTCCGTTCCCGCCTTCCAGTCCAACTCCAACTCCTCCTAAAGAGAGGTCTTTTCGAGCTCCTTTCCCTTCCTTCCGCAACAGGGTGTGGAATCCTCCCTTCACCTGAGAGTATACAGTGGGAGACCCCCGCGCCACTGACGAACTTCCTCCACTTCCGCCAGCGCTGGCTTTCATCCCAATCCCCCCGGCAGGAGCTCCTCCTTCTTCGTTCAATGAAGGTCTCTCAGCTCTTCCTTCACCTCAAGTCGAGCGCTTCAGGGTCATCCTGGCGCCCTCTCCTTCCAAAGAGACCTCTCCCGCCTCGTCTATGGGGAGTAATCAGAGAAAATCTGTATAGATCAAATTAGTGTAATAATTTCAAATATATGAGTAAAAATGAGAGAGGGAACTTGAGGTTTGCTTTTGTCTTTTTCTCGTAGAGGTAAGAGTTCTGTCTTCGAAAGGACGATAATCCGATCTGAACATGCCTTCTTCTATCATCGCCCGGGGATTCGGACCTTCTTAATTACAGTTATAGGCCCATTGCCCTTCCCACTCGCCCTACGCCTCCTCTCCTTTACTGGCATTTATGGTCCCCCTTTCTTCTGCCCATAAATGCACCTTCCCCCTTCGTTGCTATAAAAGTTCCCGATCTTTACCTGATAGCTTCCATCCTTCCCTTTTCTCTTTATTTTCCATGGATAGAATATCTGAACAGGGCAGCAGTTCTTCTCCTTCTAAAGAACAGATAAATGATCACCGATACATAGTTAGCTTGGAGGAGCAAGTGAAGTACTTACAGCAGCGGCTGAAGGAAACTTCCGCCAGTAATCGCTCCCTACGCCAACAACTGCTCGGGTCCCAAAAGGAATTGGCCAAACAAGTTTTCCTGCAGCAGTCTTACCGGCGACAACTATTGTGTCAACCTCAACCATATAAGAGAGCTCCCTCCGTTCCTCCCAACAAAGAACTATAATACTCAAGATGTATAAGGGTTTCTATTTGTCGTTTTCCCTCGTAAATGACTTAAAATATGTAATTCCTTTGCATTAATGAACTTTCCCAGTTTATCTCCTTTCTCTAGTGTTTTCTGCATTGTACCACGCTTTACTTCTTTCGTATCCCCATAGACTGAGACATATATCGGCTCTTCCGCCTTATAATCCGCTTGGGATATAGAACTATTAAATGAATTGACTCTGTTATTTTGCAAGGATAAAACAATATAGGGTTAAATAATAACCGAGGGGTCTTGGTTCTTCTGTTCCACTACCACACGGGAATATCTTCCGCTCTGCCTCGCGGGGATAGAAACTTATATGTATAATAAATAATAATAACCGAGGGGTCTCGGTTCTTCCGTTCCACCACCACACGGGGATATCTTCCGCTCTGCCTCGCGGGGATAGAAATTTAGATGTATATAGTCCCGAAGCCATCAATATAAAGGAGACAACGCTTTCATACCCTCCCTCTTTTGTGCTTGCCTTCTGAAGGGGGAACACCCATATCCGCCCCCTTCCCATGTAATTGAAGGCTCTAGCACCCACCGAGCCATTTAGGAAAAATAATCCTTCTTTCCCTTTCATTTAGGGCCGCTTTTATCACAGGCGAGGAGCCCAAGAACGATTATCAGCCCACTCACTTCCCCTTTATAAGGGATCCTTTTGCCTTCATTTCTCTGCCTATCTTCATCCCTTTGCCTTTTCATCTCCTTCTTCTCCGTCTGTTCGTTCCTCCGCCGCCATACTTCGTTGCCCCAATCCTTATTCTTAGATCATCAAAATACACTCTACCTTTTTCCAGGAGATAACGGGTCGTTATCCACATCGTAAGAGGAAAGTCGGTCATCCGTCAACTTCGACCTCTTCTTCCCCTCCCTCGGTCACCAACACAGCTACTTCACCTTGTCAGTCTTCCTCTCCCCCCCTTGAATCTCTTGTTACTTCTACCCCAGAGGGAATTGGTACCATTATTCCTTCCTCCATTTCCCCGACATTTGCGAACCCTAACTCCCATACTTTTTCTCCCTCTGCCACCAACATTCAGAAGTCGCCTTCTCCTTCACCCCAACCTGAGGATGAACTTGGGGAGGATGCGCCTCCATGTCAGCCGATGATAGAGACTGACCCATCCTTGCCTTCTTTCTCCCCTGAATATCATTCTTCCTCCGAACCCATGGCGATTGATGTCCCCTTACCGCAAGCTTCCCCTTCCACTCATCGCCGGAAGAGCCCCTCTCCTCTTCCAAATGTCATTCCCCTTCTTCCCCTCCCCCGTGAACTTCCCACCTCAGTATCATCCGTCCCATCTTCTTCCTTTTCTCCCCGGAGTCTTCGGATTCTGAACTTAGAGGAAGTGGTTCCTCGCATGGAAAGCCTGCGCCATGCTCTGGATTTGGTATGTTTTCTGGATTAGCTCTCTTAGCTTTGTCTTACTATCTAATTTTCTTGTTCACAACTGGCATGCAGACCTTAACCAATCATCAAGAGTTGAATCGCTCCCTCCTTCAATATCAGACTCAAGAACAACGGGAAGATTTAGCGACTGCTCAAAATCGGGAATGGCTCCTGTTACAACAATTGCACCTGTGCCAGGAGCAATTATCCGAGGCTCGTCAACAAATTCAGAAGGATGTTGATACCATTGCGGCGTTAAGAGAACAGCAACGTCCAGGTGTGCAGCCACCCGTGCCTCAGCGGGAAGTCCCACTGGCCCCTCCCGATACGGAGTCTTCCTCGGCTCAATAATTAATACGTCTCCAAGGGCAGGCAGTAGAACTCCTCCAGGGGAAGCAATAGGATTCTGATGTCATCGCTCGCCTTCAGGTTCAATACCAACGAGCACAGGATAAGATAGGGGACCTTCGCACCCGCTTGTGCAAAGAGGTACAAGAAAACTCATCCCTTATAAATTCTCGGGCGCATGCTCATGCCCGTCTACGCAGGCATGAGACTTCCCTCCAGAGACTGAGCACTGAACTCGCTCGAACCAGATCTTATTCTGAAGAAGTGGAGGGGATCTCAGCTTCTATGCGTCAGAACATGGTGGAGATGACGCACCTTGTGCAGCAGGACCAAGGCTCCCGAGCCGATGATGTTTCCATCTTAGCCGATGCTATTATGGAGGTGTCGCGACGCTATGTGGACGTACGTCGAAAACTTTAAGAGCAACAAGAAAAATGTGAGAGGCTGCATGGTGAGCGAAGCCCTGACCATCCGCACCGCCAGGAGAGACTAATCACTTTACTGCGCGCCACCTATCAGGACGGATTTAATGAAGCGGTTCAGCAGTATGCTAACCAAGGATTACCTCCTCCACCTTATCCTTCCTTTTCTTTAAATTGGGAGGCTGGTTTTCAACGTTATCCTCCTGACCAGTTCAAGCTGTAATATGATAGCCTGTTTTGAAACGGGAATTCCCTTTCCATCTTTTCTTTTTTCTTCAAGATTTATTAACAACCCTGTATTGCTTTTGTAAATAACCCCTTAATGAAATTTGGAGAGTATTCGACATCTAATTAATGTAATCAATTCAAGAAGTACCCCCTTCGGAGTCTCATAATTTCTCTTCTTCCATTCCATATTTCTCATACAGTATGAAAAAGTTTTAAATGAAGGGCGTTCCAAGGTCGTGGAAGTTCTTTGCCTTGGTCATCTTTCAGATAATATCGACCACTCATGCGTGCGTTATTTCATAGGGTCCTTCCCAGTTTGGAGCCAGCTTTCCGAGATCTCCAGCGGGATTAACCTTACGCAAAACCCAATGCCCTTCTTGAAATCTTCGAGGCATCACCTTCTTATTGAAGGCTTGTTGCACTCTTTGCTTGTAGAATTCCGCTCGCCTCTGTGCCATCTCCCGCTTTTCCTCCACCAAGTCCAATTCGATGCTTCGGAGGAGCTGGTTCTGATTTGGTTCGTATGCCTTTATTCGAGCGCTATTTAACAGAACCTCGATTGGAATAATAGCTTCCGTCCCGTACACCAAACTAAAGGGAGTTTCTCCTGTTGCTGTCTTGGGAGTGGTTCGATAGGCCCACAGGACGCCTGGTAACTCTTCTACCCAGTTCCCCCTCTGAGCCCCTAATTTGGTCTTTAATCCTTGAATGAGGATCCTGTTAGTCACCTCCACTTGCCCATTCGCTTAAGGATGAGCGACCGAAGTGAAAGCTTGCTGAATGTTGAGACTCTGTCACCATTCTTGGATCTTTTTTCCCTGGAATTGTCGTCCATTGTCACTGACTATTTTCCTAGGAATACCGTAGCGACAAACAATGTTTCTCCATAAGAACTGTATTACGACATTCTCAGTAATTCTGGCTAAGGGCTCTGCCTCCACCCATTTGGAAAAATAATCCACAGCCACCAATAAAAATTTCTTCTGTAAAGGCGCTGCTGGCATCGGACCTACTATATCCATTCCCCACTGGTCGAAAGGGCAAGAAGAGATCACCACTTTCATTAACTCAGTACCGTTCGAATTGCATGTTTCGACAAGCGAGACAAGCTTGCACTATCTGAGCGCATCTTCTTTGAAGAGTCGACCAAAAATATCCTGCCAAGAGGACCTTCCTTGCCAAAGCTCTCCCCCCTGAATGATTGCTGCAGCAACCTTCATGAATCTCCCGTAGTACCCATTCCACATCCTCATTTCCCAAGCATTTCAATAAGGGTCGTCCGAAGGAAGTCTTGTATAAGTCCCCATCTAAGAGTGTGAACCGTTTGGCTCGGCTTATTAAAGTGGAAGCCGCTATTTTTTCTTCAGGGATCTTCCCGTGCCGTAAATAAGTTATGATGTCGGTCCGCCAATCAAGCATCAGGCTTGATTCGGGTGCGTCTCCCTCCAAGCTGTATATTGCTAAGGAAGTATGAATTTTCATATGGACCGTTTCTGAGGACTTCATTCCTTCCATAGCACTAGCCAACCGAGCCAATTCATCTGCCTTTCTGTTGTTCTCCCGCGGGATCTGCTTTAAGAGGACCTGACGGAATTGAGCTTTTTCTTTCTCAAAAGCCTTCAGGTATTTATGCAGCCTTTTCTCTCGAACCGCGAAAGAACCTTGGAGTTGCAATATCACCAACTGGGAATCCGAATGGATTATAATGGAAGAAGCCCCCACCGCTTTAGCAGCTTGCAAGCCCGCTAAAATGGCTTCGTATTCCGCCTCATTATTAGATGCCCGATATTCCAGGAGAACGACTAATCGAGTTTCTTCACCACCAAGGGAAATTAATAGAACACCGACGCCGCTGCCCGTAGACCCTGAAGAGCCGTCCACGAATATACTCCAGGCCTCTGATCCCTCCTCGTTGGTTGTCGAACCCTCTTCCGAAACACAGGGTACCTCTGCTAGAAAATCCGCAAGTGCTTGGGCTTTGATAACCGTTCGAGGTTGGTAGCGAATATCATATTTGCTTAGTTCTACTACCCATTTGGCCAATCTTCCAAAGAAATTGGGCTTAGTGACGACCTTGCCCAATTCGCTGTGGGTTAGAACGGTGATGGGATGAGCCAAAAAAATACGGCCTTAACTTGCGAGCGGTTAGCACTAGGATATACGCCAACTTCTCCAGCTCTGTATAACGGAATTCCGCCCCCTTAAGGATATGGCTGGTGTAATAAATAGGCTGCTGATGAGAACCTTCTTGCTTTAACAATACCGAACTAATGGCTCCATCTGAGACAGCCAGATACATCCATAAAGGTTTGCCGGCTATTGGTTTGTCTAGCAGTGGGAGTCCCGCCAAATATTTCTTTAACTCCTGGAAAGCCCGTTCACATTGATCATCCCACTGAAACTTGGTAACCTTGCAGAGGACCTTGAAGAAAGGCAGCCCTTTGTCCGCCGACCTGACTATGAATCGTGATAAAGAAACGATCCTGCCCACCAGCCTCTGTGTTTCTCGCAGATTAGCGGGTGCCTTCATATTGCATAATGCTTGGACCTTCTCAGGATTGACTTGCAACCCTTTCTCAGTCAAAATGTACCCCAAGAACTTGCCGCTCTTTACCCCGAACAGACATTTATTAGGGTTTAACTTCATATTAAACCGCCTCAATGTAGCGAAGGTTTCGTTTAAGTCCTTGACTAAATCCCGAGTGGCCTTCGATTTGACTAATATGTCATCCACGTAGACTTCCACATTTTTCCCTTTCTGTTCAGCAAAGATTTTGTCCATAAGACGCTGATATGTAGCCCCTGCGTTCTTTAATCCGAAAGACATTACCACATAGGCGTATAACCCTCCTGCGGTCACAAAGTTAACCATTTTTTGATCTTCTTCTGCCAAAGGTATTTGATGATATCCTTGATATGCATCCATTAGAGACACCACTTCATATCCACGAGAATCCACCACTTGATCAATACGAGGCAAGGGTAGTAGCGCATGCTTTATTTAAATCACGGAAATCAATACACATCCTCCATTGCCACGCAGGGACCAGGACTACATTAGAAACTCATTCGAAACTGGATTTCCTTTACATGACCCGCTTAGCACTTCTTGGCTATGACCTTGTCCTTTTCTCGTCCAAAATGTCGCCTCTTACATTGAGCAGGTCGGGCTCCTTTAATGATATTGAGGCGGTGTTCGACCACTCGAGGTTGATCCCCGTGAGATCGTACGCGTCTTTTGCAAAGATGTCTTCATTCTCCTTGTGCAAGCCACGGCTCTTCTTTGATTTCCAGTTATTGTGCTATCCGTGTGGCCTTTCCTGGAGCGATTTCCACCAGTTCTCCTTCCTCTATTTTGCCAACCTTGGGGATTCTTCCAGATGCGACGCGTGATGATGATGGCGGACTTTGCCTTTGAGGTTGTTGGTTCGGGCTTTCTTACGGTCGTCGAACCATTTGCACGTAGCCTCACGAGGCCTTCTACATTCTCCACGAACTTCTCCTACCAATTGACCCACCGAAATTTGTTTACGGTGGTATGGGAAGCTACGGCTGAAAAGGGTGAGGAAAGGGCGCCCAAGAATAGCATTATAAGTGGACGGAGCGTCCACAATGAGGAAAGGGATTATACTGGTCTTTTGGCTGGGCTTTACGCCTAGAGTCAGAGGCAAGGAAATCTGCCCCGTAGGGTGTACTACATGCCCCGCGAATCCAAAGAGGAGGTGGCCACATCTTCTAGCTGGGCATTTTCACCGATCTGTCCAAAGCTTCCTGGAAGAAAATGTTGACTGAGCTTCCGAGTCAATTCAGCACCCGCCACTTCATAATCGCCAAGGATATGCGAATGACCAATGCATCCGTGCGTGGGGCGCAGGACACCTTGTAGATCTTCTTCCGCCCGACGAAACGGGCGGTGCCACTTGAATAGTTTGGTCGATTTATGGCCAAACTCTCTATGAGACGGGCGCGATTTACTCGCGTCTTGCTAAGAGTCCTCTAGCTATAACATGAATAACTCCCCGCGTGGGAATGTCATCTAGATTGGATGAAGGGCCCTCACCTGATGGACCTTCTTGAGAGACATCCTCCTGGAACGGCGTGTGGGGGAAAGTGACCCGAGGTTGTTGATTATATGGCTTTGGACGGGTTACATCTGGTCGTGGGCCTCACCGTGCCAGTCCTCCTGCCTGGAACCTTACTCGCGGATATGCAGTATGGAGGCGATCCAATTCCTCTTGTAACTTGAAACATCGGCCACTACTGTGGCCGTATTCTGTATGATATTGGCAAAAGAACGGGGCTGGGGGGTTACGTGGGATCCCCCTGTGTCCTAAGGGTCGTTGCAGCAGACCCTGTTGGTCGTAGAATTCCATTTCCCGTTCTTTCCAAGTCCTCACGGGAGGAAGCGCTTCAGCGGCCATGATTTGTAAGGGTGGGACGGGGCGAACTCCTGGCAACATCGGACGAGGCCTCGGGACCTCTTGTCGAAAAGGTCTTGGATACTCCCGCCTGAGAGGCGCTTGGGGAGCAGCGGGACGAGCCCTTTCAGCTGGGACTGCTGCGACAGTCCGTTCAGCTCTCCGTACCTTTAATCCTTCTTCTTCACGGATGAACTGCTCCGTACGGCTTAGTAGCTTCTCATAACTATCCACAGGTTGTCTTAACAAGGAACTGAGGAAGGGGCCCTCCTTGATCCGTCTTTGAATAGCACCTCTGAAAGATTCGGATCGGGCTGAAGGGATTCCCCTAGCTGCAGAAGTGAATCGATGAAGATACCCCCTAAGGGATTCTGAAGGTCCCTGGGTGATATGCATTAACATAGAGGCGTCTTGTCTATACGCCTTGCAGCTGACAAATTCCCGACTGAACATTCTCTGAAAATCAAACAGTGATAGACCACGGGGCGGTATTGAACCACTTTGCGCCGAGCGATTAGGGTGGTTCGGAAGACTCGACGAGAGCGTCGATAATGATGGAGCGAGGCCGCTCCAAATCAGGTGAGATATGTGCTCTTCGGGATCCGTCGAACCTACTTATTAAAAGTAGGATGGAGGAGCTCAGAGAATGTCCATTGTGAAGGGACTGAGATCGTATACTTCCGGAGGCCTGGTTGATTGACTTTCGCCCTGTTCCTCCCTGTGCGTTTGGGTGAAGGGCATAGTGTTCTGAGGCGTTCTTCCCCCGAGTCCGCCTCCAAGTAATGTTTCCCCATTGACGGTTGTACAAGAGGGAGGAGGCATTTCTGGGGGTGGGTCTCTGGAAGAAGGTTCCCCGAAATGCGGATGCAGATATCCGGTCCTTCTCCTTTCCCTAGCGAGAGCTTCTGTGATAGCGTCATCCATCGAGGCTTTCAACTGCGAGGTAGAAGGATGATGGGGCGCTCCTCCGCTTCTTGAGGTAGCGAGGGGTTGTACTTCTTCCGTTGCATCTCGACGTCCCTCAATGTTCCACAGACGGCGCCAATCGATGCGGAAAGAGTGAAAACACTGCTCGCTCGTTTTCAATGCGAAGCAACGAGGGGGTCTCGAGAGGGTCATAACCGCCAATCGAGAAGAATAAGAAGATGAAATAGGTGAAACGCAAGCAAACCGACGATAGCAATCGAGATTCAGACACAAGATGTAACGTGGTTCGGAATAAGGATTCCTACTCCACGGAGGTGAACTTTCTCACCGGAGGCGGTGCCTAAGCACTTTCACTATGAGGGTCCTCCTTTACGGAGGGTCAATTTCCGAAGGTGGAGGATAGAAGACCTTTTACAGCGATATCGTAAAGCGAGAAAAATACAAGAGATGTGACAACGATAGATCTCCTTCCTTCTTCTCCGATGAGGCGACTGTGGTTCTCCTCTTCCTCTTGCGTCCTCTGCTCTCTTGCTGGGTTGGAATGATTGTCCGATCCCCTTTTTCTCCTTGCTCCCTCCCTTTTATCTTCCCCCTTCCTTCATCGTAACGTCGTAGGTTATCTCCATCGTACACGTGGTCACCACCTTTCCTTGGAGAATAATTCTGTTACAGATATCATGAGTGAAGACTCCTTGGAATATTATGTGGGGCCTCCCAGGCCGTTGCCTAACACCTTTTCCTCTATTTTTAGGGAAACTAGGCTAGACTATCTCCCTCAACCTTCCTTGTTGAGGGAAGCTAGTTTAGGTCTATAGCCCACGGGTGACCTAACCCTAGGGCTTTTTATCAACCCGAACCAACTCCTCTTTTCCCCATGTCAAATTTCCTTTGTATTGATCAGATTGGACCGACCTCTTGGCGAAGCGCCTTCCGTCTCTCCTTTGCCGTATCAATTGGTTTCATTAACTCTCCCGTACCAATGACTTTCAATATTCGCCCGTGCTAATGACTTTCAATATTCGCCCGTGCCAATGGTTTCTGATATTCGCCCGTGCCAATGGCTTCTGATGTTCGCCCGTGTCAATGACTTCTGATATTCGCCCGTGCCAATGACTTTCAATATTCGCCCGTGTCAATCTTCCTTTCCTTTCTTAGCTGAGTCGTGTATTTTGGATCGGATCTTGGGTCACCTGCTAACCCCTCTATCGGGGATTATGTAGGGAAGGTACCAGTAGTATCATAGTGTATTGTAGAAATCTTTTCGATTTATTTTGACATATAGATAAATGAAAATTCTTTAGGAAGTCGAATCGATAATCTTCAAAATTAATTAATTAAAAATTTAAATATCCGATGTCAAATAAAAAAAATCCATCTATCATTAAAAAAAAAGTAGAGATATATCATAAAAATAAAGTTATTATGGATAGAGTAGTGTTTCTCCATCTGTAAAAGTGAGCATCACCCAACAGAATGTGATGGCAAACAAACCATAGAGATCGATGAAAGAAAATGTTCACTTACATCAAAAGACCACGTCAACTACTAAAAAAATCCCATTAGTGATGCTTGATGGAACACTTCACCTGTCACGAACGAATGCATTAGTATATATATAATTTATTCATGAATATATTTATTATCTATCGTCTAATTAATTTAATTTACCGAGTGTTATAATTTAATTCTATAAACTCGACAACTGCATCAGACATCTGATAGAAAACAGACATTCGAAAATTTTATAATATGCACATTTGATAATTCACCATTCAATTGCATCAACTTGAAAATTGAGCCAGCTCACCATGTAATCAAATTTGAAGTCCGAGAAATTGTCAAAAATCAAACGAGGATAGAAGAATACTATCCATTTGATTCCGATGAAGAATGGTCAACAATAACAAGACAACCTATGGCTATGGGATGTCTACGAGGATCCCACGGAATACATGTTAGCGACGGAAATATATAACGCGCAAGAAAATTTATTGGCCTATTCATTTAGGTACAATCTTTTTCCCATTTAGTTTTTCAACCCAACATGAGATTCTAATAAAATATTATGAGAAATGACACGAATGGATTGCCATTATAGAGCTAATATACATCGGCCAAGTCCTTCTCGACCAAGCACTTTTGAAACTTCAATAGAAGCACACAATCTAGATAATCTCATGGAAACATTATGCCAACCATGACACCGAGAACACTCAACAAATAATAATAGATAACATCTTTACTTTTGCGCAGAAGTAGTATTTAAGACAACATTTTACTTTTCTAGAGCACTCAGACTACTTTCTAAAGTAAATCAGTATCTTTTGAGTCAGAGACAGCTCAATTAATCCTATCAGGAAGAACTTTAATAATAGTTAGAAATCTTTTTAAGTTCTATACAAGAAACTCTGCGTAATGTGAAGAAAACAAGAAAAAGGTAGTGAACCCGTGTAAGAAGTGTGTGTTTATGTGAGCAAGCAAGAGAGTCTAAATTTTTCATCCTGTTGAAAGTTTTCTTCTGAGTCCTATAAGTAAATCAGTATTTGTATTTTCATTGTAATTTCACTTTTAGTTAGTTAATAAACTCTTTTATCATGTTGTGATTTTTTTTTATCATATTAGGCTAAAATCTTTTAGGCTAGAGACGACTAGTTTTAGCCTTCAATTTTTTTTAACATTTCCTCAAAAGATATCTTAAGTCTTGCTTACAAAAGTAACTATTAATCGGAACAGTAAGAGAGAAGGACTTTGATAAGATCTGTGCTGATAACTAAGATGACTAGAGCATCCATAAGACCTTTGATCATACTGAGACATAATAGTCCTTTTTGCTCAGTCCGATAGCAAGTAAGACTCACTGGATGGAGAGGAATTGCTAAGAAAAAAAGAGGAGACTAACTATTAGTTTTCTCGAGATCTTTATTATCTTTTCAAATCAAACGTACTGTAATTAATTTTAATTAATTTTCTATAACTCATTATAGCACGACCACTGTAGCAATATATCACTATAACACAGTTGTTATAGCAGTATTGTAGCAATAATAATAATAATAATTTTTAATTTAAAAGAATTAGTAACATAGCTTAAAGACCTAAGACCATGACTGTCTTAGATTAATAGGATAGAATATTTAGATCCAACTTTTCAATATTCGACCGAAAAAATTAATAATCTATATCAAAATCCACATCTTTGCTATTTTAGATCAAAGAGTCATTGTAAAATACCAGAAAAAAAAATTGTTGAGTAATTAGGAGGATGCCCTAAGGCAAATTTATTGATCTTAAAGGGGTTTAATTGAAGTTGGGTTTACATCTTATAGGGTTATTGGATTCAACCCGTTAAATAAACCAACCCGACCCACTTCTTCCCTTAAATCCCGATCTGAACAGATTCCTTCGCGATCGCCTTCCGTTCCTCTTCCCCACCGCAGAATCCTCCGACTCCCGACCGTTTCCCAGCCGCCCGTATGAATGTCGCCGCTCCTCTCAGTAATCCATCTGCGGTTTCCTCCCACTCGCGATAATCTCTGCCTCTTTGTGTTCCCTTCCTCTCCGAAACGAAGACCTCGCTCATCTGTTTTCTCCTCATCGCCGACGTTCGAGCTTTTCCTTTCTTCCTCGCGGATCGCGTCTCGCGACCCCTCCTCGGCGCGATCCCCTTTTTCCCGCTCGCGACCTCGTCGACTCCTGCCGCTGGAGTTCGTCGGCTCCTCTGCTTGAGTGGACGGCGACCAGGCGATTGCTGATCTTTGCGGTCCGTTCGTCGCCGAAGCAAGGTAAGGCACTGTCCATTCCTCATTTTTTCCCCTCGATTTCAGAAGGGATTCACTTGTGAACGAATGCCAACGGTGATTTTCCTTCACTGAGCTTGACCTGTCAATTAGGGCAGTGACATTGTAGTTGGAGTGTCCGACGAACCAAGCAGATAAGGGGGAGATTTCGACTGTCGGTAAGTTTGATCTCTCCTCCGTTTACCTTGCTGTTCATCTTCCTTGTCTAAGCTGATTTTTGGTTTGGGCAGCGGTCTCGAGCAATTGAACGGGGCTGCCAAGTTTCGAGGAGTTGCTGCCGGTGAGGATTAAATTGTCGGTAAGCAAGACATCTTTCGTTTTGATTCTGTTAGTGCAGATCAATTCATTATTGCCCTTGATTTAGCTAGTTAACAATGGTTAAATAGTTAGGTATCTAAATTGGTGGAACTGTGTGGCTGTGATTGTGGTTGCAGCAGGCGATTGGAAGTTGATTCACGACCTCTATCGAAATTAGGGCAGCAAGGAACTGATCGGGAAAACTGAGCAATTGGGGGAAAGTTCTAACTGTTGGTAAGCTTAGTTTATCACATGTTCATCAATGATTGTTGCTATTTGAATTTCTATTATCGTACAACCATGAGTGATAGGAGGAATGGAGTAGGCTGTGAGTGGGGGTTAGTCGGTTGTGAGGTTTTGTTTGGGTGTTTAACCGGCTGTGAAGTAGTAGCTTTGTTTGGGCTACGAATAGAGATGTGTATCGGTGTGAATATGGGTTAGATTTATACTTAATTTTTTGGTGATCCTGTTACATCAAATTAAGTATAAAAATATTAAATCTTCATGAGATTGATTTTGTTTAGTGGATATGGTGTTGGATGAGTAGGTTAACACTTTTGCTAATTGAAAACGGTGGGTTAAATTAAATAGTCAAGTCTGGCTATTTGAGCTTCTAATTCGTATTCGATAAAGGGACACGAATATAGAAACGATAGAATAGTAAATTATATAATTGTCGTATGCTTGAACATAACCACAATGTTTGAAATGTTCAGGACGTGGATACAAGATGGGTCCGCGACCGTGAGAATTTTATTACTACGAGCATTTACAGCAGGTGGGTAATTTCTACCTTGGTCAGGTAGTTTAATGCATACAGATTTAGATACATGATCATCTTATATGATCATGTTACCTTGACTCTATTCTTATTCATCTTGCGCTTGATACTTTACCTTTGGCTATTAACTCCATTGCTGCTATCATGTTTATTTTACCATGATTAGGAGTTATATATATAGGTGATGTAAGTAACTTAGAATTTGTTTAAGTTAAGTGCAAGTAGTAAAGTCCGGATGACAACCTAATTGTAAATTGGGCAAAAAGGTCATCTGTATGTAGATAATGTCTTAAACCTAGGGTTAGTTCTAGTACCCTTAAGTTCCATGTTTACTACCGACCATGTATTATGTAAATGGTCAGGTGAATGATATTTAGTGTGTCGCTACGGACCGGTGGTCCTAGCCTGATATAGTCAGTTTGAGTACGACTCTCTACAGGATAGAGAGTGCATTGATCTGGTTAGTATGACTCTCTGTAGAATAGAGAGTCTATGGTGGAAGTGTGTATGTGAGACATTGCATTCATGTCATTTGCATGCACGCTGGCGATGATGTCTCCCTTGTGGTTGAGAGTGTCGTCAGTCATCCTGCCTCCACGGTTACTCATAAGAGAAGTAACCGGTGTGAGGGCAGAGCATTGTGATGTCACACTCTACCACTATAGACGGTGGTAGTTGGATTTGCGTGTCGTAGTCTTGCGTGTGTGGCACTCGACCACTCATGGGTAGTGATTGTCGGAGTGGCCAACAGTAGGGACCCCCATCATGTAGCTTGCTCTTTACGCTTATATGTTACTCGATCATACTGCCCACTCGGCCACTCGAGAGTAGTGGTTGGTGTTGAGTTGGGACAGTTGTCATGCTCGAGCCATCGAGGCCACACTGGGGTCGTGGTAGCTTTAGGGTGAGCCGACATGACCATGCATGCTGCATTGCCGACTTATGATATTTTTTCATATTACCATATATATATATATATATATATATATATATATGGATGATTGTGATTAGTATACATATATAGATGCAGTCTATATATATATGCTTATTGTGATACTGCATTTGTATGTACTATGCTTGTTGTATTTGTTTGTACATATTCATACATGCTATTGCATTTTCTGTATGGTAGTAGGCTGGTACTTGCATACTTGTTGGTTATTCACTATGATACCCTCGACCCATATTAGGATGTTGTATGAGATAATACTATTATTTATACCTTATGTTGTGGATATGTGCTCAGGTTGGATAGGTGTAGCGTAGCAGACGTTCAGGTATGTCTGCATTTCATATTGGCTTTTGGTTAGAAGGTATATACATGGATATGTTATCATGCTAGTGATACCTGTAGATTTTTCTATCGAAATACATGTGATATTAATATATACATATTTTTTTATTACCTGCTGAGTTTTACTCACTACTACGGACCTTGAGTTTTTCTGTCACTCAGGTAACAGGTTGAAGTATTCGTGACGGCTTGGAGCTGCGTCGGCAATCCATCCCATCTCCGCTTTTCTGAGTCTCCCGAGGTTTTGTGTTTACGTTATGGATTTTGTTCTATGTCATGGACTCTAGTTTATGTATGGACTTCGTCTTTATGTTGTGGACTTTGTTTTGTGTCGATGCTTTATGTACGATTTTAGTACTGTAGACTTGTCAAGTGGTGTACACCTGTATGTTTTGGTATATTTGTTGTGGGTATGTGGTTGCTATTTCCTCTGTGGTTGTTATGTTATATTATGTTATTGTTGTGGGCCTACGGGCCTTGCATTAACCCGAAATGTTGCCACGTATAGGGGAGATGTCGTCTGTTTGATTTTCGGTACGGCATACTCTCGGGGCGTGACAACTTTATTGGTATCAGAGCCGAAGGTTCTGCGATGCCATACAATGATTTTGTTTTTGAGTCTTGGATTCTCGGGAGTCGGTATATTTTTCAGATTTGGTTTTGTGAGATGGGATTAACAGCGACATAAGCTCCGGGCAGCACGAAGTAAGTATTCCTGACAATTTATACTTTAGTTAGATACTTATCTAGACTTGTTCGACAGGTGTATACAGTCAGAACTATGGCACCTGTGCAGACTCGTGGTCGAGGTTGTCCATCCAGGCGAGCAGCCAGAGTAGTGGGACAAGATATAGTTACGACTGAGCCAGCTACTCAAGCACAACCTCAGCAACCCCCTATTGGTGGTACAGAGCCTTAGAATCTGGATATACCACCGACTAGGTCGGCACCTACGGATTTCGGTTGGCTCAATGTTAAAGCACGGATACTCGTATTAGCACGTTCAGCCAAGGACAAATTTACCTTATTCCGAGGGGAGTCTGATCCATGGATTGCACGTGCATGGCTGGAGAATTTGGAGGATACTTTTGAGTACATGGATTGTACGGACGATGAGAAGGTGGGTCTTGCTACGTATCACCTCAGAGATCAGGTCGTTACTTGGTGGAAAATGCAGAAGACTCTACTTGGGGAGCGAAGGATTTCTTGGGCTGCTTTTCGAGATGCTTTCTAGAGGCAATACTTTCCTTCCGCGTTTGCTACGGCACGTCATCAGGAATTCCTGAGTCTGAAGAAAGGCGACTGTTCCATCATGGAGTACAATGCAGAGTTTACCAGACTATCAGAGTTCTGCTCTCATCTGGTAGCACAGGATGCAGATCGGATATACCAGTTCACACAGGGCCTAGCAGATTATATCCGAGCGAGGATGTCAGGATCTTCTATTGCCTCTTACAGGGAGGCATTGGACTGAGCCATTTGTATTGAAATAACGTCCCAACAGATCTCCAAGGAAAAAGATATAGAGAGGCAGATGTCCCAGAGTAAGCAGAAGAAGAAAAATTCAAGGAATCAGACTCAGAAGAAACAGGAGCAGAAGGGAAATACTCGAGGTACTACAGAGGGATCGTCTAGGGCGCAAAAAGGGAAGCACCCATCTTCTGAACAGGCTGGAGGTTCTCAGAAGAACCGTAAGAGTCAGAACAAAACTGGATGTTATAAATGCGGATCTGGAAGTCATAGAGCTCCAGAGTGCCCTTTGGAGCAGCATGTTTGCTACTATTGCAAGCAACCCGGACATACCAGTCGAGAGTGTACATTGAGAGCGCAGCTGGAGTTTCCTGATAGCTCTAACAAGGGAAGAAAGTCCAACCAGCAGCGGCAACAGAGGACAACACCGCAGATGCAATCTTATGGTCAAAGGCAGCCAATACCTCCACAGGTGCAGTTGTATCAGATACAAGGGGGTGCCCCTTCGGTGATGCCGATGGCTATCCAGTATCCTACATCTCCAGTAATCTACTATCCAGGGTATCTGCACCGCCGATGTTACCAGCCAGTTCTCAGGGTTATCTTATGCCTGCACCAATGACTCAGTCTTCAGCACCTCAGAGTCAGACTCAGCTCGAGTGGAGGCACACTACTTCTTCGTCAGGGATGTAGCCGATAAATATCGAGATGGGACGAGTTTTTGCCATCACCAGAGATGAGGCACAGCGGGCTGAGGGATCAGTCATACGGGGTATGGTTTCAGTTTATTCTATATACGTTGATACTTTGATTGATATCGGTAGTTCTCATTCATTCGTATCTAGAATATTTCTGGGTAGAGTTGGAAGGATCCCAATGGTTCGTTCTTGTGGGTTAGCAGTATCCTTGCCATCATGAGAGGTGCTGACTAGCCACCAAGAAATCAAGGGTTGCCCATTAGATTTTAACGGACATATCCTTACAGTGGACCTCCAGGTGTTGGAAATGATAGAGTTCGATATTATTCTCAGTATAGACTGGTTGGCCGCTTATCATGCTACAGTGGATTGTAGAGCAAGGGTGGTGACATTCCGACAACCAGATCAACCAGCTTGGGAATTTGTTGGTACTAGAGATGATGGATTATCCATTATATCGGCTTTACAGGCTCAGAGGTTATTGGCCCAGGGTTGTCAAGGTTATTTGCTATCTCTGGTCAAAGTTGCGAATGAAGGACTACCACCCCTCTTTGATGTTCTAGTAGTCCGAGAGTATCCAGATGTATTTCCAGATGAACTTCCAGGCTTGCCACCTCCTAGGCAAGTTGAATTTGCGATAAAGGTGATTCCAGGAATCGTGCCTATATCGAAACCTCCTTATCGGATGGCGCCAAAGGAGCTAAATGAACTTAAAGTTCAACTGCAGGAGTTGTTGGATAATGGATTCATCCGCCCTAGTGTTTCACCATGGGGAGCACCGGTACTCTTTGTCAAAAAGAAGGATGGATCGTTACGGTTATGTATTGACTATCGACAACTGAATGCAGTCACAGTTAAGAACAAATATCCACTGTCGAGGATAGAAGATTTGTTCGATCAGCTTAAGATTACATGTGTGTATTCTAAAATTGATCTGCGCTCAGGATATCATTAGCTTCGGATAAGAGATGAGGATGTTCAGAAAATAGCTTTCCGCACTCATTATGGGCATTACGAGTTTCTAGTGATGTCTTTCGGTCTCACGAATGTCCCAGCTGCATTTATGGACTTAATGAACCGGGTATTCCTGAGGTATATAGATCAATTCGTGATAGTGTTCATCGACGATATATTGATTTATTCTCGATCCGAGGAAGAGCATGAACAACATCTACGAATAGTATTGGAGACATTGCGACGGGAGCAGTTGTATGTCAAGTTTAGCAAGTGTGCATTCTGGTTATTCTCAGTGGGTTTTTTTGGACATATGGTGTCCAACAGAGGTATTTCTGTAGATCCCTAGAAGATTGAGGCGATTACTAGTTGGGAGCATCCAAAATCAGTTCAGGAGATTCGTAGTTTCCTTGGTCTGGCCGGGTATTATAGAAGATTCGTGGAGGGATTCTCGAGTATCGCCATGTCACTCACTCGTCTGACTCGGAAAGGGGTCAAGTTCACCTGGTCAGAGGCTTGTGAAACTAGCTTCCAGGAGCTTAAGCAACGGCTAGTTTCTGCACCAATCTTAGTGATTCCTTCTGGTGTTGATGGGATGGTTCTTTATACGGATGCTTCTATCCAAGGGTTTGGTGCAGTTCTGATGCAGTCCAACCGTGTGGTATCTTATGCCTCCCATCAACTAAAAGATCACGAGAGAAATTATCCAGTGCACGATCTGGAGTTAGCCGTCATTATTTTCGCATTGAAGATATGGAGGCACTACTTGTATGGGATTGCCTTTGAGATCTACACAGACCATAAAAGTCTGAAGTATCTGTTCACATAGAAAGAGCTGAATCTAAGACAGAGACGGTGGATGGAATATCTGAAAGATTACGACTGCATAATCCAGTATCATCCGGGAAAAACTAATGTGGTAGCAGATGCGCTGAGCAGGAAGTCTCGTGGAGTTATGGCCAGTCATCTGACAGCAGTTACTGATCTAGTCTAATAGTTCTCAAAGTTAGGATTGTCGGAACATAGTCAAACATCCCGGGGAGTATTGGTATCTATGGTTGTCCAGTCCGCCATTGCTGAGAGGATCAAGGAAGCACAAGTCAGTGACCAGCATCTACAGTTCTTGAGCAGCACGATAGACTCAGAACGTCAGACGGATTTCTCAAGTGACGAGAATGGTGTACTTCGTTTCCGAGGATGACTATGTGTTCCAGACACGCACCCGGTTAAGGAAGAATTACTACAGGAAACACATCAGTCGAGATTTATTATACATCCTAGTGGTACTCGGATGTACCGAGATTTGAAGCGTTTATACTGGTGGAACGATATGAAACGGGATATTGCAGACTTTATTTCACGATGCCTAGTATGCCAGCAAGTGAAGGCTGAACATCAGAAACCTGCTGGGTTACTTCAGGAAATTTCGATCCCGGAATGGAAGTGGGAGCATATCACAATGGACTTCATTACGGGATTACCCAGAACCCGTAAAGGACATGATGCGATTTGGGTGATCGTAGATCGATTGACAAAATCAGCTCACTTCCTTCCGATTCGTGGGACGGACTCATTGGATCGTCTAGCAGAATTGTACTGTCGGGAGATTATCAGATTGCATGGCGTACCTTTGAGTATCATATCTGATAGAGATTAGTGATTTACTTTGCGATTCTGGCAGAGTCTACAGTAGGTCATGAGCACAGAGCTTCAACTCAGTACAACATTTCATCCGCAGACAGACGGACAGTCCGAACGTACCATTCAGACTCTGGAGGATTTATTGAGATCTTGCGTCATGGATTTCGGTGGCAGTTGGGAGGATCACATTCCTTTAGTGGAGTTTGCCTACAACAATAGCTATCACTCTTCTATTCAGATGGCTCCTTTCGAGGTATTATATGGCAGACCCTGCAGATCTCCTGTGTTATGGGAGGAAGTTGGGGAACGACAGATATTGGGGCCTCAGAGTATCCAGCATGATGCAGAGTTGGTACGAGTGATCAGACGATGGTTATCTGAGGCACAGGATCGACAGAAGAGTTATGCGGACCGGAGGCAAAGGCTTCTGGAATTCTCAGTTGGGGACCATGTATTCCTATGAGTGTCACCCACCAAAGGAGTCAAGAGATTTGGGCTAAAAGGAAAATTAGCTCCACTCTACACTGGTCCATTTGAGATATTAGAGCGGATTAGAGGTGTAGCTTATCGGTTGGCTTTACCTCCGACACTTGCGGGTGTTCACAACGTATTCCATGTATCTATGCTGAGGAAATACGTGCCGCGATCTGACCATGTTATGAAAGAAGTTCCGATACCACTCCAGACGAATACGACTTATGAGGAGACTCCAGTGAGGATTCTTGGTCGCAAGGAGCGACAGTTGTGGAACAAAACCATTCGACTTGTAAAGGCGGGATGACAACATCATACGGATGATGAGGCTACATGGGAGCTGAAAGATATTATCCGAGCTCAATACCCTCATCTGTTTACCTGAGGTATATGGTTATGTTGGAATATGCTTGATCTATTTTTTGCATTTAAGTATGAAATTTGAGGACCAAATTTTTATAAGTGGGGGAGAATGTAAAATACCAGAAAAAAATGTTGAGTAATTAGGAGGATGCCCTAAGGCAAATTTAACGATCTTAAAGGGGTTTAATTGAAGCTGGGTTTACATCTTATAGGGTTATTGGATCCAACCCGTTAAACAAACCAACCCGACCCACTTCATCCCTTAAATCCCGATCCGAACTGATTCCTTCACGATCGCCTTCCGTTCCTCTTCCCCACCGCAGAATCCTCCGACTCCCGACCGTTTCCCAGCCGCCCGCATGAATGTCGTCGCTCCTCTCAGTAATCCATCTGCGGTTTCCTCCCACTCGCGATAATCTTTGCCTCTTTGCGTTCCCTTCCTCTCCGAAACGAAGACCTTGCTCGTCTGTTTTCTCCTCATCGTCGACGTTCGAGCTTTTCCTTTCTTCCTCACGGATCGCGTCTCGCGACCCCTCCTCGACGCGATCCCCTTTTCTTCGCGATCGACTTCGCCGACTCGCCATCGGTTCGCTCACCTTGCTGAGTGGCTCCTACGCCAGTGGCGACACGATTCTTGATCTTTGCGGTCCGTTCGTCGCCGAAGCAAGGTAAGGCACTGTCCATTCCTCATTTTTTTCCCTCGATTTTAGAAGGGATTCACTTGTGAACGAATGCCTGCGGTGGTTTTCCTTCGCTGAGCTTGACCTGTCAATTAGGGCAGCGACGTTGTTGTTGGAGTGTCCGGCGAACCAAGTAGATTAGGGGGAGATTCCGACTGTCGGTAAGTTTGATCTCTCCTCCGTTTACCTTGTTGTTCATCTTCCTTGGCTAAGCCGATTTTTGGTTTGGGCAGCGGTCTCGAGCAATTGAACGGGGCTGCCAAGTTTCGAGGAGTTGCTGCCGGTGAGGATTAAATTGCCGATAAGCAAGTCATCTTCCGTTTTGGTTCTGTTAGTGCAGATCAATTCATTGTTGCCCTTGATTTAGCTAGTTAACAATGGTTAAATAGTTAGGTATCTAAATTGGTGGAACTGTGTGGCTGTGATTGTGGTTGCAGCAGGCAGTTGGAAGTTGATTCGCGACCTCTGTCAAAATTAGGGCAGCAAGGAACTGATCGGGCAAACTGAGCAATTGGGGGAAAGTTCCAACTGTTGGTAAGCTTAGTTTATCACATGTTCATCAGTGATTGTTGCTATTTGAATTTCTATTATCGTACAGCCGTGAGTGATCGGAGGAATGGAGTAGGCTGTGAGTGGAGGTTAGTCAGTTGTGAGGTTTTGTTTGGGTGTTTAACCAGCTGTGAAGCAGTAGCTTTGTTTGGGCTACGAATAGAGATGTGTATCGGTGTGAATATGGGTTAGATTTATACTTAATTTGTTAGTGATCCTGTTACATCAAATTAAGTATAAAAAGATTAAATCTTCATGAGATTGATTTTGTTTAGTGGATATGGTGTTGGATGAGTAGGTTAGCACTTTTGCTAATTGAAAACGGTGGGTTAAATTAAATAGTCAAGTCTGGCTATTTGAGCTTCTAATTCGTATTCGATAAAGGGACACGAATATAGAAACGATAGAATAGTAAATTATATAATTGTTGTATGCTTGAACATAACCACAATGTTTGAAATGTTCAGAACGTGGATACGAGACGGGTCCGCGGCCGTGAGGATTTTATTACTACGAGCATTTACAGTAGGTGGGTAATTCCTACCTTGGTCAGGTAGTTTAATGCATACAGATTTAGATGCATGATCATCTTATATGATCATGTTACCTTAACTCTATTCTTATTCATCTTGCGCTTGATACTTTACCTTTGACTATTAACTCCATTGCTGCTATCATGTTTATTTTACCATGATTAGGAGTTATATATATAGGTGATGTAAGTAACTTAGAATTTGTTTAAGTGCAAGTAGTAAAGTCCGGATGACAACCTGATTGTAAATTGGGCAAAAAGGTCATCCGTATGTAGATAATATCTTGAACCTAGGGTTAGTTATAGTACCCTTAGGTTGCATGTTTACTATCGACCATGTATTATGTAAATGGTCAGGTAAATGATATTTAGTATGTCGCTACGGACCGGTGGTCCTAGCCTGTATAGTCAGTTTGAGTACGACTCTCTACAGGATAGAGAGTGTGTTGATTTGGTTAGTATGACTCTCTGTAGAATAGAGAGTCTATGGTGGATGTCTGTATGTGAGACATTGCATTTATGTCATTTGCATGCACGCTGACGACGAGGTCTCCCTTGTGGTTGAGAGTATTGCCAGTCATCCTGCCTCCACGGTTACTCATAGGAGGAGTAATCGGTGTGAGGGCAGAGCATTATGGTACCGCACTCTACCACTATAGACGGTGGTAGTTGAATTTGCATGTCATAGTCCTGCGTGTGTGGCACTCGACCGCTCATGGGTAGTGACTGTCGGAGTGGCCAACAGCAGGGATCCCCATCGTGTAGCTTGCTCTTTACGCTTATATACTACTCGATCATACTGCCCACTCGGCCACTCGAGAGTAGTGGTTGGTGTTGAGTTGGGAAAGTTGTCATGCTCGAGCCATCGAGTCCACACTGGGGTTGTGGTAGCTTTAGGGTGAGCCGACATGACCATGCATGATGCATTGCCGACTTATGACATTTTTGCATATTACCATATATATACATATATGCATGTATATATATATGGATGATTGTGATTAGTATACATATATAGATGCAGTCTATATATATATGCTTATTGTGATGCTCCATTTGTATGTACTATACTTGTTGTATTTGTTTGTACATATTCATACATGCTATTGTATTTTCTGTATGGTAGTAGGTCGGTACTTGCATACTTGTTGGTTATTCACTGTGATACTCTCGACCCATATCAGGATGTAGTATGAGATAGTACTATTCTTTATACCTTATGTTGTGGATATGTGCTCAGGTTGGATAGGTGTAGCGCAGCAGACGTTCAAGTATGTCTGCATTTCATATTGGCTTTTGATTAGAAGGTATATACATGGATATGTTATCATGCTAGTGATACCTGTAGATTTTTCTATCGAAATACATGTGATATTAATATATACATGTTTTTCTATTACCTGCTGAGTTTTACTCACTTCCACGGACCCTGGGTTTTTCTATCACCCAGGTAACAGGTTGAAGTATTCATGACGGCTTGGAGCTGCGCCGGCGATCCATCCCATCTCCGCTTTTCTGAGTCTCTCGAGGATTTGTGTTTACGTTATGGATTTTGTTCTATGTCATGGACTCTAGTTTATGTATGAACTTCGTCTTTATGTTGTGGACTTTGTTTTGTGTCGATGTTTTATGTACGGTTTTAGTACTGTAGACTTGTCCGGTGTTGTACACCTGTATGTTTTGGTATATTTGTTGTGGGTATGTGGTTGTTATTTCCACTGTGGTTGTTATGTTATATTATGTTATTGTTGTGGGCCTACGAGCCTTGTATTAATCCGAAATGTTGCCACGTACAGGGGAGATGTCGTCCGTTTGATTTTCGGTACGGTATACTCTCGGGCGTGACAGTCATACACACTATTTACATTCTGAAACACCACACTCAAATGCTATAGTTCTGAGGACCTGACAAACTTAGAATGGATTAAAACTAGAAGAACCTAAACCAGTTTTACAACCTGTCATTTCTATCTTATACAAAGATTGAAGTGGAAGTTTGAATGTTAGATTTTCAAGATATCTTCGGGGCATAGTGGAAAAAGATATCTCTATAAAAGAAGATGTAAACATGATGAACAAAGAAGAAATAAATTACTCAGAATTATTATGACAATTGAAAAGAAAATATTTGGCAATAACCACACAATTATAATTGTCACATTACAGTAAATAAGCTCATGAACTAAATTTGATGAATGTTGAAACAAGAGAGGTATTTGATGATTATCAACAGAAGTAACATCACAAATAACACAACAAGAATTATAGGAGTCAAAAAAATTTGACAAAAAATATGAAAAATTAGAAGAGAATATGAGATTATATTTAGATGAAGATAAAAATATAATAGTCAAATGTAATACAGAGGATGATGACATCATAAACATACAAAATGACTTAATAGATATTGAACCCACAATAACATCAAGACCACCTGGTGAGATAACTTACTTAGAAAGTACAATGAGAATGATGGATTACGGATAAAGACATCCTCCTAGAAGACAAGTATGATCTTATCCAAATAACAACCCATTATTAATGACTATAAGTAGGAAAAGGTTTCCTGAAATGATTTTTTTTTTGAAAAGTTGTAGTATTACTAAACATAATAGAATATGATCCACAATTATATGACACATAATTAGAACAGTGGATAGTCTCTATAAAAAGAGATTACCAAGTCAGACATGAAAAGGATATAGGAACAAGAGAAGTCATGATATGAATAGAGGAAAATTACTTAAGAGACATAATCAGCTAAGCCTGAGAAGCACTTAAGGATAAGTTCCTAGAAGAAATTAACAAAATAACTGGTCAAGGAAATAATATTTTAAATTTTTACTACGTCATGCATAAAATACTTACAGCTAGAGATCCCAACACAAGATTAGACTTAAGACAAAGAAGTCATGAGAGATTTAGAACTTCAATTACATAATTAGAACTAGATCAAACTTTTTTGTAACGATTTTTTAGCACTTACATTAGTATCCGAGAATTATTATAATCTGACACTGAGGGAGAAGTTGTTTAGTAAGTTACTTGGAGATCTAGAAAAAGAAATTCACAAAACATGGATAGACCTAAATGTACCCCCAAATTATGACAACGTGGAAGTAAGAATTCAACATATAATAAGTAAACTTAAAGGAAAATATATCTACATTCAAATACAAAGATAATTAAAAAATCAACAATATAGGTTTTATAGTCAAATATATATTCCACACCAATATAAAATCACACCTAACAAAAACAAGGTCATATCCAAGCGGATGATTAGAAAACTACAATACATATCACCAAAAAGGAAACCCAAGGAAGTGTATTACCTAAGAAAAAATATAGCTAGAAAACCTTACTTAGATAAAGAGAAACACGTCAGACGATTTAAACCCAAGAAAATATATTCAACCACAATAACATATTTCGCCTGTAATGAATCAGACCACTTATCCTCAATATGTCCAAATAGAAAAAAATTTATATACAAAAGAAGCAACCCTGGTAGGATATACAAACCTAGACCTAATAGAAATACAATCAGACATTTCCGACTCATCGTCTATATATTCAATCATATCTGTCAATGATATGGAAGAAATAATGTCGACCTCGGACTATACTATAGTAGATTCATTTACTACAAAATTTTATGGAATATCTGAAAAATATGGTGTTACACAAAATTATGGATAACAAGATTATTTTGACTCCTTAAGCAAGACAGAAGATTTACAAGACCTATCAAACATAGGTTTAAACTTAATGTACAATCAACATCACTTTCCAATAAATTTATTGGAGTATAAACTGTCAGATTGCCCACACGACTGGATCAGAAGGAGCATGTCATTTCCTTTCTATCCGGATTTTATCTTGCAAGCATTAAAAGGGGAACACGTAAAATTTGTAAAAAAAAATAAATATGTAACTCTTACAAGAAAAACACAATATACTGATACTTGAAATACAGATGGCAAAAAAAAAAATATGTGAAACAATTTACTAGACACTAGGTATTAGTCTTAGAAACTCGAACCAATTTATTAGAATTTGAAGTTGTCTCCTTACGACAATAGCTAGACAATCAACCATATGAAGAATGTGAGTATCCCATTGTGCTTAAACAATTAGGTAAACTATCTGAATATTCTAATCAACCGATCAAAGACTCTGGCATGGTCTTCATTCAGACTCCTAGTATTTGTAACACTGCAAATCAGTTGACATTCGAGTACAATGCACTTTAGTAGTTCAAAGACATGAGCTCAATATCCATGCATTTCTTGATAGTGTTGAACCAACTCCACCATCGACGAAAAATTACTTATAATAGTGTTGCCTGAAAGACTAATTAAAGTCACAAACCAACCATTGATAAGTTGTCACGCCCGGAGAGCATGCCATGCCGAAAAGCAAACGGACGACATCTCCCCTGTACGTGGCAATATTTCGGGTTAATACAAGGCTCGTAGGCCACAACAACAACAACAAATATATATGTAAACAAACCACCACAACATAACAAACTAACTACCACAAATATACAGCGGAAACATAAAACAACCACATCATAACTACATACAGTGCATACCGGTATAACTGACACATCACAACATAACGGAATAGTGACAAAATCCCAATCCACAAGTTCACAATGCAGTACATCACGAAAACTCCAAATATATAACACAACGTACGGAAATTCCAAAACAAACACAGGAGCCTCGGAGGTGAGATGAGATGTCAGCCTGCTCAGACTTCTAAAACATATATATATCAAATATCACATGTAATTCAACAGTATAACCTAAAGGTACAACAGGTATACCAGCACCGTATATAAATACATGCATATACCGTCTAACCAAATAAACAATGTATAACGCAGACATACCTGAACGTCTGCTACGCTACTCTGATCCAACCTGAGAATATATCCAACATATATAACAGAAAGAGTAATACTAACTCATAATATACTCATGATACAGGTCAAGGTATCTAATGGTCTATCCAACAAATATACAAGTATCCGACACAACTATATAACAGATGCAAGAAGCATGCATGAATATGATGTACAACCAAATGCAACAAGCATAGTACAATCAAATGCAACATCACAATAAGCATATATATATATAAACTGCATATATATATATATATTAATCACAACCATCCATATATATAGATACATGCATATATGTATATATATGGTAATATGTAAAGTGTCATAAGATACGGCAATGCAGTATGTGTTGGGTTTCCGGCACCGCGGCGTGTGTGTGTTCGATCATGTTTCGTAAACATAAGCACAGCGGAAGCAATTAAAAATAATAAATACTCCTATTTATTACAACACACACAACACACGCATGCTATTACAACAAGTGTAGACATAACCGTAAATTAAAATTGCAATAAAAGAAATTAAACTACGTTATACCTTCCGTATGACGTGTAGCGGGAACGGCATCAACCGGAACGATCCTCGTAAGAATCGTCTCTATCCGTATCCACGCCGAGCTCCTCGGGATGACTTCGCTAAGTCACGAGCTTCGTCTTCGTACGGGTTACTAGCCTCGTGTTGAAGACGACGTGATCGAGAGATGATCACGATCCGAATCCAAATTCGGATCCAAAACGAGTTCTCAAAACTCGCTTCTCCGGAGAGGTATTCGTCAACCGTTTGACGAATCCTTCGTCCTCCACCTCAGAGGATTACCGGAGATCAAATCCCCGGTATGTTAGCCGCTGTCGGAGCACTAACCGTCGTCCACACGACGCTCCGACGAGAGGAGAAGAAGCTGTCCAGAAAAACTGGACAGCTTGGTGGAGGAGATAGGCGCCGGCCAACAAAGGAAGCCAAGTGCTCACCTTGATGCCAAACCTAAGGAGGATCGCCGGAACTCTTCCGCAGCAGCTCGACGCCGGCGAGGAGGAAGGAAGCCGCCTTGGACGCCGGTTGGAGGAGCTATGGTGGGCGGCAACATAAGTGGCGGCAACAATGTGTTGGCGCTAGGGTTTGGATGATTGGATTAGTTAGGGTTTAACAATCCCTTAAGCCCACTTTTATAGAGAACTAATTCTCTTAATGGTTAATGGATCATATCCATAAAGCCCGTTAACCCGCTCCATTAAGATAAGTTAAAATAAACCAAACCATGATGGTTTATTTTAAGTTAAAACGAACCGAACCAACTTTTGGTTCATTCGTTTAAAATAAACCAAACCTTTTGGTTTATTCTTATCCATTGGATTAGAACCAAACCATTTTGGTCCATCCATTACGTCTTCATAAGACACGGCCCATCCACGCTTCCATTGCGACTGAAACAATTTCATGCTCGCTTTATGTTTAGTCCAACCAAACATAGTTTCTCTCGGTCTGAGAATCCCATTCTCAAGCTCGTTTTAAATCCTTTGGATTACACTCGTTGTGCGTGTGACCAAATAGGTTCTCGGTTTATGTTGGCCGTCTATAATTAACCATTAATTATAGAGCGATCATGAGTGGCACCTAGTAGTACATCATGATCCCCAATTAACCAAAAGATCAACGGTTGATCCGAACTATTTCAAACCCTTCAGCAACTCGAATGAATCGTGCCCCATTCCCTTCACTCATCTTATACCCACTTGGTTCAGGACATGGTCTATAGTGTCAGTCCCCACTAGGCTGACTACGTCACACCTAGCCCAAGTATCATTTCCTCGTCCTACGGATTCTAGTTACTCCACATGTATCGAAGAGTACCTTACTCTAAACATGTAATGCTTTGGCCAAAGACTTTAGTAACAATCCGACGAGAGGCCATGGGTATACATCTCCTCGCAAGGAGTGGTGAATCCTTTATAGGCTATTCAAACACCTTCGATCATTTCGACTTATACCCAATCATCCCGGGTCCACATCTCCTCGGAGATGTTTGCTTAAGATGTCAAAGCATAAGTCTCCATGATCAAGATGACTTGAATACCGCAAGTCAAAGGAACATCGCACTTAAGCCACAGTAAGAACTTCATTGACATATCTATATATGCAGAGAACCATATGAAGTCTTACAGCTGGTCACTCCAATGAACTAGTTACCATAACTAGCATCCACGATCAACTCCGGACATCACTATGTCTCCAGCCAGTGAGAATCAGCTGCTTGGATACACCAAAGAGTATACCTCGTGCTAGTCTCGACAGAATTGATGGTGTCCAAATCCATCAATTCATCGACTAGGGATAATTCCGATACATCACAATTACACACGTAGAGATACTCACTAGTTGTGATCCAATCACAAATTCTCTCATGCTGTGAATCGTATCGTGAACATCCAGTAAATGAGTTTAAGATCCAATCAAATACATGAAACACGTATACTCAAATAGTGAATCTTCATTTATCATATAAATGGTTCATACATAAGGCGATTGCCTTAGGACATCTCTCATATATTACTAACAGACTCCCACTTGGCCTAATGCCAATCGCTACGATATCCAATACCATAAGCTCTAACATGACCCTCAAACTTACTTTGAGGTAATGCTTTAGTCAAAGGATCCGCTAAGTTCCTTTCAGTGGGAATTTTCTCGATTTGTATTTCGTTCCTACTGATGATCTCTCTGATAAGATGATAGCGGCGAAGCACATGTTTGGATCATTGATGAGACCACATCAAGTTCAGAGATGAACTTCTCGATCCAAACCGCTTCCTTTGCTGCTTCCAAAGCTGCAATGTATTCTGCCTTAGTGGCAGAATCCGCTATAGTGTCAAGCTTGGAACCTTTCCAACTTATTTCGCCTCCATTCCAGGTGAATACATACCCAGACTAAGACATGGAATCATCCTTGTCTGTCTGGAGCTGGCATCCGTATACCCACGTATCACCATGTACCCTTCTCCATATATTAGGAACACATCCTTAGTTCTTCTCAAGTACTTAAGGATCGTCTTAATAGCCGCCCAATGATCCATTCCTGGATCAGACTGGTATCTGCTCGTGACACTCAGAGCATACGATACATCGGGCCTCGTACATAACATAACATACATGATAGATCCTATTGCGGATGCATAGGGAATCTTACTCATGCAAATCCTCTCGTCTTCTGTGCGTGGACACATAGACTTCGAAAGGTGTACCCCATGCCTGATGGGCAGATAACCTTTCTTGGATTCCGACATGCTAAACCTCTTTAGCACTCGGTCTATATATGTAGACTGCGAAAGACCAAGCAACCGTTTCGATCTATCTCTATAGATCTTAATCCCAAGGATGTAGGTTGCTTCTCCCAGGTCTTTCATGGAGAATATCTTGGATAACCAAACCTTAACTGACTGTAAGATTGACACATCGTTTCCTATAAGTAATATGTCATCGACATACAATACTAGGAACACGACTGCACTCCCACTAACCTTCTTGTACACACAAGGTTCGTCTGGATTTTGTGAGAAATCAAACTTTTTGATCGTCTCATCAAAACGGATATTCCAGCTCCTGGATGCTTGCTTCAATCCATAAATGGATCATCGCAACTTGCATACCTTGGTTTTATCAATCGATGTGAAACCCTTAGGCTGTATCATATACACGTCCTCGAGCAAGTTTCCATTAAGGAAAGCTGTTTTCACATTCATCTGCCATATCTCATAATCATAATGAGCTGCTATGGCCAGGAGCATCCGAATGGATTTAAGCATAGCTACAGGCGAATAGGTTTCGTCATAATCAACACCTTGCTTTTGACGATATCCTTTCGCCACCAATCTAGCCTTATAGGTAATCACATTACCATCCATGTCGGTTTTCTTCTTGAAAACCCACTTGCACCCTATAGGCTTTATGCCTTCAGGTGGGTCAACCAAGTTCCAAACTTGGTTTTCGTACATGGAATCCATTTTCGACTTCATGGCACCAAGCCACTTATCCCTTTCTGAACTTGTCAGCACTTCTTCATAACTGGTAGGCTCCTCATCATCAATGAGTAACACGTCGTTCGATTCTCTTACGAGAAATCCATATCTCTCAGGAATATTGCGTGTTCTACCAGATCTACGAAGATGTGGTGTTACAATAGGTCCAGCCGATTGCTCATCACTATGAGTTGTCGGCTGTTGTGCTTCACCAGGTATCTCATTAATGTCTATTTGAGTCTCTCGAGCCTCCTCAAGCTCGACGACACTCCCACTGTTTTCTTGCAAGAGAAACTCTTTCTCTAGAAACACAGCATGCCTTGGAACAAAACACATTTTGTTCCACAGGATGATAGAATTGGTAACCCCTTGTTTCCTTAGGGTATCCAATAAATAGACATTTATCAGACTTAGCATCCAGTTTGTCTGATACAGTCCGCTTCACATAAGCAGGACAACCCCATATCTTCAAGTAAGATACATGAGGTTTCTTACTAGCCCATATCTCATATGGAGTAGTAGAGACTACCTTGGTAGGCATTACATTTAACAAGTAAACGTATGCGAAGTGCATAACCCCAAAAGGACTTGGGAAGAGTCGCATGATTCATCATTGACGACCATGTCCAACAAGGTTCGATTCGCCTCTCGGATACACCATTATCTTGTGGTGTATAGGCGGAGTCCATTGAGACAATATGCCATTGTCTCTTAGATAATCAAGAAACTCTTGACTTAAGTATTCACCACCTCGATCCGATCGAAGTATTTTAATACTTTTGTCATGTTGTTTTTCTACTTCATTTCTGAATTCTTTGAACCTTTCAAAGGCTTCAGACTTGTGTTTCATCAAGAACACATACCCAAACCGTGAGTGATCATCGGTGAAGGTAATGAAGTAGTTATAGCCTCCTAAAGCTTGAGTTGACATAGGTCCACATACATCAGTATGTACTAGACCTAGTAACTCTCCCACTCGTTCACCTTTTCCAGTAAAAGGTAACTTAGTCATCTTGCCTTTTAAGCATGATTCGCATGTATCGTATGAATCCAATTCAAACGATTCCAGAATTCCACATCGGTGTAATTCGGACATGCGTTTCTTGCTTACATGGCCAAGATGACAATGCCACATGTAGGAGTCTATTTGATTATCCTTTCGAGCACGCTTGTTGCTCGCTTCGATATTGCAAATGTCACTGGATACGTCCAACGTATATACACCATTGCTTAAAGTTCCAGTCCCATAAAGAACCCCATTCAAAGTTATGTAACAACAATTGTTACTAAAAGTCAAATGGAACCCATTTCTATTTAGACAAGAAATAGAAATGATGTTCTTTATCAACGAAGGAACATACTAGCAATTGTCCAGTTCTAAGACAAGTCCTACAGGGAGTTCCAACAAATACGTTCCGATGGCGAGTACAGCAACCGTTACTCCATTCCCAACCCGTAAATTTGACTCTCCCCCTTGACGAGTCTTCTTCTATTCCTTAGCCCATGTATGTCATTACATATATGTGAGCCACACCCAGTATCAAATACCCAAGTGTCTGAGGAAATAGAATGACAATCAATAAAGAAGATTTCTGAAGAAGATGGGGCATCCGATGCCTTATCCTTCTTCACGAACTCAAGATAAATCTTGCACTTTCTTCACAAATGGCTCTCCTTGCCATAATGATGGCAAGTTTCCTTTTGTGCTAGTTCTACCTTCTTAGCCTTTTTCTTCTTTCCCTTCTGCTGTTCCTTTGACTTCCTCTTAGAACCTTTCTTCGAGGAATCAACTAACAGCACCGTCCCCTCGATGCTTCTCGAAGACTCCACGGTCTTGACGTATTGGCAGACCACAGATGAACCTCCTAGCATCTCGGAGGTGAAGAGGAGCTTTGAGACTTGAACCTTTGAATCTCACTTGCTCATCAACCAACTCACGAGATGAAGGACTACGATATGAGCATCCATATGCTCATGCCGCTTCGTAGCTTGGGTTCCATCGCGCTAGCATGACGCGCAACTCATTTGTTCGTAATCACTCACATGTTTCGATAGGCCAACAATTGGTCCAAAATTGCATCGATCTAGGATGGGCGGGAAGAGGCGCTTCGAGGACATACGCAAGCTTTTCCACCTTGAGAACAATTCTCAAGTTTCTAAGCTAGTCCAAGAAGTTCGGCCCAGTCAATTTATTTGAATCCAAAATGGAACGCAAATTCAAACACATCAAGATCAATATATTAACTTAGAAATACAAAACGAGCATATATGAGAAAGATGATTTTAAAATGCATCAATATACATTTATAAATCCCATTCATTTTTTGAATTTCAAAAAAAAACCCCAAAATCACTTCGGGAGATTGTAGGTCCATTCCGAATGGGTTGATATCCATCATAGTTATGAACAACCTTGGAGAGAGTCCAACAAGCCATTCATAACTACGACGGTAGGTATCTTCTATACCGATTGCATATCACGTATATGCAACTATCACAATGTGCTATCAACTATTTGAATGTTCACACATACATCGGGTTGTTAACACATTAACAAGTATGCATCATATGCATAGCACCCAACTTCACCTCCCTTTACATCGACCTTGGAGAGAGTCCAACAAACCGATGCTCCAGGTTAAAGCCAACCCATTAATCAGGACATAGTTTTAATATGGTTAGAGCGCATTCAACCAATTAGCCCAGCTTGGAGAGAGTCCAACAACCAAAGCTAACGATTGACCTCTGACTCTTACCATATTAGTATTAAACTATTCCATGGTTTGAACATATTCAGGTTCGAGCTGGGCTTGGAGAGAGTCCAACAACCCAAACAAGAAACAGAACTCTGGTTCTAACCATATTAATGGAAGGTGTAGGCTTTAATATTGATTAAGGGTTTTTATGTCTCATCCTCTTTGCATGCAAATAACTATTATCTACATGGCATGGCATACATAGCATACATCTACATGTCACGACACGCATGGCATAATGTTGCATCTAATGCAATTACATGGCATACAATTATGTCATGTATATAATTTCCTTATATGTCATAACTATTTATGGAAATAAAATATGTTTAAGATTTGATTCTCCAAATCAAATCATAATTAAATTAGGAAACAAATTTCCAAATCTAATCACATATTTTATTCATGGAATTATTTGATTAAGGAAAATCTATTTAGGAAACCAATTTCCTAAATCATTAAAACTACTTATGGAAATAAAATATTTTAAGATTTGATTTCCCAAATCAAATCATGATTAAATTAGGAAATAAATTTCCAGAATCTAATCAAATATTTTATTTATGGAAAATATCAATTTCCATAAATACTTCCAACTTTCCAAAAGTGGAAGATTTCCATAAATACTTCTAGACTTTCCAAAATTAAAAATTTCCATAAATACTTCTAAATTTCCAAAATTCAGAAAATTTCCAGAAATACATTATGACTATCGCAAAACTATTTTACGATTATGTCGAAACACAACCTGGGCTCTGATACCACTGTTGGGTTTCCGGCACCGCGGCGTGTGTGTGTTCGATCATGTTTCGTAAACATGAGCACAACGGAAGTAATTAAAAATAATAAATACTCCTATTTATTACAACACACACAACACACGCATGCTATTACAACAAGTGTAGACATAACCGTAAATTAAAATTGCAATAAAAGAAATTAAACTACGTTATACCTTCCGTATGACGTGTAGCGGGAACGGCATCAACCGGAACGATCCTCGTAAGAATCGTCTCTATCCGTATCCACGCCGAGCTCCTCGGGATGACTTCGCTAAGTCACGAGCTTCGTCTTCGTACGGGTTACTAGCCTCGTGTTGAAGACGACGTGATCGAGAGATGATCACGATCCGAATCCAAATTCGGATCCAAAACGAGTTCTCAAAACTCGCTTCTCCGGAGAGGTGTTCGTCAACCGTTTGACGAATCCTTCGTCCTCCACCTCAGAGGATTACCGGAGATCAAATCCCCGGTAAGTTAGCCGCTGTCGGAGCACTAACCGTCGTCCAAACGACGCTCCGACGAGAGGAGAAGAAGCTGTCCAGAAAAACTGGACAGCTTGGTGGAGGAGATAGGCGCCGGCCAACAAAGGAAGCCAAGTGCTCACCTTGATGCCAAACCTAAGGAGGATCGCCGGAACTCTTCCGGCAGCAGCTCGACGCCGGCGAGGAGGAAGGAAGCCGCCTTCTGGACGCCGGTTGGAGGAGCTATGGGCTGGGCGGCAACACAAGCTGGGCGGCAACAATGTGTTGGGCGGCTAGGGTTTGGATGATTGGATTAGTTAGGGTTTAACAATCCCTTAAGCCCACTTTTATAGAGAACTAATTCTCTTAATGGTTAATGGATCATATCCATAAAGCCCGTTAACCCGCTCCATTAAGATAAGTTAAAATAAACCAAACCATGATGGTTTATTTTAAGTTAAAACGAACCGAACCAACCTTTGGTTCATTCGTTTAATATAAACCAAACCCTTTGGTTTATTCTCATCCATTGGATTAGAACCAAACCATTTTGGTCCATCCATTATGTCTTCATACGACACGGCCCATCCACGCTTCCATTGCAACTGAAACAATTTCATGCTCGCTTTATGTTTGGTCCAACCAAACATAGTTTCTCTCGGTCTGAGAATCCCATTCTCAAGCTCGTTTTAAATCCTTTGGATTACACTCGTTGTGCGTGTGACCAAATAGGTTCTCGGTTTATGTTGGCCGTCTATAATTAACCATTAATTATAGAGCGATCATGAGTGGCACCTAGTAGTACATCATGATCCCCAATTAACCAAAAGATCAACTATTGATCCGTGAACTATTTCGAAACCCTTCAATGAATAATCGTGCCTCATTCCCTTCACTCATCTTATACCCACTTGGTTCAGGACATGGTCTATTGTGTCAGTCCCCACTAGGCTGACTACGTCACACCTAGCCCAAGTATCATTTCCTCGTCCTACGGATTCTAGTTACTCCACATGTATCGAAGAGTACCTTACTCTAAACATGTAATGCTTTGGCCAAAGACTTTAGTAACAATCGACGAGGCCATGGGTATACATCTTCCTCGCAAGGAGTGGTGAATCCTTTATAGGCTATTCAAACACCTTCGATCACTTCGACTTATACCCAATCATCCCGGGTCCACATCTCCTCGGAGATGTTTGCTTAAGATGTCAAAGCATAAGTCTCCATGATCAAGATGACTTGAATACCGCAAGTCAAAGGAACATCGCACTTAAGCCACGGTAAGAACTTCATTGACATATGCAGAGAACCATATGAAGTCTTACGGCTGGTCACTCCAATGAACTAGTTACCATAACTAACATCCACGATCAACTCCGGACATCACTATGTCTCCAGCCAGTGAGAATCAGCTGCTTGGATACACCAAGGAGTATACCTCGTGCTAGTCTCGACAGAATTGATGGTGTCCAAATCCATCAATTCATCGACTAGGGATAATTCCGATACATCACAATTACACACGTAGAGATACTCACTAGTTGTGATCCAATCACAAATTCTCTCATGCTGTGAATCGTATCGTGAACATCCAGTAAATGAGTTTAAGATCCAATCAAATACATTTATCATATAAATGGTTCATACATAAGGCGATTGCCTTAGGACATCTCTCATATATTACTAACAGTATGCATGGTCATGTCTGCGCACCCCTACTCGCTACCACGACCCCAGTGTGGCCTAGGTGGTACGACATGACAACTGTCCCAACTCAACACCAACCACTGCTCTAAAGTGACCGAGTGGACAGTATGATCAAGTAGCATATGAGCGTAAAGAGCTCGCTACACAACGGGGGTCCCTGCTGCTGGCCACTCCGATTGACACTGCCAATGAGTGGTCGAGTGTCACGCACCCAAGACAACTGCACGCAACTCCAACTACCACTGTATATAGTGGTAGAATGTGGCACAACAAATGCTCTGCCCTCACACCAGTTACTCCTCGAGGAGTAACCTGGGAGGTAAGATAACTGACGACTCTCTCAACCCCAAGGGAGACTATGTCGTCAGAATGCATGCAAATGACATGAATGTACTGTCACACGTACAGACATCTACCATAGACTCTCTATTCAACAAAGAGTCGTACCCATCTAATCAATACACTCTCTATCCTATAGAGAGTCGTACTTAACTGATCGATGGACTCTCTACCCTGTAGAGAGTCATACTCAACTGATCATAACTCCCTATCCAATAGAGAGTCGTACTCAACTGATCGACGCACTCTCTATCCTGTAGAGAGTCGTACTCGACTAATCATATCAAGCTGGGACCACCGGTTTGTAGCAACACACTAATCACCCTTCACTTAACCATTACACAATACATGGTTGGTAATAAGTATGCAACATACGAGTATTGGAAATAAATCCTACATTTAGGACATTACCTATCCACGGATGACCTTTTTGCCAATTTATAAATTGGATCATCACCCGTACTCTAACATCTACACCCTACTAAACATCTAGGCCTATTTGCATCACATCTATAACCCTAAATCATAATAAAGAAAATGTGATATCAACCTTTGAGTAAATATAGCCAACAACAAGTATCAAGCATAAGATAAATAAGAGCAGGGTCAAGATAATATGAACACCTAACATGCTCATATCTACGACTAAATCTGAATGTAATTACATCTACCTGACCAGGGTAGGAAATTATCCACCTGCTGTAAATGCTCGTAGTGCTAGAGTCCTCACGTCCGCGGACCGATCTCGTATCCACGTTCTGCAAATATCATCAATTATAATTTAGTGCAAGCATACAACAAAATACGAATTAACTACTACGTATTTCCTCATATCCATATTCTTTATTGAATACGTGTTATAATTTCCATTTGTAGCCGAGATCAGAGCATCACCCAGCTCGATTGACAACCAACATTTCGCACTAGTTTCAGGACCTGACTTACCTCAACCAAGTCCTCATTACTCGCCTTGAAAGGGTGCATCACCACCCATAATCACGCTAAATCAGAGATCTAACCACTCTAATTGACACACTCCATTCCAACCGACTCTTTTCCACTTAGCCCCAACCGAGCTAATCCCAATACCAACCATTCAAAGTCATTGCAGCCCCTTAGCGACCAAGTGCAGCCTTCTCTTTTCACTCACAGCCACCCTAACACATGATTCCCGTTCAACACTTCACAACCAAACCCATACATTACCATACTTACCGAATATCCACCGATATACAATCGAAGGACAATCAACAACAATCCACGAAAGAAACTTCACTAAGCTCTCAACTCACTGTCCATCCAACGAATCCAAAATTGAATTCATAGCACAAAAGGGAGAACTGACCTTGCTTACCAACACTTAAAGCTTCACCAACAGTTAATCCTCACCGGCAGCAACTCCACAGAACCGACAGCCCCCCTTTTTCCCAAATTCCACCGTCTGCCGGTAACCTACCACTGCCCAAAATAGATCAAGCTCAATGGCAAGAAGACTATAGCTCGTCCAAGGTAAGACGAAAATCAGCCCCTTACCTAATTTCACCGGCGAACTCAACGCCCCCAAGCACTGCCCTAGCTCCTGCTGGAACTCTCGGCTCCGACAGTAAGTCGTCGATTTTCCCTATCTGAGCACAGTGCCTTCGCCGTCGACCCAAGCCCCCCAAATCGCGAGTCTCCTTCGTTGCTCTGGTTTGTCCGCGAGCACCGTCGAGGGGACGTCGCTTGTCGTCGTCCACTCACGCAGAGGAGCCGACGAAGTCCCGACGATAGGAGTCGGAGAGGTTGCGCAAGGAGAAGGAGAGAAAGTGAGAGAGATGGGTTCGCGAGAATGGGAGACATCGACTGGCGCTGTGGTCGCGGAGAAGATAAAGGAGTAAGGTCGCGATCGGAAAATGCTCGACGAGAAATTAAAGTCAACGGCGCGGAAATAGCTCTATTAATGAAACGGATCGGGTTGGCAGATAAACGGATCGAATTTCAAATCCTTTAAGCCCTTTAACCCCTTCTAAGCAAAGAGGGTCTTAGAAATCTCCATTCGAGTCCAAAAAAATTCCTAAAAATTTCTGAAAAATTTCTTAAGGTATTCTCCTAACTACCCAACATTTATTTATTTATTTATTATTTTTTTCTGTGGTATTTTACATAAGTACTCAATTTGATGGCTAGAAATTAACTTGTCATAAATATATTAAAAATGTTCATTTAAAATTTTTTACACAAATTGTGGACAATAGCTCCTCACTTACTTCATCCCATCTCTGGGTTCTACCTCTCCATCACTCCAACATACAACTCATTTTGGACTTGAATTTTTTAGTAGCTTTTGATAGAGCCTTGCTATCTACCAAGGACTATGCCAATTTCCTCTCTTCACCTATAATTGCTCCAATTTTGTCAGACTATTCCTCAGAGTTTCGCGCCTCGAAATGTGGTGAACTCCCTAGAGGTATTTTAACCCCTAAACTAGACTGCTCACCTACTAATTGTACATGTAATATCCCAAGACAATGTAAGAATAATACAATGTGTAGCCAACATGACTCGAAAAATGAATAACACTTGACTGTGAAAGCTCAAATGACCCAAAAGAAGACCCAAGTGACGGAAGTTTTAGAAGAAGAACAAGACATACCAATAAATTGGGTGTCTCCCTTGTACATTCTATGCCCGTTAAAGACAAATGAAGACTTAGGCTACGTTTGGTACGGAGTAATCAAGCTTGTAATGTAATCAGGATCACATTACAAGATGATTTACTTTATTTGGTAATATTTCAAAGATGTAATGTAATGTAATTGCATTACAAAATAAGAGTCAAAATCCGTAATCTTGATTACGAAGGAAAAACTATGTAATCCGATTACATTACGGACTCAATATTTATCATCACAAATATATCCTTTTTTTATTTTTCTCATTGTTTTTCGACGCTCGTCGACGATGACAACCGGCGACCACTGGCGACGGTTGCCAGCCGGTGATGGTTATCGGCCGGTGATGGTTGTCGGCCGGCGGCCGATGATCGGCCGGCGATCGGCGACTGATGATCGGTCGGCGACCGATGATCGGTCGGCGACCGATGATCGGTCGACGATCGACCGACGACCGACCGGCGATCGACCGGCAACCGACCGCGACCGACGACCGACGACGGCCGGCGACCGACAACGGTCGACGATCGACCGGCGACCGACGATCGACCGGCGATCGACGATCGACCGGCGATCGACGATCGACCGGCGACCGGCGATCGGTCGGCGACCGACCGATGATTGCCCGGTGACCGCTCGACGATCGACCGACGACAACCCGGTGGCCGACCGGCGACTGGCGACCGACGATCGGCTGACGATGGCCGACCGACGACGATCAACGACCGACGATCGACCGATGGCCAGCAATCGACGATCGGCGACTAAGAATTATATTATCTTAAGAAGAAATTATAAGGGTATTTTTATCATTTTATAATAATATGAATTACATTCCTTATAACAAATATGGATACTAAACAAATGAATGTAATCACTTTTGTAATCAAAGATTACACATCAATCGCTAATCAAACACAGTAATGTAATACACATTACATTACATTATAAACTTGATTACATTACAAGGTTGATTATATTACCCCGTACCAAACGTAACCTTAGATACCATAATTTCAAGATTAGAAAAAAAAGAAATTTGAGGAAAAAATCCCATAAAATATTGAGAATTAGATAAAATATATTGTAAACTTGACATTATTAACTAGAATCTTACTATAAAAGCACAAGATTTTATATTATATACAAATTGAGAAATAGAAGAATGCAAAATGGACATAAAACAAATGTTAGAACTTAAATTAATATGGAGATCTACTTCGAGACATATGAGTCCTGCCTTTATAGTAAATAAAAAATCAGAACAAAAAAAAAAGACAATCTATAGAACATTTAATGAAAATTGCAATGATGATGGGCATAAAATCTCAAACAAAGAATGAATTATCAATAAAATATAAAATTCACAATGGTATTCCAAGTTTGACTTAAAATCAAGATTTTGACGGGTAAAAATGTATCCTAAATCAATTAGTTAGATGCCATTTACATGTCTAGAAGTGCATTTTGAATGACTCGTTATATCATTCAGTTTAGAAATAGCACCACATGTTTTTTTAGAGAAAAATGTATATAATTTTTAAGAATACAAAACAATTTACATGTATTTACGTAGATGACATATTATTATTTTCTAAAACCAAGACAGAATATTATGTACGCTTGCATATGGTATTTACATTATTTGAAAAGCATGACCTAATTATATCTAGAAAGAAAATGAAATTGGTAGCAAAACATATAGAATTTCTAAGAGCCAATATAAGGTAAGGAAAGATTTCACTTCAACTCCACATCTCTACAAAATGCTAGGTTTTCTTGATAAATTTGAAGATACCAAGATGCTCAAGGAATTTTTAGAACTATTAAATTAGGCTAGACCTTATTTAAAGGATATAGGGAAAATAAACGAAACCCTTTATAATAAGACAACACTAAAAGGACAAAAGCATTTCAATCAACAAGATATATACTTAGAAGGATTAAAGAAATGGTAAAGGTCCTCCCAACATTAACTCTTCCTTTAGACAATGATTATTTGGTCTTAGAAACAGACAATTATATGACAAGCTGGAGAGAAGCACTTTTTAGAAAGACATCCAAATATAATCCCAAAATTACAAAATCCCTGTGCAGATATGTCTTTGAAAAATACAAAGAGAAGAGACATTTAGCCTCATTAAACTATGAGATATTAGTAGTAATCAATGGGCAAATTTTACAACTGATTGTTCCCAACTTTTGGAGATCCAAAAATAAAAAATAAATAAACGATTGAATGTAAATATTTTGGTTAGTTCTTCTAACATTTTCACCTTTATTATTGCATCCGCGTATATATTCTTAATTATTTCAATATATATTACGTTAATACCTTATTTTTTTAGAAATTTTTATATAATTATTTTGAGTCTCTATCATAAGCTTTTTCAAGATCTATAAATACTATATATAAATCTTACTTTTGTTCTCGATATCATTTAATTAGTTGTCTAAGAAAATGTATAACTTCTATTGTCGACCTTTTCGGTATATATCTAAATTGATTTTTAATCACCGTCGTCTCTTTACTTAAGTGGCGTTTGGTTTAGGGTTTGGAAATTATATGATAGAAATATAAAGTGTTTGGTAAATGGGTTTGGAAATTAAGGGAATGGACTCATTCCTAATTATTTAGAAATGGGCAAAGTCCAAAAAGAGGAGTGGGTTTAGGATTCATTTTCATCGGATCTCGATTCCTCCGCTCTCTCTTTATTTGCTGCTCCTCCGCCACCGTTGTCTTCGCCACCGTCACCACCACCGTCGCCATCATTGCTTGCCCATCGCCCGCCCGCCATTGCTTGTCAGCGCTGTCCATCACTCGCCAGTGCCGCCGTCGGCGCCACCCACCTCCCGCGACCCTTGTCGACGCCACCCGCCTCCCGCAACCCCCTTCCCTGCGGCTGTCGCTCGTCGCCAGCCAAATAATAGTATTGACAATCATACATAATCTCAGCTTATAAATCAAACAATAATATTATAATGGCCAAACTCATTCTCATTTCAGTCTACTATCAAGCTCATTCTCATTCATATTCTCGCACTCAGACCAAACGCCACCTTAGTCTTTTTTTTCCTATTATTATTTTTCAAAGTTATTGCTCACTAGTTTAATACCTTTTAATGTACACAATTTTATACGTTTGCTTTATTTTTATATAAAAAACAAGAGTGCTTTTGATTGGATATTTTTTTCGCTTTCAATATTATATTAAATAATTTTATAAGTCATTCAATATCTTATTTGTTTAAATACTTCCATACTTCTATCAAATATCATATAGTTCAGTTATTTTTTTATTTTACATCCTATTTAAAATTTATTCTACTTCTAAAAGCTTCATCTACGATAAAAAAAAAATTAAATGTTTATACTCATTATTTAAATCATCTAAATCTTTATTAAAAATTAATGAAAATATCTTTTTATCAGTCTTTTATTTTCTCATTATCCAATAATATCTCATATATTACATTCATTTTTGATATATTTTATTTAGATAAGATCTCTAATCTTTCTTTCTCCAACTTTAACTATTCTATAAATAATTTACTACAATAATAGCTATATAATTATTCTACCTGAACAATTTAGAATGAACAATAAAATAATTGATACACGTTGCCAATATAAATGATATATGATTAGTGGCGTACCTAAAATTTTGATGGCCTAAATTGAATTTTTAAAAATATTATTAATTATTGGATTAATTTTTAGTCTCTCACTAATTTTTGGACCTCTTTAAAAAGTGATTTAGACTTTTTTAAAATGTTGGCCAAACGCAAGCACTTTTTAGGTCTCACTTCAAGTTCGAGCCTGTATATGATAATCTAATAGAATGATACAACAACAATAATATAGCTGACTCATTTAATTAAGATGGTATTGTCTCTACATCTAGATACGCATGTTCCCTTCTTTGAGATTGATCAGTCGTTCTTACCACATGTTATCTAATCGATTGCATGTCTTATTCTACTCTTCATGAATAATTCCTACAACCTAGATGCTTAATATTATCTTCCTAAGCACTTAGTTGTCCCTATTTTATTTCTTGAACGAGACAAGTTATTCCAAATCAGTTAAGTGCTATATATTCTCAACTTCATAAATTAAGTCTACCATTGGCTATATATAGTTCTAACAAGTGTAGAAAGATAATTTGTCTGTAATGGACATGAGTCAATTTATAAAGAATTCATCATTTTGAACTATCAAGGACTGTTAATATAGCGATTTTATTTTTTTTAAAAAATATTTATCCTTTCTTTCTAAATTAGTGTAGGAGGAGTCTCTTGCACATCCTCTAATGGATCATGCACCTTTGTGAGTGGTAGTCATAGACCATTAATTGATTTGAGCATGCTTCTTTGACATACACTTGTTGAATGTGGAGACCCTCCACTCCTCCCATTGCTTATGGGCGTCACAAAATCCTCCCTCTCATTTAATTTGCAGTACATTCCCCTTCCTCTTTGAAGGTACCTGACAAATTAAGCTCTAGCCTCTAGCTACTTTACACCCATTTCTCGTACTATTATCCTATGCATCACTATCATATAAACAACCAATGAACTGAATCCTCGAATATAATTCCCTCGCAGGCCTTTTTATGAAAAATCAGAAGATCTAAGTTATCTATCAATCTCTTCTTTTATATTTGTCAATTAAATTCTTGATTTATTTTCTCCATATAAAGACAATTAAAAAAGATCATTAATATGACAATTCTATATTTTACTTAATTAGAAGAAGATTCCAAGTAGTCTTTTATTAATTAGGCATGTATAGTCTCAAACTAAAAAAAGTGAACTGAACCAATTAAGTCAAAAATAAAAAATAAAAAAAAATAATAGTTTGGTTTTTCAGTTTATTGGTTTGATTTGATTTTTGAGTTTCAAAGTAGCCTATATTTTTGGATTCTGTTTACGCCCTAGCGAAACTGATAAACCAGGCCACATTGATCCCAAGGAATCCTTTTATATATATATATATATATATATATATAATTAGTATGTATTTTATTATTGTCTATATTCTCTTAGGCTATGTAATTAATTTTGTAATGTAATTAAATTTATAATATAATATAATATGTATTATATTATTATATTTGATTAGCAATTGATGTGTAATTTTTGTATTACAAAAGTGATTACATTCATTTGTTTAATGTCCATTATTTGTTATAAAGAATGTAGTTTATATTACTATAAAATAATAAAAATATCCTTATAATTTTGTCTGAAGATAATTAGACTCTTAGTTGATTCCTTGTATCGGCGGCCGTCATCGATTGGCGATCAACCGACCGTCGGTCGTCGGTCACCGATTGGTCGCCAATCAGTTGCCGATCGATCGTCGATCGGTCGTCAGTCGGTCGCCGACCGTCGATCGTCGTCAACTAGCCGATCGATCGTCGGTCGTCGACCGTTGATCTCTGACCGTCAATCGTCGACCAATCATCGATCGTCAATCGTCGGTCATCGATTGGTCATTGGTCGACGGTCAGTCCCCGATTGTCGGTCGTCGATCGTCGATAGTCGATCGATCGTTGGTCGTTGGTCATTGGTCACTGGCCGGTCGTCGACCGTTGGCCATCGGTCGGTCATCGATCGTCGTGTTAGTAATATATGAGAGATGTCCTAAGGTAATCGCCTTATGTTTGAACCATTTATATGATAAATAAAGATTCACTATTTGAGTATACATGTTTTCATGTATTTGATTAGATCTTAAACTCATTTACTGAATTCCACGATACGATTCACAGCATGAGAGAATTTGTGATTGGATCACAGCTAGTGAGTATCTCTACATGTATAATTGTGATGTATCGGAATTATCCCTAGTCGATGAATTGATGGATTTGGACACCATTGATTCTGTCGAGACTAACACGAGGTATACTCTTTGGTGTATCCAAGCAGCTGATTCTCACTAGCTGGAGACATTGTGATGTCCGGAGTTAATCGTGGATGCTAGTTATGGTAACTAGTTCATTGGAGTGACCAACCGTAAGACTTCATATGGTTCTCTGTATATATAGATATGTCAATGAAGTTCTTACTGCAGCTTAAGTGCGATGTTCCTTTGACTTGCGATATTCAAGTCATCTTGATCATAAAGACTTATGCTTTGACATCTTAAGCAAGCATCTCTGAGGAGATGTGGACCCGGGATGATTGGGTATAAGTCGAAGTGATCGAAGGTGTTTGAATAGCCTATAAAGGATTCACCACTCCTTGCGAGGAGATGTATACCTATGGCCTCTCGTCGGATTGTTACTAAAGTCTTTGGCCAAAGCATTACATGTTTAGAGTAAGGTACTCTTCGATACATGTGCAGTAACTAGAATCTATAGGACGAGGAAATGATACTTGGACTAGGTGTGACGTAGTCAGCCTAGTGGGGACTGACACTATAGGTCATGTCCTGAACCAAGTGAGTATAAGATGAGTGAAGGGAATGGGGAAAAATTCATTCGAGCTGTTGAAGGGTTTCAGAAATAGTTCTGGAACAACCGTTGATCTTTTCGGTTAATTGGGAATCATGATGTACTACTAGGTGTCACTCATGATCATTCTATAATTAATGGTTAATTATAGACGACCAACATAAATCGAGAACCTATTTGGTCACACGCACAACGAGCGTAATCCGAAGGATTTAAAACGAGCTTGAGAATGAGATTCTCAGACCAAGAGAAACTAGTTTGGTTGGACCAAACATGGAGCGAGCATGAAATCATTTCAGTCGCAATGGAAGCGTGAATGGGTCGTGTCTTATGAAGACATGATGGATGAACCAAATTGGTTTGGTTCTAATCCAATGGAGGAGAATAAACCAAAGGGTTTGGTTTGTTTTAAACGAATGAACCAAAGTTGGTTCGGTTCGTTTTAACTTAAAATAAACCATCATGGTTTAGTTTATTTTAACTTAAATTAATGGAGTGGGTTAACGGTCTTTTGGTTATGATCCGATAACCATTAAGAGAATTTGTTCTCTATAAAATAGGGCTTAAGGGTTTTTGTTAAGCCCTAATCTATGAGTTGCCGCCCAACCCCCTCTCCTCTCCAAGTCTAGTCGGCGCCAACCCTATTGCCGCCACCCAGCTCCCTTGCCGGCGTCCAGAAGGTGCTATCCTTCCCTCTTGCCAGCGTCGAGCTGCTGCCGGAGAAGCTCCGGTGATCTCCTTTGGGTCCAGCGATAAGGTGAGCCTCAACCTTCCTTATTTGGCCGGCCCCTATTCCTCCACCAAAGCTGTCCAGTTTTCTGGACAGCTTGTTTCCTTCTCGTCGGAGCGTTGTTTGGATGACGTTTGGAGCTCCGACAGTGGTAGCCTTGCCGGGGATTCAATCTCCGGTAATCCTCATAGGTGGAGGAGGAAGGATTCGTCAAACGATTGATGAATACCTCTCCGGAGAAGCGAGTTTTTGAGGACTCGTTTTGGATCCGAATTTTGATTCGGATCGTGATCTTCTCTCGATCACATCGTCTTCAACACGAGGCTAGTAACCCGTACAAAGACGAGGCTCGTGACTTTGTGAAGTCATCCCGAAGATACTCGGTGTGGATACGGATAGAGACGATTCTAGCGAGAATCGTTCCCGTTGATGTCTTTCCCGCTACACGTGATACGTAAGGTATATGTAGTATAAATTTTCTTTTATTGCAAAATTTGAATTTACGGTTATGTCTACACATGTTGTACTATGCATGCATGTGATGTGCGTTGTAATAAATTAGATTTATTATTTTATTCCTTCCACTGTGCACATGTTTACGAAACATGTTCGAACACACACTCGCCGCGGTGCCGAAAACCCAACAGTGGTATCAGAGCCCAAGTTGTGTTTCGACATAATCGTAAAATTATTTTGCGATAGTCATAATGATATTTCTGGAAATTTTCTACTTTTGAAAAGTTAGAAGTATTTATGGAAATTTTTTAATTTTGGAAAGTCTAGAAGTATTTATGGAAATCTTCTACTTTTGGAAAGTTGGAAGTATTTATGGAAATTGATATTTTTCATAAATAAAATATTTGATTAGATTTTGGAAATTTGTTTCCTAATTTAATCATGATTTGATTTGGGAAATCAAATCTTAAAATATTTTATTTTCACAAGTAGTTTTGATGATTTAGGAAATTGGTTTCCTAAATTGACTTTCCTTAATCAACTATTTCTACAAATAAAATATGTGATTAGATTTGGAAATTTGTTTCCTAATTTAATCATGATTTGATTTGGAGAATCAAATCTTAAACATATTTTATTTCCATAAATAGTTATGACATATAAGGAAATTTTGTACATGACATAATTGTATGCCATGTAATTGCATTAGATGCATATCATTATGTCATGCGTGTCGTGACATGTAGATGTATGTCATGTATGTCATGTCATGTAGATAATAGTTATTTGCATGCAAAGAGGATGAGACATAAAAACCCTAACTCAATATTAAAGTCTACACCTTCCATTAATATGGTTAGAACTAGAGTTTCGTTTCTTGTTCGGGTTGTTGGACTCTCTCCAAGCCAAGCTCGAACCCGAACATGTTCAAACTATGGAATAGTTTAATACTAATATGGTAAGAGTCAGAGGTCAATCGTTAGCTTTGGTTGTTGGACTCTCTCCAAGCCGGGCTAATTGGTTGAATGCACTCTAACCATATTAAAATTATTTCTCGATTAATGGGTTGGCTTTAACCTTGAGCATCGGCTTATTGGACTCTCTCCAAGGTCGATGTAAAGGGAGGTGAAGTTGGGTGCTATGCATATGATGCATACTTGTTAATGTGTTAACAACTCGATGTATGTGTGAACATTCAATTAGTTGATAGCACATTGTGATAGTTGCATATACGTGATATGCAATCGGTATAGTTGATATCTATCATCGTAGTTATGAATGACTTGTTGGACTCTCTCCAAGGTTGTTCATATCTATGATGGATATCAACACATTCGGAGATGGACCTACGATCTCCCGAAGTGATTTTGGGATTTTTGAAATTTGAAAAATGAATAGGATTTATAAATGTATATTGATGCATTTTAAAATCATTTTCTCATATATGCTCGTTTTGTATTTCTAGGTTAATCGATTGATCATGATGTCTTTGAATTTGCGCACTATTTTGGATTCAAACAAATTGACTGGGTCTAACTTCCTGGACTGGCTTAGAAACCTGAGAATTGTTCTCAAGGTAGAAAAGCTAGCATATGTCCTTGAAGAGCCTCTTCCCAATCGTCCTAAGGACGATGCAACTCCAGACCAAATGTTGGTCTATCAGAAGCATGTGGCAGATTCTGAACTGGCGAGTTGCATCATGCTAGCTGCGATGGTACCTGAGCTGCAAAAACAGCATGAGCATATGGATGCTAATACCATGGTCTTCCATCTTCATGAGCTGTTTGATGAGCAAGCGAGATCCGAAAGGTTCGAAGTCTCCAGGCTCCTCTTCACCACGAAGATGCAAGAAGGTTCGTCTGTAGTGCAGTTTGTGCTAAAGATGAACGAGTACATTGAGCGGCTAGCCACCCTCGGGTTTGTGATGGATCATGAATTAAGTATTGACTTAATTCTGCATTGTTTGCCCAAGAGTTTCTCACAATTTGTGATGAACTATCGGATGAACAAATTAGAATCCACTATTCCTGAGCTTCTCAATATGCTGAAGACTGTGGAGCCTTCTGTGAAGCATGAGGAGAAGGCGGTTCTGTTAGTTGATTCCTCAACGAAAGGTTCTAAGAAGAAGGCAAAGGAACATAAGAAAGGGAAGAATAAGAAGGCAAAGAAGGCAGAACCAGCACAAAAGGGCACTTGCCATCATTGTGGCAAGGAAGGCCACTGGCGAAGAAACTGTAAGATTTATCTTGAGTCCATGAAGAAGAAGAAGGCATCCGATGCCCCATCCTCTTCAGGTATCTTCGTTATTGATTGTCATTCTATTTTCTTAGACACTTGGGTATTGGATACTGGGTGTGACTCACATATATGTAATGACATACAGGGGCTAAGGAATAAAAGAAGACTCGTCAGAGGGGAGTCAAATTTGTGAGTTGGCAATGGAGCAAAGGTTACTGTGGTCGCCATCGAAACTTATTTGCTGAAGCTCCCTAGTGGACTAGTCTTGGAACTGAACAATTGCTATTGTGTTCCTTCTCTAATAAAGAACATTGTTTCTATTTCCTGCTTAAATAGAAATGGTTACCATTTGACATTTAGTAACAATTGTTGTTATATAACTTTGAATGACGTATTTTATGGAACTAGAACTTTGAGCAATGGCATTTATACGTTGGACATATCCAGTGACATTTTCAATATCGAAGCGAGCAACAAGCGTGCTCGAAAGGATAATCAAATAGACTCCTACATGTGGCATTGTCGTCTTGGTCATGTAAGCAAGAAACGCATGTCCGAATTACACCGATGTGGAATTCTGGAATCGTTTGAATTAGATTCATACGATACATGCGAATCATGCTTAAAAGGCAAGATGACTAAGTTATCTTTTACAGGAAAAGGTGAACGAGTGGGAGAGTTGCTAGGTCTAATACATACTGATGTATGTGGACCTATGTCAACTCAAGCTTTAGAAGGCTATAGCTACTTCATTACCTTCACCGATGATCACTCACGGTTTGGGTATGTGTTCTTGATGAAACACAAGTCTGATGCCTTTGAAAGGTTCAAAGAATTCAGAAATGAAGTAGAGAAACAACATGACAAGAGTATTAAAATACTTCGATCAGATCGAGGTGGTGAATACTTAAGTCAAGAGTTTCTTGATTATCTAAGAGACAATGGTATATTGTCTCAATGGACTCCGCCATATACACCACAGCATAATGGTGTATCTGAGAGGCGTAACCGGACCTTGTTGGACATGGTCAAGTCAACGATGAATCATGCGAATCTTCCCAAGTCCTTTTGGGGCTATGCACTTCAGACAGTTGTTTACTTGTTAAACAGAATATCAACCAAGGTAGTCTGTACTACTCCATATGAGATATGGAATAGTAAGAAACCTCATGTATCTTACTTGAAGATATGGGGTTGTCCTGCTTATGTGAAGCGGACTGTATCAGACAAATTGGATGTTAAGTCTGATAAATATTTATTTATTGGATACCCTAAGGAAACAAGGGGTTACCAATTCTATCATCCTGTGGAACAAAAAGTATTTGTTTCAAGGCGTGCTGTGTTTCTAGAGAAAGAATTTCTCTTGCAAGAAAACAGTGAGAGTGTCGTCGAGCTTGAGGAGGCTTGAGAGACTCAAATAGACATTGATGAGATACCTGGTGAAGCACAACAGCCGATAACTCATAGTGATGAGCAATCGACTGGACCTATTGAAACACCACATCATCGTAGATCTGGTAGAACACGCAACATTCCTGAGAGATATGGATTTTTCGTAAGTGAATCGAACGACGTGTTACTCATTGATGATGAGGAGCCTACCAGTTATGAAGAAGTGCTGACAAGTTCAGAAAGGGATAAATGACTTGATGTCATGAAGTCGGAAATGGATTCCATGTATGAAAACCAAGTTTGGAACTTGGTTGATCCACCTGAAGGCATTAAGCTTATAGGGTGCAAGTGGGTTTTCAAGAAGAAAACCGACATGGATGGTAATGTGATTACCTATAAGGCTAGATTAGTGGCGAAAGGATATCATCAAAAATAAGGTGTTGATTATGACGAAAACTATTCGCCTGTAGCTATGCTTAAATCCATTCGGATGCTCCTGGCCATAGCGGCTCATTATGATTATGAGATATGACAGATAGATGTGAAAACAGCTTTCCTTAATGGAAACCTGCTCGATGACATGTATATGATACAACCTGAGGGTTTCACATCGGTTGATAAAACCAAAGTATGCAAATTGCGACGGTCCATATATGGATTGAAGCAAACATCCAGGAGTTGGAATATCCATTTTGATGAGACAATCAAAAAGTTTGATTTCTCATAAAATCCAGACGAACCTTGTGTGTACAAGAAGGTTAGTGGGAGTGCAGTCGTGTTCATAGTATTGTATGTCAATGACATATTACTTATAGGAGACGATGTTTCAGTCTTACAATCAGTTAATATTTGGTTATCCAAGACATTCTCCATGAAAGACCTGGGAGAAGCAACCTATATCCTCGGGATTAAGATCTATAGAGATAGATCGAAACGGTTGCTTGGTCTTTCGCAGTCTACATATATAGACCGAGTGTTAAAGAGGTTTAGCATGTTGGAATCCAAGAAAGGTTTCCTACCCATCAAGCATGGGATACACCTTTCGAAGTCCATGTGTCCACGCACAGAAGACGAGAGGATTTGCATGAGTAAGATTCCCTATGCATCCGCAATAGGATCTATCATGTATGTTATGTTATGTACGAGGCCCGATGTATCGTATGCTCTGAGTGTCACGAGTAGATACCAGTCTGATCCAAGAATGGATCATTGGGTGGCTGTTAAGACGATCCTTAAGTACTTAAGAAGAACTAAGGATGTGTTCCTAATATATGGAGAAGGGGACATGATGATACGCGGGTATACGGATGCCAGCTTCCAGACAGACAAGGATGATTCCAGGTCTCAGTCTGGATACATGTTCACCTTGAATGGGGGCGCAGTGAGTTGAAAAAGTTCCAAACAAAATACTGTAGCGGATTCTACCACTGAGGCAGAATACATTGCAGCTTCGGAAGCAGCAAAGGAAGCGATTTGGATCAAGAAGTTCATTTATGAAGTTGGTGTGATTCCAGCCATTGTTGAAGCAATACCGGTCTACTGCGACAACAATGAAGCAATTGCACAAGAGAAAGAGCCAAGGTCTCATCAACGATCTAAACATGTGCTTCGCCGCTATCATCTTATCAGAGAGATCATCAGTAGAATGGAAATACAAATCGAGAAAATCTCCACTGAAAGGAACTTAGAGGATCCTTTGACTAAGACATTACCTCAAAGTAAGTTTGAGGGTCATGTTAGAGCTTATGGTATTGGATACCATAGCGATTGGCATTAGGCCAAGTGGGAGTTTGTTAGTAATATATGAGAGATGTCCTAAGGCAATCGCCTTATGTTTGAACCATTTATATGATAAATGAAGATTCACTATTTGAGTATACATGTTTTCATGTATTTGATTAGATCTTAAACTCATTTACTGAATGTCCATGATACGATTCACAGCATGAGAGAATTTGTGATTGGATCACAACTAGTGAGTATCTCTACATGTGTAATTGTGATGTATCGGAATTATTCCTAGTCGATGAATTGATGGATTTGGACACCATTGATTCTGTCGAGACTAGCACGAGGTATACTCCTTGGTGTATCCAAGCAGCTGATTCTCACTAGCTGGAGACATTGTGATGTCCGGAGTTAATCGTGGATGCTAGTTATGGTAACTAGTTCATTGGAGTGACCAGCCGTAAGACTTCATATGGTTCTCTGTATATATAGATATGTCAATGAAGTTCTTACTGCAGCTTAAGTGCGATATTCCTTTGACTTGCGGTATTCAAGTCATCTTGATCATAAAGACTTATGCTTTGACATCTTAAGCAAGCATCTCTGAGGAGATGTGAACCCGGGATGATTGGGTATAAGTCGAAGTGATCGAAGGTGTTTGAATAGCCTATAAAGGATTCACCACTCTTTGCGAGGAGATGTATACCTATGACCTCTCGTCGGATTGTTACTAAAGTCTTTGGCTAAAGTATTACATATTTAGAGTAAGGTACTCTTTGATACATGTGCAGTAACTAGAATCCGTAGGACGAGGAAATGATACTTGGGCTAGGTGTGACGTAGTCAGCCTAGTGGGGACTGACACTATAGACCATGTCCTGAACCAAGTGAGTATAAGATGAGTGAAGGGAATGGGGCACGATTCATTCGAGCTGTTGAAGGGTTTCAGAAATAGTTCTGGATCAACCGTTGATCTTTTCGGTTAATTGGGGATGATGATATACTACTAGGTGTCACTCATGATCGTTCTATAATTAATGGTTAATTATAGACGGTCAACATAAACCGAGAATCTATTTGGTCACATGCACAACAAGCGTAATCCGAAAGATTTAAAACGAGCTTGAGAATGAGATTCTCAGACCGAGAGAAACTAGTTTGGTTGGACCAAACATGGAGCGAGCATGAAATCGTTTCAGTCGCAATGAAAGCGTGGATGAGCCGTGTCTTATGAAGACATGATGGATGAACCAAATTGGTTTGGTTCTAATCCAATGGAGGAGAATAAACCAAAGGGTTTGGTTTGTTTTAAACGAATGAACCAAAGTTGGTTCGGTTCGTTTTAACTTAAAATAAACCATCATGGTTTGGTTTATTTTAACTTAAATTAATGGAGCGGGTTAACGGAATTTTGGTTATGATCCGATAACTATTAAGAGAATTTGTTCTCTATAAAATAGGGCTTAAGGGTTTTTGTTAAGCCCTAATCTATGAGTTGCCGCCCAACCCCCTCTCCTCTCCAAGTCTAGTCGGCGCCAACCCTATTGTCGCCGCCCAGCTCCCTTGCCGACGTCCAGAAGGTGCTATCCTTCCCTCTTGGCGGTGTCGAGCTGCTGCCGGAGAAGCTCCGATGATCTCCTTTGGGTCCGACGACAAGGTGAGCCTTAACCTTCCTTATTTGGCCGGCCCCTATTCCTCCACCAAAGCTGTCCAGTTTTCTAGACAGCTTGTTTCCTTCTTGTCGGAGCGTCGTTTGGACGACGTTTGCGGTAGCCTTGCCAGAGATTCGATCTCTGGTAATCCTCATAGGTGGAGGACGAAGGATTCGTTAAACGGTTGACGAATACCTCTCCGGAGAAGCGAGTTTTTAAGGACTCATTTTGGATCCGAATTTTGATTCGGATCGTGATCTTCTCTTGATCACATCGTCTTCAACACGAGGCTAGTAACCCGTACGAAGACGAGACTCGTGACTTTGTAAAGTCATCCCGAAGATACTCGACGTGGATACGGATAGAGACGATTCTAGCGAGAATCGTTCCGGTTGATGTCTTTCCCGCTACACGTGATACGTAAGGTATACGTAGTATAAATTTCCTTTTATTATAAAATTTGAATTTATGGTTATGTCTACACATGTTGTACTATGCATGCGTGTGATGTGTGTGTTGTAATAAATTAGATTTATTATTTTATTCCTTCCGCTGTGCACATGTTTACGAAACATGTTCGAACACACACTCGCCGCGGTGCCGGAAACCCAACACGTCGATCGTCGGTCGATCGTCGTCGGTCGATTGTCAATCGCTGACTGGTCACCGATCGATTATCGATCGTCGATCGATTGTCGGTCGTCGATCGTCGACCGTCGATTGTCGATCGCCGACCATCGACTGTCGGCCGCCGACCGTCGACTGTCGGCCGTTGGTCGTCGATCATCGGTCATTGACCGATCGTTGATCGTCGATCGTCAATCATCGATCGTCGATCGTCAATCATCGATCGTCAACCAGCGACCGCCGATCGTCGACCGCACTCAGTTGTCGACGACGTCATCGGTGGTCACCGTCGATGAGCGCCGGGAAGCAATGAGAAAAATAAAAGAATGATATATTTGTCATGATAAATATTGAGTATGTGATATAATCGGATTACATAGTTTTTTCTTTGTAATTCAGATTACGAATCTTGTTTCATCTTTTGTAATCCAATTACATTACATTACGTCTTTAAAATTGTGTCAAATAAATTAAATCATTTTATAATGTAATCTTGATTACATTCTAAGATTAATTATTCCTCACCAAATATGTCCATAGTTGTTTAGGATGATTATTAGTAACCACTATAATGATTAGTAGCTATGAATTAGATAATATATTGTTCAGTAACTGGGAAGTACTTGGTTATGATTTTTTTTAATTAAAATTTTGGTTTCGTGAAATTTTTTGTTCGGACTTCAACCCAGACCATTCCATTTTCACTTTAGTTTTGGGTTAACTTTTTTAAAACTTGATTCGTCCGAGCATGAGATAAGTGGATAGGATGACTCAATAAAATATTCATGATCGAATATTTTCTATCGATTGAGTACGAATTAAATCGATCTTCAATCAGTCGATTTAATCAGATTGATCTTTTTCTATATATCTTCGTTAGGTCGGGATGCAACAGAAGCTCAGAAGATCGGCTATCTTCTATAATATTTCGACTGAACTTGATCAAGAGATTGATCATCGTGCCTTCGAGAGATCGTATGTATACGGGAACTCAGGAGATCGAGCATACACTTGGACTTCAAGAAATATGACATCTCTAGGTTGACCTTTGAGAGGTCGATCTTCTTTAGATTGATCGTCCGAATGACAAGTACTCCGGATTTGGAGGGATTTTAAAACATATAAGAAGGGTGTTGGCTAATTATCTCAATATGACCCTTCCCACGTTTCTAACCAGTAAATGGAGAAATTAAAATAAAAAATGGAGAAAAATATAACAGAGTATTAAAAGATTATTTAATTTGATTGATTTTTTTTGCTTGGTCGTCCACTTACTTGTATACAGAGAATGAAGATCAAAAGATGTATCAGTTGAAAAAAAAAATACACTCAAATGTCGAATCCTTTTGTCTTAAGAGACACACCTCTTAGTACCGATTCCCTTCGCTTGATAAATATGTCTCTTCATGCCAAGTCAAATCAAGGCTCAACTGGGAGACATATTTGATCAGCTCGAACTCACTCAAGCATATCTTGACCGAACTTCTGGCATAACTATCCATTGACTTGATATTGTTGATGTTGCCACGTGATCCTATTTACTTCCACCGTTTCGAAACGGAAAAAAAAAGGGTTTTGGTTCATTTTAGCTGTGAAACTAATAAATTGAACCGTTCTCATCAGAGTCGATTCTGAAATAATCATAATTAATTTTTATGGATTTTGGACGAAATAATAAAAAGAGATCTTTTTAATAGTGAAAATTTATATTTTTATAAAATTTAAATCCTTTTTTGTTGGTAGTGGATTTACATATGATTATCATAATACATCCAAGTGTATCGTATTGGTTCGAACTCGATTAAAAATGATCTAATCATTATGGTTTAAATTAACGAATTTGTATTATTGGATGTGAGTTAATAGATTTTGAATTCATATGTGTAGAATCTTTTAATCCGTATCGTTAACATTGATGTGATGTTAACGAATTTTGGATTAATAATATATATAAGGTATGATCCCCGCAGAAGAGGATGATTTAACCGACTTTTATTTTTCCCATCGAGCAAAGTATTCGAGGTCTATCTCTCTTGATCTGTGGAAGATCAAGTCCTTCGATTTGTCGGCTTCTCTAGATCTTTAGATTTTTTTCAACGATTATGAATTCAGGTAAATATTTAACGCTTCTGTTTTTAAATTTTAATTTTTTTATATATTTATTGTAAATTGTCAGATCAAATTTCCATGGACGAAGCCTAGCAGTCGTCCATTATACTGTCTTAATTTAGTTGCTCATGAAGCGCTACTGCATGCTACCTTTGAACAAGTAACAACCAAGTTGGCAGCGCATGTTGATAGTGAGCCAGTGTATTACAAAATTCAAAGTGCTTACATAATTATTATGAAAAACCAATGTAATCCATTGATTCTTTCAAATTATTAAATGTGAAATTTAATTAGAAACTAATTAACCATACTGCAAATCTGTCTCGAGTTTTATATCTTTTATAATTAAGCTTACATGGTAAATTAATATCAACGATCAAGTAGTAAAATAATGAATGAGGCAGCAAGGTGATTGCTGAAAAATTCCATCCCATGACATGATGATACTTATTAGCACCGAGAAGAAATACATGTCATGGCTTGCTACACCACCTATGAAGAAGTGCCGGTTATTAAGTAGGAATAATTAAATGGAATTTAGAATTGTCCAAATAGTATCTTATATTTTTATATTTATCAAATAGCATATTTAATTTCTTTTTACTCCTTCCGTCAAACAGATCTGCACTACTATAGTGCTGTAAATTCCAGCATCACTGTGATTGATGGAATTCAAATCTGAGCACCATAATGGTGGTGAAATCCCAGTACTACCACTGTGATATTGAAATTTAGAATTTCAGTACCACAGTGGTGTTGGAATTTGAATTTTCAGTATCATTGTGGTGTTAAAATTTGAATTCTCAGTACTACAGTGGTAGTGTTGGAATTTCAACACTAATGTGGTATTGAAATTTCAACACCACTATTATACTGAGAATTATAATTTCAGCATCACAGTGGTACTGAAATTTATAATTCTAGTATCACAGTGGTGTTGAGATTACAAATTCCAGCACCATAGTGGTGATGTTGCGATTGTAATAATACTGTGGTGTTGAGATTTGAATTTCCAGTACAACGTTCAGAATTTCCACTGTGGTATAGATCTGTTTGACGGAAGAGGTAAAAAAGAAATTAAATACACTATTTAATAAATATGAAAGTAACGATGTTTGGACAGTTTGTTTGTTAAATTGTCGATAATTAAATTTATTGTTAAAGATTTTTTTTTCTTCCTTAGAACATAAAATATTTTATTAGATTTTTAATATTTTTCATACAAATGACAAAAATTCTTCGTAATTTATCATCTTTTATTAAATTGAAAGGACATTTGACATGAGTTGAATCTCAATTCGGATTCGACAGGATAAATATCTAGTTGCGTAAATAATTTAAAAAATTTCAAAAAATGATTCTCAAATCCTTATCATTTAATAGAAAATTATTCTACGTGCCTCGACATATTTTATTTTCATTATTACAACACCTCGATATATATATATATATATAACACTTTATTTTATTTTAAAAAATATTCTTATTTCACAATTATTGGCAATTTTAACTAATTCATTACAGTTGCTATAAATAATTTTGACCAGATTATTTTACATAGTAATCTAGTTTTAAATAAAATTATTTAAAACATTTCTAAATTTGATGATGATAAAATAAAAAGGGCCTTTTAAAATGTTCAGATTGATCATTAATATGACACGATTCTATTGATAGAGACAATTGAAAGGGATTATTAATATGATATTTTTTTAAGATAAGATCTGTCTAGTCTGTACTCTACTCCAGCAGCCTGACAAGCCTCCTGTCAAGCCGATAAAGCGTTCAGATTTTGCAGAGCAGAGGGATGCAATTTTACAAAGCACGAAGAAGATTTCAAGAAAAGCATCAGACCTGACAGAGGGTAAATGATGGTATGAAGATTTAGACCTAGCATGTCAATTCCTGGGGCGTTCAGCCGTTCATCAATCATCAAGGGTGACATCTCTGTGTGTGTTTAGTAATCTCAATGTATATGGGTATTGCATGTTGCCTGACATTCTAGTTTGAATCTGTTGTTTTATCTAACACAACACTGCTAATACAGATTCAGAACACAATTTAAGCACTATATTGGCATAAATATAAACACAACTAAGATTTTGCTTTGCCAAACGGACGGCGAGCGGCGATTCTCATCGCTCTTCGACGACAAACAGAAGTTCATAAATTCCATTTAGTAGACATATGACCAGCGGTTTGGTGCAGCATCCTCTGGTTCACAGAATTGTTCTGCTTCTTCATGTTCGATGATACGGTCGGGCTGTTATAATCGTGGTTCCTCTGCGCCGGCACTGATGTTTGCAAATGTTTCTTCCTTGCAGGTTGCGAGGTTTGCTGCTTCTGCAAGGCTGCCTTGGGTGCCACTGACATGGATGACCATCTGCTGTGGTTGACACAGCTTCTGCTCCTGCCCACCTTCTGTAGTAGCTTGGTTTCTTTAGTACTTGGGATGTTTCTGCTCTCCATCGTCTCGGCTGAGTACATGGTTTGCTTCTCGCTGCTACACTGATCCCATTCATTCAGTAATTCTGGTGACGAAGAGGAGTGCACCTCACTGCAGTGATCTTGCCAAGTACCAACTGGGGGGAGCTTATATTCTGGTTTAGCATTTGCTCGCGATGAATTGCCCGGCGAAAGGTCAGCAATAGGCCCTTTTACAGTGTTTTCATCAGTTAGCTTTTTAAGAGGCAGAGGCAGAGGCAGAGGCAAAAGGATGGATTTTGCGACCTTCGGAGGGAAGTTGATGTCTAAGAGCTGCACCGGGCCTGGTTCCTTCTTTTGAATTGGTCCAGGAATTAGTTTTGCCGATTCAAAAATCTCTGGAGTTGGAATCCCCTGGTCATGGATGCAATCTAGATCTACACCTGGCTCTTTGCCGCGGCAAAACATAGCATTGGAGTTTGATGAGCAGCTAGGTCCGAGTTGATGTCTGGATTTTCGGTCTACCGGTGGGGATGATGAGATATCATCGTTCACCTCCTCGGACCCTTTGAAGACAGGCCGTGTCTTCGGTCCCGTAGATGGCAATTGAATTATAGACAACTTAGGCTTGCTAACCTCATCCAAGCTCCCTTCCCAGTGCTGATATAACCAATCACATATGACCGAAATGGGGATCCCAAATTGGGTGGAAGAATCCTTCTTCGATGACATAGCTGTCGAAGAAGATGTAGGTGATCTTCCAGTGGGAGAAGACGCAAGTTTCATAGGATCACATATCATGAAAGCTAAATTACCTTGAACATCAAAACCAGCAGATCCACGGCACCATGGCACACCATCTATTGACAACTTTATGAGGTTATCTGTGGCTACGACTATTTTTGCTTCCCCTATCTTGAGCTCCTTTTTCACTGTGTGCCCTAATAGATAAACTAAATTGCCCAAATCCAGATTTGGCTGGCAGCAGGTCTTCAAGTGAATAGGTTTTTGGACCTGCGAGGTCGAATCATCATCCAGTATATCAAGTCCCACTATAGTTAGATCGAGAACGGAACTTGTTATGAAAAATCTGGAAAAGAATAGAGAAACATGAGATGATACGATGAAGATAAATGAGGCATCCAATTAGAAAATAGAAGACCATCGAGGTTGATTATTCATGAAGTGCATAAATCAATAGTTCAATTGTAATAAAGTTTGATGTCAATAATACACACCATAATAACACATTGATGTAACCACATACCACATTTCTTTCATGTCTCATCCATGAACTGTCATTATCATTTATCAAGATGGCAGTTGAGCTCCATCATATAGGGACAAAAACTTTGGCCCTACCAAAGAAGGGAAAAGTCTTGCCATTGAATTGCCAGCTCAACTACTAATGACACAGTTATAGATTGCTAATCCTATCAGTGACTTTCTAACATTTCTAACTGGTCTGCCTGACATGATCCGTAGTATTAACGACTTGCATAAGACGGTTTACTTGGAAAAAATGTTAGGAGGCTGAGATGACAAATTGAAGATGAACATAGTGAGATGATGAATAAATCTATAGATGCATCGTAAAACTGCCAATGTTGTGCCTAAGCCTAGATGAAAAAGGTTGAGGGTGTTGCCAATCAACGTGAATGCATCCCGTATCATGCACAAAATGAATAGAATTGATCATATTTAGATAGTTAAAATGGGTTAGCCATCAAACCTGTATACATCCCATTTATTTATGATTCATAATAAGTTAACTTGTGGATGACTCTACTTACTTACCTCAAATCTAAATTTACAAAATTCTAAATCAAATTGTGTCTTGTAAATGGGTTGTGTCACCTTTTCTCACCCTAAAAGTACTGATCAAACAAGATTTTTTGGTGTGTAGATCAAAATTGATAGATTGGAAGAAACAATGAAATCATACGATCCTCGTACTAACAACTTAAGCTACTCTCAGTAGTATTGAATTTCTGCAGTTGACACTTATAATGTTCTTATGGGTCCACATACACAGTCAATTTCCTCTTAGAATATGCTGTCTAAGTCAATATGTCGAATTTGATTTTCTATTGTTCTGCTGGTTTAACAAAAAAGAAGCATATGCCAGACACTCTGCCTAAGAGGATGCATATCTAACAAACAAAAAAGTTTATGACTGCTCCAAGGACGCTAATCCTCCAAAAGTTCTTACATTGTAAAACATTCTGGATGATACCATTGGCACACTTGATCAGGGAATATAACTAAGGTCTACTAGTTAATTTACTGAGAAACTAACTATGTTCTTATCAATGTACACAGCATCAGATCTGGGCCAAACAGTAGTCTCCAGGGGCACAATTTCCTACTTCCACATTTAGCTACAAGTGAATCACCACACTTCCAAATTACCAATCCAAGTCCCTAAGTTATCGAGATGATCTCTAGCAGAAACAGGAGAATCTTGAAACAAATGCGAGAAACGAGTGTAAAATAAGAATTTAGTGGCGTAACTGACCTCTGAGGGACGAGGCGACCAGCAAGGCAACCATGGCAGAGTTGAATCTCGGCCGCCTCAGCTACCGCTGCAGAAGGTAGATGGGCGTGCGTTGTGAGGAGGAGGTGCCGGTGGATGAGGAAACCAGTGCCTGCGCCGCCGCCGCCGCAGCTCCCACCTCTGGCGACGGAGATATAGACCAGCGCGAGACCTTTGGAAGCGAATATGCTATATTTCACCTTCTCCGACCTCCCCTCGCCTGAGCAGAAGCACCACCACGAACCCTCCCCCAAAACTCCCATCCCGCTCTCTAGTCTCTCGCTCCAATTCAAGAAAGGGAACCCAATGTAGCGTCACTGAAAGCTTTTACGGTATCTGGTGGTTGCCGGTCGCCGTGCCGGAATATCGGGCCGCCGGCCGCCACGATACGACACGGATCTGGCCGGCGGCGGAGTGTCTCTGTCTATGCCTCCTCTCTCCCTCTCTCTCTCTCATTCTCCCTCCCTGTCCTTGATGGCATATAATGTAAAGATGGCTAAACGACAGTGGTGAACCACTTCAAAAAACATAATTCAAAATTAAATCATTCATAAATTATATTTTAATTTTATTTAATAGACGAATCGAATCCTATTAAAATTAATCGCACAAAATCTGAATATCTATATTACAACAAAAAAAATAAAAATAAAATCTGAACTGTATAATACAGTAAAATTCAAATTCTAATGAGAACGAATATTCTAAAGATAATCTCTGAATCTTTATAAATTATGTGTAAAATTAAAGATAAAAATATTGGTAGATAAGACATGATTAAATATTAAATGGGAATTTTGATGAGAAATATTAAAAATAAAAAAAATAAGTGAATATATGAAATTTAAATTTAATAATATTAGACATAATTAGATAAATATTAAGATAAAAGATGACAAATTATTTATAAGTATTTATGATCATTTAGGTGACGTTTGGTTGATGAATTTGGAATGAAAGAATGTGACCGAGAAGTTTGGTTGATGAGTTTAGAATGAGAGAATGTGATTGAGAATCATATAGAGTGTTTGGTTAATAGTTTGAAAATGAGATTTAAAAATCATTTCTAATTTGTTGGAAATCAATAAAACTCACCATTTATGGTGGGTTTGAGTTTTATTCCTATCGATTCGTCATTGTCCACTACCATCCATCGCCGCTTATTGGCCACTATCGATCAACCGTTGATCGTCGCTCGTCGCCCGTTGTCCGTCGTTCGTTGTCGGCTCGTCACCCGCCATCGATCATCGCCCGTCGCCCCATCGCCTGTTGACCGTAGCCCACCGCCCGTCGTTGGTTGTTGACCGCTGCTCGCCGCCGCCGCCGCCGCTGCTCGCTTGGCCGCAGCCTCGCCATCGCTTGTCGCCAATCGTAGGCCGCCATCGCTCGCCGCCGATCGACACCGCCGCCGTCGCCTATCGACGCAGTAGTCGTCAACGATGTCGTTGACGGTCGACGACCGACGATGTTGTCGTCTGTCAACGACGACACTCACGTCGCCTCCATCCTCATTCGTAATTTATAAACCAAATAATATTATTGGAATAACTAAACTTATTCTCGTTCTAATCTACTATCAAATTCATTCTCATTTCTATTCTCACACTCAAATCAAACAACACCTTATAAAAAAATTTATAAGAGGATGAAAATTCTATAAAACAACGATTAAACCTACTATGTTATATAAAGATAAGTATTAGACTACGACTCAAACACATGATAGAAAATGAGAGTTACATAGATAAAGATGTTAAGATGGATATATGAATATATAAGGATTGACAGAATAAAGAATGAAAATATTATATAGAAAATTAGATAAATATATACATTAAATGAAGAAAAAAAAACTTAGTTAGTAATAATAAAATGAGATAAAATTTATTTAATATAAATGATAATATAGTAGGAGATAAAGTTCAATGACATAAAAAAAATCATATAACTAATTTCATTTATTAGGATAAAATTTGATGGTGGTTGTTGTCACTAATATTAATAGTTTTGGACAAAATTATTTTAATTTGAGTGATTTTAGCTAAACTTTTTCCAAATTAATAACTTTCATAAAAGTCACTTTAAAATAGAACAGCTTTTATGAATACTTTTAATCTACCTCAGGGCATTTTAAACAAAACTATTTTTTTTTATTCAATTTTGAATGATTAGAACTATTCGAATGGTAACGACTTTGATTAAAAGCTGGAATAATTTTAATTATTATTTGAATATTTTTTATCCATGTTAAAACAGTTATAATTATAATTATTTAATAATTTTGAAAGTATTAGACCGACGTGAGTTACAATTGATGTAATGAAAATATTATAGAAATACAAAGTGTTGTTTTAATATATATTTTAAGATAATAAAAATAAAGATCTCTCTTTATTTTTTTCTAAAATTCTAAGTTGTTATTATTTTAATTATTATTTTATTTAACGAATAAGTGATGAGTTTTTTACTTTATCGAAGAACATGTGATATTTTTATTCAGGTATTCAAACTCTTACCTACTTATAATTTTAAAAATTAACAGTTCTTCTTTTTAGTTTGTCCATGTATAAATTCGAAAGTGTTACATCAGATGTTATTACGTTCCCAATACTTTTTATTGTAGATCATTTTATGATAACAAATGAAGATAAATTATAGAGAGTTATGTCTCTTTATTATTGATTAGAAATAACGGAGAATTTTTTAAGTCTGAATGAGAATTTTAAATTCCACATCGAAATTCAATCCCTTTCCATTCTAACAATATCTACGCTGCTCTAGCTAATTGATCATCCCGAAAGGACACCTTTAACTTGGGTGTGTAAAAGTTCGATTAAATTGATCGAATGAACCAAAATAGAAGATTCGGTTCGGTTTATTCATAAATTTAATTTTGTTTTTTAAAAAATTTGGTTTAGTTCGATTTCAAATTTCAAGTTAAAAAATTTAGTTTATCCGATAAAATCGAACTAGTGATTATCAATCGACTAGTACTATAGTATCAGTCAATTATTACTGTAATATCAATTTGTAAAATTATAATTTTGTATATTAATTGATTGACACTGTAGCATCAATCGATGGATTTTGAAAAAAAAAATTAATTTTTTTGATTTTTGTTAAAAATTCGATCGATTTGGTTAACTAAACAAAATAATTTATTCTATTTCAATTTAATCGGTTCGATCGATTCGATTAATAACCGATTGCTTACTCTTACTTTCACTCATTATGAGCATGTTCTAATTGCAATTTGAATCATGACACTTTGAAAATTTATTAACCAAAAAGGAAGGAAAGATAAGGGAGTAAAAGAGAGGGAAAGTAAAGTATTTATATGAAGGTCCATTCAAGTAATATGTGTTATTTTATTTGGAGGAAAAAGGAAAAGAACGAATATTAAATATATAAAGTCATAAAAATATTCTTAATAAAAAATTAATTCTTTTATATTATCATTTAAAATAATTATCTTTTGACATAGATGAATAGATATTTTCATAACAATCAGAATGAAGAGTGGAGACCAAGGATCAAAGATTTCGATAGAAAATGAATTGAAAAATCGTGCGGAAGAAATTAAAAAAGTTTAAGTTAAATAAATTAAATAATTTTCGATGAATTTTATCTATTTAGAAAATATTTTTAAAAAATATAAAATTAGAACAATAATTATTTGAATTTATTTTTTTTTCCCGATCCCTTCTTTACATCCCAAATTAAAAGGTAGGAAAATGTTCCACTTCATATGTAAGTAAAATTATTATTATTATTATTTTTATTTATAAGTGGTATCTAAGCTTCGCCCGATTAATCCATTTAGTGAACCAGTTTTGTCCCACGGCCTCTAAAGAATCTCCACCGACCCACAAGGATAAATCAGGATGACGCGTCGTCAAGTCGCTGTGAGGGGTATGTGCGTCAATTAGGATCCGTACGCCACACTAATCCAGTTGGAAAACGAGAACCCGCCTTCGTAACTCGTAAACGAGTGGAAAACGATGAAATTCCCTCCGTAAACTGCAGTTGACAAAGATCGAACCATGACTTACCATAGGAACCGCTCCAACTCTTACCGATGCGCCAATGAAAAAAAAAATATTTATCATTTCGTATCCTTCCTTTCACTTCTCTCACTTTCCCTCACTCATTTCTAAATAAAATAAAAAATTCTCTTCATTTTATTTATCCATTTTTTTTTTTAATTTTCCTTCCCTGGCTTCCTCCGAATAGACCGCAAAGGCATTACTGTATCCAAGTGCAGTCTTCATTTTATTACACATAACAGCGTAGGATATCATTTTTGAAGGCTGTTTTTACTATTTTGATAAATTGAGGGGGGTTTTTTTAAAAAAATAAAGTCTGCAGGAATAGAGCTTTAATGCTCTATCGACAAATAGAGTTCCATTTTAATAAAATGAAACAGCTTTAATTTGGAAATAACTAGAAAAGTATTGTTAAAGTATAAATGACTAAAGAAAATATAGATTAGATTTTCAAAACGTCTAATCTGATTCGAATTTTGTATTAATAAAGTACAGAAATTGTTCATGATTCCCTTTTTAATTTAGCTATTTATTTGATTATTTTGTAATTTAAACTCATTGTGATTTTGATGAAAGTTATTCGAACATTTGTAAAATTTCCAACATACTTAGAATTAATTAAGCATAGTTAATTCATATCGAAACGAATTTAGTAAAATATATTAAAATAATTTTAACTCAAGATATTCCAAGCATAATAAACTTGATAAGATTGCAACAGTATTTTCAAGGGGCAAGGCGCCCTTTAATATATATATATATATATTTTTTTTTCAAAATGGAATTTCAATTAATTACTTGTAGCCGTAGGCAATTGCCATCGACTTTTTTAGTTTTTAATAAAATTTAAAATTGTCTTTTTAAAATACATGTTTCGTAATTCCAAATTCTACACCAAATTTATGAAAACCCCATTGATTTAGAGAGATTAATGAAAATATAATGACTTAGAATCTTATTGATCTTGACTTGCAATGTTCCAACTGACATGCCAAAATATAGATCATATTATTACATATTTTTTTAATTGTCAATTACAAATAATAAAAGCGGCTACGATGTTTCACCCAAGTGATCAATGACAATTGTGTAATTAAAGAAAATTGACCATTGAAATGGACGCATCTAAAAGATAGTGATTGCTTTTATATTTGTATACAAATAATATTTAGGATAATAGAAAGGTAATTTGATTTTTTTTTCACTAGAAATATAATTTTACTTTTTGTGTCATTTACTCTTGCTTTCGGATTATTTTGATTCGAAGTTCGATTTGAATATCGGAGGAATTATCTCCGAGGATATATACGACCTTTAAGCTCTCTCTTAATTTTGTCCCTATCTATAAAAGTTAAGACTCATCCGATCATAGTTTAGTTCGGGAGAAATAGATCCTCTTTCAAATTTGAGTCACATCGTCGATCTACATCTGTTATTGACCTGATAACGAGGAACAACTCTGTAAAAATTAAAAATCATCCATTAACAATTTCTTTCATCCAAGCATTTGAGCGAGGAAGGTAAATCACGGAGAGGAATGAAGTTTTCGACACGGTGTGAGCGTTGAGAGATCCATCTCAAATCGAGGATTTTAGACTTTCATCCATCCGAATTGAATCGCATCATTTACAAATAACATCCTATCTTATCATCGCATCGTCTCCACGGGGACAACGAGGAATAACTCGAAAGACAAATATAAATCCACTAAAAGAACCGGACTCAATTATCCAAGTCCGTCCGATCGAAGATCATCCAGAATTTCATAAAGTCCAGCCCATCTAATCGATGTGAGATTTGAATCAATTATCATGTGTTTTTTTTTTTTAAATTATTGAATTAATAATCCATGTTATGCAATATCGTTAAAACAAAGTATTAGTTCCCACATGGATGACGCGATGGTAAAGTAGGGAGTTACTTGTAGAATGAGCAGAGTTCGATTCCAGATGAGGGGTCTAAAATCCCCCCTAATTTCAGATGAACCCCTCCCTGTTTTGCCACCGTGTCAAGGGACTTTATTCCCTCCGTGATTTACCTCCCTCTCGCCAGTGCTCTGGGATGGATGACAGGGGACTGCTAGTTGGGCAAATTTCCAACTTTTGCAGAGTTAAAATAAAAAATTGCAATAGATGAGCAAAAATCAATCATCGCTGCTGGATGAAAATACCAAATGAGATGTCTATCCTCCACTGATCAAATGCCGATATGATTAAAGATCAATTATGATTTACTTTATTTATACTGTTATGAAATTAATATTAAGAGATATTTAGAGTGAGCATTATTACTTTTTTTGCAATAGCCTAAGACAAAAGTATTGTTTAATTAGTAAGCAAAAAATTGAAAATTTTGTAGTTAAAAAAAAATTATGGTTAAAATGAGTAAAAATGCCCTTTATTTCCATTATTATTAAAAAAAAACACCCCCATGTTAAAAAATATTAAAAGGATATTCATCCTAATTTTATCTAAAAACACCTTTAATCTAGTTTAATATAAGTGAACCATTATTTCAATATTGATTAAAAGTATTCTAACATGATTAATATGATTCCAATTTGATAAAAAGTAATTCAATATTGTTGTATTAATTTTGATCAAAACTAAATAATTGATGAAAACTCCTTTATATTATAATAATTCTGCTTAAAACTATTTCATATTATAGTATTCTTACTAAAACTAGTACAAAAATAATAGTTTTTTTAAGGTGAAAAATGATATATTTTTTTAAAATGAGATACCTTTTTTAGGATAATGAAAATAAAGAGGAGCCTTTTAATTTTTGCCAAACAAAATTAGTGTTAAATATTTTAACCTACCTAATTAACGTCTTTTAAAAGCTGAACAGGAATTGTGCCTTGAAGCATAAATAAATAATAATAATTTTAAAAATAGAGAATTAGTAAAAATAATACTTATAATTTTAAAAAGTTGAATTAGTAATTATTTTTTTTAAAAAAATATTTTTAATAGTAAAAAAATTGAGAATTAGTAACTATTTTAAGAACGTTTAAAGAAAAGTTGAATTAAATATTTTATTTAATTTTGTCTTTAATTCGGTTGTCTGAGTTGATCAGATTGGAACAAAAATTTACGTTCATAATGGTTAATCATAAATATCATCGAGAAGTTTACATTAATAAAATAATTTATAAAATTTGTTATAATTTTGAAACTTATAATTTCATATTCTTTAGCAATCAAATCCGGATTTTTAAAATCTGAACAAAAAATCAAAAATAATCAGTTTACGAAAACTTTTGCAAAAGTTTGTTCTAAAATTTGGATTTCTACTAGAAAATATTTTTTTTATTATGTTAATTCAAATTCTTAACCAAGAAATAAAAAAAAATGATAGTTGCAGGAGAAAATAACAGAAGTAATAAACGATAACAAAATAAAACACGCGACTGAAAATATGACGCCGCCGTCTGTGGGAATCGAACCCACGACCACATGGTTAAAAGCCATGCGCTCTACCGGCTGAGCTAAGACGGCAACCTTTTATATGAGTAAGTAATACTATTATAATATATTTAAAGTTGTTTTTTATTTTCATTTTTTTAATATTAATCGACACCCCTATATAGCGAGGAGGGTGATATGCTATACGCCCTGTGCGTGCCAACGTGCACGACTAAGGGGCGTGTGCCATATGATAAAATTGACCACTGATTGTCGTATGGTTACACTCCATTAGCATGCAACATATCAATTTTTTTATATATAATTAATCGTTCCATCTTGTATATATGAGCAAAAATGAAAACTATACTTTTTTAATCAATCATTGAAACAATATCCAATTTCACCTTATTCTACTTTTATTCTTACAAATATTCTTATTTTCGATGTATTTTAATAGTTATAAAATCATAATTATTATATAGGTGTAACAACTATAATTATGATAATTCATATATCCAAAATGTTTTTTCACTTAGAGAAAGGGCATCAACCCCAAACGATAGCTCTGATTAATCCTAAAGGTTAGCACCAGACCTCCTAAATGCACATCAAATAAATTCAAGAAGTGTATGTGACTATAAAAAAAATTTTGTCATCCAAAATTTTCTTCCAATGGTCAGATAGAAACTACGACTGAAAATTAATCTATGATCTTGAAAAATATATCATTAACTTTACTATCACACCATGCCGTAAAGATTGGAATTGTCAATCTAACAATCTCTACCAGTCTGTCTCACAATCTATATGGGTCATCTGAATCCAGAGAAAAAGACTTTAGACCTCATTTAGAATCGACTCATATCTTATCTGCAAACATCATTGTGTTTTAACCACCATATCATCCCTATAGAGACTACTACAACACCGTATCCGTAAATCCGTAAAGATTGGAACTGTCAATCTAGCAGCCTCCACCAACTTATCCTACGGTTATTATGAGGAAGATAAATCACAAAGAATTTTATGAATCTTGACGTGGTGACTAAGACACGTGAAGGTCATCTGAATCTTAAAACAAACTTTAAATCTATTTAGAAATTGACTCATATCTTATCCCTAAATACGATCGTATCTTCGCTGCTGCACCGTCGCTGTGGAAACTACTGCTACACAATGCCACCGCACCGTATCTTAGGGGGGCCTTAGAAATCAATTTCGCTGTTGCAGCTGCACAATCATGTACTATTATTATTATGATATAATATTATTAGTATGGATCAGAATAAAAATATCCATATTATAACTGTTACAATAACGTCAAAAATAAAAATGTTTTCGAGAATAAAAATATACTGAAACAGGACGAGACACCGTTTCGATAATAAATAAAAATGAACGCTCTATCGACAATTCCAATTATAAAAAAAATGCTCTTTTAATTTTTGCCCATACATTTATTTAATTATATTTTTAAAAATTATATCTTATTTAACAATTTAATTTTATAACAGAACTTATGTCTCATTATTCATTATAGAATCTCTATTTAAAAAAAAACTAATTTATAAACTATACAGTTAATTAAAATTAAATGAGTTTATTAAAATCGGTTGAGCTTTTGGGTCTTTTTTTTTTTTTTTTGTTTTTTTGTTTTGCGGATGATAAATTTTAATGAATTAAATGATATTTATAATAGAATACTTCCGATAGGGCAGCTTTTCATTTTTTTTTAAAAAAGAAAATACTCTTTAATATTTTTTTAAATAAAAAATGCAGGTCTTTATAAAGTTTTATCCTAAAATCAATGGCAGCAAACTGTGCATGGGAATGCACTTGCAGCCGGGGATAATTGTAGGGGAGAGATTTTAATTTTAGTAAAACCCAAGGAGGCTTTTCTAGGAGCACAACGTTTGGGGCACTTTAAAATAGAAACATTTTGATCGTATTATCTATCAAAGACATCGATCACTACTAGAAAAGCTATCTTTAACGACGAAATTTAATGACGGTATTAAAATACCGTCGTTATTAGTGGTTCAATAGCGACCAAATTTAATACCCGTCGTTAATGTATATACATTAACGACGGTATTTTATCCTGTCGTTGATACTTTATCATCAACTACGGTTTTTTTTATTTCCGTCGTTAATGACATGCCTTTAACGACGGTATTTTCTCCCGTCGTTATTGCAAGACCTTCAACGATGATTTTTTCTCCCGTCGTTATTACTTTTTTTATTTTTTTTTATAAAATTGAAACTCTAAATCGTTTTGTTTATTAATCGAAAACTGATTTTTTTTAATTATAACCATCTTCATTATGTTTTTTTTTAATTATGAAAATATAATTTTATTCATATCCATTTTCACGTTTTTTTTCCATTTCTATTTCCTTACAAACTATCTTTATTTTATTCATTTTATTTCTTTTCTTATATTTTTTCCCTTTTACTTTTTCTCACGCTAGGTTATTTCTCACGACTTCTTTCCTCTCCTCTCCAGTTTCCATCGCGCGGCGATTACCATCGGCGAACCCTTCCATCGGCGATTCCCATCGGCGATCCCCATCAAGTTTCCATCGGCGATTCTCCATCGACTACTCACCTTCGTAGCTTCGCCTCTATGACATCCTAGATTTTTGCTTCTCTCGAGTGATCGGCAGTCTGGTGCGGTAGAGATTCCTTGATCTCCAAGCGAATCCCATCAATCCAACAATCCTTGATCACCAAGCTCCTATTTGTGGTGAGATTTTTTGCTTCCTTTTGTTAAAAGATTCAGTTTTTTATTTTTTTTATTTTGGCTGATTTTTCCGAGTTAATCTGGTTCCACTCTGAATTTCTAGTATTTTTCTGCACATTCAGTTGATAAATTTTGACACTTTAAGATTTATCTCTTTTTATATTCAAACATTGTGCAATGTTGAGATCTCAAAATTTATAATTTAGGGTTTTATAGATTCTTGTTGCTGCCCATGATATCATTTTCATCTAATTGAGGAAATTGCATCTAGTTACCAGATAATGGATCTTAAATGCAGTTTGAATCATAAAAATTGACCTTTCTTTCATGGATTTAGGAAGCCTCTAGATGACAAAAAGAGTCTTAAACACTTTTGGTGGTTAATGGTTTGATTTTGTTTCATTAAATTAGGTGAAACGCCAAGATCTAGTTGCCACATTTTTTGCTTGTTCCTAACAAACTTTGTTTGCATCTCAAAGAATGAAACCTAGATATAGTGCTACCGAAATCTACACTAATTATATAAATATATATACATTTCTCCATTGCCAGAACTATCTGAAAATGTTATGCAGAAAACTCTAAGAAATTCTGCTCGGAAAGATATTATACTCACTAGGCTTTGATCAAGTTGATTAGGACTCACTATTTGTAAAAATATTCTTGAGTTTGCCTACCTAATATTTCAAAGTGTAGAGTAGCCTTATTTGAACATTCTTAAACCAAATTAAATTTATGTAGTTGTCTTTGATTTACAAAGCATCTTGCCATGTTTACTGCAGATTAATCTAGAAGCATTGGAAAAGGTTTTTTCTTCAACTAAGTTTCTTTAGTATTGGTGATTTTTTTCCTTTAGAAATAGGGTATCCAGGTGTGTCATATTTTTGCCCATATGTGAGTAATAAAATGAACTAGCACATCAACTCATCATGCTTGAAAAAAAATTCATCTAATCTTTTCTTAGACTAGTATAGTAAACCTACCTTGTGTTAGACTTTTGTATTGGCCACTCAAGCATCACAAGTATTTTATGTGAAAGATAATACCTCAAAAGGTTGGCACATAGTAACAAAGACATATCCTCAATACTCATATCATATGTTAATGGAGATAGATTCAATGTCCACCGATACAGATGATATCCTCGAAGCTTATCAAAGATGAGGAGATATGTTTATAAATATTTATTTGCTTGGTGTAAGTGTTTTAAACTTCTAAATATATTGTTTATATTTTTTTGATTTAATTAATATAATAATGTATTTGTTATAGGATCATGGATTCTCAAAAATCATCTTTAGATGCTAATTGACTGGTATTCTCTAAAACTCTATTCTTACTTTGTTGTAATATTATTTAATATGTTGTTATAATGTTAGACAACTATTAATGCAATGTTCTTGTTTTTTTGTCAATTTTTGTGAATATTGGTTATGTTTAGAGGAGATAAAGTTGGTTTATGCAAAAAAAATACTGTAATCCTGTAACAAAAATATGGACAGGATAGAAGGAACACTCAAGTATAATAAACTCCCAGGTGCTGCAATCTTGGGAGCCCACAGAAATAATAGCTCATGATTGTATTTGTGGATGTATAATATAGATAAATTTCCTCTATAGATAAAGGTCATCAGCTAGCCCACAGAAATAATATAATATAGAATTATTACAAGTTTTCATGCTAAAAAAGATAGGAACTAAAGGATAGGGGATAAATCTATGTGGATTTATGGTGATTTGTTTAAAATTGAAGTCTACATAGATTAGTTATGGCCTTCGACTGGTTTTAGAATTGGTTATGCAAATGCATTTTCTATTTTTTTTGTTGTTCATTGTTATTTTCAATAAACTGTTTCTGCAGTGATGTATAGCATGAATGTTCTCTCAATAAGACTGTTTGTTGATATGATTGCAATTGCCAATCAATTCCTGGTTCATACCCGTTGTAGTCATCATGTCTCATAATCGTACTTTTTATTCTCTCTGTTTGGTTTTTGGTCAGTGATAAGGGACATTAGATCAGTTCTCTCCAACAGATTGTTTCTGCTCTTTTTAAAGATATTTCTACAATCCTGTCTACAGAAACATTAGAATCGATAGCTGGACTTTTAAATGCTAACCATTATCAAATCTTTAAGGATCTGCTCACTGACTTTGCAAGCGTTCAATGTTCAACTAAGTGCCAGACATGGGCATGACATTCTCCTTCCCTATTGCTTGCTATGCTGCCAACAATGGCGGTTTGGAAGCTATCCTCAGTTTAGGCGACAATGCCAGCTTCAACGGCCGAGACTTCGAATTAATGCTATTTGTTAGTTTTTTTTTTGTTCAATTTTATTTTATACTTTTGGTCTATTTGTTAGTGTTATGTTTTACCCTTTTACAATTGCATCTTTTAGCATCATTAATGCTATTTTTTGCTGGCTTAGGTTTGTGTTGCAAAGGCGAGGTCAAGGATGGGTCTTGATGCTGGTGTTGTGTTGGAAGCAATCATTGAGTCAAGCATACAAGAATGCGATGGGTTGCAGTGCTTCATTTTTTGCATAGTCAATATTTTGCACACAAATGTTCTCTTTTGATGTAGATGGATGTTAATTTTACAATTTTAATGATGTAAAACTACTGGATGATATTTTAATATATATGATATTTTGATTTTAATATATTGTGTTTTGATTTTAGTAATATTTATTAATATGTATTGTGAATTGTTTATAGATAATAATGATAAAATAATAACTATATAACGACCATCATTGTTATCATTAACGACGGTATGTTCAACCGTCGTTAAATAATTAAATAATATTAAATTATTAACGACGGTATATATAACCGTCGTTGTTGTTATTAACGATGGTATATATTACCGTCGTTGTTGCTAATAACGACGGTATATAAATCCGTCGTTATTATCAATAACGACGGTAGTGAATACCGTCGTTAAAGGCTATTAACGACGGTACTTTTATTCCCGTCGTTAATCTTTTTCCGACAAGGCCTTTTAGCGACAACTTCCTACGGTATTTATTACCGTCGTTAAAACTCATTAACGACGGAAATTGACTCTTTAACGACGGGATTTCCCGTCGTTAAAAGGTCCATTTTTAGTAGTGGATAAAAATTAAATCTTATTGAGATTGATTATACGTGATACTGCTGTTACCTCTTCTCTATGAATCAGATAGGAGGGCTCGCATGTAAGACATTATCTGAACCAAATAATTGGTTCGACGGAGAAAGAGGGGAGGAACGGTTCGGGTGCAAGCGCCTGAAATAATTGGCACGAGAGAGCTAGTGAAAGTAATCGACACGGCAAAGCGGAGGCGGGGGGAGACACTTCACTAGGAAATAAGCAAGAATCAGTTCGGCTAGATAGGCTTAGAAGCAGACGGGATGGATAAGAATCGACTCGGCCTAGTCAGTCCGGAGGTAGTTCGATGGGGGAAGAAGGAGAGTTGGTTCGGACTAGTGAGGAGCCCAAGGGCTATGCCACCCGTGAGCTATAGATCTAAGTTAGTTTCACCAAAAGCGGATGGTTGAGGGGGACATGCTAACCTAGTTTTTCGAAATGTAGATGAAGAGGTGTTATGTAACAAAAAGAGAGGTCCCCACATAATATTCCGAGGAGCCTTCGCTCCTCGTATCTGTAACAGAATTATTCACCAGATGGACGTGGTGAACACATGTACGATGGGGACAGTTCACGAGGTAACGCTGGATCAGAGAAGGAGGATAAAAGAGAGGAAAAGGACAGAAGGAAGGGGATCCGTATTATTCAACTAGCAAGAAACGAAGACGCATCAGGAGAAGGAGAGCTACCACCACGCCGGAGAAGGAGAGTAGCGATCTTTGCTTTTGCGTTGCGTGTACTCTTTCTTGTGTTATGATTTGACGGAAGGAGGACGTTCATAGTGAAAGTGCTTTGACACTGCATCCGGTGAGGGAGCTCACCTCCGTGGAGTAGGAATCCTTATTTCAAACCACGTTACATCCTGTGTCTTAGTTTTGTTGTCTGTGTTGGTTTTGCGTTTCTTTGCTTCACTTTCTCATCTTTACTGTTGCGGCCTGTGAAAACCCCCAAAGCTCTCTTCGTGCTTCATCACATCGAAAGAAGGTGAACAAATCTTCCTCACCGCATCAATATGGATACTTTCTATTCTATTAAATTCTATTTCTTATTATATGATCATCTAAGCCCAGCAACGATGAAGTGGAAGTGAAATCAAAACGGAAAACTAATAAAACGTTTGATGGGCAAATTTTTAAAATAGGTGTAACTTGAAGTTATTACCAATATAGGTAAAAAAAATTATTACCAAAATAAATGAGAGGTGGACATGGCTGGGATTTAAATCCCGATATTTAATTTTTATTATTATTATTTTTAATTGTCGGGATTAAAATTCCGATAATAATTTTTTTTTAAATCCCGACAATGATTTATTATTATTATTTTTTAAAAAACTTTTTTTTAAAAAAAATAACGTGATTGTGAATTTGTGAATTTTTTAATTAATTCTATTTTTTTTATTACATTGATTGTAGTTGTCGCCCGTAATCGTCCACCGCCGTTGTTATCCCCCGTCGTAGTTGTCGTCGCCATCCGCAATCACTCGTTGTCGTCGTCATCATCCACCAATCGCTACCGTTGTCGTCCCCCGTCGCAGTTGTCGTCGCCGCTCGTAATCACCCGTTGCCATCGTCATTGTCCACCGACGCCATCGGTGACCGTCGACAGTCAGTTGTAGGCCATCGATCATCGGTTGTAGGTCGTCCAACGTCGATGATCGTCGGGGATCGTTGGTCATCGATCACTGCCACCCGGCGTTGGCTATCGACCCACACCATTCGATGCCGATGCCAATCGTCTATCAACCGTCGTCGACACCAGCTGCATCGAGGCCAATCGTCTGTCGATTGTTGTCGTTGTCGTCTATCGTCTATCGTCAACCACCGCCGGTAATGATTGGTGCCGGTCGGTAGCAGACATCAAGCGGTAGCGACCGGCAACCGACAACCGACGACACCGGTGGCATCGACCATCGACAGTGCCATTGACGCCGACGACCAACGACGAGCGACGATCGATGCCCTACGATTGATGGTCGATGGCCTACGACTAACGACGGGCGAGAGGCGACGATGCGCGATTGCGGCACATACATTTATTTATTTTTAAATTCATAATAAATTTTCGAGATTTAACGAAGAGTTAAAGATCATTAGTGTTTATATTTTATCGGACTCATCACCATCCGTTGTCCATTAATGTTTTTTTTTTATTTCACTATCGAGATTTAAATCCCGACAATGATTATTTAATTTATTGACATCATAGTCATAGTCGAGATTTAAATCTCGACATTTAAATCGTGATCAAAGACATTATTTTATTTTTTAAAAAATTTATAAAAAAATTACATGATTTATTAAATCCTAATTAATAAGTTTAATTTATAAAATTCATTTAATTAATAATAATTATTTTTATATTACATTATAAAATAAAAATAAATAAATGACATACAATGGAGATCCGTATGCAGTAGAAATCCCACATGCAACTAAAATCTTGCTGCATTATTTATTTAATGAGTGGATGCCTGCATCTCATGTTTTTTTTTTAATATTTCACAAAAAGATTATAATGAATGAACTCTAGAGACCCTCATCACAAGAGAACTCAGCGATCGACAATCGAGGATCACCGACAATCGTCGACGTTCGATGACCTACGATCGACGACCGATAACTTACAACTAATTGTCAGTGGTTGGCGACAACGGTCGATGGACGACGACGGCCACAGTGGATGATTGTAGGCAACGACGACAACTGCGATTGGGAACGACAACGACGATGGACGATTACGAACGACAACCGCGATCAGTAAAATAAAAAAATTAGAATTAATTAAAAATCACAAATTCACAATCACGTTATTTTTTTAAAAAAGTTTTTTTAAAATTAATAAATCATTGCCGCCCGACAATGAAATTAAAAAAAAAATCATTGCCGAGATTTTACTCCCGGCAATTGAAAAAAATAATAATAAAAAAAATAAATGCCGGAATTTAAATCCCCGCAATGTCCACCTTTCACCTATTTTGATAATAACTTTTTTTTACCTATATTGGTAATAACTTCAACGTTCACACCTATTTTAAAAATATCGAGCGTTTGATTGGTGGAAAATTTATTAATTTTATTTTCTTAGAAAATGAGAAAATATGAGAAATGACATTTAGTTGTTATTTTTCATTTTCGTTTTCCAAAAAATAAAACAGCATTTTCTAAAAAATTAAAAAAGAAAAAACAACATTTTCCATTTTCAGGAAAATGAAAAACGCAAAGACAGGCCAAACACTCCCTGAGAGCTTAAAAAGAGAAATTAGCCCCAAAGGTACGGTCAACAGCAAAAAGAGATAGACATCCCATGTGAGAATATAATTCAATCCTCTGCTGCGATATCATTCGATGACAAATTTAAGAAAAATTCATTCGGACGACTTTGAAACCCACAAATTTATCCGATGAAAAGAGTACGACTTCGATGTTGGATCGTCGTTCAAAGATGATACGCCTACGAAGTCCGAGATAAATCGTGAAAAATCTACGAATACTTTTCTGATTTATCCTTGGTGATTGATAAAGGTCATTTGGACTCTGACTTTATCCGACTCAACTGTTGATAAAACACTCCGAAAGTTCGTGAGACAGAACCGATCACTCTCAGAGATTAATCAGATCGAAAATTCAAATATTTTAGTACCAATAAAAAAACAATCTTATTCCATTGAATGACATTGATTATATGAATCCTTCCTATTCTATTAAATTTTATTCCTTATTAGAAGTGGAAGTGGAATCAAAACAGAAAACTAAGAACCTAAAAAGAGAAATTAAAATGATCAAGCAAGCGAAGGTTGATGTAAAGGAACTACTGAAATCTCAGTACAAATACCCATAAATTAATTCTAGCAATTATGCATTCGTTGAATTAACTACTAACACTAATCGAAATCACTTCTACAGTTATATGCACTGAAATCTTTTGCATCATTGGTGTGTGGATCATTGCAGCTGCAAATGTCTCAGCGGCATGATTATGTTTTTTTAAAGAGAGATTGTCTCTATTTAATCCCTTTTTAATCAAAAGATCTGATAACCACAATTTACGCCTTTGGTTTTATCTTCGAAGTATCAATAAGTAATATGTGTTCGATCTAATGACTGTGCCTTCCAGGAGAAACACCGTCGATGGTTCAGTGTTATCTTTGTGCTCCTATAAGATGTGAATAGTTCCAGCAGGTTTAAAATAGGTGTGCCAAATTTAAGTTTCAGTCACTTTTATTTCTAGTGGATTGCCAAAGGAAATGTTCTAATGGATAATAAAAATTGACATGATAACAAAACTAGTGAAGCATTACAAGGAAAATATCAAAACAAGAATAGAATCAGAATACTATGGAAAATATCAAAACGAGCTAGGATGGTAAAGAAGAGAACAGGCATTGTCAAAAGAGGAGAAAAATAAGAGCATTAAGGAACAACACGAGGCAATACACTAAAAAGGAAAACGAGGTTGTTCTGGTGTTACTAGCTTATGGAGAGTCTTAAGACTATTCGAATTCAATGTCAATGCTCCTTCAAGGCGGATAGAAAACTCAAGCTGAGAAGGACAAACGACAAGAACCTAAAACAAGTTATCTACGAACTGACTAGAGAAACAAGTACCTAAAGCAAGTGAAAATTTTATTTGCTAATCCAATTTCTAACTTATCGGATGGCAAACTATTATTCTGTACATTTACCTTGGATCAAAAAGAGGAAGAAGTAAAATGAGATAAACACACACACAAAAAAAAAATATAGATATACAGCAAAAACATGAGATTCAACAACACCAACAACAAAATTTTATCCCATTAGATGAGGTCGACTATATGGATCCTTCTATACTATTGAGCTCTATCCCCTACAATATCTTCATCTATACTTAAATAAATTTTATCTTATTTTATTATTGTTAACCAAGTCTTTTTTGGTATTCCTCTTCCTCGTTTGATATGTATATTTGTCATTATTTTATATCACCTAACTGGAACCACCTTAAACGTCTCTCGGAGTTTTCCTTCAATAGATGTTACTCCGACTTTCTCTTTAATGTTCTCATTTCTTATTCTGTCCATTCTCATATGTATGCAAAAACATGAGATGACAACAGATAATAGCAGGAACGAGGATGAATACACAGGTAGTGAAGGTGAATAATCAGGGGTGTATCTACTAGACTGGATCAGGTAACTACACCTTTGGTTCCATAAGTTATAACCCATAAATACCTAATATATCAGTGAACTGAATCTATGTGTCGATGTCTATGTCATAAAACAAATGCAATGGAGGACAAAATTTGAATGCCAGGCAGTGCAAGAAGATTGCACATGATATCAAATAATCTGATGATAATTATTCATTACCTTTGAAACAGTGTCCTCTAATTTTTTAATATTTAATTGCTTATTAAGTGTCAAGGTTTCTGAAAAATATTCAAGGAATGTGAACGGCATACACAGGTAGTGAAGGTGGATAATCATTGATGTATCCACTAGACTGGATCAGACAACTGAACCTCATAAATCCCTAATATATCAGTAAACTGAATCTATATGAGCAGATATCAAAGTTAGACGACAAATGTAATGAAGGACAAAATCTAGTCGCTAGTCAATGCATGAAGATTGCACATGACATATATGGGCTGGCTTTAGACAGTTCTTTTATATGACTCATATTTGCAAAATAACAGTTAACTAATCTATTTACATGAAATGATGGCTGTTGGAAAGTTTTAAACCTAATATACAGTTGTCATTTCTATTTTAAATGGGCTTAATCTATTTTAAACTGGTTTGAAGTAGTCCACAAATGTTATATGTTTTGCTGATGGCAGTGGATTCAACGGTGATATTTATCATATCTAGTGCACAGTTGGATTTTAAAAGAAAAGGTTTGGATTTATTTCATCCTCAGTGCTAGTGCTAACTTTATATCCTAACTAGCAATCCATGAGTGTGTGCATTCATATCAACTTGACTGAAATTTTGGTACACATATCTCTAGATTTTTGTTTCCTTTCAAAATGGATGAACCATGAAACTACTGTCTATATAAATTCATATAGTAAATTTAGTTGTTATCATAAATCTACAGACAACCATTCACCATGATGTATCATCGTCATCAAAGACATTTGCCCCAACTATTTGAGGCCTGCAAAATGAACCTTATCCCTTTATTAAGCTATATCGTAAATACTAACTAATATTTTCTTCTTTCCTCTTTTTACTCCTTACACCTTGCACTGTAATTCATTGTCTATAGCCACAATTGAACTTCTCCATTCCATCCAACTGATTTTCTCTCATGGATAATCAATTGAAATATATATAAAAAAAGCCAGTCCAGTATACTAAGCTCCCACTAAAACTGGGTCCCAAAGAAAGGTCGAATCTCATTGAGTCTATTGTATGCAACCTTACCTTGCATTGTATGAGGTTGTTTCGTCAATTGAACTCGAGACCTCAAAGTCACATGATAGTAATTTTATCATTGCACAAAGAAAAAAAAACAAAATCATAAAAATTTGCCAAAGATGAATTGCTAAGCTAATACTAGTTCAACTATTAAAAGTGAAGTTACATTCTTAATGGATGGCTGGGAAGATACTTCCAAAATCAGCTTAATCCGATACATAACAGAAACCAGTTCACAAAGTATCCAAGCATCAATTGGCTCAATTAGCCACCCATGTAAATTGTAAACCTAAACAGTTTGGAACAAAACTAGGTCATAGCAAACACTAAATATTCCTTTCAAAACTAAAATTATATTGTGAACAAAAGCACAAAAACTCGATTTTCCACCAAAGCAAGCAATTTGATAAAAAAAAAATAAAGAAATTTTACTAGAAGAAAGCAATTCATAATTTATACCTGAGCTTTTGGAAAAAGATAGTGTACATGATTGTTCCACCCGAGAATGAAAAGGTCGACCATGGGACATGAACAGATCTCTGATAAAAATTGATCTTTGTTTGGAAGGAAAACATCCACCCGAGAATGAAAAGGTCGACCATGAGACACGAACAGATCTCTGATAAAAATTGATCTTTGTTTGGAAAGAAAACATCCACCCGAGAATGATTGTTCCACTAGTAGTTTCTAAGTGATACCTCCATCTGCTCCATCTTCTTTGCAAGTTCATATTTCCCACAGTGCTTCAATCCGTCGACTACCATATCAAAGGTCTGTGACATCGGCGTCATTCCCATCTCTGTCATTTCCACCAAATAGTTTGCAGCCTCCACAAACTTCCCACCCCGGACACACAATTTCACAAGCATTGTGTATACTGGCCGGTTGGGTGGATGCCCCTTCACCTTCATGTCACTAAAGAAACTAAATGCATCAGCAAATCTCCCTGACTTGCACAATGCCTTGATTATCGTCGCATACAAACTTGGAAATGGCTTGTTTCCATCGTCCACTGCGCTATAAAACAGCGTAAAGGCCTTTTCTATCTTCCCTGACTTGGAGACTGCCGGAATCAAGACCTTGTACGTCGAGATGTCCGGGCAGAGCCCCATGTCGCTCGCCTCCTGGAGCAACCCCACGCAGAAATCCGCCTCCCCGGAGTCGCAGAGGGCCTGAAGGACTGAATTGAAGGTGGTGATGTCCGGCAACACGCCTTCCTTGGTCATCCGCAGCACCATCGCCTTGGCAGACTCGAGGTATCCAGCGTTGACAAGGCCGTCAATGAGGATGTCACGACCGCGGACTGGCGGTTTGAAGCCCCGATGATTCATCTCCTCAAGAAAGTCCTGCGCTTCTCGTAGTTTGCCAGCGGCGCACCAGGCATTAACGAGGATGGAGAAGGTTTGGCGATCAGGGGGGACCTGCTTGCGGGCCATCCGGCGAATAAGGGCGTAGGCACCATGGAAGTTCCTAACGCGGCAAAGGGCAGAAAGAAGAGCGTTATAGACGGCAGTGGTCTGGGGACAATCAAATTTAGGGAGGCGATTGAATACGTCGACGGCGAGATCAACGTGGGAGGCGTCACCGTAAGCTTCGATTACGGCTGCAAAGGTGGAAGGAAGAAGCGGGAGGGAAAGGGAGCGCATGTCCTCCGCGAGCTTCCACATCTGAGACCAGTTGCGGTGACGGGCAAGAGGGAGGATGAGAGCGTCGAACTCGGGGCCGGAGGGGCGGTAAGAGGAGGAGCAGCGAGCCCAGGCGAAAAATCGGAGGGCAGAGAGGGGCGCGGAGTGGGCTGCTTCTCGGATGACGCGGAGGACGAGGTCGGATGTGGGAGGGGGAAGGCGCATGCGTCGGAGGGTACGCTCGAGGTAGAAATCGCTGCGGACGACGCCAGCGATGTGGCTGACGGCAGCGAAGTAAGCATCCTTCGAAGAAGAATGGAGGTCCGGCGACGGAGGTGCTAATGTGTGGAGCCAACCGCGGCGGAGTAGCAGAACGGCGGAGGAGCAGAGCATCGCCGAGCTCGCGAGCGACGCGACCAAAAGGAACAAAGAAAGGAATTAAGTACGAGCGCAAGCTGAAACCCTATTACGGTAATTTTCAAAATGATCTTAAACATTTAACAAATCTCACAGATCATTTTTGATATAAGACTTCTTTTTTATTATTATTATTTTTTTAAATCTTAATAACGATGATAAAAAATACATACTCTATCAGAAATAAATCAAAGAGTGATCATATAAAAGTCAAATGGATTCATAAAAAAATCATGAGTATTTTTTTGATTTATTTTTGATGATTAATAAAGGTCATTTAAATTTCGATTTTATCGGACTTAATTATTGACGAGATATTCTGAAAATTCATTAGACAGGATTAATTATTTTTAGAGATTAATTGAATCAAATATTTGAATATTCTAATATCAATAAAAAAATCAAATTTAACACTAAGAGCAAATAAATTTTATTAATGCAATGTATAACCATTGCATGCTCTTCGTTTGGCAAGGATTGACTTCTCTCATTTTTTTTTTATTTTTTGAAGAATTTTTTTCTCTTTTCAGATATTTTGTTTTTGTTTTTCTTTTTCTTTACATTAGAATTTTTTTCATTTAAAATTCTTTTTCTTTTTTTATCCATTTTTGAAGTAGACTATGATACAAAATATTAGAATCTGCTAACCTAGCGATTCCTACTAGTTCGCCTTCGGATCATCATAAATGAGATAAATCACAGTAGGTCTTTGACCCTTGAAACTAGTAACTAATGTATAGAGGGATGACACTCTCGTATTTACGAGAGATTGACTTATTATCCTATGATACAACAACTGCATACGCTAGCCACTATGTCCTTCCCACAGAGACAAAAGTAAACAAACTAAAACTTTAGAAGATGGGTGTAAATGTCTAATAATATTCTTCTGTTCTATTTCTATGAATAAATATCTTCATAGATATTTCTAAGGCAAAGGAGGACTCCAAATTAAGTGATCCAATATTATCTTTGATATAAAAGGTTGGAATCCATCAATCTAGCGACCCATATCAATTCGTTTTCGGACCATCGTAAGAGAGATAAATCATAGTAGATCTTTGATCTTTGAAACTAATAATTAATACATAGAGGAGTGAATCAATCATTTTTTTTTTTTTGCATCAATATTACCTTTTCTTTTCCTAAAATATTTCTTAATTTAGATTAATGAAAATAAAAATGTTTGAGTTGAATTCAACTCTCATTCAAAGTGAAGACAAATTAAAATTGTTTATTTGACCTTTATGGACGATTTATTACTTATGTATAGAGAGTATGGCTATGAGTATTTTAATTCGAGTTTTAAAGAAATTTTAGATCTGCTTTAGGATTATCAATAAATTTGACAAAGTTAACTATTTACATGGCAGGTATTATAGGTTTAAATTGGGAAGATATTGTATCGGAAAGCACGCTAGAAGGAGATTAAATAGTGTGTTTAAATTTTGTCTCTTTCGTAAAATATAATTAATGACAGTGGAAAAATATAAAGCATAAAATAAAATTATTTTTACTTAGTTCACAGTAGAATGATTGCTAGTCCAAGATCTACGATTCTTGATCGCTTTTGATGGACAATTCACTAGATGATCTCTTCTTCGTTGAAAGTAAGAGACACGATGTTTATAAAAAGATAAAGGAGACGATAACAACCTTACCATTCTTTTTAGAGATTAAGTATGCGGAAAAATAATAAGAACTAAGATATACCGATAAAATAACTTGATGATGAAGTTTGGTCAGAGTTGTGATCTTGTAGCATGAAGTTTAATTTCGAGAGTAAGAGTACTTCAGCGTAACTCAAATCATTGATCTTAGGGTTTGTGTCTAACTCTTCTTTAATAGATCTTTCTAGGCCCTTGAAATAGTCCATTTCGTTCAGATCTAGACCTAGATTTAGATCCTAATTATCCGGAATTCTTATCTCGATGTGACGGCTTGACTCTTAAATGCGCACTCTAATCGACTGCTCCTTTTGCCAGTCGACTGGCTGATTCATCCCGGTCGACTATTGTATTTATGTTTCCATCCAGTCACTTGCATTACAAATTAGTGCAAGGTATACAAATAGTGATCTGTTGGACTTCTCTGCTTAATTTTTGATCCTATAAATTTACTAAGACCTACAAATTTAACACAAAATATAAGATATAATATAGCTTAACTTTGAATCTTTGTCATTATCAAATTCAATTTCGATTGTCTAATGCTTGCATTAACACATATTTTAATTTAAATATCTTAAATGTCTATGTCGTTGTGTTACTTAGGATAAGCCAAACTTGGTGTCATGTACTGTCCCTCGCTAAAAATATATATAATTAATGTCTAGATAATCAATTTATTATCATACATGACAAAAGTTGAATTAGTCAAATAGATATTGACGTAGACACGACTCGGGAATCAAGGAGTAATCAAGGATGTGGATCTCACAGCTAGACCATACAGGTAAGTTGGGTTAGGAGTAGGGTGACTCGAAAAGTATAAATAAGTCGAGTCGAAAGCAAGATGACTCAGAAAGTATAAAAGGTAGAAGTCAGCCAAGTCGAGAATAAGATGACTCGAGAAGCATAGAAGACAGAAGTAAACCAAGTCAAGAGCAGGACAATTTGAGAAGCATAAAAAATAGAAGTAAGTCGAGTCGAGAGTAAGACGACTCGAGAAACGTAGAAGATAGAAGTCGAGTCGGACAACAATATGATTCGAGAAGTAACCAAGTCGATAGCATAGCGACTCGAGAGACAGGAGCCTCAGAAGAGATTCTTTCCCCATGCGAGGTATACCTTATTCCCTAAAAATCCTTCTTAATGATAATTACAATATACATGATGTGTCACATGGAGATTTTTGACAGAGATTGTCCCCTAACAGTCGGTCAAAATGTTGGGACCTTGATGTTGCATTAGAGGAGAGTGAATAGTATTTCAAACTCATTCTCTCCGGCTTGTTCTTCAACCACATTCATTGTGCTTGTCTATAATAAAGTTATGTGCAACGGAAAATAAAATGAATAAATTAAATACAAAACACAACTCACTACACGAGTTTTAATGTGGATCGAAGATCCACTCTTACTTCACGATAATCCTTAAGGCAAATTACTCATCTTGTAAGTTTCCAATATTTTCTCTTTTGGATGAACATCAAAGTGGAGAAAACCTTCTTACAATCACCACCTAGAGCTTACAATACAACCACCAATACAAAGTATAAATCAAAGAAACAAAAAAACAACATTTTGCAAGTTTGTTTTTGCTTGAATACTTGTTGGTTGATGTGGAATGACTTTTGAAAACTAGGAATGCAGTAGCACTTCTCTTCAAAATCCACCAAGAACCGACTTTGAAAACTTCTATCAAGTCTTTCTTTTATAAGCTCCACATATAGTTGATTTTTATCAATCAGTCAACTGGTCACTTATCCGTTGTCTCACAACGACTTAATCCACGTCGGATTTCAGCCTACCAATTGACTGGCCTAACCCATCAGTCGACTGCCTGAGCCATCAGTGGACGACCTAAGTCATTAGTCGACTAAGAAACATTATGTGCTCTGTCCACTTAAAATAAGTCGGTTGTTTCACCACAGCAGTCGACTACTTTGTTGGAGCACTATTTCTCAACTTTCCGAGTTGCCACAGTCGCCCAAGCACCTCAGTCATCTCAACTACCCACGGGCAATCGACTACTTCTCCATAGTAGTCGACTACTCGGGCACCGAGTCCGAGTGCAAAGCACCTTAGCTAACTCGACTACCCGTGGTCAGTCGACTACTTTTCCACAACAGTCAACTGCTCGAGCATCGAGTCACTCACCTGAGCACCCACAGCGCTTGTGCTCCGTAACACCCGAGCATCATATTGCTCGAGCGACTTTCCCTCGTCGCTTGAGCACTCGACCAGTCGACTGATCTAAACCACCAGTTGACTGCCCGAACATTTTCCCAAGTGTCATGAGTTCCTCATTCGCCCGAGCACTCGACCAATCTACTAGTCAAGTCTATCAGTCAACTTCTCCATGGTAGTCGACTGCTCGGGCACCGAGTCCGAGTGCAAAGCACCTTAGCTAACTCGACTATGTGTGGCCAGTCGACTACTTTTCTACAACAGTCAACTGCTCGAGCATCGAGTCACTCACCTGAGCACCCACGGCGCTTGAGCTCTGCAGCACCCGAGCACCGTATTGCTTGAGCGACTTTCCCTCGTCGCTTGAGCACTCGACCAGTCGACTGTCGGAATATTTTCTCAAGTGTCACGAGTTCCTCACTCGCCCGAGCACTCGACCAATCTACTAGTCAAGTTTATCAGTCAACTTCTCCATGGTAGTCGACTGCTCGGGCACCGAGTCCGAGTGCAAAGCACCTTAGCTAACTCGACTACCTGTGGCCAGTCGACTACTTTTCTCTACAATACTCGCCGAGCATCGAGTCACTCACTGAGCACCCTGGCAGGCTCTGCGGCACCACAGCTTGAGCTCTGCAGCACCCGAGCACTGTATTGCTTGAGCGACTTCCCCTCGTCGCTTGAGCACTCGACCAGTCGACTGATTTAAACCACCAGTCGACTGCCCGAATATTTTCTCAAGTGTCACGAGTTCCTCACTCGCTCGAGCACTCGACCAATCTATTAGTCAACCGATACACCTCAAAATTGAGATTTAACTATCAAGTATAATCTTCTTATACTTGACACTTATCTGTAGCCTAGACTTAAGCTTTCAAGCATCTTCCATCAGCCTCACACCTTTAGGATGCACCAAGTCCTCCATGACTTCTCATCTTTTGTGCTAGCCTTCAAGTACATCTTTCGACTTTATCATGCTATTGAGTACCCTTAGTCTAGACCTAAGCCTTCAAGTTTTTTCCAACATCATCATGCCTTTACGATGCACCGAGTCCTCCACGACTCCTCACCATTTGCACTAGCCTTCAAATACTTCCTTCGACTTTATCATACTAACGGGTATTTCTTTGCCAAGGGACCACATCTTCGGGACTTCCATTGTCAAGTCTCTATACTTGGACTTTCCCTTTGCTAAGTCTTCATAAATTAGACTTCCCTTGTCAAGTCTTCATACTTGAACTTTTCTTTGTCAAGTATTTATACTTGGATTTTCCCTTACTAAATATCCATACTTGGACTTTCTCTTGTCAAGTATCCATATTTGGATTTTTCCTTGCCAAGTCTCCATATTTGGACTTTTCCTTGCCAAACATTCATACTTGGACTTTTCCTCGTCAAGTCTCCATACTTGAACTTTTCCTTACTAAACATTTATACTTGAACTTTTCTTTGTCAAGTCTCTATACTTGGACTTTACCCTGTTAAGTCTTCATATTTGGATTTTTCCTTGTCAAGTATCCATAATTGGACTTTTTTCATCAAGTCTCTGGTCAACCTTGACCTACTTGACTTCTCAGTCAACAATTCCATATGACTATGGATATTGTCAAATGTATTGTCAAACCTATTGCAAACATCAAAACTCTACTCGAGTTCCACTCGAGTTTGGTCAACCTTGACTTGAAGTTGATTGCACCAATAATCTCCTTAACACAAAAGGAATTATCGGAGTGGTCGTGAGGGAAAAAGAAGGTATGTCAATGTCGAAGTTACTATAAAAAGATTGGGTTATGGTACAAAAACTCTGAAGAACACTTTAACAATCAAATATTATTCATCTGTTTTTCTTCTTCATCGCCCTATCTGATTTAAACATCGGAGGATCGTAGACAAAGGATCAATAGTCATCTGACTCGTGTTAACTTTGATAGAATTATTACTGTGGCCATGAGAATCCATCATCTTAAAAAAAAAAAAAAATGAATTGCCACATTAGCGATCCCCCATCGCTGCCCTACTTGTAGAGGGAGGGATCTTTTAAAGAATCAATGAAAAGGATAGAAAAACGTTTGCATCATATACTTATAAGAGATTGAATATTATTGATTATACATCTTTATTATACGAGCTATAGTGGTAGACAAGATAATCAAATTAGGCAAAGTCTTATTTTTTGGCTTTAAGAAATCGCTAATTGCATGTAAAGATCTATGCTGTCCAAAAGAGGAGAGAGGACTAGACTTTTTAAGAAATTAAAATTTGAAATAGAGTCTCTATGGTAGTATTATGGAACAATCACACATAAATATACAAAAAAATAAAGTGTCCCTACTTTCTATTTTAATTCACAAACCATTTAGTAGTGGTAAACTAAAAAAAAAAAAAAAAGAGAAATTCATGATTGACCAAGCAAATGACTAAATTTTGTACTCTATCAATTGATTTGAGGGAGTGTCCCTGTCAGTTGCCTCTAATTAAAAAATAATATAAATCGAATAGATGCGAATATATACCGTTGTCTTAATAGACTTAAACGTCTCAAAAAAAAATAAAGATATTATAATAAAAATATTAATTTAGACCACGTATGAAGTTGATTTAGACCCCTTATACACTGTTAGACTTTTTTTCCCGCAATAAAACTACAACTGAAAAAAGGTTGACAATTAAAGATAAAATCACTTAGATGGAATTAGATAAAAAGTGTGCCTGAGTTTGCCTGATGGATAGAGTAAAATTTTTACGTTGCTAAGTATTTTAGGAATGATACGATTGCGGAGTCCGAGTTGAATCATTAAACTGCAACTACTTCTTTGATGTACCTAGATGATTGATGGAGATCTACAGAGACTCCAATCTTTTTTAGCTCAGTTGTCGAAGAAGCACCCCATACAATCGTAGGGACGAATTCATCATCCTCAAAGATTAATTGAGCTGAAAGCTCGGACCCAATAAAAAAAATGTTATTGATGTACTAATACAATAGATACTTAGGCTGCGTTTTATATGTCGTAATCTGTCTTGTAATATAATCTGGATTACAAAATGCACTAAAATTTTGTAATCTGGATTACAAAGCAAAACCTATGTAATCTATATTACATCACAAGTTGTAATATGAAAAGTATTAGATGCTCAACAATCGAAGTCGATCGTTGTCGTCCGTTGTCGCCACCAATCGGTCGGGCACTAGTCGCCGTCGGTCGCCACCCGTCGAGCACCACCCTAATGGTCGGTGACCCGCCGGTGATCGCTCAGCGGCCGGCCAAACATCGTCGATGGCCGACCGACGATCGCCAATGGCTGTCGGCAGTCGGCCAGCAGTCGACGGTGACCGGCCGACGACGGGAGACCGATCGACAGCCCGCCGTCGACGACCAACAACGACTGACCGTCGACGACGATCGACCGTCGGCGATCGACGTCGACTGGCCATCGGCGATCGAACGGTGATCGGCCGTCAGCGATCGGCGACGATCGACTGTCGGTCGATCGCCGTCGGCTGGTCATTGATCGTCGGTCGGTCGCCAGTCGACCGTCATCGTCGTTGTCTCCGTCATTGCCGTCGATCCATTCTTATCGTTTATGTAATGGACATCAAATAAAAGAATATAATAACTTATGTAATCCAAGATTACATAAATTTTTTATCCAAACATAGTAATATATTCAAGATTACATTGTATTTCAATACAACTTGAATTATATTACGTCTTACCAAACATAACTTTAAATCATTTATTTTTTGAATGTTAATATACGAGTCAAATATAACAACATATGAAGCAATAAGTGAATATATTAAGAACACTAGAGAGTTCTTATAAATGAATGATCAGGGAGCTAGACAAAAGAAATATTGTGGAGAAATAGTACTTGAATACTAAAATTATCTCAGTTATGACAAATACGTAATTAAATAATATTTAAAGTCTTAATAGTTCTTATAACTGTAATATTGATTCATAAAATTTAGATGCGGATATATAAAATATCATTTGTGATTTATCCACAAATTGAGCTCTTATATGAATAATGAATAGTCAATAGTTAATATAGAGAAAAATAATCGAGAAGGTTTGAGCATGCTAAAAATCGATTTATTAGAGTATATTAGAAAATATCTTTTATTTTAATAATTAGTATCTATATTTTAATAAAAAAATCAGCCCCTATTTTCATTTAATTTTTTATCTTTTTCATAATACAATACTTTCGATTTTAAATATATTTTTTCTCGAATTTTATTTATTAAAACTATGTCCCCACAAATTGACAGTTAAAATGATGGTCCTTTTTTCTTAAATGCTAAATAAATAAATAAATAAATTTCTAGTAAATAAAAACTAAAATGAACAGATTAAATTACCGTCGAAGTTGACTAAGTAACTATTTTGTTAAAATTACTACGCTATCGTAGATAGTTTTGTCTTAAATTACTAAAGATTAATATTTTTAAACTATTTGACTATTTTCAAAATATGAATTGATTTTAGCACTCGCTTATCTTTTTTAATTTAAAATCTAAAAAGAAAACGATTATTTTGATTAGAATTATTAAATAATTAATATTAAATCCTTTGCATTTTAAAAAATAAGCTGATTATAATAATTTTTTTAATGTATGTATCTATTTAAAATCAAAATTTACATAGTTATATATATATATAAGATCAGGTGGGCGACCGATCTGTACGCGTATAAATGCGGAAAACGGTGTGAACAATAAAATTACTATTCACAATAATTTTCCGTGCATGGACACACAAAAATCAGATGCTCAGCTTTTATATATATATATATATATATATATATATATATATATATATATATATATGGAAAACGGTGTGAACAGTAAAATTACTATTCACGATAGTTTTCCGTGCATGGGCGCGCAAAAAAAAAAAAAAAAAAAAAAAAAAAAAAATATATATATATATATATATATATATATTCAAATATAAATTATGAATAAATAAATACATTTAAATTTGTAAGATACACTTGGAGTTAGAGCTGTTAAATAGATCGATCTATGATGAGACGGGTCAATTCGTCATAAATCTAATATTTAACGGGGAGGGCGATTTGTCATCCCGGTGGATTGAGAAATTTTTAATTCAATTCAACCTAAGGCGAGTTACGAATTAGATAAGCCACAAAAATTAAAAAAATATATTTAAAGTTACTGAGACGTTAAGGACTTGAGACAATGATCGATAAGGTAGATAATGTACCATGATAAAAAAAATAAACATTTGAAGTAATTAAAAATTTATAATTGAGATTCAATTATCGACTTACAAAGTTGAGTACCGATATTTTTTATTCTTTCAATATTCCAAAATATCTAAATTTTAATAATATACAAATGTAAATTTTTACTTCTCTAAATAGAGAGTCAATCGAGATTTTCTAACACATGTAATTATTCGATTTTGATATGTCATTATTTTCTATATTGATTAGAATATCAGTGACGAGATAATATAAAACAATTAGAGTATAAAAAAAATAGAGTACTTTATCAAATATTTTTTTTTCTTTCCTCTTAACTTCTTTTATACTTTGTTGAGATGTATGTGTGATAGAAAAAAATTGTGATGGTGAAAAATTTGTCTGGTTAATATTAGAATATTGTTAAAAAAACTTATATAATTTTATTTTCACATGTTCTATCTTTTGATATTTCTCAATCCGTGGATCAACTCGAGCCCACTGCGAGCCAATCCATTTAGACTTGCAATCTGTATGGATCGATCCGTTTAGATTTGTCAAAATGACGGATTGATAAAATTTCAACTCAACCCATTTAAATTATGTGACGAGGCGAGCTCTACTTGGAGTGTAGCATCCTTTCCAAATAATTAAATAATTTAAAGTCTAGGGAGTAGTTTAGAAAAAGTGAATAAACTATGGGGGGAACTTGAAAATATCTCTTATGTTTTTGCAGCGCTCGATGGAATCTCGGCCGAAGAGACGTCGAACAAGAAGACGATTTTGGGTTTCGACGACTTCGGTGGCTGCCACTATGGAGCCTCTGGCGGTTGGGGCTAGGGTTTGAGGTGGAGGAGGAGGTGGAGGAGGAAGAAGAAGGAGAAGAAGAAGTAGACGGAGGCGAGTTTGTCGCCTTCCAGTATCCCAATGGCTCGGCAGGACAATCCTTTCGCGCTTCTAGGCGAAGACGACGATGGTGGCGATGTCATGGTCCTCCTCGCGAAGGTCGAGTCGAAGAGCTTGGTTTCGGAGGAAAAACTCCAGCCCAAGGCCACACCCAAGCTCCGGGAAGATAGTTTTCCTCCCAAACCTCTTCCTACGGCGGAGTTCGGTACGGCTTCTTAACTTCGTCTTCACTTTCATGGTCGTGGTTATTTTGGTTTCGCTGAACTTTGGTTTCTTTTTAAAGGAATTGTTTCGATTTTGTTTTAATTCAGTGCGGGCTAGGCGGGGTAGAGGAAGAGGCGATCGTGGCCGCGGACTTGACAGAGGCGGGCTTCGATCTGGCAGCGGGGAAGGTGCTGAGCTCGATTCTAACGAGAAGGTAGATTATGGGTACTCGAGGGGCTTTGGAAGTGATTCTGGAGGGCGTGGCCGTGGGTGGAGTGGAGGCAGAGGAGCAAGGGGGCGTGGGATAGGCAGGGGCTTCTATGAGCATCGGGGATCTAATGGTGTGAATCAATATGGTGTCGAGTTGGAGAACCAAGTAAACAGTGAAGATTGGGTGGATGTGAAGGCTGAAGTGCAGGGAAAAAGCTATGAACTTGTGGAGAACCATGGACCTATATTTGAGAGCAAGAAGTTCGGTGGTCAGCACAGGAATTCAGGTTGGGAGGAAAAAGGCTATCACCATGATAACCAACATTTCAGAGGCGGCGAGGGCCGAGGAAGGAGAGGATTTGGTGGAGGCAGACAAGGAAGCGGAGGTGGTATTGGTCAGAGGCATATCGAGCAGGAGCCTGTTCTTGAAGGGAAAAGTGATGAATGGAATGAACCTCAGAACAAAGAGTATGTTCCTATTGGAAAGGAACAAGTTGATAGCATTACCCTCCCTGCTGATGGTGCATCTGGATGGTATGCTTTTACTTACAAATTAGATTGCTTTGTTAGTAAAATGATACAATTGTTATATGGTTTATCTGTGAATGGTTTGGGTATAAATAGAATGAGAAGCAGTGATCTGATCCTGTCTCTTTCATTTTGGCTGCTCATATTTGTTTTTCTTGTTGAACTGTTCATCAGATGATTACTAGACTGGTTGAATCTTTATTTGCTGAGGATCATGATTGTAGTTTCATAGAACACCTGACTATATTCATTGGAAAGGCTATTTAACACTCAATCTAATTTCCATTTGGTTCTTTATTGCTTGCTTCATTGCAAATTTGGCAAAAAACAAAGTATATATTTATTGCACATGGGTACTAGTACCATACCATTACTAGTCGAAAAAAGAAAAAAAAATCAAATTTGTATTGCCATTCTTTGTTTACATCAAGTGACACTTTTTTATATGTCGGTGGCTGTTTGATCTATTTTCTTGTAGACTGAGTATAGTTAATCATAGTAGAATAACTGACTGAAAACGTTTTGAGGCTTGGTTAATATTTTTAGGTCTGTTTTTCCAAGATTATTTTGTATGCATTTTAACCTCTGTAGGCTTGTAAATTCTTGTTCTGGTATAAATTTTGGTTGTTTAGTGAAGCAACAGAGGGAGCGATCAACAGATAGATGTCTTGTGTTAAAGCTCTTACCTGTGCTCTCATTATCATTTTTTTTCTTTGTTTTAGATAACTAGAAAATGGTTATCTTGTGTTTATTCATAGAAATTTAGTAAAATGTATTAGTTTTATTAATAGTTGAACTGATTGATCTGAAAACTTTCTGGAACAGGGATATGCCTGCAACTGCCAATGTATCAAATGGTGGTGAAGCAGTGATTGCAGATCAAAAGCAATTGGCTGACAGAGAGGTTTCTGATGAGAAAGATCCCAAGGAAGAGGACAATGTAGTACAATTATTCATAATTTTTTAAAATTATATATAAGATTATTGTGTCAAGATGGGTTACATCAGTTCCAGGATAATTGAACGTGGTTAGCAATCCTTTCTGAAACAAGGTTTCAACCACAAAATAAGTCTCTTTATTTGGAGGTGTAGGGTGCTTACATCTATTTAGATTGTTTTTCCAATTGAGCAATCCTTAGAGTGCTCCCTTTCTTCTTTCATGTGCAGCAATATAATTATTGGATCACTGCACTAGTTGGTTTTAAGTTATTCATTGAAATTTGAGCTGAACATGATACTTCATGTCTAAAAGCTTCTATTCTGTTATAGGAAATGACCCTTAATGAATACGAGAAGGTCCTTCAAGAGAAACGAAAGGCATTACAACCTCTGAAAATTGAGGAGAGGAAGGTGGTTGTTGACCAAGATTTTGTAAGCATGCAGCTCGTTGATAAAAAGCAAGGAGAAAATTTTGTTAAACTGGTTAGCTCCTGGAGACTTCTCTATAGCATTTTATTTTATTTTTTGACACATAGAGATTCCAAGTAAACAACAAACTTTACTGGTTGTCAGAAAATTGAGAAAGAAAAGCTGAAGAAGGAAGAAAGAGTTCGCAAGGTCACATCTATAACTGTGATATAATATCTATTGTTTATTCTTTCTATCTTTTTTTTTTTTGGTTCGGTACATGCAATTTTTATAATGATTTTATAATGAAATATAATTACTATCATTAGTCACCGATTAACCTCTGTATTTATGAAGAGGAAACACTCGTTGCAGTCACATGCTATTTCAATTGTTATCCATGGATTAAAATCACACTGTATCATTGTCTCCAAGTTCTAGCTAGCTTCAAAACTTGTATAGGTCGAGAGAATGAAAATTTTTGTTGTTACCGAATTGCCTCAACAGGCAATGCAATCCTTCTCGAGACCATATAGCCTGCATATGCAATACATTCATGTTTGATTCATGTAGAAAAAAGGGGAAAGGAAAGGAAAAAGGGAGAGAGGCATACCAAAAAGATGGACAAGTGATGTGAAAAATCAGAAGCTTTTATAGTCCTGCTATTTCTTTTGGTGGAGGTGAGCGATAGAGAGTGAGAAATAGGGTTTGTGGCAGAATTTGACACTTTGCGAATCTATTTACAAGTTCCTGGCAGTTAGCATTTAAAATTTCCATTTTGTTGATATTTTAGATAAGCAATAACTTAGCTATTTCTCATTGGACTATTCAATTTGTAAATTTGCATACATACATGAAATGGTATGGGTATTTCGATTTTTGAATTCGGATAAATTTGGAGGTCTTCATCATCTATGTAGACTTCAGATGACACCACAAATGATTTGTTTATAGCTTAATCAGTTCTGGAATTATTTCCAATTCAAAACTGTTTTACAACAACCGTTGGGTTTTATATATTAGCTTTCGCACTATAGTACTGGCACACAATACAATTGTTCATTTACTTCGTCAATCAATCTTTCCTTTTTCTAGACATGTTGCAGTGATTTCAATTATCCAAAGTTATCTGGAACTCTATATCTCCTGCTTTGTTTAGTCTCTATCTCGCTTTGTTTAATCTTGATATCAAGATTATTTCTCCATACCTATTAAAACTGAAAATGGTGGCATGCTGCAATGGGGCTTTACCATCCATGTCCTCATTTGTCGAGAACGTGTAAATTATACCCTTTCCTACTAGTTTAGACCATCTTTATTTCATACACCCATGCACAAAATTTAATGTCCTTTTCTCTGTTCTTACAGTCGTTAAACATAATGGAGTTTCTAAAACCTGCTGATGGGGGGGGCTATATTCGGCCATATTTGGGCCGCGGCCGCGGCGGGAGAAGAGGTCAAGGCCGTGGAGGCCATGATAGCATCGGAGGCGGGCATACAGGGCGTGGAGGCCATGCCATTCCTTCCCTCCATTTCGATGATCCTGCCCAATTTCCTGTGTTGGGTGGTGCAGCCAAGGTATGATTTCGTTCGGTATGTAGATTTTTCTGCTCTACTCCTTACGGTTTATGCCTGTTTTGCATTGGCATGTTGCTAATGTTTTGTGTGGTAAAAGACTCTTTTGGTTGGTTTACTTGGCGTTGGCAGTACTTTGTAAAGACTTGTTTTTTTTTTAAAGAATTGGGCGAATATTTAGCAGACATACTAATTGTTCGGGGTAGTTTAAATACTTTGTCGGTGGCTTATTGCATACTATTTTTTCAGCACAGATGTAGATAATAGGGTGGTCTGTTTACTTGGATGAAAAATAGAAAAGGGAGAAGGAAAAATAACACACAAATATAATAGATGATGGATCTTTATATGTAATTTCTTATGTGTGTGTGTGTTTTTTTTTTCTTTCAATTTTTTACCTTCTAACGTGTGGAACTGTGGAAGTAAAGGGGCACTTGGATGAGAGATATGAGGCAGAGGAAGGAGTACATGAATAACGGCAATGAGTTCGACTTAAAAAAAAAAGAAGGAAAAAACACTGAACTAAAGGGCGTGCTTGTTTTTCAAAACAAATTTCAGCAGCTTGTAGCTATTTAGAATGTTAGCGAGCATTACCATCAAAATGTGGCTAGGTGGTAGTGATTTTGCCGGCTGACTACGGTTTTACGGTTGCGAACTCATGGTGGTCATCAGCTCATGACTATTGGCTATGATTTCGCGATTTGTCTAGCTAGCTGCGATTTCACAACTGCCTAGTCATGATTTTGTAGTTGCATTGTTTGGATAGATAAAAATGGCCATGGTTTGCTATATTAAGTACGGTGCAGTGGTAAAACATTCAACATTCAGATTCGAAATCCTTGGGGAGGATAACTTCTTAGAACATCTATATCATGAGTAAATTAGAAAGGAAGATTGTCTACCTTTAGGAGTTGGAGTTGCTAGAGTTTTCCTTTTTGTTCGGGCGAGTTTTTTTTTCTTAGTTCAACTTGGTCCGAATTAAAAAAACATTTTGATATTAGGTAAATATGCTCTAGATGAGTTTTTTTTTTCCAAAATAGAATGGAATTTTGAGGGGAAAAAGGAATGATATTAGGTAAATATGAAAGTTTAATATGAAATTTAAATATTTGTTAAAGTTCAAGGTTTTGAAAAAACAAGCACGTCCTTCAATTTAGCCTTTTTTTTTAAGTTGAGTCCATTGTTATTCATGTACTCCTTCCTTTGCCTCGTGTATCATTTATCCAAATGCCTCTCTACTTACATGAGAAATTAGGAGGTAAAAAAAAATCCCTTTCAAAAAATAGTAATAAAATATTCAGATAAAAGGTTAAAAGAATCAAAATTTAAATCCCACTAGGGATATTAGAAATGGATATTATTGAAATCATTTACTTATTATTAAAAAAATTAGACTCAAAATCTTAAAGGTAATAGATTATGCTTAACAATTTCCAAAAGCATGATAAAAATTGCGAAATCGAAGATATAACTGTAACCAAAGAGTTTCAACAAATGATCAAACAAATCTCGAGCGACGTAAGGAAAATATGATTAATCGAAAAGAGTTACAATTATTTTAATAGAATCTATATAATAAGAAATCCAGCAGCAAGCGAAACAATTAAAGTCACAGCGCTACCTACTCCATTCACCTGCAAATAAATACAAAATTTTATTTTTAAAAATATGAAAAATATTTTGTTGAAAAATAATTCATTGTTTTCTAATTTAATTTCACTCACATTGACGTAATTGCTTCCCGAAGCGGAAATGGGGGAGGGGGAATCGGGGGCAGAGGGGGACGAACTGTTGCCGGCCGGGTTGCTGGACGCCGGAGCCGGACCTGGTGGCGGAGATTGAATGAGCACGCCCTTGCTCAGATCCACCAAGCCTTTGGACTCCATGTTCTCTTTGTTGAACTCATGCTTCTGAGGCACGCCGTTCGCCACCGTCGCTCCGACCTGCCACACCTGCTCCACCGTCGGCATCATGCCTTCGGGCAACACCAACTTCCCGAAGATCTGCATCGCGCCTCCGGACAACTCCGCCGCCAGATCCGACGTCTCGAACGCAATCGGCCCCTCCGAGATCGGGCCGTACCCGGATACGTTGTAGGTCTTCACCACCAGAGTACCGTCGGCCTGGTGGAACCCGATCAGGGTCTGGCTCCCCCTCATGCCGCCTCCGGTTGGGTTGATGGCCCACGCGACCCACCCCTCGGGCTTAGCCGGCGGAGCCACGAAGGCGATCGAGAGGCTTCGGGCGGAGGAGTCGTAGGTGAAGTGCAGAGAGGATTCGAGGACGGGGAGGTCGAGGCAGTGGGCGAAGGTGCGGTTCGAGGAGAATCTGTCGGAGGAGCACCCACCGGCGGAGGAGACGGAGGCGGAAACTGCGAAGAGGAGGGCGAAAAGGAGGGCGAGGTGGTGCGCTCCGGCCGCCATGGCTTCAATCGAAGGTAAGCCCTTGCCCTTTTCCACGGGCGGTGATCGAATTTATAGGAAATTGGGCGGGAACAAAAAAGGAATTATATTATAGTTTTAATTCGAATTGTTGCATTGCCGAAAGTGGAAAGAAGTATTTGGCGATGTGAGGAAATAGAGAGACACGCGGTGAGTATGTATTCGATGAGATATAATGAAAGGGGCAATCTTTGACACGCGGCGGACTTTGGTTGGATAATTTGATATAGGAATTGGTAAAGAATACCCGTCAAATAAAGTATTAATTGATTTTTTTTTATTTTACACCAGTATATCCGAACTTTCGATCTAATTAATTTTTGAAAGTGATCATTTATTCCACAGCCTGATACCTCATCAACAATGGTGATAAGATCGGTTCTGCCGATCTTCATTTGACACCGCTAATAAATCGTAGGTTTGTAATTTTTTGCGCTCAATCTCTACTACGCTGATCTCCGAACGACGATACATCGTCCATCGATCCATCGGACAATCCTAAACTCTAGAATCACCTGAATAAACTTTTCTTAAAAGTAATAATTGAATTCATACCATACAAACTTGCAATTGCGCGTATAATTAAACTCATTCAATCGGATCATATGGCCCTTTAAAATAATTAGATAATACATTATCATATATTGTTTCTAAATTTTGGAGATCGATATAATTTTTACTAAAATATATTTATTTGTTTCTAACTTTTGCAATTCATTTCTCTTCGTATTAGAATCGCCGTCTTTTTTTAGCAAATTTAGTACAAAAAATTTCTATTAATGGGAGTGTTAGAGAAATAATCTAGATGTTCAAATTTTATTCGACTAATAAAGGATTAAATCATATCGAAACTATTATAAATAATTTTATTTTATATTGCAAAAGAATATTTTTATAATTTAAACTCATGATTTTAAGATCATACAATAATAACTTCATCTACAAAAATTTTCCTCTATTCGACATTTTTTTTAAAAAAAAAAAATTAATGTCCTATTGTATTTTTCGATGCCAAAATACTTTTATCTTCGTACTTGTTGAATAGCTATTACAAATTGAATTTTAAATAAGGTAAATATTCGAAAAGTCCAATTTTAAGTGCGTATAAATTATATTTTGAATTTATTAATAGGATAATGAGAAAGCATATACCTTCGGGATTAACCTAGAGACATCTAAATTATAAATAAAAAACAAAAAAAATCAAGTACCTACTACAACGTACACAAATAAATTGATTTAACTCGATTAAAAAAATCCATAAATAAAATATTTTTATATAAAAATATTCTTTACCAATCTATCAAAAAGTATTTTAATTCAATCAAAATCATATTGATATGCTCAAAATAGTTAAAGATTGCTACAACGATACTATGTAAAGTATTTTTTAGGATAAAAATACTTTATGTATAGTTTGAGTTATTTTTTTCCGAAATGTAATAATTACTTTCATGGCTATTATGGTGCATATATAATTATTAAATAATCATATAAGGTGACAAGGAATAAAACATAAAAATAATACAATAAAAATTTATTTGTTAAGAGATTTTAAAGTATAATATAATTTAACATTTTACTATACTATCTTTAGTTCAATTATAAGATTTCGTTTACTCTGAAATATATTTGTTTATATATGATCATACTGATCGGGACTATCACCATCGTTGCCTGGTGAAATGGCAACAGACGACTACCGACAACTACGACAGCTGCACTGACAATTGATGGTGACAGTGATGATTGACTATCAGCGACGACGACGGTCAATGATCGACGATGGTGACGGTGATGATTGACCGACAATTGGCACAACGACATGATCGGTGGCGGCCGATACTAGTTGATGGAGACAACCGATAGTGGCTGGCAACCGATGGATCTATGGCGACCGACGGACGACGATCAACGGACGATGGCAGCTGACAGTCGTGGGCGATTGATTATGGTTTTGTTGGCTTTCCGGCACCGCGGCGTGTGTGTGTTCGATCACGTTTCGTAAACATGAATACAACGGAAGCAATAAAAATAATAAATCTACATTTATTACAACACACACAACACATGCATGCATATTACAACAAGTGTAGACATAACCGTAAATTTAAATTTGCAATAAAAGGAAATTTATCTACGTTATACCTTTCGTATGACGTGTAGCGGGAACGGCATCAACCGGAATGATCCTTGCTAGAATCGTCTCTATCCGTATCCACGCCGAGTTCCTCGGGATGACTTCGCTAAGCCACGAGCTTCGTCTTCGTACGGGTTACTAGCCTCGTGTTGAAGACGACGTGATCGAGAGATGATCACGATTTGAATCCAAATTCGGATCCTAATACGAGTTCTCAAAACTCGCTTCTCCGGAGAGGTATTCGTCAACCAATTGACGAATCCTTCGTCCTCCACCTCAGAGGATTACCGGAGATCGAATCCCCGGTAAGTTAGCCGCTGTCGGAGCTCTAACCGTTGTCCAAACGATGCTCCGACGAGAGGAGAAGAAGCTGTCCAGAAAACTGGACAGCTTGGTGGAGGAGTAGGCGCCGGCCAAAACAAGGAAGCCAAGTGCTCACCTTTTCACCGAGGCCTAAGAAGATCACCGGAGGGTCGCCGGAGGGTTCACCGGCTGAAGCTTGGACGCCGGCAAGGAGCTGGACGGCGGCACAAGGAGTGGCAAGATTAGGGTTGGCGCCGAAAACTCCTTCAATGGGGTGGGCGGCAACTTTTGCTAGGGCTTGGATTAGGGCTTAATTATCCCTTAAGCCCTCTTTTATAGAGAACTAATTCTCTTAATGGTTATTGGATCATAACCATTAGGCCCGTTAACCCGCTCCATTAAGATAAGTTAAAATAAACCAAACCATGATGGTTTATTTTAAGTTAAAGCGAACCGAACCAACTTTTGGTTCATTCGTTTAAAATAAACCAAACCCTTTGGTTTATTCTCCTCCATTGGATTAGAACCAAACCATTTTGGTTCATCCATTATGTCTTCATAAGACATGGCCCATCCACGCTTCCATTGCGACTGAAACGATTTCATGCTCGCTTCATGTTCGTCCAACCAAACCTTGTTTCTCTCGGTCTGAGAATCCCATTCTCAAGCTCGTTTTAAATCCTTTGGATTACGCTCGTTGTGCGTGTGACCAAATAGGTTCTCGGTTTATGTTGGTCATCTATAATTAACCATTAATTATAGAACGATCATGTGTGGCACCTAGTAGTATATCATGATCCCCAATTAACCGAAAAGATCAACGGTTGATCCAGAACTATTTCTGAAACCCTTCAGTAACTCGAATGAATCGTGCCTCATTCCCTTCACTCATCTTATACCCACTTGGTTCAGGACATGGTCTATAGTGTCAGTCCCCACTAGGCTGACTACGTCACACCTAGCCCAAGTATCATTTCCTCGTCCTACGGATTCTAGTTACTCCACATGTATCGAAGAGTACCTTACTCTAAACATGTAATGCTTTTGCCAAAGACTTTAGTAACAATCCGACGAGAGGCCATGGGTATACATCTTCTCACAAGGAGTGGTGAATCCTTTATAGGCTATTCAAACACCTTCGATCACTTCGACTTATACCCAATCATCCCGGGTCCACATCTCCTTAGAGATGTTTGCTTAAGATGTCAAAGCATAAGTCTCCATGATCAAGATGACTAGAATACCGAAAGTCAAAGGAACATCGCACTTAAGCCACAGTAAGAACTTCATTGACATATCTATATATGCAGAGAACCATATGAAGTCTTACGGCTGGTCACTCCAATGAACTAGTTACCATAACTAGCATCCACGATTAACTCCGGACATCACAATGTCTCCAGTCAGTGAGAATCAGCTGCTTGGATACACCAAGGAGTATACCTCGTGCTAGTCTTGACAGAATTGATGGTGTCCAAATCCATCAATTCATCGACTAGGGATAATTCCGATACATCACAATTACACATGTAGAGATACTCACTAGTTGTGATCAAATCACAAATTCTCTCATGCTGTGAATCGTATCGAGGACATTCAGTAAATGAGTTTAAGATCCAATCAAATACATAAAACATGTATACTCAAATAGTGAATCTTCATTTATCATATAAATGGTTCATACATAAGGAGATTGCCTTAGGACATCTCTCATATATTACTAACAGACTCCCACTTGGCCTAATGCCAATCGCTACGGTATCCAATACCATAAGCTCTAACATGACCCTCAAACTTATTTTGAGGTAATGCCTTAGTCAAAGGATCCGCTAAGTTCCTTTCAGTGGGAATTTTCTCGATTTGTATTTTGTTCCTACTGATGATCTCTCTGATAAGATGATAGCGGCGAAGCACATGTTTGGATCATTGATGAGACCACATCAAGTTCAGAGATGAACTTCTTGATCCAAACCGCTTCCTTTGCTGCTTCCAAAGCTGCAATGTATTCTGCCTTAGTGGCAGAATCCGCTATAGTGTCAAGCTTGGAACCTTTCCAACTTATTGCGCCTCCATTCTATGTGAATACATACCCGCATCGAGACATGGAATCATCCTTGCTGCATGCGAGCCGCATCCGTATACCCACGTATCACCATGTACCCTTCTCCATATATTAGGAACGCATCCTTAGTTCTTCTTAAGTACTTAAGGATCGTCTTAACAGTCACCCTATGATCCATTCCTGGATCAGACTAGTATCTGCTCGTGACACTCAGAGCATACGATACATCGGGCCTCGTACATAACATAACATACATGATAGATCCTATTGCGGATGCATAGGGAATCTTACTCATGCAAATCCTCTCGTCTTCTGTGCGCGGACACATAGACTTCGAAAGGTGTACCCCATGCCTGATGGGCAGATAACCTTTCTTGGATTCCGACATGCTAAACCTCTTTGCTTTCGGTCTATATATCTGTTGCGAAAGACCAAGCAACCTATAGATCTTAATCCGAGGATGTAGGTTGCTTCTCCCGTGTCTTTCATGAAGAATGTCTTGAATAACCAAACCTTCACGATCAGAAGATTGAAACATCGTTTCCTATAAGTAATATGTCATCGACATACAATACTAGGAACACGACTGCACTCCCACTAACCTTCTTGTACACACAAGGTTCGTCTGGATTTTGTGAGAAATCAAACCTTTTGATTGTCTCATCAAAACGGATATTCCAGCTCCTGGATGCTTGCTTCAATCCATAAATGGACCGTCACAATTTGCATACCTTGGTTTTATCAACCGATGTGAAACCCTCAGGCTGTATCATATACACGTCCTCGAGCAGGTTTCCATTAAGGAAAGGCTTTCACATCCATCTTTCATATCTCATAATCATAATGAGCCATGGCTATGGCGGGAGCATCCGAATGGATTTAAGCATAGCTACGAGCGAATAGGTTTCGTCATAATCAACACCTTATTTTTGACGATATCCTTTCGCCACCAATCTAGCCTTATAGGTAATCACATTACCATCCATGTCGGTTTTCTTCTTGAAAACCCACTTGCACCCTATAGGCTTTATGCCGTCAGGTGGGTCAACCAAGTTCCAAACTTGGTTTTCATACATGGAATCCATTTCCGACTTCATGGCACCAAGCCACTTATCCCTTTCTGAACTTGTCAGCACTTCTTCATAACTGGTAGGCTCCTCATCATCAATGAGTAACACGTCGTTCGATTCACTTACGAAATCCATATCTCTCGGGAATATTGCGTATTCTACCGGATCTACGAAGATGTGGTGTTACAATAGTCCACGATTGCTCATCACTATGAGTTGTCATTTATTATGCTCACCGTGTATCTCATCAATGTCTATTTGAGTCTCTCGAGCCTCCTCAAGCTCGACGACACTCCCACTGTTTTCTTGCAAGAGAAACTCTTTCTCTAGAAACACAGCATGCCTTGAAACAAACACCTTTTGTTCCACAGGATGATAGAATTGGTAACCCCTTATTTCCTTAGGGTATCCAATAAATAGACATTTATCAGACTTAGCATCCAATTTATCTGATACAGTCCGCTTCACATAAGCAGGACAACCCCATATCTTCAAGTAAGATACATGAGGTTTCTTACTATTCTATATCTCATATTGAGTAGTTGAGACTACCTTGGTAGACATTCAGTTTAACAAGTAAACAACTGTCTGAAGTGCATAGCCCCAAAAGGACTTGGGAAGAGTCGCATGATTCATCATTGACCTGACTATGTCCAACAAGGTCCGGTTACGCCTCTCAGATACACCATTATGCTGTGGTGTATAGGGCGGAGTCCATTGAGACAATATACCATTGTCTCTTAGGTAATCAAGAAACTCCTGACTCAAGTATTCACCACCTTGATCCGATCGAAGTATTTTAATACTCTTGTCATGTTGTTTCTCTACTTCATTTCTGAACTCTTTGAACCTTTCAAAGGCTTCAGACTTGTGTTTCATCAAGAACACATACCCAAACCGTGAGTGATCATCGGTGAAGGTAATGAAGTAGTTATAGCCTCCTAATGCTTGAGTTGACATAGGTCCACATACATCAGTATGTATTAGACCTAGTAACTCTCCCACTCGTTCACCTTTTCCAGTAAAAGGTAACTTAGTCATCTTTCCTTTTAAGCATGATATGCATGTATCGTATGAATCCAATTCAAACGATTCCAGAATTCCACATCTGTGTAATTCGGACATGCGTTTCTTGCTTACATTGCCAAGATGACAATACCACATGTAGGAGTCTAATTGATTATTTTTTCGAGCACGCTTGTTGCTCGCTTCGATATTGAAAATATCACTGGATACGTCCAACGTATAAACACCATTGCTTAAAGTTCCAGTCCCTTAAAGAACTCCATTCAAAGTTATGTAACAACAATTGTTACTAAAAGTCAAATGGTACCCATTTCTATTTAAACAAGAAATAAAAATGACGTTCTTTATCAACGAAGGAACATAAAAGCAATTGTCCAGTTCTAAGATAAGTCCTACAGGGAGTTCTAACAAATACGTTCCGATGGCGAGTGCAGCAACCGTTGCTCCATTCCCAACACGTAAATTTGACTCTCCCTTGACGAGTCTTCTTCTATTCCTTAGCCCATGTATGTCATTACATATATGTGAGCCACACCCAGTATCAAATACCCAAGTGTCTGAGGAAATAGAATGACAATCAATAAAGAAGATTTCTGAAGAAGATGGGGCATCCGATGCCTTATCCTTCTTCACGGACTCAAGATAAATCTTGCACTTTCTTCGCAAATGGCCCTATTTGCCATAATGATGGAAAGTGCCCTTTTGAGCTGGTTCTGCCTTTTTAGCCTTTTTCTTCTTCCCCTTCTGTTATTCCTTTGACTCCCTCTTAGAACCTTTCTTCGAGGAATCAACTAACAACACTGTCCCCTGCTCATGCTTCTCAGAAGGCTCCGGTCTTGACGTATGTTGAAGCGACCACAGATGAACCTTCTTGCATCTCAGAGGTGAAGAGGAGCTTGGAGACTTTGAACCTTTCGAATCTCACTTGCTTATCAAACAACTCATAAAGATGAAGGACTACGATATGAGCATCCATATGCTCATGCTACTTTCATAGCTTGGGTTCCATCGCGGCTAGCATGATGCAACTTGTCAGTTCAGAATCAGTCACATGTTTCTGATAGACCAACAATTGGTCCGGAGTTGCATCGTCACTAGGATGGGCGGGAAGAGGCGCTTCGAGGACATACGCAAGCTTTTCACCTTGAGAACAATTCTCAAGTTTCTAAGCCAGTCCAAGAAGTTCGGCCCAGTCAATTTATTCGAATCCAAAATGGAACGCAAATTAAAAGACAACATGATCAATTTTAGAAATACAAAACGAGCATATATGAGAAAGATGATTTTTAAAATGCATCGATATACATTTATAAATCCCATTCATTTTTCGAATTTCAAAAACCCTTGAAATCAATTCGGGAGATCGTAGGTCAATCTCCGAATGGGCTGATATCCAATATAGATAAGAACAACCTTGGAGTGAGTCCAACAAGCCATTCTTAGCTATGATGGTGGGTATTAAGTATACCGATTACATATCATGTATATGTAACTATCACAATGTGCTATCAACTAATTGAATGTTTACACATACATTGGGTTGTTAACACATTAACAAGTATGCATCATATGCATAGCACCCAACTTCACCTCTCTTCACATCGACCTTGGAGTGAGTCCAACAAATCGATGCTCCAAGTTAGAGCCGACCCATTAATCGCGAAATAGTTTTAATATGGTTAGAGCGCATTCAACCAATTAGCCAGGCTTGGAGTGAGTCCAACAACCCAAACTAACGATTGCCCTCTGACTCTTACCATATTAGAGTTAAACTATTCCAATGATTTGAACATATTCAGGTTCGAGCCGGGCTTGGAGTGAGTCCAACAACCCAAACAAGAAACAGAACTCTGGTTCTAACCATATTAATGGAAGGTGTAGGCTTTAATATTCAGTTAGGGTTTTATGTCTCATCCTCTTTGCATGCAAATAACTATTATCTACATGACATGACATACATGACATACATCTACATGTCACGACACGCATGACATAATGTTATGCATCTAATGTAATTACATGACATACAATTATGTCATGTATATATTTCCTTATATGTCATAACTATTTATGGAAATAAAATATGTTTAAGATTTGATTCTCCAAATCAAATCATAATTAAATTAGGAAACAAATTTCCAAATCTAATCACATATTTTATTCATGGAATTATTTGATTAAGGAAAATCTATTTAGGAAACCAATTTCCTAAATCATTAAAACTACTTATGGAAATAAAATATTTTAAGATTTGATTTCCCAAATCAAATCATGATTAAATTAGGAAACAAATTTCCAGAATCTAATCAAATATTTTATTTATGGAAAATATCAATTTACATAAATACTTCCAACTTTCCAAAAGTGGAAGATTTCCATAAATACTTCTAGACTTTCCAAAATTGAAAAATTTCCATAAATACTTCTAAATTTCCAAAATTAGAAAATTTCCAGAAATACATTATGACTATCGCAAAACCATTTTTACGATTATGTGAAACACAACACTGGGCTCTGATACCCTTTGTTGGGTTTGACATGGCGTGTGTGTGTTCGATCACGCGTTTCGTAAACATGAACACAAGCGGAAGCAATAAAAATAATAAATCTACATTTATTACAACACACAACACCTGCGCATGCATATTACAACAAGTGTAGACATAACCGTAAATTTAAATTTGCAATAAAGGAAATTTATCTACGTTATACCTTTCGTATGGACGTGTAGCGGAACGACATCAAGCGATCCTCGCTAGAATCGTCTCTATCCGTATCCACGCCGAGTTCCTCGGGATGACTTCGCTAAGCCACGAGCTTCGTCTTCGTACGGGTTACTAGCCTCGTGTTGAAGACGACGTGATCGAGAGATGATCACGATCCGAATCTAAATTCGGATCCTAATACGAGTTCTCAAAACTCGCTTCTCCGGAGAGGTATTCGTCAACCAATTGACGAATCCTTCGTCCTCCACCTCAGAGGATTACTGGAGATCGAATCCCCGGTAAGTTAGCCGCTGTCGGAGCTCTAACCGTCGTCCAAACGATGCTCCGATGAGAGGAGAAGAAGCTGTCCAGAAAACTGGACAGCTTGGTGGAGGAGTAGGCGCCGGCCAAAACAAGGAAGCCAAGTGCTCACCTTTTCACCGAGGCCTAAGAAGATCACCGGAGGGTCGCCGGAGGGTTCACCGGCTGAAGCTTGGATGCCGACAAGGAGCTGGACGGCGGCACAAGGAGCTGGGCGGCAAGCTTAGGGTTGGCGCTGAAAACTCCTTCAATGGGGTGGGCGGCAACTTTTGCTAGGGCTTGGATTAGGGCTTAATTATCCCTTAAGCACTCTTTTATAGAGAACTAATTCTCTTAATGGTTATTGGATCATAACCATTAGGCCCGTTAACCCGCTCTATTAAGATAAGTTAAAATAAACCAAACCATGATGGTTTATTTTAAGTTAAAACGAACCGAACCAACTTTTGGTTCATTCGTTTAAAATAAACCAAACCCTTTGGTTTATTCTCCTCCATTGGATTAGAACCAAACCATTTTGGTTCATCCATTATGTCTTCATAAGACACGGCCCATCCACGCTTCCATTGCGACTGAAACGATTTCATGCTCGCTTCATGTTTGGTCCAACCAAACCTTGTTTCTCTCGGTCTGAGAATCCCATTTTCTAGCTCGTTTTAAATCCTTTGGATTACGCTCGTTGTGCGTGTGACCAAATAGGTTCTCGGTTTATGTTGGCCGTCTATAATTAACCATTAATTATAGAACGATCATGAGTGACACCTAGTAGTACATCATGATCCCCAATTAACCGAAAAGATCAACGGTTGATCCAGAACTATTTCTGAAACCCTTCAGCAGCTCGAATGAATCGTGCCCCATTCCCTTCACTCATCTTATACTCACTTGGTTCAGGACATGGTCTATAGTGTCAGTCCTCACTAGGCTGACTACGTCACACCTAGCCCAAGTATCAATTCCTCGTCCTACGGATTCTAGTTACTCCACATGTATCGAAGAGTACCTTACTCTAAACATGTAATGCTTTAGCCAAAGACTTTAGTAACAATCCGACGAGAGGCCATGGGTATACATCTCCTCGCAAGGAGTGGTGAATCCTTTATAGGCTATTCAAATACCTTCGATCACTTCGACTTATACCCAATCATCCCGGGTCCACATCTCCTTAGAGATGTTTGCTTAAGATGTCAAAACATAAGTCTCCATGATCAAGATGACTTGAATACCGCAAGTCAAAGGAACATCGCACTTAAGCCACAGTAAGAACTTCATTGACATATCTATATATGCAGAGAACCATATGAAGTCTTACGACTGGTCACTCCAATGAACTAGTTACCATAACTAGCATCCACGATTAACTCCGGACATCACAATGTCTCCAGCCAGTGAGAATCAGCTGCTTTGATACACCAAGGAGTATACCTCGTGCTAGTCTTGACAGAATTGATGGTGTCCAAATCCATCAATTCATCGACTAGGGATAACTCCGATACATCACAATTACACATGTAGAGATACTCACTAGTTGTGATCCAATCACAAATTCTCTCATGCTGTGAATCGTATCGAGGACATTCAGTAAATGAGTTTAAGATCCAATCAAATACATAAAACATGTAAACTCAAATAGTGAATCTTCATTTATCATATAAATGGTTCATACATAAGGCGATTGCCTTAGGACATCTCTCATATATTACTAACAGGTTTTAATTATATTAATAATTTGTGTATCGCTGAATTGACATTTGATAAATTAATAGAGATATTTGTAGGGGATCGATTGGACACTAGAGGGGGGGGGGGGTGAATAGCGCGTGCTATACCGATAATGGAACTCGTTCGCATTCGTCTCTACAAAACTCGTTATGCATAGCGGAATAATAATAATAAAAGCAATAACGAATTAAAACAACCACGAACACAAAGATATAACGTGGTTCGTAACCGAATGATTCCTACTCTACGGATCGAGCTCGAAAGAGCTCTAGCGATGCTAATCACACACCACTATGCAAACACTCCTTCTCGACACAAGTCGGAGGTGGAGAAACCTCGTACAACAGATTACAACAATAATCTAAATGGATACAAGCAAATACAATAATGAAATACAATAATGGATACAGGCTATGTCACGCTAACGGTGTCTACACCACCAAGGCACATTGGACTTACGCTGCCAAGACTCCGCTTGGACTTTACGCCGCCAATATCAAATCCCTTGGACTTCTCAAATGCCAAGACTCAAGCTTGAACTTTCCCTTACCAACCCATGTTGGACTTTCCATACCAAGACCCATGCTTGGACTTTACTTTGCCAAGACCCATGCTTGGACTTTACATTGCCAAGACTCATGCTTGGACTTTCCCAAATGCCAAGTGTCTCACTTGGACTTTCCATGCCAAGTACCTAAGACTTGGACTTTCCCATGACAATTACATTGTCATATGTTTATGTCGAACATCAAAACATCTCTCGAGCCAAGCTCGAGTCCTGGTCAATCGTGACCTGGGCCGATTGCACCAACAATCTCTCCCTTTTTGATGTTTGACAAAAACCAAACAAACCATTTGAGTTAGACCATCTAACTCAAAAACTCCTTACCAATTATCCCAAATTGATAATCTTATCTTTCTCCCCCTTTTTGACATACATCAAAAAGGTTATCTCTCCAAGGAGGTCAATGTCTCATGTCCCAATGAGATCTTATAATCTCTCTCTTGATCCAAAAATACTTAGGATGTCTACCATCTTCCTAGTGATAAGTCTCATATCACTCAAGAGAGACAATCCTATCCACTCTCCCAATTTCCAAATTGGGTTTCTCAAAATCCTATCAATTTTCCCAATTGATGTCCTTCTCCCAATAACTTCTCCCCTTCAAGAAGAGAAAAATACATCCATCATCCCATGATGGATACCTCCCCCTAAAGGCTTGCTCCCCCTTGACCATTGCACCAACAATGTCCTTGGGAAGTCCCTAAGCCAATAGGAACTCTAAACCATTAAAATTAAGATTCTAAGTTCAAACATGAACTCTTCCACCCTTAAATTTGATACTTTGACCTAACACCTCTCCAAATCCATATCCAATGGATTTTCACCCTTTATAATGCTTCTCAAAGCATATCCTAGGGTTAAGAGTGGTTAGGGACCTTAACCGCAGCTGAACATAGGCTAAACAAACCTTGTTTTCCCGAAATCAGCATTGGCAGTCGACTCGTCATACGATCGCCACTCACATCGATGCCACCCGAGGCGATCGATAACTGAAATTTCTGAATTTCCGTTATAAGAGTCGAATTTCAGAAAATCATAAGTAATTCTACGTATATCGAAAAATCACGAAATTTGATACGTATATTACTTATAGTCAATACAATGGGTGAAAAATAATAGAAAAATATTTTACCCATAAAATATTGAAATTGATACAAAATTCAAAAGTGAAGAAAACTTCTAAGTTTTGGCTCACTTTGTATCAACTTCATCAATGATGATTGCTATCAAAAGATAGACTTCACCAAGGTTTTCTAAAATGATTTTAAAATATTTTTAAAATCTTATTTTGGATCATATTCCTTGGGCTCAATGTACATGACTTGTACACAAGCTTTCCCAATGATCCACCACTGATATAAGATGAGTTTGAGTTCATCTAGATGCAAAAACTATGCAACTTGAACTTAACTCATATCCTAGCATCTCACATATATCTAGGGTGTATAAATACACATACATGTCAATGTGATGTGAGATGTGAGTTTTGTTCTCCCTAATCTAAAGTTTCATGCATTTTCTAAGACAACTCTACTTGATTCCCTTATAAATGGGACTCCAAGTCATGTCATTGTCCTTAAATCAATTTCAATCAAATTATCTTAAATGCATGAGTGATTATGACATTATAGATGATATAAATAAGTATATGCTCATAATCATGATGTCATAACATAATATGAAATCTAAAAACACATGACATCTAATCCTTAATCCTAAAACATGATCATGACGTATTAAATAATAAAAATAAATATGATGTCATGTCATGATATATGACAAATCAAAGCGTGGCAAATAAGAAGTGTAGGTATAATAACACCTAAATTTTAATATTAATTTCCATTTGACATAATTAAATTTATTTTGCCATATTATCACTTTTCTCCCTAGTGTGCCAAAAACCTAAAATAACACACTATGACCTCTAAACCTAAAATGTGTCAATTTGATCATTTTATCAAACTTCTCAAATAATATTGGCACATCCTAAAAACCTTTAGGATTCAAATCAAACCACATTCCCAAGGTAACCATAACCTTGAAAATAATCTAAAGTGTTACCTTTACCATTGTTAGGTTAACTACCCTTCCATTTAAAGTTGGCATACCCTAACTCATTTAGCGTGAATCTATCACGCTCTTAGGAACCCAAAACCTATTTGAGCTCCTAGGGTTAATTAGGTATTCCTTAGAGATAACCTCCCTATATACCTTCCTAATAACCCTCCTAGGCTTGTTAGTCTTGGTCATTGTGGTCTTACCTAGGTTGACTCTAGAGGTAACTCCCCTTGCAACCTTCTTAGTGGCCACCCTAGGTTTCCTAGAAACCATAGCCACTAGGCACAAACCTTGGTCAACTCTAAGGATGACTTCCCTATTGACCTTGGTCTTCCTAGACCTAGATTGTGTTCTATAATCAAATGAAACACTATGATAAGCCACCTTAGGCTTAGGTTTGTGACCCAAACCTTGCTTGCCCTTGGTTGACTTTTGTCTTTTAGATCCTAAGTGTTGACTTTGAGATTTGGACCCTTGACTTTGACCATTAGACCCTTTAAATTGATTTTGTATATTCCTAAGGGTCTTCTCAAGTTTTTCAAGCCTTGACCTCAAGGCTTGGTTTTCAATCTCTAATTGCCCAATTTTGAAATTTTGATTTGGTCTTTGGGCATTATCCTTTCTAGGCATATGCCTAGTCCATTTAGGGTTGAGACCTAGGTGTTCTCCTATTTTCTTGATAGATTCCCTAGATAGGATTGGTCTAGAGTTGTTTGATCTATGTTTGTTCTTAGATAAATTATTTTTAGGGACATTAGTCCCAAATTTCTCCTTATTTTCAAAAAAAAATTTCTTAGCTCCTAAACAAAAGTACTTGTTCATATTAGCATACTTTTCATAAATTGCAAGAGAATTAAAATTCCTAGCATGATTTTGACTTTTAAATCTAGAAGGTGCATTATTAAAATATACCTTAGGGTTAGCCTTAGCTCCCCCTACTTGTGATGCTCCCTCTTTGACTCTCTTGCTCCCCCTAGGGCATGAATTCCTAAAATGCCTCGGTTGTTGACACTTGAAACAAATGATGTGCTCTTTGCTTCTTTTAGTGGGGACACCGACATCTTTTGATTTTTCTTGAGGTCTTGGTGTCGGAGGAGTCTCTTAACTCTTTTCGGACACTTACTCTTGTAGTGTTCGGATTCCCTACACTCAAAGCATATTATATGATTTTTATTTACAATTGACATGCTTGAGTTACCTATGATGGTGATAGGTGCCGGAATTGGAGCTTCTTCATCTTGACCGGATGTCAAAGCTTCTTCTTGTTGCTCCGGAGTTGAGGATGCTCCAATTTCCTCCCCCTCAATCCTAGAGGTGGAGGTCTCCTCCAATTTTACTTCCTCTTCCTCCTTGGATGTTGATGGTTTCTCAACATCCAAGTCCTCACTTCCTTGTGAGGATGATGCATTTGCCTCTTCGGTCCCTTCCTCTTGGACCGGTGATGGACTTTCATGGAGCTTGGTCACTTGACTCCATAGCTCCTTGGCATCTACATAATTTCCTAACATACACAAAATATTGTTAGGTATTAAATCAATTAAAAACTTCATTACCTTATCATTTTTCTCGAAGGCTTGGACTTACTCTTCGGTCCATCTCTTTTTCTTGAGGAATCCACCTTTTGGTCCTCTTGGATAGCTATATCCTTACATTAAAATGGACCATTCTTCGAAGTCCCTCATCATTAGGAAGTCCTCAATTCTTGCCTTCCATTGTCTAAACCCTTCTTGTCCATAGAAGGTGTAAGGGATTAGTGTGTTGATATCCCATCTTAGTTGCTCTTGAACTTCCATCTTCACCCTCTAGCGTGCTCCCTTAGTTGTTAAACCTTGAAGAGCGGCCTCGCTCTGATACCACTTGTAGGGAATCGATTGGACGCTAGAGGGGGGGGGGGGTGAATAGCGCGTGCTATACCAACGATGGAACTCGTTCACGTTCGTCTCTACAAAACTCGTTATGCGCAGAGGAATAATAATAATAAAAGCAATAACGAATTAAAACAATCACGAACACAAAGATATAATGTGGTTCGGAACCGAATAGTTCCTACTCCACGGATCGAGCTCTAAAGAGCTCTAGCGATGCCAATCACACACCACTATGCAAACACTCCTTCTCGACACAAGTCGGAGGTGGAAAAATCTCGTACAATAGATTACAATAATAATCTAAATGGATACAAGAAAATACAATAATGAAATACAATTCAAGTAAAGAAAACTACTTTACAATTGCTCTTTGAATACTTAATCACTTGGTTGCTTGAAATTAACTTGGAGACCCTGATTTGCAACAGCAAATCGCCCCAAAAGCCCTCAAGAAAACCATCCCTTTTTCCTCCTTCACGAGCTCCTTATAAAGCTTCAATCTGTGCTGAAAAAAATTGATCAGTCGACTGGTCGGGACCATCAGTCGACTGATGCCACTGTTGTCGCGAGATAATGGCTAGATCCACACTGGATAAGTCCAACGGATCTATTATCAGTCGACTGATTATGACCATCAGTCGATTGGTCAAGACTCCACTCGACTGCTGACTACAACGGTCGAGTGAGACTCCATTCTGTGGCCGAAACACCGAGCATCAGTCGACTGATCACATGATCAATCGACTGTTCGTCCATCAGTCGACTGGCCATCTCTGGCAGTCGACTGCTAGGCCACTTCCCGCAGTCAAACCCTAGTTGACTCAGGCAGTCGACTGACACATGACACCAGTCGACTGACACACCTCAAACATAAGGTTTTAACCCAAGTATGGTTCCTCCATACTTGCTAGACCACCCTTAGCCTAGACCTAAGCCTTCTAGCCACCTCCATCAGTCTCACGCCTCTCGGATCCCTCCAAGTCATTCATGACTTGTTCATCCATCGCGCTAGCCTTCAGGTGCTTCCATCGGCTATGTCATGCTAACGGTGTCTACATCGCCAAGGCACATTGGACTTACGCTGCCAAGACTCCGCTTGGACTTTACGCCGCCAACCATTGGACTTATGCTGCCAAGACTTCACCCTTGGACTTTACGCCGCCAATATCAAACCCCTTGGACTTCTCAAATGCCAAGACTCAAGCTTGAACTTTCCCTTGCCAACCAATGTTGGACTTTCCATGCCAAGACCCATGCTTGGACTTTACTTTGCCAAGACTCATGCTTGGACTTCACATTGCCAAGACTCATGCTTGGAATTTCCCAAATGCCAAGTGTCCCACTTGGACTTTCCATGCCAAGTACCTAAGACTTGGACTTTCCCATGACAATTACATTGTCATATATTTTTGTCGAACATCAAAACATTTCTCGAGCCAAGCTCGAGTCTTGGTCAATCGTGACCTGGGCCGATTGCACCAACAATATTTTTATCTCAGGGTAAAAAATCGAAGGATAATTTTAGAAAAAAAAATTAATTACTTTGAAATCAAAGAAAGTCTCACTTCTCTGAAGTTTTTCAATTCCGAGTTCCATAATTTGACACGTTATGACGTGTCAAATATCTATCATGATTTAATAATCGCTCAAATTCTTAACTAAATAAAATTTTTATTAATAACTTTAAATAGATAATCAAAATTACGCCCTCAGATCAAATGCACCCTTACGGTAATAATAAAATAAGAATATTTTTGATATATGAAATATGATAGAACATCTTTTTAATTATTTTTTTTAAAGACACATTGTTTAACTATTCTAATAATTAAATATCTTTTTTATTTTGATATTTTTTTATTTTGAACCAATTGACTTATTCAAACCAATCCAATATGACATATCTAAATTGACCAATCCAACGAATTCATCTGAACTCACCGTTCTAGCTCTGTAAGAAAGACCCATCCATTTTAGATTATAGCACACTTGTATATGTAGATGACTTACTGCTTCTTTCTGGAGGAGATATCCCCTCAGTCACCAGCCTTATAGCTTGCTCGACACAGTTCTCGCAAATGGTTGGACTCATAGCGAACATAGTCAAGTCATTCATATATATGGGAGGTATAGAAGCAAGGATCAAGGAGAGACTTCTTAGTATCACAAGTTTTCAAAAGGAGGATATGCCTTTTAGATATTTAGGAATCCCACTGGCCTCTCAGAAATTGAAAATTTCAGATTAGAGCACTCTTTTGGACGCACTCACTAGGAGGATTAGCTCTTGGCAAAAAAAAAACACCTTATCCTATGCTGGAAAGCCCAGCTCATTTCCTCAGTCCTTCAAGGAGTTGAATGCTTCTGGATGTTTATTCTACCCCTTCCTAGTGGAGTTATTGATCGCATACACAACATGTGTAGGGCATTCATGTGGACAACCAAGAAACCGCCTATTGCATGGTCGGAGTTGTATAGACCTAAGGAAGAAGGAGGGTTGGGCTTGAGGGATTGACATGGAACCTCACACTACTAGCAAAGGTTTTATAGCGTATACAGGACAAGCCTGACACCTTATGGATTCGATGGGTCCACCATGAGCATATTTGCGGTGTTGGGATATGGGAGTGGACACTCCGACACAGACTCTCCACTGATCAAGAAGTTGCTGCATATCAGAGACAAGATATTGGCTTCTATAGGCAGCCCAGATGTTGCATCTTGCACCCTCATTGCATGGTTCAACCGAGGACATAGAGGTGTCAAGCGAGCATATGTCCACTTTAGGGAGGTCAAGCCTCGGAAACCATGGGTGAGGAAAGTTTGGCAGAGTCATCTGTAGCCGAGTCACAAATTTACATTATGGATGCTCGCATACGGGAGGCTACCCACACGTGATAGGCAGGATTATTTAGAGGACAGACGATGTGCCTTATTCCATTAGGAGATGGAGACTCTTGACCATGTGTTTTTCAGATGTGGCCCGATCAGTCAACTATGGGGGATGGTCAGAGTATTGTTACAGATGAGACCTGAGATGAGTACCTATTGACGAATGTTGCGTACCTTCAAGAATCAATACTGGGGGACTTCAGCGTTGACATGAGTATGACACCTAGCCCTATCAACACTAGTGCATTTTGTTTGGAGGGCTCATAATGGTATCATGATTGAGAAAGCTTAGTTTGATGTGAGTTTGACTTTTCGGAACATACAGATTCACATGTATCGCTCCCTTGAAGTGTAAAAACAAAAAAAACAAAAAAAAAGGCGTGGTGTATCTTGAGTCTGTATGATGTGTGTAGGGGTGTGTATACATGTATGGTGTGGATGATGTTTATATGTGTGGTGTGGTGCGTTGTAAACAGATGGAAGGTGAATAGGCCCACCTAGAATGGTCTATCTAGTTCGTAGCAAATGACTGCGGTAAAGATGTTACAAATCTATTTATGGCTGAGCCTTTACCAAAAAACCTAGAGGAGGTGAATCAATCCATCTAAAAGGCCTATCTAGTCAGTAGAAAAAGACTACGGTAAAGACATACTAAATCCATTTATGGCTGAGGCTTTGCCAAAAAGCCTAGAGGAGGTGAATAGGTCCACCTGAAAGGCCTATCTAGTCCGCAACAAATGATTGCGGTAAAGACTCATTAAATCCATTGACAACTGATCACTTGCTAAAAGTGAGGCAATATGTAGGTAGCTGGAGGAGGAGCCTAGAAGGCTAGCGAGCGATGTACACATTCTGGATGTATCGACATGCTAGCAGACAGAGGAGGATGCTTGGAGATGTTGTTAGGTTTGATGTTAGCTCTTGGTTGATCCACACATTCCTACACTCAGGTTGGAGATTCATCATTGACCACGGGCTGTTGACGCCGAAGATCTTGAGAGAGAGAGAGAGTGGTGATACATATGTGAGTACTTGTACGATATGCCTTGGTCACCTACTCAGATCTGACATTTCATGAGACATGATAGGAGCAAGGACCTGTGAGGTTAAAAGTGATATATACATTTACCATTTCATTAAAAAAAAAAACCATCCATTTTGACGTTTGGCTTGTCAACCCCATAGTTAGTCCAATTAAATATATTAAATATTTATTGCAACAAAGGAAAAAATAATTTATCGACAAAATTTAAACATCTGAATTATTTGTTAGGATTGGCATTGGGATGAATAGTGACAGTAACTTTATCCTCAATTTCATTCTCCGTTTGTTTATCTATGATATATTATAATATTATAGACATTTGAATTTTACATGGTTTGGAATCATGATTACTACTCTATAGTCTATCTCTTATAGATCACCACTATACTTCCTCCTCAGAGACTTTCGGATGTAAAGAAATATCTTACAACCTGAAGCTTTATAATGAATGTAACCAAAATAAATATAAAGAAATAAAATCAACTACACTATAAAAGAACACTTTACATATGGAAGCCTTTGTTTGATTGCCGTGGAAATCTCCTTGCAAGTCCAAATTGCAACAACTAATCCCCTTTAAAGTCTCCAAGAAATGGGCATTTGAACTCTTCACGAAGTCCTCCTTTTATAGGCTCGACATCGGCTGATCTCCGCTTATCAGTCGACTAGTCTTACCCCTAGTCAATTGGTCAATCGACTGTTTACTCACAACGACTCCATCCATGTCGGATTTTAGTCAACCAGTCGACTGTTTTCGACCTTCAGTCAACTGCTAAGCCTCCAGTCGAACTAGCCATTCAATTCCGCACCTTTCTGTTTGCTTTTCACTTCAGTTAGTCGACTGCTTCACCATATAGTAGGCTCACGAACCTCCCAAGCATCCAATTTCCCATTTTCATGAGCATTCGAGTCTGAGTGCCTCCCGAGTACCTACTTTCTCAAGCACCAGTCGATTGGCTCACCACAACAGTCGACTAGTCTCCCAAGCACTACTTACCCGAGCACCCGAGCACCTCTTCCACATCGCTCGAGCACTTTCTCGAGCACCGATTTCCTCAGCACTCGGACATTGACTTCTCGTCACTCGGCATTCGTGCTCATGCACCTGAGCATTGAGTTCCTCATCGCTCGACGACCATCACCCGTGTTCAAAATTTCTCAATCGCTCAAGCACCATAACTTCTTCGTGCGCTCGAGTACTTTTTCTATTGCTCAAGCACCAGACCAGTTGACCGATCAGGATCATTAATTAACGGCCCAAGTACTCATCGACTTCTCGAACAATCTATGATATATTAGTCGATTGGTAACCAGGAGTCTTATTTGCTGAGTTTAGTTGGCAAGCTTGGGATTTTGGGAGATTTTTCAGAACTTTGCATTTTTTTAACACACCTCCTAATCCTGCCAAGGTTTGCCCCTTCTTTGTGGCATGAAGAGATGTACTACTTATGTTTCTTTTGTCTGTTGTACTCATAAAAATCCACACAAATGATTGGTTTACATTTGTGTAGTTCATTGAGTCTCTAATTGAGAAGTTGTCAAGTTTAGCATCAACTAAATCATCGAAAAAAAATGAAAACATTTATCTACTAGTTCCTTAGTCTCATTTTCAAATTAACTTTTACTTTACCTGATATTCGATCAATTCTCGACCTATCAGAATTTTTCTCATCCAACATCTAATTACTCTTGATTTGTCGGAATCTCTTTTGCCTAGCATTTGGTCAACTGTGACCTATTAGAAATTCTCTAACCAAGCACGATCACCTTAATGAGTCGGGTCTTCACTTGCTAAGCATGGTCATTCTGATTTGTCGGGACTTCACTTGCCAAGCACGACCATCCTAACTTGCCGGGACTTTATTTTCCTAGTCATCCGGTCACCTTGATCTACCATGACTTCACTTGCCTAGTCATCTGGTCACCTTGACCTGTCATGACTTCACTTTCTTAGTCATCCGGTCACCTTGACCTGCTAGGACTTTCATCACCAAACATTCGATCCTCCTTGATCTGTTTGGACTTGTCTTGTCTTGCATCCGGTCTCCAGACCTGCAAGGTCCTTTCCGATATAAGCATCCGATCTTGCTTGACTTGCTTAGGTTTTCTTCTCCGTGCTAAGTGTCCGATCAACCTTGACCTACCTAGATTTCACACTTGTCAATTTCTTGTTGGACTTTCTATCACTAAGTGTTCGGTTTTCCATGATCCACTGGATTTCTACCTTGTCAACATCCTATTGGACTTCTAACCACCAAGTGTCAGTCTTCCTTGACCGACTTGGATTTCTCCCTCGCCAACTCCTAGTTGGACTTCCAACCTCCAAATGTCTTATCTTTCTCGACCTACATGGATTTCTCACTCACCAATTTCTAATTGGACTTTCAACCACCAAGTGTCTGGTCTTCCTTGACCGACTTGGATTTCTCACTTGCCAACTCCCAGTTAATTTCACTCATCAAGTCTTTGGTCAACCTGACCTACTTGACTTTTCATCACACCAACACTCTCATCCATCATAGTCATTCTGGCCCAATGATGATTATATCAACACTCTCATCCATATGACTACGGATGTCCCATACCATCTTATAGTCATATACTAGTCTTATTGTTATATTGTCAAATATTGAAACTCAACTCTAACTCGAGTCTCACTCGAGTTTGATCAACCTTGACCTGAAATTGATTGCATCAACAATATCCTCCTAATAATATTTTCCTTTTTTATGTTTGACAATATCTTTAAGTTAGGTTAACTCATAAGTCCAACATGTTTCCTTCTATGCTAAAATATAATGAAAGTTTCATAACTTAAACCTTTCATTCTCCCTCTTTGACATGTATCAAAAAATCTCTCAAAACTTTCATATCTCATTCTCTAATGAAATCCTTCATTTTTAACCCTTCATTCTCCTAGTGTTAAAACTCTTTTCACATAATGAAAAACAATCTCTTCATAAATTTTCATTTCCCCCATTTTTAAAATTTATCCGTCGTACCTTGATGGGTAATCTTCCCCTAAATGTTTACTCCCCCTGAACCATTGCACCAACAATGTCTTTGGAGAGATTTTAAACCTATAGGAAATCTAAACTTCAACAATAGGGGCAAAAGTTCAACCTTGAACTTTAACATCCCTTTAAAGTTTGATACTTATTCTAATTAACTCTCTTATTTATTTTCACTAGAAATCTCATCCTTTCAATACTTGTCTAACCATATTAAAGGGTTAGGAGTAGGCAAACTATCTAGGATTGTCGATAAATAGCTAAACGGACTTGTTCGACCAAAATTAGCCTAATCAGTCGACTGGTTTTAGAAACCAGTCAATTGATATTAGTACCAGTCGACTGTTTCATGAAGCAGTCGACTGGTTTCTAAATTTTTGAGAAATCAAGATTTTCACTCAGATTTCAAAAATGCATAAGTAATTCTATGTTTATCGAAAAACCTTGAAACTTCATACACACATTGTTTATGCCAAATAATATGGGGAAAATTGTAAGATATCGAAAAAAATATATAATAAAATGCCCCATGTTAATTAAGAAATTATCTTATATAATTTTCAGGAATTTTCAAAAAAAAATTTGGATTCAAAAGGAGTTCATACGACAATTTAGGAGGAAGATTAAAACCTAAATAGGTGACTGGGTTAACCTAGGTTAGCCTTAGGTTAGACTTGAGCTAGATTAACCAATTTGGGATTAGCTTTAAATCTCGATTCTCATTTCCCCAAAATTTTCAACCGTAACCTTACTTCTCCTCTATTTTTCCTTTCGGCGACTTCTCCTTGCCGATCGCCACCATCTCTGTCGCAAGCGACGATGTCGCTGCAGCCACTTGGTCGTCGGAGGTCACCTCAAGCGGAAGACCACCGATTGTCGACCATCAGCAAACTTGATCTCCGCTGCATCCCCATTTCTTGCTTCCGATCCTTTTTTTTCTTTCCTCCAATCCCGACGACAGTTACTCGCCACCATCGCCGACATTCTGAGCTAGGCCATCGCCGCTGATCTCCACTACGAGCACACAGTGTAGGCCGACTGTGCCAATTCCTTCGTCCGTTGATCGCTACCCCATCACCAGCCACTTGGATCTCCATTGCTGCTTACGCTCTAGCCGTCGATGGCTTGCCTCTGGCCATCGACGTCGCCTGCCAGTGACATTGTTGAGTCCGTGAGCACTAGGCCACCTTCTCTACGAGCTAGGACCTGTGATCACATGTGAGATACCGGAGAAAAAATACCCATTATTAATTGAGAAATTATCTTAGAAAATTTTCCAGGAATTTTTAGGAATTTTTCTGGAATTAAATGAGGCTTGTACAGGGTATTTACGGGGATAAAAAAATAGGCTTTTAAAGGGTCCGTTTAGATTATTTAATAGGTTTAATTAACCTAAGTTATAAATCTAGGTTTTCTATTCCTATTTTCCCGATTTCCTTCTCACGTGCCGTGCAATTTCTTCTTCCCCTTCCTCATCGCCGTCGCCTCTTCTCACGACCTCATCTTCCACACACCTTCATCTCTCGCCCAGGCCATCCCCTTCTCCATGGCGAACGAACCCCTCTCCCGATTTCCCGTCGTCGAACGGTCTCCGCCTCATTCCCCTCTCTCACGTTCGCAGCATTTCTCCGCCGCTTCGTAGCACCCCGACTTCTCTGCCACCGACGCCGCCGCTCAAGCTTGTGGCCGCCGCTCGAGCTTGCGGCCGCCACCTCCTCTGCTACCGTCGTCGCCGCCCAAACTCGAGCCGACGGCGAGCGACGTTCCCTCGCTGATGCTCAAGGATGAGCTGACGGCGAGCGTGCGGGTGGCTGGAAATTTTGCCGGTACAGCCTCAAGAGCGGGTAAATCTCGGTCCATCCCGTTCTTTCCACCTGCTGGTTATTCGAATCTAGGGATTTTTGGGGGTTTCACTGCCGATCAGCGTCGGAGCTAGGTAAGGTCTGATCGTTCCCTTACTTTGGACGAAGATCGAGCTCCTAGCCGTAGGTTCTCTCATTTAACTTGATCTGTTGAATTGGGCAATATCGATTGAACAGAGCAGCTCGTGGAAGGGAGCTATTTTGTCCAATTTGTGCCGGAGGTTAGTGAGGGTTGTGTCGTGGGGTAAGCCTTGGTGTATCGTCGTTCACAGCAGTTGGTAAGGATGGTTTACTGTGGTTCACAATAACATTGAGCATGGATAACTCTGTTTTGCAGCAGGGCTTGGACGTTCCGGCAGTAGCTGGGGTTTCCGACCTTGGTTCTATTGGCTGATCTGATCTGTGAGTGACAAAGCGATTTAAAGGGGTAAGACTCTTCATCTTTTGATTTATTGCTGTTGTGTGTAGATATTTGTGATGAGATTGGTGCTTGGGGGTCGGATGTGTTGATTCCGATTGTGAATTGGAGTGATGGTCGGCTGTGCCGACTACGAGTTGGGAGGATGTGCGGCTGTGAACAGGGGAGTTGTTGGCTGTGAGATTTAAGTTAGATATAGGTGTTTATAAATGCATAATAGGTTGTTAATTGATCTAATGGTCGATAGGGATTGATGTGAAGGCTTGGTTAGGTTAAGTGGATAACTAGATCAATCTAGTTGATCGGGCTATGAAATCGATGTAGGATTCGATTCGATCAGTTGTATTATGATTGCACTTAACCATAATGTTTGGTATGTGCAGTTTTCAGTCACGAGACAGGTCCATGGGCGTAAAGACAATTGTTATTCTTCATAGGCGGTGGGTATCTGTGATTTATCTTCTTTTAGGTCATAGGAGGTGATGCTACTTAGTAGTTGAGTCCATCGTCAGTCACATTATCTACACACACAACCACTCATGGGTTAGTGGTATTTCAGGTGTGTGTGTAGCTTCTCTGTTAGGGCTCCACGGTGGTTGCTAGGTGAATTGTATTGCGACATGGTAGCAGATAGGGATCCATCCTTTGTCGTGAGATGAGGAGATGAGAATAGGTGATGTCCCCCATATATATACATGGGGTAGGAGGGTGATACTCCGCCAGCATCCTGTCCACTCGGTCACATAAGTGTAGTGACGACAGAGTGCACAGTTGTCACAACCCTACCCACTTGATCGACACACATGACATGTCGGTGGCTTGACTAGCGTCAGGGGTGACACAGGTGATTGCATCATGTGCATACATTTTTACTATATGCATTGATTGTTGCACTTTTGGTTGTTGCATTTGATTACCATGCACATACAGGAGGTATTACGTTGTTTGTTTTGGTGATTCTACATATACTTGTGTGGATGTATTTTAGGACAGCTTAGTTGATTCTGGTATGTACAGTTTCAGGTATATATTTTTGTTGAGAAACTGTACCAGCATGATTATTATTGCTACTTATAGTTTACTATGCATGACTATTAGATATCCGCTGAGTTTTACTCACTCCGTTGATATCTCTTTTATTTCAGGATAAAGCCTTCCGGAGGGTCCAGCTGCCAGTCCCCTGATCTGACGACGTTATTTAGTTTTCAGGCTTCCGCATTTTTATTTCTAGTATTCTATGTTTCAAACTTGTAATACTTTATACTCGTGGTTCTTTTGGTGGTACTTGGTTATGTTTTTGTATGGTCTCTTTATTCGATTGGTTTTGGTTATGTGTGTATGATTGTATATTCCTGCTCAGATGACAGAAGGGGTATGTCTAGAAGTTTTAGACTTAGTATGTACTTTGGTAGTTGACCTGAGGACCATATATTATATGTATTATCGTGTTATGTTCCGACTATGTTGTCTGATGTATAGTGGTCGTGTGGGCCTTTTATACAAGTTTCAATTATCTGCAGTACAAGGGAGGTGCTATCCGATTTTCATCGGACCAGTACCCCTCTCGGGACGTGACAATTTATTTGGTATCAGAGCGTAGGTTTCGAGTTCCTAAGGGATTTTTGGCTTTTCGGAGTTCGCCACGTTTGGCAGGTCAATCTGTGCATTTTCGGATTTTTACGAATTTCCGTGGATTTGGCATTTCAAATATTTTGGAGTCGTAATTTGACAAGATCGTATTGGGGACTTTGAGGCGACAGGACATCTCCAGATGACTAACAGGTGAAATTAGTAATTTTTATAATTTTCTACCCGTAGTAATACTTGGGTAATAATATAGCAGATATGAAATGAGATGGGCGTGTTCTCCCGCCGAGGCGTGGTGCAGGGCAGCCATGCAAGAGGACATTGAGATCTCTGGCGATGGAGTTGCTAGAAAGGTCTACGGAGGATGAGCTTGTTGATCAGGTTCAGACTTCACATGGTGTCGTGGGGGTAGTTGGTTATCACATTCATTTATTTCTCGGACATTCCTGAGAGAGATTGGTAGACTATCCACCCTTATGTCACAAAGATTGATGGTATCCCTGCCCTCTGGGGATAAATTAGATGTCACCAAGGAGGTTAGAGGATGCCCATTAGATTTCGGCAGCGTTATACTCCCGATAGATTTGTTGGTGCTCGACATGATCGAATTCGACATCATACTTGACATGCACTGGCTAACAGCATATCATGCCACTATGGATTGCCAGACGAGGGTGGTTATGTTCCATCCTTCTGACCAACCCTTGTGGGATTTCACTGGCACCAGAAACGATGGTATATCGACCTTTTTTACGAATCAGTCTCGGAAGGTTTTGTCACACGACTGTCAGGGTTTTCTGATATCATTGATCAACGCCGAGGACAGTGGTGACTGTTAGATCTCAGAAATTCCTATCATCCAGGAATATCCGGATGTCTTTCTAGAGAAGTTACCAGGCCTGCCTCCCAAAAGACAAGTGGAGTTCACAATTGATTTAATTTCGGGGATGACACCGACATCGAAAACTCCTTATCGTATGACCCCGAAAGAGTTGAATGAGCTAAAGGTCCTGTTGGTGCAATCGACCCAGGTTACGATTGACCAGGACTCGAGCTTGGCTCGAGAGATGTTTTGATGTTAGACAAAAACATATGACAATGTAATTGTCATGGGAAAGTCCAAGTCTTGGGTACTTGTCATGGAAAGTCCAAGTGGGACACTTGACATTTGGGAAAGTCCAAGCATGGGTCTTGGCAATGTAAAGTCCAAGCATGGGTCTTGGCAAAGTAAAGTCCAAGTTATGGGTACTTGGCATGGAAAGTCCAAGTGGGACACTTGGCATTTGGAAAAGTCCAAGTCTTGAGTACTTGGCATAAGGGAAGTCCAAGCATGGGTCTTGGCATGGAAAGTCCAACATGGGTTGGCAAGGGAAAGCCCAAGCTTGAGTCTTGACATTTGAGAAGTCCAAGGGGTTTGATATTGGCGACGTAAAGTCCAAGGGTGGAGTCTTGGCAGCATAAGTCCAATGGTTGGCAACGTAAAGTCCAAGTGGAGTCTTGGCAGTGTAAGTCCAATGTGCCTTGGCGGTATAGACTGACTTAGCATGACATGGCCGACGGAAGCACCTGAAGGCTAACGTATGGATGAACAAGTCATGGATGACTTGGAGGGATCCGATAGGCGTGAGGTTGATGGAGGTGGCTAGAAGGCTTAGGTCTAGGCTAAGGGTGGTCTAGCAAGTATGGGGGCACCATACTTGGGTTAAAACCTCATGTTTGAGGTTGGCAGTCGACTGGCATTATGGTCGGTTCGACTGCCGTGAGTCGACTAGAGTTCGACTGTCGGTTTAGAGCTGAAATTGCTCTGGCAGTCGACTGCTCATTGGAGCAGTCGACTGATGTCGACAGCAGTCGACTGCCAAGGGACGACAGTCGACTGCTAGTTTAGTCGCGAGCACAGAATGCTCCGTAGCCGACTGGGCAGTCGACTACGCGGCTGGCAGTCGACTGCCAAGAGATCCGTTGGAGTTTTTCCAGCGTGGATCGAGCCGTTGTCTCACAACAACAGTGACATCAGTCGACTGGTGACTTATAACAGTCGACTGATTGACAAAAATCTAGGTCGCGCGCAAGGATAAAAAGAGCTCGACAGGAGGTTTTTTGCACATGGTTCTTGAGGGCTTTTGGGGCGATTTGTTGCTGCAAATCAGGATCTCCAAGTGCAAGTCAAGCAACCAAGCATTCAAGCAATCAAAAGCAAAGTGTTGTAAAGTTTTCTTTACTTGTCTTTTGTATTTCATGTTGTATTTGCTTGTTGCATTTAGTTTATTATTGTAAACTATTGTAAGGGGTTTCTCCACCTACGACTTATGTCGAGAAGGAGTTTATTGTGCTTAGTGGTGTTTGTGACATCTCTAGGGTTCGTACGAATCCAATCCGTGGAGTATGAACCATTCAGTTCCGAACCACGTTACATCTCGTGTCATTGTGTTTGTGATTGTGTTTCGTGTTATTGCTTTCATTATTATTATTCCGTTGCGCTAACACGATTTGTAGACGCAATCACGATCGAATTCCATCATCGGTACTAGCACGCGCTATTCACCCCCCCCTTTAGCGTCCAATCGATCCCCTACAAGTGGTATCAGAGTGAGGCCGCTCTTCAAGGTTTCACAACTAAGGGAGCACGCTAGAGAGAACAAGATGGAATTTCAAGAGAAACTAGGATGGGATATCAACACACCGGTGCCCTACACCCTATACGGACGAGAAGACTTCAATTCTTGGAAGAGAAGAATTGAAGATTTTTTTATGATGAGAGATTTTGAGGAGTGGTCCATTTTGATGGATGAATTTGTATATCCAAAAGGACCAAAGGGTGGTTCCCTCAAGAAGAAGAAATGAAGTGAAGATCAAATTCAAGCCTTCAAGAAAAACATGAAGGTAGTAAAATTTATTTTTGATTTGATCCCTAACGATATTGTGTGTATGTTAGGGGATTATATGGATGCTAAGGAGTTATGGAGCCAAGTGGCAAAGCTCCATGAAAACTCATCATCGATCCAAGAAGAAGAAGAGGAGGAGGAGTGCTCACCCTCTCAAGCTCAAAAGGAAGCAAGTACATCGTCATCCAAAGAGCTTGAGGATTCGGAAGTTGATAGCGAATCAACCTCTGAATCGGTGGAAGAAGAGGAGACCTCCACCTCTAGGATTGAGGGGGAGGAGATTAGGGTGTCCTCAATACCGGAGCAACAAGAAGAACCATCTACATCCGGTAGAGAGGAAGGACAAGCTCAAGAAAACCTCACCACCACCCTAGGTAACTCAAACACCTCAATTCAAAATAAAAATAATATTATGTGTTTTGAGTGTAGGGGATTTGGGCATTATAAGAGTAAGTGTCCAAAGAAAGTCAAGAAGGCTCCACCGACTCCAAAGGTCAAAGAAGTCGGTCCCCTAACTATCAAAAGCAAGGAGTAAGTCATTTACTTCAAATGTCGACTACTGGGACATTACCGGAGTCAATGCCCAAGGGGGAAGAAAAAGGGTCAAGAAGGAGCACCACAAGTAGAGGGAGCTTCCAAAGCTAACCCTAAGGTATTTTTAAATAAATCTCCTTATTCAAATAATGTCAAAAAGCATGCTAGAAATAATTTTAGCAATCTTGCTATTTATCAAAAAGAGCATGCTAGAAATAGAGAATATTGCTTAGGAGCTAAGAAAGTCAACCTTAGAAAGAGGAGAAATTTGGGACTAATGTCCCTAGAAATATTTTACCTAAGGACAACCCTAGGTCAAACAATTCTAGACAAATTCTACCTAGAGAGACCATTAGAAAAGTACAAGATGATCTAGGTCTCAACCCTAAATGGACTAAGCATATGCCTAGGAAGTCTCATGCCCAAAAACCAAATCAAAATTCTAAAATTGGGTAATTACAATTGGAAAACCAAGTCTTGAGGTCAAGGCTTGAGAAATTAGAAAAGACCCTCGATAAGATGCAAAATCAATTTCAAGGGTCTAATGGTCAAAGTCAAGGGTCAAAATCTCAAAGTCAACATCTAGGACCTAAGAGTCAAAAGTCAACCAAGGGCAAGCAAGGTTTGGGTCACAAACCTAAGCCTAAGGTGGCTTATCATAGTGTTCCATTTGATTATGGAACACAAACTAGGTCTAGGAAGGCCAAGGTTACTAGGGAAGTAATCCCTAAGAGTAACCAAGGTTTGTGTCTAATGACTAGGGTTTCAAGGAAACCTAGGATGACCACTAAGAGGGTTATTAGGGAGGAAATCCCTAAGGTTAACCTATGCAAGACCAAAATGACCAAGGTTACCAAGCCTAGGAGGGTCATTAGGAAGGTATCTAGGGAGGTCATCCCTAAGGAATACCTAATTAACCCAATGAGCTCAAATAGATTTTGGGTTCCTAAGGGCGTGATTGACTCACGCTAGATGGGTTAGGGTGTGCCAACCTTAAATGGATGAGTAGTTAACCTAACCATGGTAAAGGTGGAATTTTAGGTCATTTTCAAGGTTATGGATACCTTGGAAATAGGTTTGATCTTATATCCTAAAAGATTTTAGGATGTGCCAATATATTTTGAAGTTTATGAAAAATCAATCAAATTGACACAATTTAGGATTAGAGGTCATAGTGTGTCATTTTGGGTTTTTGTCACACTTGGGAGATTAGTGATAATATGACAAAATATATTTAATTATATCAAATGACAATTAACATTAAAATTTAGGTATTATTATACATATATATTTTATTTGTCATGTTTTGTTTGTTATATAACATGCCATGACATCATGTTTATCTTTATCATTTATATGTCATGATCATGTTTAGGATTAAGGTTTTAAAGGTCATATGTTTTTAGATTTCATTTTATGCCATGACATCATGATTATGAGCATATGCTTATTTACATCATCATTAATGTCATAATCATTCATGCATTCGATTAAAATTGAGTTAAGGACTTTGACATGACTCGGAGTCCCATTTATAAGGGAATCAAGTAGAGTTGCCTTAGAGAATGCATGAAACCCTAAATTAGGATGAACAAAACCCACATCTCACATTAAATTGACATGTATGTGTATTTTATACACCCTAGATACATGTGAGATGCTAGGATATGAGTTAAGTTCAAGGTGCATAGTTTTTGCATCTAGATGAATTAAAACTCATCTTATTTCAATAATGGATCTTTGGGAAAGCTTGTGTACAAGTCATGTACATAGAGCCCAAGGTATATGATCCAAAATAAGGTTTTGAAATCGTTTTAAAATTAATTTAGAAAACCTTGGTAAAGTCTATCTTTTGATAGCAATCACCATTGATGAAGTTGATACAAAGTGAGCTAAAACATTGAAGTTTTTATTCACTTTTGAATTTTGTATCAATTTCGATATTTTATGGGTAAAATATTTTTCAAATATTTTTCACCCATTGTATTGACTATAAGTAATATACGTATGAATTTTCACGATTTTTTTCAAAATACGTAGAATTACTTATGTTTTTTCAAAATTTGATTCTGATAGCTGAATTCGAGAATTTGATTATCGATCAACACGATGGCGATCGGTGATGTAAAGCGATTTGACTAATAACTGTAAGTAGTCGACTGCCAAGATGATTTCGGGTAAAACAAGGTTGTTTAGCCCGTGTTCAGCTATGATAAAGGTTCCTAATCACTCCTAACCCTAGGATATGCTTTGGGAAGTATTATAAAGGGTAAAAATCCATTGGATATGGATTTGGAGAGGTGTTAGGTCAAAGTATCAAATTTAAGGGTGGAAGAGTTCATGTTTGAACTTTTAACTTTAATTTTGATGGTTTAGAGTTCCTATTGGCTTAGGGACTTCCCAAGGACATTGTTGGTGCAATGGTCAAGGGGGAGCAAGCCTTTAGGGAAAGATATCCATCATGGGATGATGGATGTATTTTTCTCTTCTTAAAGGGGAGAAGTTATGGGAAGAATGTTATCAATTGGGAAAATTGATGGGATCTTGAGAAATCCAATTTGGAAATTGGGAGAGTAAATGGGATTACCTCTCTTGAGTGATATGAGACTTATCACTAGGAAGATGGTAGGCATCTTAGGTATTTTTGGATCAAGGGGGAGATTGTAAGATCTCATTGGGACATGAGACATTGACCTCCTTGGAGAGATAACCTTTTTGATGTATGTCAAAAAGGGGAAGAATGTTAAGATTACCAATTTGGGATAATTGGTAAAGAGTTTTTGAGTTAGATGGTCTAACTCAAATGGTTTGTTTGGTTTTTGTCAAACATCAAAAATGGAGAGATTGTTGGTGCAATCGGCCCAGGTCACGATTGACCAGGACTCGAGCTTGGCTCGAGAGATGTTTTGATGTTAGACAAAAATATATGACAATGTAATTGTCATGGGAAAGTCCAAGTCTTGGGTACTTGGCATGGAAAGTCCAAGTGGGATACTTGGCATTTGGGAAAGTCCAAGCATGGGTCTTGGCAATGTAAAGTCCAAGCGTGAGTCTTGACAAAGTAAAGTCCAAGTAATGGGTACTTGGCATGGAAAGTCCAAGTGGGACACTTGGCATTTGGGAAAGTCAAAGTCTTGAATACTTGGCACAAGGGAAGTCCAAGCATGGGTCTTGGCATGGAAAGTCCAACATGGGTTGGCAAGAGAAAGCCCAAGCTTGAGTCTTGGCATTTGAGAAGTCCAAGGGGTTTGATATTGACAGCGTAAAGTCCAAGGGTGGAGTCTTGGCAGCATAAGTCCAATGGTTGGCGGCGTAAAGTCCAAGCGGAGTCTTGGCAGCGTAAGTCCAATGTGTCTTGGTGGTATAGACCGACTTAGCATGACATGGCCGACGGAAGCACCTGAAGGCTAACGTATGGATGAACAAGTCATGAATGATTTGGAGGGATCCGATAGGCGTGAGGCCGATGGAGGTGGCTAGAAGGCTTAGGTCTAGGCTAAGGGTGGTCTAGAAAGTATGGGGGCATCATACTTGGGTTAAAACCTCATGTTTGAGGTTGGCAGTCGACTGACATTATGGTCGGTTCGACTGCCGATTTAGAGCTGAAATTGCTCTGGCAGTCGACTGCTCATTGGAGCAGTCGACTGATGTAGACAGTAGTCGACTACCAAGGGACGACAGTCGACTATTGGTTTAGTCGCGAGCACAGAGTGCTCCGTAGCCGACTGGGCAGTCGACTATGCGGCTGGAAGTCGACTGCCAATGTTGCCAGTCGACTACCAAGAGATCCGTTGGAGTTTTTCCGGTGTGGATCGAGTCATTGTCTCACGACAACAGTGGTATCAGTCGACTGGTGACTTATGGCAGTCGACTAATCGACGTAAATCCAGTTCGTGCGCAAGGATAAAAGGAGCTCGATGGGAGATTTTTTACACATGGTTCTTGAGGGCTTTTGGGGCAATTTGTTGCTGCAAATCAGGGTCTCCAAGTGCAAGTCAAGCAACCAAGCATTCAAGCAATCAAAAGCAAAGTGTTGTAAAGTTTTCTTTACTTGTCTTTTGTATTTTATATTGTATTTGCTTGTTGCATTTAGTTTATTGTTGTAAACTATTGTAAGGGGTTTCTCCACCTCCGACTTGTGTCGAGAAGGAGTTTATTGTGCTTAGTGGTGTTTGTGACATCGCTAGGGTTCGTACGAACCCAATCCGTGGAGTATGAACCATTTGGTTTCGAACCACGTTACATCTCGTGTCATTGTGTTTGTGATTGTGTTTCGTGTTATTGCTTTCATTATTATTATTCCGCTGCGCTAACACGATTTGTAGATGCAATCACGATCGAATTCTATCATCGGTACTAGCACGCGCTATTCACCCCCCCTCTAGCGTCCTATCGATCCCCTACAGGTCTAACATCAGGAGCTTTTGGACATAGATTTTATCCGCTCTAGCGTATCTCCCTAGGGTTCTTCGGTTCTTTTCGTATAGAAGAAAGACGGTTCGATGAGATTATGCATCGACTACAGGCTGTTGAACATCGTCACCATCGAGAATAAATATCCCCTGCCACGTATCGAGGACTTGTTTGATCAGCTCAGAGGTACATTTGTGTATTCTAAGATTGATCTGCGGTCCGGATATCATCAGCTAAGGGTCAGAGATTCAGACGTTCAGAAGACAACGTTCCGTACCAGATATGGACACTATGAGTTTTTAGTAATGCCATTTGGGCTTACCAATGCTCCGACAGTATTCATGGACTTGATGAACCGTGAATTTATAGATTTCCTAGGTCGGTTCGTCATTGTCTTTATTGACGACTTCTGGTCTATTCCCATTCCAAAGAGGAACACGTGCAGTATCTTTGCATTGTCTTGGCTAGGTTTCAATAGAAGCAACTATATGCGAAGTTCAGTAAATGCACATTCTAGTTATCCTCAGTCGGTTTTCTAGGACACGTGATTTTTAGCAAAGACATTTCAGTTGACCCCTAGAAGATCGAGGTTGTTACCAGTTGGGAAAAGCCGAAATCGGTACAGGAGATTCGTAGTTTCTGGGGCTTAGCCGGATACTACAGATGGTTCGTTGAGGGTTTCTTGAGCATTGCTATGTCGTTGACACGCCTTACCAGGAAGGGCGTGAAGTTCACGTGGTCAGAGGCCTGCGAGACCAGCTTTCAAAAGTTGAAGGAGAGATTGATTCTGGTATTGCCATCAGAGGATGATGGTTTCATCCTTTATATCGATGCGTCTCTCTAGGGTTTAGGCGTAGTACTGATGCAGTACGACAGGGTGGTCTCTTTCTCGCCAGTTGAAAGAGCATGAGAAAAACTATAGGGGATCATTATGATGTTAGAGGGGGGGGGGTGAATAGCGTCGTGCTATCCGTCGATGGAACTCGTTCACGTGTTCGTCTACAAACTTCGTTAGCGCAGCGGAATATAGATAATAATAACGATAAACAAGACAAACACGCAAACACAATTATTTAACGTGGTTCGGAACCGAATGGTTCTTACTCCATAGATCGAGCTCTAAAGAGCTCTAGTGATGCCAATCACACACCACTATGCAAACACTCCTTCTCGACACAAGTCGGAGGTGGAGAAATCTCGTACAAATGATTACAACAGTAATACTAAATACAACAAGCAAATACAAGTGAATACAACAAAAGAAATGCAAAGAAAACTTTACAATCGATCTTTTGAGAGTTTGCTTGTTTGGTTGGTTGAGTGACACTTGGAGACCCTGAATTGCAACAACAATTCGCCCCAAAAACTCCTCAAAGAACCATGCCTTTTTCCTCCTCCATGAGCTCCTTTTAAAGCTTCTACTTGTGCTGAAAAAAAGTCGATCAGTTGACTACTCGGGACCATCAGTCGACTGATGACACTGTTGTCATGAGATAACGGCTAGATCCACGCTGGAAAAATCCAACGGATCCATCATCAGTCGACTGATCAAGCCATCACTCGACTGCTGAGACTCCATTCTGTGCTCCAAAACCCGAGCACCAGTCAACTGATCACAAGATCAGTCGACTGACCACCTATGACAGTCGACTGCTAGGGCAATTCTCGCAGCTAAACCCTAGTTGACTCATACCAGTTGACTGCCACATGACACCAGTCGACTGACACACCTCAAACATGAGGTTTTAACCCAAGTATGGTGCCCCCATACTTACTAGACCACCCTTAGCCTAGACCTAAGCCTTCTAGCCACCTCCATCAACCTCACGCCTCTCGGATCCCTCAAAGTAATCCATGACTTGTTCATCCATCGCGCTAGCCTTCAGGTGCTTCCATCGGCTATGTCATGCTAACGGTGTCTACACCGCCAAGGCACATTGGACTTACGCCGCCAAGACTCCGCTTGGACTTTACGCCGCCAACCATTGGACTTATACTGCCAAGACTTCCGCTTGGACTTTACGCCGCTAATATCAAACCCTTGTGTTAGGAATATTGTAACGGCTAGAGGGGGGTGAATAGCGTCAATGGAATTCTTTCGCGTTTGTTTCTACAATTTCGTTAGTGCAGCGGAAATAGAAAAGTAATAATAATAACGAAATGCACAACACGCTAATACAACGATATAACGTGGTTCGGAACCGCACGGTTCCTACTCCACGGATCGAGCTCTACGAGCTCTAGTGATGCACATGCAACCACTAATAAACACTCCTTCTCGGAATAATCCGGAGGCGGAGAAACCTCGTACAATAATGATTACAACAATAATCAATTAGATACAAGCAAATACAATATGAAATACAAATGCAAGTAAAGAAAAAACACTTTACAAGAGCTTTGGATTGCTTGATCTTTGATTGCCTTAAACTAGCTTTGAAGGACTGGAAAGCACCAACTTCCCCCTTCAATTTTGCCCAAGAAAAATCGCTATTTTTTCTTCCATCACGAGCTCCTTATATAGCTTCAACCTGTGCTGGAAAAGGTCAATCGATCGTGATCGGGACCATCGGATCGATGCCACTGTTGTCGTGAGACAACGGCTAGATCCACGTTGGATAAGTCCAACGGATCTACCATCAGTCGACTGGTCATACCCATCAGTCGACTGATGGAGTCCTCACTCGACCAGTCGAGTCTCGACTCTATTCTGTGGCCGATTTCTCGAGCACGATCGGTGATCACCGCGATCGATGCTGAGCTCATCGATCGGCCGCCCACCTCCGGCGGTCATTGCTAGGCCATATAACCATGATCGAACCCTAGTTGACTCGGTCCAGTCGACTGCCACATGGCACCAGTCGACTGGCACACCTCAAACATGAGGTTTTAGCCCAAGTATGGTTCCCCCATACTTGCTAGACCACCCTTAGCCTAGACCTAAGCCTTCTAGCCACCTCCATCAGCCTCACGTCTCTCGGATCCCTCCAAGTCATCCATGACTTGTTCATCCATCGTGCTAGCCTTTAGGTGCTTCCATCGGCTATGTCATACTAACGGTGTCTACACCGCCAAGGCACATTGGACTTACGCCGCCAATCATTGGACTTATGCTGCCAAGCTCCCGCTTGGACTTTACGCCGCCAGTATCAAACCCTTGGACTTCTCAAATGCCAAGACTCAAGCTTGGACTTTCCCTTGCCAACCCATGTTGGACTTTTCATGCCAAGACTCATGCTTGGACTTTCCATGCCAAGACCCATGCTTGGACTTTCTCTTGCCAAGTACTCAAGACTTGGACTTTACCAAATGACAATTACATTGTCATATGTTTTTGTCGAAACATCAAAACATCACTCGAGTCAAACTCGAGTCCTGGTCAATCGTGACCTGGGCCGATTGCACCAACAATCTCCCCCTTTTTGATGTTTGACAAAAACCAAACAAATTATTGAGTTAGAACACTAACTCAAATCCTTTACCAATTATCCCAAATTGGTAAATACTCCCCAAATGTTCTCCCCCAAACATTCTCCCCCTTTTTGACTAACATCAAAAAGGTTTCCTCTCCAAGGAGGTCAATGTCTCATGTCCCAATGAGATCTTACACTCTCCCCCTTGGTCCAAAAATACTTAGGATGTCTACCATCTTCCTAGTGATAAGTCCAATATCACTCAAGAGAGACAATCCCATTTACTCTCCCAATTCCCAAATTGGGTCTCTCAAAAGTCCCATCAATTTCCCAATTGATGTCATATTCTCCCAATAACTTCTCTTCAAGGAGAAAAACACATCCATCATCCCAAGATGGATACCTCCCCCTAAAGGCTTGCTCCCCCTTGACCATTGCACCAACAATGTCCTTGGGAAGCCCCTAAGCCAATAGGAACTCTAAACTATCAAAAATTAAGGGTAGAAATTCAATATTGAATTTTCCAACACCTTAAAATTGATACAAACCCTAAACACTTCTCCTAATCCATATCCAATGGATTTTCACCCTTTATAATGCTACCCAAAGCATATCCTAGGGTTAGGAGTGATTAGGGACCATAACCGTAGCTGAAATCGGGTTAAACATTCTTGTTTACCCCGAAATCAGGCTACCAGTCGAGTGATTCAGAAATCAGTCGATTGGCACCTCCATCAGTCGACTGCCACCAATGACAGTCGACTGATAACTGAAATTTCCGAATTTCAATTATCAGAGTTGAATTTCAGAAAATCATAAATAATTATATGTATATCAAAAAATCACGAAATTTGGTACGTATAATACTTATGACCAATACAATAGGTGAAAAATTTTGGAAAAATATTTTTACCATTGAAATAGGAGATTGGTACAAAGTTCAAAACTATTAAAAACTTTAAAGTTTTTGATCCACTTTGTATCAACTTCTACAATGATGATGGCTATCAAAAGATAGATTTCACCAAGGTTTTCCAAATTGATTTTAAAATGTTTTTGAAAGCCTATTTTGAACCATAATTTATTGGCTAAATATACATAGCTTGTATATTAGCTTTCCTTATGATTCTTGGTGATAATTAAAATAAGTTTAAGTTCATCTAGATGCACTACCCATGCATCTTGAACCTAACTTATTATCCTAGCATCTCACATGTATCTAGGGTGTATAAATACACATACATGTCAATGTGATGTGAGATGTGGGTTTTGATTTACTTTATCTAGGGTTTCATGCATTTTCTAGGCAACTCTACTTGATTCCCTTATAAGTGAGACTTCAAGTCATGCCATTTTCCTTAAATCAATGTTCAATCAAATTAATGCATGAAATGATCATGGCATAGTGATGGCAAAATAAAAACATGACCAATGATCATGATGTCATGGCATATGATGAACTTTAAGAACACATGACATCTAAAATAACCCTAAGCAATGACATGACATGGTATATGATAGGATGCGATTTCATGTCATGATATATCAACTTTTATAAGCAATACAATAATACAAGTACTCATCCAGACACACAAGATTTTCAGAACCAAAAATTTCATTTAACTTAAAAAATTTAGTCTTTTACATTCAAAATGGAGATTGGCTATGCTCAATCTCACTACAAAAATTGACAACCACAGAAAATCTAATATCCTCAATATCTAATCGTCTGCAGGAGGTGGCGGTGGAGGAGGTCTGTGACTCGAGTCCAGCCCGCATCATCTCTAACATATCGAGCTGATGCTACTCGATGCGACTCTGGGACTCCTCCATCCGATCAAGACGTGCGCCGAAGGATGCTTGGCCTGCCAATATCTCTGACAGCCTAGAGTTAATCGGCATCACGATAGTCTGAAATCGGACTAACTGGCCACGACGATCTGATGGACCCGCCGCTGATGCATCTGCCGGCATCTGATCATCCTCATCAGCGGCGTCTGCATCCTCGTAGTCCTCTGTCGCCTCTCTGGGTACCGGAGGAGGCTCTCTGCGTGCCCTGGGTGGTGGTCGAGGCGCCAACTCCATCTGTCCAGGCCCCATCCGTAGCTTTGCTAACGAGAAATTCTACGATATACTGATCGTACACCTCAGATAGCGCTCTCAAAGAACCCCTGTGGATGTTAACGCCTACGGACTCTAGTCATGCTGTGATGATATGACCATATGACATATGCACTTTCCCTTGTACAGGGGAAGTGAAATGCACAATGCAGTGAAACATGTTTAATGCAAAGTTAATGTCTAACCTATGACGCATGGCGTATAGAAGAAATAGATGGGGAGGCCGAATCTTGGCCAGACCCCGAGTGATGATAGGAAGAAAACACCCAACAATGACCTTGTAAAGTACATTGTCAGGTGCAGATAACTCAGTGATAGGGAATAAATTCTGGGCCGGTGGACGAGGATAACCAAAGATATGCTCATGCATGGACTCCATAGAGATATGGTCAAAGGGCTCGGGTAAAGGAAAATCCATAGTAGGGAAAAAGATAAAGGTGTCATCTGAGGGCTTACACTCGAGAAACTCCTGCAGTATCGCAGGAGTGAACTCTAACTCGCGTTTTGCAATGCGAGTAGTGTAGGTAGGGCCGTCATCAACCTTTTTTAGGTTTTGATAAAATTCCTTAAGAAGGTCATCGTTAATAGGATGGGTGCATAGGACAATTTTCATGAGATTATAATATGCAATTAATTCCATGACATCACTACAATGGCGATTGAAAAAGTCCCTATCGATGTACCTAACCAACATAGGTTGGTACAATCGAGATTCACCCTCGGGTGGATCATTCCTACGGGCTCTCCTATTATGAATGCAATGTAATGATATGACATGCAAGGACATAATACATGATACCACTTGTTAGGAATATTGTAACGGCTAGAGGGGGGTGAATAGCGTCAATGAAATTCTTTCGCGTTTGTTTCTACAATTTCGTTAGCGCAGCGGAAATAGAAAAGTAATAACAATAACTAAATGCACAACACGCTAACACAACGATATAACGTGGTTCGGAACCGCACGGTTCCTACTCCACGGATCGAGCTCTACGAGCTCTAGTGATGCACATGCAACCACTAATAAACACTCCTCGGAACAATCCGGAGGCGGAGAAACCTCATACAATAATGATTACAACAATAATCAATTAGATACAAGCAAATACAATATGAAATACAAATGCAAGTAAAGGAAAAACACTTTACAAGAGCTTTGGATTGCTTGATCTTTGATTGCCTTAAACTAGCTTTGAAGGACTGGAAAGTACCAACTTCCCCCTTCAATTTCGCCCAAGAAAATCGCTATCTTTTCCTCCATCACGAGCTCCTTATATAACTTCAACCTGTGCTGGAAAAGGTCAATCAGTCGACTGATCGAGACCATCAGTCGACTGATGCCACTGTTGTCGTGAGACAACGGCTAGATCCACGTTGGATAAGTCCAACGGATCTACCATCAGTCGACTGATCATACCCATCAGTTGACTGATGGAGTCCTCACTCGACCAGTCGAGTCTCGACTCCATTCTGTGGCTGATTTCTCGAGCACCAGTCAACTGATCACACGATCAGTCGACTGCTCGAGCCATCAGTCGACTGCCCACCTCTGGCAGTCGACTGCTAGGCCATAACCCATAGTCAAACCCTAGTTGACTCGGTCCAGTCGACTGCCACATGACACCAGTCGACTGGCACACCTCAAACATGAGGTTTTAGCCCAAGTATGGTTCCCCCATACTTGCTAGACCACCCTTAGCCTAGACCTAAGCCTTCTAGCCACCTCCATCAGCCTCACGTCTCTCGGATCCCTCCAAGTCATCCATGACTTGTTCATCCATCGCGCTAGCCTTCAGGTGCTTCCATCGGCTATGTCATGCTAACGGTGTCTACACCGCCAAGACACATTGGATTTACGCCGCCAAGACTCCGCTTGGACTTTACGCCGCCAATCATTGGACTTATGCTGCCAAGCTCCCGCTTGGACTTTACGCCGCCAGTATCAAACCCTTGGACTTCTCAAATGCCAAGACTCAAGCTTGGACTTTCCCTTGCCAACCCATGTTGGACTTTTCATGCCAAGACTCATGCTTAGACTTTCCATGCCAAGACCCATGCTTGGACTTTCCCTTGCCAAGTACTCAAGACTTGGACTTTACCAAATGACAATTACATTGTCATATGTTTTTGTCGAAACATCAAAACATCACTCGAGTCAAACTCGAGTCCTGGTCAATCGTGACCTGGGCCGATTGCACCAACACCTTGGACTTCTCAAATGTCAAGACTCAAGCTTGAACTTTTCCTTGCCAAGCCATGTTGGACTTTCCATGCCAAGACTCATGCTTGGACTTTTCATGTCAAGTACCCATGACTTGGACTTTACCTTGCCAAGACTCATGCTTGGACTTTCCCATAATCACATGGTCAACCCTAGTCAACTATCAAAGTCTCCCTCGAGTCAAACTCGAGTCCGGTTAATCATAATCTGGGTCGATTGTACAAACAATCTCCCCAAAATATTAATAGACATCAATGTCAAACATCAATGTCAACTCACTTTGTCAAAACATACTATGTCAAACATTAAAACATCACTTGAGTCAAACTCGAGTCTGGTCAATCGTGACCTGGGCCGATTGCACCAACAATCTCCCCCTTTTTGATGTTTGACAAAACAAAACTTGAGTTAGGCCTCTAACTCAAATTCCCTTACCAATTTCATAAATTGGTAATCTTATGTTCTCTCCCTTTTTGACATACATCAAAAAGTTTACTCTCCAAGGAGGTCAATGTCTCATGTCCCAATGAGATCTTACAATCTCCCCCTTGGTCCAAAAATACCTAGGATGCTAACCATCTTCCTAGTGATAAGTCTCATATCACTCAAGAGAGGCAATCATATACTCTCTCCCGATTTCCAAATTTGATATCTCAAAAACCCATTTTCCTCCTCATGAGGAAAATTACAATCCATCATCCCATGATGGATACCTCCCCCTAAAGGCTTGCTCCCCCTTGACCATTGCACCAACAATATCCTTGGGAAGTCCCTAAGCCAATAGAACTATAAACCATCAAAATTAAGGTTCAAAGTTCAAACATGAACTCTTCCACCCTTAAATTTGATACTTTGACCTAACACCTCTCCAAATCCATATCCAATGGATTTTCACCCTTTATAATGCTTCCCAAACATATCCTAGGGTTAGGAGTGATTAGGGACCTTAACCGCAGCTGAATACGGGCTAAACAAACCTTGTTTTCCCGAAATCAGCGTGTGATCGACTCTATCGATTACGATCATTGCCTCTATCGATCGATTGTCACTCAGCAATGATAATTGAAATTTCAGAATTTCAGTTATCAGAAATGAATTTTGGAAATTCATAAATAATTATACATATATCGAAAAATAATGAAAATTCATACGTACAATACTTATTACTAATACAATGGGTGAAAAATGATAGAAAAATATTTTACCCATAAAATACTGAAATCGATACAAAATTCAAAAGTGAAGAAAACTTCTAAGTTTTGGCTCACTTTGTATCAATCTCATCAATGGTGATTGCTATCAAAAGATAGACTTCACCAAGATTTTTCAAAAGGATTTTAAAATGTTTTCAAAACCTTATTTTGGATCATATTCCTTGGGCTCAATGTACATGACTTGTACACAAGTTTTCCCAATGATCCACCACTCATATAAGATGAGTTTGAGTTCATCTAGATGCAACAACTATGCACCTTGAACTTAACTCATATCCTAGCATCTCACATGTATCTAGGGTATATAAATACACATACATGTTAATGTGATGTAAGATGTGGGTTTTGCTTATCCTAGACTATGGTTTCATGCACTTTTCTAAGGCAACCCTACTTGATTCCCTTAAAAATGGGACTCCAAGTCATGCCAAAGTCCTTAACTTAATTTTAATCAATTTAAATGCATGAAATGATCATGACATAATGATAGCAATAATAAAGCATGACCAATAATCATGATGTCATGACATAAGATACAATTTAAGCATACATGACATTTAACATAACCTTAAACATGATCATGACATATAAATGATAAAAATAAATATGATGTCATGACATGTTATATGACAAAAAAAGCATGTCATATAAAAAGTATAGGTATAATAATACCTAAATTTTAATATTAATTATCATTTGATATAATTAAATATATTTTGCCATATTATCACTTTTCTCCCTAGTGTGCCAAAAATCCAAAATGACACACTATGACCTCTAATCCTAAATTGTGCCAATTTAATTGATTTTTCATAATTCCAAAAATGTATTGGCACATCCTAAATTCTTTTAGAATCGTAAGATCAAATCTATTTTCAAGGTACCCATAACCTTGAAAATTACCTAAAGTGTCACTTTTATCATGGTTGAGTTAACTACCCATCCAATCAAGGTTGACACACCTTAAACCCATTTAGCGTGAATCAATCACGCTCTTAGGAACCCAAAACTTATTTGAGCTCTTAGGGTTAACTAGGTATTCCTTAGGGATAACCTCCCTAGATATCTTCCTAATGACCCTCCTAAGCTTGTTAGCCTTGGTCATTGTGGCCTTACCTAGGTTGACTCTAGAGGTAACTCCCCTTGCAACCTTCTTAGTGACCATCCTAGGTTTCCTAGAAACCCTTGTTGGTGCAATCGGCCCAGGTTATGATTAACCAGGACTCGAGCTTGGCTCGAGAGATGTTTTGATGTTCGACAAAAATATATGACAATGTAATTGTCATGGGAAAGTCCAAGTCTTAGGTACTTGGCATGGGAAGTCCAAGTGGGACACTTGGCATTTGGGAAAGTCCAAGCATGAGTCTTGGCAATGTAAAGTCCAAACATGAGTCTTGGCAAAGCAAAGTCCAAGCATGAGTCTTGGCATGGAAAGTCCAACATGGGTTGGCAAGGGAAAGTCCAAGCTTGAGTCTTGGCATTTGAGAAGTCCAAGGGGTTTGATATTGGCGATGTAAAGTCCAAGGGTGAAGTCTTGGTAGTATAAGTCCAATGGTTGGCGGCGTAAAGTCCAAGCGGAGTCTTGACGGCGTAAGTCCAATGTGCCTTGGCGGTGTAGACACCATTAGCATGACATAGCCGATGGAAGTACCAGAAGGCTAGCGCGATGGATGAACAAGTCATGGATGACTTGGAGGGATCCGAGAGGCGTGAGGCTGATGAAGGTGGCTAGAAGACTTAGGTCTAGGCTAAGGGTGGTCTAGCAAGTATGGGGGAACCATACTTGGGCTAAAACCTCATGTTTGAGGTGTGTCAGTCGACTGGTGTCATGTGGCAGTCGACTGGAAAGAGTCAACTAGGGTTTGACTGCGGGAAGTGGCCTAGCAGTCGACTGCCAGAGATGGGCAGTCGACTGATGGACGAGTAGTCGACTGATCATGTGGTCAGTTGACTGATGCTCGGTGTTTCGGCCACAGAATGGGGTCTCACTCGACTACTGCGGCCAGCAGTCGAGTGGAGGCTTGACCAGTCGACTGATGGTCATTATCAGTCGACTGATGATGGATCCGTTGGATTTTTCCAGCGTGGATCTAGTCGTTGTCTCACGATATAATAGCGGGTACTCCGATCGATGGTTCTGAGCAATGCTTTATAATGAGCTCGTGATGGAGGAAAAAATATCGGTTTTCTTGGACGTTTTGAAGCGGTTTGCTGCTGCAAATCAGGGCCTTTAAGTGCTAATCCAAGGCAATCAACAAGCAAGCTTTCAAAGAGTTTTTATAAAGTGTTTTTTACTTCTCTTGTTGTATTTCATATTGTATTTGCTTGTTGTATTTAGTTTATTGTTGTAAACTATTGTAAGAGGTTTCTCCACCTCCGACTTGTGTCGAGAAGAAGTATTTGTGATTAGTGATTGCATTGGTGTCGTTAGAGCTCGATCCGTGGAGTAGGAACCGTTCGGTTCCGAACCACGTTAAACATCTTGTGTTTGTGATTGTGTTTTGTGTTATTGCTTTTATTATTATTATTCTGCTGCGCTAACATGATTTGTAGACGCGATCACAATCGAATTCCATCATCGGTAGTAGCACGAGCTATTCACCCCCCCCCCCCCCTCTAGCTTCCAATCGATCCCCTACAACCCTAGCCACTAGGCACAAACCTTGGTTACTCTTAGGGATAACTTCCCTATTGATCTTGGTCTTCTTAAACCTAGTTTGTGTTCCATAATCAAATGGAACATTATGATAAGCCACCTTAGGCTTAGGTTTGTGACCCAAACCTTTCTTGCCCTTAGTTGACTTTTCTCTCTTGGGCCCTAGGTGTTGACTCTTGGTCCCAGACTCTTGACTTTGACTATTTGACCCTTGAAATTGATTTTGCATCTTCTTGAGGGTCTTTTCTAATTTCTCAAGCCTTGACCTCAAGGCTTGATTTTCTAATTCTAATTGCCCGATTTTTTAATTTTGATTTGGTCTTTGGGCATTGTCCTTTCTAGGCATATGCCTAGTCCATTTAGGGTTAAAACCTAGGTGTTCTCCTATTTTCCTAATAGACTCCCTAGGTAAAACTTTTCTAGGGACATTAGTCCCAAATTTCTCCTTATTCCTAAGGTTGACTTTCTTAGCTCCTAAGTAAAATTTCTTATTTCTAGCATGCTCTTTATGATAAATAGCAAGACTATTAAAATTATTCCTAGCATGCTTTTGACTATAAAAATTAGAAGGAGCATTACTAAAATATACCTTAGGGTTAGCCTTAGCTCCCCCTACATGTGATACTCCATTTTGAGCCTTTTTCTCCCCCTTCTTGCATTGACTCCGGTAGTGTCCCGGTTACCGGCATTTGAAGCAAATCACTTGCTCCTTGCTTTTGGTTGTTAGGGGACCGACATCCTTGACTTTTGGTGCCGATGAAGCCTTCTTAACTCTTTTCGGACACTTACTCTTGTAGTGTCCGGATTCCCTACACTCAAAGCATATTATATGATTTTTATTTACAATTGACATTCTTGAGTTACCTATGATGGTGATAGGTGCCGAAATTGGAGCTTCTCCATCTTGACCGGATGTCGAAGCTTCTTCTTGTTGCTCCGGAGTGGAAATTCTTTCCTCCCCCTCAATCCTAGAGGTGGAGGTTCCTTCTACTTCTTCCACCGATCCAGAAATTGATTCCCTATCAACTTCCGAATTCTCAAGCTTTTTAAATGACGATGTACTTGCTTAAGCTTGAGAGGGTGAGCACTCCTCTTCTTCTTGAACCGATGATGAATTTTCATGGAGCTTTGCCACTTAGCTCCATAACTCCTTAGCATCCATATAATCCCCTAACATACACACAATATCGTTAGGGATCAAATCAAAAATAAACTTTACTACCTTCATATTTTTCTCGAAGGCTTGGATTTGATCTTCACTCCATTTCTTCTTATTGAGGAAACCACCCTTTGGTCCTTTTGGATATTCGAATCCATCCATCAAAATAGACCATTCCTCAAAATCTCTCATCATAATAAAATCTTCAATTCTTCTCTTCCAAGAATTGAAGCCTTCTCGTCCGTATAGGGTGTAGGGCACCGGTGTGTTGATGTCCCATCCTAGTCGTCCTTGGACTTCCATCTTCACCCTCTAGCGTGCTCCCTTAGTTGTTAAACATCAAGAGCGGTCTCGTACTGATACCACTTATAGGGGATCGTTGTGATGCTAGAGGGGGGTGAATAGCATCGTGCTATGCGTCGATGGAACTCGTTCACGTGTTCGTCTACAAACTTTGTTAGGGCAGCGGAATATAGATAATAATAACGATAAACAAGACAAACACGCAAACATAATTGTTTAACATGGTTCGGAACCGAATGATTCCTACTCCACGGATCGAGCTCTAAAGAGCTCTAGCGATGCCAATCACACACCACTATGCAAACACTCCTTCTCGACACAAGTCGGAGGTGGAGAAACGCCGTACAAATGATTACAACAGTAATACTAAATACAACATGCAAATACAAGTGAATACAACAAAAGAAATGCAAAGAAAACTTTACAATCGATCTTTTGAGAGCTTGCTTGTTTGGTTGGTTGAGTGACACTTGGAGACCCTGAATTGCAGCAACAATTCGCCCCAAAAACTCCTCAAAGAACCATGCCTTTTTCCTCCTCCACGAGCTCCTTTTAAAGCTTCTACCTATGCTGGAAAAAAGTCGATCAGTCAACTGCTCGGGACCATCAGTCGACTGATGTCATTGTTGCCATGAGACAACGGCTAGATCCATGCTAAAAAAATCCAACGGATCCATCATCAGTCGACTGATTATGACCATCAGTCGACTGATCAAGCCATCACTCGACTGCTGACCGCAGTGGTCGAGTGAGACTACATTCTGTTCTCCAAAACCCGAGCACCAGTCGACTGATCACAAGATCAGTCGACTGCTCGTCAAATCAATCGACTGACCACCTATGGAAGTCGACTGCTAGGGTAATTCCCGTAGTCAAGCTCTAGTTGACTCATACCAGTCGACTTCCACATGACACCAGTCGACTGACACACCTCAAATATGAGGTTTTAATCCAAGTATGGTGCCCCTATACTTACTAGACCACCCTTAGCCTAGACCTAAGCCTTCTAGCCACCTCCATCAGCCTCACGCCTCTCAGATCCCTCCAAGTCATCCATGACTTGTTCATCCATCGCACTAGCCTTCAGGTGCTTCCATCGGCTATGTCATGCTAACGGTGTCTACACCGCCAAGGCACATTGGACTTACGCCGCCAAGACTCCGCTTGGACTTTACGCTGTCAACCATTGGACTTATGTTGCCAAGACTCCCGCTTAGACTTTACGCCACCAATATCAAACCCCTTGGACTTCTCAAATGTCAAGACTCAAGCTTGGACTTTCCCTTGCCAACCCATGTTGGACTTTCCATGCCAAGACCCATGCTTGGACTTTCCATGTCAAGTACCCATGACTTGGACTTTACCTTGCCAAGACCCATGCTTGGACTTTCCTATAATCACATGGTCAACCCTAGTCAACCATCAAAGTCTCCCTCGAGTCAAACTCGAGTCCGGTTAATCATAACCCCCGTCGATTGTATAAACAATCTCCCCAAAACATTAATAGACATCAATGTCAACTCACTTTGTCAAAACATACTATGTCAAACATCAAAACATCACTCGAGTTAAACTCGAATCTGGTCAATCGTGACCTGGGTCGATTGCACCAACAAAAACTACCCAGTACATGATCTAGAGTTAGCTGCTATTATTTGTGCCTTGAAGATTTGGAGGCATCATCTGTATGGTATTACATTTGAGATTCTCACTGATCATAAGAGTCTCAAATATCTAGTTACGCAGAAGGAACTCAATCTCCGACAGGGGAGATGAGTGGAGTTCCTGAAGGATTAGGATTGTACCATTAACTACCACCAAAGGGAACCTAGATTATTGAGATAAATGCTTAGAAGGTATATATTAGTACTTGACTCTCTAGATTTTAGTGCATGGTGATATGATTACATTGCTTACATGGTTTATTGTGTATTTGCACTTGATGCTCTATTTAGTATTGTCTTGACTTCGTACTGGCATGACCCTTGTAGTTATACCATAATTAATTTTCAGTCATTGATTTCTATTAGTATGATTTTGCTGTTATTATTGGACATCATGGTTAAATGCTTATTTGGTTATGTATTGTCATGGTTGATACCACGATTAAGACTAGTAGATAGTATAATTTAGACGAGGTCATGCGTAGGAGCAGATCTCAGGAATGAAACAACATTAGTAGAACCATAGGTGTTGGAACTCTAGGCATAATAACCTCGACGTACTTATTGGTAGATCGATGATCTTTATTGACTTTGATAGATATTCTATGCTAGATGTATTGGATAATCCTAGGCTTAACACTTTAGGATAATCGACTGCTCACGAGACATGTTCATGGTAGCATGTTGTTGCGTGCAGTCGATAACTAGATAGTTATACACTCTGACTACCCACGAAACTTGTTCATGGTAGCATGTTATTGCGTGCAGTCGATAACTAAATAGTTATACACTCAGACTGCCCACGAGACCTGTTCGTGGTACATGTTGTTGCGTGCAGTCGATAACTAGATAGTTATACACTCAAACTGCCCACGAGACCTGTTCGTGGTAGCATGTTGTAGCATGCATGATTGAATTGGTAGAAATGATATAATTTAGACTTGACCTTCTCGATGTGTTTATGAGTAGATTTATGATCTTATCGACCTTGATAAGCGTTCATGTTAGAAGAGTTGGAACCCTAGGCTTAACCACTCGGGGAAAGCCAATGTGGTTGCCGATGCACTTAGCCGGAAGTCCCGAGGGACTTTAGCTTGCTACCAGGTTTGAGTCACAGATTGTGATTCAGGGTTTCTTCGAGTTGGGCCTTGAGGAGCAGGGACCGATAGAGCGGGGCATTCTTGTTACCATGGTTGCTCAGTCATCTATTTGTTGGAACGTAGGTGGCCGGCTAGAGGGGGGTGAATAGCTCTCTTTCATCGTACGGTGGAAATCACTCGTTGATTGCTCGTCTACAAATTCGTTAGCGCAAGCGGAAATATAAATGATAAATACAAAGCAATAAGTAAAGGAAATCAAACGTTGACACGACGATGTAACGTGGTTCACGACCTTGCCGCTAATCCACGACCTGATTCGTCCAAGGTGAATCACGCCTTAAACCTTCCACTAATCTCTCCTTTGCACAAAGCTAGGTGGAGATAACCTTTTCTTACAACAATTCTCTCCTCTTACAATAAGATGAAAATAAGCTCAAGGAAGAGGATTGAAAATGTTTGGACACTTGAGAAGATGTTTAGAGTAGAAGCATTAGGCTCCCCAAGTATCCAAAGGCCCCATTTTATAGAGAAGAACTCATTCTTCCCGTTGGGCGCTTGGCAGTCGACTGATGCCCCGATCAGTCGACTGCTCCTATAGCTGTTGCCCAATAATGGCTTCTTCCATGTTGGATTTCATCCAACGACTCCCACATCAGTCGACTGATGGAGCTAACAGTCGAGTGTCGAAAGCGAGCACTCGACTGATCAACATTCTGTGCCCAAAACCCTTGCGATCAGTCGACTGTTGTCATCAGCAGTCGACTGATGGTTTCGGAAGTCAACTACCATCCCTTGGCAGTCGACTGCTAGGACACAAATCTGACTCGAACACCAGTCGAGTCACAATCGACTTGGAGCAGTCGACTGCCATGTCATGGCAGTCGACTAATGTCAGAAAATCCCATCCGACACTTAGCCAAATGGCCAAGTTTCACCTACGATCTACCTCGTCCCGGGTTACAATCGCTCACTCTCATTCCCTTGGAGTCCCTCGCCTTCGAAGTTGTCTTCGTCCGGCCATGTCCCTTGGATGCGCCAAGCGCACGACTTCGCAATACCATCCTTCGCGTCTCGCCCTGAAGTCTACTTCCTCCGGCTTCACTTCAATGCTCCTCGTCCGGCGGTCCCTCGGATGCACCAAGCGCACGGCTTCTACAATGCATCTTTCACCGACTCAAGGACGAGTTGTTAGGACCTGTGCGCCCGCTAGAGGGGGGTGAATAGCGTAGTGTTCGTTCGTTGATGAAATTCGATCGCGTGTTCGTCTCTACAATTTCGTTAGTACGCAGCGAAAATAGAAATAGTATAATAACAAAATACGACAAACACAACAAAAACACGAGTATGTAACGTGGTTCGAAACCGCACGGTTCCTACTCCACGGATCGAGCTCTATGAGCTCTAGTGATGCACACACACTCACTAATCACAAATACTCCTTCTCGACACAAGTCGGAGGTGGAGAAACCTCGTACAAAAGATTACAACAATAATCTAAGTAGATACAAGCAAATACAATAGTGAAATACAATACAAGTAAAGAAAACTACTTTACAAGAGCACTTAGGTTGCTTGATCTTTGGTTGCCTTAGACTAGCCTTGAAGGACTGGAAGAGCACCAACAATTCCCCTTCAAATCGCCCAAGAAAACCCCTTACTTGAGCCTTCCATGAACAGCTGCTTTTATCCTCCATCGGGCTGGATTTCCGCCTGACAGTCGACTGTCATAAGTCACCAGTCGACTACTAACACTGTAGCTGTGAGACAACGGCTCTATCCACGCTGGAAAAATTCCAACGGGACTCTTGGCAGTCGACTGCCAGCGCCCGTAGTCGACTGCCCAGTCGGCTACGGAGCGTTCTGTGCTCGACACTCAGCTGGCAGTCGACTGCCGTCGACATCAGTCGACTGCTCCAATGAGCAGTCGACTGCCAGAGCAATTCCAGCTCTTAAACGGCAGTCGAACTCAAGTCGACTCACGACAGTCGAACCGGCCATAATGTCAGTCGACTGCCAACCTCAAAAATGAGGTTTTAACCCAAGTATGGTGCCCCCATACTTGCTAGACCACCCTTAGCCTAGACCTAAGCCTTCTAACCACCTCCATCAGCCTCACGCCTCTCGGATCCCTCCAAGTCATCCATGACTTGTTCATCCATCGCGCTAGCCTCCAGGTGCTTCCCTCAGCTATGTCATGCTAACGGTGTCTACACCGCCAAGGCACATTGGACTTACGCCGCCAAGACTCCGCTTGGACTTTACGCCGCCAATATCCATCCCCTTGGACTTCTCAAATGCCAAGACTCAAGCTTGGACTTTCCCTTGCCAACCCATGTTGGACTTTTCCTTGTGCCAAGTACTCAAGACTTGGACTTTCCCAAATGCCAAGTACCCATGACTTGGACTTTCCATGTCAAGTACCCATGACTTGGACTTTCCCTTAATCACATGGTCAACCCTAGTCAACCATCAAAGTCTCCCTCGAGTCAAACTCGAGTCTAGTCAATTATAACCTGGGTCGATTGCTCCAACAATCTCCCCAACATATTAACCGACATCAATGTCCAGCATCAATGTCAAACCACTTTGTCAAACATCCTATGTCAAACATCAAAACATTACTCGAGTCAAACTCGAGTATGGTCAATCGTGACCTGGGCCGATTGCACCAACACGAGTCATGAGAGGTGAAACTCGCCAATGCTGCATGTGCGAATTACTAAGTCCTGCATGACTTCAACTCACATATCTGTTGGTGCAACAATGCCCCAAGCATTTATATATATTTTGATGTTTGGATAATCATCTAAGTTAGGCAATGTTTTGTGATCTAATTGTATACATGTTTAAGTGACAGGAAAATCCAAGTATGAAGACTTGGTAAAAGACAAGTCCAAGTGTGATCTTGGCAAAGAGAAGTCAAGGAAAGGTCTTGGCAGCATAAGTCCAAGCATGTAGTCTTGGCGGCGTAAAGTCCAAGCAGTCCTTGGAAAAGGAAGACCAAAGGAAAGTCTTGGCGGCATAAGTCCAAGCATGTAGTCTTGGCGGCGTAAAGTCCAAGCGTACTTTGGCAAAGAAGAAACCCAAAGCATGACGAAACCGAAGGAAGCTTTTGAAGGCAAGCGCATGGATGGAGTCGTGGACTCAGAGAAATCCTAGAGGCGCAAGGCTGATGGAGAAGCTAGAAGGTTAAGTCTAGGCTTAGGTTATGTTTTCAAGTATGAATTAGTCATACTTGGAGTGTGCCGATCATTGGAACATGGTGTCGGTCAGCGCCCTTAAAATATAGCATTAGAGTTTGGGAGGTCATTGCACGATCAGGGGTTATCCCTCAGGCCGGTGACGATCGACTCCGACCAACTGATCGAAGCCGGCAATGATCGCCATTATTGTCGGCCGATCACATAAATGTATCGCCCATAGCCGATCGTCACGGCTATTTAGCGATTCGAATCGCCATCGCTGGCGCTTGATCGATAGTCTTCCCGTTGGCGATGACGATCGCAAATCCCGCAAATCCGGCTGTTCAGAAGCCGTTAGAATCGGCGGCAGTCGACTGATGTAAGTCATCAGTCGACTGATAGACCTCCAATGGGAAAAAGAGGCTCTTTCCTATAAAAAGAGCCCAAGGGGAGCAAGAAGAGCCTAATGCTTATATTCTGATCTTTCTTCTAAGCTCCTACAAGTTTTCCAAGCTTTCTAAGTGTATTAATCTCCTTTCTCCTCTCAAATCTTCATTGTCATCTTTTGTAAGAAGAGGAGGTCTTTGTAAAGAGAAAGCTTCATAGTGAAATTGCTTGGGTTGATCCACCTTAAGGATCGCCGTGGAGTAGGAGCGTTATCTCCGAACCACGTAAAGGCTTTGTTAGCATTGGTTTTTGTTTTTACATATATTACTTGTGTTTGCTTCCGCTAATTATTTTTGTAGAAACGAAAAGAGCTATTCACCCCCCCCCTCTAGCTTTCAAACGATCCCTTACAATATCAAATCTAACTTAAACCCTTTGTCACACACATCAAAACCATATCACTGGGTTGATTGCTCTAACAATCTCCTCCTTTTTGATGTGTGACAATCCGTTTAAGTTAGGTAAAAATAATTTCATAAAAACATAAGGCAAGAAAGCATGTAAATAATATGAGTATGAAAACTCCCCCTTAAACATGCAACTCCCCCTTAAGACATGCTAAATTTTCTCTTTTAGCATGATTAACTTAAACTTATCAATTCTCCCCATTTGACACCATCAAAAATATTGTCTAAATGTTATACACGCATGACATCAACTCTAAAGGAAGAGAAAACTAAAAACCAAACAAAACCTGATAAAATCAGGTTACCATGCTCGTGCACAGTACATCAGTCGACTGGATTAGACTACCAGTCTATTGACACTCAGTTTACAGATTTTCTGATTTTCGAAGTCCAATTTTAAAAATGCGTTAAAAATTCTAGGAAATTCAAAAAATCATGAAATTTGAAAAATATATTTCTTGTGAGTTCTTTTATCAGTAAAAAATTATTTTCCATGAAAATTCATTTTATTTTTGATAGTTTGGCAAAAGCTCAAAAGTTACAAAAATGTCTAAAGTTTGTATCCACTTTTAAACCTAGTTTTGCCTTGAAACTTTTTAAAACATGAACTCACTGTTTGAAAAGCATAAAATGGTTTTAAAATCATTTGAAATATCCAACCATAATCTTTGGGCAATATGTCTATGAATTAAACATATGTTTTCCCCATGATTGGTCTATTATTGCTCTATTGATACACTTAATGACCCATCTAAATACCATAAACATTAGTGGACCATTTGTATCATCCTATCATCTCACCCATGCTATGTTTTCAATCAAAGTTAGTCTTATAGTGGGTTGTGAGATGTTCCTAATGGTATTTACACTTAACCAAAATTTTATGTATTTCTACCCATGGTTAAGTATCACTCTAACATACCACATGATCATAAAGACATATATGCATTGATTTCACATTATGATCATGAAACAAGTGTATTAATCAATTTGTAATCATGCATTAGGTATAAAATCATGATAATAAGTCAAGTATCACCAAAAGCATGATTTAAGCTATTTATGGGTGCATTATCATCACCCAACACTATTTCAAAAATTAAGTCCCGATCATTCTAAGTCATAAGCATGTATCATTATTCAAATCAAGTATATGATTCTAACATTATAATCACTTCATCCATCATGCTTATAAATTAAATTTCACTACCCACATCATCCTAAGTCAACCATATAATATGATATAAGTGAAGTCCACTTATGGTTGACTATCCTAGGGTTTTCCTAACCCTTAAGGATGAATTTAAAAACCCAATACAAGTTCTTTCCTATAGGGTTCACTAAAAATTCTTTAGGGATCCATTTCCTAGCTATTGTTTTGTTTTTGGCTTGACCCCTAGCAATTAGGCAATGATAGACCTTTTCATTTTTGTTTCCCTTATATCCTAAGCCTTTCCTATTGAAGCTTACCCTTTGACTCCCTATTATCATGTTCAAAGTATTGGAGCCTATAGTGAATTTTTCTAGGGCCTTAGTTAAATGGTCTACCTTTTCTCTTAAAACTCTATTTTCCTCCATACATGCATCACTAACATTAAAAGGCATGTAATCATCATGTGAGCATGCATCATTGATACTAGAAGAAACATTATCATTAATATTTAAACATGATTTTTCTAGCTTTTCTTCTAGGGCCTTAATTTCATCAAACATGCTCTTATTTTTCTTTTTAGCCCTAAATAACTCCTTAGTTAAGCTAAATATCATGGACATAATTTTCTTGGGAGGAAGATTTGTTACCTTACTTACCAAATCCCCTTCTGATGATGAGGATGAAGATGAGGACGTTCCCCCTTCACTCGAGCTCTCCTCCTCGCTAGTGCTTCTTCCTTCTTCCTCGGAGGAGGTGGAGTCCAAATCGTCTATCCCCATCAAGGCAAGATTTGTGAAGGTGTCTTCTTCGGGTGATGAGGATGATGGATCATCCCATGTAGCCTTGTGTGCCTTTGCCTTCTCCTTTTCTTTGGCCTTCTTCTCTTCTTCCTTCTTCTTGCTCCCCTTCTTCTTTTCTTCTTTCTTCCTCCTCTCTTCTTTGCTCTTGTTCAAGAGGGGAAAATCATCCCTTATGTGTCCCTCTCCTTTGCAATTGTAGCATATGATTTTTCGCCTCGGCCTTCTCCTCCTATCATTTGATTTGTTAAATTTAAAACTTTTTAAAACACGTCTTACCTTCCTTACCATGTAGGCTTCTTCCATGCTATCCATGGAGGAGGAGGAGGAGTCTTCATCAGATGAGGAGAGAGTCTCCTTCTTCTTCTTCCCCTTATTGGCTACTAGTGTCACTCCCCTTGATGGCTTGATGCTTGGTTCTTCAATTACTCCTTCAAACCTTGTTTCATGTAGCTCCATGGTGGAGAAGAATTCCTCTAGAGTGCTCACCTCTAGGTTCTTGGAGATGTAGAAGGAGTCCACCATGGAGATCCACTTTGAGGACCGAGGAAAGGCGTCGATTGCTTTCATAATTATATCCCAGTTCGAAAGTTTTTCTCCTACACTCGTTAGTCCATTTAAAATTTCTTTAAAATGAGAGTGTAATGAGGTTACCTTTTCTCCCTTTTCAAGTTTGATATTAGTTAGTTGGGAGCGGAGGAGGTCTCTTCTTGCTAATTAGGCTTCTGAAGTGCCTTCATGAAGCTCTACCAATCTTTCCCACATCTCTTTGGCACTTGAGCACTCCCCAATCCGATTGATTTCTTGTTAGGGAAGCACATTGAATAAATGGTGCTTCACCTTTGAATTTGTCAAGTGCTCCTCCCTTTGCTTCTTGGTCCATCTCGATTTCTCTAGTGGCTCCCCCTCTTCATCCCTAGGCATCTCGAAACTATTTTCCATTATCAACATAATATCGAAGTCGGTTTCGAAAAATACCTCTATTCTCTTCTTCCACCAAGAGAATTCTTCTTCAAACTTCAGTGGGTGAATGTTTGAGCCGACCATCGTAGTTGTTGTGCTTGTTGCGGCGGTTAGTCCGGTGAGAAGCGACTTGGCTCTGATACCACTTGTTGGAACATAGGTGGCCAACTAGAGGGGGGTGAATAGCCCTCTTTCATCGTACGGTGGAAATCACTCATTGATTGCTCGTCTACAAATTCGTTAGCGCAAGCGGAAATATAAATGATAAAAACAAAGCAATAAGTAAAGGAAATCAAACGCTGACACGGCGATGTAACATGGTTTACGGCTTTGCTGCTAATCCACGACCCGATTCGTCCAAGGTGAATCACACCTTAAACCTTCCACTAATCTCTCTTTTGCACAAAGCTAGGTGGAGGTAACCTTTTCTTATAACAATTCTCTCCTCTTACAATAAGATGAAAATAAGCTCAAGGAAGAGGATTGAAAAAGTTTGGACACTTGAGAAGATGTTTAGAGTAGAAGAATTAGGCTCCCTAAGTGTCCAAAGGCCCCATTTTATAGAGAAGAACTCATTCTTCCCGTTGGGCGCCTGATAGTCGATTGATGCCCCGATCAGTCGACTGCTCCTGTAGTCGTTGCCCAATAACGGCTTCTTCCACGTTGGATTTCATCCAACGACTCCCACATCAGTCGACTGATAACGCTAACAGTCGAGTACCGGAAGCGAGCACTCGATTGATCAATATTCTGTGCTCGAAACCCTTGCGATCAATCGACTACTTCCATCAGCAGTCGACTGCCATCCCTTGGCAATCGACTGCTAGGACACAAACCTGACTCGAACACCAGTCGAGTCACAGTCGACTGTCATGTCATGGTAGTCGACTGATGTCGGGAAATCTTATCCGACACTTAGCTAAATGGCCAAGTTTCACCTACAATCTACCCCGTCCCGAGTTACAATCGCTCACTCTCATTCTCTTGGAGTCCCTCGCCTTCGAAGTTGTCTTCGTCCGGCCACGTCCCTTGGATGCGCCAAGCACACGGCTTTGCAGCGTCATCCTTCGCGTCTCGCCCTGAAGTCTACTTCCTTCGGCTTCACTCTAATGCTCCTCGTCCGGCGGTCCCTCGGATGCACCAAGCGTACGACTTCCACAATGCATCTTTCACCGACTCAAGGACCGAGTCATGAGAGGTGAAACTCGCCAATGCTCCATGTGCGAATTACTAAGTCATGCACGACTTCAACGCACATATCAAATCCATATCAAACCTAACTTAAACCCTTTGCCGCACACATCAAAACCATATCACTGGGTTGATTGCTCTAACACTATCAGGACGAGGGTCCGAGAAGCTCAGGTCGGTGATAAGCACTTACAGTTCATTGGCAACTAGATAACTTCTGGACAGCAGACTGAGTTCACCCGAGATGAGGAGGGTATTATTTATTTCCAGAGCAGACTATGCGTACCTCAGTCTCACCCGGTCATAGAGGAGTTACTCCAGGAGGCTCATCGCTCTCGATTTGTGATCCACCCAGGCGAAACTCATATGTATCGTGATTTAAAGTGTTTGTATTGGTGGAATAACACGAAGAAAGACATCGCAGATTTTGTAGCTAGATGTCTAGTTTGCCAACAGGTGAAGACTGAGTACCAGAGATCAGCCGAACTACTTCAGAGGATTCCTATTCCCGAGTGGAAGTGGGATCACATTACTATGAATTTTGTGGTGGGTCTTCCTAGGACACAATGAGGTTATGATGCGATTTGGGTAGTCATTGACCGATTAACCAAATCCGCACACTTCTGAGCGATTCGGAAGACCGACTCTCTGGATCATATGGCAGAGTTATATTGTCGGGAGATCATCAGATTGCATGGTGTCCCTTTGAACATTATATCCGATAGAGATCCCCGGTTCATGTCCCAGTTTTGGCAGAGTCTACAGCAGGCTTTGGGCACACAACTCTGTTTTAGTACAACATTCCATCCGCAGATAGATGGACAGTCTGAGCGGACCATTCAAACTCTAGAGGACTTACTGAGGTCCTGCGTTATGGATTTCGAAGGCAGCTGGGAGGACCACTTGTCATTAGTGGAATTCGCCTACAACAACAGTTATCATTCGGTTATCCAAATGGCACCGTTTGAAGCATTGTATGGTAGACAGTGTCGGACACCCACTCTCTGGGAGGAGGTTGGGGAGGCCCAGTTGCTAGGACCTCATAGAGCTCAGCATGAGGCAAAGTTGGTCCATACTATTAGACGAAGGATGACAGAGGCGCAGGATCATCAGAAGAGTTATGCCGATCGGAGATGGAGACCTCTGGAGTTCTCTATTGGTGACCATGTATTCTTGCGAGTTTCACCCACGAAAGAGGTGAAGAGATTTGACCTCCGTGGTAAGCTAGCTCCAAGGTACATTGGTCCTTTCGAGATTTTGGAAAGGATCGGAGCAGTCGCTTACCGCCTACCACTACCACCGTCCTTGGCTGGTATTCATGATGTGTTTCATGTTTTCATGCTCAGGAAGTATGTGCCAGACCCTGCACATATTCTGACAGATGTGTCAGGTTGTATTCAACCTGATGCTACTTACGAAGAGGTTTCGGTATGGATTCTGGATTACAAAGAACGACAGTTGCGGACCAGGATTGTACGACTTGTTAAAGTCGGGTGGAATCACCACACCGATGAGGAGACTACTTGGGAGCTTGAGAAAAAGATCAGAGCTTAATACCCCTACCTGTTTACTTAGGGTACGTGAAATATACTTTCAGTACAGGTGCTACTTGAGTGTGCTATTCTCTTACTCATTATACATTGGAGTGAGAAATTTGAGGACCAAATTTTTATTAGTGGGGAAGAATGTGAGATACCGGAGAAAAAAATAAAAAAAAATACCCATTATTAATTGAGAAATTATCTTAGGAAATTTTCCATGAATTTTTAGGAATTTTTATGGAATTAAACGGGACTTGTACAGGATATTTACAGGGATAAGAAAAATAGTCTTTTAAAGGGCATGTTTAGATTATTTAATAGGTTTAATTAACCTAAGTTATAAATCTAGGTTTTCTATTTCTATTTTCCCGATTTCCTTCTCACGCGCCGTGCGATTTCTTCTTCCCCTTCCTCATCGTCGTCGCCGCTTCTCGCGACCTCATCTTCCACGCACCTTCATCTCTCGCCCAGGCCATTCCCTTCTCCGCGACAAACGAACCCCTCTCCCGATTTCCCATTGTCGAACGTTCTCCGCCTCATTCCCCTCTCTCAAATTCGCAGCATTTCTCCTCCGCTCCGCAGCACCCCGACTTCTCTGTCACCGATGCCACCGCTCGAGCTTGCGGCCGCCGCCTCCTCTGCCATCGTCGTCGCCGCCCAAACTCGAGCCGACGGTGAGCGATGTTCCCTCGCCGGTGCTCAAGGACGATCCGACGGCGAGCGTGTGGGTGGTTGGAAATTTTGCCGGTGCAGCTTCAAGAGCGGGTAAATCTCGGTTTATCCCATTCTTTCCACCTGCTAGTTGTTCGAATCTAGGGATTTTTGGGGGTTTCACTACCGATCAGCGCCAGAGCTAGGTAAGGTCTGATCGTTTCCTTACTTTGGACGAAGATCGAGCTCCTAGCCGTAGGTTCTCTCATTTAACTTGATCTGTTGAATTGAGCAGTACCGGTGGAACAGAGCAGCTCATAAAAGGGAGATGTTTTCTCCGATTTGTGCCTGAGGTTGGTGAGAGTTATGTCGTGGGGTAAGCCTTGGTGTATCATCGTTCACAGCAGTTGGTAAGGATGGTTTACTATGGTTCACAACAACATTGAGCGTGGATAACTCTGTTTTGCAGTAGGGCTTGGACGTTCCGACAATAGCTGGGGTCTCCGACCTTGGTTCTAGTTGCATGATCTGATCTGTGAGTGACCAAGCGATTTAAAGGGGTAAGACTTTTCATCTTTTGATTTATTACTGTTGTGTGTGGATATTTGTGATGAGATTGGTGCTTGGGGGTCAGATGTGTTGATTCCGACTGTGAATTGGAGTGATGGTCGGCTGTGCCGACTGTGAGTTGGGAGGATGTGCGGCTGTGAACAGGGGAGTTGTTGGCTGTGATATTTAAGTTAGATATGGGTGTTTATAAATTCATAATAGGTTGTTAATTGGTCTAATGGTCGATAGGGATTGATGTGAAGGTTTGGTTAGGTTAAGTGGATAACTAGATCAATCTAGTTGATCGGGCTATGAAATCGATGTAGGATTCGATTCGATCAGTTGTATTATGATTGCACTTAACCATAATGTTTGGTATGTGCAATTTTCAGTCACGAAACAGGTCCACGGGCGTAAAGACAATTGTTATTCTTCATAGGCGGCGGGTATATGTGACTTATCTTCTTTTAGATATTGTCATCTTGTGGTGCATTGTTTACTATAGCTAGTAGTAGTTTTATGTGCTTGTTAACTGCCCTGGTATGTCACTACCTAGTACATGTTGTAGTCTTTTCATATGCTTTTTATATTATACTCTATCACTTTGATACTTGTCAATGGTTTATTTAGCACTAGAGTAGTGACATACCTTACATACTGGGCATTTAATGAAGAATGAATATATCTTGCATGTGTGCAGAGACTAATGTACTTAGGTTATTTGATATGGGCTCCTATTGGTACATACCATAGGTAGCCATGGGTTGATAGGTGTATCGTGCTTTAGTGGCATACACCATCTTGCATTATTGCATGACTGACGATCATCGGCTCCTCAGTAGGAGGTGATACTACTTGGTAGTTGAGCCTATCATCAGTTACATTATCTACACACACATCCACTCATGGGCTAGTGGCATTTCAGGTGTGTGTGTGTAGTTGCTCTATCAAAGCTCCACGGTGGTCACTCAGGTGATTTGTATTGCGACGTGGTAGCATACAGGGATCCCTCCTTTGTCGAGAGACGAGGAGATGAGACGAGGTGATGTCCCCCATATATATACATGGGGTAGAAGGCTGCCAAAGATCCTCGTCCCACTCACATAGGTGTAGTGAGTCAAGAGATTATCAGCCCTACCGACTCGGCCGGCACACATGACATGTTGGTGGCTTGACTGGCGTCAGGGGTGACACAGGTGATTGCATCATGTGCATACGTTTTTACTAAATGCATTGATTGTTGCACTTTTGGTTGTTGCATTTGATTACCATGCACATACAGGAGGTATTACGTTATTTGTTTTGGTTATTCTACATATACTTGTGTTGATGTATTTTAGGTCAGCTTAGTTGATTCTGGTATGTACAGTTTCAGGTATATATTTTTGTTCAGAAACTGTACCAGCATGATTATTATTGCTACTTATAGTTTACTATGCATGATTATTAGATATCCGCTGAGTTTTACTCACTCCGTTGATATCTCTTTTATTTCAGGATGAAGCCTTCCGGAGGGTCCAGTTGTCAGTCCCCTGATCTGACGACATTATTGGTTTTCAGGCTTCCGCATTTTTATTTCTAGTATTCTATGTTTCAAACTTGTAATACTTTATACTCGTGGTTATTTTGGTGGTACTTGGTTATGTTTTTGTATGGTCTCTTTGTTCGATTGGTTTTGGTTATGTGTGTATGGTTGTGTATTCCTGCTCAGATGGCAGAAGGGGTAAATCTAGAAGTTTTAGACTTAGTATGTACTTTGGTAGTTGGCCTGAGGCCCATATATTATATATATTGTCGTGTTATGTTCTGGCTATGTTGGTCGATGTATAGTGGGTCGTGTGAGCTTTGTATACATGTTTCAATTGTCCACAATATAGGGGAGGTGTTGTCCGATTTTCATCGGACCAGTACCCCTCTCGGGGCGTGACATCATAGCTATCAGTCGCCTCCTCATTATCGGATCAAAAAGGGAGGGATGTGTTGTTGTCGTGGGAGGAAAATAAGGGTGTGGAAAATTGATCTGTTGGGTAACATTGTTCGATAATCTTGTTTATTTCAATGGATTGTGGTTGAGATGGATGGATCAGTGGAAATGTATGTTCTTGTAGTGCAGCAGGTGTAGGATGCATTGGAGTCGAGATTGATTTCTTCCCTTATCTCCACGATCTGTGCAGATTGGATTTCTGTCTGTAGATCAAGAAAATGGGGGCAGTGAATCGGTGAAGGGAATTTGGATCAAGAAGCTCTTACCATGGATTCGAAACTAGGTAAATGCTATGGATTGTTACGTTAACTGTAGATTGAGATGTTTATTTAGTTAGCTTGATTAGCTATGATTAAATTGACAATTTGGTATTTTGATTAAGTTAAGGGAAGAAGTTGTTCTATTGGTTGAGATTCAGTATTTGAATTGATATGGATATTTAATTAGGTTAATTGGATAAATGGATTAGCTGGGTGAGAAAATAGATCATAATCCATTGGAAATAAATTGACAAATTGATCAAGGGGTTAATGAATTGGTTTGATTCTATTATAGGATAATGGTAGATCTTAGTTATTTTCCTTGCTCCTTCTTACAGGACCTTGATTCGGAATAGGATTCCGAGCGTGGAGAGTTATTGGATATTCTACATATCATGTGAGTAATATTTCTACCCTAGTCAGGTAGATGATAATCTTAGTGCATGATATGTTATGTTGATGACTTCATTACCTTGACTCCACTCCTGTTAATCTATGCTTGATACTTAGTCTTTGCACTTTGAGATGCACTGTTGTTTATGTTATATTTCATTCATCGTTGTTATGAATTACCGACGCTATGGTATATGGACCTATAGATGTTTAACTATATGTACATTGTTGAGTATGGTTGTAGACTTGATTTGTGTCGCCAGGATTAATCATCAGGGGGTGGGTGATGTCCTTAATGTAAAGTTTGTTGGAAGATCGGTGGTCGGCTAGAGGAGGGTGAATAGCCCTCTTCATGTAGACGATGGAACTTGATCGCTTAATTGTCTACAATTAAAGTTAGCACAACGGAATAATAAAACTAAACAAGACAATTAAGACAATGCAAAGAATACAAACGCTAACAAGGCATGTAACGTGGTTCACGACCCTTGCCGCTAATCCACGACCGATTCATCCAAGGTGAATCACACCTACAATAATTCCACTAGTCTCTCCTTTGCACAAAGCTAGGTGGAGGTAACCTTTCTTACAAAAGAATCACTCCTCTTACAATATAATTGAAATAAGCTCAAGGAAGAGGATTGAAAACGTGTTGGGCACTTGGGAGATGTTTAGAAGTTAAGCATTAACTATACCAAGTCACCCAAGGCCCCTTCTTATAGGGAAGAGCCCATTCTTCTCGTTGGATGCCTAGTAGTCGACTGATGCCTTGATCAGTCGACTGTTGTTGTAGCAGTTGCCTCGCAATGACTTCATCCACATTGGATTCCAACCAACGGCTCACACATCAATCGACTGATCTTCACATCAGTCGACTGATGGATCCAACAGTCGAGTGGTCGACGAGATCACTCGACTGCCAAAGCTTTGTTAGAGTATTGGGAATACAATCAAAGTCTTGCATTGGTAAGACATGGAAAAGATCATGTGCTCATAAGATGAAAAGATATTTCCATTGGTATGAGGCCTTTTGGGTAAAACCTAAAAATAAAACCATGAGGGCTTAGGCCCAAATTGGACAATATTATATCATTGTGAAGATATATGGATCTTATAGGCACTAACAATTAGTATCAGAGTCATGATCCATGTCAAGACATGAACCTCGAACGAAGAAAGTTGAGCTCCCATGTTCGGATCAAGAGAACCAGACACCATGCAGGAAGTCTAGTTGGGTCGGGAGGACCGAACAACTGGCAGGAAGTCCAGTTGGGCCAGAAGGGCATGACAATTGGCAAGAAGTCCAGCTGGGTCAGGAGGACCAGACAGTTGGCAGGAAGTCCTGGTGGGTTGAGGATCGAACATCAAGCAGAGGATGTCCTTTGAGGACGGATAGACTTGAGTGGGGGGTCAATGTGGTCCTTCGTTTGAGGAGGGGGGGATTGTTGGAGTATTGGGAATACAATCAAAGTCTCACATTGGTAAGACATGGAAAAAATTATGTGCTTATAAGATGAAAAGATATTTCCATTGGTATGAGACCTTTTGGGTAAAGCCCAAAAATAAAACCATGAGGGCTTAGGACCAAAGTGGACAATATCATATCATTGTAGAGATATATGAATCTTATAGACACTAACAAGCTTCTGTGCCCGAACTTGCCTCAATTAGTCGACTGATCTTTCCATCAATTGACTGATAATGTCGGCAGTCGACTGTCATCCCTTGTTAGTCGACTGTTCGGTCAGAAACCAAACTAAAACACCAATCGAGCCTTCGGTCGACTTGGAGCAGTCGACTGTCATATCATGGCAGTCGATTGATGTCGAGAAAAACCATCTGACACTTGACTTAGTCATTCGGCCAAGTTCACCTATGAGCTACCCCGTCCTGAGTTACAATCACACTATCATCTTCCCTTGGAGTCCCTTGCCTTGAAGTTCTCTTCGTCCGGCCATGTCCCTCGGATCCACCAAGCACACGACTTCACAATGTTATCCTTCGCGTCTCGCCCTGAAGTCTACTTCCTTTGGTTTCACTCCAATGCTCCTCGTCCAGCGGTTCCTCGGATGCACCAAGCGCACGGCTTCGTAATGCCGTCCTTCACCGACTCAAGGACCGAGTCACGAGATGGTGATCTTGTCAATGCTTTGTCACGCTAGCCATGTGTGAATTACTAAGTCCTGCACGACTTCAACAGACATATTAAATTCACAAACAAACCTAACTTAAACCTTTGCCACACACATCAAAACACATCATCCATAGGTTGATTGCCCTAACAATCTCCTCCTTTTTGATGTGTGACAACCATGTTTAAGTTAGGTGAAACATTAACATAAAACATAAGGTAAGAAAGTATGTAAGTAAACATGAGTATCAAAACTCCCTCTTAATGCATGCAACTCCCCCTTAACACATGCTAATCTCTCCCCCTAGCATGATTAACTTAAACCCTCATATTTCTCCCCCTTTGACACCATCAAAAACATCTAATATATGTTATATAAACATGACATCAAGTCTAGGGAAAGAAAAATACCAAAATCCAACTCAAAACCTGATAAAACATGTTACTGTGCTCGTGCATAGTACATCAGTCGACTGAATCAGAGCATCAATCGACTGACACCCATATTTCAGAATTTTCTAATTTCGGAACCCGAATTCAAAAATGCATTAAAAATTCTAGGAAATTTGAAAAATCATGAAATTTGGAGAACATATTTCTCATAATCCCCTTTATCAATTAAAAATGATTTTTCATGAAAATTCATTCTATTTTTGAAAATTAGGCAAAAACTCAAAAGTTTGAAAATCACTAAAGTTTTTATCAACTTGAAAGCCTAGTTTTGCCTTGAATTATTTTAAAACATGATCATATAGATTATCAAACATAAAATGGTTTTAAAACATTTGAAATATCCAACCATGATCTTTGGGCAATATGCCTATGAATTAAACATATGCTCTCCCCATGATTGGTCTATTATTGCTATCATGATACCTATAATGACTCATCAAAATGTTATAGTCATAAGTGAGTCATTGTATCATCCTAACATCTAACTCATGCTATGTTTTTCAATCAAGTTAGCTTATGGTGGGATGTGAGATGTACCTAAAGGTATTTCATACTTAACCATCAATTTTATACAATTCTACCAAGGTCAAGTATCTATATCCTAAAACATCCAACATGATCATAAAATCACATATTATCAATCATGATCAAATATTTTCAATTATTGCATATCATAATAAAAAAATCAAATATTATTATGATCACATTATCATCACCCAACACTTAATCAAAAATCATGAATCATGGTCATTTGTCAAGTATGAAATTAAGTATCAAGGATCATGATTCAAGCATTATTATCAAAACATCCACCATGCTCATAAATCAAAAATCATAAGTCTAGAACTAACATCCTCATCATCCTAAGTCAATCATTTATCATGATATAAGTAAAGTCCACTATGGTTGACCATCCTAGGATTTTCCTAACCCTTGAGGATTGACTTGGGAATCCAATATAAGTTCTTTCCAATGGAGTTCACCAAGTACTCCTTTGGGATCCACTTTCTAGCTACCATGGTGGTTTTTGCTTGACCCCTAGCAATTAGGCAATGATAAGCCTTTTCATTTTTGTTTCCCTTATAACCTAGGCCTTTCTTATTAAAACTTTCCCTTTGGCTCCCAATAATCATGTTCAAAGTGTTGGAGCCTATTGTGAATTTTTCTAAGGCCTTGGTTAGGAAATCTACCCTTTCCCTTAAAGTCTTATTTTCTTCAATACATGCATCATTAACATTAAGAGGCATATAATCATCATGTGAGCATGTATTTGCTAGTCTTTCTTCTAGGACCTTAATTTCATTTTGCATGCTTTTGTTTTTCTTTTTAGCCCTAAATAAGTCTTTAGTTAAACTAGAAATCATAGAAACAATCTTTTTAGGGGAAAGATTTGTTACCATACTTTCCATATCTTCTTCCTCCGATTCCGATGAGGATGAAGATGAAGCTCCCCCTTCACTTGAGCTCTCCTCACTTGAGCTTGTTTCATTTTTTTCGGAGGAGGAGGTGTCTAGATCTTCTATCGCCATTAAGGCAAGGCTTGTGAAAGCTTGATCTTCTTTCGATGATGAAGATGGATCATCCCATGTGGCTTTGTGTGCTTTGGCCTTCCCTTTTTCCTTTGTTTTTCTTTCTTCTTCCTTCTTCTTGTTCCCCTTCTTCTTGTCTTCTTTCTTTTTCCTTTCCTCCTTGCTTTTGTTCAAGAGGGGACAATCATCTCTTATATGTCCCTCTCATTGGCAATTGTAGTATATAATTTTTTGCCTCGGCCTTCTTCCCCTATCATGAGATTTATTAAATTTAAAATTCTTAAGTGCACGTCTCACCTTTCTTACCATGTATGCTTCCTCATTGCTATCCATGGAGGATGAGGATGATTCATCGGATGAAGACGATGCAATCTCCTTCTTCTTCTTCTTTCCCTTGTCGGCCATTAGTGCTATTCCCCTTGGCTTTATGCTTGATTCTTCAATTATCCCTTTAAGCCTAGTCTCATGTAATTCCATGGTGGAGAAAAACTCTTCTAGAGTGCTCACCTCTAGATTCTTCGAAATATAAAAGGAGTCCACCATAGAGCTCCACTTTGAAGACCGAGGGAAGGCATCTATGGCCTTCATGATCATGTCCTGATTGAAGAGTTTTTCACCTACACTTGATAAACCGGTTATGATTTCCTTAAATCGAGAATGTAAAGAAAGTACCTTTTCTCCTTTTTCTAATTTGATGTTGCTTAATTGTGATCGGAGGAGGTCCCTTCTTGCAAGCTTTGCCTCGGAGGTGCCTTCATGAAGCTCAATCAACCTTTCCCACATTTCCTTGGCGCTTGCACATTCTCCTATTCGATTGATCTCTTGTTGAGGGAGCACATTGAAAAGGTGGTGTTTTGCTTTTGAGTTTGCAAGGTGCTCCTCCCTTTGCTTCTTGGTCCACCTTGATTTTTCTATAGGCTTCCCTTCTTCATCCATAGGTATATTGAAACCGGATTCCATTATTAACATGATATCAAAGTCTGTTTCGAAAAATACCTTCATTCGCTTTTTCCACCAAGTGAATTCTCCCTCGAACTTGGGTGGATGGATGTTTGAGCTGGCCATCTTTGTTGTCGTGCTTATTGCGGCGGTGAGTCCGGTGGCAAACAACCTTGGCTCTGATACCACTTGTTGAAAGATCGATGGCCGGCTAGAGGGGGTGAATAACCCTCTTCATGTAGACGATGGAACTTGATCGCTTAATTGTCTACAATTAAAGTTAGCACAGCGGAATAATAAAACTAAACAAGACAATTAAGACAATGTAAAGAATACAAACGCTAATAAGGCATGTAACGTGGTTCACGACCCTTGCCGCTAATCCATGACCGATTCATCCAAGGTGAATCACACCTACAACAATTCCACTAGTCTCTCCTTTGCACAAAGCTAGGTGGAGATAATCTTTCTTACACAAGAATCACTCCTCTTACAATTAATTAAAATAAGCTCAAGGAAGAGGATTGAAAACGTGTTGGGCACTCGGGAGATATTTAGAAGTTAAGCATTAACCATCCCAAGTCACCAAAGGCCCCTTCTTATAGGGAAGAGCTCATTCTTCCCGTTGGGCACCTAGCAGTCGACTGATGCCTTTATCAGTCGACTGCTGCTGTAATTGTTGTCTCGTAATGGCTTCGTCCACGTTGGATTCCAACTAACGACTCCCACATCAGTTGACTGATCTTCACATCAGTCGACTGATAGAGCCAACAGTCGAGTGGTCGACGAGATCACTCGACTGCCAAAGCTTCTGTGCCTGAACTTGCCTCGATCAGTCAACTGATCTTCCCATCAGTCGACTGATAATGTTAGCAGTCGACTGTCATCCCTTGGCAGTCGATTGTTCGGCCAAAAATCAGACTCGAACACCAATCGAGTCTTCAATTGACTTGGAGCAGTCGACTGTCATATCATGGCAGTCGACTGATGTCGGGAAAACTCATCCGACACTTAACTTAGTCATTCGGCCAAGTTCACCTACGAGTTACCCGGTCCCAGGTTACAATCGCTCACTCTCATCTTCCCTTGGAGTCCCTCGCCTTGAAGTTCTCTTCGTCCGACCACGTCCCTCGGATGCACTAAGCGCACAGCTTCGCAATGTCATCCTTCGCGTCTCGCCCTGAAGTCTACTTCTTTTGGCTTCACTCCAATGCTCCTCGTCCGGCGGTCCCTCGGATGCACCAAGTGCACGGCTTCACAATATCGTCCTTCACTGACTCAAGGACCGAGTCATGAGATGGTGATCTTGCCAATGCTTTGTCACGCTAGCCATGTGTGAATTACTAAGTCCTGCACGACTTCAACACACATATTAAATTCATAAACAAACCTAACTTAAACCTCTGTCACACACATCAAAACACATCATCCATGGGTTGATTGCCCTAACAAAATTGATGGACGTTTCATCTTCCTTATTATTGTATATCCATTAGGGATCATGTATCTGTGTATGATTGTGTGAGTTGTCGATAGTGGATTGCTACAAACTGAAGGTCCTAGTATGGTTGATTGTCGATAGTGGGTTGCTACGGACTGAAGGTCCTAGCATGGTTGATTGTCGATAGTGGGTTGCTACGGACTAGAGGTCCTAGCATGGTTGATTTTCGATAGTAGGTTGCTACTGACTGAAGGTCCTAGCATGGTTGATTGTCGATAGTGGATTGCTACTGACTGAAGGTCCTAGCATGGTTGATTGTCGATAGTGGATTGCTACGGATTGAAAGTCCTAGCATGGTTGATTGTCGATAGTGGGTTGCTACGGACTGGAGGTCCTAGCATGGTTGATTGTCGATAGTGGGTTGCTACGGATTGGAGATCCTAACATGGTTGACTGTCAATTGTGTATGACTCTGTTAGATAGAGAGTGTGTTGTGAATATATGTGTGTGTAGTTGTGCATTCATCACATTTACATGCATACTAATGACTTGGTCTCCCTTGTGATCGAGAGAGTTGTCAATCATCCTGCCTCCACGGTTACTCGTTGTAGAAGTAGCTAGTGTGAGGGCAGTGCATCTGTTGTGCCGCACTCGACCACTATTGATGGTAGTAGTTGGAGTTGCAGACAGTTTGTCCTGGGTGTGTGACACTCGACCACTCATGGGTAGTGATAGTCGGAGTGACCAACAGTAGAGACCCCCATTGTATAGCTTATAGCTCTTTAGTTTATCGCTATTTATTCATACTGCCTACTCGACCACTCGAGAGTAGTGGTTATTGTTGAGTTTGGACAGTTGTCATGTCGTGCCACCTAGGCCACACTGGGTCATGGTAGCGAGTGGGGTGTGCAGGCATGACCATGCATATATATATATATATATATATATATATACTTGTTGTGATATTGCATTTGTTTGAGTTATGCTTGTTGCATATGTTTGTACATCATCTTGGATGCTATTTGCATATTATATACTATTGTGTGTGGAGTATAGTGTATGAGTTGGATCGGACTGTTGTATGCATTTGATCAACATCAGGTCAATGTGTAGGATGGATCAGGTTCGTTATGTATTTGTTTATAGATTGATCATATATTGTGTGTTGATTACCGGTGTAGTATGTTCATATTATTGTACGTGGTATATTGTTGTATATTTGTTCAAGTTATATAGGTTGTGTCGTGCAGACCTTCCAAGTATGTTAGTACATTACGTTATGTACGGTTGATCAGTTTGTTTGTTTATGCACTGATTAGTTTTATACTGATATGTATTTGTTATTACCTTTAAGACTGTATATTTGTTGATCTCCGTATGTATATCTGTTGATTTCCATATGTATACCTATTGATCTTGATATGTATATTGTTGATGTCCATGTGTTATATGTTCATGCACTATCTTTTATATTACTGCTGAGTCTTGTACTCATCACTATAGACCCTGGATTTTCTTGTCGCCCAAGTCACAGGTAGAAGATTTTTTGGGCGCTTGGAGCTCCGCTAGCTGATCTCATCCCACACTGAATGGTTGGATATTTATTCCATATCGTTGTATTCTCTTGGATTGTTGGTTTTGAGATTTTACCCTACATTATTTTCGTATTCGTGGTATACGGATGTGTTGTATGTATTTGGCTTTTATTATGATTCTTGTTGTGTCAAAGTTACTCTGAAGTGCATATTTGAGTCTTTGTATCTCTATTTTGTTGGTATATTCCGCTGTGTTTTATAGCTTGGGTGTATTAATAGCTATTTGGGTCATTTATCAATAATTTGTCTTATATTGTCACTAAAGGGTATCATCTGGTCGATGGACAATTATACTCTCAGGGCATGACAAAAATAGGTTTTTATGAAAATACCTATTAATTTCAAAGAATGATACAAAGCTCAAAAACATTGAAACCTTCAATATTTTCAACCAACTTTGTTTCCATCTTATCATTGGTGATTCCTATCAACAGTTAGACTTTACCAAGATTTTCTAAAATATTTTTAAAAATATTTTCAAAACTTATTTTCAATCATGATCAATGGATCAAGTGTACATAACTTGTACATTAGCTTTCCTTATGATTCATTTATATTATTTGATAAATTGAGTTTATTTTGATGTACCATATAAACATCTTGAACTTAACTCATCATGCTAGCATCTCACTTGTGCCTAAAATATTTTAATACATGCATACAAGTCATCCTATGATTTATGTGAGATGTGATTGGTTCTTTTTTTAAACTAAAAGATCATGCATTGCTATCTAGGAATCCTAATATGATCATCCTACTTGGATGTCAAATATTGTCATTTGTTCTTAATTTCAATTTGATAAAAAGTGCATGAATATGATAATGACATATTAGATGTGCATAAGTTAAAAGCATTGTCAATGATGCATGATATTACGACATGATAAAAATCAACCTAAGTATTAACATGACATATTTTAAGTAATCATATGATACTTGATGGCATGACATGAAGTGTGCCACACAAGGTATGACAAATGTATAAAATACAAAAATATAAAAATACTAAATATTGAACCTAATTGCCATTATCTAAGATTATATTATCAATTTGACATAATGATGAACTAACTCCTTCAAGTATGCCAAACCCTCCAACTTGATACACTATTGACTCTAGCCTAACTGTGTCAATTATGACCAATTTTCAAACTTCTTTTTCCATTGACACATCTTAGAATCTTTGTAGGATTTATTTTCAAAGTATAACTATACCTTGAAAATGCTCCAGAGCGTCAACTTCACTATGGTTATGTTAACTATTTTTTCATTTTAAGTTGACACACCTTGTATCTATTTAGTGTGAAAGGATGATACTCCTAGGAATCCAATACCTATTGGAGCTCCTTAGATATTCTAGGTATTCACTAGGGATAACTTCTCTTGATACTTTTCTAATGATTCTCCTAGGCTTCTTGGAAGCCTTGGTCATTGTAATCTTATCGATGTCAACTCTAGAGATGATTTCTCTTGTAATATTAACATTCATAAACCTAGGATTAGTTCCATAATTATATAGAACCCTATGATAAGATGCTATATTTTCCTTGGACCCGTAGGTTTGTATCCCAAACCCTTCTTGTCCTTAGATGGTTCTTCTACCAACACCTAGATTTTATCCATTTGACCTTTTAATCATATTTTACATCCTTTTAAGAGTATTCTTTAATTTATCAAGCTTTAACTTCAAAACTTGATTTTTCTTCCTTTAATGCCTCGAATTTTGTTTGTTCATTATTTCTTTAATTATTTTTTCCTAAGCATATGTCTATTCCTCTTAGGGTTATTGCATAGGTTATCATCATCCTTTCTATCCTCAAGTAAAGTAGGTCTACCTTCTAAAACTCTAAAGTTCTTTTTAGGTGGGATAGTTTTTGAGGTAATTGATCTAAAATTATCCTTAGGCCTATTATCATGGTATTGATCACCTAAATGATAACACTTATTACTAGCACACTTTTTATCATGATAAAAAAAAATTGCATTTAAAAATGATACCTTAAATTTTGCCTTAGGAGCTCCCCCTACACTTGAGCTTCCTATCTTGTCCTTGGTTGGGTGTCGCCCCTTTGAACATTGTTTCCGATAGTGACTCTTTTGATTGCACGAGAAGCACATTATGTGCTCCTTTCCTTTGCGTATTGGGGCTTCGGCCTCCTTGGGCTTTTCCTTTGCCTTTGGCGTCATTTGAATTTTATTCTTGATCAATCTTAGGCATTTATTCTTGTAATACTCTTTTTCACTGCACTCAAAGCATATTATATGATCTTTATTTTTTATAATTGTATTTGAGTTACCTTCGATGGTGACATCATTCCAGGATGTGAAGGGCTCTCTGCTTGCCCCAGTGTTGACAATCTAATCTCTCCCTCAATCCTATAGGTGGAAGCTTCTACAATCTCTTCTACTTCATATGTTGAGCACCTCTCAACTTCCAAATCTTTAAGGTCTTGAGATGATGAGCTTGCTTCCTCAGATTTCTCCTCATTTTGTGTCGGTGAGGAATTCTCATGGAGCTTAGCAAGCTTGCTTCATAATTTCTTAGCGTCCTTATATTTACCTACCTTGGAAAAAAATTTCATTAGGTATTAAACTAACTAAAATCTTCATTACCTTTTCATTCGTCTTGAATTGTTAACTTTGCTCCTTTGTCCATTTCTTTTTTTTCAGGAGACTTCCTTGTTGGGGATCGAAACGGCCGGCTAGAGGGGGGTGAATAGCCCTCAAACGTTGGATGTTGTAATTTACTTGTCTACAAAAGGTTAGCGCAAGCGGAATATAATAAGACAAGACAAGTAAATATACAAGACAAGAATCAAAACGCTAATGCAAGATGTAACGTGGTTCACGGCTACGCCGCTAATCCACGATCCCGATTCGTCCGAGGTGAATCACTCCTTCAAAGTCAATCACTATTGGTCTCTCCTTTGCACCAAGCTAGGTGGAGGTAACCTTTACAATCAAGATCACTCTTCTTACAATAAGAATGGAGTAAAAGCAAGTAAGAAGAGTTTAGAGCTTGTGGGGGGCTTGGATGGTCGTTTTGAGTAAGAGCATTAGTCATCCAAAAGCCCACACCCTCTCTTTTTATAGAGAGGAAGCTTTTCTTCCCGTTGGTCGCCACCAGTCGACTGCTGCCCTTGGCAGTCGACTGCCGCCACTCCAACGGCCTCCGAACACGTCGGATCCCGACCGTTGTAGTCCAACGGAACACTTGGCAGTCGACTGATGGACCTCATCGATCATTGCTCTCCGTCGAGTCATTTCGAGTCGGCTGGCGGTTAATGGCAAACCCTTTCGACTACCGATCGCGCCCTTCGGTGATCGGGTCTTGGCGATCATTGCCCACATATGGCGCGATCATTGCGGCCTCAAAACAACCATCGAATACCGGTGAACCACGTTCGACTCGGGCGATCATTGTCATTCCATGGCGGATCGGCGGTGTGAAATCCCATCCGACACTTAGTCAAATGGCCAAGTTTCACCTAAGAGCTACCCCTTCCCGGGTTACATTCGCTCACTCTCATCTCTCGGAGTCCCTCGCCTTCGAAGTTCTCTTCGTTCGCGGCCACATCCCTCGGCAGCATTAGGCGCACGGCTCTGCAATGCTCCTTCGCGTTTCTTGCCTCGAAGTCTACTTCCTCCGGCTTCACTCCAAGCTCCTCGTCCGGCGGTCCCTCGGATGCTCCAAGCGCACGGCTTCCGCAAAGTCATCCTTCACCGACTCAAGGACCGAGTCATGAGGTGTGAAACTCGCCACGGCTCCATGTGCGAATTACTAAGTCCTGCACGACTTCAACGCACATATCAAATCAACATAACAAACTAACTTAAACCCTTTGCCACACACATCAAAACCTAATCATGGCAAGAGATTGCCCTAACAATCTCCCCCTTTTTTATGTGTGGCAATCCGTTTAAGTTAGGTAAAACATTTGATAAAAAATTCTAAGGTAAGAAAGCATGTAAACATAAACATGATATTGCAACATGCAACTCCCCCTTAATCCATGAAACTCCCCATACAAATTTCTCCCCCTATCATAATTAACTTAAACATAATTATTTCTCCCCCTTTGACACCATCAAAAAGATTAACACTAAGTTATAAACTCATGGCATCAAGTATAATAGAAGGAAAATACCAAAACATGTTTAAAATCTGAATTCAGAAAATATTGGGTTGTTTTTCAGGTGAGCAGTCGACTGCTATCAGTATGGCAGTCGACTGGCACAATGGATTCCGAAATTCTAATTTTCTGGACGGATTTCAGAAATGCATTAAAAATTCTAGAAAATTCAAAAAATCATTAAATTTGGGGAACATATTTCTTTTAAGTATATCTATCAATGAAAAATAGTTTTTCATGAAAAATCATTTTATTTTCATGGATTTGCCAAAAATCCAAAAGTTTTAAAAACCACTAGGTTTTTTATCATTCTAGTATCAAGTTTAACACCTAGTTTTGGTTCCAATTGTTTCAAAACATGAATACATGTATTTTAAGGTAAGAAATTGTTTTGAAAACATATGAAATATCCAACCATGATCTTTGGACAATATGTCTATGAATTAAACATAAGTCTTCCCCATGATTGGTCCATTATTGCTATTTTGATACTTTAAATGACCATCTAAATGTCATAGGCATTAGTGGACATTTGTATCATCCTAACATCTCACCCATGCTAAGTTTTCAACCAAGGTAGTCTATGGTGAGTGTGAGATGCATCTTAGAGGGTATTTGTATATACTTAACCATTATATTCATACAATTTTATCAAGGTTAAGTATCACCCTAACAACCCATATGATCATAATGACATATATGACTTAAATTCATATTATGATCATGAAATATATGTATTCATTGAATTGTTATCATGCATTAGGTATTATATCATGATAATAAGCAAAATATCACCTAAGGCATGATTTAAAACCTATTTCTCATGATGATGTACCAAATTTCAAAATCATAAATCATGATTGCACTTATACATAGCAATTACATTGATTATCATGATTTAAGCATTATTATCAATTTATAGGCACGTTATCATCACCTAACACTATTTCAAAATGTTGTCCCGCCATCCTAAGTCAACCAAAATATGATATAGGTCAATTGCATATGGTTGACTACCCTAGGGGTTTTCTAACCCTTAAGGATGGATTTTGGAACCCAAAATAAGTTCTTGCCTATGGGGTTCACTAGATACTCCTTAGGAATCCATTTCCTAGCTATTACTTTCTTCTTATCTTGTCCCCTGGCAATTAGGCATTTATAGGCCTTTTCATTTTTCTTTTCTTTGTATCCTAGGCCTTTCTTATTGAAGCTAGCTCTTTGGCTCCCTATGATCATGTTCAAGGTGTTTGAGCCTATAGTGAATTTTTCTAGGGCTTTTGTCAAGTAATCTACCTTTTCCCTTAGAGCCCTATTTTCATCAATGCATGCATCACTAACATTAAATGACATATATTCATGTGAGCATGCATCATCATGGCAAGAAGAAATATTTTCATTTTCATTTAAGCGTGCTTTTTCTAGTTTATTTTCTAAGTCCTTAATTTGATCTAGCATGCTTTTGTTATTCTTCTTAGCTCTAAATAAGTCCTTAGTGAGGCTAGAAATCATAGACATAATTTGCTTAGGGGGTAGATTTGTTACCTCACTTACCAAATCCTCTTCTTCGGATGAGGATGTAGAAGCTCCCCCTTCACTTGAGCTCCCTCCACTTGAGCTTGATTCTTTATTTTCGGTGGAGGAGCAATCTGAGTCATCAAATGTCATTAGAGCAAGGTTGGTGACGAAAGCGTTCTTCTCTTCCGATGATGATGAAGAGGAAGAGGAAGGGTCATCCCATGTCTTTGTTTTAAATGCCTTGGCCTTCCCCTTTTCCTTTTCCTTCTTCTCCTCTTCCTTTTTCTTCTTGCTCCCCTTTTTCTTCTTCTTTTCTTCTTTCTTTCTCTTCTCCTCCTTGCTTTTGTTCAAGAGGGGACAATTATCCCTTATGTGTCCCTCTCCTTGGCAATTGTAGCAAATGATCTTTCCTCTTGGTCTCCTATTCATATCATTTGATTTGTTAAATCTAAAACCTTTTAATGCACGTCTTACCCTCCTTACCATATAGGCTTCTTCCGTGCTATCCATGGAGGAGGAGGAGGAAGCTTCGTCATCGGAGGAGGAGGGGATCTCTATCTTCTTTTTCCCCTTATTTGTCATCAATGCTACTCCCCTTGAAGGTTGAGGTCTTGGCTCTTCTTGTATTCCTTCAAGTCTTGTTTCATGAAGCTCCATGGTTGAGAAGAACTCCTCCAAGGTGCTCACTTCTAAATTCTTCGAGATATAAAAGGAGTCCACCATGGAGCTCCATCTTGAGGACTGGGGAAAGGCATCTGTGACCTTCATTACCTTATCCCGGTTGGAGAGCTTTTCACCTACACTTGTCAAACCGGTTAGAATTTCCTTAAATCTAGAGTGTAGGGATTTTACCTTCTCTCCCTTTTCGAGTTTGATATTGGACAATTGGGAGCGAAGGACATCTCTCCTTGCTAGCTTCGCCTCGGATGTGCCTTCATGGATCTCTATTAATTTGTTCCACATTTCCTTGGCGCTAGCACACTCTCCTATCCGGTTGACTTCTTGTTGGGGGAGGACATTGTATAGATGATGCTTGGCCTTTGAATTTGCCAAGTATTCTTCTCTTTGCCTCTTGCTCCACCTCGATTTTTCCAATGGCTCCCCATCTTCGTTCCTAGGCAACTCGAAACCGTTTTCCATTATTAAAAGGATTTCAAAGTCGGTTTCGAAGAATACCTTCATTCGCTTCTTCCACCAAGAGAATTCGCCGTCGAACTTCGGTGGGTGGATGTTGGAGCCGACCATTTTGAATGTTGCTTGTTGTGGCGGTTAGTCCTCAACAAGCTTAACCTGGCTCTGATACCACTTGTTGGGGATCGAAACGGCCGGCTAGAGGGGGGTGAATAGCCCTCAAATGTTGGATGTTATAATTTACTCGTCTACAAAAGGTTAGCGCAAGCGGAATATAATAAGACAAGACAAGTAAATATACAAGACAAGAATCAAAACGCTAACGCAAGATGTAACGTGGTTCACGGCTACGCCGCTAATCCACGATCCCGATTCGTCCGAGGTGAATCACTCCTTCAAAGTCAATCACTATTGGCCTCTCCTTTGCACCAAGCTAGGTGGAGGTAACCTTTACAATCAAGATCACTCTTCTTACAATAAGAATGGAGTAAAAGCAAGTAAGAAGAGTTTAGAGCATGTGGGGGGCTTGGATGGTCGTTTTGAGTAAGAGCATTAGTCATCCAAAAGCCCACACCCTCTCTTTTTATAGAGAGGAAGCTTTTCTTCCCGTTGGTCGCCACCACTCCAACGGCCTCGAACACGCCGGATCCCGACCGTTGTAGTCCAACGAACACTTGGCGCCGATTGATGGACCTCATCACCGATCCGCTTGCCATAGTCGATCGCGAGTCGGCTACGAGCGGTTCTCGCGGCCAAACCCTTTACTACCGATCCGCCTTGAATGATCGGAGTCTGGCAATCGACTACCCATATGGCGATCGTTGGCCTCAAAATAGCTAGTTGAATACCAGTCGAACCACGTTCGACTCGGAGCAGTCGACTGTCATTCCATGGCAGTCGACTGGTGTCGGAAAATCTCATCCGACACTTAGCCAAATGGCCAAGTTTCACCTAAGAGTTACCCCTTCCCGGGTTACATTCGCTCACTCTCATCTCTCGGAGTCCCTCGCCTTCGAAGTTCTCTTCGTTCGCGGCCACGTCCCTCGGCAGCATCAGGCGCACGACTCTGCAATGCTCCTTCGCGTTTCTTGCCTCGAAGTCTACTTCCTCCGGCTTCACTCCAAGCTCCTCGTCCGACGGTCCCTCGGATGCTCCAAGCGCACGGCTTCTACAAAGTCATCCTTCACCGACTCAAGGACCGAGTCATGAGGTGTGAAACTCGCTACAGCTCCATGTGTGAATTACTAAGTCTTGCACGACTTCAACGCACATATCAAATCAACATAACAAACTAACTTAAACCCTTTGCCACACACATCAAAACCTAATCATGGCAAAAGATTGCCCTAACATTCCTTATGCTTATCCATTGGAGCTTTAAATCCTTCCATCAAGATGAACCATTTTTCAATGTTCATCTGAAATAATATCTTCGTCCTTGACTTCCATTGGGCAAACCCTCCTAGCCTATAAGGAGGTGAAAATCTTGTGTCGAGTCCAAATCTGTCCCTAAACTCTATTCCTCTAGCTTTTACTCTCTCAGTGATCAGTCCATAGAAGAGCGGTCTCGCTTTGATACCACTAGTTAGGACCAATGTTGTGCTAGGGGGAGCGAATATCGACTGTGACTCTATCGTCGATTTCGTTCTTCATGTACTTGTTTACAATAGATTATATGCTGCGAAAATAAAAAGTATAACAATAAACAAACACAAGCATATGACATCTGGATTTTATGTGATTCGGAATCCCCAATTCCTACTCCACAGCCTAGCTCCTATGGATCACCACTATACTTCCTCCTTCTCAGAAACTTCCTGAGGCAGAGAAACCTATTGCAACCTGAAGCTTTACAATGGATGCAACCAAAACAAGTGTAAAGAAATAAAACAAATTACACTATAAAAGAACACTTTACACATGGAAGCCTTTGTTTGATTATTATTTGGTTGTTGTGGAAATCTCCTTGAAGGTTCATATTGTAGCAGCTAATCTTCTTCAAAGTCTTCAAGAAATTGACACTTGAACTCTTCGCAAAGTCCTCCTTTTATAGGCTCGACATCAACTGATCTCTACTCACTAGTCGACTGATCTTACCTCCAGTCGATTGGTCACTCGATCGTTTACTCACAACGGCTCCATCCACGTTGGATTTCAGTCAATCAATGACTGCTTCGGCCTTCAGTAGACTGCTAAGCCTCTAATTGAACTGTCCAATCGACTATGTGCCTTTCTATTCGCTTTTCACTTCAGGCAGTCGACTATTGACTATTGTGTCGCGAACCTCCTGAGCATCCGATTTTCCATTTTCTCGAGTACCCGAGTCCGAGTGCCTCTCGAGCACCCACTTTCTCAAGCATTAATCGACTGACTCACTACAACAGTCAATTGGTCTGCCAAGTGCTACTTTCCTGAGCATCGAGCACCTCTTCCATGTCGCTCGAGCACCTTCCCAATCATTGCTTCCCATTGCAGAGCACTGCACTGCGGCGCTGAGCCTTTCGAGTTCCTTATCGTCCGATAACCATCGCCCGCGCTCGAGATTTCTCAATGGCTCAAGCACCGCAACTTCTTCGTGCGCTTGAGTACTTTTTCTATCGCTCGAGCACCGAACCAGTCGACTATTTGAGTACTCATCAACTTCCTGAGAGGACTATGACATATCAGTCAATTGATAACCATCCCCAGTCGACTGGTTCCTTAGTTAGCCTCATTTCCAAGCTAAGTTCCACTTCACTACAAGAATAATGGTCTTTAAGGACACTCATAAATGCTCTTATAGTATATTTTTAGTGACACTAACGTTTTAGTGACATCACTAAAAAACGCTCTATAAAGTAATGTCATCTTAGATCCGATTTGCTTTCCTGACATTTTATAATGTTATTATACAATATAAATATTTACATCAAAAATGTCTTAATATAGATATATAATGACACGCTAAAATGTCAGGAAAAGTCATATTTTAAGGACGTCTACATGTATTTTATTATCATCGTAATAATGACATCTATGTGTCTTATTATTATTATAATAAGGACATAATTAAATGTCACCTAAACTTATTTATTTTAACATTTATAAATATCTTATATTTTTTATAAGAATAGTAAAAATTATCAGTAAAGATAATTTATAATGTCACCTTAGTTAATCTATAATGACATTTATTAATGTCATTATAATAATTTATAAATACATTAGAATGATCCCCGATGTAAGCATGAATCCAATATTTATACATCATCACAATTCATCCCCTGTTCAGAATATAAAAAAGTATAAAATACAATTTAAAATGATAATAGAAAATCTAAATTCATTCCATAATCATTGAGTCAAAGTTACAAATGCTTTATGAGTCTTTTACATCCAAAACTAATTACACACTATATTCAAAATATTAAATTTTAGAACTAACAAAATCTTATAAAAAACTCAACTAGACAGACTATCTCCAACCATAATATTTATTCATAAAAATTCAAGTATCCGTCACCTACAAATACAATGAATTTATTTGTATTAGTACTGAAATAAAATAATAAACAATCAAAGTTAATAGAAATAATAAACTTTCAAAAATCATACCTGAAGTTGCTAATAGGCGATTGTGGACACATATATCAATGCTTAATTCCAAAAGCAACATCAAAATTAATACGGCTGAAGAAGTATATTAATTGAAAAGGATAATAGGTGTTTTTGAGCTGGAGAAGTAGTAGAAAGAAGTTTAGAAGCTTATTCATCCATGCTTTTACAAATCAAGCAACTAAAGAAGATATCATATGCACAACAGGGAGACAGTTTGAATCTCAGTGTCATTACCATACAAAAGGAGGAAGATGATACAAGTCTTTCATGAAGAGCATATCATAAATTACAATATTGGCTAGGCAAAATTTTTTGACAAACAATAAATCAAGTGGACTAAAACTTTCCATATTTACCTGCTATAATTATACATTTTTATTCTTATTTTTCAAGTTTTCAATGTATTTGCACTGGTGAATGCTTCAAAAGTGACAAGAGAAAGGAGAACTAAGGGATGAAATGGAGAAAAAAAAGATGGCAATTTTTTGTGGAAATGATCTTTAATGCAGGGTTTGATGATAAAAAACAAAGAATTTCAAAGAAACCATTTCTAGGACAGATATTTTAGAAAATATTAACAGTATCAGATTGGGTTTCATCATTTGTTTGGTGGACTTTCATGTCTAGTTTGCCTGTTTGTGTCAAATTCACTCCTAGATTCCCTAACTCTCGAGCAACCAACTGGAAACATGTGCTAAAGGGTTGCAGCATGCTAGCTGAAATGTAATACAGGAAAATGGTGTATAAAGTATCATCCATCATGCAAGCTATTAATGTGGCAATTATCATTTCATAATTTATGGCTGATTTGTTAGTAGTTTAAGTGTTGAAAAACTAACTATAAGAAAATTGCACAGGCCTTCACATAACTTGATGAATTAAGGCTCCCGCTTATATGTTGGATGCATCACTCATCAGATAAACATCAATAAGAAATGCTATGCATTATCATATAATCTGAGCTCAAGTTTTTAGCTTCTTAATGGATCCAATCATTATAACACATTAATGAAATTCATGAAGGAAAAAGAACAATGATAAGTTGGTTTCAAATACACTGCATTAAGAAATTGAAGGGTGCCTAACCCTTGATAGAAAGAGGAACACACAAAAGCACTAGGAATTGCAATGTATACCAAAAAACCATGTCAAACCTCCGTATAGAACACCTCTACAAGAACGCAAAACTTAGTTACCTATATAACCTATTGCTTTCAGTACTCATAACTGTTAATGTTATAACAACAGTAACCCAATTAATATGTATTCCATTTTTAGAAGAAAAGAACTTGAAGAAATAAGATCCTAAAGTGAAAAATTCAGTCAAAAAACAAAACTGTGTTTTAGTAGTCATAGAAATTTCAATAGCCGGCCGCTAGCATTAAATTTTAAGCCAAATAACAAATTTAAAGAAAATCTGTGGAAACATAGAAAATACTAATAAAAAGTATTGATGCCACCAATGATATCAAATTGCCAGTTCTTCCTTCTGAACTTCAAAATATTGCCCAATGCAATCTGTGTTCATGCTTGCCAAAAAAGATGCATGAGACTCAAGACTAACTAGAGAAGATAAGAGCAAGTTGAAAGAAAAATGTACATTAAAGGGCAGATAAATGTTAATAATAAAAATTTATAAATTTATAAAAAGAAATGGGCAACTATAGACTAAGAGCAAAGACATTGCCAGACTTACCCTACTAGAATCATCATAAGATGGATAAGTAGCTTTGCTTTCATGATAACTTCCATAAAAGTTATTGAACTCTCTAAAGACATGTGTAGGATGCAAAAAGGTCAGTGTCATGGAGGTGTTCTTCGACTCCTAGCTCGCTCGCCTCGATCACCTCCGCTCTGACCTCCTCCACGCTTTCAGCCACCGGGCCGACCTAATACCCCAGGCCGTCGACGTCGTCCTCTCCCACTACCGCGACTACTGCGATGCCAAGGTCTGCCTCGCCGACTCCGATGTCCTCCGCGCCCTCACCCACCCCTGGCTCACCCCCTTCGAACGCATCTTCCTCTGGGTCGCCGGCTGGAAGCCCTCCCTCGCCTTTCAGCCTCCTGCTCAGCCACTGCCTCGCGCCGCCGTCGAAGTCCGAAGGTGGAGTCGTGGAGATAGAAAGGGCTGCGTGCGAGAAGGCTACAGGGGAGAAAAAGTTAATAAACCTAATGTACATTAGTAAACCTAAATGAGTATGTTTATTAATTATAATGACATTTATGATATAATAAGTATCATTATAAGATGTTTATAACTACACTATAAAATAAATGTTGTTAAGAAAATATCACTTGGTATCCGGTCAATCCTCGACCTACTAAGACTTTCCTTATCCAATATTTGATTACTCTTGATATGTCGGAACCTCCCTTTACCTATCATCCGGTCAATCATGACCTACTAGGACTTTTCTTACCAAGCACGGTCACCTGGATCGGCTGGTTCTTCACTTGCCAAGCATGGTCACCCTGATCTATTGAGACTTCAGTTGCCAAGCACGATCATCTTGACCTGTCGAGAGTTCACTTGCCTAATCATCCAGTCACCTTAACCTGCCAAGACTTCACTTGTTTAGTCATCCGATCATCTTGACCTGTGAGGACTTCACTTGCTTAGTCATCTGGCCACCTTGACCGGTTATGACTTTCATCACCAAACATCTGGTCCTCTTTGACCTGTTTGGACTTGTCTTGTCTTGCATCCGATCTCCAGACCTGCAAGGGCCTTTTCGACACTAAGCATCTGATCCTGCTTGACCTTCTTGGATTTCTTCTCTGTGCCAAGTGTCCGATTAACCTTAACCGACCTAGACTTTACATTTGCCAACTCCCTATTGGACTTTCTATCACCAAGTGTTCGATTCTCCATAATCCACTTGGATTTCTACCTTGTCAACGTCCTATTCGACTTCTAACCACCAAGTGTCGGTCTTTCTTGACCGACTTGGATTTCTCCCTCGCCAACTCCAAGTTAGACTTCCAACCACCAAGTGTCCGATCTTCCTTGACCTGCTTGGATTTCTCACTCACCAACTCCCAATTGGACTTCCAACAACCAAGTGTCTGGTCTTCCTTGACCGACTGTTAGGACCAATTGGTGCGCTAGAGGGGGGGTGAATAGCGTCGTTCGATTTCGTGTTTCGATCTCGTGTTTTTGTCTACACGTTTGTTAGTGCGCAACGAAATATAAAATAGAATGCAGAAACTAATAAGAACACAAGCACACGAATACAATATTTTTACGTGGTTCGAAATCTATAGTTCTTACTCCATGGCCGAGCCCTAGCGAGCTCTAGTGATGCACACTACCACTATAACTTCTCCTTCTCGTAAACAATCCGGAGGTGGAGAAATCTCTTATAAGAGTTTACAATAAGTACAACAACCAAAATAGAAGATACAAAAACAAAATAAATACAAGTAAAGAAAATTTTACAAAAGAATGTTTTTACTTGAATGCTCTTTTGGTTACTTTGGATTGTTCTTGAAGATCTGGAATACAACAATATTTCCCCTTCAAAATCACCCAAGAAATCCTACAAAAATCTCCCCGTCAAGCTTCTTTATAAGCTTCGCCTCAAGCTACTTTCTTGCCGACCAGTCGACTGCCGCTCGAATCCAATGGCTATTGACACCACCGTTTCTCTGGATCATCGCTCTACGGATACATAATCAATGATGCTCAAACTCGATCATTGTTGTCCGCCGAGCAGTCTTTGGTCGAGTGTGTCTTGCTTCTGACCTACCGCTGTCAAGTCTCCAGTCGATTGCTCTACTACAGTTGTCGATTGTTTGTCGGAGCTACTATTTCTCAATCGCCCGAGTAGCTCCTCAAACTTCCCGAGCACAAATCAGTCAACTGCTCTTCCATAGTAGTTGACTACCGACCACCACTTGGGTTTCCCGAGCACCGCAGTGTCGAGCACCACATTAGACTTACCGAGCACACATCAACTAGTTAACTGCTCTCTAATAGCAGTCGACTGTCAAGCACCATGACTATTTTCTGAGCCGCACAGTGTCAAACACCCTGTTTGAAATCCGAGCCCCACAGCGAGAGTCGGCCACAATGGTCCAGTCGACTGGGCAAATCCTTCAGTCAACTGTTAAATCTCATAACCGAGGTTTAATACATCAAGTATGATTCTTTCATACTTTACACTCACCCTTAGTCTAGATCTAAGTCTTTAAGCCACTTCTATCAACCTCACGCTCTCAGGGTCCATCCGAATCCTCCACTCTTCGCGCTAGTCTTCAAGTGCTTCCATCGACTTAGTCATGCTACTGAGTACCCTTAGTTTAGACCTAAGCCTTCAAGTCAGCCTCACGCCTCTAAGATCCATCCGAGTTCTCCACGACTCGTTCACCCTTATACTAGCCTTTAAGTAAGTGCTTCTGTGGCTTCGTCATGCTAACGAGTCTACCTTTGCCAAGAGGCTGCACCTCCAAGATTTCCATTGCCAAGAGGTCGTGCCTCTGAGACTTCCATTGTCAAGGCTCCATCCTTGGACTTTTTCTTTGCCGAATATCCATATTTGAACCTTCCTCGCTTGCCTAGCATTCAGTTAACCGTGACCTGCTAGGACTTCTACTGTCAAGCTCGATCTCCTTGATTAGTCAGGTTTTCCAATGCCAAGCATGGTCTCCTTGACTTGTCGGGACTTCCCTTGCCAAGCACGGTCTCCCTGACTTGCCGGGTCTTCCTTTGTCTAGTCATTCGGTCACTCTTGACCTACCAGGACTTCACTCTCCTCGTTCTAGGTGTTCGATCAACCTTGACCGACCTGGACTTCCCTTGCCAACTTCCAGTTGGACTTTCCAACACCAAGTGTTCGGTCATCCTTGACTCACTTGAATTTCTCCTTTGCTAACTCTCAGTTGGACTTTCCATACTTCCATATGACTAAGGATGTCCCACACTATTCCATAGTCATATTATCCTCCCTACTCAAATCTCATTGTTAAATATTAAAATTATACTCGAATCTCACTCGAGTATGGTTAATCATGACTTTGGTCTGATTGCACCAACATCGACACTCTTAATGACCATCACATAAAACCTTATGCCTGGTGTCTACCACTCTTAACGAGAATCACATTGAACAACGGAGTCATGCTAACATAGAAACCAATGCAAATCTGATACAATATAACATTTGTCTGTATCACAATTCGTGTGAAGAATGGCAAACTCTTTGACTCCTGTTCAGCACTATTCTTGTTTCACATGCTCATTAACACAATCATTCATTTGTGTGAGTTTGTTTGTGCACTATCAACTACTAAAACTTTAGAAGGATAAAAGAAAATGGGGATCCCAGTGGCAGAGGCTCTGCTAATATGGGGTTTGAGAAAGTTCTGATTTCAGTATGTTTCAAACTTTTGGGTCTTTGCTCTGCTAATAGTAACATGCAAAACAATGATTAGTGTTAAAAGACAAATTCTGCATTTTTAACAGCTCCTTTTAGTATCTAGCAATGTGGAGGGGAAATGGTTCTAATCTATGATTTAGTTACTTTTTTTTTTTTAACATTCCTAGGTCAGCTAAGTGATCATCACTATAAGTAACATCTAATAATCCTGAATAACTGCAGAAATTATTATCATCACTGGAACTGTCTTCCACCAAGAATTTCTCAAAACGGCATCTTCTTTCCTTGAGAAATTCTTATGTTCTTTAGTCATTTGCAAAAGATCAGGATGATTCCCTATCTAAAAGGTCAAAGAAATTGGCCTGATGATCAGCATGGGGGAAAATGATTTTGACTGGCATAAGCAAAGTTCGTATCATGTCGTAAGAACCATCAATAAGAATCTGATAACCAGCAAAGAAACAGTGTTTCCTAATTATTTTTTCAGAAGAAATGCTCTCTCTGGTGAAACCATGAACATCTAAGAACTTTTTATATAGCTTTCTTTGCAAAGAAGAAAGTTTTACAGCAATAACAAAAACTGTTTTAGCAGGGAGATCCTTTTTGACAACATTCATATCCATTCGCTGGACAAAACCTTTCAGTTGTTCATACAGAATGTGTGATCTTTGGTTCGTAGTTCTGACACCATCCATAGTAGAATTTGTGTGCTGACCGTTTTCTATGGGATTCTGGAACCTATATAGAAATTAAATTAGACATATTTTTCAATGCCCAATAACTCTCAGGTGTGATGAGTGATTATGAGATAATGAAGTATATCTGCTATTTCAGTAAATGGAGCATGTAATCTCGAATCATATTATTTTAAAAAAGTAAAAAAAAAAATTATTCTGAAATTATTTAGCAAATGAAATTATATTTTATTCTTTATAATTTTTATTTAAAACAGCCATCTGCTTCAAAATAGCAACATCACTGCAATCTGAAATGACAAGTCATCCTGCATGTTAAAAAAAAAAAAGAACAATAAACATCTCACACAATAATACTCCATCAGATTGTTTTGCAAGGGTGACCCAGTTAAGGCAATTCTTCTTTGCATCTTCACACTTTTTAGCGTTTGTGTATGTCAGCCATAGTATTCTTGATCATATTAGCCTCATCACACACTAGAATGTAAGGCACAAGCTGAAAAAGGATTTATGATGTACTCTTTTATTATCAAAATTGTATTATTTTTGTTTTTTTTAAGGAAAAACACAAGCATGGAGTGAAAAGCAATTCCTATGATGAAAAGAATTGCAAATTTGTCACATTGTTTGATGTTTCCACATGATACATTATCTTCTCAAAAATGTGAAATGAATCCAGATCAGCATAGTTAGGAATGACCTCTCATCAATGCAAATAAATGGAATAATGATGCGCTTTGAGCTCCAGCTGCAGTATATTTGTAGGAATTTTCTCCAAATGAAGTGCTAGATCTAAGAAAGTTGGACTGTTAGATCGTCCACGGTGAAAAACTTCCGTGAAATCGAACTGACCACATCTAGAATTAGTCGATCAAAAAGTATGGATACCTCGGCAAAATCAGAAATTACCCATGAAGAAAACAACATCCAAGAATTCAATTTCAAATGTATATTTTTAACAATGTCCTCCGAGATCAAACCAGCAGAAACAAACAGAACAACAAAATTTGAGAAAATAGGGATAGATGGTATGAAAATATCAAAGACAAGCAATAGATTCTATGGTTGCAAATCAATTAATGTTTAAGGTACAAGGACAAGGAGATTAAGGAAAGCTCTACTTGCAGAGATAAAAATGAATTACAAGATTTGGGCTTTAAATAGGATTAAGTTTTAGAGTGCAATGAAATTTTAAAATCCATAAGCAATTAGGGTGGACAATTTGTTGTTGTTGATTTGAAAACCTTAGATAACAAAAGAGAAAATATAAAAGAAAACACATATTCGGATGTAGATTCAACCAAAATTTAAATCCAATAATGAAGAAATCCTACATTATTTTTTTTAATCTCGATCAAAATATATGATCAAAGTCTAAGCTTTATTCTTATAATTGGAAATTAAGATTTTGTAGTTTTTTTTTCTTTTTTCTTTTTTTAAGTAGCCATTAGATATTTTGATTTTCGATCCGACTAATCCTATAGATGATTGGTCCGGTCTTACGGAAATTTTCTACTGACTATCAAAATAAATTGAAAAGCATTCGTAGCAAATGACACAACGGTCCAACATTCTAAAGTTTGTCACTTCATTTAGAGATTTTCTTTTTTTACAAATGTGATGTAATTGGGGCACTATAAAAAAACATCAAATTGGCAACGAAATTTGACAACAAAAAATATTTGTTGCAAATCTGCAATAAAATTTGTAATGAATTTCAAATTTCATCGCAAATTAGTAACAAAATTTCCAACAAATTTTTTTTTGTTGCAAAATTATTTAAATTTCCAACAATTCATTTTCATCACAAAATTCATTGCAAATTGGCGACGAAAATAATTTTTCGTCGCCAATTTGCGACGAAACATTTTCCGTTGCAAATTTTGCAACGAAATTTTTTCCGTTGCAAATTAGCAATGAATCTAAAATTCGTTGTCAAAATTAGCAACGAATTCATGAATTCGTTGGAAATTTCCCATCAAATTTGGTGACGAAATATTTTCGACGGAAAATTTCAATTATTTTGGCATGGTGGGAATTATAAAATTTACGATGAATATAAATTTCGTCGGTAAATTGGCGACGAAAAAATTATTCGTCTCCAATTTGGCAACGGATAATAAATTTTGTCGCAAAATTAGCGACGAAAAATAAATTTGGTAACAAATAAAAAATTTTGTCGCCAAATTGGCGACGAATCTAGTATTCGTCACCATTTTTCCGACAAATTTAGCAACGAAATTGAATTCGTCGTCGATTTTCCCCTAATTACTCCTTGCTTCCTTTCCTCGATCGAATCTCACGACGCTTCCCCCTGATCTGTCGATCCAGTACGATTTCTCCCCATCTTCCGTCGTCGTCGCCGGAGCAACGTTTGAAGTTAGGTTATTAATTATTTCCGTTTTTAGGCCCTATGTTCCCTGTTTTGAAATCATGCTTATCCTATCTTGTGAAAACTTTCATATATTTGTTAATCACATGCTTAATGCTTGTATTAGTCACATGCTTAATGCTCATTCATTCTGTTGCTGCTACTTGATTTGGTTTGACTGTAACTTAAATCGAAAAAGGGTGACCTAAACTTAAACGGGTTGTCAAACATCAAAAAGGGAGAGACTATTAGGGTTGATGCTCTAAACTAACATAAAAAAGGGAGAGACTATTAGGGTTGATGCTCTAAACTATGTTTTAGTGTTTGACAAACGTTTAAGTAAACAGAGGTTTAAGAAACCAAAGGGTTAGGAAGATGGGAAATCCAAGGATGGAACCTTGGTGAAAAGTCCAAGATGGGTAATTCCTTGGCAGATGGGAAATCCAAGGGTGGGACCTTGGTGAAAAGTCCAAGATAGGTAATTCCTTGACAGATGGGAAATCCAAGGGTGGAACCTTGGTAAAAAGTCCAAGATGGGTAATTCCTTGGCAGATGGAAAATCCAAGGAGGGAACCTTGGTGAAAAGTCCAAGAATGACTTAAGGCCAAAATCTTGGAAAGTAGAGGGAATTTTGGGTAGAGTCTTTACTAAGCGTGTTTTAGTCTTAGAGTTGACTGAAACAATGGGTCATAAGGACAACAATGAGATGACGCCTCAAATGTTGCCCTTACTGCATGCATTAGTCGATGAGGTTGCCGACATCAAGTAACAGTCGAGTCAGAGCCTCAACTGGCCTTAGTGTAGTCGAGGCAGTGATTCGCCTGATAACAACTACAGCCAGCACGAACAGATGACACTCAACAAGCTGCTAAAGAGGTAGCAGTCAAGGCAGCACCTCGACTAATACTAGGCTGGAGCGGACAGAAGAAAGCCTGACTCGATCGACAGTACAGCTGGAGCAGTCGAGCTAGCGCCTCAACTGATCGTTGGCAACAGTGATCAGAAGCGAGGGAGCTTCGACTGGCGCCTCGACTACACGAGAGGAAGTCTCGACATTTAACCTGATAAGTCGAGCCGGCGTCTCGACTGGCCTTCAGAAACATTGCTCAGACGCAAGGCGCGCCCGACTGTCGCCTCGACTGGTGGGATTCAGAGTCGCAATTTCGGTGAGAAATCTTCTCTGTTTCGACGCGTGGATGAGCGCAAACGGTAAGAATTTAAATTCCAATGATCAAGCAGGGTTCTCGCTGAGGAAGCAGGCTTCCAAGCTTACATAGTCGGTCGAGAGAAAAAGTTGGACAAGCGGAGACCCATAAGGCTCACACGTCGAAGCGCTCACGGGGGCTCTCTCTGCGCTCAATCACTGCGATACTGCTATGACTCATCTTCATCCTTAGGCTTTCTGCTCCTATTGCAACAGTGAATTTTTGGCTCTGCGACTTCTGCTTCCGTCGCCCCTGTGCTCAACCTCATTGTTTCTGCCCTGCTATCGTGACAAGAATCTGAGCGCCTTCCTGAACTCACAACGAACAGAGCATCCATCTTCTGCCTCCATTACTACAAGTGGTGCTTCTGCGTCTATTGCAATCGTCCAAGATTTCTATTTCGTGCCTCATCCTAGTCTTCCCGGGGTTACAATTGTGGACGATCTGATCACAACGACGAAGGCAGTAAAATTTACTATCTCTGTATTATTGCTTGTTCTTATTGCGTAAGATTTCTGTAAACTGTAAAGCTTTAAGAGGTTTCTCCACCCTCGAAGCTTAGCTTCGAAAAGGAGAAAGATAGTGGTAAGCCTTGGACTAGCAGCTCTAGGAGAGAGCTATGAATCAAGTAAAAAAATTGATTGCGTCTCTTTTTCCTTACAGTTTTATCCTACACGAGTTTTTGGTTTATATCTGTTCGTATCAATCGCATTTCTGTTAAAGTATAGGATGCATCAAAATAAGTGTGTTTTCATGTCCTTGCTAAGTATCTCGTAAAGTCGAATTTCCACTGCATTTTCTCGTTCAATTTTTAAAAAGGGTTCTCCCCCCTCCCCTCTTGCGTATACCGGTCCTTTCACTATTTGCCTTTAACTCCTATATTGCAAAGGTTTTATGTATCAAAGGTCATTACTGAACACATGATTTGACATGTAAATCATCAAACAGAGGATGGACTAATGTGTCATCCATCATATGCAGAGGCATGGAAAAATTTATTTGTTGATATACTCCTCCTCCTGATCCCTGTCATAATTAATGACAATGATGATGTATTTTTTTATGATGATGGTGATGAGGATGGTTACCTTTGAATTTATTTATTGTATTTAAATGTTACTTGACTTATCATATACAATATATATATATATATATATTCAGTATTAAAGTTTGATGTGTAAATTTATTTATATTATTGTATGTATTTATTGTAAAAAGGGGGAAAAAAGTATAATCTATTAAAATATTTTTTTTTATTTTTTCAGATTTACAATAAAAAAATTATTTTCGTTGCAAAAATTGATGCATTAATCGACTGATACATGAAACAATGTGGCGAAAAAAATAGACTTTTAACATTAGTCAACTGATCAACAAGATCAGTCGACTGATGGTACTGTAGCATCTTATAGAACGTTTCGTAGTCGACTGAGCAGTCGACTATTCACTTGGTAATCGACTGGTAAAAATTACTAGTCGACTACTATTATTGTAGTACATTATAGAACCTTTGGTAGCCGATCGATCAGTCGAACTAGTCATATATTCAGTCGATTGATTGTATCCGTCAATCGACTGATCTTGAAAACTTTGCAACGAATTTTTTTTCGCCGCAGATTTGGCGACGAAAAAATATTCGTCGGCAAATTGAATTTTATTCATCGAAATATGTTTATTAGACTTTGACGACGAATAATTATTTTCGTCGTCAAATTTGACGACGAAAAGTAATATTCATCGTCAAATTTGACGACAAATTTTATTTTCAAGGATTTATCGTCTCCAGGATCAGATCAATAATAAGATCAGATCAATTTAGAAAGCGAAGGTTCGAGATTATACATCACTCTCAAGGATTTGGACAGCAGTACTACCTTCTCGACAGAATATTAATCCATTCATTCTTAATCCATATAAATATTAATGGTAATCAAATCCATGCTTCAAGAAACCATGATACACACGGTATTACGACCTCATTTATTGCATGATATATATATATATATATATATATATATATATATATATATATATATATATATATATATATATATATATATATATATATATATATATATATATATATATATATATATATATATATATATATATATATATATATATATATATATATATATAGACCGCACCTCGTCGGCCGGTCCGTGAGCGCTCCGGCCGGATTGTGGCCGAAGCCGGCCAGGCCGCGGATTACGGCCGCCGATCATCGCGGCCGGGCGCGATGCGTGACCCGCTGCCGCGATGCCGGGCCGGATCGCGGCCGAATCCCGGCCGCACTCGTCGGGGAAGGACCGCGGGCGCGGTCCTTCCCGGCGGATCCGGCTGCGATTCGGTCCGGCCCCATCGCGCGGCCGATGATGGCGTCCGCTGCCGGGCCGCGGTCGTCGGATTCCGGTCGAATCGCGGCCGGAATCCGCCGGAAGCGATCCTTCCCCAACGCGTCGGCGGACCGGATTCGCGATCCGGCCGAATCACGGCCGGCGTGGCCGCGCCATCGCCGGCCGCGATTCGGCCGGAATCGCGGCGGCCGAATGCGCCGGCCCGGCCATAATCCCGGGCCGGGCTCTGCCGAGCACGGCGAGGTGCGGTTCCAACGCACCCGGTCCGGCGGCCGGAGATGGCCGGACGGCAAAGCGGCAGCGGCGGCAGCGGCGATGAGTCGGCGCAGAAACAGTGAAGTGCTCACGGGCGCGCAGAAATCAGGAGCGCAGGAGAACACGACTGTATATATATATATATATGATCTGCTGCGCGACAGGATCCTGCGCGCCCGTGCGCGAAGCGTTCCCCGCCGTCCGATCAACCGCGCGCGCGTTCCCAGCCGTCCGAGTCACGCTCGTTGCCGCCGTCGCCGGAGCGCCGTCCGGCCACCGCCGGCCGCCGAACCGGGCGCGATCGACGGCCCACTCCCCGGCGGTCCGGCGGGGAGAGTGTACCGGCCGGTTAGCGGCCGGAATCCGGCGCTAACCGGCCGGAATTCACAAAAGATCGCGGCCGGCAGTGGCGCGACCACTGCCAGCCGCGATCGGGCCGGATTCCGGCCAAATTGCGGCCGGAATCCGGCGCCGGACGGACCGGCGTCGGCTGCCGGTCCGTCCCGCGCAATTGGCCGGCCGCCATTCGGCCGCCGGTCAGCCGAATCGTGGTCGAAATCGGCCGCCAGAATCGGGCGACCGATTTCGGCCTTGATCGGGCCGGATTCCGATCGAATTGCGGCCGGAATCCGACTGCGGAAGGACCGGCAGCCGACGCCGGTCCTTCCGCCGCCGGATTTCGGCTGCGATTCGGTCGGAATCCGGCCCGATTGCGGCCGAAATCGGCCGCCCGATTTTGGCGGCCGATTTCGGCCGCGATTCGGCCGGCCGGCGGCCGAATGGTGGCCGGCCAATTGCGCGGGACGGACCGGCAGCCGACGCCGGTCCGTCCGGCGCCGGATTCCGGCCTCAATTTGGCCGGAATCCGGCCCGATCGCGGCCGGCAGTGGTCGCGCCACTGCCGGCCGCGATCTTTTGTGAATTCCGGCCGGTTAGCGCCGGATTCCGGCCGCTAACCGGCCGGTACACTCTCCCCGCCGGACCGCCGGCGAGTGGGCCGTCGATCGCGCCCGGTCCGGCGGGCGGCGGTGGCCGGACGGCGTGCCGGCGACGGCTGCAACGCGCGTTGATCGGACGGCGGGGAACGCGTCGCGCACGGGCGCGCAGGGATCCGTCGCGCAGCAGATCACATCTATATATATATATATATATATATATATATATGTTGCGCATCTTATGCTGTGCGATTCGTACGCGACAGCGTCTTAGTCGTCGGATCAAAACCGCGATTGCACAATGACGGGGAAGGCACAATGTTTTTTCCATGTGATTTTCACCGTTATCGTCGCCGATTCACCACCGTCCGATCGGATCTCGATCGCAATCCGACTGAAAACCGATCGAGAATCGGTCGAACTTCGGTGTCGGTCAGATCCCGATTGGACTCGAGCATCGGTCTGATCCCGCCAGACCTCGCCGCTTGATTCCAACCGCCGGATTCGATTGAATCTGAGCCTAATCCGACCTTCCGCCAGTGAAATCGAGGGCATCGGGCGCGCAATTACTATGCATCGTGCACAATCGGATAATGAAACGCCGCTCAACAAATCAACTCTCTCAGTATGTATACTTAAAGTAGATAGCAAAATTTGGCAATTAATATATATATATAATTTTTCATTTTTATTAATAGGAGAAAAAAAATTTATTAGCACTAGAATATCCGAATGTTTAATCCGACGGAATATATGATTAACAACTGAGTCGAATAAGATCGGAACTCAAGTGGTCTTTATTGACTACCAAGGATAAATCAGAAAAACGTTCATAATTTTTTTACGGTTCAATTCGGACTTCACAGTCACATTTTTCTTGAACGATAGTTCAATGTTGAAGTCATACTCCATTCACCGTACAAACTTTTGGCCTCCAAAGTCATTTGAATAAATTTTTCTTAAAGTTATCGTCGAATAATATCATAGTAAAAAATCGAACTATATTCTTCCATAAAATGTCTCTTTGTTTTTACGGTTACATTACATAATGGGGCGAGGAAAAAAAATTATTTTGATAAATATAAAAATAGTGATGATCTTAAAATCACCGCAAAAGGTGACAATTGGGTCGATTAGAGCCACTTACAAATTTCCACATCATAAAGTTTGATAAATAATCTAGAATAAATTTAATAAAAAAAAGGATCGAGAAAAATAATTAAGAAGGATTGTGTCTGGTTAGATCTGGTAAAATAATTAGTTAGGTGAGATCCTGTGAAAAAACGAAAATAATGGCACGAACGGACTAAATGTACAGCCCAGACAGCGACGACTTCAATCTCACGAACAACATTAATTAAAGCTTAATTTTTTTTTAAGCCCCAGATTAATTCCGATTTATTTCCAATAACGGAGGATCATGGTATTCTCCGGGTTAGCACTATAATAAAATTATATCGAATAAAGATTCATCTTTAAAAATTATAAGTCTTTTGAGATATTTATTTTTCTACCGTATTAATTTTAAATTAGATAATACACAACTTTTCGGGTGAAATCTAACTCGTTCAGGGCGTATTTACTAGGGTGAGAAAATCGAATAATACACAACTTTGAGAGAAAGAGCCTAATATTTTTTTTTAAAAAATATATTTTATATTCATAAAAAAAGAACAAATAAGATAGATTGAAACGACTATTGGTTTATTCTTCCAACCAAACACGACATCAAAATTCATTTTTTTTTAAAAAAAAATTAGGAAATAATCATCCATGTAAATGCAGCATGAAGTAAATTAATACCAATCGGAAAATGAAAATTTGATGTTGATAATATGCACGGTAAGTCATCATCATCTAGCTATTGACTTTAAAAAAAAACGATTTAACGACAAAGGAAGGTTTTTTGTGTTATCATCTTTATAATCTCTCACTGTAAATTGAGTTAGAATTGTATAAAACTCAATCCAGCTTTGGATATGTCTATGCTAAATTAAAAAACCATAAATATGCCAAAAATCACATGCCCTTAAAAGCTGCAATGACCTAGTGAAACTTTAGATTTTTTTTCTTCTTTTTTCTTTTCTATTGTAAATAACGTAAGAAACTGAAATTTCCCATTTGAATTCTGCAATCTCTTAAATAAACATAAGAATGGCCACAACACTGGTTACTCGAATGGGATCTAATACAAGCGCATCTAACAGCACGAAGACTTGCTCATTCCTTGCTTTTGTGCCTCTTCTGCAGTTCTATTAAGAGACACACGGTTCACCGATAGTGCTGCTTTATATGAATCAGAGTTCAGTATCTTCCTGCTCACATTACTGTATATCTCTTTGATGACCATCTCAAAGGCTGTCTTCACATTGGTCGAGTCCAGTGCCGAAGTTTCGATAAAGAAAAGACCTTCTGCTTCAGCAACCTCTTTTCCCTCCTCGACGGAAACCTCCCTCAGAGTTTCCAGATCGCGTTTGTTACCGACTAGCATCCTCGCAACTGTTGTATCGGAATGTGCTGCAGATGAAGACCCAAGAAATAAGTTTTGATGTTTAGTTAGTCGTTTGCTTGAGTGGGCATATGCTAAAAAGAGTTTTGTTTAATTGTGGAGAGTGATAGAATCAGTACTTCAATGCTTTTGGAATTATAATTTCCAACCAGGAAATCGACAAGTATCGAAACGTTAGAACAAAGATAGCGAAGAATGTATCAACTGATATCCTCATCTCAAATGAAGCCTACAACTAGTTTATGTTATGTTCACCTAACACTTCTTATATTGATTCACTGCAGTTGGCTAGTGATAAGAAAGAAAAAGAAAAGTTTGCGACTGGTTATCACTGAAAGAAGAATCAAGGTTTTAAAAAGCTGATCAGTCGACTAAACATGCGCCTGCCTAAGCTTATTAGGCACAAAGAACTATTTGGTGTAACAATATGCATATATTTTGTTGCTTCAGTAGCACCTGCGTAGCCTTTTACACCTTCAATAACTAACAAAAAAAAATTATAATTTTTAAGTTATAAGGGGAAAAGTTAAAAATTCACGGTATAATTTTTTTTCAATATTTTTAAGAAAACAAATAACAAACAAAATTAGTAAAGAGAGAAAAAGAAAGAATTAAGGGGAAAAAAGAAGAAATGAATAATAAAAGAAATAAATAAAAGGAGAAAGTGAAAGAATTAAGAGAAAAAAATGTGCCATATAATTTTTTTTTTGTACAAATAACAAAAGAAATTAATAAAGAGAGAAACAAAAAGAATTAATAAAAAGAAGAAGAAAGAAATAATAAAAAATAATAAAAGGAGAAAGAAAAAATTAAAGAGGAAAAATTTAGGATTTAGAGTTTTAGAATTTATAAAAAAAAGAAAAAATAGAAAAAGTAAACAAACGTCTCACGCGAGGCCTCCCACAACCTTGTGTGAGGTTGCTTGCGACTACAAGGTCTCCAGCAGTTTTGGGGCCTTGAGTGAGGCCTTCGGCGACCACGGAGGCCTTGCACGAGGTATCGTGGTTGTGTGCCGGGCATCCGTACTATGCCGATCGGCAAATGGAATAAAATTTTTTACTCGTACCAACCTATACGGCACGGTATTTTAAACCATACCAATGATATCTTGATTCCTGACCATAAAAAGGAGAAAGGAAAATACAAATTCAAGATCAGTTGGCAAGATGTTAGTTTTTCAAAAGATACAAAGAGGAAATCAACAACACGTTAAAACCAAGGAAGAAATGTAGATGGTGATACAAACCAAGGCACAAATCCATTTTGAAACCTGACAAAAAGAGTAAACATGTCCAAGTAATAAACATCCTGTGTTCTGTAGATTGTTATACCATAGAAAAATGTGGATGAAATACTAAAAAAAAGATCACATTTGGGTTAGCCAGAATCATGACTAGAACTGAAAGCCCTTTTGTTCTTTCCTCTGTCCCAATTATCCCAATTACCATCATCATATCTTTGAGAGCTCTTGATTGAAAAAATGTTGACAATGAATATCTTTTGGTGATAAAAAATCTATAATCGACAGTCAAATTCAGCTATACCTCTATTCTTCCCATACTTTGTTGGCCTCTAAGTTCTCACTTTGTTGTTTCTCTAATAAATATAGCAAGAGAATGGATCTTACTCAATCCTCATCAACTATTCAAGTCAAGAAAATGGCCTCTCCTTCACAGAATCATACATCCATAAGAACTAAGTTTCTACCTCAGGAATCATAGATCCAGGTAATGCAAAAACCTAATCAATGTCAAAAACAAGATTGAATTTCGATTGTCCAAAAAGTTCGATTTCACATGAAGAGGTCAATCCATTTGTCGATTGTTTAAATCTCTCCCCATCATCGAGTTAACTAATAGCCTCAAAAGTTTAAGCTGCGAGAAAATATCAAATTTCCAGATTTCTGGTTTAGATTTATGACATTTTGTTTATCTCTAGCTAAATCTGCATAATTTTCCATGATTTCCAGTTACCGGAGGTTCAATTTCTCCCGAGCAGAATAAAGCTCAATTTCTAAAATAGCAAGAGCAGCAAGAAGAATGAGACGAGAGAAACCAAAATGCGAAAATCTTTGGAGAAATTTGAGGTTTTTGCACACATACTGTTGAGCTCGTCGAGCCAGCGGGCGATGCTGTCGAAGCTGGAACGGCGGGAGATATCGTAGACGAGGAGGGCGCCGAAAGCGCCACGATAGTAGGCGGAAGTGACGGCGCGAAAGCGCTCCTGGCCGGCGGTGTCCCAGATCTGGGCCTTCACCTCCTTGCCGTCGATGTCCATGCTCTGCGTCTGGAACTCGACTCCGATGGTGGCCTTGGAGTGGAGGTTGAACTCGTTGCGGGCGTACCGCGACAGCAGATTCGACTTCCCCACCGCCGAGTCCCCGATGATGACTACCTTGAAGAGGTACTCCTCCCCATCCCCCTCCCCGTCCTCTTCCTCCATCGATCGGCGGTCTCCACCAGCCTCAGGTCTTGGCCAACCGACGACTGAAGAAATGCGTGAACGAGGCAATTAATGGGAGGTGGGGGATGGAGAAGAAGACAAGGAGGGTGGTAGGAGCCAGGCGGAGGAGGAGGAGGAGGCGAGAAAGCAGAAGAGATTTAGCAGAAAGGAGCCAGGGGTGCCATGTTTGAAAGTTGCCACGGTATATCTGGACGTGACTTCACAACCTACTTTATTAATTTTTTTTAATCATGTTTTATTATTATTATACTTTCCGAATCTCTTAATAAATTTTCAACGACCAGCGAATATAAATTCAGAAAATTATTATCCCATGTCTCATTATTATTATTATTATACTTTCCGAATCTCTTAATAAATTTTCAACGACCACCGAATATAAATTTAGAAAATTATTATCCCATGTCTCCGTAGAGATGACGTAATGACTAAAGCACGATAGAATTTACGGATAAGATAAAAATCGATTTCGGAGAAAGTTCAGATAACCTCTACATGGTCTGAACGATCATCGCGGCCGCTCATGGACTCCTCCGCTTCGTCGAATGCTTTTAATTTCGTTTCGGAACAACCGTAACACCGTCTCTTTCTTTCTTTCGCAACCAAGGTTCGTCGGAACAATCACAGCAACCATCGCAAACTCCTTCGTTCCCGTTTCAGAACGCCTCTGATTTCGTTTCGGAACGGTCGTAACGTCGTCTCTTTCTTTCTTTCGCAACTAGGGTTTGTCGGAATGGTCGTGGCAGCCATTGCGGACTCCTTCATTCCCGTTCCGAAACGCCTCTGATTTCGTTTTCGAATGGTCGTAACGTTGTCTCTTTCTTTCTTTCGCAACCTTCGTCAACTTATCTTCTCTCTCAGTCAATGTCTTCGCCGTGGAACGTTCTGAGTCGGAAATCTGGAATGATATAAGACATTCCAGTTTCGGAACGCCCGTTCCAAGAGTTCTGCGTCCGTTTCGACAAACCGTGTTCACAACCTTCGTCAACTCATCTTCTCTCTCAGTCAATGTCTTCGTCGTGGATCGTTCTGGGCTAAAAATCTGGAACGACATAAGGCGTTCCAATTTCAAAATGCTCGTTCCAAGAGTTCTGCATCCGATCCGATGAACTATGCCAATGTGTTTTGGCCACCACGTCAAGATTTATAGAGTTCTCTATGATTTCCCTCCCTCACAATGGTCGTAGAACAAACCAATATGGATAACTAGATTGACGATTTTGACCTTTTTGCAAAAAAATATTCATTGTCCGATGATAAAATTCGATTTATCCTTATAAAATTATTCTATGCGAAAATCTCGTAAAAGTAAACTTCCAAACACAACTTTGGAGTTATCTGGTAAGATTTTTTCTATATTCAACATCAAAGATATTCCAATAAAAAAATCAAATTGTGTTCGTATATGTAAGATACTCCAATCACTTTGTCGGTGGGAGGCAATGAGAGATTTTTTTATCCGAGTTATCGATCTGACTAATCTCTTAGAGTGATCAGCTCAGATCTATGATCTTACGAAGACACCTCTTCAATAGTTGAATTGAAAAACATTGGAGTTCTTACAAATCTCTGCTAATCATCTGGATATATCAAAAAAATATTTAATTATTGATAATTTAGTCCGGACTTCATAATCGTATCATCCTTAAAAAATTATCCAATATCTAAATTTTATTTTATTTACGAGATAAACTGTAGTATGCTATTATTATTTTTATTTTTTTTCCGCTCCTGCCTGACAGCTTTTTTTTTCTATTATTTTTTTATCTTCAGAGTTCAGACTTGGGGGTTAATTATTCGTCATGAGGTTTGATCATGACTTTGTGTCGCAGACGCAACCATCTCGGCGGATGCGCCGCAGGCAATTTTCTGCTATCGTAATTTTAGGAGAGAAAAAAATGTCTTTTTTTTTTACCAAAAAAAAGAAAAATAAAATCCCCATTGTTCTAACAATAATAGATACTCAATTATCAATTATCTGAATTTTATTTCATATTGAGCTTCATATAAAATTATATCGTAATATTATTGTGATAGAAGGATGGTAAGTTCACGAGATCGATGTTCTAAATCTCAATCGACTTATCTCATCCTAGTCATCTAAGTAAGCTCCACTCCGATTCGAATCCAATCTTGTTTATTGGTTGAACTCGGGCCTCAACTCCGATTCTATCGATTTCGAAAGATCAAAAGAATGACATGAGTTGGGAAATTAGAAAGCTAAGATTGTGGTCCTCACAAGGAAAATAATGAAGAAAAGGTTAGATTTTGCTTGTTGTTGCAACTTTGAACCATTTATCACATACTTTGCTTTCTCAACTACACCACTAATTACTTCATTCATTATCTCCTTTCCTTTCATTAAGTAGAAAATGCGCTCATCGATACAATAGAGGGTGTTAAACTAGCATGACTAATTATAATGTTAACACACAATCAATCATATCGGGTAAGAAAGGATAATATTTTGGTAATTTATCAAACAACGCTTTTGAAGTTTGGAATTGTCCAAAAAACACTTCATATTTTCATATTTACCAAATAGCACACTTAATTTTCTTTTTACCCTTTAGAAATAGCACACTTAATTTTCGAACGTGGTGCTGGGATTGCAAATTCCAGCACTACAGTGGTGGTGCTGGAATTGCACCACCAATGTGGTGCTGGTACCATAGTGGTGCGGGGATTTGCAATTCCAACACCACCACTGGAATTGCATCACCACCAGTGGTCTTTGGAAATTAAATCTCAAAGACCACATGGTCTGAGATTTGTAATTCGGCACCAGCTGGTGCATATTTTTCAAAAGGAATTAAGTGCGTTATTTGATAAATATAAAAGTATGCGATACTTTTTGGGCAATTCTAAACTTCATGAGCGTTGTTTGATAAATCGCCGATAATATTCACCTCGCGAATGTGGGCGTAGTTCAAAAGAGTAATAAAAAGAGTTAATGTGACGCTTGGTTGATGGATTTTGAACGAGGGAATAAAAAATAAAATCATATAGAGTATTTAGTTAATGAATTTGGAAATTATGTTTGGAAATCATTTCTAATTAATTGGGAATCAATGAAATTCAGTGATTTACCAAACAACGCTTTTGAAGTTTGAAATTGTCCAAAAAGCGCCCCATACTTTCATATTTACCAAATAGCACACTTAATTTCCTTTTTATCCCTCCCGTTAAAAAAATCTGCATCACTGTGGTACTGAGATTGCACCACCACTGTAGTGTTGGAATTGCAATTTGAATTCCCAGTACCACAGTGGTGGTGCAATTCCAGCACCACCACTGTGGTACTGGGAATTCAAATCTCATTACCACTGTGGTGCTGAAATTTAAATTTCTAACACTACGGTGGTGGTGTAAGTTCAAAAATTAAGTGCGCTATTTATGAAGGGTAAAAAGGGAATTAAGTGCGCTATTTGATAAATATGAAAGTATGAGGCGTTTTTTGGGCAATTCCAAACTTCAGGAGCGTTGTTTGGTAAATTGCCGAATAAAATTCATCCCAAGGTTTCATTCCCATCGATCTGTCGTTGTCAGTTGTCGTCCGTCGTTCCTTGCTAGCCGTCGTCGATTGACTGTCGCCCGCCCATCGTCGCTCACAGGTCATCGCCCGTTGCTTGTCGACCACCGATCATAGTCCGTCGCCTATCGCCCGTCGCTCGTCACCCATTGCCCATCGCCCGTTGCCAACCAAGCGACCTGCGGCGATCACTGACAACCGACGGTGTTATCAACGGTTGACGGTGTCGCCGTCCGTCGACAACAACACTCGCATCGCTTCCGTCTCCATTCCCAACTTACAAACCAAACAATATTATTAGAATGACTAAATTCATTTCCATTCCAATCTATTATTAAACTCATTCTCATTTTTATTTCCACGCTCAAATCAAACGCCATATATATTTGAATTCTAAATTGAATGAATATTCTGTGAATCGAAGGGAAGACCATCTACCTTGGGCATTAATTGAGCGCTTGAACATCTACATTATCAAAATCATAATAATAATAATAATAATAATAATAATAATAATAATAATAAACAACGATAATCTTCTAGATGAACTTACAAAATTAAATTATAGTCGTAGCAACTCCTTCTGCCTTAGATTAACAAGAGTTGATCCCTGATTAGCAAAAAATTTTTTTGAGACACTTACCCTCTCGCTCCACTAGCATTTGATTGGATCATAAAAGAATCTTCATAATTTATCTTCCTTACGATGACTGTGGAACCCACTGATAGGATCCTTGGGATGAGTATATCACTTTTTTCTATAATCAATCCAATACAACTCCTCCCTAATGTTGCTTGCATTTTGGGCCCTTCCTATATGCTTTCGATCATCCTCTCAAGTTGTCCTATCTCACCCTCTTGTACAATTACTGGAACACCTCAATTGTCACTCTAGGACGGTCCATTGACTAGAACAATCCAAATGCTAATACAATGAGGGTCAATTTTTAATGTGAGATCTAAAATTTTCATCCGGATTCAGAAGTCCTCCGTTGCTTTTTGTCAATAGGCCAAGGAACATAACTTTTGTGATTTATCTTCCTTCATCGTCATCGAAGGACCGACGATATAGAACAATAGAGGCGAACATAATCGCCTTACCTAAAAGCCCACAATAGTTGTGTGACTCCTCGTGGGAGTTCCAATGTTATTGTTCTTTTTATTGACAAAAAAAAGAAAGGCCCAATTGGGCTGGCTTCCGGCGCCCAATTGGGCTGGCTTCCGGCCCCATACCATTTGTACAGTTATTTTCTCTTAATCAATCTCACACGGTTATCATCTATAATAGAGCATCCACTGTATGCAAAATCAAAGTTACCTCATCCACACCCCCGAGATTACGATGCATAGAATGCTCATGCAATCTTTTAGATATCTTTAATTTAATCCTCAATTGCGGTGCATTTGTAAAAAATTTTCTCTAAATAGAATAACAAATCATAGAATGTTGAGCTGTTCGATTATCCGCTGCAAGTATTTTCCGATCTACTCTGACAATCAATGAGAAACTTCCATGAGATCGGATCGATCACTTTCAAAATTAATCGATCGAAAATATGAATACACAATGCCAACTAAAAAAATTACCTCATCAATTTTAAGCAATTTAGCTGCTAGACAAACCTGAGAAAGTTACCTCATCAATAATCAAAGTGTTTGAGTTATGTCAGTTCAATAACAAAAAAGTAACAGGGATAGACACTCGAGCCAATAATCTATTATATTTTTGAAATTGACTTGGAGCATTCAGGTGTGCACTCATTACTGGTGTTCATCATGAGAGTTGGGTTACTCAGAGACAGATTTAGAGTTCCAAAAGGACTGCATCTTTATATTCACAAGTGAATTCAAGTATCCAGTCTCCTTTTCCGAAAGTAAAAGTGATATTTGAGTTGGCTGTCCTACGAGAGGTTCAGAGGTTACCAAAGTCAATTACTGGAAGACCAGTCCAAGCAAAATTGCACAAAGAACCATTGTTCAAGTCATTCTGCTAAAGCAGTTACTGCTTGTTAATGCTAAGGATACTTGGGTTTCCCCTCAGTTCCCTTTCATAACTACTGCAAAATGCCAATCAGCAAAGCTACATGCTCTATCAATTTGATTTAGATGATTCTCATACATATAATTAGAAAAGAATAAAAAAAAAAAGAGTCAATGCAGAGTTCCATTCTTTCATCAAAATATATTATCATTATCATTTCCTGGTAATTCATGACTATCCATCACTCGTGAAATCTCGAGGCTAGGTATCATGCCTCAGTAACCTTAAGTGGTAAAGTGCAGCATTCCTGAAGATTTACAATTGTTGAGATCTGGTATCATGCCTCAACTATCATCTCCAAAGTGTCCTAGTGTCCCAGAATTTATAACTTACATTCTTACAATATATAAGAAGCTATTGAGTAGAATTGTAGTGTTAGCCAAATGAAATGGAGACACATCCAGCTTAGAACAAAAATTTTAAACTGATCTCCTTCGTTGAGACAGTAAGACAGTTAGGTTGGTGAAATATGATTTTTAAGTGAAAATAAAGAAAACTATTGTAAGAGCTGCATCTCTCGGGCAAGAGGGCATATATGTGTTCCAACAAATTCTAAAATATTGCAAAATTGCATAAATAGGACATTAATCACAACATAACAAGAAAGATATTTGCAATGAAGAACGCCCCGACTTTCAGTGCATGCATATAAACTATATTACTGGCACAGTCAAAACATGATGAGCAATACCAGTAACAGATATCATACAAGCATTAGCACGATCGATCAGTGGAAAAAAGAATCAACCCAGACTCTCTTACAAACATTGGATGCTATATGATCCATCTTACATTGAATCTCAGATGGTAACTCCGAGATTCAATGAACTTTTATGAAAAAGGTTCAGCCTTTCAGCTTGAGACTGTGGAGCACTACAAGCACACAGATTAACAAGCCAAAATCAAGAAAATGTGACCTTTTTACTGGCGAAGATGGTGTAGCTCATTTCACATGGTCGTCTCCCCAGAGTCGGGTTGGTCGAGCTTGTAGCGGAGTTTTGGTGATTGGCTCTGTCGGTCAAAAGGATGTGCGCGTGAGAAATGTTTGACAATTGGCAGAATGCCCAATTGAATAGAAAATGCAGTGAGATTGCGAGGGTACCTCGGCGACGTAGGCGGCGATGCGAGAGCCCTCGCCGGGAAGGTAGTCGGTAGAGACGGGGGCGCAGTCCGGCGGGGTCTCGAATAGGGAGAGGGCGAATCTCTTGTCGACGACCCCGACGTCGAAATGGATGATGCCGGAGGCCTGGTCGTCGAGGTGGATGGCGCGGACGAGGAACCAGAGGAAGAGGTCCTGAGCGGAGACGCCGGAGAGGGAGGCGATCTGGCCAGGGGAGATGGTACCGGAGACGGTGCCGTTGTAGAAGACCTCGCCATCGAACTTGGCGGTGCAGGGGGAGGGGAGGCGGACCTCGAAGCGACCGTCTCCGTCGATGCGGAATTCCTGGACGCCCTTGGGGAGGAGGCCGATGGGGAGCCCGTAGGAGCGGAGTACCTCGTAGGCGGCGCCGCCGTCTTCGGCAGCAGTGGAGGAGGCGGAGAGGAGGAGGAGGAGGAGGAGGGAGAGGAGAGAGGGGTAGCGGAACATGTTGCCGGTTCGATTCGGTCGATCGAACCCCGCTAGAGAGAGAGAGAGAGAAGGGAAAGGAAAGGCGGAGTGGGAGGGAAGAAAAGAAGTGGGGAGTGGTAGGCCCCGATCGGGACGTGCCGTGACGAAATAATGGAGTCGAGATGTTGAAAGTTTTTGGACTTTTCTGATAAAAAAAAGGGAAATTGATGCTTTGCCGCACGTTGTTTTGAAAATTATACAAGGCATAAAGGGAGCTTTTTGTTAGGAAAGGAATTGTAGGGTGGCATTTGGTTGGAGGGTTTAGAATGAGGGAATAAAAATGGAAATGATATATGATGTTTGGCTAATGAATTTGGGATTGAGATTTTGGAATGATATTCAGATATTTGGGATATCAATGAAACCCGACCTAAACGGTGGGTTTGAGAATGGGAATGAGAATGGAAATGATAAATGATTGTTGATCATCGTTGGTCGACGTCCAACGATCGACGGCTAACGATCGACGTCGACGAATGGCGGACAATGGGCGGTCAACGGTGGGCAACGGGCGACGACCGACGATTGACGATCGACGCCAGCGGGTGGCCGGTGGGCACTCGACGGGAGATTGACAGGTGACGATGGTCGATCGACGGTCGACGAGCGACCGGCGACCGACGCCGACGACCACTGACGCCCTGCGGTCGGCGGCGACCACCGACAGTCGGCGACCACTGGAGGTCGACTGTTGACGACCACTATCGGTCGGCGATCGACGCCGTCGACGATCGACAATCGCCAGCGGTCGATGGTCGCTAGCACTGGCACCGGTCGTCGACATTGATTGACGGTGGACAGTCGACAACCGTCGACAACGACATCGACGTCATCTCCGTTTTTATTCCCAACTTATAAACCAAACAATATTATTGGAATGACTAAACTCATTCTCATTCCACCCTACTATCAAACTCATTCTCATTCCTATTCCCACACTCAAACTAAACGCCACTTAGAATTGTATTCGTGTGGTGCCGACCCGATGGAGAAGGGAAGGGCCTGTTGTAATATAAATAAGTACAGAGAAATGTTAAGCCAAACTCAAGAATAGTATCTAGGAGGGATGAGCCGAATTAAGGGAGTAGCAACTCGAGAAGGTAAGCCGAGTTAAGGAGACAACAACTCGAGAAGGTAAGCCAAATCAAGGAGACAACAACTCAGAAAGATAAGCCGAGTTGAGAAAATGACAACTTGAATAAAAGGAGCCAAGCTGGAGCAGAAGTCGGAAGAAAGTTGGGAGGAATATTAATTATATTAAGAGGACCCTATAAAATATGTAGGAGAATGTTTATTATAATCTTGATGTACAGATCATCATTTTGTATAACAAATTGAAAATGTCTCATAGGCCTCACAAAAGATTCTCAATGGCAAATATTCTCTTAACGGAATAACAGTATGATCACCTCTGCTTGCATAGTTGTCCACGTGAAGGAGGAGGTTAGTGTTATGGGATAGTTGGCCCTAAGATCGAGGGGAGACAGAGGAGGAGAGAAGAGAAGAGTGGGAGATCTCATTTTTTTCATTCTACTTACATTCACTGCTTTTTTACCACAACTCCTTATTGTTTTCTTCGCTCTAACAAATTCTCACTTAAGCATCAGAGAATATCCGTCAGATAGACCGACGACGATTTAACAAAGTATTAATTTTCTCAAGAATGAAGCAAAGGAGACTTTCACTATTATGGTCGGAGAGAATCTCATCTCTCCTCGATGATTTTATTTCGAAGAGAAAGAAAATCCGTTCCACATCATAAATTGATTCTCAAGAGAGGCTCGTATGTGCTATTAGTTGTGTGAAGGTTGTAAGTAGTAAAAATGGGTTATAATATAAATAAAATAATACTAATAGTTCATGTACTAATTAACAATTGGCGATATAACCATTCACCCCTATTTATTAGTATACCTTTACCTATGGATAACCTTTTAATTTACTTATCTTCCTAGATCCATTTGTCTTGCTAGCATTCCTTGACCTATAGGGCTATAGAATTTTTATCCATTAAACCAATAATTGTTCCATGCTCTTTGTTCTACGGTCCACATTGCTAGAAATTTCTAATCCCTTTGATTCTCAGAGTTGTCCTTCATCGATCATCTCCTGAGTGCACTTAGTTATGAATCTCTAAGCCATTGATCATGATACATTCAATTTGTTTCCACAGGCAAAGTTGGATAACTAACACAGTACAAATTTGTATCATCAGAGCAAGGGTCAATCCTCGCTGCTAGATGAAAATACTGATCAAGATGTCTACTCGCCTCTATGTCAGCCATCGGTATGACCAAAAGTCAATTGTGATTTATTTATCTTCATCTAGCTGTGGGACCGACGATGAGAGTCGCTAAGAGCGAACGATATCACCTTTTGCATCAATAATGCATTCAATTTGAACACATTAAGCCATTTATTATTGCAAACCAACAAGCTCTATGATCTCCATATACACTATGTCAAGTCCCTACTGATATACACATTAGAGTATTATAAGTAAATCTAAATTAATTTTTTTTATCAAACATATTTAAATTAGTGTCTAATTCAAACTTTTGAGAATGTTATTGCACCAACAAGAATGGCTATAGATTAAGTTTTTACGTTTAAGGTTTAGAGATTTAGGATTTAGGTTTAGGTTAGGATTTGTGTTTTAGGGTTCAGGGTTTTCGAGTTCAAGGTTTGGAGTTAAGGTTAGGCATTTGAGATTAGGATTTAAGGGTTAGAATTTTAAGATTTATGGTTTAGAGTTTTAGGTTTTAGGGTTTTAGATTTAGGTTTTAGGATTTTGGTTTAGGTTTAAGGATTTGGATTTAGGATTTAGGGATTTTGGTTTAAGCCTAGAGTTTTAGGGTTTATTGTTTAGATTTAGGTTTTAGGGTTTCATAGTTTTAGGATTTAGGGATTTTGGTTAAGGGTTTTGTGGTTTTCAATTTTAGAGTTTAGGGTTTAAGTTTTAAGGTTTAGGGTTGTATGACTCGAGTTCTTGGATTTAGGGTTTTAGAGTTTGATGTTTATGGCTAGAGCACTTAGGGTTTATGGTCTTTAGGGTACAGTGTTTAAGGTTCAATGTTTAGAGTTTAAGGGTATAGATTATAAGGGTTTTGTCATTTAGAGTTGTAGGGTTTAGGATTGCAAATTTTGGGGTTTTATGATTTAGGATTTGGGGTTTGGGTCATGTGTTTAAGGTTTCGGGTTTAAGCTTTTAAGATTTAGGATTTCATGTTTGAGTTTTAGAGCTTAGGATTTAGGGTTGTGGTTCAGGGTTTTAAGATTTCTGATTTGGGGGTTTAGCTTATATATTTTAGGCTTTTGTGTATAGGGTTTAGAGCTTTAGGCTTGGAGGTTATAGGGCTTATGACTTAGGCTTTAGGGTTTAGGATTTTAGGGTCATGATATGTATTATTTAGGTTTTAGGATTTAGGGTATTGGGTTGGGTTTATGTTTTGACGTTTTGGATTTAGGAGTTTAGAGTTTTAAAGTTTAGGACTTAAGGTATACTGTATAACGGTTTAGGGTTTTATGTTTTTAAAGTTTTGGATTTAGGATTGTAGGGTTTAGGAAGTTGCACAATTCTTTATGCTAATGTCAAACTAAAAAAAAAAAAAAGGAACTGCCACATTAGCAGCTCCCCTCCGCTGCTCCTACGTATAGAGAGGGATAAATCAGGTACCAGATAATTAGCATAGAAATGCGAAGTCATTGATAGTCTAGTTGTCATCTCCAGAAATCGACCTCTTGCCCTTTCAAACTTTAACACGACTATGCTAGCCATCTGGATTTGCCCTGGAAGCTCTGCTAGTGTCAAACTCAAGAATGATATATGGATGCATTTTCATCTTTTATTAATCTCTTAACAAATTTGTTAAAATCTTAATAATTTCTTATGTGCATATGTCCAAATTTATATAATGTTATGTATGATTGAAATAATAATTAAATTTTATTCTACTAGATGAGATCCGCTATATAGATCCTTCTACGTTATTAGAATAACTAGGGTATCTTATTATAGCATATCTTATCACATATTATAGCATTATCTTATTTTATCACTGTTAATCAAATCTATTTTGATCTTTCTCTTTCTTATTTAATATGCATATTTATTATATTTTCTCATTACTTAACTAGGGTATTTATCAGCCATTTAAATATATATTCGTACAATCTTAAATGTATCTCCCATAATTTTTCCTCAATATGTGCATATCTGACTTTCTTTCTAATATCCTCATTTCTTATCATATCTCTCTTTGGATGTTTGTACATTCACCTTGACACTCATATTCTCCTCATATGTTCAATGTTAGTTATATATGAGAGGTATTCTAAGACAATCGTCTTATAGTTGTACAATTTATTTGATAAATGAAAATTCACTATTTGAGTATACATGTTTTTATATAGTTGATTGGATCTTAAACTTATTTACTGAATATCCGCAGTACGGTTCACAACATAAGAGAATTTGTGATTGAATCACAACTAGTGAGTATCTTTACATGTGTAATTGTAATATATTGAAATTATCCCTAGTCGATGAATTGATATATTCAGACACCATCAATTCTGTTGAGACTAGCACGAGTTATACTCTTTGATTTATCCAAGCAGTTGTTTCTCACTGGCTGGAGACATTGAGATGTTCGGAGTTAATCGTGGATGCTAGTTATGATAACTAGTTCATTGGAGTGACTAGCTGTAAGACTTCATATGATTCTCGACTTGCAGTATTTAAGTCATCTTGGTCATGGAGACTTATGCTTTGACATCTTAAGCAAGCATCTCCGAGGAGATGTGGACCCGGAATGATTAGGTATAAGTCGAAGTGGCCGAAGGTATTTGAATAACTCACAGAGGATTCATCACTCCTTACGAAGAGATGTATACTTTATGGCCTCTCGTCGGATTGTTACTAAAGTATTTGGTCAAAGCATAACATATTTAGAGGATGATACTCTTGGATACATGTACAGTAACTAGAATTCGTAGGACGAGGAAAGAATATTTAGGCTAGGCGTGACGTAATCAGCCTAGTGGGGACTGACACAATAGACCATATCCTGAACTAAGTGAGTATAAGATGAGTGAAGGAAATGGAACACATTATCAATGCAGTTGCTAAAAGATTTCAGAAGATATTCTGGGGTCAACTTTTGATTTTCCGATTAATTGGGGATCATGATATACTACTAGGTGTCATTCATGATCGTTCTATAATTAATGGTATATATTAATTTTGATTGAATTGAAAGCCTAAGATCAAATTCAAATTTGAATCGAAGATTCAAATCCAGCTTGAATTTGATTCTACATTCCAGGGGAAAAAAAAACTGATGATCCAGCATTACTCGGGACTATAAATAGCCACTTCCAGATAACCAAGGAATGGTGCCTTAGTTCACTGTCCAGTTGGACGTTAAGTTTCTGAACTTGCAACGCATGAACTTAATTGAAAGAGACCACAAAAGAAGGGAAACTATATAGGATAGCACAAAAGATAACAAAGTTTACATTGTACTTATATTTACAAAGTTATCACTCTGCAAGCTAAGTAAATGCATCTGGATTTGCATGATGTCGATGCAAACCAATTAGCAATTCAAAATGAGAAATATTCAAACTAAATATCAGTAACACGAATGCTTTCAGTAGACAACAAAAGCAGGCTTGTCAGAAGGCAGGTTTTTGTTTCAGGGCCATGGCTCGGCAATCCCACCCATTCCACAAATGAAGAATGTAGCAGGAATCCAAACAATGACTAGGATTCGAAGTGTGAGATGGAAATTTTAAATAAAGTAGTCAAGGGAGGATCCGACAAAATATAGCAGCGGGAAGAGGATATGAACTGCTGACCTTTAGGAACCCATCTCCATATGCATCAAAAAGAAAGAGGAAAATTAAACAAATAGGATGGGTAATGCAGTTACCTAGACCTCCCATCCCTATTCAGGTTCTCCCAGCAAATCTCCTGTGAGCATTCTTTACATATTGTGCTGGATCCGGACTTTATGCCCTGGCTCCTGAGGGTCAGCAAGTGGGCCAGATTGGTGCATTTCCTTTGGTTTGCTAGCCGACTCCTTGAACTGCTTTTGACTAGTTGTGGAACAGACTGGGGAACAGTATTTTCACGAAGAGAATTCTTGTTGATAACTCTCGGAGAATCATCGACCTCAGTTCTACTAACTTCCTCCCACTCCAATGATCTCTGATAAATCTGCCAGGCCATATCTTGCTCCTCTTTAGTTAATCTCTCGGCCTCATTCTCTTGAAGAAGTGTTTCATGCTCATGGTAATTCCAGATCCAGCTGTATTAACACAAACAAATTAGAGTTCCAGCTATCTTTTCCTGACGAATCAAGCAATTAACTCGGAGATTATCAACTGCAAATAGTTGGAGTTCCAACATCATAGCCATGCAACTACACCTTTTTGATGTGATCATAGAAGTGGAATATAATCAAGCTCTTTTTCCTAAGAAGGATTGGACAAAGGTCCTTCGACTCAGATAATGAAATCAAAACAATGAATAGTAAAATTCTATAAATTAATAAAATCTGATAATTAACCCTCAGATAACAAGTATTGAACATCTATGACACTAGATACATACAGTGCATCGAAATATTTTTTGAATCCTTCAACTTTCAAGCACAAGCATACATGATGTAAATTTTACAGTCAACAAAATTATATTTTTTTTAAAAAAAGTGAAGCTCAAATTGTTCTCAAGCATAGCCAAGGAAGAATCTTAGCAAATTTGCTGGGTAGGCGCAAAGCCTATTGGTAGAGAATAGTCTCCTTTCTTCTACAAATTCACATTCTCCTATCCACTTCATTTCTATATCTGCTCTGCATTTTTTGTTTATTTTCCTTAACCTTTTCAAACCTACCTGTGGTACGAAAAAATTCCCAAGTTGAAAATGCTGGATGGCATGCCATGAAGCAACATGAATCGCCACTCGTAAACAATAATAACTAAAGAGAATATTTGAAATGTTTATACTCATTTATTATAATATAGAGGTACTGGAAACCTGATTAGCATACATAAACCAAAACCTGCATGATAACTGACATTTGTGGTTGGTCGTTGAACTTTCCTTTCTCTCAATATGTTTTGATTTACTAGACTATTATAGATCAGCAGTGTTTTCTTTTTGTGCAAATCAATCTGAACAGCAATTGAGTCAAAATTGTGAACTAAATTCATTAAAGCCTTCAAATTACAAGCTATGTTGGGTTATTAACTCAAACATATTTAGAGGCAAGGAAAAATACGTGGCAAAGTAGAGAAAGCAGACTAGAGTGAGGGCATATTGCATTGGTTCAAAGAAACATCAGAAAGACATTACTACCGTGGATGATGTCTTCTGAGTAATCTGTCCATGATGTCATCAGTACTAACAAGAGAGTTCCTCGAACATCCAGTTTCATTTGTTCTTTCATAATCTGAAGTTACAACACTAATATCTGCTGGTTCAGTCACGTCTGCATTTTCATCATCACCGAAGTCAAAAAGATGAAGCATCTCCTCCTTTGACATTGTTCTATATATTTGTTGTCTATCTACTACCCTAGCTGCAAGTCCTTCTTTAGTGACCTGTTCGTAATGTCAATAGCTGAACTGAGTCAATTGTTCAAAGAAAAATCCCTACTGTAACTTCAAGTAAAAACAAAACTTCATTAATTATCCATCCAAGACTACCTGTCTCTTGTATATCTTTTCTTCCATGGTTCCACGTGCCATCAAGCGATAGGCATAGACAGGCTTGTTTTGTCCATATCTGCATGAAAGTGATACAGAAAATAACCAAATCTATAAAATATTTAAGAAAATAAAGTTCTCTGCAGTAGTCATGCCTCCAAACCCGATATATCGCTTGTAGGTCATATGTTGGATTCCAAGAACCATCAACAAGGATAACACGATTAGCAGAATGAAGATTGATGCCTAATGATCCAGCACGTGTGGATATCAATGTGCATTTCACTCGCCTATTGGACTGATCGTTGAATATCTCCACCAGCTTCTGCCTTTCAGAAGGCTGTGTGCTACCGTCAAGCCTGTGTAGAGGTGTAATTTCTATCATAAAATGATAATCGAAGATCTATGGTACTATAAGGAGCTTGCATAAATGAAGTGTACACAGGCTACATCATCATAAGAATAATCCTCTTCCTCTTCCATGAAAATAATCTGAGCCCTAAAGCACTTTCTTTGCTGAAGTTCTTTATTACTGAAGGGTATAAATAAAAATTTTCAGCATTATTAGAATAATAAGATATTTTTACCAAAAGATTATATATTTTTTATTTGTCCTTACAAAACATTCTTTTTGGATACGGTTCATTTTTTATTTTATTATAATGAAATTTATTTCATGGGACCAAATAGAGTCTAGTAATTTCCTTCATTTAAAATTATTGTTTTTTAAACTTTTCAACTAAGCCAAGCCTAAAATTTGTTTAAAAAATTAGTTTTTTTCTTTCTTTTTGGGCTTGATCTTGGTTTGAACTTTAGCTCAAGTTTGGTTCGTTTAGATATTATCAAACAATTAATTTGAACTTGTTTTGAACTTTTATATTTTAAAGCATTTTTTATTACTTAGTGAGATTCATATCACTAGCATGTTTGTTTATTATTAATGAACATAATTCAAAAGCTTTATTTATGGGCATTATTCATGAACATTAGAATAATTCACAATCTCTCTTCACGAGAATACGAACTTAACTTAACACGTATGTGTTTAAATTTATTTATTTAGTTTACTGAGGTGTTCAAGCCTTTTCATTTAAATGACCTTGTGCATATTAAGCAAATATTAAAAAGCTCTTAAAAGCCGAACACCAAACTTACTCGTGAATGTTTAGCTCATTTCCAACCCTAGGTTTTAGATTTGATATCAAATGAAAAATATAATTTAAAACAAATTCAAGCAATAAAAAAAACTAATGAACTAGGCTAAAGACAAAAAGGAAGAATAGAAAGTAAATTGAGTAATCCCACATGAGAAACATTGTACAATTTATTATTAAACTTAACTATAGCATTTAGTACCTAATGTATCTGTTAGAATATTCCAAATATAGCTAGGGATAAATATGGTTAGGGATAATTATTTTATCTCCTAGGATAAAGTTTGAACTATTATTTTATTTCCTAGGATAGAGTTTGATCTATTTCTTAGAATAGGCTCTAACTTTATAAATAGGGCTTCTTCCATGTAATAAAATAGGTTCTTTTTTATGAAATAACAGTATTAATGGTAAAGAGAAATCAAGAAACTACACACTCAACATTAGATACATAAGATCAGAGAGAAAACCAAAAACATCATACTTGACACTCCAATAGTGTGCTTGGCTACAGATGATTGATTATTTACGAAGTAGCTCAACACCCTAAGTCAACTAAATTGATAGACATCTTTTGCAAATTGCTTTTAAGCATGTATGAGTAGTTAGGCTGTCATGTCATCAACTTAACATAAGATGAAATTTTAATTGGGCTAGATACATCAATAATGAAAAATATAGAGAATATGATACATTTGTTACAACACTAGAATTATAGGATAATTGGGGCTTGTGCATGGTTAACATTGCAAACAAAAAGGCAAGCATAAAAGGGCAAAAGTATCTGTCTTTTATTAAACAAAGTAACTCAATTATTCAGAATTAGTTTAACAGCATTTCCAATATAAAATCCAGTAAATAGTCATGACATACCTATACCAATCCTTGCCTTGCTTCCAAAACTTCCCTTCACACTCCTTGCGTGGCAATTTGGATAGATACATTTCTATCAAATCTAGAGTAGTCAAACTTTGGCTGAAAACTAAAACCTTGTCACCTATTTCAGAACTCATTGCAAGGATATCTAGTAGCAAAACCATTTTTCCGCTGTAATCAACTTCTTGGTAAATTTTATCATCTATAAGATCTTCCCACCAACCAATTTCCTGTAACCATTAAAACTTTTTTAGAGGAAAATAAAGGTCAATCACGACCATAAATACATTATGAGAAATGTAAACGAGGTGTATATTTAAAGTAAGTGAACAGAAGATAGTGTCAGAAAATGTAGAATAAAACGTAGAGTTCCCTCCAAACTTCAGACATCTTTATGGACTGTGGTCCCAAAGAAATTCAACTTCATTTGTTTCCAACCAAAAAGTCTAAATCCAGTCAATTGCAGTGCAACATTCTAAGATATGTTTTTCAAGCAACATGGCCAAAGCCATAGATTGATGAGAGAGGGAATTTGTATGGAGACCAAAGAAAATGTTAGTCAATGTAACAAAAATGATTTAATGGATTGAATATCACTACTGACAAAGTCTTGTGTTGATCTCAATGGAGAAAGATACGATTCATGTAGCCAACTCCAAATAGTAGCAACAAGCACAACTTTTGTTGGGTAGAAATTAGTTAATGGGTTCTCCAGGGATTGCTGTTTGTGCTTCTGATGAAAACAGAGCTAGCCAGATAGCTGAGTTGGATGGGATAGGCCATATTCAATCCCAAATCCTCAGAGATCTCAGATAAAACATCATAATCCCATGAAAATTCAAACTAAAATCAAGAAATCATTTGATTCAATTAAAAAAATGAAACTATTCAATTGGAATCATAATACATCTTTGAATTGGCTGAGATCTTGCCCGATTGAAAATGTAAACTAGAAGTCAATGAGAATAATGACAGTACAATAAAAATAAAAAGGGAGAATATGTGAGAGAGAAGAAAACCAAGGTTCCTTGAAAAGATAAGCTGAAGGATGATGGGAGCAAGAGATAAGTCGAAGGAATTTAGTGAAGAAGACAAATATTCAAGGAGATAAATTTAAACATCCATCCTTCATAACTCCGTTGGAATTAATTCTCTCCATCTCCATCAGTAATAGGAAGTGATTCATCCTCTCCATCTCCATCAGTTCAAGGACATAACTAAAAAGAGAATTTCATTGTCATTCCTCACCTCCAACTTTCTTCTCTATGTTGCAAGCTGGCATTGGGAGGATGCATTGTTGCAGCAGGACAAAGAAGTAACTAGATTTACTTAGATATGTATATAATATCAGTTTGTTGTAATATTAGCTTATTTGATATGTATAGTTTATTGTAATACTAGATATTGCTGTCATAATATTAGTTAATTTGATACATACAGTTAATCATATAAGGTATTAGACAATAGCTGATCAGGAAATAACATCAATGACAAGGTGTACATGTGTTTCGAATTGGAGTATCGGTCCTTCGATGAAACGAGACAGCATCATGCGCATCGAGCATATTGACACATTGTGCCGTTTAGCCATGGAGGAGCAAAAGGAAAAAGACAAGGAAAAGAAGGAAGAGTAGAAGATTAATAAGACGATAAGGGAAGGGATACCGCTAACCTGCCAAAACCCTAACCAATCACTAGTAGAGAAGTCAAAGTCAGAGTCATTCCACGTTTCGTGAATGATACAGGTGTCATTCAATGACGCCTGCAAGTGATGGTGCTGCAAATGACATTCATGAGTGATGGCAGTAGCATAGTATCAGTAGCCATGTTTATTTCAAGCCCTCATTTCATTGTTTGATTGTTACCCTCATCGATCATGGAGGAAAGAATCACAACCGCTGAGAGATAAGATGTTCAAATTATGTTAGGGATTATCACATGGTGGTCAGTTGGCAAAGCAGTAAATTTCACCCATGACCAAGAACCAGCGTATTATAAATTGTGCATATTAGTATGTATCCCAACAACCTTAGTTAATATATAATATGCAATAATTTGATATTTTGAACCATATCACTAATACATCATATATTTGTTACAAATTACTGGTAGATATGGTAATATACGCAAGCATTTGATAAAGAATAGTACTAATTATTATAATAATAGTAGGTAATAAATTATCTTCATTAACATTATAATATTAGATTACTATTGAAAAATATATAAAAACAAAACAAGATCCATAATTATAAAATTATCTATTAATTTGAATATAATAATAGGGACTAATCAAATTATTTGCATGATTAATACTGAATAAAATAATACAATTGTATACATCCTTATTTATCAAATAAAAATTAATTAATCTATGATTAATTATATCAATCATAATCTAGTATTCAAGCATCATTAATTATTATATTATTTATTAATCTGAATTTTTTTATAACTATATGATATCTCAATGCTATTAAATCTCATTCATAATAATTATTAATATTTTCATCACCTTCTTACCGATAATGTTATTTGATTAGTTATATTAATAGTTCTATCAATATAACAAAATTGTACTAGTAATAGTGTATGATGACAATGCAATAATAAAAATAGTAACGGTTTACGATAAGAATGTAACAGCAAAAGTTTTTGGAGCAACAAATATCGATATGTCATCGACAACCATAACAAAGACAAAATGAAAGAGAAGAATTGAGGTTTCGATTCTAGAATCATAAAAAAGAACATATATTAATATTTATAATCTTCAGTCTAAGTATTCCTTGAAAAGTTTCTTTTAGGAATGATCCAGACTAGTGGACACATTTGGAGGGACTTTGAATACCACTAGATGGTCTCTTTCATCCACCATTCTCATGTATTTTTGAATTTGAAGGTGCCACCTGGATTAGGAAACCAGTTATAATTGGCATTGTTTCATCTGACCATCTTTGATTTATACATCTTAGTTACCATCAGCACTCCACAGCCTCTAAGCATTTAAATTAAACCAAACTTGGTACTCCATAGTCCATACTGTCCAGCAGAGGTATAATGTGTGGCATTGGAGCAGTTTTGTTTGAAATAGAGGAGATTATCACATGATCTTCTATCCTGCCTATTTGCCAAAGCTTGAGTTGCGTTTTCCACTGTCCATCTTCCAATGATTATAATGTCAAAAGTACACTTTTAGGAGATTTTCTCAGATGTTCTCCTTCAGGGCGAAAATACACTTTTAGGAGATTTTCTCAGATGTTCTCCTTGAGGGCACCTTTCGCCTCTTCTACCTTCTAATTATTTTAGGAGTTCCTTTTAAGGCAAAGATTATAATTTATCTATTTAACAATTTCTATTTCTTATCTCTTCTCCGAAGTAACAACGAACTGGAAATTTCATCTCCAAAAATTTTCACTCTTTCCCAACCGACTCTCCCTTTTTTATCCTCCTAACAATGCCAGACAGGAGGTTGAGAGATATTGAAGATCATCATAGTGGTCATGGAAGACGGCGACATTGCTGAAGTACACTCGCTCTGAAAAAATGGGACATGTGAAGGGAAGTGTCGTCCACAAGTTTTCACCAAGTCATCCTTCACATTTTCCAACCAGGCTCATCCTGATCAACCCTCAAAGGATAATCTTCTTGGAAATTAGCCCTCAACAACAAACCTATTGTGTTAGTGTATTGGGTTAAGATTCATGTTTACTTCAGTTACAGTCTTGAGAGAGTGCATCGTTGTAGCATCTAGCCCCTTGGCCCATGAAGGTACTTCCGCTGCCCTCATGGCCTTACAAGGGTAATCCATTTTTATCACTTATTGAATATCTCTCCAGTCTTTATCCTTGAACTTACTATCTATGAACAAACATACATACTGTAATCAATTGTTTTATAATATCTGCTATCAACTATGCTTTCACCCAGATCTACAAGCAAGAAGGATGATTACCATAGGGCACATATAGGCTATATCAACTGGTTGTCATTCCTAATCTGGAATCTCGAATCTGAATTTTGTTAATCAGGAAAACATTCAAGGTCACCAGTGATCAATTTGTAATCTTTATCTATGACTATTCTAGAATAATAGGATTCTTCTAGATGAAAAGACATTATGAAATATTTTCTCCCTTTTCTTTCACTTATGTACAGCTAAAAACAAGTTTGGTGTTTCCATTTCACATATTAAGAAGTGAAAAATGCCAAAGGACTACTCACTTCTCATGCCTATTCTTTCTAGGAATCCAGACTAGGGATCTTTTCACAAGCAGACAGACTCTACTCGAGCATGATGTATTATCCAACAAGTTAATAAGTGGACAGTCTATGTGCTCTGTCATGATACACAGCCAACTAACAATTTCTCACTTATGCTCTCAACATGTTTCTCACTTATGCTCTAATGCTCACAGACACAAATACTCTCTCTGTTCTTCTTTAACATCCAAATAGATCTTACTAAAGACCCAAAGCCGCATAATGTCAGTACAATAAATTTTGTGAGGGATCGTCCAGTGTGTAAGTGTTTATTGAGCAAACAAATATTGTTACATAGGATAGTATTATTTGGTCTGATATTTTGTAGGCTAGGAACCTAATGAGCAGTTTGTCTGCAAAAAAAATTCAGAAACATCATTTACAACAAAAGGCATCTCTCAAAAACCAATACTTAGAAACCTCAGCCTTCTTTCCATCCAAGACAAATAAGTTGACATCAGCAAGGGAACCAAGAGAATAAGATTTCTTTGATATTTAACAAAATATTTTATTACTTTTGTAGTACACAGTGAGGCTGTGTTGGCTAGTAGATAACAGGATATCAATATTGGTACTTAAAAAAGTAAAATATATAACACTAGAAGAAAAAAAAAAGATTGTTTCTGGTGGACAACAACCATGCTCAAATTCAACATTACTTAGATAGCTATATTAACTTTGTTAGATGTTCTTTTCCCACAAATAATAGAGTAAAAAATTCAACAAAGGCAGATAGCTATATTAACTTTGTTACATGTTCTTTCCCCACAAAAATAGAGAAAAAATTCAACAAAGACACCAACAATTTGAATAAATTATAAATTTCAAGAGAATAGAACAAGATACATATTAACCAAAACCAACAAAAATTATCAAGACGAAATATGTTTTACAGAACTATAAAAAAACTGCTATAGTGAAAAATAACAAAGCGAATTATACAAAACTATAAATACAAGAAGTAAACCACCTGCGGAACAAAAATGTTATCATTTCCCTTGCACAGTAAGTCATTCTTTGACCTTTGCTTGTCTGTCCATATGGAAAATGTCAAATGCTTCATCAATCCAGTTAGAATAGCTCAACTATAGAGCTTATTTAACATCCAAAAAAATTGAACAGACTTGAAAAGTAACAAAGTATACAAACTCAGGAAAAATCACATGCAATTAAGATAAAGGTGTGTAGCAAAATTCAAGGAAATAATAGAATTAGAAAAATGTATTGCTTAGTTCACCTTAATTAGAACATGCTAAGACTATTTGAGCGCATAATATAGAACCATACCAAACCACTGGCTACACAAGGTTACCTTGATCTAACAGTGAATCAGACCTATATCTGCTACAATTGCTTCTAAAATAGTTTACATGTGATCAATAAGTGCCAAGGACTAATTGAAGATGCAAGCCCAGTTGAAAAATGTTGAGGCTTGCATTAGGCCTAGACAGCTAGTGCCACAATGTGTTTAAATCTATGAGCATGAATCTAAATCTATTTATGCGAAGTTAGGCTGTCAATTGTAAGTGACGCAAGGGGCCTTCACCACCTGAATACCTTAATGGTCAGTTTGGGAGGAGGTGAGGGAAGGGGAGGGAAGGGTAAATAAGAGGAGGAAAAACTTTAAATCTTGCTTGGGAAGGGGTGAGGAAAGGAAGGGAATTGGAGGGAAGGGTAACTTTTACCCTTTTTTAGAAAGTTTTCTTACACCCCAATTTGGGGTTTAAGTTTTCCCCTCCCTTTCCCTTCCGTTAATGAACCTCCTCTCATCCCATCCAAACAGAGCGTAATAGGCAAAGGGTGGAATAGGAGATCACCAAAAGTGACCTATAACATCAATGCCGATGTGATACAAAATTGTTGGTGCATTCGTACGTCAAGTGGTCCAGCATGATCTTTAATTTTGACGTTTGGGTAGACAGTTTAAATCAGGTCTTTCCTTGTATATTTGATATGTGTTTGAGTGTGCAAGGTCTTGTAAAATCACACATAGATCTTGGAGAGCTCATGGCTTGACAAGGTCGAGTAATGGATGTTGTCTTGGCGCAGCCAAGGTAGCATACTCAATGACTTGAAGGAATGATGACATTAGAGAAGGATAGGATAGGACATCCGAAGGATTGCAGGACGAAGAGAACTGAGGTAGTGTTGGAGCAGCTCTAGAGTAATGACTTGGCACAACTAGGTTAGCTAGCAACTTGATGGCTTAAGGTCCGTAAGAGAAACAGAAAAAGTTGCATGAGGCAGACCAAGGAAGAATGGGACAAGGAGCATCGAGAGAGTAAGGACGATAGTGGATGGAGGCGAACTCCATAGATGAATGGATGAAGGATGACACGTGAAGGAGTCAAGGGTTTGTGTGCATCCGAGGGACCGAGTAACATGATGTTAGATGGTGAGGGTGAAATCAAGATGCAATTGTTAGTTTCTGGTGAGTTGTAAGTGTTGAGTGATATGTATCCATAGGGACTTTGGATAGAACGTAATATAGGCAAACTCAACCTTAGACCAGTCAACTAATATTAGAAAAAAATATGGAACCGCCATATTAGCGGCCCCCCACCGCTGCCCCTACGTGTGAGGGGAGTAAATCAAGAGACCAGATGGCTAATGTAAAAATGCAGAGTTATTGGTAGCTTGGCTATCAACCCCAGGAATCGACCCCAGGAGTCAACTAATATTAGAGATTAGTCAACTAGTGGTTGAAAAAATCCAATACCCCAATGTGTTTCAAGGTTTAGGATTGATGAGTCAACTAACATGGAATCTAGTAAACTAATAGCTAAGTTGATTAATGAAACAAGTAGATAAGCCAAAACCTCAAATTTGTAATGAACTAGGATTTATGGTTTGAATAATCAACTGTGGAATCGAGTCACTTGATTGGGTTCAAGGAGCTAATGAATAGAATAGTTCTACTCGTGGCTAAGTTGACTATTGATATTAGCTGACTATAAATTTTAGCTGACTATTTGCTAATGTCAAAAGTATAAAAGTCGATATTATGCGACAACATCAAATCACAATGCACAACTAATTGAAAATGTGGACTAACCGACTACTTGGCAACATACTTACATTAAGATTTTAAAGGCTATAGAAGGAGCGGTGGAGGCTTTTAAAGTTAGTGAAATAGTTAATCCAGAAGGAGAAAGGTATGTCTCATCTACCATAGTTTAAAAAGTTGTTATAGGGGGTACATGTTGAACTTGAGGAGGATATATGAAGTGTTTATACTCGCTGTAGGGAATAAAGGTATAGAGGATGAATTTGCAATGAAAAGCGTGAGATAGGTCCCATTTTGGCATCAAATCTCTAAATATCATAAGCTAGTATTTAACCATGAGATTAGAGCATTTAAAAGACCTCGGTTGAACCTGATTTAATGAGCATTCGACCTTATCTTTTTATTTCTGTCATATCTTTGGATTCCTCGAATATACATGTTGCAATATGTTATTCTCCTGTTTCGCAAATAGAGCAGTTTTATACCTTTTCACACTTAAGAAACTCAATGTGAACTAAATACTTAAATTGGCCCTATTTTTTAACTTTATGTATTGGCAATAATAAGGAATTTATGAGCCACCATAGAGAAATAAAGAGACGCGTTGGAACCGTGAGATATTATCTTTTATTTAATGGAGGACAAAATTGAATGACAAGAGTTTTAATTACCTTAGTATCTGAAAATGACAAATAATATGAAACAACTTTTTCTACCAAGAATGTCTCGTTGTGAGACAGGGAATACGTGCTTATCATGCTTAGTTTGTTCATTTAGTTATTATTAGAAACTTGTATGATTATTGAAGCATGCTTTGAGATTTAACTGAGTTATTATCCAATGGTGTGGTTCCCGAATCTGCTGCTGAGCCTTCAACAGTTGAAGATCATGCTCTGCTTCAAGAGGAAGAGGATCTGCACCATCTGGAAGAAGCGCATGGTCTACCTCTATTCCTAGAAAAAGCTCGTCAAAATCAAAGTCAACTTGGAGAGTTGCAGTTGACCGCAGGATAATAATCTATTCTTTGTTATCTACTGCAACTAAACAAGACAAAGGTTGACCAAAATTAGAAATGTAAGATCTAAAGAATTATATTATTAGGTAATCATATCAACTAAATTATTTACGTAATTAATATTAAAAATAATATCATTAATATTTTATAATTATATCATTAATTAAAAATTATAAATATTAATAGTTTAACTAAATTTTATGATTAAAAAAATAATGAAAAAAGAAATTATAATTTATTGAATCAAATTGGAAGTCATATCAGACAACCTAAACAATATTGTTTTTTTAACAAAAGATCAGTAAACGTAATGTGTTTTAAAAAATAGCAATATACTACGTTATATCACTAGTCCCCTAATGATATCATAGTTAATTTTGGGATGGGCGATAGTATTACTATGATTGACGACCATGCTCATATACTTTGCCATAACAATCTTATTACATCTGAGCACTCACTCCATGACACTCACTGGTTACTTTTATCCATCCCATTCTCTTCCCATCCCTTCTTTCATTGGATCTTTCCTTATGCTCAGTTTAGCTTTCTAGTTCCATCTTGTTGCATGTCCTCAATCATTGATTTTAGGCCATTTCTGGTATATGAGTTCAGAATTCAGGGTAATCAAGTCACTAATAAGTATGCAAGGTTAAAATTATCAATTCACAAGATAGTAATGATTTCAGGCTCATTTGCAAGCTTAGTTCTTGGCCCATCAGAAACGTACAGTCTCATCTCTTTATGAAATTTTAAATCCCAGCAAAATGGATGGGCCATCATACATTAAAAGATACAAATTTTCCCCCTATCAAATTCCATGGAATAAAAAAAAAATTCTCATGCTAAATAAGGCCTTTGGGTAACAAACCGATACCAAGAACTTACTACTCATTGATCCCTTTTTACTAAAATTGCACATGGTACCTCTAAACATGTCCTGTTAGTAAAGATGTCTCTTCTCCGGTAGTCATTTTTTTGTTGAACTAGGCTGTCTTCACAATGACTTTTTTTTCTGTTTTTATTTTTCCCTCTTGCAAAGCAAGATAAAACTGTGTACAATATACCCTTTCTTGAGACCCTACGTGATGGAAGCTTTGTATACCGAACTGTCCTTTTTTAAAATTTTCCCATCTAATTGGAGCATTTTAGTTTAATCAGGCCTAATTCACATGCGCACAACCCAATTAGAACTATGATGATTCTCCCATGATGCATTGACAGTGGAAGACCATGGATTCGCACAAACATGTTTTGGCAGTATATTTGTAACCAGTGATGGATTGGCAAGTGAGGAAGGGATTCAAGTAAATCTAAAGAACATTTGGGACTAAAATAAACTGAGTAGGGAAACAATTGAGTTGATACCTAACGAGTTGAGTACATTGAGAAGTATTAGTTTACTACCAAGTAACACGCTACCAATCATCAGAATACTAATGTGCAACAATGAAACTTATAAAGGGATAGTATGTGACTTTTGTAACTTATAGGAGAATTGTCAGCCTTAGCCAGAGTATTCATCATAATTTACATTTATTTTTCCATTGGTTATGCATGCCATAAGGCCAAACAACTCACAAATAAGCTCCACGGTTTTATGTACAAAATTTAACATAGATATTTCCTTTTAATTGAATTTTTTTTTACTAAAACTCGGTGTATACGTTGTGATCAAGCATGTTAATACCTAATGCTCGGTGTCTACCACTCTTAATGAGCATCACATAAAACCTTATGCCTGGTATCTAACACTCTCAATGAAAATCACATTGAAAACAGAGTCATGAACCAATCTATCATGCTAGCATAGAAACTAATGCAAATCTGATACAATATAAAATTTGTCTCTATCACAAATCATGTGAAGAAATGGCAAACTCATCGACTCGTGTTCAACACTATTCTTGGGCAAAAGGTGATGCGTCCACTCCAGGCGTCCTTCATCACCGGTCCCACATCTAGATGAAGGGAGGTAAATCACGAGGGATATTTTTGTCCAACCAAGAACTAGTATGGCGGGAGCGTAGGGACCCCGAAAAGCTTTGCAGGCCCTGGGGATTGACCCTTGCATACTTCATCTAGATGTGGGCGATTCTACCGTCCGTACTAGCCACTTGGTCCTCTCGTGGGGACGTGTTCAGCACTATTCTTGTTTCACATACTCATTAACACAATTGTTCATTTGTGTTTGTTTGTGCACTATCAATTCCTAAAACTTTAGAAGGGTAAAAGAAAATGGGGATCCCAATGGCTGAGGCTATGCTAATATGGGGTTTGAGAAAGGTCTGATTTCAGTATGTAAGAAAATTTTGGGTCTTCGCTCTGCTAATAGTAACATGCAAAACAATGATTAGTGTTAAAAGACAAATTCTGCATTTTTACAGCGCCTTTTAGTATCTAGCAATGTGGAGGGGAAATGGTTCTAATATATGATTTAGTTACTTTTTTTAACATTCCTAGGTCAGCTAAGTGATCATCACTATAAGTAACATCTAAAAATCAAGGATCATGGAATATATAAACCTGAATAACTGCAGAAATTATAGGCACAAAACCAACTTGTAAACACAGGTCTAACTACCTTCATTTGTGAAGTCACTTTCCAAATTATCATCACTAGAACTGTCTTCCACCAAGAAGTTCTCAACGGCATCTTCTTTCCTTGAGAAATTCTTATGTTCTTTAGTCATTTGCAAAAGACCAGGATGATTCCATATCTAAAAGGTCAAAGAAATTGGCCTGATGATCAGCATGGGGGAAAATGATTTTGACTGGCATAAGCAAAGTTTATATCATGTGGTAAGAACCATCAATAAGAATCTGATTGTACCTGTGCTAATGCCTGATAACCAGCAAAGAAACAGCGTTTCCTAATTATTTTTTCAGAAGAAATACTCCCTCTGGTGAAACCATGAACATCTAAGAACTTTTTATATAGCTTTCTTTGTAAAGAAGAAAGTTTTACAGTTATAACAAAAACTGTTTTAGCAGGGAGATCCTTTTTGACAACATTCATATCCATTCGCTGGACAAAACCTTTCAGTTGTTCATACAGAATGTGTGATCTTTGATTCATAGTTCTGACATCATCCATAGTAGAATTTGTGTGCTGACCATTTTCAATGGGATTCTGGAACCTATATAGAAATTAAATTAGACATATTTTCCCTGCTAATGAATGCCCAATAACTATCAGAGGAAAGAGAGAGATGACAAAAGTATGTACCGATTTCTGAATTCCAGACTAGTCCCAAGGTACCCTTCCCTAACAAAATCAACCATCTGTTTCAAAATAACATCATTACTGCAATCTGCAATGATAAGTCATCCTGCATGTTAAAAAAAGAAACATAAACATCTTACACAATAATACTCCATCAGATTGTTTTGCAAGGGTGACCCAGTTAAGGCAATCCTTCTTTGTGTCTTCACACTTTTTAGCGCTTGAGTTATGTCAGCCATAGTATTCTTGATCATATGAGCCTCATCACAAACTAGAATGTCAGGCACAAGCTGCAAAAGGATTTATGATGTACTCTTTTATTATCAAAATTGTATTTTTTTTTTTTAAGGAAAAAACATGCATAGAGTAACAAAGTAATTCCTGTTGAAAAGAATTGCAAATATGTCACCATTGTTTGATGTTTCCACAAGATACATTATGTTCTAAAAAATGTGAAATGAATCAAGTGACTAAACTAGAGTAAGATATCATTGGATCAGAATAGCTTGGAATGGCCTCTCATCAACACAAATAAATGGAATAATGCCTCAAATACGAAGTAAAAGAAGACAGCCTAACGAATCAATCTTGCATTATCTTTATGCTATTTTTATCCACCATGGTGACCAGGTAAATGAACTACTAATTTTACAACGACAGAACTTATTTTGGTATTGGCACAGGGGCAAACATGAACAGTGCAAAATCAAAAATTACATATGAAGAAAACAACATCCAAGAATTCAATTTTAAATGTCACTATAGCAGATATTTCTAACAATGCCCTCCAAGACCAAACCAGCAGAAACAAACAGACAACAAAACTTGAGAAAATAGCGATAGATGATATGGAAATGTCAAAGACAAGCAATAGATTTTATAGTTGCAAAAATAAGTTCAATTAATGTTTAAGGTACAAGGACGATGCAAGGGCATTCCACAGTTCATATCTTATGATAAGATCCTGTCTTCTCCCAAACCATGATGAAGGACCATTGAAGCCACCAACAAGGACATCAGAGTCTCCATAGACCCCGTGCTTCATTCCAGATTGAAATGATACGAGATTGGAGCTCTCAGAGACCACCACGGGCTACCCGTGTTCATCACCACGATCGTGGACTCGACTGTGGCTCAACAAGGATCCTCCCATGGTCCATACCACAGTCACAACCAGGTCGTGGTCTCCACCATGGCCAAACTGTGGTCCACCCCACGGTCGTAGAACGCCGCCGCCACTGCACAATAATTAGATTTTTGAAGCGGCGCTGCTGCCGCCGCACAATAATTAGATTTTTGAGTATTTCTAGTTTGGTTTTTTGAATGTTTCTCAATTTGTTTCGAACTTTTCTCCTTTACTAATCTATACAAACATGAGTCAAGGCTCTTGTAAACATGCAATTTGATTTTAATTAATAAAGTTTGTTTTGGTTTCTTTAAACATAGAAGTGGATTCTCTCTTCTCCTTCGATTCTCTCTCTCCATCTCTCTCCTAACGTCGTCCGTGGAAGGTTTAGCGCTCATCTCGCCATCCTGCCAGCGTTAGTTGGTATCAATGCACTAGATCCATGGAGGGTCGACAAGGACATAGTCATGGTTATGATAGACAAGTTCTGACTAAGGAAACCGCACCCCAAGATCAAAATCCCCAAGAGACCATTGAAGATCTACAGAAACAAATCGCGGATCTAACTCAACAGCTAGCTACAAGAGATTTGGAAGGTCGTGAGGTACTAGATCGGCACCCTAACTTGATCTTTGAAAATCCATATAATCAGAACCACCGTGTTCGTAAGAGTTTGGTTTTCGCATCGAGCTTCCCGAGTTTTGTTGCACCTTATACGCAGAGAATTTCATTGATTGGCTCAACGAAGTTGAGAGGATTTTTGACTTTAAAGAAGTTTCCGATCGTGCAAAAGTGAAATTGATCATTATTAAACTCAAGGAACGAGTATCCACTTAGTGGGAACAACTGCGGCCACACGCAAGATGCAGGGCAAGGCCAAAATTGTTGATTGGGAGAAGGTGAAAAAAAAGATGAAAGGTCAATTCCTCCCCTTTGAATATTCTCAATCCTTATTTCATCGTTTACATACTTTAAGACGGCACCAAATCGGATGATGAGTATACCGAAGAATTTTATCAATTAGTCACTCTCGGTATTCAACAGGTTTGCGACGATCCATTCAAGATATTCTTAGTTTGCATTCTCTTTGGACTATTTCAGAGACGTATCAACACGTATTGGCAATTGAGAAGCAACAAAGTCGAGGATCCAAAATTCTGAACGATCAAATAACACCCCGGGTTTTTTCTAAATTTGCCCTTAAATATTTTCGATGTGGCGAACCAGATCATAAAGCCACCAAGTGCAAAAAATTCGTCAGTCAGAAGGGCAAAAACTTGTTGGGTGAAGAAGACGTGAAATATCCCGCTACCGACAAAGACGATGGATGCATGCCACATAATATTGGGACGACCTTGGCAGTACGATCGTGGAGGTTGTCCATGACAGACGAAAGAACACTTATGTCTTTCATCTCCAAGGGAAGAAGATTGTATTAACACCTCAACAAAAGAGTCGGAGTTCGTGCACAGATAATACCATCAATCCGAACTCGAGGACAAGTTCTTTTCAACTCGAGGCGCCTGATGCAGGGTCATTCCGCAGTTCGAGTCGTTCATATCTTATGATGAGATCTTGTCTTCTCCCAAACTATGATAAAGGTCCATTGAAGCTACCAACAAGGACATTAGAGCCTCCATGACCCTCGTGCTTCATTCCGGATTGGAACGACACGAGATTGGAGCTCCCAAAGGCCACCACGGGTTGCCCGTGTCCATCACCACGGTCGTGGACCCAACTGTGGCTCAACAAGGATCCTCCCATGGGAGCCACGACCTACCCATGATCCAAACCACGATCATGGTTCACCCCACGGTCGTGGAACACTGCCGCCGCAGTATAGTAATTAGGATTAAGTATTTCTAGTTTGGTTTTTGAATGTTTCGAACTTTTTTCCTTTCCTAGTCCATATAAACATGAGCCAAGACTCTTATAAGCATGGAATTTGATTTTGGTTAATAAAAGTTTATTTTGGTTTTGTTAAAACATAGAGGTGGATCCTCTTTTGTTTGTGAATTCCCCCTTCTCCTTCGATTCTCTCTCCCCATCTCTCTCCTAACATCGCCTATGGAAGGTTTAGCGCTCACCCCGCCACCCCACCTATGTCACTCTGCGTGTGGAGATAAAAATGAATTACAAGATTTGGGCTTTAAATAGGATTAAGTTCTAGAGTTCAATAAAATTTTAAAATCCATAAGCAATTAGGGTAGGCAATTTGTTGTTATTGATTTGAAAACCTTAGATAACAAGAGAGAAAATCAGGAAGAAACCACATATTTGGATGTAGATTCAACCAAATTTAAATCCAATAATGAAGAAATCTTATATTATTTTTTTTATCTCAACCAAAATATCTCAAGTCTAAGCTTTATTCTTATAATTGGAAGTTAAAATTTTGTAGTTTAGACCATGATTTCATATACTGGCTGTACCATTTGATACGACGAAACTTGACATGATCAGGGATCTGAGGGGCCCTACAACAACTTGTTCCCCTCATGTTGTTTTTATTTGGCTCAGTCTATATTAATCCACAAATCATCTACCCTCTTCCATCCTCTCCAAATTCTCTTCGATTGTCACTAAATTCCTTCAGCTCCTACATCTTTTTATCAACTTCAACCATATCCCTTGCAGATCTTGCATGAGAACATACTATGCAACTGGAGCAATGAAAACAGGGGAAACATAACCACTACAGATATGCATACACGATTAATTTTCCATTTTGTTGGCAGCTATGTGAAGCTCTGAAATGATCTACTGTGTTATTAGAAGTTTGTCAGAGCTACAAGAAAAATAATTAACTGCTGGTCAGCTAACAAAGGACTGAAAGCCAAGCATCAACAGAATTCAATAAACAACTTAGATGAACTGAGCAATGAGAGAAGTACCCTTGTGGAACCTCCTCCCACTACCAGTAAAATGGAGGTTGCATCCAACATGAATGGCAGTAACAATTGCAACAAAGCTCCAAGGTGAGGTTGCGGTTTGAAGCTAATTGCTTCTCAGGCAAGCAAATGTACATGCATCAACAAGTTCATACACAACTACACAAAGGTTAGAAGAGGACAATAGGCGACAATGTTCAAATCATCATTACCAAAGGCATCGATTTCGAGAGAGCTACTAAACTACACCAAAATTTCCATACGTAAACTACACAAATATTTCCATACATTATATAGATACAGCGGAGCCACTGTATTAAACTCATTATGAAAGACTTTGACATGCTATCTCATAATTCAGAAGAATGCTTGAAGAATTTAATCATCCATACTCCATAGACTATGTTACTCCGCTTGCCTGCTTTCCGAAAGGATGCTCAAATCCTGAAATAGATCTATTTAATTCCTTGTCCCTATGGCATGACAAGGACAAAATGTGGTGTGCATTTGAGGCAAATGATACAAAAATGGAAGAGCTAGTGCTATGGAAGAATTCAGCAGAAAGGATGCTTGAGATAATCGTGAATTTGTGATATGACTTCCAATTGATCTTTGACAATTTTGATGCTGCTGGTGTCAAACAATACATTCCTAAAGGAATAAGATTCACACTTGCATATGATTACGCTTCATATTTCATATTTTTAAATATGAATAATATGTCCTAAAAAAAGAAAATATATCGCTTAGTTGCCATTAATTTCTGGCAATTTTTCACAGAGACTTTCCAGAGTTGTATATGGTCCATTAAACCATTTAATAGGATGCAAAGGAAAGTAATTGGTATGCAGAACAGACAGGCCAAAGCAATGATTACAGTAAAAATTTGGAATTTTTTAAGTAAATATATCTGCATTCATATCCAGCTGTTTACAAAATACAGTTTCTAACTTTTGAAAATCATGATACTTTCATACTTTTTGACAAAATTATGTTATCTAATCCATAATAGACATTGAAACAAATAAGTATTAGGAGAACTCAAAGTATCAGCAGTTCGATGACTTACACGCAAGGCATGTGAAATTTCACTGCCTGTATTCCTATCCTTCACATGCCTTCCAAGAGACAGGTTCCGAAAAGCAGCATATCCAATCAGAAATACTCCGCCTTTCATTCTCCATTTTAAAAGCAAATCTAATCTTCTCTCCCTGACAAGTGCAACTGGATCTTACTCGTACAAGCAACAAAATCTCAAACAATATACAAGCTGCAACAGCATGTTCCTAAATTAAATGCTTTCTTGAAAGCAAATATGTTGTGATTCAATCACTTTAAGAAATTTCAAAAAACAAGAATTTCAAATTCCACCAGCACAAAAGTTCAGTCAGAAAATACAGAACCAAGCTGATAATCACCCATCAATATCAGGATAAAATCACTTTATTTCAAAGAAGAATTCCATGTAAAAAATCCAGACTAGTTTGCCTCTTAAATAAACAGATTGGCTATTGTTTTGGCTTCATAATATCTCCTACTTTTCTGTTCTCAATGATACAGGCTTCAATTTGATTACTCATCTTTCCCATCGTGAAAATTGAAGTGTCAACTCGGACGACTAAAAAAGGCCTTTGAAATAAAAATTGTAACAGTTGAAGTTATGCACTCTATTTGCAAAGTTAATAGCTTAAACCGAAATCATCAATTATTCCAATAAAAAACCTCAAGATAAGCATCAATGACCAAGAATGACACTTAAGATGATGTAAATTTAGTCAAACATGTGCAAAATGACAAAAAAAAAATCTCTATCTAAACGGATCGAGTATCCCAGAGTTAATTTTATGTAATTTTGTAGAAAAATATAGAAAAATAAGAGCATAAAACCATCAAGCATGCTTTTTGTAGTTCATAACATAAATAGCACAGTTACTTAAAGGTATAGGATGGAATGAATTGCAAACCTTGCAACATCTTCCAACATGAACACACGAAGAGGCTTTAACTCTGTTGGTTGCCACTTTGCAAATTCTCGACGCCAGTTATGAAGCACATTAACAGGCGTAACTACAAGTGCTGTTCTTAAACCTAAATCAGCTTTTCTCAAAGCAGTATACAAGAATGCAATGACCTGGAAACCAAAATCAACAATCCAATTGAAATTAACATGACACAAGTGAGGAACCTCCAGAATGTGTGATCAAAACACATTTATGATGGATGCAAAGCAGAATTATTTCTTCCTGTGAAATCCTTCACTTAAAGTAAACAAGCAGTTACATCAAGACATGTCAAATGATCTGTTTGTTTTATACAAGTTCTAAAAATGTGTGACTGTGTACTTTAGCTGTTAGCATTTATTCAGCCTATCATATCACAAAACTCCTTCACATATTCCCATTAGCTAGCATTTACATTGAGAGGTTCTTTTCATGAAAATAAAATTTTCCAGATAGATGAGAATCACTAATTAGATACGACTAACTAGTAGTGAACCTTGGTCATGTTAACTGAAATCCTGGAATCAAATCTCACTCTATCACTCAGATGGAGTTTATACATCCCTTTCACCTCCCAAAATGAAAAAATATGACCCAGTTAGATTGCTGAAAACACCCTGGCAGGCATATAAAGGATCGACCAAATCACTTTGCATTACATCAACTAGAGAATGCTTTGGTCACCTTTACCATAAAAACTTGTCTAAATACAAAATCAATTGGTTGCATTTGCGCATGTTGATACCATCTCAGACTATTTTATCTACTTCTATAGTCTTGTGGAGTTTCATTTAATTGCTCACGGATGATAGTTTCTCTAGTACCCCAATGCATCCATTTCATATCTCATCTCCATTGCACTACTTTTTTGGACGTGTCATTTTCTAATTGTTCAACACTCTGATTCATAAATTATAGCCTGTGTTGTCATATCATACCCAGTAAAAAGAAATACACACACACACAACTATCACACGAGCACAAAAGAACTTCCTTTCAATAATCTAAATATCTTTATCACTAAATTCTTCTTGTTGAATAAAAAATAGTAAAGATGTCTCTTATTTATAGGAATTTTATATGCAACCATCTTATGATAGTGTTTGATATAACTTATTCTTTCTGGTATACCTTCATCATTACTAATACCAGTGCTTAACGATGACCAATTGATCTTGTAAAGTCACTAAATGCAAGTTAACAAATTAGAGCAGTTGAATCATCAGAGCTAAAGCACTAGGGTATTTCAAGTCCGATGCACAATACCCAAAAGTATAGCACCAGGTGACATGAGTTAAAATATTTTTAATTTCATTTAGCCATTAAGGAATACAGTGCAAACTGCAAACATTAACAAACTATCATAGTAATCGTAAACGTACAACACCCATGATGTTGATATTCAACACCTAATTTGGATTGATTTCAAAAAATAATCAGTTACCAAAATATCCTTATTGGCCACAGGGAGTATACAATTGTTGAAACCTCGGAATATAAATACTATAACAAATGCGCGCACATTCATGGACTCCATACTGTCAACCACTGTGCAGAAGAATAGTTTGAAACATTTATGCATGCAACTCTAGGAACTGTCTAAGCTACAGATACTGCATGTGAAAATAAAGAACCAAGTTTATAGCACTTTTGAACTGATTCCATGGGGAATCTCGACCATTGTTTCTTATATCTTAGGTATTCATTGATTAAATTTTGATGACAACATGAAAGCTGTGCGTAAGATAAACTAGTTTCTCAGTTCAAGTAACATTAGCATGATCACACTATTATGTAGTTTCTGACGCTTGGAACCAAACATTTCGAGCTCAAAATACATGCTCCAAATTAATGTTACCTTGGTTGGCAGAAAGCTTTACATTAAAGCATCAGGAAATTGATCGCGAGTTCTTAAAAAAGGATCAAACAGAAAATAATAATAAAAAAATAATATGAACAAGTTTTCGTGTGAATAACAATGAAAGCCAGCAGCAGAACCAGAGCTCATGACTCTCTCCTTGCTGAATTTCCAACATATTCAATGATGAAAAATTTTAGCAACAGAGAGAACAAACATGCTTTCAATAAATTTTGAGCAATGAAAGTCAAAATGATCACACCTGGAAAGTTTTCCCCAGGCCCATTGTGTGGGCTAAAATACAGCCTAGTCCTTTATCCCCAGATTTGACCTTTCTGACAGATTGTATAATGTTTTCCCACATAAATCGTATTCCTGCAATCTGCATTCATCATCAAAATTAATCCTCAATCAGGAACTTGGAATACCAGTTCAGACGTCATTAGAATGGTTCAGATTGGATTCGGTCATTCCAATTGGATTACCAGTCACACTTAAGTAGAAAATTGGATAAATAAAACAAATGAAAGCAAATAAAGAACCCGGACACAAAACACACAAAAGACAAGAGACTGGGAAAGTTGATCAAATCACTAAAATCAGAATAAGCAAAAAAGTCAAAGAAATAAATAAGGTAATGATGCACAAAAATTCTCAGACTTCATCAGAACAAGCAGTGAATACATCATATTCTCTACAAGGTTGGAAACTGAAGAAGAAATTGTTCGCTCTTATTAAATTATCTTACAATATTTCTACCAACACAACAGCATAAACAATCACCATCATCAATCTTGTATTTGTCCCAATTATTTGGCTTTGGCTACATCAATCTTCTCCAAGGTGGATATAGTAAAATCACCTTTTATTTTCAAAATCAAGAAGATTTGCCAGAGGGAATCCAAAGGAGAGGAGAGACCAGAGAGCTCCTTTGATGGCGCGTTTGAGTATCTTCATGCTTTCCATTTGTTCTCCTCTTAATTTCTGATACTATTCTGTTTTCTTTCATTGTTCCTTTGTGAATTTTTATTTTAATTATCTATTATTGTTTCAGGGTCAGTGAGGGATAAAGCCTCCAAAGAAGAACAACTCACCAATTTCTACAACCAGCCAGTAGATAACCTTCTCTCTTAACCAATTCCTATAACAAGGGTAGCCTTGTTTATGTAGCCACCCATTCTTAAGTGGGACATTGAATGCTTTGATAGATATTGAACCTTGCTTCGACATGTATAAACCAATAATAACATAACTTGGCTCCCATTCAGTATACACTAAATATTTTGATCTCATTAAGCATTGAAATGGTTGGCGGAACACCAGTTCAACATTGGTTAATGACAATACACCATGTATGGAATGGTTTACTATAATGTGTAAAGTACCATTACATGCCAGAGTTTCGGTTTTCAGCCGGAACAACAGAGCTTCAATATGTATCACGACAACACTCTGCACACCCCAAAGAGTTCCAAGATCAACTTAAATGAGTTGCACTCCTATAACAGGTACGTGGCACTGGAATTGATTTCTTCAGTCAATAAATATATCTCATTTAACCACTAAGAATTGGAATTAAAATAACACAATTGAAAATAGAACCAGTCTAGATACATGATAGGAATATATCTAGGTTTCTTTGATTCTAGTGTCACTCATCTTTACTACTGTCAATGCTTTAAATGGTGCATTTTCTCTCTTGCTCCTCACTTTTTAGTATTTCATCTCCCAATATGTAGCAAACAAAATTAAAGGATGAGTGATGGGAAGAAAATCTTCTTATCTTGATCAGTTCTAGATGGAACTGGCAGAGGCAAGCTTTAATCTTGAATGGTACCATTGAAACCATGTTGGAAAGGATGTCATAGTGTGATTTAATTGTGTTAGCACAATATTGGTATCGACCAGCAACTAACATTATACATTTCGGCAATGTCAATCAATAACAATCAGTGCTTGAAATCATGGTCCACTAGCAATGGAAGAGAGGAATGGGTGAGGAAAAGAGTAAATTGGAGGAGAACAGAGAGCACTTAAGTTGTGCCTACAACATCAACTCATGGTATAGTGTCTGGTAGCATGGTACTGTCTGTGGCACAGAAAGAGCAGCAAGTGTCTCATTCCATTCCAATCTTTCTCCCAGTCAACACGCTCTTTCAAATACACCCAACTATCCACTGTTTCCATAAATTAGTTCTACCCTGTTAAGAAACCCTTTCCCTCTTCCCTTTTATCTCTTTATACAGAATGAAGCAAAGCCAGAGACTGTCCGGTGTATGAAGCTCCGACTAATGCAGGTCCCAAAGAAGGATTGAACTACATTAAATCTATTGTATGCAACATTATCTTTAATTGCAAGAAGTTGTTTCTATGACTCGAACCCGTAACCACAAGGTTATACAACAACAATTTTACCATTATGTCAAAGCTCTTTTAGGAGTAGAGAGAGAGAAAATAAAAACTCTAGTTACTTCCTTTTGAAGTTATCAAAGATATTTGAATATTGCTAATGATATAACTCTACGTAAAGTTAACTAGAGGGATAAGATTCCATAGCCAAGCTACATAGTTAGTAGGAGTTTGAACTAATATGGCTGACAATATCACCTTATTATAGCAGGTCATATTGGTAGCTACTGGTCACTAGTCATGGACCATTACTTAATAATTCAGGTCAATGTGCTTCAAGTTTGAACAAGGATAAAATCTAATACCTGGGCTGATTTTGATGTTCATTCCCAGTAAACTGCTTGTCTTTTTTACTCTCTAACCCTTACACCTTCAATTCTAATTGAATTAACTTACCTAACTATAGAATCTACTTTTATCCATCCTTGAATCATCCAATCATCTTATTATATTTTTCTCATATTATCATTTATCAGACTAGTGCCTAATTGCTCGACTAATAAACATGCAAGCATTCATGAGTGACATCTAGGATGAGATTACTAGTAAAAAAGAGCAGATGCCTCAATAAAGTGCTGAGCAAAAATTAATTGTATTGACTTTTAGATTTAGTAGAGCAAAGATAAAATATATAAAATTTAAATTTAGTAATATTAAATGTAATGAGACAATTGTTAAGATAAGAAATAACAAATTGTCTATAATTGTTAATAAATATTTCAATTAGACAATGTGAAATTATGACAAATATACACATCAAACAAGAAGAGGAAGACCAAAAAAGATTTAATTAGCAACAATTAAATAAGATAAAATTTATTTAAATATAGATAATGATATAGCAAGAGATAGAATCCAATAACATAGAAAGATCCATATAGTCGGTCCTACCTAGTGGGATAAAGTTTAGTTGTTGTTGTTGACTTTTGCTTCCTATGGTTACTTTGAATTCCACATTTTAGGTTATGTATTTATAACTCCTAAGATTTACAATATTGTACCACTACTTTTGACACGATTACATACATCACTCTACAGCAAAAGATACGAGAATCTAACCCCAAAATCACATACCACAAGAAACTTGAATAAATTGTGAGGCCCTTATTTTGAAGGAAAAAAGAGTGAGAGTAACTTTGGATTCAACATAACATGACCAATGAAACCCACTAAAATAAGTTTCAATAATGATGGAATAGCAACAATAACTAGTACATTTGATGTGTTAGTCCCAACTATTTAGGGTTAGCTACATGGAACTTATTCTCCATTTCCTTTCAACACCATCACCTCTTGTTGGTTCAACTTGTTTGATTTATTCATCTTACTTGAACATGTGATACCACCTTAATGTATTTTCTTGCATTTTATTTTCTACTAAAGCCAGACCTAATTACTGCTTCAAAAAAATATTATTTTAGTTTAATTTCTCAAACAACTTCACATCCATGAAAGAAAAGACTACGAAGAAAGATATAAAACCACTAGACAAGTTGGCAATCATATTAGAATAGTTAAAAATCAATAAGCAAAGAAACTGAGAGGATACCTGATGGGGCTTCAACTTTGTAGAAATGCTCAGTGGAATTCTCACAGGCTCCTCATCAGTTTCTCTAGCAACATTAATAATAAAACCCTCAGTTGCATCAGCCATAATGCTTTCTGTTACACTTTCATTACCACTTCTAATAGTACTTAATTTACTGAAAGATGATGCCTGCATTGATTTCAAATGATCTTGCCTAGCCTGCGAAAATAAACAATAATTTAGCATATTCAAGACTTCTCAAGAAAAACTTATTTAGATAATCAGAGACCTTCTCCATTGCAATTTTTCTCTTTGTTTCTTCTCCAAGTTCTGCATCATCCATAATTCTCCTAATCCTCTTTTTTCGTCTTCTCTTGTGACTGATGAAGAAAAAAGAAAAAAATTACAAATGAAAGCATTCAATTTATAACAAGAGAAAAAGTAAATTTACAGAATAATTAAATGGATGAAGACAATTATTACCAAGAATGCTTGTTTGTCAAGCACACACAGCCAAAATTCTTCTGCCAAAATAGGAAATAGCTAGAAGAAATTTGGTTGGCTTAGTTGGTATATTCTTTAATTTCCTCAATGTTTATACAATCATGAATTTTCTATGATGTATGAATTGAATTTGCAAGCTCATCATACAAATAATCATTACCATACACCAAATTACAGTTTGATTATAGATGCTTTAAGTAATACAACTGATGTAAATAGTAAGTCCTATATAATCAAGCCAGAACCCAGAAATATAAAGATGGTAATACTTACCCTAGTCTGACATCCATTTCACCATCTGGAAGCTCACACTCACTTTCAGAGCTAGAAACTGAGAATCCTTTTACAACTTTCTTAAATTCCAAGATAAATGGTTCCAACAGTATTGGCAAACAGCAACAGCAATCCCAACCATTAGCTTTAACTTCCAATAATTGTGTTTCACCAAAATTTCTTGATATACACATAGCACAGAACAGAATCTTACAAGAATTACACCCTATGAGATCATCAGGCTTACCACACCAACTACAGAAATCATCAGGATCTAAATCCTGCAACCAAAAAAACATCAATCTTGGAATAACTAAAGCATTTGAGATTTATAGAACAGAAACAGCAGGAAATGATCTTTCTGTGATTCGAAGGTGTGTTTAACATGCAATAAGCGCAATTTAATCGTGAAGAAATTACACAAATAGCCATATAATAATATGGAGCCTCCACTACGTTTAATCTGAACTGCAATGTTCATTTTTATTTTTGTTAACAACCAAACACCTTTAGAACAAACTAAATCAAATCAGAGTACCTTTGTTCGGTTAAATTTGGTCAAGTATTGGTTAAATCAATTAGCCACATGCCTACAATTAGCATTTTGATAATTGAATTTATCATCTTTCAATTAAACTACAATAGTAAAATTATAAACTTCAATAGAAAATTCTGACAAGTTCTCTGGAAAAAAAAAATGTATGAGGGCCTTATAAGGCCAATTTATGTGAAGAGAAAATTGTAATGGAGAACTAGAAAAGGGGATAGATGTTGCTTGCTCAGGAAGAAAATTAAGGAAACAGATGTAAAGAGATAAAATTAGATCATTTTCTTTCACAAGAGTGGAACGGTTAAAAGCTTTTTCTCATTTGCTCCTCCTCCCTTCCTCACCTACCAACCTTTTTCCTTCGTCCTTAATTTCCTCCGCTCCCTTTTCTTCTTCTGAGGCTGAGGTTCACATGCATTTGCAATTCAAAAACACATTTAGACTACACTTTGTGCAAAAGTACATTGTGTAAAAATAGCTTCCTAGTTAGCAAACTAACCTCAACATTGTTGTGGAAAGCAATTTTACTATACAGTAAAAGTATACCTAGAAAGCACCAAAAATACAATAACAACAACCAAGCCTTTACCAATTAAGTGGGTCGCCTTTATCCAAAAAATATATATATAAAATATTTAGAATAAAACATATTTAGTAAAATTCAAATTAAACTATATATTAACATCTTATTTGTTTAGTTACTTATTAATATGGAATATTTATGCTTCATTACTATTTAAAATATAAATATCTATGATTTTAATTATTTTTTAAAATAGTAAATATTTTGTAACAATAGAATGTAACTTCATATTTATATTATTTTAATAGTAAATATTAATTTTGTTAAAAGATGAAACTCAAGACTAATGTAATTAACATATATGCAACTCAAGTAAATTTAGATGAAGACACTGAATATAGGTTTTGGAAAGACCTAGAAGAGGTAGTATAAAAAATTCCACCAAACGAGATCATTTTAATAGGAAGAAATCTAAATAGATACATAGGAGAAAAAAATAAAGAATACAATAAGGTGCATGGGGGTTATGATTTTGGAATAAAAAATCAAGAGAGAAAAAGTATATTGAATTTTACGATAACATATGAACTTATAATAGTTATTTTATTTTTCAAAAAAAGAGAACACTTAGTTACATTCGAAAGTGGAACAATAAATCACAATTTGACTTTCTTTTTAGAAAAAAAGAATTGAAAATTTTGTAAAGATAACAAGGTCATCTCTAAAAAAAACTTAACTATCCTACATACACTCGTAGTTTTAGATATGCACCTTAAGTTTAATATCAATAGAAGAAAAATATGTATGACTCTTAAAATCAAGTGATAAAAGTTAAAGGACTAGAAGTATATTTAATGAGAAGGTAGGATCACCAGTATTAAGAGAATACATGGCGCCTCAAATATGATATAAAATAAGAGGACATTACATTTGAAAATGGTGGCCAAAAGCGTACTTGATGAGTCAAAAGAATGTATACCACCAAGTAAAGAATTCGGTGATGAAATGAGAAAGTACAAGAGAAAAATCTAAAAAAAAAAATGCATAGCCTCTAAGCTATTATATGCTAGTATGAACGATGAAAATTTAAAAAAGTATACAACATCGAAGAAAGAGCCTAAGAAAGGGGTGAATAAAGCCAAGAATTAAACTTTTGAACATTTATATCAACAACTGAATACAAAAGAAACAAAAAGGAACATCTATAGAATAGCAAAAACGAAAGAAAGGAAGACAAAAGATCTTCTCCAAATGAGATGCATTAAAGAAAAATACAATAGGGTATCAGTGATGATAAGGAAATAAAAGAGCGATCAAATTGGTATTTTCATAATTTTTTAATGAAAGTTTAAATAACCAACTTAACTCAGATAATTTAAGTAGGTCAAAAGAGTATAAAAATTTAAATTTGTATTGCAGAATTTAAACTTCGAAAGTATAATAGAATTTAAATAGGATACAAAATAAGAGAGTGATTAGACCAAATGATATTCGGATAAAGATACGGAAGCTCCTAGAGAAGCAAGGTATTGAATAGCTTATGAAGTTATTCAACCTGATATTGAAAACAAAAAAAAATACCTAGTAAATACTCTAGTCGCCCTACATAAAAACAAAGGACATGTATAAAATTGTATGAAGTATAGGGTCATTGAACTAATGATTCATACCATGAACTTTATGAAAGAGTAATAGAAAAAAAAACGAGAGAAGCAAAACTTACACATGGTATTCGTCGACATAGAAAAAGCTTATAACAGAGTCTTGAGGGAAATTATATGAAGAATTCTAGAAAAGAAAGATATTAACGTAGCATATATTAAAATAATTAAGAATATGTAAAAGGATGTGATAATAAGATTAAATACTCTAAGACAAATTAACCAAAGCATTTACAAAAAGGATAGAGTTATATTAAGAATCAACACTAAATCCCTATATCTTTACACTAATAAAAAATGAAGTCACTGGACACATTCAAGACACATTACCATGATGCATGTTATTTATAAATAATATTATTTTAGTATATGAGGCACATGAAAGAGTAAATGTTAAACTCAAATCTTTACAAGAAACATTTGAAGTGAAAGATTTCAAACTTAACAGAATAAGACAAAATATATGAAATTTAAGTTTAATAATATTAGACATAATAAGGCAATTGTCAAGATAGGAAATGACGAGTTCCTTGTAACTAAAAAACTTAGGTATTTAAGATTGGTCTTGGAAAAGGATGAAAAGATTAAGAGAGGTTTTACATAGAATACAAGCAGGATGGTTAAAATGAAGGAAAGCATTAGATGTCTTTTATAATCACAAAGTACTTCTAAAATTTAAAGAGAAGTTGTACAAAACGACGATTAAATCTGCTATGTTATATAGAACTGACTATTAGACTATAACTTAAACACACCAACAAAATATGAGTCACAATGATAAGAATATTAAGATGGATGTGCAAATATATAAGGATGGACAGGATATGAAATGAGAATATTAGAAAATTGAGATTGCATCTATTGAAAGAAAACTCTTGGCGAACCTATAATAAACACACATTAAACAAAGAAAAAAAACAAAGAAGACTTGGTTAGTAACGATAAAATAAAATAAAATTTATTTAAATATAGACAATGATATAGTAAAGGATATAATCCAATAGTGTAGGAGGTTCGATATAGCTAATCTCACCTAGTGGAATAAGGTTTTGGTGGTAGTTGTTATTGTTGTATTTAATGTTAATAACATATTATTCACTTAAGTTTTAGATTATTTTTTATTTAAAATTGCCTTTTCTATAGTAGCTTTAAAAAGCCTTCCCTAACCAACATTAAAAAAGTAGCTTCAGAATGCAACACATTGAATAAAAGAACTTAAATCATAAATTTAAACAACTTAATTAACTCTCCCAAGGTGTTTTGGCCCTCAAGAATACTTTGCAAAGCACTACCAAATGTAAATGGCGAAAGAGAGATATAGCATAAACACCTAAATTAACTCTCCCAATGTGCTTTGCCCATCAATAGTGGATAAGGAAAATATGCAAAAAAAATCTTTCCATCTTTCTTATCTTCTTAAGAAAATTTTGTATTTAAACCCCCACTCCCACACCCGTACACTATCTTTCACTTATCATCTCTCCCATGTTTTTTTTTATATTCATCAGTGAATATAGCTTGTGTTTTGGCTAGCACATACAATCTTCATCGATTGTAAAATATCAAAATAAATAAACAAATAAACTAGAAGCACATACAATCTTCATCAGTGAAAGCTTACACGGGACCATTACTCAACCATGAATCATAAACAGTACCTTTTTTTTCATTTTATCTTCCACCAGAAGCTTGCAATTCCCACAAATAATTACTTCAATCAATGGATGTCCTTGCACTTCAGAAGCTTTAAGTACTTCAGAACAAGCTGTACAATCGAATGTCTGGGAAACATTTGAACTGCTGCAATTATTAGCTGAAGTTCGTGAACAAAGAACATCAACATCTATCACAGCATCTTCTCTAACTCTTTCAGATGAACTCAGATGCATTGACAAATCATGCACCGTAACCTTGTCTTCGACTACATTTATTACTTCATTGTCACTTTCTATGACTACTGTCCTACACCTTTTACTGTCATGTCTATCTGCATCCTCACCTTTGAGTGACCTCTTCTTGACTATGCCATCCAGAATCAACTTTTCATACATAGAATTATCAGAATTTTCGATCTTCAAATCTTGAGCAGTATTTGTGGTGTGGCCAGCAAATGGACAGGGTGAAATTTGATCAATGAAATCTGACTGAAATTCATCTGTTTTTGCAGCACCATCAGATATCTTATTCTGAATGTGTTCCTGCAGAATTTATTGAACATGTGAAACTTTACAAAGCATTATATGGTCATGGCCAAACAAAGAAATGGAGCTCATAGGAAAATCTTTTCAGACACAACAGAAGAAATCTAGCAAGAACGCCAATTAATTGTCTATATAACATGTTATGGGGAAAAGACTTAAACAACAAAAGGTTAGGTCCATTTGGAAAGGGACACAGTCTGATGTTTTACTTTTCTTTTTCTCCTTTGTTTCAAACGAAGTTGTAGTTTCTTCGATACTTTCATGTCATCTTCTTCTAGAACCTGCAAAAGTTGGGGATCCATTATATATCAAATTTTTCCATAACAAAGAAATAGAAAGACAAAAGGAAAATGAAAAAAAAAAAATCCATAACAGAACAAGGTGTTAGTTAGCAAGTTTTTCTCCATATTTCAAACTCCAAATTTAATTTATTTACACACTAGTGATCACGGTTTCAAGTTGCAGAAACAACCTCTCCTCTTGCAATGCAAGATAAGATTGCGATCAATAAACACAATGTGGTTCGTTTCTTCCTTGGGTCCCTGCACGGGAGCTTTATGCATTGAGCTACCCTTTTTTACACACTTACTAGCTAGAGAAAAATGGTATTGACAGCAATACACCCACGTTTATCTTCAATGTAATATGTCGGTGAGTTTATCCAGTGCTAATAAAAGAGACAAGGACTACAAGTTAAGCCTTGATGTAAACTTCAATTTTAATCTATTTAAGCTTTTTTTGTGTCAATAAAAATCAAGTACAAATCATTCATTTCTCTGTGCTTTTCCATTAATTCTTATTAAATAAATAGAATTTGTAGTGTACCTTCCAACTGCATAACCAAATTCATAATAAAAATGTTTGTCAGATCTCTTATCCTCAATATTTATAACACTTTACCAGAGTTCCAGGTCCAATTTATCAAGTTAATCCCTCTATAATAGACTTAATATTCAGATAGAAAAAGTTTTTTCCTCCATTACTAGGACAGTTTAATTCTCAAAAGCTTATGGAATAACTTATTAAACAAATATACCTTGATCTCCTAAGCCCTTCAAAAGTTCAACAAGAATTGTACATGAAGCAAATATTAACACAAGATCCAAAGTACAGGCCTTTTGCAAAATGGTAAGATTGTGCCTTAGCAATCTAGACGACCAGGGTTCAAATCATCAAAAATTATTTGATTTAGTGGGTGAGTTGATGATCTAGGCTACCAAAGATTGAATTGTGATTGGTGAAAAATATTTTATTAATTCTCTTCCTAAAAAAGTGAATGATAAAGAATTGTAAAAAAAATATGGATCAGTTGAAGCTTAGACCAAAAAATGGTAAAAATACTCTAAAACAATGCCTCTAGTAGCACCATCTTCTGACATTATTAAATTCTCCCTTAGCATCCTGAATGCCACTGTATCCTTTCTTGTAACCTCTTCGGTTCTCTTCGGTAATTTTATGTCCAAACACCTTTTTAGAAGAAAAATAGAATCCAGATAGAGAAGACATTAAGATAAGTACAAAGAAACAGGAAGAAAAGGGAATGGGTAAAAGGCGTCAATCGAGACAAGGGGTACAATGTGAGAAGCCAAGAGAGAAAAAGAACAAGGGCTAGTTTCCAACAAGAAGCGAATACCTAAAAGAAAAATTAGTACAAAAACATCTAGAGGAATCGGATAGAGTTGGAAGGAAAGAACGAGGAAGAATAGTTTAAATATATAGGTTTGGTTCTTTAAAAAGATATAAAAAGAATTATTAATACAATAATTTGGAAAGATTGGTTTGAATTTGACCAGAAATCACCAACAGTGTTGCTTCTGCACAAATCTTATAAAAACAATATGCGAAGAAGTTTGGGAAATGCTTTCTCAGCCTCTTCCTTTCCTCCCACCATCTCTGCCAAAAGCAACAGAGGGAAAGAGCACCTAGGGAAACTTCTCCCCAGCATCTTTTCTTCCACGGTTCCTATGTTATCTTCATAAGAAATTGGACCTAAAGAAAGACTAAGCTAGTCTCATATAAGCATGTCAAGTTCTTCTATGAATGTTTAAAAAATTTTCCTAGTGTTCATACAAGTCAAGAAAGTTGCATAACCTGCACCATGCATACCAACATGTGATACAAATCCACACAGCAGTCCAACTGGCCTCGCATCAAAGGTCAAAAAATTGAATATTTCAATTCCAAAAACAATGAGATAGAAATACTAAATTGAGTAAAATATGAATGAAGCAAGACAATGATGTCCTTTCCTTCACTAGCTTGTTATCAAGCAGTTGAGTATGAAGACTGAATGCCAACAGATTGTGCCCTTCAAAATTAACTTGCATTTCCACTCCAAATTGCAAAACCAGAAATGGCATGCTTTTATTTTCCAGGTCAGTAGAATCATCTAAGGTTTACTCCAATATTTTATCACTTCATTACTCCCATATTAGCATTTCATTTCAGTCTCCACGTATATCTATTTAGTTGCCTTTAATTTCTTTCCTCCTCTTCTTCTTCATGCATATTTAGGAATCCCCATACACGATGAAATAATTACTTATGGGTTTTGGAGGACGATACTGCCTTGAATAAATTGGTTTGTGCATGTTGAATTATGAGTCAATGATTTTATTACACTTCCATTTCAAACATCTAATGATTTTATAACACCAAACAAAAAATTTGTTGGATATTGGAAAGGTAATGACTCTTCAATATTCGTGTAAGTTTTTAGCATGCTTTGAAATCTCAAATTGTGTTGTGCAGCATGATCAAAATATATCATTCAGATAAATTACCAAATATTGAAACTACTTGGCATAAGTAATTTATCTTCTTTTGCTATGTCAAATTATTAAAAACAATATAAAATTCATTTAACAATAGATGAGGATATGATAGGAGATCGAGACCAATGGTGTAGGAGAATCCATATAGTCGACCTAGTGGCATAAAAGCTTGGTGGTGGTGGTGGTTGTTTGTTGTTGTGTCAATGTGTCGATGATTATCATGGCTTAAAAATTCAACATTCTTTTACATGTTACAAACTGCATCAATATGAATTAAAATGATGTTTATTATTTTTTTTATTTTTTGTTTAAGCATTTGATAATCCAATAGAAAGAGAGTCTTGGCGTAACGATAAAGGTCTTATCATGTGATCTTGAGATCACAGGTTCGAATCAGGAAATAGCTTCTTACAATACATGATAAGACTACGTATGATAGACCCAATGTGATCCGACCCTTCTCCAGAACCCCACATTGGCAGAAATTTCGTGCACTGAACTACCTTTTATTTGTTCATCCAATACAATGTTAAAATTGTACGATTTTATATGAGAATTAGGAGTACAGATGTGTCCTCTTGTCATTCTTCTTTTTTATCTCCCTGCTCCATCTAATTCTCCATCGGCATTATACATCTAAATAGTACCGTTCCACTCAAAGATCGAAAACCAGGCTCAAGATTTTGAACTTGCGTTTTTAGTGCATATCAGGTGATGAATCACTTACATAAAGATAACAATATTCAAAAAAGTTGAAGTCTAACTGCACGTGTTATCATCACGCCTATTAGCCTAACTGAAGCAAAAGAAACGACAAAAGAATTAGACAAGCTGACATTATATGAGTAATACTAATTTGACTGAATAGAAATACAATGTATAGGAAAATTTGAAGTAAAGAATCATTGCAAGCAACACTAGATAAGCAACAACAATTTGACAGAAAACAACATGTGAAAAAAAAGAAAAGTAGCTGCCAACTCAAAAAGACTACCATAATACATAAAGGTCAAGGACTGAAATTCAAGCATGCTACAAAGAAAAGATGTGGTAACTTGTAACTCTTAAAATGGCACCATACCTTTCTGTAGTTTCTCTTTTGTTCTTCTGAAAATCCAATCTCCTTTTCGTTTTGAATTGCTTCAGCATAGAATGAATTGCCTTCAATTTCACCAATCTCCTCTACCTATGAAAGGCCAAAACAGAAATAGCTGATTGAGATGCAAGCTTTTGGGATGAAAAAATGTTCCCTGTAGCAAAGAATGCTTCCTGAGAAGACAAATGCAAATTGAAACCAACAAAAAAAATCAAACTCCAAAATGACATAGCCAAGCATTATGGAAGAGCAGAGTGTATGTTAGAAGCACCAAGAACATGCTAAGCCCTTGAATAATGGCATAAGGCTAGCAAACATCTATTGGCCATCATCATCACTATATGTGCACACTGAGTACTCCTTGAATAAAGAAAAAAAACTAAAAACAGCAAGCTAGTTGATATCAATGTATCACCAACATCAGTTACGCCCCAGCTATTTGGTGTTGATTACATGAACTTTCCCTCCACTTATCTATGAGCTCTATGCAAGGGTATATCATTAGTCAGATCACTTAGGGGTGGCAACCTAACCTTGTAATTAATAAGATCAAGATTTATGTTCATGGTAATTCTAACATTGCTCATCTAGACACCCTAACTCTTTCATGTTCATCCAACCTTCAAACAGCATTGACGAACATTTGCATCCTAAAATGAGTTAAAATGTCAATCCGCAAGGCTGTTCTGGGATATGAAAAAGGAGTGCATCACAAATAGACTGAAATTGGCCACAATGTCAACAAATAAGACACGAGGGAGACTTGAGTTAAGCTGGATAATGTCTTCCAAAGAGAAGAAAAATGGATGCTCAATCAAGCGTTGCTCCATCCATCAGATCAAGGCACTTGATGAGAAGCATGAAGACAATGAGGGTGATCTCGACAATGGCTAATCTCTCATGAAACGTGAGACCATGTGATGTCACATGAAGAATGTGAGGCATAGTGACACAGCACAAGCACTCAGAGAGAAGAAGATTGTTGATGTCTAGTGGAGAACATTGTGCCATTGCAGCGGATTGGAAGGAGAAGTGTTGGTGTGAGGAAAGGTGAATGAATCACAAGAAGAAGAGTCGACATGAAGGCAATAGTGTAGTGGACGCACAAGGTCATGCAATCGAGCATTTGTAGTGCATGGACAACAAGTGAGATGGATGACACTTGCTGGATGATCATCATAATTGGGGTTATGCAGGTTGTGAGCATAGGAGAAGCCAAGGGTTCACACAACTTACACTCAGAAGTCAAAGGCTAAGGCTTGCATGCAGCAGTAAAGACTCATGAAGATGGTTTTGAGGCTCTACAATAAGAGAGAATCTAGAGCACATTGTGTGCAAAGGGGCTCCTTGCCACAGGAGATATGCATCGGGCTTCAATGACCTGCATGCAGAATGTGGCAACAGCAGATCAAGGCTCATCACTAGGGGAGAAAGAGATATATGGGAGGGGGCCAACAACCTTCCTCTTAGAGGCATATCTCCTTTGAAAAACTGTAACTCTAGGAAGGGAGCTTTGATACCAAGTAAAATTTGAGAGAAGAAAATATATTACTGCAGTGTAAAAGGTAATTACATGCTTGTAGGGCTCATGATAAAATTCGAAAACCAAAATACCAAAGTGGGACTAGACTCACAACACCAATAAACCTATTAAACTAACATCTCTAATAGTCATATTGGCAAGAAATGAAGAACCCCAAGACCTTGTAGGACTCAAAAAGGTTTGGCCCTTAATTGTGTCGCTCTTAATGTCATATTGCTGAGGAAACTCAAGACCCTGTAGGGCTCAATGATGTCCCTAATATTCAAAATACAAATGAAAAAAATAAAACCAGCAAACTTTCACCATCAACGTTCAAAATATATGCAGAAAATGAACTTATCAATAAGCGTACAAGGAAAATCATTAAAAAAACAGAAAAATGGCATGTGAAATGTTTGTGTATAACTAGCCATTTGTGTAGCACATGATACATATTTTACTCATTCCTCAACTTCCTGTCAAGCTTCATTTTTCTCAAATTCTGAAACTACTATCTCATTTTCATAATGTATGTATTTCCAACCTCAATATGAAATTATGCAAGAGAATTCTGATAGATTCATAAAGGAAAACATATTTTACATGAAAACATCGGATGATGAGGATGCATGAATCTGAAGGTTAAAAGGTTTAACACACAGGTGAGAATCTGTACCTCATTGACTCCAGGCAAATTAAGGCCTAAATTTGCAGCTTGTTGAGGAGTACTAGCCAGGTAAACAGCTGCCCAATTATTGCTAAGTGAGTCAATGTTTGACAATTGATTAGAATGGATAATCTCATCGAATGTATGCCAATCTTGATCAGAATATTCCCTGACGTTGTCACTGTCCTTGACAGAAAGATTTTTGGCTAAATAGCCACTCGAGCCTTTCTCAATGGTGCGGCCATGTTTCCTAGTAGAGTAATACTTGCGTTAATTTAGCAACTAGCAACAAGCAGACACACAAAAGATTAAGTCTCACCTCCTGACAGGTTGACAAGATTGAAGATAATGCTCAGCATCTCTAATTGATTGGTTAAGTTCAGCAGGTGCCTGAGAACCAACCCAGTGAGCTCGTTTCTTCCAAGCTTCAGTTCTACAGCAATCTGGAACTTGACTCTCTATCCATTTGTAAAGACTTGGAAGCTCAATTCCTGCTCCATCAAGTTGCTCCTGTCACAGGAGCATATTCTAAAAAGCTAACTAGATACATGACAAACATAAAGAGTGGTGAAATTCAATCAGAGTTCCAACAATCACAGTTCAGAAATCATAAAACTGTCAAGAGCATTAAGGCATGGACTTCGAGAAAGATCTAATTACCTGAAATCAAGTTATCATCAAATCACCAAGGAAACTTGATTTAAATTGCCATTAAAAAACAAAAGTAACAGAATTATCAACAATCTAATCGATGACAATTTTTATATTACCAAAGTGCAAAGTTCAAAATTACTTGGCTTCTAAAAAAGAAGTGGTTTCTGTTAAAATCAATCCTGATTAATAAAAGAGAGGGAAAACTGTCACTATAATTAGAGTTATCAGAGAAAATTGGAAATATTTGGTCTTTCCCAACTTTAAACACAAGAAGACACAATTTTGATGGAAATAACAGGTAGACCATTAATGCTTTATGTTATTTCCATGTGCAAACAAGATTATTGATTGGAAGAGAAGATTGCATTCATTACAGTTATTGATAGAATGCCTTGCACAGAGGCATGGCTTCCAATCCTCAGTCAGGTCTGCCCACTAATAACAGAGGGTTAGGATCAGCACCAATTATTGTTGTGCTTCAAATCTATGCTAAACCAAAGCATAATTTGGACCGGTATGAAAATTTACCAAGCTGTACCGCCTGATACAGTCAGAGAAATATTTAGAAAGATAATAGATCTGCACAAAGGTAGGGGAACATAACAAATTGCCACATACCTGTCCTTTGTTAGATCACTATACCAGTTGAAATTAAAGTCATAATGACCTAACTCTAATCAAATTATTTATGTATGGAATTTGAAACTGAATAAGGTTGGCATGGTTTCTATTGGAGGTATTATGAGCATTAGGTCAATGGAGTAGCTAAATGTGGTGGGTAAAGTCTTCCTCATTTTCCCATGGTGTTGATTGGCACAATCTCATACTAACCACGGTATGAACAGCATAGAAATGGTCTTAGTCCAGCCAAGCACTAAAACTAGCACCAAATGGAGACCTCAAAAATTGAGGTGACTAATATTCCAGCAGAAGTCATCCTTAGGGAGCATGGAATTACAAAGAAGAGAGAAGAATAAATTATTACAAAGAAGAGGGAAGAAGATATTGTCAGTCAAAACAAACATCCTATATAAAGAGGACAAACTACTAATCAAGTATGATGAAGAGTTTACAGCACCTCCCTAAGCAATGTAATGTATAGGGAGAACATACCAACAACATCGCACTTTGAGTGTCTAAATTGTCAAGAGTATCCGTCCACATTTCTACAAGTACTTTCATTTCCTCTGATACAGCCATTTCTAACTGAAAACAAAGAAAAATGGAAATATCATTAACTGTAATAAAAAAAACAAGAGATTTAGTACAATTCCAAACAAGAAGCAATGAAGAAAACTACCACATCTCCATGGAGATTTTCAGCTAGCTCAGCTCTTACTTCACTTTCTACATTAGCTAGTGACTCGTGTTCGAGTGATTCTTGAGCTTCTGCAGCCTAAAAATATGCAGGAGGCATGGCATTGATTGGTATTAAACCTGATAGGGTGGAAAAGAACACAAGGAAAAGTAGGCAAACAATACATACCTTACTCTCAACTTCAAGAAACTCTGCAATAAGTTCTTCAATTTCAGCATCAGTTAAAAGTGCCTAGAAAACATTTCCATCATCTGATTATTTGTTTAAGAAAAACAAAAATGAAAATCACATTCACAAACAATCTCAATATGAGAAATGACTAGATATGAACTAATCAGGCACAAAAAGGATACTTTTTTTTAGTAATTTGAGCTTGTTGACAATTTCAAGGATGCAACATAAATAGGTGATTGGTCTTTCTAGACAAGAGGAACCAAAGGAACAGGATTTATTGGAAAGGTCAACAAACTATATTGTAAGTATCTGGACCTATGCATATCAAAAAATTTCAGTAAAAGCATGCATCTGTTACATTGTGATGTCAGAGACATTTTGTGATGATACAAGGGGAAGATTGCATGGACCAACACCTAACCAACCAGTTTGTGATTGTATTGACTCGTGCAGTGTCTAGTATTTGAAATTTTAGCCTACTGCAGAACTTGAACGAATACAATATTGGTACCATATTGTAGAACTCATATTTGGAACAAAAACATGATAAAAACAAATAAAAAGATAAATAAAATCAATTTTATACAGTAATGTATAGACATTATAATAATGTTCATTACGGGCCACATAAAATTGGATTGACTGCCAACGAGCCCACATTTGGACTAGTCGATTTGAAAGTTGAGTTTATTGCGATTATTGATAAAGTGTATTAAATGTGTAGGCACAGATTACTCGTAGATATTTCAGGTGCAATAAAAAAAATCCGAGTAGATCAAGAATAGATGATCAGATACTTGGCAAATTGAATCTCAAAAAATCAAGGGCGGTCAGATGCTTGGAAAATGAGAAAGACATGAAAGCAAAACTTAGTACGAAAAGTCCTAGAGGAGGAGGATCTTTTTGGCATGTAAGTTCGAGTAAAGTTGAGAGTTGACTGCACTTGTATAAAAAATTACTTATGAGACTCACGACCTGGACCTTAGAAATGGTTTGAGTCAATGATCCAATCGACTGAAAGCACCTTTTAATCAACTGAGACTTGAGTTATTGGTCGAAAAAGAATAGAATGTTTGTATTTGTCTCAGTTTGAAAAAAGTAGTCACTTAATCAATTGACTAGTGCTTTACCAGTCGACTGATAGTGGATTTATTCGACTAAGAATGCTTTGTTAAAAGGTTGATGATCTCAAAGCTTCTACAAACTAAAGAATGCTTACTTAGTTACAAGATTGATGATCTCCACGCTTCTACAAGTCTAGCCGACAACTGATGGAAGATTAAGTAGATTGAAAAACAGCAAAGAAATGATTATTTTGCTACAACAATTTTTGATCTAAAAGCTTCAACAAGTTCAGTTGACTAATAGCAAACTCCATCAATTGGAACTACCGTTAAAGGTGGTATGAACATGACAACGGTCAACTAGACGCTTGATGCAGTCAACAATGAACTAATGGCACACTTAATCGACTAGAGCAACTGCTACAATTGGTATGAACACAATTTAACAATCGATTAAAAGCTTAGCACAGTCAACTATAATCACACTTAGGGGTGCGCAAAAGTTCAGTTGAACCGATTGAACCAACCAAAATCGAAAGTTCGGTTATATTTATTTGAAAATTCAGTTTTATTTTTAAAGATATTGAATTTTTCGATTAATTCAGTTCAGTTTCGGGTTTTGGGCTAAGAAAATCGATTTAACAAGTAAATTGAACTGGAATTAATCAATAGACTAATTAAATGTATCAGTCAACTGATTAACTCCAATTGACTAATAAACTCTAATCGACTGATGATTATCTCCAATCGACTGGTAGTACAGTAAGCTAATGTGTATTACCAATCAACTGAGTATTCCAAACCGCAACTTTAAAATTGCAATTTCGCAATTTTATTCCCAAATCCACCTCTGATTTTTCCGACTCGCGTCTCCCTGCTCCTACCCCTAACCTCTCCATCTTCAGGCCTCCGGACTGACACCCTCTACATTTCGACACCCCTCTGGCCCTCTTTCCAACGACCAACGGTGACCAATCTCCATCTCCTTTCCTGCAGGAGTGGCACAATGGCAGTCGACAGTGGCGCATCCGTCAAAGTTTAATTAGCTTTCGACCCTCCTTCGATCCTTCCACTTGCAGCTTCCTCTCCCTCGTTCCTCATCACAGTAGCACGTTCTTCTCAACCCTCACATAAAGGTCAATTTATGATTATAAAAATTTAATGATAATCATGGTTCATGAATGTTAAATATTTAGATTGTTTAATATTGTATCATGATTCTAATTTGTTGATATAATTTTATGTATATATTTTAATGAAAATTATATATTTATTTTTGTAGATGTCAATGCAATGAGATATTTCAAATATGAATGTTAATAATAATTGTTCAATGTCATAATTTGGACCTTCAGTGGGTATAAAAATACCTGTGGATTCTAAAGGAAAAGTAAACAAACGAAAAACAATAAAATCAAAAAGTGAGGTATGGAATTATTTCACGAAGTTTACTAATGATGCTAATGAGATTAAAGCAAAATGCAAATATTGTGATAAGCACTTTTTTTGTGATCCATACAAGAATGGAACAACAAACTTGAGAACTCATATGTCCTCGTGGAAAAAACATCCTTATGGTATTGAAACAATTCAAACACAAATGAATTTTCAATTAGGTGCAAGATAGGATAAGGGGTCTCTAATTTCTTGAAAATTTGATCGGGATACATTTATAAAAACATTAGCTAGAATGATTATAATGGATGAATTGCCTTTAAAATTTGTAGAAGGAATTTATAGAAGGAGAAAGGTTTAGAGCATTTATGACTATGGTATGTCCAAAGGTTAGAATTCCTTCGAGATGGACAATTGTATAAAATTGTATTGAATTGTATAAAATGAAAGGGAAAATTTGAAAAGTCTATTACATGATTCACTACAAAGAGTTTCTTTGACTTCTGGTACATGGACATCGATTCAAAAAATCAACTATGTGTGTTTGACAACTCATTTTATAAGCATTAGCAGTTACATAAAGAATTCCAAATTTTTATCCAATTACAAGGCATAAAAGCGAGGCAATCAGTATTGAAAATTACTTGACAGGTTGGGTAATTAATAGAATCTTCCCTATTACCATTGATAATACAAGTTCAAATGGTGTCGCTATCATTAGTTTCAAAAAAATACGACTAACTGGGATTCCACTATTTTTAAAAAAAATTCAGTCATACAATCAACTTGATTGTTGTTGAAGACTTGAAAGATATAAATTCATCTGTAATGAGAATTAAGAATGCGATTAAATATATTAAGCAATACATCTAGATTAAGTAAGTTCAAAGAATGTGTAGAAATTAAAAAAATTAAAAACACGAACTCATTATGTGATGCAGGGGCATCTGACATACAAAGTATACATTTGCCTCTCTACACTGGTGTGTCGCATTCCAAGCCTCAACAAGAAAAAAATGCGTCATCTAAAGACTCCCATAGCCTGCCCGTGTACCCCTCCACAAACGTGTTCCTTTCTGAGACTTGACAAGGATCTCCAATGGAAACCACACTTGCTCGTGGTTCCCACCACGGTCGTGGTTCCCACCACGGTCGTGGTTCCCACCACGGTCGTGGTTCCCACCACGGTCGTGGTTCCCACCACGGTCGTGGTTCTCACCATAACATGCACGTGGCCTAATCCACAAGTGTGGTCCAGGCTATTGAGGGATGAGAGATTATCCAGTGGGAACCACAGTTTACTCATGGTCCCAACCACAACGACGGTTCTCACCATGGCCATGACCATAGTGTATCGCCGCTACAGCGGATATTTTAGGATTTTGACTTTTTCTATTTAATTTTTTTTTTTGCTTTTTCTATTTAGTTTTAAATTTTTTCTTGTTTATTCGAATTTTTCTCCTTCTCTAGAATATTTAAACATAAGCTAAGGCTCTTGTAAGACATTCAATGATTGTTTGGTTAATAATATTTTTTTTCATTTAAACCTAGAGATGGATCCTCTTTGTTTGCAAATTCCCTCCTTCGATTCTCTCTGCCTCTCTCTCTTCTAACTCCGCACGTGGAAGGATTCACCATCTCGCTACCCCATCTGCATCAGTTGGTATCAGAGCTCTAGATCCATGGAGAGACGACGAGGACATAATCATGGTTGTGATAGATAGGTTCCGACGGAGGAAGTCGCAGGATCGAAGTACCCACGAGCTCTTCTAGAAACTATAGAGACAAGTCACGGCACTAAGATAGCGCATGGCTGCGCGAGATTTGAAAGATCGTGAGGTATTAGATCGACGTTGTACCTCGAGTTTTGAAAACATATCATCAGGATCACTGTGCACCCTACAAGCAGAAAATTTTATTGATTAGATTAACAAAGTTAAATGAATTTTTTATTTTAAAGAAGTCCTCGATCGTGTCAAAGTAAAACAAGTCAGCATTAAATTCAAGGGTTGAGCTTCGACTTGGTGGGAACCAAGGTTTAAAATCTCGACTCGTATCGGAATTTCGGTCTACAACCGGAATGATACGGTTTCGGTATCGTATCGTCCCTGCTGATACTATTTCAGTTTTTTTTTTAAACATTAATATTAATTATTTGATTTTTTTTTTAAATTTTAGTTAATTTTTAAAAAAGAATTTAAGATTTAATTTTACCTAAATTATAAATTCGAATTTAGAATTTTAATTAAAATATCTTTTATTTTTTATTTTTTATTTAATATATAAATTAATTAATAATTTATTTAATTAAACTTTACAGTTTAATATATATATATATATATATATATATATATATATATAGAAATTTCACCGCGACCGCGATCGCTATTTCAGTATTTTTTTTTTAAACATTAATATTAATTATTTGATTTTTTTTAATTTTAGTTAATTTTTAAAAAAGAATTTAAGATTTAATTTTACCTAAATTATAAATTCGAATTTAGAATTTTAATTAAAATATCTTTTATTTTTTATTTTTTATTTAATATATAAATTAATTAATAATTTATTTAATTAAATTTTACAGTTTAATATATATATATATATAGAAATTTCACCGCGATTGCGATTGCGGTTTCTCACCGCGATCGCGTTGTCCGATCGCACTGCGCGATCGCCTCTGCATCGTCGCCGCCGCCTTCTTCCGGTACCGCGCCTCTGCGTCGTCGCCACCGCCTCCTTCCGGTTTCGGTTGCTCATCGGAACGAAATTTTTCGCCAATTTCGTCCGAAACGGCTCGGCATTTAAAACCTTTGTAGGAACAACTCAAATGCTCACATAAGATACAAGGCTAGACTAAAATTACGAATTAAGACAGGATGAAAAAGAAAATGAAATGTGACTTCCTTTTGACTATACGCAATCATTATTTCAACATCTTTATACCTTGAGCCAGGGCACCTAATCTGTTGACGAATACACAGAGAAGTTTTACCAACTAATTGCTTGGAATGATCTATACAATACGGAAGAGCAATGGGTGGCACATTACTTGGGAGGTTTGTGACAAACCTTCAAAGATAGCCTCAGTTTGCATTCTCTTTGGACCATTTCAGATGCTTATCAGTGTGCGTTGGTGCTTAAGAAGCAACAAAATCAGAAGCTCACAATTTGAATCGATTAGAGCAATCGACCAATTCGACCCCAAGAGTCTCATTCTACCCGATCGACACCACAGATTCGTTGTGGTGCACCAGAACACAAGCCTACTGAATGCAAAAGATTCACCGGCCAAAAGGGGAAAAATATGCTAATTAAAGAAGACCTAGAAGACGATGAGACGGTTAATGATCCAGTATATGACGAAGGCGACAATGACAAGATACTTTATGAAGACGGCCACGAGATATTGGTTATTCAAAAGACTCTTCTCGCTCCCAAGGACAACGCTAGGAATGATTGATTGAGGATAAATATTTTTCACACCGCATGCACCATTGTAGATAAGATATGCAAGATGATCATTGATAGTGGCAGTTGTAAAAATGTGGTGTTTAGGGAGTCGTGCATAAATTACAATTGAAGACAGACCGTCACCCGAAGGCGTACAAGTTATCATGGCTAAACAAAGAGAACGATATAACCGTTGATCGTGATGTCTCATTTCTTTTTCCATCAACAGCAGGTTATTTCGATAAAGCATAGTGTGACGTAGTGGCAATGGATGCATGTCACGTATTGTTGGGACGACCTTGGCAGTACGATTGCAATACTATCCACGATGAGCGAAAGAACACTTATACCTTTCATATTAAAGGGAAAAAGATTATGTTGCACCCTGACAAAAGGATCCCCCTCTCGCACCAATATCTTCTAACTCTACTCTCCCGTTCATGTCCAAGTTTTTAGATATGGTAGCACAAGAAAAAGTCGTTTGTGCATTACTACCTCGCTCGAGCAACACAACGAACTCCGGATCAGATTTGCCAACGAAAATACAACACATACTTAAGGAGTTTATAGATTTGATGTCGACAAATCTTCCCCCAAGACTACCACCTATAAGAGACATCCAGCACCAAATTGATCATATCCCAAGGTCAAGTTTACCTAATCGGCCAACTCGTCGTCTTTGCCCAAGGAGGCCAAGGAGGCCAAGGAGTTACGACGACGGATGGTGGAGCTCTTAGACCAAGGATACCTCCAAGAGAGTATGAGTCCTTAAATCGTTCCTGCCCTACTTGTTCCGAAGAAAGACGAATCATGGTGAATGCACGTGGATAGCCAAGCTATCAACAAGATCACCATGAAATACAGATTTTCAATTCCCCGATTAGATGATATGTTGGATCAACTAGCTGATTCAAAAGTCTTTTCCAAAATAGACCTCAAGAGTGGCTATCATCAGATTCGGATCAAGCCAAGTGATGAATGGAAGATAGCGTTCAAGACGTAACATGGATTATATGAATGGATGGTCATGCCTTTTGAATTATCCAACCTACGAGCACTTTCATGAAATTCATGCACCAGATACTACGACCGTTTATGAGCAATTTATTGTGGTTTACTTCGACGATATTCTTGTTTATAGCCCGACTTGGTCATTGCATTTCGATTACCTACGAGTGATTTTTTTAAAAATTGAGGTTGGAGCAGTTATTTATCAACCGGAAGAAATGTTCTTTCTTTTCCACATCAGTGACTTTTCTCGGATTTATTATCTCCACGGAGAACATACATATGAATCCATCAAAAATAGACGCTACCTTAGAGTGGCTAGCACCACGGACTTTGCACGACATTCGAAGTTTTTATGAGTTAGTTTCTTTCTATCGTTGATTTATCTGACTTTAGCACTTTGACAGTTCTTATTACCGAGTATCTAAAAGGGAAAGAATTCAAGTGGTCTGAAGAAGCCGAGGCTAGCTTTCAGTTAATCAAGTAGAAAATGGACAAAGCTCCAATCCTAGCACTTCCTGATTTCGAGAAGATGTTCAAGGTACATTATAACGTATCAGGCATCAATATTGGAGTTCTTAGTCATTGCTTTCTTGTGAGAAGTTATCAAACTCTAAACAAAATTTTCTACTTGATGTCAAATTCTATGCTATCATCTAGTCCTTGAAACATTAGCGACACTATCTCATAACGAAAATTCATCATCTTTATGAACCATAAGGCTTTAAAGTACAACAATGGACAATACAAGTTGAGTAGGCGGCATGCTAAATGGGCGACTTATTTGCAGGACCTTGAATCGTGTAGTGAATGCTTTAAGTCGACGATCTTCCTTACTTACCACTATGCAAGCAAGAGTTACAGAATTTGAATCTTTTACGAAGCTATATACAACGGACCCATCCTTTTGTAGGATCTTTCAAGAAGTAACAGAAGGCCTTCGGCATGACTTTGTGATACATGACTTCCTATTTCGAGAGTTGCAACTGTGTATTCCAGACTGCTCTTTAAGGCAACAGATTTTAAGAGAATTGCATAACAAGGAACATTACGAACACAATAAGACATTAGCCCTCATATCATCTAATTTCTACTGGCCTAAGTTGAGAAATAATGTAGCATATTTTGTAGACAGATGTCATGTGTTCCAACGAGCTAAGGGGACCCTCACTAATGTTGGTTGATATACTTCTTTACCAATTCCCGAAGCTCAGTGGATTGACGTCGGCATGGATTTCAAATTCTACATCCAGAGGACCTCAAATTCTATCTTGGTAGTGGTGGACAGGTTCTCTAGGATGACATACTTTGTGACTTGCAAAAAAACTATGGATACAGTACGAATTGTGCATCGATATTTCAGAGAGGTGGTTCAATTACATGGCATTCCACATTCTATTATCTCATCCAAACACCAAGTTCATTAGAAAATTTTGGAAGAACTTATGGAGTAAAATGGGGTAAATTTCAGTAGTGTCTATCACCCACAAACAGATGGACAAACCAAAGTGGTTAATCAAAGTTTAGGCAACTTATTAAGGTGTCTAGTGGGCTTTAAGCCGAAACAGTGAGATTTGACTTTGCCTCAAGTGAAGTTCGCTTATAATAGGTCACAGAATAGGACCATCAAGCTTATCCCTTTTAAGATAATTTATGGACGGAACCCATCTAGTATACTAGATTTAGCCTCCATCCCATACGTCAAGCAGCATAACCCTAAGGCAGAGGAAATGACCGAACACCTTCAGGGTATCCATGAGTAAGTCAAGCAAGCTATCAAGATAAGTAACACCAAGTACAAGGAGCAAGTTGATCATCATGATCGTCAGGTATTTTTCGATGTTGGAGATTTACTATGGGATGTATTAATCCGTGATCACTTCCCTGTTGGAGAATACAACAAGATGGAGGGAAAGAGTAAGTCTTGTGAAATTCTACAAAAGATCAATAACAACGCTTACCGATTGCATCTCCCCGGCCACCTAACGACCTCCAATACGTTCAATGTCAAACACTTAGTCCTTATGCAACAAAAGGTGATGACTCCACCCTAAATTCGAGGTCGACTTCTTTGCAACCCCGGGAGTCTAATACAGGGGCATCTAACATGCAAAATCTACCTTTGCCTATCTACACAGGTGTGTCACATTCCGAACCTCAACAAGAAGAAAATGCGTCATCCAAAGGCTCCCATGGCTTGCCCGTCATCCAAAGGAGGGAAGACGACGAGCGGCGAGCGATGGTCGACGAGCGGCAATAGCAATGGCGAGCGGTCGTGGCGGCGGCGATGGCGATGGCGGACGATCGGTTAGAGCGAGTGGCGACCAACAAGCGGCGAGTCAGCGGCCGACGGCGGCGACAACCGAGGGAGCGGCGGTCGGCGACAATGGCGATGGCAATCGCACTACCCCTTACCAAACGTAGCCTTAGAGCTAGCGATGGACCATCATATGAGACTCGCATGGCCCAACGCAATTTGAACTTTACGCCAAAAATCCTTCAGGGATTCTTGGAATGTTAGTCGTCGACTAATACTTTTGTTTTCTATCCCTCTTTAGAATTAGAAGAACTTTTCCCCCCTCCATTTGATCAATTCAACATGAATACCATACATTAACATTTTTTTATCATCACCTGCGTAACGAATGCAAGAATCTATTTTCGACCAATGCATTGTCCGCCCCTGACAATGTCCTCTATAAGATCATTATCGGGTGTATTCTACCTATAGTCACTCGCAGATTGACTTTAGTACGTCCTCACTTGTTCATAATGTATGCCTCTCGTCATCGTTTAGAAATAAATATTGCATTAAATGTCTTTTATTGCATTGTCCATTTCATGACTCTTGTTCAAGACAAGGTTCACATGCCTTTAGAGAATGTTATTACTGCATGACTCGCATCGTTAGGGATCAATATCTCTAAGGGTGTCTTAAAGTCGATGATAGGCACATATGATCGAATCACATTGCAAAGCTTCTCACTGGCTGACATGAAAAAGGATTTCGACAGAATGGAGTGGGAGAATAGACACTAACAGGGTGAGAAGGTCGAGGAAGGATGGGGACTCCAGGCCCAAGAGGAACCTCTTATGTTCATTTTGCATGCCTTGAGTCACTCTTTGAGTAGTTTTACGAGATTATTGACACTCGGCTTAAAGAGCTCAATATAGAATACTCTGTTTATGACTCTCGGATAGCCCAAATGCAATCTTAATTCTAAACTTTCGAGTAACGTATGCTCGACAACTACGAGATGCTACAAGCTTTAACTCAGGGTCAGCAGTTGCCACCTGGTCCACCTCCTCCATCACCTTAGGCTCCAGCTAATGATGATGATGTCGATTGGTAGTTTAGTATTTTGTTTGATGGATTTTATATAAGACTACTATTAAGTGAATTAGCTTAACAACAATGTAATTTAAGTTTTGACTAAAGTGTATATCATTTCGATGTTGCTATTCAATTGTGAGTTGGAATATGTGTGTTCAGTGTTCTTATTTGATAAGTTATTTGTCGTCTCTTTTTGTGTGGAGTGAATGATTTTAGCCTATAGGCTATAGGGGGAGTTCTATGTTTGCTCTCCTTTTTAATATTTGTCAAGGGGAAGATATAGATAATTTAAATTTGCATGATAATGTTGATGATATGATTGTATAATATTAAAAATATTGTTAGAAAGCCTAAACTTAAATAGGTTGTCAAACTTAAAACATAGAGAAATTGTTGCTTTGTTGGTGCAATCATTCAGACTCCAGAGTCAATCATCAAATGAAGTTTTGATGTATATCAGTTAACTAACAAATGGAATCAATCAACTAATATTATTCATCAATCGACTGATTTTTCAAAACTCGATTTTTTCATTTTTTGACCAAATTAACCGATTCGATTTCAATTTGATGAATTCAATTTTATAGAAAAGTTTGATCGGTTCGGTTGATTCGGTTTCGGTTTAATTGGCTCGGTTAAAAACCGATTGCACAGCCCTATTCACACTAGAAAATTTAAATGAAGGATCATTGATGGCTTATAAATATGGGTAAATAAGAAACAAAAAGTCTATTGAAAAATGCTCATAGTCTTCCTTTTGTCTTAGCTATCTTGTGATTTCCACTTGTTCTCTTTTTGTCTTTCCTATGCGTCAAGTGTTGTTTTGTAAGACGAGATTATAAACGGTTTCTCCACCTCCATAAGGTGTCTAGTGGTCCTCAAGAAGTGACTCATCCAAGAGTAATGGGCTATGGAATAGAAGTTGAAGATTCCGATACACAGTTTTCCATTTCGGTGTTCCTCTTTATCTTTGTCTTGTATTTTGTACTTATGTTTGCTATGTACCGACAATAATTATAGATGAACAAACATTCATCTATTCACACACGCCCTCTATCCACACTTTTTAATGCAACATAAGGTAGTGTACTAATTGATTGAGGGATCGATTTGAAGACAAATGAGCATTTTAATATATGTTCCAACTTGCTCGACGACCAATAAATATTTCAATTAAGCAATGTGAAACTATTACAAATATACAAATCAAACGAGAAAAAGAAAGAGTCAAGAAAACTTGATTATCAATGATAAAATAAGATAAAATTTATTTAAATATAGATGATGACATAGTAGGAGATAAAGTTCAATGGAATAAAAGGATCCATATAGCCGACCCCACCTAGTGGAATAAGACATTGTTGATTGTTTGTTGGTTACAACTTGCTAGAGCCTAGGACCATGATTACATTCCACAATATGAATAACAATCAATCGACTTAATCATAACTACTACACAAGAATGCTTAGCTTATCCAGAACAATCACTATCATGCTTTCCTTTATATCAATCCTTCTTTCAAGAAAATTCAAATTGGAATAACTGCATAACCAAGTATCATCACAAGTTCAACTCATAATTAGAAAGTCATTATTCAGAATGAAAAGGAGTTGTCAAAGTTTAGCTGAGTAAAAAAGTTACTGAACCAACACATCCCAACCCAATTGAACTGATGGAATGGCTATAACAAGATTAGACAAGTATAAAAGAAATTAAGAGAGAAGACAGTAAAAGAAGAGTGAAAAGGTTTGAAATTTTACAATATCTATTGTTCTATAGATGACGTAGTGCATGCAAGAGAGAAACAAATTTAGACAGTGTATGTGGAAAAAATCTAAGTGTAGTTATGTTTTAAGTCAGAATGTAAATGCACAAAAAAGATATCTGAGATAAGATAAAATGAAACTAGTGATTGGCAGTAAACAATCGCTCACCTCAGATTTTGGTTCACAATCATTGTCAGAGGCTGATGTTAGTTCATTATCTGAACCATCAAGAAGCATTTCAAAAGAGTCATTTTCATCATCCTCATCACTGTAGTCCTCAGCATTCACATCTGCCCCTGGTTCAATATGCTCCTTTGACTCAATGCTATTATCATCTTTTCCATGTTTCACAGCATCAAGACCTTCCTTCCCTTTCTCTCCTTGATGAATATTGTCATCTTTTGTCTTTTCCTCGTGTTCATTGATTATGTCTTCTGGATCATTTTCTTCTATAATTATTACTTCCACTTTCCTCAGTTCTTTTTCCTTTTTTAGAAGGTCAACCATCTTTGTATTTTACTTTCACTTCAGTATGGCATCTTCATTCCAGTAGTTTATCCTTATTTTACCTAAAAAAATTTCCACCACTACAAAATACAAAATGATACATTAATAACTCCTAGACCAAGTTATAGATATCAGAACTATGTTCCTACCAACGGACCGTTTCCATAATATACCAGAAACCTAGATTAGAAAAAAAACAAAAATCTCAAGGCATTATTCATAAGCATATAGTTATGACATATTGTTGCAGTTTCACTATGCACAAATATAAACTTTGATCAAAGTAACATTAAGCACAATACAGTAAAAAAATCATGCAGAACATAACATGAAAAAACTCAATTAATGAGTTAACTTATCCAAACTGCATCAAGAGAAACAGTGTAATATTCTAAATTTCCATACATTTAAGAATCAAATATTATATTTATGTAAACATTTAATATATATATTTAATATTATGTAAATTTAAGCATCACTAATGATGCACGTAGCTTCCCCAAAATAAAAATCTACCGTCAATAAATATACATGCAACTTTGCCATTCTTACTAACTATATTTGCTTCTGGTATTCTTATTGCTCTTAATGAAGAGAAAAATAAAAATAAAATAAAATGAAAAAGAATCAAGCAAATGGGAGGAACACTGTGCGACTATATAAGATCAATTAAAAATTGTTATGAGGTTAGGGAACAATCTTTTGTGTCCATAGCTTTTTAAACATTTAGGAATACATGTATATGCGAGAAAAAAAAGATACACGCAATCATTTCTTTTTATTTCAATTTCATATTATTCTTCATGCAATCACTTGCTCATTGAATAGAAGACTAAGACACGCCTCATGTAATAACACATACTCCTAAGATAGCTTATCAGCTTCTACTCTCAGACTTTAGTACCTGTCAGATATAATACCAATGAGATTACTTAAATGCAAAAATGACAAATCATGGACTCAATGATAGAAATGCTAATCTAATTAATCATGTTAAGTATTTATACAACAAAGTGACAAGATTTCTAAAGATTGGTGATTAGCAAATACTTCCAATTGTGCTGTAGATATTATTATTCTCAAGGAATCCATTGAAGTCCAAAATGTTGAAAGAATAATAAACTAGACCGAAAAGGTGCTAATTCTAATTAGAGAGTATTTCAAAGTTACTATCATTAGTACAGTATAAGTGAAGGTAACATAAAAGAAATTTTGGGATACAACAGAATATAACAAACTAGATAACAAATGACTGGTACAAAAAAATAAACCTTATCTAGATCAAGGTTGAGCAATGGTTCCCCACTTTCGCCCTACATCTTCATTTTATGTATTGAAAAGCTTTCCCAAATCTTAAAGAGAGAGTTGGAGAATGGCATGGCATTAAGCTTAGGAAATGTTGCCATGCTATTTCTCACCTCTTTCACTGACAATCTAATTTTTTTGGCCAAGGCTACAGAGACCCAAATGAACATCATTGTTAAGGTGCTCGGTCTATTTTCTGCAGCAACCCAGCAGAAGTTGGGAAAGAATAACTCGTCAATCCTCTTCTCTATAAATGCCTCACTTCCAATCCAGTAAAGAATCAAAGTGTCTTCCGGTTTCAAAGCTACTGATTGCATTGGTAAATATCTAGGGTTCAAACTGGTTGCTGGCAGGAAGACTAAGGAACATTTCTTGGGACTCATTAAAATTGAAAAAATCAAAGAAGAAACTCTCAGATAAGGATTGGGTGTACACTTTCAATGGCAGATCGCATCAAACACAAGCAGACCTTACTGCTATTCTGACTTATCACTTGCAGGTGTTCAAATTTCCTACATATGCATTTGATGAATTGGAGAAAACAAGATTGTTTATCTGGGATAACTCATGTGCAAGAAGGAAAATATATCTAGTGCGGTGGGATGAACTTGCTATGCCAAAAATATTAGGCAGAATGGGGATTCAGAAAGTAGAAACAGTGAACTAGTCTCTTCTTGGCAAACTATGTGCAATTATTTTTTCCAGCGCAAAACCTCTATGGGCAAAACTCTTTGAGGGTAAATATAGGCAAGCAGGTCATAACAAGCTTTCTTATACTTACAAGGCATCTGATTCTCATGTATGGCAAGCAATATGCCAAACATGGCCTTGTATTAAAGATGGATTTTGCTTCAAGGTGAAGTATGGGCATCATTCCAACCTTTGGTGGGACATCTGAATGAATACATAGCAAAATTTGGATAACTTCTGTACTTCATTCGTAATGCCTTGCAGCTTGATGAGTGGCCAAAGCTTCTTCAAGTGGTGCTTCATGGAGATTCTAGATTTAGTGTCGGTGTCTTTAGCTGCATTGCTGCAACTTGCATCCTCCCAGTTCCTGGTACCTTGCACTGGAGACAATAAATATGAGTGCTTTCTCGTAATAGTTTAATACCAATATGCCCTATAATTTCTTGATTGATTTTCCCCATCCTCCACATACACCTATCGCCGCTATCTGGAAGAGAATTTGGTACGCCCTAGACCCCTCAAAAGTTTGGTTTTTCTCTAAGAAGATGTTGATCATTCATTGCTAACAGGGACGCAAAGAGTCAAAAGAAACTTAACAGACAAATCTTTGTAAATCTTGCGAGGACCATGATGAATATACCCTACATGTTCTTAGAAACTGCTCACTAGCGAGATCGATGTGGGTCAATTTCTTTGGAACACAATTTCTTTGTCATCATGAGTCACTGGAGCTGACTGAGAACTAACTAATGTCCAAAAAAGATGTTGATTACGGGTATGCCATGAAGTGAATTATTTAGCACTGCCTACTGGAGGCTGTGGCAATGGAGGAACCACAACCTTTTCTCGGGTGGTTTAAACCCTCCTTTCAATCCAAACAAAGCCGTCCTTTGTGCTGCTGCCATCCATCTCGTCTTTCTCACAAAATCTGCCTGAAAAGGAACTGACCTGTTGTTTTCCGCCAAGAGTGGGCGTTCTCAGGCTCAACACAGACGCTTCCTCTCCTCCCTTCAGGACATTATGCGTATCCGATGATGGTTCTGGAAGCAGAACCAGCACGAGTCCAAATGCTTATGCCTCTTGCTCGGAATGTGGACCACAAACACCTCATCTTAGAAGCAATTCCCTACAATCCTACAAGAGTATTCTCAGCTATTCCGACCCGTATAGAGAAAGTATCCTGGATATTGGATAAATTCTCCAAAAGGAGTTGAGCGTGGAAACATCCCATTGTCCACGATGTGCTTACTTCACTGCAGAAGTAAACATCCTGCAACCAGGTTATTTGTTCGTCGCCGCCTCATGGACTCTTTCCTTCTTTATGTATGGGGTTCTCTTCGAGAAGACCCATACATCGATCGATGTTTGTTTAGTTTGTTGAATTGAATAAATGGCCTTCGGACCACCTTCAGACCCAAAAAAAACAAAAAACAAAAATTTGTCTTGCACGAGAGGAAGGAAAAACAAGAGTAAGAAACAACAAGAAAGTTGTGTAAATTGATATCGCACCTTGCTTAGAAATTAACGAGAAATCAAGAGCTCCAAGATCCCAGGAACCACCGCCATGTCGCTGCAGAAAAACAAAATAGAATTCGATGTTCGAGTATGGAGGAATAGCAATTTAATCCAACTTCCCCCCGAATCTTGCTCCTCCGAGACAAATGGAAGACGATCGAGAGAATGTAGGGAACGGATGGATCCGACTTCAACACGGTCCCGGCCGATCTGCGGTGACCGCACGGGCGACCGGCGAGCTAATTTCCCGCGAACTAGGGTTTATTTGTCGTACCCCCGTGCTTTCTCTTTACTATTTTCCGGGTTATATAAAAAAATATATTGAATTGCCACGTTAGCGATCTTCGGCCATACATGGGGAAAATAAATAAATCGAAAAAAATTTAGATAAATAATCTCGATTTTCTTGATTTGTCAAAATTTTACAAATTAAATATCGAATTGTAGATATCTTAAAGTTAAATTAGACATCCTATCTTTGTACCCTAGCTCCGAGGGCTAGATTATATATTTGTTGTCCGTTCAATGTATGATCCATCATCCAATTTGTCGAGATGAGAATGTATAGGAACTCTCTAATCGTACTCGAGCTCTTTGTCATTGTAATTGTCGTAAGCTACGAGCTCGATATCGGTGTTGATTGATCGGATTCCAATCGTAATCCGATCTGATTGCTCGCGCCCGTGATTCGATCGTGATCATGGGTTGTTGTCGATGTCGCGACGAGGACGACGTTGGCGATCAAACGGATTCAAGAATGAACTATAACGTGCTCGACAAAAACACCGTACATTCTAATTTATTGTGCATTCTACGTGATCAAATGATAGATCGAGCATTGCACACGAGTGTAACGAACGACGAATCACGTATGAACCATGTACATGCACACCGCGCAGAACATCAAAACACTATATATTAATATAGTCAACGTAAATACAAAATTATAATAGATATTGCATTAAAAGGGATCAATGAAATATTATAATAGTTTGAAATTACACCATTTTGCAATTCAACATCATCATAGCAAAAACCTCACGAGAAAGTGATGTCAATAGAAATATCCCTGCCCAAGTAGTTGAGTTAATTCGATGGTCAAGCTGAGTGAGAGCCAAGAAGGACCGATCAAGAGCGACAAGTTAATTTAAATCAGCCAGAAGACCATTATATCTCAGTCATAAGCATAGCTCGGTCATATCTTGTTTCGGCCATAAGCATAGCTCAGTCATATCTTGCCTCAGCCATAAGTATAGCTCGCCCATATCTTGTCTCAGTCATAGCTTGTCTCGGTCATATCATGACTCAGTCATAAGTTTGTCTCAGTCATATAATGACTCAGCTTCATGACTCAGTCTCATGTCTCAACTTCATGTCTCAGTCTCATGATTCAGCCTCATGACTCAACTTCATGACTTAGTTTCATGACTCAGCTTCATGTCTCTCTGACCGAAAGACTCTTCTCCAGTCTCCGCTATTAAGTCACGTCTCCATCATAATGAGACCATGCTTTCCAAGATCTCCTCCGAACAGTCACATCTCCATGAGGTCATGCTTCCCAAGATCTCCTCCGAACAGTCACATCTCCATGAGCCCATACTTTCCAAGATCACCTCCAAACAGTCACGTCTTTATCATAATGAGATCATGCCTCTCAAGATCTCCTCCGAGCAGTCACATCTCCATGAGGTCATACTTCCTAAGATCACCTCCGAACAATCATGTCTCCATCATAATGAGGTCATGCCTCCCAAGATCTCCTCCAAACAGTCACATCTCTATCGTAATGAGATCATGCCTCCAAAAATCTCCTCTGTGAAGTCATGCCCCCATCAGGAGCCACGTCGCCAGGTTTCTCTTGCTTCACTGCCTATATAAAGGTAACGAGAGTAGGCATTGGTAATCTCTAATATCTAATCTTCAGTTTCGCCTCTTGAGGCAACTTTCTCCATATTTTCCACATTCTGACTTGGGCGTTGGAAGGGCTTGGCGGAGGTCCCCGTCGGCCCCCCTTTCTCATCCGTTTGTGAGTCTTCTCAAGTTTCGGTACCTACAACTCCGGTGGCAGCATTGCAGCTCGGCGGCATTGCATCTTGGCAGCATTGCAGCTCAACGGCATTGTGTCTCGGCAACATTGTGTATTGGCAGCACTGTGGCTCGGTAGCATTGTGTCTCGGCAGCATTGTGTCTCGGCGGCATTGCATCCCGACAGCATTGCAGCTCGGCTGCATTGTGTCTCGGCAGCATTACATCTCGACAGTATTGCAGCTCGACTGTATTGGGTCTCCGCAGTATTGTGTCTCGACAGTATTATGTCTCGGCAGCATTGTGTCTCGCCATCATTGTGGCTCAACAACATTGTGTCTCGGTAGAATCACCATCCTTGGTTGACTCATCTCTCATCTCAGCGTCTCAGCCGCAACATAAATGATGTCGTCTGTGAGAAACGTTGAAACTGAGATGTTGAGATGAGAGACGTCTTTAATGTCAGATGATCCAAATGTGTCTCTTCCAAGAGCTCTTCTCAAAGCTCTCTCATCCAAAGGAGCTCTTCTTCTCAAAGCTCTCTCATCCGAAGATGTTTCTTCTAAAGATAACTCTTCTCGAGTCATAGCTCTTCTTGAGCTCTTCCCAAGTCAGATATATCTTCCAGAGCTCTTCCAAGATGTCTCTTCCAAAGGAGCTCTTCCAAGATGTCTCTTCCAGAGCTCTTCCCAAGTTACCTCTTCTCAAGCTCTTCCAAAGATAACTCTTCTCAAGTTAGATCTGCCGGAGTTGGGTCTTCACATCCGAGGTAATTCATAAGTCCTCGCACCTCTTTCGGCAAAGCCGTCTTTCACGTCGCATCTCGGATAAGTCGCCTATCATGGCGCATTTCTTCAAGTCGCCTATCACGGTGCATTTTTTTTTAGCAAATGTGCCTATCACAGTGCATCTCGGATAAGCCGCCTATCACGGTGCATTTCTTCAAGTCGCCTATCATAGCACATTTTTTCAACAAAGCTGTCTATCACGGCGATAAGCCGCCTATCACGGCGCATTTTTTCAAGTCACCTATCACAACACATTTTTTCAGCAAAGCCGCCTATCATGGCGCATTTCTTCAAGTCGCTATCACGGTGTATTTTTTCAGCAAAGCCGCCTATCACAACACATTTCTTCAAGTCGCCTATCACGACGTATTTTTTCAGCAAAACTGTCTATCACGGCGCATCTCGGATAAGTCGCCTATCACGATTTGTCATTCCTTGGGGAGTCCCCGCCAGACAAAAATCCGACAGCATCTCCCTTGTACGGGTGACAATACGAAATTTACATACAAGACCCACACTGCCAACTATACATCGGTCAACATGACCGGAACATAAACCACACATACATATCATAAATGGGCCTCAGGCCAACAACCAACGTAAATAAAAGATCTACAATATCTAGACTTGCCCCTTCTGCCATATGAGCAGGAATACTCAACCAAACTAACCGAATAGAAGTCCATAAGGACATAACAAATATCACCCAAAACATCCACAAGTACATAATCAAAACACAAATCCTAAACATGTCTTCTAGTCAAAAACCGAAACCATAAATCCAATAACAAAAAAAACATCATGACGAGGGGGTTTGGCAGCTGGACTCTCCTGGTAGTTTTATCCTAAAATAAATATAAAGCAACGACATAAGTTCAATGAACTCATCGGATAATAGTCGATATGCATAGTAAGATATAACTAAAAATAATAATCATGCTCATACAGTCTCCTGATCAATCATAGCAAAAGTGCAAGGAAAAGCTGTGAAAAGACTGTACATACCTGAATCTCCTATCCTGACATAGGAGTATGAGTCATACTAGCAGAAATAAGGTCATCAGACCAAGTATATAATGTATCCTGTATGCAAGTCATGTTAGGGCAATCTCTTGCCGTAATATGGTTTTGATGGTGTGGCAAAGGGTTTAAGTTAGTTTGATATGTTGATGTGATATGTGCGTTGAAGTCGTGCAGGACTTAGTAATTCGCACATGGAGCCGTGGCGAGTTTCACATCTCATGACTCGTGCCTTGAGTCGGTGAAGGATAGCTTTGCGGAAGCCGTGCGCTTGGAGCATCCGAGGGACCGCCGGACGAGAAGCTTGGAGTGAAGCCGGAGGAAGTAGACTTCGAGGCAAGAGACGCGAAGGAGCATTGTAGAGCCGTCGCTGATCGCCAGGCGTGGCCGAGAACGAAGAGAACTTCAAGGCGAGGACTCCGAGAAATGAGGGTGGCGATTGTAACCCGGGAAGGGTAGCTCTTAGGTGAAACTTGGTCGTTTGGCCCAAGTGTCGGATGGGTTTTCGACACTACCGATCGCCATGTCATGGCGGCGATCGCCTCCAGTGAGTTTGGATCGTATACGATCGATCGGATTGGCGGCCGATCGGCGCCATCGCCATACGTCGGGCGATCATTGCAAGACCATCGATCACGAAAGCGGCAATCGGTAGTCAATAAGGGTTCGACCCAGACCGTTCGTAGCCGATCGCGGCGACTGGAGGCGGAGATCGTGATGAGGTCCATCGGGCCGCCAAGAGTTCCGCTGGACTCGGTCGGGATCCGACGTGTTCGGAGGTCGTTGTAGTGGCGATGGCGTAGCCTCTCTATAAAAAGAGAGGGTGTGAGCCTTTGAGAGGCTAATGCTCATACTCCAAACGATCTTCCTAGTGCCCCACAAGCTCTAAACTCTTCTTACTTGTCTTTACTTCAATCCTATTGTAAGAAGAGTGATCTTGGTTGTAAAGGTTACCTCCACCTAGCTTGGTGCAAAGGAGAGACCATTTAGTGGATTGGTTTAACGGAGTGATTCACCGAGGACGAATCAGGGACCGTGGATTAGCGGCATAGCCGTGAACCACGTTATACCATCGTGTTAGCGTTTGTTTTATTGTTTGTCTTTTGCTTTGTATTTGTATATTCCGCTTGCGCTAATCTTTTGTAGACGAGCAATTTACGACGTCCAACGTACGAGGGCTATTCACCCCCCTCTAGTCGGCCATACCGATCCCCTACAAGTGGTATCAGAGCCGAGGAAAGCTTGTCGAGGACTAACCGCCGCAACAAGCCCTACATCAAAAATGACCGGCTCCAACATCCATCCTCCGAAGTTTGAAGGAGAATTCGCTTGGTGGAAGAAGCGAATGGAGGTATTTTTCGAAACGGATTTTGATATAATGATTACAATGGAATCCGGTTTCGTTTTGCCTAGGGATGAAGAGGAAGCCAATAGAAATCTAGGTGGACCAAGAGGCAAAGAGAGGAGCACCTTGCAAACTCCAAAGCCAAGCACCATCTCTACAATGTGCTCCCTCAACAAGAGATCAACCGGATCGGAGAATGTGCTAGCGCCAAAGAGATGTGGGAGAAGCTTATAGAACTCCATGAAGGCACATCCGAGGCCAAGCTAGCAAGGAGAGACCTCCTCCGCTCCCAACTATCCAATATAAAACTAGAAAAGGGAGAAAAGGTAACCTCACTACACTCTAGGTTTAAAGAAATTTTAATTGGGCTAACAAGTGTAGGTGAGAAGCTATCAAACCGGGATATGGTAATGAAGGCCATAGATGCCTTTCCCCGGTCCTCAAAATGGAGCTCCATGGTGGACTCATTTTATATCTCCAAGAACCTAGAAGTGAGCACCTTGGAGGAATTCTTTTCAACCATGGAACTCCACGAAACTAGGCTTGAGGGAATACAAGAGGAGCCTAAAATTCAACCCTCAAGAGGAGTAGCATTATTGGCAAGTAAGGGGAAGAAGAAGATGGAAATCACCTCCTCCTCCGATGACGAAGCATCTTCCTCCTCCTCCATGGATAGCACCGAAGAAGCCTACATGGTAAGGAGGGTAAGGCGAGCATTTAAGAATTTTAGATTTGATAAATCAAATGATAGGATGAGAAGACCAAGGGGGAAGGTCATATGCTACAATTGCCAAGGAGAAGGGCACATAAGGGACAATTGTCCTCTCCTAAACAAGAGCAAGGAAGAAAGGAAAAAGAAAGAACAAAAGAAGAAGAAAAAGGGGAGCAAGAAAAAGAAGGAAGAGGAGAAGAAGACAAAGGAGAAGGGAAAGGCTAAGGCTCTCAAGGCAAGGACTTGGGATGATCCATCCTCATCCTCCTCCTCATCATCGGATGAGGAGAATGCCTTTGTCACCAATTTGGCCTTGATGGCCTTTGATGACTTGGATTGATCTTCATCCGAAAATAAAGGATCAAGCTCAAATGGGGAGAGCTCAAATGAAGGGGGAGCTTCCACATCCTCCTCATCCGAAGAAGAGGACATGGAAACTATGGTAACAAATCTAACTCCTAAGAAAATAGTTTCCATGGTTTCTAGTTTAACTAAGGATTTATTTAGAGCTAAGAAGAAAAACAAAAGCATGCTAGATCAAATTAAGGACCTAGAAAATAAACTAGAAAATGCATGCTTAAATGATAGTATTTCTTCTAGCTCAAATGAAGCATGCTCACATGATTATATGCCTTTAGATGTTAATGATGCATGCATAGAGGAAAATAGGGCATTAAGGGAAAAGGTAGATTATTTAACCAAAGCCCTAGAGAAATTCACTATTGGCTCCAACACATTGAACATGATCTTAGGGAGCCAAAGAGCTAGTTTCAACAAGAAAGGCCTAGGATACAAAGAAAAGAAAAATGAAAAGGCCTACAAATGCCTAATAGCTAGGGGACAAGATAAAAAGAAAGTAATTGCTAGGAAATGGATCCCCAAGGAGTATTTAGTGAACCCAATAGGAAAGAATTTATTTTAGGTTCCAAAATCCATCCTTAAGGGTTAGAAAACCCCTAGGGTAGTCAACCATATGAACTTGACCTATATCATATTTTGGTTGACTTAGGATGACGGGACAACATTTTTTAGATAGTGTTGGGTGATGATAACGTGCCCATAAATAGGTAATAATGCTTAAATCATGATGATTGATGTAATTCCTATGTATGTTTTAAATCATGATTTATGATTTTGATATTTGGCATGTTATCATGAGAAATAGGGTTAAATCATGCTTTAGGTGATAATTTGTTTATTATCATCGTATAATACCTAATGCATGACTATTATTTAATGAATACATGCATTTAATGATCATAATGTGAAATTAAATCATATATGTCATTATGATCATGTAGGTTGTTAGGTTGATACTTAACCATGATAGAATTGCATGAATATATGGGTTAAGTATATACAAATACCCCCTAGGATACATCTCACACTCACAATAGGCTAACTTGATTGCAAACTTAGCATGGGTGAGATATTAGGATGATACAAATGTCCACTAATGCCTATGGCATTTAGATGATCATTTAAAGTATCAAAATAGCAATAATAGACCAATCATGGGGAAGGCTTATGTTTAATTCATAGACATATTGCCCAAAGATCATGGTTGGATATTTCATATGTTTTCAAAACAATTTCTTACCTTAAAATACATGTATTCATGTTTTGAAACAATTGGATGCAAAACTAGGTAGCTAACTTGATACTAGAATGATCAAAAACCTAGTGGTTTTTAGAGCTTTTGGATTTTTGGCAAAAACAAGAAAATATAATGAGTTTTCATGAAAAACTATTTTTCCTTGATAGATATACTTAATAGAAATATGTTCCCTAAATTTCATGATTTTTTGAATTTTTTAGAATTTATAATGCATTTCTGAAATTCGTCCAGAAAATCAAAAATTCGGATTCCTTTGTGCGATCATTGCCCATCGATAGCTAATGATCGTGGTGCTATAGAATCAGAACATTGAAGGCCGAATTCAGTTTGTAAACCTACAACAAGTGGTAGAAATATACTTGATGCCATCAACAAGTGATACCCAATTTTAAATCAACTTGTCATATTTTCCCTCCATTATACTTGATGCCATCAACAAGTGGTACCCAATTTTAAATCAACTTGTCATATTTTCCCTCCATTATACTTGATGCCATGAGCTTATAACTTAGTGTTAATCTTTTTGATAGTGTCAAAGGGGGAGAAATAAGTATGTTTAAGTTAATCACTTTAGGGGGAGAAATATATTTTAGGGGGAGAAATATATGATAGGGGGAGAAAATTTGCATAGAGAGTTTCATGGATTAAGGGGGAATTGCATGTTGTTATATCATGTTTATCTTTACATGCTTTTTTACCTTAGAATTTATATCAAATATTTTTACCTAACTTAAACGGATTGCCACACATCAAAAAGGGGGAGATTGTTAGGGCAATCTCTTGCCGTAATATGGTTTTGATGGTGTGGCAAAGGGTTTAAGTTAGTGTGTGAGGTTGATTTGATATGTGCGTTGAAGTCGTGCAGGACTTAGTAATTCGCACATGGAGCCGTGGCGAGTTTCACATCTCATGACTCGTGCCTTGAGTCGGTGAAGGATAGCTTTGCGAGCCGAGGCGCTTGAGCATCCGAGGGACCCCGGACGAGAAGCTTGGAGTGAAGCCGGAGGAAGTAGACTTCGAGGCAAGAGACGCGAAGGAGCATTGCAGCCGTACCGGATCCGCTGAGGGACGGCGTGGCAGAACGAAGAAACTTCGGGCGAGGACTCCGAGAAATGAGTGAGCGATTGTAACCCGGGAAGGGTAGCTCTGGTGAAACCGACACATGCCATGTCATGGATCGCTTCCGAAGCCGAGTGAGTTCGACCGTATACAATCGATCGGATTGGCTAGCCGATCGCCATACGTAAGGCGATCGCCAAGATTCATCACCGATCGCCGGCAGCGGCCGATCGTCAATAAGGGTTCGACCATGAACCGTTCGTGAGCCGATCGAAGCGACTACGGAGGCGGCGAATGATCGATGAGGTCCATCAGTCGACTGCCAAGAGTTCCGTTGGACTACAACGGTCGGGATCCGACGTGTTCGGAGGTCGTTGTAGTGACGGCAGTCGACTGCCAAGGGCGGCAGTCGACTGATGGCGGCAAACGGGAAGAAGTTAGCCCTCTCTATAAAAAGAGAGGGTGTGAGCCTTTGAGAGGCTAATGCTCATACTCCAAACGATCTTCCTAGTGCCCCACAAGCTCTAAACTCTTCTTACTTGTCTTTACTTCAATCCTATTGTAAGAAGAGTGATCTTGGTTGTAAAGGTTACCTCCACCTAGCTTGGTGCAAAGGAGAGACCATTTAGTGGATTGGTTTAACGGAGTGATTCACCGAGGACGAATCAGGGACCGTGGATTAGCGGCGTAGCCGTGAACCACGTTATACCATCGTGTTAGCGTTTGTTTTATTGTTTGTCTTTTGCTTTGTATTTGTATATTCCGCTTGCGCTAATCTTTTGTAGACGAGCAATTTACGACGTCCAACGTACGAGGGCTATTCACCCCCCTCTAGCCGGCCATACCGATCCCCTACAAGTCAATCATATGCAACAACTAAAATGCAGCAAACACAAACAAATGTCATCCATGCAACATGCATGCGATGCAAATGACATGGTCAATCTTGACGCCAGTCAGCCGCCTCACACGCGATGGTTAAGCCGAGTGGGTAGGGCTATGACAACTGCACTCATGCTCTCCCGAGCGATGAGTGGAAGGGATCGCTTCGAGTACAACTATCCTCCTGCCCCAAACAGAGTGGGGGAGCAAAGCTCTCATCTCCCGGTGTCGTAGACCAGAGAAGGGATCTCTGCCCTCTACCATGCTGCCTCATCGCTACCCATGAGTGGACCAACGGAGCCTGATAGAGCTACTGCACACACCCTCCTGATGTACCACTAACCCATGAGTGACTGTGTGTGCAGAACATGTAACTGGCTGCGGGCTCAACTACAAAGGAATCCCGTTCAGTCAGCATGCAATCATGCAAGATGGTGCATGTCACTAAAGCATGTAACACCAACTAAAATATGTCTCCGAATAATATGCACAACAAATAAGACATATTAACGACCTAAGTAAAACAGGGAAGGTACAACTAAAATCTGATCAAATGCATGTATCAAGTAGGCACAATAACATACAAGGTAGTTAAACATAAAAATTATTGCAAGGTATAACCAACTAAGCATATCAATATGACATTATCTAAAAGATAAGTCAAAATACTCGCCTGTTATAATGCTCCAAACAACGCAATCGTCACGCCCGTGGATCTGCCTCGTAACCGAAACCTGCATACAATATAACTATTGTTAAGCACTAAAATACGATCCACTGTCAAATCGAATCCTAAGCCGATTTCGGACATAAACCAATTAACACAAATGCTTAATAAAATTCCAGTAAACTAGATTGATCTAGTTATCCCATTAACCTAATCAATCCTCCATATTAATCCCTATCAACCATTCACCACTCATGCACAACCTTCACCACTCATGCACAGCCATTCACATCCATAAACGAAACCTCACAACCACTCTACACCTCACACAACGCACTCACAGCCCCTACTCAACTTCACAGCCGACAGATTTAACAACAACAAGGAATGAAGGAGATGGGTCAAGCTTACCTGTTCGATAAATTCCCCCCAAACAGCTTGGTTCGTCGGAACACCCAACGCCAGCCGCTGCCCTAAACTTTCGGGGAAATCCCCTATTCACCGGCCCAAGGTCAACTGCCCAATCACAGATCCAATTCAACCAAAAAAAATCGACACTTACCTATTCCCGACGACCTTCGGCAGAGCACTCCCGTGTCCCCTATTCACCGGCGCAACTCAACACCGGATCCCTTGATCCGACAGAGAAATCATGGCTTCGGCAGAACATGATGCGGACGTCGCCAGCGCAAGCTTCCAACCGCCGATCGCTCGCCGTCGACGTAAACTTCTAGCCGCGCACCGCCACCCTAGCTTGTCCGCAGAGCCCGTCCAAGCCGACGGCCACCGCCTGCCGCAAGGAAGAGGAAAGAGAGGTGGAAGGGGGGGTCGGCGAGAAGCTTCGTGGCAAAGAGGATCGCGAGAGAAAGAACGAGGAAGAGAAGGGTTCAGCGAGAATCGAAGTCACGAGAAGGAGATGTCGGGTGCGACGCGTGAGAAAAATAAAACCAAGGTTCGGTGATGGAATAGGTTAATTAAAGACCGATTGGATTAATTAACCCTAACCCTATATTAGGTTTCCATTAATCCAAAATTCTTTTTATTTTATCCCTGTAAATATTTCTTACAAGCTCTGTTTAATTCCAGAAAAATTCTGGAAAAATTCCTAAAATTCTCCAAAAATCTTGAAATAATTCCCAGGATAATTTTTCCTAAAATTTGGCCATTAAATTTTATATTTTAAATTTTTCATATTTAACATTCTCCCCTACTAATAAAAATTTAGATCCCAAATTTCCTACTCAAATGCATAATGAGTAAGAGATACCACAAGTACTGCAAATATAAATCTCACGCACCTTAAGTAAACAGGTGGGGGTATTGAGCTCTAATCTTTTCCTCAAGCTCCCAAGTAACCTTCTCATCGGTGTGGTGACTCCACCCGACCTTGACAAGTCGCCCAATCTTTTTCCGCAACTGTCGTTCCTTGTGATCCAAAATCTGTACCGGAACCTCTGCATAAGTAGCATTAGGTTGAATGGAACTTGACACGTCTGACAGAATATATGTAGAGTCTGGCACATACTTCCTCAGCATGGACACATGAAACACATCATGAATACCCGTCAAAGATGGTGGTAGTGCTAGGCGGTAAGCGATTGCTCCGATCCTCTCCAAAATCTTGAAAGACCTAATGTACCTTGGAGCTAACTTACCACGGAGGTCAAATCTCTTCACCCCTTTCGTGGGTGAGACTCGCAAGAATACATGGTCACTAACAGAGAACTCCAGAGGTTTCTGTCTCCGATCGGCATAACTCTTCTGACGATCCTGCGCCTCTGCCATCCTACGTCTGATAGTACAGCCGGACCAATGTCTCATCTTTGAGCTCTGGGGTCCTAATCGGACCTCCCCAACCTCCTCCCAGAGGGTGGGTGTACAACACTGTCTACCATACAATGCTTCAAACGGGGTCATTTGGATAGTCGAATGATAGTTGTTGTTGTAGGCAAATTCCACTAATGGCAAGTGGTCCTCCCAGTTGCCCCCGAAATCCATAACACATGACCTCAGCAAATCCTCTAGAGTCTGAATGGTCCGCTCGGTATCCATCCGTCTGCGGATGGAATGCGATTAAAAGCGGTTGTGTGCCTAAGGACTGCTGCAGACTCTGCCAGAATCGAGACGTGAATCGGGGATCTCTATCTGATATAATGCTCAAAGGAACACCATGCAATCTGATGATATCCCGACAATATAACTCTGTCAAACGATCCAAATAGTTGGTCTTCCGAATCGCTAAGAAGTGCGTGGATTTGGTTAGTCGGTCAACGACTACCCAAATCGCATCATGACCTTGATGTGTCCTAGGCAAACCCACCACAAAATCCATGGTAATGTGATCCCACTTCCACTCGGGAATATGAATCCTCTGAAGTAGTCCGGCTGGTCTCTGATGCTCCGCCTTTACCTGTTGACAAACTAGACATCTAGCAACAAAATCTGCGATGTCTTTCCACCAATACAAATGCCTTAAATCTCGATACATGCGGGTTCCGCCTGGGTGGATCACAAATCGATTGGGTGAGACTGAGGTACGCATAATCTGCCCCGGAAATAAATAATACCTTCGTCATCTCAGGTGAACTTAGTTTGCTGTCCAGAGGTTATCTGACTGTCAATGAACTGTAAGTACTGATCACCGACCTGAGCCTCTCGGACTCTCATCCTGATAGATGACTGAACAACCCTGATTACAAGAATGCCCTACTCTGTTGGTCCCTGATCCTCACCTCTACAAAACAACATAATAACCGCTAAGTTCATGCCATATATATGACGACTTACCTCGCAGTTCTTTAAACTGTCATAAGCTTAGGATACGTCTTATTCAATAGCATCGGAATCGCTACGATCCCCAAAATGATGCATCCATATATACTACCCTTCCATCCACACCAGAATGATTAATCAACACTAGCGTAAAAGTCAACCATCATTTGAGCCCTGAAACTAATTTCACAAGCTTCAGACCAAGTAAATTCCATCACTTTCCTGGTCCAACCAGTCAGCGATATAGTACCGCTAGAGCATCCTATCCATATCTATGGTAATAATCAAATCAATACCAGAAAACCACCATCTACGGCGGCCGAGTGCACAACTCCAACTACCACCCTCAACAGTAGCCAAGTTACGCAACTCCAACGACCACAACTGATCCAATCGTGTCCAGAATATATGACTTCCTAAATCCCTAGACGACTAAGTCGTCAATAAGTCTAACAAGATAATCAAAAGTTCATATAATTCATACCAAGTATAAAATTGTCGCTACACACCTGCATTCTCTTTACTCTAGGCTGATGATATAACAATCATCACAACGACAATGATAATTGTATGACACCATGTCACTACAATATCAACACACTAGTCATAAACTAATCATAAAGTATACACAGGTGTTCTATAGTTGATCTAAATAGATTCTCTATCCACAATGAAGGATACTCATTTCCTTCCACAACTACCGCATTCTATCATCGATAATCGATGCATAACCTCAAAGTTTCGTCTCTCTTTTAACAAAGAGTTCCGGATCTTCTCTAGAAGAAATAATAGGACAGATAAATATCCCATCTAACACCTCCTATAATAAGGTAAAACGATCTTTCATCGTCTTGACCAGTATAGGTATATACGTCTTATTCATAACCAAATCACTAATAGTAGGGACTGATATTCTCTGAGGGTTTACTCTTTGTCCTTCAAATTGGTGGCTAGCTGGTCAAATCCTTAGCTTCATAATTCGACATCAGTCGGCTCCTCTAAAGAGTCCGTACTTTTGAAATCATCGTTAAGTTTCGCAAGGTCAATATGTCGTCGACCTCGTCCACGACCCTGAGTAGGGGTAATTTCACCAGGTAGCATTTCCTACTATGAGAAAGTATCTAACAATAACATAATGACAACTTCCTATTACATAAGAAAAGTACAGTAACCACTAAAGACAATACTTTTCCTATAGCTCAGAGATATCCTTCAGCTTGTCTGGTCCCAAAACACGAGAACTCCCAAAAATCCAAGGAAAAAATAATCCTCGAAACACAAAACCCATGAATCCAAAATCACAAACCAATAAAATTGTCACGACTCGGGGGCATATCCGTCATCCAAATGACGGAGGAGCCCCTTAGTGATAATATTCAGAAATACATTGACCAGATCTGGTAAAAACCTTAAAATAATAATAGAAATACCAGTATTTTATTAACTGCATGCATGCATGACTAAACATATATCAATTAAAGTAAAATAGTTTTATGACACCAAATCAAATTGCGACAAAATCCAAGGTACATAAACAAAATGCAATTCCGATAAAGTAAATAAAGCGACATCTCGATGATGCAGTGGGACAAGCACGACAAGGAACTCTCTGAGCGACACGAAGGTAGGTCAATAGGACACGTCCTCCATCAGCTAACCTAGAGGATAAGTGAGGAGGGGGTGAGTACAACCACTCAGTGGATGGATAGACAATAATGCATAATCATAATGCACCTAATGGAAGTCAAAGAAAACAAAGTAGAGTAACCCAACCCTCAGTGTACCAATATCCGTCTGTAACTAACCTGATCAACAATATAACAAATATACCCACAACAGACACAACCACTGCAATCTACAAGCAGTGCACATCCAGATACCACAATAAAGTCTCGTGGCTCTCGAGGTAATACAAAGGGAACTATCTATGAGCCACCACGAACGGAACTCGTGGGTCGACAATTAATATACTCAACACTGTCTACGCGCAACTACATGCTACCACGAATGAGACTCGTGGGTAGACAGGCAGTAGAAAGACTCAATGTCTGCGGGCAACGACATGCTACCACGAATGGGTCTCGTGAGCAGACAGCGTATATAGATATCTAGTTATTGACTGCACGCAACATCATGCTACCATAAATGGATCGCGTGGGTAGTCGATTATCCTAGGTTGTTAAGCCTAGGGTTATCCAATACATCTAGCATAGAACGACTATCGACGTCGACAAAGATCATCGATCTACAATTAAACTCATTGAGGCGGTCAAGCGAGGGTTTCAACACCTCTAATACGAAATGTTTACCAAGGTCGGTAAAGATCATCGACTTATAAATAAAAATGTCGAGATGGTTAAGTCTAGGGTTCCAACCCTTCTAACATAAACGGTTATCAAGGTCGATAAAAATCATAAGTCCACTAATAATCACGTCGAGATGATTAATCATAGGGTTTCGTCTCATCTAACAGGAAATGTCTATCAAGGCCAATAAGGACAACAAATCTACTAACAAGTCCGGCAAGAGGGTTAAGCCTAAATTATATCATTTCTACCAATTCAATCATGCATGCCACAACATGCTACCACGAACAGATCTCGTGGGTACTTAAGATGTAAAGTAGCTATCTAGCTATAGACATCATACGAATCCGATTATCACCAACTCCGAGCGGATAACGCAAGAATATAACCTTATAGTAGATTATCTCAACCATGCATGAGAGACATATTCGACCATAGATATACAAAGCAACCCTAGGGAGACTCTACTGCAAACTCTCTCTCAGCCACGAATGGGTGATAGAGTTGGCAGTCGATAGATATGAACGTTATATACCCTCTAAGGATTAATCGCATCATAATCATACGACCTCTATTAGTCCGATCACCATATCAACGGAAATAGTAAATGGATAATCATAAACCAATAAGCACATCCGGGATATTACGCCTAGGGTTCCAACACCTAGGGTTTTACTAATGTTTCATTCCTGAGATCCGCTCCTACGGAATAACCTCATCTAAGTTATTCTATCTCTACTAGTCTCAATCATGATATCTACCACAATAACACATAACCAAATAAAACACGTAACCACAATATCCAATAAACGACAACATAGTCATACTAATGACAATCAATGGCTGAAATTTTATTTAGGGTATATCTAAAGGGGTCATGCTAGTACAAAGTCAAAGCAATATGTTATAGAGCATCAAATGCCAATATATCCTAAACCACGTAAGCAACGTAATCATATCATCATGCACTAAATCTAGAAAATTTATCTCTAGAATTTATTCACCTGTAAGCCGTCTGGAGATGTCCTATCGTCGATAAATCCCCAAATTGACCTCGTCAATAATACCTCGAATTTTCAAAACATAAAAATCGTCGGAAATTCGTACAAATCCGAAAATACTCAAGTTAACCTGTCAAACGTGGCGAACTCCGAAAACCCAAAGACCCTAAGGAACTCGGAACCTATGCTCTGATACTAAATAAATTGTCACGCCCCGGGGGAGTCCCCGCCAGACAAAAATCCGACAGCATCTCTCCTGTACGGGTGACAATACGAAATTTACATACAAGACCCACACGACCTATTATACATCAATCAACATGACCGGAACAAAAACCACACATACATATCATAAATGGGCCTCAGGCCAACAACCAACGTAAATAAAAGATCTACAATATCTAGACCTACCCCTTCTGCCATCTGAGCAGGAATACTCAACCAAACCAACCGAATAAAAGTCCGAATAGAAGTCCATAAGGACATAACAAATATCACCCAAAACATCCACAAGTGCATAATCAAAACACAAATCCTAAACATGTCTTTTAGTCAAAAACCGAAACCATAAATCCAATAACAAAAAAAACATCACGACGAGGGGGTTTGGCAGCTGGACTCTCCTGACAGTTTTATCCTAAAATAAATATAAAGCAATGGGATAAGTTCAATGAACTCAGCGGATAATAGTCGATATGCATAGTAAGGTATAAATAACAATAATAATCATGCTTGTACAATCTCCTGATCAATAATAGCAAAAGTGCAAGGAAAAGCTGGGAAAGACTGTACATACCTGAATCTCCTATCCTGACATAGGAGTATGAGTCATACTAGCAGAAATAAGGTCGTTAAACCAAGTACATAATGTATCCTATATGCATGTCAATCATTTGCAACAACCAAGGTAGCAACCAAAATGCAGCAAACACAAACAAATGTCATCCATGCAACAAGCATGCAATGCAAATGACATGGTCACCCCTGACGCCAGTCAGCCGCCTCACACGCGATGGTGAAGCCGAGTGGGTAGGGCTATGACAACTGTGCACTCTGCCATCACTGCTCTTGAGTGACCGAGTGTGTTAGTAATATATGAGAGATGTCCTAAGGCAATCGCCTTATGTATGAACCATTTATATGATAAATGAAGATTCACTATTTGAGTATACATGTTTTATGTATTTGATTGGATCTTAAACTCATTTACTGAATGTCCACGATACGATTCACAGCATGAGAGAATTTGTGATTGGATCACAACTAGTGAGTATCTCTACATGTGTAATTGTGATGTATCGGAATTATCTCTAGTCGATGAATTGATGGATTTGGACACCATCAATTCTGTCGAGACTAGCACGAGGTATACTCCTTGGTGTATCCAAGCAGCTGATTCTCACTGGCTGGAGACATAGTGGTGTCCGGAGTTAATCGTGGATGCTAGTTATGGTAACTAGTTCATTGGAGTGACCAACCGTAAGACTTCATATGGTTCTCTGCATATATAGATATGTCAATGAAGTTCTTACTGTGGCTTAAGTGCGATGTTCCTTCGACTTGTGGTATTCAAGTCATCTTGATCATAGAGACTTATGCTTTGACATCTTAAGCAAGCATCTCTAAGGAGATGTGGACCCGGGATGATTGGGTATAAGTCGAAGTGATCGAAGGTGTTTGAATAACCTATAAAGGATTCACCACTCCTTGCGAGGAGATGTATACCCATGGCCTCTCGTCGGATTGTTACTAAAGTCTTTGGCCAAAGCATTACATGTTTAGAGTAAGGTACTCTTCGATACATATGGAGTAACTAGAATCCATAGGACGAGGAAATGATACTTGGCCTAGGTGTGACGTAGTCAGCCTAGTGGGGACTGACACTATAGACCATGTCCTGAACCAAGTGGGTATAAGATGAGTGAAGGGAATGGGGCACGAATCATTCGAGCTGCTGAAGGGTTTCAGAAATAGTTCGGATCAACCGTTGATCTTTTCGGTTAATTGGGGATCATGATGTACTACTAGGTGCCACTCATGATCGTTCTATAATTAATGGTTAATTATAGACGGCCAACATAAACCGAGAACCTATTTGGTCACACGCACAACGAGAGTAATCCAAAGGATTTAAAACGAGCTTGAGAATGAGATTATCAGACCGAGAGAAACTAGGTTTGGTTGGACCAAACATAAAGCGAGTATGAAATCGTTTCAGTCGCAATGGAAGCGTGGATGGGCCGAGTCTTATGAAGACGTAATGGATGAACCAAAATGGTTTGGTTCTAATCCAATGGAGGAGAATAAACCAAAGGGTTTGGTTTATTTTAAACGAATGAACCAAAAGTTGGTTCGGTTCGTTTTAACTTAAAATAAACCATTATGGTTTGGTTTATTTTAACTTATCTTAATGGAGCGGGTTAACAGGCCTAATGGTTATGATCCAATAACCATTAAGAGAATTAGTTCTCTATAAAAGAGGGCTTAAGGGATAATTAAGCCCTAATCAAAAAACCTTGCCCTAAGGTTGCCGCCCACTCCATTGAGGGAGCTCTCGGCGCCAACCCTAAACCGCCACCCATTGCTCCTCCAACCGGCGTCCAGAAGGCTGCTTCCTTTCCCCTCGCCGGCGTCGAGCTGCTGCCGGTTAGTGCTCCAGTGATCTCCTTCAAGTTTGGCATCAAGGTGAGCTCTATCTCCCTTGGTTGGCCGGTGCCTATAACCTCCACCAAAGCTGTCCAGTTTTCTGGACAGCTTGTTCTCTTCTCGTCGGAGCGTCGTTTGGACGACGATTAGAGCTCTGACAGCGGCTAACTTACCGGGGATTCAATCTCCGGTAATCCTCTGAGGTGGAGGACGAAGGATTCGTCAATTGGTTGACGAATACCTCTCCGGAGAAGCGAGTTTTGAGAACTCGTATTAGGATCCGAATTTGGATTCGGATCGTGATCATCTCTCGATCACGTCGTCTTCAACACGAGGCTAGTAACCCGTACGAAGACGAAGCTCGTGGCTTAGCGAAGTCATCCCGAGAAACTCGGCGTGGATACGGATAGAGACGATTCTAGCGAGGATCGTTCCGGTTGATGTCGTTCCCGCTACACGTCATACGAAAGGTATAACGTAGATAAATTTCCTTTTATTGCAAATTTAAATTTACGGTTATGTCTACACTTGTTGTAATATGCATGCGTGTGTTGTGTGTATTGTAATAAATGTAGATTTATTATTTTATTGCTTTCGCTGTGTTCATGTTTACGAAACGTGATCGAACACACACACGCCGCGGTGCCGGAAACCCAACAGAGTGGACATGATGATGTCGGAGTACACCTATCCTCCTGCCCTAAATAGAGTGGGGGAGCAAAGCTCTCATCTCCCGGTGTCGTAGACCAGAGGAGGGATCCCTGTTCGCTACCACGCTGCCTCATCGCTACCCATGAGCAGACCAACGGAGCCTGATAGAGCTACTGCACACACCCTTCTGATGTACCACTAACCCATGAGTGATTGTGTGCAGAACATGTAACTGGTTGCGGGCTCAACTACAAAGGAACCCCGTCCAATCAGCATGCAATCATGCAAGATGGTGCATGTCACTAAAGCATGTAATACCAACTAAAATATGTCTCCGAATAATATGCACAACAAATAAGACATATCAACGACCTAAGTAAAACAGGGAAGACAACTAAAAGCTGATCAAATGCATGTATCAAGTAGGCACAATAACATACAAGGCAGTTAAACATAAAAATTATTGCAAGGTATAACCAACTAAGCATATCAATATGACATTATCTAAAAGATAAGTCAAAATACTCGCCTGCTATAATGCTTCAAACAACGCAATCGTCACGCCCATGGATCTGCCTCGTGACCGAAACCTGCATACAACATAACTATTGTTAAGCACTAAAATACGATCCACTGTCAAATCGAATCCTAAGCCGATTTCAGACATAAACCAATTAACCCAAATGCTTAATAAAATCCCGGTAAACTAGATTGATCTAGTTAACCCATTAACCTAATCAATCCTCCATATTAATCCCTATCAACCATTCACCACTCATGCATAACCTTCACCGCTCATGCACAACCATTCACATCCCTAAACGGAACCTCACATCCACTCTACACCTCACACAATGCATTCACAGCCCATACTCAACTTCACAGCCGACATATTTAACAACAACAAGGAACGAAGGAGATGGGTCAAGCTTACCTGTTCGATAAACTCCCCCAAACAGCTTGGTTTGTCGGAACACCCAATGCCAGTTGCTGCCCTAAACTTTCGGGGGAATCCCCTGTTCACCGGCCCAAGGTCAACTGCCTAATCACAGATCCAATTCAACCAAAGGAAAATCGACACTTACCTATTCCCGACGACCTTCGGCAGAGCACTCCCGTGTCCCCTATTCGCCGGCGCAACTCCACACCGGATCCCTTGCTTCGGCAGAGAAATTGTGGCTTTGGCAGAACAGGATGCGGGCGTCGTCGGCGTAAGCTTCTAGTCGTTGATCGCTCGCCGTCGACATAAACTTCCAGCCGTGCACCGCCGCCCTAGCTTGTCCGCAGAGCCCGTCCAAGCCGACGACCACCGCCTGCCGCAAGGAAGAGGAACGAGAGGTGGAAGGGGGGGGGTCGGCGAGAAGCTTCGCCGCAGAGAGGATCGCGAGAGAAAGGAACGAGGAAGAGAAGAGTTCGGCGAGAATCGAAGTCGCGAGAAGGAGATGTCGGGTGCGGCGCGTGAGAAAAATAAAACCAAGGTTCGGTGATGGAATAGGTTAATTAAAGATCGGTTGGATTAATTAACCCTAACCCTAGATTAAGTTTTCATTAATCCAAAAGCCTTTTTATTTTATCCCCGTAAATATCTCTTACAAGCTCTGTTTAATTCCAGAAAAATTCTGGAAAATTTTCTAAAATTCTCCAAAAATCCCGAAATAATTCTCAGGATTATTTTTCCTAAATTTTGGCCATTAAATTTTATATTTTAAATTTTCCATATTTAACACTGTTGGTTCCAAGTATTTCTGATTCAGCTCTTCTTTGAATATCGCCTATCACGAATGGTTCCAAGTATTTCTCATTCGGCTCTTTTTTAGATATCGTCTATCACGACTGGTTCCAAGTATTTCTGATTCAGTTCTTCTTTGGATATCGCCTATCACGGCTGGTTCTAAATATTTCTCATTCGGCTCTTCCTTGGATATCGTCTATCACAGCTGGTTCCAAGTATTTCTAATTCGGCTCTTCTTTGGATATCGTCTATCACGGCTGGGTCCAAGTATTTCTTATTCGGCTCTTATTTGGATATCGCCTATCATGGCTAGTTCCAAGTATTTCTCGTTCGACTCTTCCTTGGATATCGTCTATCACGGCTGGTTCCAAGTATTTCTCATTCGACTCTTTCTTGGATATCGCCTATCACGGCTGGTTCCAAGTATTTGGATCTCATTTGGCTCTTCCTTGGATATGACTTATCACTGTTGGTTCCAAGTATTTCTCATTCGGCTATTCCTTTGATATTGCCTATCACGACTGGTTCCAAATATTTATGATTAGGCTCTTTCTTGAATATCGCCTATCACGGTTGGTTCCAAGTATTTCTCATTCGGCTCTTCCTTGGATATCGTCTATCACGGTTGGTTCCAAGTATTTCTGATTCGACTCTTCTTTGGATATCACTTATCATGGTTGGTTCCAAGTATTTCTGATTCGGCTCTTCTTTGGATATCGCCTATCACGGCTGGTTCCAAGTATTTGGATCTCATTTGGCTCTTCCTTGGATATGACTTATCACTGTTGGTTCCAAGTATTTCTCATTCGGCTATTCCTTTGATATCGCCTATCACGACTGGTTCCAAATATTTATGATTAGGCTCTTTCTTGAATATCGCCTATCACGGTTGGTTCCAAGTATTTCTCATTCGGCTCTTCCTTGGATATCGTCTATCACGGTTGGTTCCAAGTATTTCTGATTCGACTCTTCTTTGGATATCACCTATCATGGTCGGTTCCAAGTATTTCTGATTCGGCTCTTCTTTGGATATCGCCTATCACGGCTGGTTCCAAGTATTTCTCATTTGACTCTTCCTTGGATATCGCCTATCACGGTTGGTTTTAAGTATTTCTGATTCGGCTCTTCCTTGGATATCGCCTATCACGCTGGTTCCAAGTATTTCTCATTCAGTTCGTCCTTGAATATCGTATATTACGGCTGGTTCCAAGTATTTCTCATTCGACTCTTCCTTGGATATCGCCTATCACGGCTAGTTCCAAGTATTTCTGACTCGTCTCTTACTTGGATATCACCTATCACAGCTAGTTCCAAGTATTTCTCATTTGACTTTTCTTTGGATATCGTCTATCACGGTTGGTTCCAAGTATTTCTAGTTCGACTCTTATTTGGATATCGCCTATCATGGATGGTTCCAAGTATTTTTGATTCGGCTCTTCCTTGGATATCACCTATATATCACGGCTGGTTCCAAGTATTTCTCATTCGGCTCTTCCTTGGATATCGCCTATCACGGCTGATTCTAAGTATTTCTCTTTCGGCTATTCCTTAAATATCGCTTATCACGGTTGGTTCCAAGTATTTCTGATTCGACTCTTCCTTGGATATCGCCTATCACGGTTGGTTCCAAGTATTTCTCATTCGACTCTTCCTTGGATATTGCATATCACGGCTGGTTCCAAGTATTTATCATTCGGCTCTTCCTTGGATATCGCCTATCATGGATGGTTCCAAGTATTTCTGATTCGACTCTTCCTTGGATATCGCCTATCACGACTGGTTCCAAGTATTTATGATTCGGCTCTTCCTTGGATATTGCCTATCACGGTTGGTTCCAAGTATTTATGATTCGGCTCTTCCTTGGATATTGCCTATCACGGTTGGTTCCAAGTATTTATGATTCGACTCTTCCTTGGATATCGCATATCACGGCTGGTTCCAAGTATTTATGATTCGACTTTTCCTTGGATATCGCCTTTCATGGCTGGTTCCAAGTATTTCTTATTCGGCTCTTCCTTGGATATCGCCTATCACGGTCGGTTCCAAGTATTTCTCATTCGGCTCTTCCTTGGATATCGCCTATCACGGCTGGTTCCAAGTATTTCTCATTCGTCTCTTCCTTGGATATCGTCTATTACGGCTGGTTCCAAGTATTTATGATTCGACTCTTCCTATGATATCGCCTATCATGGTTGGTTCTAAGTATTTTTGATTCGGCTCTTCCTTGGATATCGCCTATCACGGTTGGTTTCAAATATTTTTGATTCGGTTATTCTTTGGATATCACCTATCATGATACATCCCAGCAAAGTCGCCTATATATCACGGTGCATTTCACCAAAGTCGTCTTTTACGACATATTTCAGCAATGTCACCTAACACTGGGCATTATATTCTCTGTCTCGGACACATCGTCTAGTTATTCAACATATATAGTGGCTCTTGGCATTTTCTCCCTTGGTAATTCCTCTGATCTCCACTTCTGCATCTTCACTAAGCTTCACTTCTGTAATAGAAGTCAGCTCTACATATATTCTTTTTATGTTCTACACAAGTCTAGTCAGTCGGACTCATGCCTCCTTCGACTAGACAAGAGGGGGATGCCTATGATACCAATAGAAATATCCTTGGCCAAGTAGCCGAGTTAATTCGATGGTCAAGCTGAGTGAGAGCCAGGAAGGACCGATCAAGAGCGACAAGTTAATTTAAATCAGCCAAAAGACCATTATGTCTCGCCCATAAGCATAACTCGACCATATCTTGTCTCGATCATAAGCACAACTCGCCCATAAGCACAACTCGCCCATATCTTGTCTCGCCCATATCATGACTCGGCTATAAAGCTTGTCTCGGCTATATCATGACTCTTCATGACTCAGTCTCATGTCTCAACTTCATGTCTCAGCCTTATGATTCAGCCTCAAGCCTCAACTTCATGTCTCTATGACCGAAAGACTCTTCTTCAGTCTTCGCTATTAAATCACGTCTCCGTCATAATGATATCATGCTTCCCAATATCTCATCCGAACAGTTACATCTCCATGAGGCCATGCTTCCTAAGATCTCCTCCGAACAGTCACATCTCAATGAGGCAATGCTTCCCAAGATTACCTCCGAATAGTCACATTTCCATCATAATGAGGTCATGCCTTCCAAGATCTCCTACGAACAGTCACATCTCCATGAGGTCATGCTTCCTAAGATCACCTCTGAACAATCACGTCTCCATCATAATGAGGTTATGCCTCCCAAGATCCCCTCCAAATAGTCACATCTCAATTGTAATGAGGTAATGTCTCCCAAAATCTCCTCTGTGAAGTCACGTCCCCATCAGGAGCCACATCACCAGGTTTCTCTTGCTTCACTTTCTATATAAAGGTAACAAGAGAAGGCGTTGGTAATCTCTAATATCTAATCTTCAGTTTCGCCTCTTGAGGCAGCTTTCTCCATATTCTCCACATTCTGACTTGGGCGTCGGAGAGACTTGGCTGAGGTCTCCCTTGGCCCCCCTTTCTCACTCGTTGTGTGTCTTTTTAGGTTTCGGTACCTACAACTCTGGTGGCAGCATTGCAGCTCGACAACATTGTATGTCGGCAGCATTGCAACTCGACAGCATTGCAGCTCGGCAGCATTGTGTCTCGACAACATTGCAGCTCGATTGCATTGGGTATCGACAGCATTGCAGCTCGCCAGCATTATGTCTCAACTGCATTGTGTCTCGACAGAATCACCATCCCTGGTCGACTCGTCTCTCGTCTCGGCGTCTCACCCGCAACAGAAAGGAAGAAAGTTTAAAATACAAAATAACCAATGGTAGAAATAATCATCAATGTGGCCACATAAGTTGCTCCGATAAAGGAAGCACTGGCTTTGCTCGCGTTGGCATGGTCGTTGAGGATCTAGAACTATTTAAGAGGTCATGTCCCTTTAATTTTAAATAATTATTATTTTTCATTATAATATTATGATATATATTGTTAAAATTTTATTTTATTTTATTAATTAATATTATTATATTTTAATATGCTATCTCAGTATAAAAATCCTAGATTCTCCCCGCTCGAGAGGTGCGCCGGTCGGCATCACTGTCGTCGGAAGGAGCATCAGCCTCGGCGGGAAAGGGGTGATTTAGCGATGGGGGTTAGGACATTCGGCACGGAGCTACTGCTATCACTTGACGGAGCGAGAGGAGCAGCAGAGTCGTCGGCCAATGCATATGCAATAATTCCCACCAAAATAAATTAAGCTAAAAGTAAACAATATTAATTGAGATCGTGCCATGATGAATGCAGTTGTAATTCGAAAGTCGATCGAAACAGATGCAAGATGGAAATGGAAATGAATGAGAACTGGAGACAAATATATAGAGAAGGGTCGATCGACGGTTACCAATATATTCATCGACCCTTATTTTTAGCGGACAATAAGCTTCAGTACTGAGATTGCATTGCATGACGTAGAAAAGGACGTACAATAATTATATAAAAGGTTTGATTCCGAGCAAAACTAGGACTAATTCTATAATAGTTTTTGTCGGAATTAATTAATACCATCAATAGCTTTAATTCCGAGCAAAAGTAGGACTGATTCTAATAACTACGTATACTAGTAATTCATTTATAAGATACAACGACGATGTCTCGAAATAGTAATACTTACAAATTCTGAGACCGACGAACCTTCTCATAGATTTTTCGGACTCTGAATGCAGAGGATGAAATATATACAAGGATTGAGTGAATTAGGGATCCTATTTATACTAGCTATGTGAAAAGGTGAAGTACCCTTTGGTGAGTTTCATCTGAGTCATAACATCTAGAAAGTTATAACCCTTCAACAAACTTTTTAATCTCGGTCACTAGATCTGGAGGATTGTAACCTTTCAAATCCTTCTTTGATCTCAGCCGCTAGATTTGGATCCAGTGATCCAGTCAATATGACGCTCCAGATCAACCTTAATCACCAACAGTCCAATCGTGATTCTTCGCGATCAACGCTCCAGATCGCATCACTTGCGATCCATCACCCTCTTCATTCCAACGGTGGTTATCTGATTGTCCAGTCACCTCTCTCTGGCCAATCGAGTGTCATGTATGCATGACACATCACCCGAGTGCCACGTAGGCATTTCCACGTCAATTGGAGCATAAATTTAAGCTTCTCAATGCTCATCGTGAAGTGCAAAGTGCGCCAACAAAGCGCCCATTGCGCGCTTGCGCACGTGCCGGGCTTGCAGGTGCAAGCACCTGCTCGCCCATTGGATGAGAGTATCTATGCTTATTTGAATTAACTCAATTAACACAACAACACATATAAAGAAGTAAATCCTCTCTGAAATTTTCAATGGGGGACTATTGCTCCCCCTACTTCCTTTAATAACATTTTGGACTGACTTTAACAATTAATTTTTCATTCACCTATAATTGATTTTGAGCAAATTAATAGTCTAGATTCATCTACTTGAAACGTATATTTCGATTTTGAAATCAATTTAGACTTTCATGGATTGATGACACCTCGATTTTTCTTTTCAAAATCGTAAACCATATTGATATTTGAATACCCAATATCCAACATTTTCTCACTCCTTAGCATAAGCTGAACCAAGAAGATCGGATCTTGAAATTTGCCAAGCTAACTGCTTAATTTGATCGTCGCATGTTGAAGAAGAAAATACCTCGATGCATTTTGATTTGACGAAGTTATATATATATATATATATATATATATATAACTTTCCTTAACCTCGATGCATTTTGATTTGCTTACCCTCATTATCAGACTGAAAGTTTAACAGTTCAATCGAATGGAGTTATTCATGTAGCATAGAGCACTGATCAGCAAAATCTGCAGGTTATTAATTCTGACTATTTCCAACGCCTTTCAAACTGACTGTAATTGAGCTTTGAATCTGACAATTGTTTTCCCACGACCATTTCGTCGTCGTCTGTCTCTGAATCGACTTGTTTAAATTATCACATCCTTCCCGGGCCTACGTGTGCGGATGCTACTTTTGCTTAAGCTTGTTAGTTCCATGGTAGTTTTTGCTGCACTTAATTAATGCTTGCCTCTGAATTCCATGTATATTTTTGGATGGAATTATTCATATATATGATGCACTGCATTTCTTTCTTACAAGCTAGCCTGATGAACTTATGCATTATTCACTTGGTGAAAGATGAGGATATTGCTGTAAATTTAGTTTAAAATGGTTAAACGGCTTGCAAGACGAGGAAATCCCCTTGCCATGATCCCCAAACTCCAGTCGCTGATTCGTCGTTTAATTTAAAGCTCTATTGAATTTGAAGGAATCATCTTCTCGAATGACTACTGCAAGATAAATGCAATCGTCTTTTTTTTTTAGTATTTAATTGATGTGTGTAGGATAAATATCTTATCATACTAGGTGAAATCGACTATATAAATTCTTCTACGTTATTGGATTTTATCGTCTACTGTATCATCATTTATACTTTAAAAATTTTTATCTTATTTTATTATTATTAATCAAGTCTTTTTTTGTCTTTCTCTTCTTTGTTTGATATGTATATTTGTTATCGTTTCACATCGCCTAATTGGAATATTTATTAATCGTCTAAATACATGTCTGTATCATCTTAAATATGTTTTTCGGAACTTTCTTTCATGATTGATGCAACTTCGATTTTTTCTTTCTAATATTCTCATTTCTTATTCTATCAATCCTCATATGTCTACACATTCGTCTTAATTAACATCCTCGTATCTGCAACTCTCATCTTTTACTCATGTGCTTGAGTTGTAGCCCAAGAGGACTAAATGTCGGTTTGTAGAATTTTCCTTTAAATTTTAGAGGTATTTTACGATCACATAAAATATCCGATATTTTTTTCCATTTCAACTATCATGCTTGTCTTATATTATATGTAAGACATCTATCTTAATTTCTCATTTCATCACCTTGCAACAATGATCATAAATATTTAAAACTCTAAATTTCGGATAGCTCGCGTCATCTCTTAGCTTAACATTTGTCTGATCATTACGTCTAATATTGCTAAATTTAAATTTCATATATTATATTTTTACTCTACTAAGTCTAAAGCCTTTCATTTCTAGTATTTCATGTCAAGATTCTAGTTTAACATTTATTCTTTCACGTGTCCCATCTATTAATACCATATAATTTGCAAATAACATGTACCACGGTACGTTATATCGAATATGTCCATTGAATTCGTCTATGATTAGTGTAACGATCGGGCCCCTATTGGCGGAATTCGGCGACCCCTATTGGTCGACGATCGTCGCCCCTGTTGGCCCGTCGTTACCCACCTGGACTTCCTACCCCTGGAAGTAGATTTTTTCCTTCCCTAGGATTCGAACTCTAGACCTCCAGGCTAAGTACTAAAGTTTATGAATCCTGGGATCACTTGGTTACCAGGATTCATAAACTTTAGTACTTAGTCTGGAGATCTAGAGTTCGAATCCTGGGGAAGGCAAAAATCCACTTCGGTGAAGTCGGTGGTAACGAGGCCAACAGGCGACGTCGATTGATAAATCGCCAAATCTGTCGATCGATCGCAATAAAAAAGCGCCTTTTATGTAACGACGACCCCTATTGGCACTTTGGCCCCTATTGGCGAATTCGGCGACCTATTGGTCGGCAGCCAGTGCCTCCGGTTGGCCCGTCGTTACTCACCTGGACTTCCCACCCCTGGAAGTGAGTTTTTGCCTTCCCCAGGATTCGAACTCTAGACCTCCAGGCTAAGTACTAAAGTTTATGAATCCTGGTAACCAAGTGATCTAGACCTCTAGGATTGATTTATGATTGATGTGTTGATATTGTTGTCACGCCCCCAAGGAGTCCCCGCCAGACGAAAATCCGACAGCATCTCCCCTGTACGGGTGACAATCCCAATTTACATACAAGACCTACACGGCCGCTATACATCGGTCAACATGACCGGAATCCAAACACACACGCAGTTATATAATTTGGCCTCAGGCCATCTACCAAAATAAATGATAAACAGTCTACCATAAATAGACTTACCCCTTCTGCCATCTGGGCAGGAATACTCAATAAAATCCAATCAAACCAAAATCCGAATAAGGTCCATAAGGACACCAAAAAATCCAAATACAAAATCAATCTTCAAACCTACACATGTCCTCTAACCAAAATATCCAAACCATAAAGCAAATACCCAAATAAAACATTTACGATGAGTGGGGTCCGACAGCTGCACTCTCCTAACAACTTCATCCTGAAATAGATATAAATCAACGGGGTGAGTTCAAAGAACTCTGCGGGTATAGTAGATATGCAAAGTAAGGTATAGCTAACAATAAAAATATCATGCCAGTACAGTCTCACATAAATAGGGTATGTCACCCCCGTCATATAGGAGGGATAGATCCCATCTACATCACTCACATCCCTCCGCATAATTTGTTACATACCCAGTAATCGCCTTTATAGTCCACCCATTTACGGGTGACGTTTGACGAAGCCAAAGTCTGCAACTCCTTATGTAGGGAACCATGGTGACTTCAGGTCTAAAGACTAATAGTCATACTAATAGCCACATGAGAAAGTATATGACACTCATATAACGATCCATGATACTTTCTCATGGCGGGTCATTCAGTATACATTCTCCAATGCATACCCATGTGTCAACTTGATATCTCATATCCATGACTTGTGAGATCAAGTCATATTGTTGACCTACATGCTAGTCTCTACGCATTAACATTGTCCCTGAATATTAATACTCGACTAGGAATGATTAAGAGTAGTGTTCTCTATATTATCTCATTATCGATTCAACCAATCGATTGATATAGATAAGAACCTACTACTCAAGGACATTATTATATTTAGTTATTTGGCACCAATACAAGTAAATATAATAACCATGCCTTTATAAATAGGAATATGATACAATAAAATCCATACAACAATCATCACATGATTGACTCTAGGGCTTTCACTAACAATCTCCCACTAGCACTAGTGTCAATCACCGTAGTATCTAATACCCAATGACCTAGTGTGACCATCATGCTTTTTCTGTGCCAAAGCCTTGGTCAAGGGATCTGTGATGTTAGCCTCTGTGGGTACTCTGCAAATATTCACATCTCCTCTATCGATAATCTCTCGAATGAGATGGAAGCACCGATATATTCGGCCTCTGTTGTAGAATCAGCAACTGTGTCCTGCCTGGAACTATTCCAGCTCACAGCGCCACTATTAAAGCAAAACACGAACCCTGACTGTGATCTATAATCATCCTGGTCAGTTTGGAAGCTGGCATCGCTGTAACCCTTTACAGCTAGCTCCTCATCGCCTCCAAATATCAAGAAATATATTCTTTAGTCCTTCTCAAGTACTTAAGAATATTCTTGACTGCTATCCAGTGACGCTCACCTGGATCTGACTGGTATCTATTCGTCATGCTCAAAGCATACGAGACATCAGGACGAGTACATAGCATGGCGTACATGATAGATCCTATAGCAGATGCGTAAGAGATCTTATCCATGCGGTCTCTCTCCTCTCTAGAAGAGGAACTTTGAGTCTTCGAAAGACTCACACCATGTGACATCGGCTGAAGTCCTTTCTTGGAATTCTGCATGGCAAACCGAAGTAATACCGTGTCAATGTATGTACTCTGACTTAGGCCAAGCAATTTCTTAGATCTATCTCTATAGATCTTGATGCCTAGAATACAGGCTGTTTCACCTAAGTCTTTCATTGAGAAGCACGTCTCGAGCCAAGTCTTCACAGACTGTAGCGAAGGGATGTCATTCCCAATGAGCAGTATGTCATCCACATACAATATAAGGAAGACAACTGTGTTCCCATTAACCCTCTTGTAGACACAGGGTTCATCTTCATTCTTGATGAAACCAAACTGTTTGATCGCATCATCAAATCGAAGATTCCAGCTCCGAGCACTACAAAAAAACTGTTTTTTAGCGACGAATTTTGGCAACGAATTATTTTCGTTGGAAATCTGCAACCAATTTAGCGACGAATTTTCTGATTTGTCGCAAATTAGCGACGAAAATGTATTCGTTGCAAATATTTCCAACGAATCCATTTTTCGTTGCAAATATTTGCAACGAATCTTGGATTCGTTGGAAATATTTGCAACGAAAAAAGGATTCGTTGGAAATATTTGCAACGAATCCTGGATTCGTTGCAAATTAAAAAAAAATAAACTTTTTAAAATTGTAATATTAATTTTGCAACGAATCTTGTTATTTGTTGGAAAAATAATTTGCAACAAATTCAGGATTCGTTGGAAAATTTCCAACGAATCAAGAAATCGTTGGAAAAATTTCCAACGAATTCTTGATTCGTTGGAAATTTTCCAACGAATCGAGAATTCGTTGGAAATTTTTCCAACGATTTCTGGATTCGTTGGAAATTTCCAACGAATCAAGAATTCGTTGGAAACTTTTCCAACGATTTCTAGATTCGTTGAAATTTTCCAACGAATCTAGAATTCGTTGGAAATTTTTCCAACGAATTCTCGATTCGTTGGAAAAATTTAAAAAGTTTAAAATTTTTATATCCGCCGCCGTGCCGACTCGCCGCCCTCTCGTCGTGCGGCGCGACCCAGCCTGCAGTGACCAGCCGCGCCCCAGCCATGAGCCGGCGTGACGCCATGAGCTCGCCGGCGCCCCTCGTCGTCGCGTGCCCCTCGGTGTGAGCCCGCCTTCGGCCCGCCTCGCCGTCGCCATTGCCTCCTGCCGAGCCGGCGCCAGCCTCCTGCCGACCTCGGCGCCGCCTCCTGCGGTGGCCCGGCGCCGGCCTCCCTGCCCGGTGCGCGGCCAGCCGCCTTGCCGCCGCCTCCTCCTGCGGCGCCGGCGTTGCCTTCGGCCGCCTCCTGCCGGCAGCCTCCTGCCGGTGGCCGCCTCCTGCCTTGACCTCGGCGTGCCGCCCGGTAGCCTCCTGCCGGCACGCCTCCTGCCCGACCTCGACATTGCCTTTGGCGCCTCCTGCCGGCACCCGGCTCCACCCGGTGGCCGCCTCTGCCCGCCGTGGCGCGCCGCCGGTGCCTCCTGCCGGCACCGCCTCCACGCGGTAGCCGGCACTGCCTCCTACCCGGCGCCATGAGACTGCCGTCATTGTGCCCTTGACCTCGCCCGGTGTCCGTCGTGACCACGACTTCACGTGCTATTATGCAGGCTGCGCTGCGACCACGTAAAGGAGCCAAGCGACCCAATCGCCGCCTCGGAGGCGCTTGATGACCACTAGTGGTATAATATTTAAATTTTCTTAAATCAGTATTAATTTTTAAATTGAAATTTATATTATTGTTAATTTTGTGTTGATCTAGAATGGTATTAGAGTGATATGGTTTATATTAATATAATTGATTGAAAGCAGGACAAAATCACGTGAAAGGAGTTGGATGTATAATAGGAATTTACAGGCGTCGGGGTTTAATCGATGAATTTATGAGTGGGTTGCAAGAGTTTTTAAATTTAGTGACTAGTAATGTTGAGTTTATGGATGGTAATCGGATAAGGTGTCAGTGCGAGAAAGTGTCACAATGGTAGATTTTTACCGCTCTAGCAAGTTTCAGAGCATCTCTGTAGGTTTGGATTCGTTGCAGATTACTATAACTGGACATGTCATGGTGAACCATTTATATCTGATGAAGTCTATGATAGACACAACACACAAGTCTCTAGGGATCAAAGTGATTATAATCAATTAAATCCATATCAGAGGATGATATATGATGTAGCGGGCGAATTTGATTCCCGATCACAGGTGCAACTTGAAGTTGTCCTCCAATAGTTGAGCAAATGTTTACTAACGCATCACCCTTGGAAGAGGTGCACGTAACAGATATCGGTCAGAATATGAATAATGAAGCATATCTCAAATTTCAGGAGGTGTTGAGTGCTGCAGATGCACCTTTATGGGCTGGATGTGAGACTCACACTAAACTATCGTTCACCGCAAGAATGTTGAATGTCAAGGCAGAGCACAATGTGTCTGAAGAGTGTTTTAATAATTTTGTTCAAGCTTTTGAAGAGGCATTGCCGCGTGATAATATCTTGCCCGAATGATTTATGCAGTATGAAAAAGCGATGAAAGAATTAGGTCTCCCGGTGGAAAGAATTGATGTGTGCGAGAGATAGTTGTATGTTATATTGGGAGATGATGCATGTGGATGTTTGTAAAGTGTAATCAAGATAGGTACAAGAGCACTAGTAGGAAGAACGACGTAAATCATATAGTCGGTTGTTTTATTTGCCTTTAACTCCTAGGTTACAAAGGCTTTATGCATCGAAGACAACTGCTGAACACATGACTTGGCATGCAAATCATCGAACAGAAGAGGGACTAATGTGTCATCCATCAGATGCAGAGGCGTGGAAAAATTTTGATAGAACATATCCTGATTTTGCGAAGGAGACTCGAAATATTAGGTTAGGTCTCTGTCTTTGTGGATTTGCTCCATTTGGTAAATCGAGAAGACACTATTCTTGTTGGCGATTATATTAACTCCGTATAATCTTCCGCTTTGGGATGTGCATGAAAACACCGTATATGTTTTTAACATTGGTTGTGCAGCCCCAAAAAATCCAAGAAGTTAATAGATGTTTATATGCAACCATTGATTGCAGAGCTAAAACAACTATGGGATGAAGGTTTTCCTACATACGACGCTCATACTAATCGGATATGTTGTAATGAAGGTCGCTCTTCTTTGGACCATTAATGACTTTCCGCATGGTATGCTATCGGGTTGGAGTACTTTGCAGGATCTTAGGATGCCCAATATGTATGGAGAGATCAAAGTCGATTAGATTGAAGCATGGTAAGAAGCCGAGTTATTTTGATTGTCACAGATAATTTTTACCACTAAATCATAATTTCAGAAGGAATAAAGATGAATTCACTAGGAATCGAATTGAAAGAACACCTCCGCCATTGAGATTGACAGGCCAAGATATTTGGTACAGAGTTCTTCACTTTCCATCTGTTATAGAAGAGCCACACGATACAACTTATGGATATGGAAGCAACCATAAATGGACCAAACGAAGTATATTTTGGGAGTTACCGTATTGGTTTAGTAATTTGATTCATCATAATCTCGATGTTATGCATATTGAGAAGAATGTTTTTGATAATCTGATAAATACAGTGATGGATATCACCGGAAAAACAAAAGATAATCTGAATGCAAGAAAAGATATGCGACTCATTTGCAAACGACCCAGCCTTGATGTTGATGAAAATAGTAGAGGACCAAAACCAAAGGCAGTTTATACATTGAATAAGGAACAGAGACGTGTTGTTTGTGAATGGTTGAAGTCATTGAGATTTCCTGATGGCTATGTTTCTAATCTTGGGAGATGTGTCGATATGAAGGAATGCAAATTGATGGGTTTGAAAAGCCATGATTGCCATATATTCATGGAAAGACTTATTCTATTGCCTTTAAAGAACTCTTACCGAATTTTATGCAGGGTGCCATTCAGAGTTAAGTATTTTCTTCATGATATATGCTCATGGTTTTGGGATATTCACACATGGAGAAGTTAGAGAGAGACATTCCAATTATTTTGTGCAATTTAGAAAGGATTTTTCCACTGCATTTTTGATTGATGGAACATCTTTTAGTTCACTTGCCATATGAGGCCAAAGTTGGAGGACCAGTTCATTATCGATGGATGTATCCTTTTGAAAGGTATAATTCACATATTCTATATTTCGTTAATATTGCATAAAAATGTTAATTTTTTTTATATATTCATTTCTAATACAATTTGTTATATTACAATGATTCTTATATCATTTGAAGAAAAGGTGAAAAATAAGGCACATGTTGAAGCCTCTATTGTGAATGCATATATTGTGATAAGTAACAACTTTCGTGATCATATTATTTCGAGCCTCACGCTCGCACTAAAAGACGGAAATCCGAAGGAATGATGAAGGTCCCGCTGATCCCAATTTAAATTCTTTCTCAATTTTTAATTATCTTGGTCGACCAAGTGGACTGTAAGCAACGATACTTAATCGATCAAGAACGGCGGCAAATCGCATATATATGTTTTACTTAATTGTCCGTATATCGCCATATTTCGAGTTAGTATATATTTCCTATTTCTTCACAAGTGTTAATTTGTTTGTGTTATAATACAATTTTTATTATAGGATTTTCCAAAACTTATACTCAAATCCCGACACGTGACTTTGATCACTGCGATCGTGAATTTGCACCTGGTTCAAATCATATGTAAGCGATTTTAATTACCTCATTTTTGTTTAGACATATCTTAACTTTTAAATAAATATCATTTTCATTTGAGTATAGGTTTATGCTAATCAAACTCACGCTCAAAGAAGAATTGCTAATCCATCTATCATGGGGTCCAAAATCAATGGTACGACTGGGCCAAAGATATTTCATAAACGGATATAATTTCCACACTCAAGAATATGGAAATGGAAAGAGTACAATGAATAGTGGAGTATGTGTTCAGTCTTCCAATGATGGAGGTGCAAGCAATGAATTTTATGGTTTGCTGGATGAAATTATAGAGATTGATTATCCTGGTCCAGAGATGCGAGTTATCTTATTTATGTGTCGCTGGTTTGACCCCGTCAGGGGGATGAAGGTGCATCCACAATATAATTTGGTTGAAGTAAATCATAAAAGATTTTATAAGAGATATGAACCATTTATTTTGGCACAACAAGCGATTCAAGTTTTCTATGCTCCATATCCTAGTTTGAGGCGTGACAAAATGAATGGTGGGTCGCTGTAAAACAAAAGCACAAAAAAAAAAATTGAAGAGCTACGCAAGACATTGCATATCAACAAGACAAAGTTACAATATGTTTCATAGGGAATATATAATTCCAACGTTACAAGATCCCAGCGGAGTAGTGATAAAAGTGGATGCAACTGAAATTGATGATAATGATGAAGAGGAGGAGGGGGACGAGGAGGAGAGGGACGAGGAGGAAGAGGAGGAGGAGACCGAGGATGAGGATACTGATGAGGATGAGGAAGATGATAATGAGGACTTTGAAATTGACGTCTAGGGTAAGTTTTTATATATATAATTTTTGTTTTAAACTATAATTTTACAAAATTTCTTAGCTCAATTATATGTTTATATAATGTCTGATTGTTAAATTTATATCTTTTGTCTCTGTATGTTTTGTATAATTTGTTCTTATAGGTTATCAGTGGTGAAATCATCGTAGCTTAGCGCGGCTGCTGTATCTCATATCTTCATTATGCATATTGTAAGTTTTTCATGTTCTTCATTAAGCATAAAAGTTTTATTTTCTTTATTCTAATTTTGTTTTTGGTTGATAGTTTCGACGTGGTGGACAGAGACGACAGAGTACTAGCAGTGGCCAGAGTGATCCACCGCTCACAAAGACTATACCTACTTGCCTCCGATCTTCCCGGACCTTCACATGATCACCGATTCATCTCATTCCCCGGCACGGCCTTCCCATTCTGATTCACCTGTACCCGCCAGACACTCCTCCACTGAGAACATCGAAAGTCGACCATATATATTTCCTATGGGAGATTCGTAAGTAATATAAGTATTAAAATTTTTAAAATATCTTAATTATTTATTCAAATTTTTTTCACTTGATCGTAGGTTTGAAAATTCTGTACCTGTTATTCGCGAGATCAATAAAATCGTGAATAACTATTGGAGAGGAGATTCTTTGTCATACTCGAGCACGCCAGGACCTACAAAAGAATTATGGTGGTGCGAGTTTCAGGTATAATTGATTCATTTTATATATTAAATAAGTGATTATATAATCAATTGTTTTTTTTCCATCTCAGCGGAGATTTATTTGGGACCCTAGTCAAGACTTAGAAATTAAAAGAATTTTAAAAAAAAAATGTGGCGATCATATCCGACATGTATTGAGTCATGCCAAATCTACTGGAAAAAAACCCGCCTGTGTCACGTCAGAAAATTGGAGTAAAATCTCCAATTATTGGCAATCGGATGAGAGCAAAAAAAGAAGTCAACAGAATAAATTAAATCAAGCCTGTAATTCGAGACTTATCCGCAAATATACGCTGATCTATAAATATCGAGGAGCATTCACGTAGATTGGTAATTTTAAATTCTACAATTAGTTTTTAAATTTATTTCAGATTATTATTTTATTTCTAACATTCTTATATTTAGTCTAAGGAATTGGGAAAGGAGAATTTATAGATACTTTCGCTCGCACTTTCCAAAAAAGATAAGACTTGGAGTGGAGATAGAGCTCGAGCTATTAAGGTTTGAAATAATCTTTAAACTTACTTTATAACTTTAATTCTGTTAGTTATGTAAATGCTCTGATTAAATTTTTAATTTTGTGTAGGAGAGATATGATCAGTTATCCTCATCTCAGAGAATTTCAGGAGATGACGGTGATACTGAGGGATCTGAGCCATCTGTTAGTAATAATATGGATTTATGGCTTGAGGCGAGAGGATCCAAAGGGGAAGGATACTAGGTATGGGTTCTCCGAGCAGATCGCATAATGCTCCTCGTAGATCTATTTCTTCTACTCCACCAAGAGCTGCACGTATACACAACTGACCGAGGAGGTTAGCAATAAGGGCATAATACATGAAAGAGATCGAAATTTTAGCAATACAACATCAAAACTCACAAAGGGATGGAAATGATAGAGATCACGGCGACAACAAGCCTTTCTTATGCGCGGCCAAAGAATTTACTTCTGGTCCAAGTCATATTCCTCCGAGTCAAGACGATGATGGTGGCGACGATGATGATATTGTATGCATGTTTTTAATTAGTACCTTTAAAATTATTTAGTTTATTTAGTTTGTTACTCCTTCATTTTTTACATTTTTATTAGTTCTTTTTATTTTGCTTTAAACAGAATGATCTATGAAGTCAATCCTTATGGCTTGAAAATGCACATCATTGTAAGTCTTTGTGACATTTATTTTCGTTAATATATAGTTTTTTAATGTATGTTACTTTTTCTTTGTTTCTTTTCTAATGCAGTAGAAGAATGTCAGCGATTGCTTACTAGATTTTCTTTTTCCTCATGTGTTTAGATCTTTTGTAAAACATTGTTATTTGGATATCATAATTAACTATGTTGATGTTTGAATTTTAGTAGGATATAACTTTTTATTTGGATATCTTTTGTTGGAATGTTGCTTATTATTTTGTTATATTGAATGTGTGTGTTTTGGTTGTATTGAAAGTATTTATTTGGATATTAGAACTTATTGTTTTGTTTTGTGTGTGTGATCATTTGTATATACGATGATAGAATATCGAAACGGAATAAATCAATTTTTTTAATTTTCATGCGACAAATTTAGCAAATATATCAATTCGTTGCTAAATCCCGATAAATGCTACGAACTTTATGACGATTTAAATTTCACGCAAATTCGCGATTTAAATTAGCAACGAATCCAATCTGCGACAACTTTGCAACGAATTTTGTAATTTTCCAACGAAATTATTTCGCGCAAATATTTGCAACGAACTAATTCGTCGCAAAAATTGCGACGAAATTAGCAACGAATCCAATCTGCGACAAATTTTGCAACGAAATTTGCGACGAACTTTGCAACAAATATTATTTCGTCGCAAATATTTGCAACGAAAAGCTCGCAAAGTTCATGAATTTAAATTAGCAACGAATCCATTCTGCGACAAATTTTGCAACGAAATTGCGATTTAACTTTGCAACAAAATTATTTCATCGCAAATATTTGCAACGAAAAGCGAATTCGCCGCAAATATTTTGCAACTAATTTTGCGACAATTTGGAAGCTACTTAAATTTACCAACGAATTCCTTATTTCAAGTAAATTTTCCGACGAAAAATTTATTAAATCATGAAATTTTAGTAACGACTACTAAATTCGTCGCAAATTTGCAACGAATTTGTAATTGCCGCAAAATTTAGCGACAATCTGCGATGAATTTTGGAAATCGGGTAACTTTAACAAAATTAGGAATAATTTAAAATTCGTCCCTAATTTTCGCCGCTAAAATTCGCAAAAATTGCGCTATTTTTGTCGCTAATATTTGCGACGCTTTATTCCCAACCAAAAAATGTTTGTCGCTAAATTCGTCGCAAATTTTTTTTGCAACGAATTTTTTTTAAAAATTCGTCGCTAAATTCGTCCCAAATTTCTGTTTTTTTTGTAGTGGAGAAGCTTGCTTTAGCCCATAAATGGACCTTTGCAGCTTGCATATCTTCCCAGTATGCTGTGGATCTACAAAACCCTCAGGTTGTGTCATGTACACATCCTCGAGCAAGTTTCCATTCAAAAATGCGGTTTTGACATCCATCTGCCAGATCTCATAATCGTGGTATGCTGCAATAGCAAGCAAGATCCGAATTGACTTAAACATCGCCACTGGAGAAAAGGTTTCATCATAGTCAATACCATGAATTTGCTTGAAACGTTTATCCACCAATCGGCCCTTATAGGTATGCGTAAGTCCATCCATGTCAGTCTTTCTCCTAAAGACCCACTTACACCCAATGGGTTTGACCCCTTCAGGTGGATCAACCAAAGTCCATACTTGGTTGGTGTACATGGATTCCATCTCGGATCTCATGGCCTCTAGCCATTTCTCAGAATCTGGGCTCATCACAACTTCCTGATAGGAGGTAGGCTCATTCTCAATGAGCATTACGTCATCATGGTCAGACAAGAGAAATGAATATCTCTGGTGACGACGCCCTATCGATCTGTGAAGAGGTAGGTCTACATGAACAGTGATTGTTCTCCACAACTCTCAGGTAATAACCTCATCACCCACAACACTTTGTGGTTCTGCTCAACCTCCATCAAGGCCTCAGCTATGGTCCTTATCTTGAATTTCTTCAAGATCGGTATTCCCACTCAGTTTTCTAGAAACAAAATCCTTTCTAGAAAAACTCCAGCTTTGCCATAAACACTTTTGACCGAACGTAGAAGTAATATCCCTTTGTATCCTTGGGATATCCAACAAAATAGCACCTATCGGATTTGGGTCCCAGTTTGTTTGAGACTTGACGTCGAACGTAAGCCTCACAACTCCAAATTCTCATAAAAGACATCATGAGATTTCTCCCTGTCCATATCATATATGGTGTCTTTATCACAGCCTTGGATGGTACACGGTTAAGGGTAAAGGCTGTTGTGTCTAGAGCATATCCCCAAAAGGATATAGGAAGATCTGTGTGACTCATCATAGATCGTACCATATCAATAGGGTACGATTCCTCCTTTCGGATACACCATTCCACTGTGGTGTTCCAGGAGGAGTGAGTTGGGATAGAATCCCACACTCAGCTAGATAGTCACGAAACTCATGGCTAAGGTATTCACCACCTCGATCTGATCGAAGTATCTTAATACTCTTGCCAAGCTGGTTTTATACTTCATTCTTGAATTCTTTGAACTTTTCAAAGGATTCTGATTTATGTGTCATGAGATACACATAACCATATCTATTGAAGTCATCAGTAAATGTAATGAAGTACCTGCAACCACCTCTAGCAGCAACATTGAAAGGACCATATACATCACTATGTATAAGTCCTAACAAATCTGTTGCTCTTTCGCTGTGTCCACTAAAGGGAGTCTTGGCCATCTTGCCTAAAAGGCAAGATTCACATGTCTCATATGATTCAAAATCAAATGAGTCTAGCAGCCAATCCTTATGGAGCTGAGATAAGCGACTCTCATTTATGTGACCTAAGCGACAGTGCCAGAGATAAGTTTGGTTCAACTCATTTGACTTGAACCTCTTGGTACTAATGTTATAGATAGGGCTCTCTAAGTCTAGAAAGTAGAGTCCGTTCATTAGAGGTGCACTACAATAGAACATATCATTTAAATAAACTGAACAATATTTGTTCTTTATTATAAATGAAAATCCTTTTTTGTCCAAACAAGAAACTGAAATGATGTTCTTGGTTAAGGCAGGCTCATAACAACATTCATCTAATTCTAATACAAGCCCAGAGGGCAAAGATAGATCATAAGTGACAACTCTTGCTCCATTGCCTACTCGTAGGTCCACCTCGCCCTTTGTCAATGCCCTGCTATTTCTCAGCGCCTGCACATTGGTACAAATGTGAGATGCACATCCAGTATCTAATACCCATGATGAAGAAATAAATAGATTGACTTCTATAACATTTATACCTGAAGTAGAAGTCTCACTTCTTTTCTTCTTAAGATCTTCCAGGTAAGCTTTGCAGTTACGCTTCCAGTGTCCAGCTTTCTTGTAGTGGAAGCAAGCCCCTTCCTTGGCTACCCCTCCTTTGGGTTTAAGTTCTTTGCCTTTGCCCTTGACTTGGGACTTTCCCTTACCTTTAGGCTTGCCCTTGCCTTTCTTCTTTTGTACCATCAAAATGGTGTCAGATTTTCCCTTCTTAAGGTTAAGCTCGTGATTCTCAACATCTTTGAGCATTTTGACGATGACTTATCAATTTCATTCATGTTATAATTCATGACAAATTGATTGAAGGCTTGTAAAAGATTGCAAGATCAGTGGCCAGCTCTTGGCCAAGTGGGAATCCCAGCCTTTGTAGGTTTTCTACGTACCCAATCATCTTGAGTACATATGTACCTACGGGAGTCCCTTCTTGCATTTTGGACCCAAATAATGCCTTAGAGACTTCATATCTCTCATGCCTAGCTTGTCCTTGATATAGTTGACGAAGATGTCCAACCATATCATAAGCATTCATGAACTCGTGTTGCTTCTGAAGCTCATAGTTCATGGTCGCGAGCATTAGACATGACGCATCTAATGCATCATCTTGATGCTTCTTGTAAGCATCTTTGTCAGCTCGCGAGGCACTGGCAGGAGGTGCCTCCGGAATGGGCTGCTCCAGGACATACAACTTCCTTTCTTGGGTGAGAACAATTCTCAGGTTCCTGTACCAGTCCAGGAAATTCGCTCCATTGAGCTTGTCCTTCTCAAGGACAGAACGCAGAGAGAGAGTGTTCGTGTTTGTCGACATAGTTATCTACAACATACAATGCAGAAAATTAATATCATATTCCTTTTATCATTTAATTAGGCCTTTAATCAAATGATGCTCCCACTGAATTATAGGAATTTTTTGTAGAATCGAGTTATGGATGTGGTCAAACCACATTACTAGATTCATACAAACTAGCTATAATTCTTGCGGGACAAGATCCACATCATACTAAGCCTTGAGTTAGCTTTGGCTAAATCGCCCAAGACTTAGTATGATCAGTGGGTAACACATTACCGATTACATCTCTATGTAACTCTTGTTTATAGGATCAAGACCCACATTTACAAAAGACCTTGAGTTAGCTTTGGCTAAATCGCTCAAGATTTAGTGTAAATGCGATCTTGACCTATCGTTCCAACGATTGGAATATGCCTATAGTTCTACTCGATCCAATTGAGTTTAACTAATTTTGCTCAATCTAATTGAGCTTACTCTAACCCAAGCGTGATAGGCGGGACCAAGATTGTCCCTCCGCACCCTACCAAGATAATATGCGTTGCTCTGCTTTGGCAGATTCAACAACAACAAATGATCGAGGTAGTGATGGGTATCAAGGCTCAGTAGGCATTTTCGAGTTGATTCGATTATGATCTAATCTAATCGTAATGTGTATCTTATACGCATTTAGGCCTTTATTATCCTATATTAGCATGCATCATATACATACATTCATTATTCTAGCATGCATCATATACATACAAGAAAATTATCCTAGCATGCATCATATACATACATGCATTATTCTACTAGCATGCATCACATACATACAAGCAAAATCAATTAAATATATATATATATATATATATATATATATATATATATATATATATATATATATATATATATATATATATATATATATATATATATAATTAAATGTGATATAGTCATGGCCCTACTACGATCTTCTCAAGCCAATGAGAAGATCAGACGGTCAACCTAAGGCTAGCGGCTTCTCCAAGCGCTTTCTTTGACCGCCATGTGTCGTCGTCACCCTTCTCGTAATCTCGTATTCGAGTGGACTTTCCACCGCTCCATTTTGTATATTACAAATATGAAACTCGAGTTACATTCGAGTCTAAAAACTAATTACAACTAGAATATCAAAAGAAGAGGTACGACGCGCAGGTCGCATACACTATACAACACGCACAACCACAAAACGGCACGCAGACCGTATTATGAATTACAACACACATAATCCAATCAAATTGGTGTCATTGGACCATGACAATCACAGAATTATACATAATTCTAAATTATGTATTTTTACAAAAATTTCTATAATTTTTCCTAATTTTTTTTTTCAAATTAATGAGTCACCTCTCCGTAACGGTCCCGCTAAGCGGTTTCCGGGCGCGATCGTGGGACAAAGCCCCTTTCGGGGATAGGGCAGTACCCATACTCGCAAAATTAACTTTGCGAGTGTCCTTACTACGATCCTACAGCGACTTAAGTCGCTGTCCCAAAAACCTAAAGCGAGAACTCGCCGTTTCGGAGAGTTTTTCTCGACGGTTGAAGCCTACAAGTGTCCCAACACTTGTTGCTTCGACTCTTTGAGAAAAATATCCAAAAATTCTATAAAATTAGGAAATTTACAGAAACATATAAATCTGTAATTTTTATATCTAATACAAAAATTACAAAGACAAAACACATACATGCTTTGCGTTGCGGAAACCTCGGAAGCCGACCCGCGGATCCGTCAAGCAAGTATAAAAATATAAAAACATGTATGTGCTTACAAAAACCCTAGATCTACCTTAGATCTAAGAGGTTATAACATTACCCTCGTAGCGATGCCCTTCGCTTATCCCGCTCGTCCAAAAGTTCGCCGGAACTCGAGAGTGTCAAGTGCACACTCTTCTATTGGTATCCACACAAGCAATAGGTGGAGAAAAATGCCTTAGAGTGTGCTAGCACTCCTTTAGGAATTTCGGCCAAGGAGGTTGGGAGAGGGAGAGAGCTTGAGAGGAAGATGATCCAAGGTTGAAGATGATGGAATCAGTAACTCACAAAATGAATTCCCACTTTGAAACCCCTAAAGTGGCCGGCCACTTCAAGGAAGGGGGTTACATGCATGCATGTAACTCCCATGACCCTTGGTCTCTCTCATGATGTGGCACCAATTGACAAAGTCAATGATGATGTGGAGCATCATCATTGGCCGGCCATGCCAAGTCATCATCATGACATGACATTTGGTCAAGTCAAACTTGACCTTTCATCTTCTCTCTCATGGTTGATCAAATCTAACCACTTGACTCAAGTCAATTTAATTTAATGAATCTCTATTCATTTAATTTAAATTGATTTGATGAATCAAATCTAAATTAGACTCATTCAACACTTGAATCAACTTGAGTCTAACTCAATTAGTCTAATTTGGATTACTCTTAATCCAATTTGGTTCATCCCATGAACCTAATCCTCATGATTCATCATATGAACCTAATCTCCATCTAATTGCTCTTATGTGTGTGACCCTATAAGTTCTTGTAACGTTGGCAATGTCCCTAAACCGATTTAGGAACATAAGCAATGAGCGATATCTAGCAACACATTATTGCTACCCAAGTTACAAGAATGTTGAGCTCCAACATCACCTTTGTGACTACTAATTGTGACTCTCACAATATGTGACAATGTCCCTCTATCCTTGACATCTAGATTGACCAATCGAGGCATAGACCGTGTCATCCTCGGTACAATCTAAATCTTGAACTCCAAGTAGACTCACTCTAATCAAATGAGCTCAATATCTCATATTGACTCATTTGGGCATGACCATGCACTTCGTGATCTCACTCTATCAAGAATATCGATGTCACCCCCGTCATATAGGAGGGATAGATCCCATCTACATCACTCACATCCCTCCGCATAATTTGTTACATACCCAGTAATCACCTTTATAGTCCACCCATTTACGGGTGACGTTTGACGAAGCCAAAGTATGCAACTCCTTATGTAGGGAACCATGGTGACTTCAGGTCTAAGGACTAATAGTCATACTAATAGCCACATGAGAAAGTATATGACACTCATATAACGATCCATGATACTTTCTCATACGGTCATTCAGTATACATTCTCCAATGCATACCCATGTGTCAACTTGATATCTCATATCCATGACTTGTGAGATCAAGTCATCTTGTTGACCTACATGCTAGTCTCTACGCATTAACATTGTCCCTGAATATTAATACTCGACTAGGAATGATTAAGAGTAGTGTTCTCTATATTATCTCATTATCGATTCAACCAATCGATTGATATAGATAAGAACCTACTACTCAAGGACATTATTATATTTAGTTATTTGGCACCAATACAAGTAAATATAATAACCATGCCTTTATAAATAGGAATATGATACAATAAAATCCATACAACAATCATCACATGATTGACTCTAGGGCTTTCACTAACAATGACAATCGCACTCGCCATCACCGCTTCCCGAGTGACCGAAAGTGGACATGATCGAGTACACCTATCCTCCCGCCTCTAAACAGAGTGGGGAGCTAAGCTCTCATCTCCTGTCATGACAGAGGAGGGATCCTGCCCGCTACACACGCCTCATCGCTACCCATGAGCGGACAATGAGTCGACAGAGCAACTGCACACACCCTCCTGATGTACCACTAACCCATGAGTGGCAGTGTGTGCAGGCCATGTAACTAGCTGCGGGCTCAACAATAATGGAACCCCGTCCAGCTAGCATGTAATCATGCAAAAATGGTGCATGATACTAAAACATGTAAATCCTACTCAAAATACCTATCCGAATAATATGTACAATCAATATGTACATATCCCTAATCCATATACTATGATCCAAATCAAACAGGGAAGATAAAATCATATCCTATCACATGCATGTATCTAGTAGGCACCAAAAGCATACTAGGCATATAAACATGAAAAATTATTGTAAGCTATCCTAACTAGCATATCAACATGACTTAATCTAAAAGTTAAGTCAAAATACCCGCCTGATAATATATCTGCAAAAGAACCAGATCGTCACGATCGGAGACCTGCCTCGTGACCAAAACCTACATAATGCATAACTATTGTTAAGCACAAAATACCATTCACCGACAAATCGAATACTTAATCGATTCCTTCCATAACCAAATTAATCCAAAATAAATCCATCAAATCCAAGCACACGATAACGTGCTAAATACTACTATGTATCTCCAAGTATACCCTCAACCCGTAGGTCATAAATTGTAATTAACTCCTTAATCCAAAAATATATCCTTGCAATTTATCTCCCCATGATCAATACTCATCATATGAAAATATTATTCATCTCACAACAAATGATCGAATCGAATCCTACATCGACCTCATATCCGATCCACCAGATTGATTTAATTATCCTATTCAACCTAATCAATCCTCCATACTGAATTACAGAACCGATCATAATTATGAATCCAACCTAACCCTAGGTGACATACACACGACTCAACCAAACCTTACCTCAAACACGATCCAACACTTGGATCCCACAACTTGGCACCCACAATCCATTTACAACCATTAACAGCCCATAATTACACCGATTTAGGGCTCTAACCAACCCTAAATGAAACACTCACTCCATTAGTCCTTCCTCACTCACACACAGTCGAGCAAAACACCTAAACAGAGTAGCTCAATCACATTCGACAGTCATCCTAAGTCTCACAGCAGCCATCCCATATCTACCGAATACAATATGATCAACCGAACAACACCAAATCGTGTTTACCGACCCTAGGATCCCACCGGTAGCCAAATCTTTCCCCAAATCAGATCCTCAACTCGATTTCCTAAATTCACAGCCCCTAATTCAACCACATAAATCTACAAATAATTAAATAGAGGAAAAATCTTACCGGCCGTGGGAAATCTTACCGGCAGTATCCTTCCCAAATCTGTGTTCACCGGAATTCCTGCTGCTGCCCTAGCACCCCACACGGCGATCTTGTTTCGACAACAAGTGACCGTGACACCCCCCCTCAATCCGACGATGGAAGGCACTGTAGCGGCGACAGTAGCAGAGGAGCCGGCGGAGGATGTCGCGGATGGAGGCAGTGTGTGCGTCTCGGCGAGCAGCGGCGACCTGGTCGTCGACGTGTGGGGCTCGAGCGAGCGGCAGTGGCCTTGGCATAAGGAAGGCGAGCACTTGCCGACGCTTGAGGAGGAACAGCCGACCGCAAGGTCTCAGGCGGCGGCATCGGTGGTAGAGAGGGCTACGGCGACGACGATCCGTAGGCGAAACCGGCGGCGTCAGTGACAAAGGAGCCGATGCCTGTAGAGAAGAAGGGCGTCGCTCGGCCGCGGAGAAAGAGGGGCATCGCGCGGCGATCCAAGGCGAGGAGGAGAAGCCGGCGGGTCCTGATCGTCGGCAGAGAAGCAATTGTTGGGAGTATGGGGAATACAATCAAAGTCCCACATTGGTAAGACATGGAAAAGATCATGTGCTTATAAGAAAAAAGATATCTCCATTGGTATGAGGCCTTTTGGGTAAAGCCCAAAAACAAAACCATGAGGGCTTGGGCCCAAAGTGGACAATATCATACCATTGTGGAGATATGTGGATCTTATATGCACTAACAATTGGTATCAGAGCCATGGTCCATGTCAAGCCATGAACCTCGAACGAAGGAAGTTGAGCTCCCACGTCCGGATCAAGAGAACCAGACATCAGGAAGGAAGTCTAGTTGGGTCGGGGGGACCGAACAACTGACAGGAAGTCCTGGTGGGTTGAAGATCGGACATCAAGCAGAGAAAATCCTTCGAGGAGGGATAGGCTTGGGGGGGGCCCAATGTGGTCCTTCGTTTGAGGGGGGGATTGTTGGGAGTATGGGGAATACAATCAAAGTCCCACATTGGTAAGACATGGAAAAGATCATGTGCTTATAAGAAAAAAGATATCTCCATTGGTATGAGGCCTTTTGGGTAAAGCCCAAAAACAAAACCATGAGGGCTTGGGCCCAAAGTGGACAATATCATACCATTGTGGAGATATGTGGATCTTATATGCACTAACAGCAATCGCCGTGAGAAGAGGGGCTCGGAAAATTTTTTTTTGGGAATGGCGGCAGTTGCCCGAGGTCGGGAGAAGAGGGGGTCGAGCGAGAGAAACCGACGCGGCGGGGAGAAAAAGATCGGGAATTAGAAAGTAAAAACCTAAGTTTATTAATCCTATTAACTAGTCCTAATAGGTCCTTTAAAAGCCTGTTTATTTTATCCCCGAAATTTTCTCGCACGGACTCCGTTTAAATCTAGAAAAATTTCGAAAAATTTCCTAAAATTCCCTAAAAATCTCGAAAATAATCCCTAGGATTATTTCCCCGAAATTTTGGCCATTAAATTTCGTATTTTAATTTCAGTATTTTATAATTAGTGTAAAAAAATAGAGACTTAGAGTTTAATGTAACTTTATTTTTATTGAAAATACTTTAGTTAATTTGTCTGATCATTATTTTCTCATACATATCTTTAATTCCATATATATAAATTACGTTAATATCTTTCTTTTATAAAATTCTCCATATATTTTTTCTTAGAACTCTATCATAAATTTTTTCTAAATAAATGAATATGCCATACATATATTCTGTTTTTACTCTCAATACTTTTTAATTAGTTGTTTAAGCAAATTATAATTGATTTTTGAGAATTATGATATTCTTTCTTAATTTTTTTTAAATTTAATAGTATGACTTATGGATTAAAATATCTAAAATTTTAAACCGTCTGAACTGGAACATTATATCCGAAATTTATCTGAACTTGGATATAGTTAATTAACCAAATTTGAATAATATTTTGATCTGTGTGAATTTTGAACAGATCTGAATGTGGTTTACCTGTGTAATATTTTGAACTATATATCATCAGGCATTCAAATTGAATTATTGAATTTAAATTCTATCGGATAGAATATTTGATGTTTTCTGATTACTTCGAATAATTAACTTTATTTGTTTATTTATATTTTTCTTATAAAGTAAAAAAACAAGCTATTAATATTCTTGGTGGTGTACATGTATTTTAACATCGACGACGAGATAGTGTAACTCCGATAAAGTATATGGATAATTAATGTTTTATTTAATAGTTAATAGAACTGAATTTGAAATCCTCCTACTCCTCCATGTCGATAAATCAATTCCTTGCAAAAAAAAAATACTTATGACCTATTTTTAATAATATTCTGATTTATAATGAAATATGTAATTAATGATCATCCGAAGTACATTCTTTCAGGCTCTTACAACAACAAAAAATATATATATAGAAGTGTTTTTTTACTAATTGTTGATCTTTTTTTAGATTTAATATTTGTTTATAAAAGGTATTCTAATAAATAAAAAAAAGGAAATCAAGAATGATTAAAGCCATATGGAGAAGGCTTAATTAAAGCTTCGATGGCTTTTATAACCTTTTATTGTTACTCTATATATTAATGACTTGTAGCTTTTTTATTTTGATAATATTTGGGACGACTCAATCTGACTATAACAATTTAATAAAATATATTTATTATAAGTCAAAAGCATGTTAACCTAATTATCTTATATAGCAGTTTTCATCCTTTTAAGTCAATTAAGAGTTTTATTAAATGCATGCGTAAGTAAGATTCATACTGACGTTAAAAGAAAAATCATATTGAATAATGAAAATTATAAAGTTCAAACTATGCACTTCGAAATTTTAAAAATATTAGAGGACTATGTGATTCTCCACATTTGCACTACAAAGCCTTCCTAAATTGTTTTTTTTTTTCAAAAAACTTCATATGTGCTCTTTGGTCCATTTCAAATTGCAACGAAAACTATAATTAATGTGTATATTATTAACTTACTAATTCAATCGATGATCTCTTCTTATGAAAACACTCATAATAAATACTTAGCTCGTTAGGAAGGTCTTTCGAAGGTCAGTACAATATGGATTTAAAGATAAAATTTTGAAACTTCTTCCTTACACTTTTGGACGAAATAAAACAACAAGTACTTGATTCAACTAAAGAGGCATTGTCACTTTGCACTAATATATTATACCGAGGAATTTGTTATTTTCTTCTTCTCATTTGGCAAAATGAGTTCTCTTTGGACGAATAATTCGTTGGGACTTAAAAAAAAAAGAGTGAATTTGTTTGTGTTTTTTTAGAAAAAATTATTAGAGTTGTTGTTAGGATATAATTGAGGGGAAACAATTAATACAATCAATAACAAAGGTTAGATCCTCTTTGATGAACTCTAAGGTTAAAAAATAATCTTTAGAACTCATTCACAAATTTATTTTACCATTGGCATGCATAAAAGGATCTTGTAATAAATTTGTTATAACTTTTGGATTATGGTGCGATTGTAGGACGTCTATACAGATAATAAAAAATCCTTAAATCGATCCCTAACTACTATATATTTGTGGATTTTTCTTCAAATGGAATCAGTCCCTTGATACACTCAAGTCTACTACAGTCAATCTTTGCATTTGCTTGATTTACTTTACTTTTTAATTAGAGATAATTGAGGGGCTAACTTGACAATTTCAAATTTTTTTTAATAAACTTGTCTTTGCAAAAGTTCTCCTACATAAACAAGTCGATGCTAGTCTGGGCCCAGGCCCTACCGAATCAGCCCAAATTTAATTTTTCTTGGGCTACAAGTCAGAAGAGAAATGCTGGCGTATTTGTTTCTTCCGCGTCGAGCTTTTCTTGATTATCGACGAACCCTAGAAACTTCCTTTTTTTCGAATCACAATTTCTCGTTAGTCGTTTGCTGCTTCCTCGATTCTTGGAATTCATTAAACCAATTCTTTGTTTTCTTTTGTTTGCAGACATTGGCCATGGAAACCTCGACCATCGTAGATAATGGTGCTTCTGAAAGGACCTTGTATGGATCTCGTAGTATCTTCCTCTTTTTTTATAACTTTTTGATGATCATGATTGCTTCTTCAGTGAAATTATCTCACTGTCAATTTAATCGAGATTCCGAGCGTCGATCTAGCTGTTTATTCTATTGCACTATTGAAGAACTTCTTATTTAGCTATTTTAGAAGCTGGGGAAGCGAGAATTCATGTGATGATTACTGAAATTTAAGCTGACACTACTATGTATTAATTTGTCCAGTTTTTTTTCTTTCTAGTTTGATGTATATATGTGTTGGGAGTATAGGGAATACAATCAAAGTCCCACGTTGGTAAGATATGGAAAAAATTATATACTTATAAGATAAAAAAATATCTTCATTGGTATGAAATGTTTTGGGTAAAGTCCAAAAACAAAACTATGAGAGTTTAGGTTTAAAGTGGACAATATCATGCCATTATAGAGATATGTTAATCTTATAGGCTCTAACAATTGTTATTATAGTCATGAACCTCGAACGAAGGAAGTGAAGTTTTCATGTTTGGATCAAGAGAACTAAACATCAGGCAGGAAGTTCAGTTGGATCGGGAGGACCGAACACTAGGTAGGAAGTCCAGCTGGGTCAGGAGGACCAGACAGTTGACAGGAAGTCCTGGTGGATTAAGGATCGGACATCAAGTAGAGGAAGTCCTTTGAAGACGGATAGACTTGGGGACTCAATGTGGTCTTTCGTTTGAGGGGGGATTGTTGGGAGTATAGGGAATACAATCAAAGTTTCACATTGGTAAGACATGAAAAAGATCATGTGTTTATAAGATAAAAAAAAATATCTTCATTGGTATGAGATCTTTTGGGTAAAACTCAAAAATAAAACCATGAGGACTTAGGTAAAAAGTGGACAATATCATACCATTATGGAGATATATGAATCTTATAGGCACTCATAATATGTTGGTAGCTTATGTGGTACCTTACTCATGGACTTCAAGGTGTTGGGATTAAGGTCGTCGATCTCTATAGCATCACTTGTTAGTATCAACACTAATTAGAAATCACCTGGATCATTTCCAACAACGCATGTAATTGAGAGATCATACACATCTAGAAAGCTTGTGGCAGAGGAAATCTTTGCTCCCATGTTATCAAACATGTTGTGTACACCCGACAACAATTTGCCTCTAACAATAAGAAACTAGAGAACCAATTCTGACAGAGTACCAAGTCTAACATTAAAGCAAATAGGATGACCTGAATTTCATATGAAACTGAACTGTATCACTTGCTATTATCACATCTAGGATGACGCCTCTCGGTATTCGACTATGAAAGACTATTTAATTTCGTTAATATTTATTTATGATTCAACAGCATTCTGTGTTGTAGATAATATCTATACGAGGCTTGTGCTCAATCTATTATTTTTAGTGTTTTCCCAACTTTCTATAATTTTGAATAATACTATAGTATTTGCTCATACCAACTAAATTATACAATATTAAACTTGTCAAATATTTTGACAGGTATCCGTATGTGACTGGAACATCAGTGATAGGAATGAAATACAAAGATGGTGTTATCTTTGCAGCTGATACTGGAGGTTGTTTTCTTTGGAATTTTATTTTATTTGTAGTAATTTTCAGTTTTCACTATTATATCACAGTGAAAAGCCTTACCAAGAAAGTAGTTGACGCAACCTCCTGATGATGATAAGAGAAGATGCTGCTTTGATGTGATGTAGATTGTTCTCTATGAAAATGCCAACACTGGATTTAATATACTCCTCAGTGACTTGTCTAGATGGAATTAAAGAAGACATAAGTAGAAGTTGAACGAAATTATAAGCAAACTAGTGGCTGTGCATGTATTTATACATGTACATCATGTATAAAATATGCAGCAAGGTCGCAGAACTGAAATTGGTTTAATTAATGTTTGATCCATTGGCCTTTAACTTTGTGATCCTTTTCTTCCTCTCGCCTTTCTATCTTTGCTCAAAAGTGAGCTGAGCCTAAGGATTGTAGTAGACACACGAAATGAGAGGATGGGATTTATTACCAGAAATAACAGAGGAATCCATCTAAATTTTATGGAAAATTGGAAAACAGCTGATACACTAAACTCTTGGAAATCCTTGCAGATGCAAATGATAATGAGACAGCAGTTAAAGAGATTAAACTCAAATATGAACAAATTTTTTTTGAGTTATTGCAGTAGCAATGTCAATAATGAATTTAAAAAAAACAGAAAAAAAAATGAAATAATAAATATAGTTGATTGTTCTATTGCTGATACGCTTTTTCTCTCCATGTTACTTGACACAGATGAACTTTTGTTGATTGGAAATCTGCAGGTTCCTATGGATCTACTTTGAGATACAAGAGTGTGGATCGTATAAAACCTATTGGGAAACACTCTCTCTTAGGTGCAAGTGGTGAAATCAGTGATTTCCAAGAGATCCTGCGCTATCTCAATGAGCTCATGTAAGAAATTTGCTTGCTTATTCAAGTATGGATTGCTAAAAGTATAAACTTGACACCTGTTAAATTTGAAATAGTCAGGAAGTCGTAGTTGGTGAATATCTGATTGAATTTAAGTTGAGCTAACTTCATGTAGTGTTGGAATCTCATGTCTCTGCCTTTTACCTTTTCATGTATTAACAAGAAGCATTATTTATTTCCCTCAGCTTGTATGATAACATGTGGGATGATGGGAACTCACTTGGTCCCAAGGAGATTCACAACTATCTAACTCGGGTTATGTACAATCGGCGCAATAAGTTCGACCCTTTTTGGAACTCACTTGTTGTTGGCGGAATAAAGAATGGACAGAAGTATCTTGGGATGGTGTGTAAATACCTTTTTCTTGTTTTTGTTTGTGTTTGAATTAACTTAAGAATGGAATGTCCATATTATAGGTGAGTATGATTGGCACACATTTTGAGGACAATCATGTGGCCACTGGATTTGGAAATCATCTTGCAAGGCCAATACTTCGTGCTGAGTGGCGTGAGGACCTGAGCTTTGAAGAGGCTGTTAAGCTGATGGAGAAGTGCCTGCTTGTGCTCTTATATCGTGATAGATCAGCAATTAACAAGTTTCAGGTATGATCTCCCAACTGGCCAAGATTGTCTTCTGTCATTATCCATATGCAACACAAACACGGGGAAAGTGAGTAATGTTTTTTTGGAGTTGGGAGAATGGGTAATAAAAGATGAGTGCTCTAGGAATGGGAATGGGTAATAAAAATCCTATGATCAAAGTGAATATGATCGGTCATACACAAGGATGAATGAACTTGATTTATGGTCTTTAATCTGCTTAGGGAATGGAACAAGAGTGAGACACATCAAAAATGATATCCTTCTCATAGACTGATTGAGATGAAGAAACGCCGGATTTGCTAGTGAAAACAATGCATCCAAACTCAACTAAATATTTTTACCTAGTGTAGAGGACCATTTTGTAGCTCTGAGCGTTTGCTTATGCATTGTTGGCTACTTGGGTTGCTTCAGAAGACTGTTGGCCTTCCACTGTAGGTGGCATTGAGCCGCACTCTAGTAAATTTAATGACTAATTTAACATATTGTCACTCATAGATTTTTGCATTCGATGTGTTCATTGAAGAGTTAGTTACATAATGTATTAGGTCTATGTGGGATATGCCACTAAACTAATAAGTCATCTGGATAATTGCTGCCTTTCTGTTGGACCATTGTCGTAATGCACAAAGACATTCACCTTTCCTTTGTATTCTACCACGCAGCAAGATCTGCGATGATTGTTGGTCTTATTTAACAAGTGCGATAGTCCTACGCATCAAACTCGAAAAACATGGTTCCTGAACTCTAATTACATTGCAGGTGGCCAAGATAACTGAGGAAGGAGTGACCATCTCTCAGCCATATGCTCTGAAGACCTACTGGGGTTTCTCTGCCTTCCAAAACCCAAGCAAGGGAGCTGAGGGATCATGGTAGTAATCGATATGCACCTAAATCGTGAAGCTTTGTGTCACGCAAGGTTTCAATGGGTGTCTCATTATATCGTTCTAGTTTCTTGGCCAGAAATCGAAAATTATATAGAGGCAATATTGTGCACTAGTTAATTTGTATGGGAATGTATTCTGTTGGTTTTAGGCTTCAGCCAACTTGCTCCAAAGATTTATTTTGTGATTGCGTATTTTTTCCAAGATTAAACTCGAGTTATTTATTTTATTCTTTTCTCATTTGGAAGAAAAGTTATAGGGAACGAACAAAGAGATGGAAATAAATTTGGCTGAAATTGAAAAAACGTTTTCTAGAGCTATTTTCATCAAAGAGAATGAACAAAGGGGGTGTTTGATTTGTAAGAAATTTTTCATTTTCATTTTGTGGTTTCTAATATAATTTTTAGAAAACAGCTAGGTGTTATATATTGTATTTCTATTTTATAAAAAGAAAAATGAGAAAATACATTTGATATAGAAAAGAAAACTGAAAAAAAGATATCTCCTTTTCTAGAATTTAAAGATGGAAATTATCAATCAAATAATATTAATAAAAATAAAAAATGTGCGTACCAAACAGTATATATTCTTTCACATTTTCTCTCTCCTGGGAAATGTAACGGATTCAAAGTAGACGTGAAACTCATTGTACATGAATAGCAATCTTAATTATGGGAGATGATGTAATGAACAAAGATCGATTCTGAAAAAATATTTTAAATTTTACTTTAGATTCAGATGCCACACATGGTCTTACCAACCGTGTCAAAGACAATCTTTCCGTGATTTACTCTTTTCTTATATTTTGATTTATTCTCTCTTATATTTACAAGACTGAGATGAGATCACTGAATAGCAATCTTAAATACGCTGATGCATAAACACTATTTATTTAGAGTCTTTTAAAAAGTTAAAAATTTAAATAATGCAATCCAATATAAATTCACCTTAACTAAATAGAGAAATGCTCCAAAACAATGAAAACAGAGATTCACGGACCCAATCCGATCGAATTATCTTATATAAAAATTCATGTCATGATACCATTTTCACTCCACACGAGATCCCTTCAAACGAAGCTCATTGTATTTTAAATTGATTGGTGATCCGCATAGACGTGGATCAGCAATAATTAATCACATAAAATGCACTGCATATATACACAAACACAATCTGTAGAACAAAGGTGCAGCCATGATAAATAGTCAAAGTGAAAAACAATCACTGAACCAATAAAAAGGGAAATTGTAAATTTCAAGTTGATTAAGGTCAAATTACTACACAATATCTTCCACAGAAATTAAAAACATCGAAGGATAACATTTTCACTAGAACCAAACATATATAGCATATGCATGATTTCAGCTGTGTATTGTAAGAACTTGAAGCAAATGGGGAACTAGTAAATAAGTAGATGTTTGTGAAGAAACTTGGCATAACAAAACAATAGAAAACAGTTCAGGTTAACAAGGAGATACTTGTAGATGTTAAAATAACAAAACAAGAAAGAGCCTTGTTTTTTAAAAAATAAACATTCTTGCCCAGCATTGATTTTGTGAAATTTGCTCCACCACAGAACACTGTGCACGGTTCAACATACAACACTGAGCACATCTGAAACAATTTGCTATATTGAGTTAACATAGGTAGACCACAAGTTCGACAAGTAAAAATCCATCACCCGCAATCGTTTTGTATAATCCCTAGCTCTGTTGTACGAATCATAATATTTATAGGTTTTCCTTATTTAAAACTTAAAGAAACTGAAACAATTTGCAACCTTAAAAAACAAGTTGAAGGGCAGTGCTAGAGATCTGAGAAGTTTGTAGCTCTGTTGTCTTATAAGAACATGACAAAATCCTAGGGTCTTTTTCTAAGACTGAGAACCTGAACCTATAAATCGCTGGTCCAAAGTGTACAAGAGATTCATGATTTCAGGAATGTTTTTAGTTAAACACACGCAAGACTCATAAAGTTGTATACACTAGATAGGGTTCTACCCTGAGGAGGCACAAACAGATAGATCTTAAAATGGATGCTGGCAGACTAGAAACCACATTATTAGATAAGTGAACAACTTCTAGAGAACTTATAGGATAATTTTTCTTCGAAATAGTTATAGAAAAAGCTAAGAAGCTCTCAAACTAAGCAAATTTGCGCCTTGTTTCAACTTACACATAACTGACTCCCTCCCAACAAAATGAACCAAACACTTATTGTTGTTACATGTATCATTTACTATCATTGAAATCTGTACAGATTGATATTATCTTAAGTCAATCTAAAAGCACTCGAGTACGTTATTATGTCCTGCAGAGTTGTTTCCTAACGTCTAAATTCTTATCACACAACCAATCTTTTAGCAGAGCAACTTTGCATGGTGTTAACCCTAAAATGGACTGGGCTGTCGAATTCAACCAGTATATCCAGAACAGGACGCTGATCCAGTTCAGCAATGGAAAAGTCGACAAGGTATATGCAGATGAATCATTCATATACATTCAATTCAAAAATAAAAAAAGAACTATGACCGTAATATAATTATTCAGATTCTCATGTAAGGTTTTGAAATGTTATGACTAGGCTGACTTTCCCGACAACTTTAGAACCCAACTAATATGTAACATTCATATAAGGTTACATCTACCTTATAATTGATGGTGATATGAAGCAAGATTTACATTTAATAGCAGTCATTAAGTAAGGCATATAGATCTTATATAAACATTTGATATTGATGAACAAAAAAATATTGTTACAAAGTAGCATCATCTTTGAACTCCTTGTGTTTTTTCATAAATTGAAAAATCGGATTTCATTAAATTTCTCACATTCTTGCTACAGGACATGAGGAAATAGGGAAAATGAATGATTAGGAAGTGGGAAAAGTAAATGGTGAAGTCATGGATCTACCTCCGTCTACCACTGCTGATTGCTATAGGAGGTAGTGTTTAGCTTTTATGCCCTGTTTACTTGGGAGAACGGAAAGAAAAAAGCCAAAATTGATCACCGCCAAATCGGGCGGAAAACAAAGGATGGAAAAAATGATGCATGTAACCTTTCCTCACTCACAAAATTACACACTATAATTAATACTATAATTAATGCGACTCTTCATTTCCCCCAAATTTTGGACTGATTGTAAAAAAAAAATTAATCCATAGTATTAGCCCTTGGGTTGAGATGGATAGGGTATTTTGGACAATAAATAATTTAATTTTCTTTCTATTTATCTAAGTAAATAATATAAGGGATTGATTTTACCCACCTTCCTCAATTAAAGTAAACAAATACAATAGACTATGAATTCCTTTCCCTTCCCATGCTCCTAGGTTTGTCACATCCATCCATGATCCACTCTCACAGGTAAACAGAGCATTAGTAGTGGACTCAGTTTGCATTATCACTTAACAAGACAAATCTAGACTGATACATCAACTAAATATTAAATTAAACAATATCGAGTATGCATATGCGCAAAGGTTTTAGAAAGTGATTGTAAGTGACAGGTGATTTGCCCACTGCATAGTACTTAAACAGTAAGTGAAGGATTAGGTAGTAAATATTAAAATAAAATAGATTGATATTAATATTAAAAATGCTTACCACTATGTATATCTAATAAAGCATATGAATCAATTAAAACAAGATTTCTATTGCTAGTAAACAAGTGATAATTGATAGGTAAACTCCTAACGACAATAAACAATCTTATTCCACATTGAATTGTAGAACACAACACATCAAAAACAATATAAAAAATGACAATGTACATCAAATCAAATCAGTTATAAATAATCATAAAATTCATAATCGACGTATCTTTATGAACATGCCTGTATCATCTAGGAGGCTAGGAGGGCCATTTGAACTGCTTTTTGAAAGACCCACCTAAAAGGAATCACTTATTCACTACGTAAAGCAGTCCCCATACAAGACCAACCAGGCGGTCGCCTAGATTACTTTTTTGATGCATGATGTGCACTCTAACAAAATCTCTCATCAAAATACATACTCAATACAAAAGCACGATCACAGTGATATAGTCAATCCACTGAATATGTGGCTGTATGGACTGCTTCTAAAACAATGCACTGAAAATCTTCCTACAATCATGCTCATAGTCATAACATTAATACTTTTTTCAGTTTATCATCTACCAAAGTATACTATGCATACCAAAGATCCCTTAGATTTAAAATTTTGAGTAACATTATAGAACAATCCCTCAGTATCTCACTATTACATGGATCCTATATATTTTTATCCATACTAAATTAAGATCTAATATCCACCTCACACTGTCAAAGATGTGCTCAAACATTTAATGTCAACTACAAATTAATGTAAAACCTTTAAGTTTGAATGAATTTCTGAAAATGAGGAAAACTGACCATAAGAATATTCTTATTTGATACTCTTTTTTTAAAGAAGGTTTCATGCTGTAGTTCATTAGAGTAATTTCTAACAAAATAAAAAAAAAGGAAAAATCTAACTTTGAATGTGCACTTTTTTTTTATTCCATTACATTATCCAAAATATTTTTTTGAATCCCTAATGATATTACAAAAGGCAACAAGAGCCAATTATCAAGCACATCCGATATCATCCAGATTATCCCAGCAAAATGAAACACCATAAATAATATCATAAGGAAACAAGAGGGACTCAAGTATTGATAAAAGGAAATCAACTACAAGCAGATTACATCATTCTTGAAATAACATAAGGGTTGAATGATCGCAAAAACAGTATCATTGAAGATTATTATTGAATAAACCATTAAAGCATCAAATGTCTTTGTCCAGCAACAGAACGACGCGCAAGGTGAGCCTTTTCCACCTATGGGATATCCCAGGGCCTAGCTTTAGGGACAACGACGAGCATACCTTGCAGTTCGTGCTGGACAACGATCTGACACGCAAGCCTTGCGTGCTTGTTAAGCACACGTTTCCGATTTGCCATGGTGAGGACGTAACGCTCATCATAGGTCGAGGGGGGAAGCTTGTCGAGCCACTCCTGGGAGATATGGACCTCGCACTCACCGGAGCAGGCGTCGATCTCCTCGAGCCTATGGGACGCCGGGTCGACCAGGCCGCCATTGATCAGGGCGCGGAGGAGTGTCTGCCCAGAGAGGCCGATGATCGCGTGCTTGCTCCCCTCGTGATCGATGGCGGAAAGATTCACGATCCGGTCGGTAACCTTCTTGGATCCAGTAGCCGAAGGTGCGACGACGTCAAGGGGCGCCGAAGAGGCGGAGGACCGGGAAAGAGGCTGTCGGAGGAGGGAGGGGCTAGTTCGGGCGAGGTGGATAGGAATCCGGCGAAGGGCAGCCATGGCCATTTCTAGGGCTTCCCAAACTCTTCGAGATCGGGGAAACGAGGGTCGGGACTTCGATCGATCGCTGTGCGGTCATGTACTTGATTCTTAACGGGTCGGATTCTGTTCGACCATAAGGATTCGAAATCCAAATTACCGGAGCGGGAGACCCGACCCGACCCGTCAAAGCAACAACTCATATCTTCCTTTTTTTAGTCTCGAAAAGGCTTTTCTTTATCAGAATTTAAAAGGCCATTTTAAAACAAAATTAAAAGACGCCCACTATATTTTTTATTTTAACCGTGTTAAAATAAAAAAAAATAATCTAATTTGATAAAAATATTTTACATATAATACTTTTTATGTTAATTTTTTTTACCACCTTAATCAAAATTACTTAAGTTTAATTAAAATCATTTCCACTTATTCAAAATCACTTTAGAATTATTGTAATAACTAAATAATTGTCGAACTATTATAGCAACTGTTAATTTAAAACAATTAAAAATTTAGTCAAATTTAAACGATTTTAATAAAAATTTTATGTAAAAGTTTTCTATATATAATATTTTAAATCAACTTTAATTAAAAAGAAAACTAATATGACTTAACGCTATCTTATACTAATTATTTCATAGTCTCAATAATAGGGGCTAGAATAAAGATATTTTTAATACGTAAAACACATTAAAATGTCCTTTTTCAATAATTATTTTTTTTTTCAAAAAAAAAAAAGTTGGTTAGCCTACCAAAATAAACTCTTTAAAAAGAATTTAAAAAAATATAATATCCTTTGTGTTCATAGGATCCAATTCCGGAAAGAAAAAAAAAAAAAAAATCAAAGTAGCAGCTCCTCAGTCTCACAGACGGACTCGAAATTAAGTTTCAACTGACAAACGATTATATAATTTTTCTAATAGGATGCTAAATAATTTTAAATAAAAATTTTGATTGACCATCGAAATATATTAGAGAAGTATTCATAGTTCAACAGTTAAATCTGATCACACGATTACGATGTCCCTATAAAACATATCCGCCGTCGAAAATGTACTCCGTCCGAAAAGATAAATTTTCGATTCGTATCCGATTCAGAATTATCTGTTTAAATTTTTCTGAAATTCAGAGCTAAATCGTAACTTATAAAACACTGCATCGCTTTACCATTGTATCGTGCATCTGGAGACAATTTTTTTTTTTTACTATTATTAGGTATTTAGGTCTTAGACTCGATTAATTCTGAGAATGATCGATACTATCCCATGAAAGTTTTTCATTGATCACCAACAGGGCCTTAACTTTCAAGAGGCCAAAGAGGCAACCGCCTCAGGGCCTGACTTAGAAAGGGCCCATAGAAATTTTTTTTAAAGACTTAATCGTAATTTTTAAAATATTATGGAGTTTTTTATAATATTATAAAAAATAATTAAAGTGCATAGTAACTCTACTCACTTTCACAACTGATTAAAAAACTTTCATTTTTATGGAAAAAATATTTTAAAGGGCTTAATCATAATTTTTAAAATATTGTGAGGGTTTTTTTATAATATTACAAAAAAATTAAAAGGTACGAACTGACCTCTTCCTCCTCCTTCATACTTCGCAATATATTTTTCCGTCGATCTCTTTAATTTTTCTCTCTATTTTTAATCCTAAATTTTTTATTAAATTCTAATCCATTTCCATATCAATTTTTTATCGTCGTCGTTATTGCCAGTATTATCACCGTCGCTGACATTGCTTATCGTTGTACAATTGGACCGTGATTACTAGCATCGTTGTCGTCTCACTTCATATTAAATTGATCATTGATGATTTAGGTGAAGTTAATCTTGAACGATAATTTATTTTACAGAAGAAATATGACTTTGTTAGTTATGTTATTCTTAATCCTAATTCCTAAAAATATGTTTTGCATTTAAATAATTCAAATAGAATCGATATTCTTAATCTAATTCCTAAGAATCTATATATTTAATTTTCTCAATTTTAAGTAGAATACTTCATCCGTATCATCCTACTAATAAATAAATTTCTTTGATAGCTAAATTTAACTTTAGAATTTGTAGAACATTAGTTATTTAATAAAAAAAATTGACTGAGTGATTTCAATGAAGTATAAGAGAGAAATTAAAAGTTAATGACATGATTTATAAGTAGATTTAATTTTAAAAAGTACTTGAAAATGATTTTATAGATATTATACCGAGCAAATTATCATAATTAATTTTAAATTGCTCTTTTTTTATTATCATAAAGTTATTATTATTTTACAATGCAATGTGCATTTAAGAACTAATGTTATTTTATACACAAACGATTCTTAATTTATTTTTTTATAAAAAAATATTAGCAAGAGCCAAAATTGAATTTATTTGATTTTAAGAAATGATATTTTATTTTTGTTTTTAATAATTTAAATATCTAAGAGACAAAGGAAAGGAAGAAAAGTCTATAAAAGCTAGACGATTAGTATTTATATAATTATTTTAAATATTTATTAACTTTTTATTGATGTATATATTATTTCTAATTTATTTATGTATTTATTATATTTGTTATTTATAAATTAAATTTTATAGTAATTTATCATAATAAAAAGGTCTATTTTTTATTATTCACTTTAGGCCCTGTTCAACACAGGTACAACTCGGTCACCAAGATACAATAAGAGCAATTGTGTGGATAACTTTAGTGGCTGTAACATCCTTAATTTATCATCATATTTGAAGAAAAATTTTATAAATACATTATGGTTGGGAATCAAATCGTGAACATATAAGAATTGAATTGAAACACTCTACTGTTGCACTGTAGCCGGAAGCACTTTACATTTTCTTTTCACAAAAGATTGAAACCGTCAATCTATTGGCTCCCATTAGCCTGTCTCACGTCCATTGTGAGAAAGATAAATCGCGAGGGTCTTTAGCCTTAACGTAATCAGCTAGGACAGAGGAGGAGGGCCATATGAGACTAAGAAAAGATTTTAGATTCTCATCCAAAATCGATCCGTGCTCATTTCATAAGTATCACCCGGCCCAATCAACATATCATTCTTTGGGGACCATTTTACATCTTCTTGACTGCATCAGCTGTGTATGAACGATAACAATTTATTATTATTATTATTATTTTTGTTAACGAGCACTTTGTTTGTTTCCTTAAAGTCGTTGAATTACCAGGCAAGGCAAGGAAGCCATGTACAGGATATACAAATCTAATTATGTGCGTCCAGACTCGGCGTTTCTCGAAAACTGATTGCTCCATATAAGTTGCTTGGTTCATTGTAAAAGACATCAATGGTGCATGAAATTAATTGGGATCTTAATTCATTTCCTTGTTCAGTCATTTGATACTCCCATGAACTTCTCTTTGAACAGTTGTAGTCGATTGAACACAGTGTCCAATCGATTGTTAAATTTTTTTTATGCGATGTTAGTCAGTTGAATATTCTAGTCAGTTGATTGATAATTTTTTTCATATAAAATTTACAATAAATAATCAACTGATTTATCTAAAATTCTACTGTTAAATTCTAATTTGATACCATTTTGTGCATTTAATGAATATATACAATTATATGATATACTTATTATATATGAAACCTTAAATTTATATGGTTTATTAAAATTAAAAAAAATATCTCCACTATATTTATAGAATTTATTTTCCTATACATTCTTAAATTTCACAGTTAAAAATTAAAGCATTCAATATTAACAAATAACATAAGTACATAACTATTTAAATTAAATACATGATACATGACAATAATAACAAGAGTACAAGACATAATTTAATAATGCCAACGCATCAAAATATATAAAATATCTCATTAAAACTTAAAACATTTAAGCAATTAAACAAATAGTTTTAATATTTTTACATTCAAGTTACATCACATGTCAAATGTCAAAGTGAATATAACATATCCTTGAATCTTAAGAGTTGAGATTTAAAAGTTGAGAGTTGCGTCTTTGACTTCAGTTCTTCCTTCACTCCTTGTGAGTTATGACTTTAGACTTGTTTACTTCACCAGTCATCACTTGTGTTTATCCTAATGAATAATGATCAAGTAAAAATTTATTATTATCACTCGAACAAGATAATTAAAAAGTAAATATACTTGTAACTAAATTAAAGTATTCGAAATATACTATGAAATGATTAATTACGCCTGAATTGATGTTGTCGAAGAAGCCGAATCCATTATTATTTTTGAGAACTATGACAAAAAATTATAACACGATGCAAGTCAAATAATTTAATACTCTATATATTTTTAATTGTAAACAAATAATTAACCATAATTTTTTTAAAACAAAACACATCGCTTTCGAGTTTTTCTGCATCTTCTGAAATTTCTTCGACATTAATTGACTCCAAATTTAATCGAAGTCAATCTTGATACAAATCAAACTTTCTACCACTCTAGGAGTCAATGAACTCCTGAAACAATCAAATACCCGACCACCAATACTGAAAGTGAATTTTGAAGTAACTGTTGATATTGGAATGACTAACGAATCACGAGCAATTTGAGCAAGTATAAGAAATATATGATAATTTTGCTTTCACCATTCTAAAATATCAAAAGTCTCACAATATTCTTCAACTATTTCATTAAGATACTTGTCTAATTCTGATATGTTAGCATTACTAAAAATTTATGCCTTTTATTTTTTATATTTTACAAAGATTGATTGTCTTTTCAAATCTATTTGACTTATATTTTAGATATAATGTTGCTATCACCTGATTCTGAAATAGCTGAAATTTTTGAAATGTTACTTTGAGGCTCCATTTTCTCCTTATAATTTTTGTACAAAGCAAATAAAGTATCCTTTATATTCTTTCATGCTTTTGCACCTTTTTCATTTCCATATAATTCAATCAATATAAATTCTATAAAATCTAATTTATGTCTTGGATCAAGTATTACTGCAATATAAAACAACTTATTCATCTTCTCTGGATCTCCTCAATACTAGTCAAATTTAATTTTCATTTTTAATCATATTGAACATACATCATGTTCATTACTTTCTTACCACTCTTTTAATATGAAATGAATAGAACTAATTTCATGTGCAAAAGTATTAGAAGTGACATATAAGGATTCAGACACTTTTAGTGTTAACTCATAAAAAACTTGTAATAGAGACGTAAAAAGTCTAATATTATTCCAATAATCACTTATTGGTTTTCCATCAAAAGTCTATACTTTTTTTGTGGTAACCCGTCTTATCCAAATATCATATCTCCATTATCATTCATAATAACATCCTAATCATTATATTGAAGATATATTCTAAAGCATGAGTCTTGTTCATCAAACCTATTAAAAACTATTTCAAAATTTTCATCAGTCACATTCAACATCAAATAAGTTGAATTCCATCTGGTTGACACATCCAAACATAATGATTTCTTGCTTTCAGTTTTTTTAATTTCTACATATTTTTTGAACTTATTTAATCTAGAGAGAGATTGCTTAACATATTTAATATTATTCCTAACCCTCGCCATAGATGAATTTATATCTTTCAATCCATCAATAATAATCAAATTGATTATGTGAGCTACATATCTCATATGAATGAATTCTCCTTTTAAAACAGTGAATCCCAATTAACTATATTTTTTTTTTGAAACTATTGATAGCAATATTATTTGAACTTGCATTATCAATAGTAATAGTGAAAATTCTATTAATTCTCCAACCTCTCAAGTAATTTTCAATAGCGAAACTGATTGTTTTGCCTTTATGACTTGTAATTGGACAAAAATTCAGAATTCTTTTATGCAACTTTTAATCTTTATCGATAAAATGAGCGGTCAAATATATATAGTTGATTTTTTGAATTGATGTCCATATATTAGTAGTCAAAGAAATTCTTTATCTCGAATCATATAATAGACTTTTCAATTTTTCCCTTTCAAATGTATGTAATTCTACACAATCACATGCTACTATCTATCTCGAAGGAATTCTAAACTTTGGACATATCATAGTCATAAATGCTTTAAACCCTTCTCCTTCTACAAATTTAAAAGATAATTCATCTATTATAATCATTCTAGCTAATGCTTTTCTAGATGCATCTTGATCAAATTTTTATGAAATAAGTGATCCCTCACCCTGTCTTGCACCTATTTGAAAATGCAATTGTGTTTGATTTGTTTCAATAGCATGAGAATGTTTTTTTGTACGAGGTCATATGAGATTTCAAGCTTGTTGTTCTATTCTTGTATGGATCATAAAAAAACTCCTTATCATAATATTTGTATTTGACTTTAATCTCATTAGTAGTATTAATAAACTTAGTAAAATGATCTCATACCTCACTTCTTAGTTTTATTGTTCTTCGTTTACTTATTTTTTCTCTGGTACCCACTGAAGGTCCAAATTGTGGGATTGAACAACTATTATCCACATCTATATTTGAAATATTTCTTTGAATTGACATCTAAACAAATAAACATACAATTTTCATTAAAAAAATTATATATCACTACAGTTAGATTAACAATTTAGAATTATAATCAAACTCTAAATCTTATAAGTTCTAATATTCATGTGATCATGTAATTCATTAAATCCTAAAACGATAAAGCCAAATAGTAAATACTCAATTAAGTAATTTGACTGTCGGTTCTCGATTGGAATTATGATAGAGTCATGAGGAATTAAGGAAGTCGTGGAACAGTGGAGGATCGTCGGTCGTCGAAAATAGTCGGAAGGATACTGGACAGCCCGAGAAGTAGAGGGGTCGGGGGTGGCAGTCAGGACTAGGGAGTCGTGGGCTTGTGTGGCAGTCGTAGCCTCGTGGGGTCGAGGGCTCACGTGGTAGTCGCGTGGTCGTGGGCTCGTGCGACAATCGCGAGGTCGGGGGAAACAATCGGAAGTCGCGGGAGAAATACGAGGATTTAGGATTTAGAATTTGCCTGAGTCAGCCAGTCGGGGTGGGATGGAGTCGGAGGATGGATCGTTGGAGGTTGGTCGAACTTGACTAATCGGGATGCTTCGTGCTCGAAAGTCAGAAGGAGTCCTCGGGGAGTTTAATGGAATGGACGGAGGGTGAAGTGGTCAGGTCGTCGAGGTCGGGATAGGGATTGGGAAAGAAGGAATCATGATTTTACAATTTTTAAATTTCGGTTCGGGAAGAACAACCGACTGTTTATATAAAATAGTCGATTGATATGCCCCATCAGTCGATTGATTTACTCTAGATCGATTAACCAATTAAACCGATTTTTTTGTTTTAAAACCAAAACGAAATAACTGAAAAATCGATATTTTTGTTTTAAAAAACCGAATTTCCGACTAAATCGAATCGAATTTTTCGATTTAATCATTTTATTTGGTTTAACCGAAGTTTTGCACATGCCTACGCTCAAGAGGTTGGGTGTCAATCGTGTGGAGGTCGAGAGATCGGGAGACTTGGTGGGAGCTCAGTCGCTTGAAAGGATTTAAACTGGTTAGAAGGGGGCCGAGACGGACCTCGGCATGACTCCTCCGACACTCAAATTAGTGACCAGAGAAAAATAGAGAAAGCAAAAATAAAGAGAGTAAAATATTTATAGATTAGTCGAGAGTCTATCTTTTCTTATTGTTTGAACTATTATATATCTATAGTAAAAAGAGATATAGAAATATGTAGTGGGAGACGTGGCAACAAAAATAGAAGGTGTGGCACCATGGAAGTATGAAATGGGGGACATGACATGCAAATATATATATGTACTTATATTTGTTGACTAAATCAATCTCGCTATGTGAATCTTAGATTCTCTCTCCATATCAGTGACCATTTGTTGAAAACTTTCCTACCAGACAAATTTAAAGGGCCGTAAAAATTCAGCTAACCTTTTCAGTTAAGTGAGACGACTGCAACCAGCAAAGATCACAAAAACATATTGTCTGGAGTTTGGGCCAACTTTTCGATCTCAGTTTCGTGTAGTTCTTCAAGCTGTGATGGCTCTTCTGATCGGGCAATCGACAACTCATTTTGTATTGTAACTCTTGCCAAAAAAAAAAAAAAAAAACATTTGCACAATTCATATGCTACAACTTCTCATTCTCTACACCTTCTGCAAACTCTCATCTAGATTGCAGCTTGTGCTTTGCAATTAAATCGACATTAAAGCATCATATTTCTAACTTTTATTAGACTATAAATTAGCGACGAAATCGAATTATTCGAAATGCATATCTCCTAATTCAATTGCTGGAGACATTTTAACTGTCGGCTGTAGCTTCAAATGCAAGCATCACTCCTTGTCCCTTCCAGTTCAAGCATGTACTAACCTTTCTCAAAAGCCAATAATTAATTGTTTAAAACTATATGTCAACTAAGTACACATCTCAAATCTAACTAACTGATAAAGATGCAGTAAGAATTAAGCAAGCAAATTGATAGAAAAAACCTGAATTTGAGAATGAAAATTAACTCAAGTCAATCCATCTAGATCTCACCTCGCGATTTAGTCGCGACTGAACCGAAACTGACCTGATTGGAGTTTTGAAATGTTACTGTGTCTTCTTCTAGGACACTACTACTCTCTGTAATGCAAACAAAGAACAAGTCTATCTCTGAACTGCATGATTGTCACTTAACCTTTCTTTGACTTAGCAACCACCCTCTCCTTTTTCCCTTCTTTCAAAAACAAAAGAAAAGAGTCATTGTACATAATGTTCCATTAATCAATTATCAATTAGTTAGTCATTTTACATGTGGATATAAATACAGAAGAGAAGGCATTAGGTTTGCCATGCATTCTTGCTCTTAAAACACACCTGGCCATGGCTGCTGCTGCTCCTGCTCATTCTTCTTCTTCTGTTCCTGGTTTGGAAATGTGATCAGCAACAGCTAAAAGAGGCGGTGTTATGGGGAATCAAGCTCAATGGTCCGAGAGAAGAATTCATGTAAATTATTAGTTTGTTATCTGATTAGTACAGTTGATTGTTTTTACCTTTTTTTCCAAGATACTAGATGAGTGATCTCTGTATATATGAGTGTGAAATTAAGCTTTGCTTCGATCGAGAAAGTATTCCTGAAGCTGAGCTAAGATTTTTTGCATTATATCATGCCTTTGAACTAGCTGAATTGTTTAGATATGAGTGTGGTGAGGCATATTTTATGGGTTTCAATTGTTGACCATGATGTATTACTTCTGGATATCAATTAGTTGGGTTTGGATGTGTATAGGAATCTTTGTTTTTAAGCTCATTATTTATGTGTGACGAGTGAGAGATTAAGGGAAAAGGAGAAAAAAATTTCTTGATGAAGGATCATTAAGACATTTTAATTAAGGGGAAAAGGAGACAAGTCGTTTCATGTAACAACCAATCTCTATGAAAACTACAGGCTTATTTGTTTTAGCTCGATATCAGCTACCTTCACATGGCAAAAGGGGCCTTGTTATTGAGATTGTATGATGTTAATTAGTTGAAGAATTGATACCTCATTCATTTACCTTTGCTTCACTGTCAACTGAGAAATGCTTCCATGGGTTGGTGCAATTGATAATTGTTAGAGTGTTTGTCATATAAAATTTTAAAGTTAATTTTTAATGGGTACAAAATGTCTCGTTGAATTCCTGATTTTTCTCATGTAAAAGGGTCACTGTGCCAAAATAAAATCCTCTATGATTTATCATTTTTCATTAAGCCAAAAAATCGACCATGAAAAGTGCTCGGCGTGAATATTATCACGTTTTCCCACACTAACAACCGAGAGATGATTGATAAATTGAAACATCAACTGAAGAGGGACTGTGGTTGTGAACATCAAGAGATTAGAACATGATTCTCCAGAAGCTAGCCATTAAATAGAACTGACTAGATTATCTTGATGGATTAATCAGGTTAACCAAAATTTGAAATGATAGATATTGGATATATAATAAATTGAGTAAATTCAAGAACAATACAGAATGTCGACTTATTGCTTTGTCAAATTTTACATACATACGATAACAACAATCAAATTTTATCTATTAGATAGGATCAACTATATGAATTTTTCTATATTATTGAGCTCTATCTTCTATTATATCATCATCTATATTTAAATAAATTTTTATCTTATTTTATAATTGCTAACTAAGTCTTTCTTTGGTCTTTTTTTTTTCATTTGATTTGTATATTTATAATAGTTTCACATTGTCTAACTGAAATATCTCCCAGTTGTCTAAGTATATGTTTGTACCATCTTAAACGTATCTTTCGAAATTTTTTTTCAATAGGTGCAACCTTACCTTTAGCTCTAATGTTCCCATTTCTTATTTTATTCATCCTCGTATATTCACACATCCAACATTTAATTCCATATTTGCAACTCTCATCTTCTGTTTATATACTCGAGTCATAATCCAACATTTAACTCCATTTAATATAATAGTAAGTCTAACTGCAATTTTGTAAAATTTCTTTTAAAATTTTAAAAGTACTTTACGATCATAAAATATACCCGATGATCTCCTCTATTTCAACCAATTCTATTTGTATTCTATATACGCCATTTCTCTCAACTCCATCATCCTTTTACAAAAATAATCCTAAATATTTAAAATTTTCAATTCCAAATAACTTATTATCTCCTAATTTAATAATTATCTCATTTATCTAATATTGCTAAATTTAAATTTTATACATTCTTTTACTGTACTAAGATAAGATCTTTCACTTTTAATATTTCTTTCTAAGATTCAAATTTAACATTTACTTCTCTTCGTATCTTATCTACTAAAATAATATTATATACAAATAATAAATACCATGATTCCATAATTAAATATGTCTAATTAATTTATCTATAATTAGTGTAAAAAGATACTTAAAATTGATTGCGATATAATCCTATTTTTATGAAAAACACTTTGATTAATTTTTTTGATATTTTCACTTTTGTCATTGTATCTTCATATATATTCTTAATTATTTTAATATACACTACATTAACATCTTTCTTTTCTAAAATTCTATACATAATTTTTCTTAGAACGAACTCTATCATCAACTTTTTCAAAATTAATAAATATCAGAATCAATAAATATCACGTGCGACAGACGTTCTGAACATTTACAGGTGATTGTGATTGGAAAATTTACAGGTTTATAACATTAAAAGTAGAAGCAGCAATGCAGGTTAAAACTCAAAACACTCAGGAGGCATGAAGCAGAAGGAAAGATAGAGGAAAAGAAAAAAGGAGGATTAACAAAAAAAACAATCCTGGAGTAAGACAAATGGAGAGACTCTAGCTGGCTAGATGACTCGGAGAGCTGCTGAAGATGGTGTGCCACATGAACGCCCTAGAGAGCACCATCTCGAGCTCATGGTGAGTCCAGTCCTCTGTGGGAAGGTGTTGAAGGAACATCACCATTTCTTGGAAGTCAAACTTTTGAAGCTTATCTGACCACTGCAACATTCAAATCATGCTTTTAGAATTAGCTGTTATATGCTATCTGGCAACAGTTCAGAAGTTGATGCATACTTCAAATTGCAAGCGGTATCAGAGGCAATCATATTAGCAAAAAAAAAAAAAAAAAACAAACAAAATTAGAATGATGTTTGATGGAGCATGAGACATTTCTTAGTTCAGTATCAAGCAAAACCTGGTCATTTCCTGTTTCCTCCCTTAGTTACCATGAAGGTTACAGATGTAGTAGAAAAACTTGCAACCAAAGTGCAACACCAATAAAGTAGGAGAGTAGCAGAGTTCATACATGTTACTGTCAAACTTTTTCCAGTACTATTAAGGAATTCTCTTTCATGACAGTTGACAATAACTAACAATCGACAGCCAGGTATACAGTGGTATCAGCTTATGGGGTTATAATCTAAAAGGAAATTGCTATTTTTTGATAAACAAACTTTAAAGATCTGAAAGTGAAAAACATCGTATCTCAGAATTATTCTTAGTGGAGTTTAGCTTCAGTGTATGTATCTGCTTTGTTCTACAAGTGATGATGAATATTAAAACAATGAGAGTAGTCGATGGTCAAGTGGGATTGTGCTAAATGCAAGAAGAGAATTATTGTCACTAGGATGATGGTTCTTGGACGATTATTATGAAAATAAAATAAACAGATTTAGTTAACATTCAGTTGAACCCAGCATAGTGACTGGCCAACTTATACTTACTGTGAGTAGCAAACTTGCAGATATATACACAAGGAAATCTGGCAATGCATCTCCTTCAGCAAGATACGTATCCCACAAACGAGTAACAAGTTGGAAAGGGATCTAGAAAGTCATGAATCTTAATTAGTAACTCAAATGATCATGTATTCATAAGGACACAACTTTAATACAAAGCTAACCTCACGAATTAGGAGACAATTGAACCATCGAAAAGCAAATTGAAGGAACTCAAGCCCTTGCTCTTCCATGTGTCTTGATACAGGTTCTAGAGCCAAAAATGGAAGGTCACAACCATCAGGATGGAAAATTTTTGAATTCCAAAAACTATGGCAAAAAATTAACTATAGTGAAAGTAAAAAAATTTCTCTGAGTTTAAATGAAGCACACACCAAAAAACATATGACTACTGATCAACTTAACAATACTATTTCCTTTGGCAAGCTTGTTTATCAAAAGAAATTACAGAAATTTAAGTGGTCCCTGAAGACAATGGTTTGATGCACAAAAACAACCAAGCTGAGACATCAAAATTCTAAAATACTATTTGAGAATGTCTTTGATACCATACATAATGATAATTACATGACATGCCCAATATATATGTTCTGACTATAAATACCACGTAAGCTTATTGGCAAGTCCTACAACTACAAAATGGTGAGAAGAGAAATTCATGATTCAAGAATCAGATAAGTTGAGTGGCAAGGAAACACGCTGTATTAGAATGATAGAAGAAAATCTACAAACTGATTTAAACATGTTTGCAGGTCACCATTACCACATCTCAAAAGATGTGAAAAGTTGAAACAAGAAGCATTAAAAGATCAAACTAGATTTCAATTAAACAAGTAACATAAGCATATTTGCCTGATAAGTGCAGGAGGATGATTAGAATTAGATTGTACAAAGTTGTTCTGAAGGAAGGAAAAGAGCAATTGCTGTTGTGTAGCAACCTGTGATTCGAACTTAATACAAAAAACAAAGGAAGAAAGTTTGGTGCAGAAAATAGATCAGCATAAAGGAATGAGAAATAAAATATAAAACTAATCAAGTGGTATAATAAAAAAGCAAAAGAAATATCACAAAGGGCCAGAATTACCATCAATGCGACCAACCAGTTCACGCAATCTGAAAACAAGGCGCTGAATTCCTGGTTGAGCAAATGTGTAATGATCTTGCATACCATCAAGCAACTTTGAGAGACACCAGTAACAATCAGCTTCAATGTTAGATATTATTTGAGGAGAGAGATCTGAAATTGACCAACTCTCCATGCTGCCATTTTGATGTTCAGATAAGAACACTATCAAAAATGGCGTGACAAGATCATTTATTCCTTGAACATATCCACTTGCTGGGTGACGAATAGCCCTGGAATGAAATAAATCATATAAACTAAATTTTTTGCGCTTCTGACAAAATAATATATCAGAAACACAAGGAATGTTAAAAAAAAACCCATAAAGGCACTGTCTTTCACCATTTGAATAAAATTTCAAGAGAAAAATAACATCCCAACCTTTTGAACGACAAATTTTAGGTTTTGGAATCACAATAATGCAGAAAATGTTAAAATTAGTTTAAAAACTTTTTACTTATTTCAGAAAAATAAGATAATTCGGTAAAATAATCTGGTACATCATCTAAATCTTAAACATAGTAATATTTACTATTTGTAGTCGAATTATTTCTAGCAAATCAGTCTGGCAGCATGTCTGCTTGAGTGGAAGATGAGGAGAAATAAGGAGCAGTGGTGGGGAAGGGAGGAGGGAGAGGAACGAAGAGAGGTCCTTTTTTGTCTACTTGATAAGAGAGGAAAGGAGGGGAAATGAAGAAAAATGAAAAATTAGCCATTTGATTTTGTTATTTCGAGATGGAGGGTTATATCAGTCTTTTCAAAATACCTCTATTTTGGCTCCCTTCCTCTCAAGTAGACAAGCAATAAGTTGAGAGGTTGGTACCTAGTCTTAGAATCCAGTAGTCGGGAAAGAGCTTTAGTAAACACATCAGCAATTTAGAATTCAGTGGTTATATGTGGAAGAGTGATGACACAAGCATCATATGCTTCACGAATAGAATGACAATCTACTTCGATGTGTTTGGTGCGTTCGTGAAATACTGGATTAGCAGCAATTTGAATAGCACTAGTATTATCTGCATGAAGTGGAGTAGGCTTAAGTTGGCAAAACCCAAGTTCACCCAACAGTCCTCGAAGCCAAACTATTTCAGAACAAGCAGAGGACATAGCGCGATACTCCGATTTTGTCGAAGACTTAGACACCCAATCTTGCTTCTTACTTTTCCAAGCAATAAGAGAGGTACCCATAAACATGCACCAACCGGTAACTGAGCGTCGAGTATCAGAACAACCAGCCCAATCAGCATCACTATACGCAACCAAACGAATAGGAGAGCCCACAGAGAAGAAAAGTCCTCGAGAAGAAGTCCCATGCAAATAGCGAATAATGCGTCGAACTGCAGCCAAGTGAAGATGTGTAGGTGCTTGTAGAAATTGACTAACTTGTTGAACAGAAAAGGCAATGTCAGGCCGGGTAATAGTCAGATAGTTCAAGCTCCCCACTAGTCGTCTATATAAAGAGGGATCTGGGAGAAAATCACCCTCATCACGGCGATATTTAACGTTCACTTCTAAAGGATGATCAACAGAACGACCATCCTGCAGACCAGCCAAAGCCACTATCCCTTGGAGATATTTATGCTGGTGTAAGAAAATTCCAGCCGGAGTAGAGTGCACCTCAAGCCCCAAAAAATAGTGTAAAGATCCCAAATCTTTCATATGAAAAGACCCCTGAAGATGCTCTTGAAGCTGAGAAATTAAGACAGAGTCGGATCCCGTAATAACAATATCATCAACATATACTAGGAGCAAGACGATTCCTTTAGCGGTTTTGCATAGGAATAAAGAAGAGTCATACTGACTTTGGACAAAAGAGAAGCTAATAAGCGTAGAGCAGAACTTGTCAAACCAAGCACGCGGAGCCTGCTTTAAACCATAGAGTGAACGTTTTAGTTTGTAAACATCAGAAGAGGGTGTAGAAAATAACCCTGGTGGGGGAGTCATATAAATTTCTTCCTTAAGATCTCCGTGCAAAAAAACATTTTTCACATCCATTTGTCGTAATGACCATCCCTTGGAAGCAGCAATAGCTAGGATAAGTCGCACTGTCGTCATCTTAGCTACAGGAGCAAATGTCTCCTCATAATCCACTCCATACTCCTGGCGATTACCAAGTGCCACCAGCCTTGCTTTATATCTATCAATTGAGCCATCAGATCGTAGCTTAATAGAATATACCCATTTACAACCAATGGGCTTAGCATCATTTGGACAAGGAACAATATCCCAAGTGTGATTCTCCTGAAGAGCATGAAGTTCTTCCTGCATAGCTTTAACCCAACATGCCTGCTTAGTCGCATGCGAATAAGAGGTAGGAATTGTAGTATCAGCTAAAGTGGCAGAAAAACCATATTTATCAGGAAGATGACGAGTGCGAGAGGATTTTCGAAGCACCATTGGATTAGGATCGGGAAGTGAGGTTTTTCGCCGTTGATATATAACGCCAGGTATAAAACGATCAGTTGATGGAGAGATATCCTCAAAATGAGGAAGAAGAATACTTCCAGAAGGAGAAACATGTTGCGGAAAATAATACTCATGCTCAAAGAAAATCACATTTCGAGAAATACGCAAACGATTAGCAATCGCATCATAACATAGAAAACCTTTTTGAGTATTGTTGTAACCCATAAAAGCACACCGTACAGATTGAGCTGTAAGCTTGTGACGCTCATGAGAAGGCAAGTGGACAAAACAAACACACCCAAATGTGTGCAACATGTGATAATCAGGATGCATACCAAAAAGACGATAGTAAGGAGAATCAAAATTCAGTTGTTGAGAGGGCAACCGATTAATCAAATATACAGCAGTAGACAAGACTTCCACCCAAAATATAGGCGGAACTGAGGACTCTAGGAGTAGTGTGCGTACCATATCCAACAAGTGACGATGTTTTCGTTCAGCCATCCCATTTTGCTGGGGAGTATAAGGACATGACCGTTGTGATAAAATACCTTTGTTTTGCAAAAGGGCTTGAAATTCATGTGATAGATAATCACCACCATTATCAGACCGTAAAATCTTAATGCACATAGAGAATTGTGCCTTAATAAGAGCCAGAAATTTTTGAAAAACAATGAACACCTCAGCTTTACTACGTAGAAAATATATCCACGTGAATCGACTATAGTCATCAATAAACGTCACAAAATATCTATACTGTGCATGGGAAGTAACTGGAGTAATGCCCCAAACATCACTATGTATTATCTCAAAGCATGTTTTAGCACGACCACCATGAGTAGGTAAAGGTAAAACTTTACTTTTTCCAAGTTTACAAGCAGTGCAAGCAAGAGGTAATTGATGTTTAAAAGACTGAATGTTATCACCAAGAAAGTCATTCTTCATTAAATTAGATAAAGTCACATTATTTGGATGACCCAATCGTTTATGCCAAACATCAACCTTATTTGTAGTAACAATAGAAGAGAAGGACAAATTTCTAGGAACAGAAAACTGCAACGGAGATAATCTTCCCACTTTAGGCCCCTTCGTGATCACTTGACCCGAATCCTGTACAATACAACCACCACAAGAGAAATGTACATCACAATGGTTATCAACCATCTGACCAATAGAAATTAAATTTGTAGACAACCCAGGAGAGATAAATACATTACTAAAAGAAGGCCCTATATCACCAATGGTTGTAATTGGAAGATTACTGTCATTAGCAATTTGAATATTTTGTGAGTCATTATACTGTCGTACATTATGCAATAGATCAGGTGACCCAATCATATGATTGGACGCCCCAGAGTCAACAATCCACGAAGAAGGAATATTCATACCTTGGCCCTAAAGTGAAAGAGTAGAAAAGGCTGTGAGAATCATCTGTTGGACCATCTCCGACGTAAGAACAGATTGATTGGTGCCAGTGACGGTAGATGTAGGACTAATAACATTAAGATTTGGAATAGCAGCTTGAAAAGCCTGGGTTCGTCGATTCTCCGGACGTGTAGGACATTCCTTGATAATGTGCCCATGTTGCTTACAATAATTGCAGAATTTCCTCCCGCAGTTGCGAGCAATATGCCCAAACTCCTTACAACTATAGCACTACAGTTGATCCTTACCACGGTTCCTCCCTTGAGCAGCATAAGCAACATTGATAATTGCAGATTTTTCCTGTGATGCACCTAGAACAGCTTGGGTAGCCAATCTTTGTTCTTCACGCAACAATTCTCCAAGACATATATCCAAAGAAGGAATTGGATTTCTATTTAGCAATCCAGCCCGAGCAATATCAAAGTCCGACCTCAATTTCATTAAAAACTGATCACGTCTACTAACTTCATGAATTGCCTAAATACTAGCTAAGGCCTCCTTTGATACTTTTGAATATATAATATTAGAATATTCGTCCCAAAAATTAAGAAATCCAAAATAATATTGCTCAATAGAAAGATCACCTTGACTGAAGTTACCAATCTCAAGCTCTAGTTGGAATCGTCTTGCAGTATTATCTTGATGGTATATTCGTTTCAGGTAATCCCACATTTCCTTAGCCGTATTAAAAGAATGTAAATTGTTCACCATATGAGCTTTGATGGATCCGAGAAGCCAAGAGATAATTCGGGCATCCTTTGTCTTCCATTGACCAAGGTCTTTAGCATTTTCAGGAGCCATTAAAGACCCATCAATGTGACCCCAAAGCTCCTTCCCTTTTAGAAACATCCGGAACTGAAATTCCCATATTGCATAATTCTCTCCAGTAAATTTGATAGCCAAAGTCTCCGTAGGTATTCTCCCAGAAAAATTCTCAGTAGCCATCCGAAAAACAGAAATCTTAATCCAAACTCTCAATCACAAGTTAATCAACCGAAAGAGAAAAAAAATTCCAAACAAAATTGTTGATTGGAAATCAACTAAAAACAAACCAGAGAGCTTTAAGGGCAGAAGAAATTTCAGCCTTCCTTTGGCTCTGATACCATGACAAATAACTTAGAAATTCCAGGAAAAAGGTCCCCTTTCTTTTCCGGAGCCTTCACATTAAATAGAATTGCTTTACAATTTATCTTTAGTAACAAAGTAAATATAGCTACCATATTAATTACAGATCATCTAATTTAAGTATGTACTAATTACAAATAATCTACTCTAGGTAATAATATATACACAGCTAATTAGCACAATTATGGCAAAGTAAATTCCATATTTGATAGGCCATAATATCTGCCATTGATAGAGTTATTGTAAGACCTATACCAAGGCTCCCCTCCCATTATTTTAAACATTGATGCCTTAATCAAATTTTTTAGTTATCCAAATAATCTTTTCTCTCTTATGAGACAACCGAGCGACTCATGCAAGCCTGGAAGAAGGAAGAACACTCACAGAGGCACACAACCCCAGTTTGTGATGAGCACTGAGTTTCATTAGCTGTGTTTATAATGGCCTCAAAATTCCCCACAAACATGTGATCCATTGGAGAGTGGTCACCTTAGATTTTTTGGTGGAATATCAAAAGGAGGAACATCAAATGGTTGAAAGTGATATGATAAATGATACATATCCTAGCCTAACTACTAGTATGGCAGGTTTAAGTATATATAGGGAATTTAAGTGTGCAAAAAAATTCACATAGTATTAGATGAACTAAATGTGTTCAAGATAAACCATGGAGTATGATTTTCTTGGTCAATAAGGATTTTTTCAATAAAGAGTCAGAATTAATCCTGATTAGTATTAGATGAACCTAGCAGCATATTCAAAAGATATTACCATGAAACTTGATAATATTTCAATAGAGTTCCTCTAAAATGGTAGGTTAATGTGGTACCATGAGACAAATAAAATTGTTGATCATAAACAATTAAGTACAGCTTAACACGAGAGAAATCTGGCTGCAATAACACATGCACATTCACAGGAAGTCATAAATGGTATGATCACATAAAAGGAAAGAATGTGGAATTTTAGTCCTGCTATGACAAAGAATCAACCATTAAATTTAACCATGTATAAAGAATGCGTTCCAAGGATTTCTGGATTTGAGCATGCTGGAAGAAAGTGACATCAGGTACCGTTCTGGGGCAGTCCACAGAGATCTATTAATAAAGAATATGAAGATTTAGAATTCAAATGCAAACAGATTGATAACCATGTCCTAAAATATGGAGAAAAAATGAATGAAAAACCTGGCGAAGCATGTTGATCTCATCATCTGACCTCTCAGTGTCAAGAATGTCATAATATTGAGTGACACATTCAACATACTCAAGTCTCTTTCTAGCCAAAACTCCCTCCCTTCTATCTGAATTAGGCGGTGCATATCCCTGTTTTCAGCTGATGTGTAAATTTCGCATACTCAGAGAATGATTATAGATATATCACAGATAAATGCGACAGAAAAAGCTTCATACAGAAAAACAAGGATTTTCAGGATGATGATGTGAGCAAACTAAGGAATGCTAATTGCCTGTGAGAAAACTAAGGACACAACACAGTAATGAGTTGATTTCTCTATTGATTAAGAGTGTCATTTCAAGAGGAGACAGTTTTGGACATGTGTGAGGAATTGAGTCCCAAGGCAAGATGTATTTAGGTCTAGTTTAAAGTTGGTTACGAGCCCTCTCTTTTCTCTCCAGGATACAGGTACTGCAAGGAAAAGTAACTGAACTGAGAAAGAAGGGAAGAGTCAGCAGCAAACGATGGTGCAATGGTGGAGCAATGTTAGGGAGAATCAAAGTTGCAGAGAAAAAGAATATGCATTTGATGTTAGGGAGTCAACTTTTATCAGAAGAACAATGTTCAAATAACAGGCATGAGCCATGATAAATAGTTGAAGGAAAAGAATAATCTTTTTAGCTGTTCAAAATAGTTAACCTGCCTATTCTGTTGAAATAGCAACTAAAAAATATGCATTCCCTTGATAAAATCAGAATTGTATTTCGAATTATGCTGCAAATAATTAAAGTTATGATAAAACTTGAAAAGGTTAAACCGTTACCAGAAGAAGTCTCCATATATTAGGTCGCATATATGGTGGTACACCACTCCAAGATAACTCACGCAGATTTTCTGCAGATATGTAAATAACTTAGGGAATAGATAGTGCTTACTACTAAAAAAACTTCAGAATTAAGAGATGCACTTATCTAATGCATTTAACCAACACCTAATACCGTTTATCTTTATTCTTCATTTTTAATTTTATGAATTAATGCTTCAAACTAAAGCAAATGCATGTATCTTAAATACATCGAAGAAAAAAACAAGCATAAAAGTTTAGTCATAGTAAAGGCAGCTAAGAGTGAAAATCAATTATAAGTAACTGAACAAAAAAAACATAAGTTAAATTTTTGTACCTACAGAAAGGAAAACAACATCCTCAAACCCTACCTAAAGGAACAATTGGTCAACCATTATGCCTCTTAGATTCTAGCCCCAACAAAGTTATAATGACAGCAAGCTCAAAAGCTATCAGTTCCCTGACTGAGGAGGCCATACATCAGCAGAGATTTATCTTACTAGGATCAAAGAAGTTCTGAAGTGGACAAAGTATACAGGTGGTCAACATGTTGTATGGCGTGTATGTAACATGGGTAGGTGGGTGGGGGAGAACGGAGGGAGGGGGGCTGCAACTTTGGTAGGTGGTGGAAAGGAGTGGGCTTGGTGATGTAGGAAAAAAGAGTGGAAGCATTTTAGAATGGAAAAAAGAGGAAGAAGGAAGGAGAGGAGGAGAAGAAAAAAAAGAGGAAGAAGGAAGGAGAGAAGAAGAAGGTGGCCGTCGAGAAGGCATGGGGAGATTTAGAAGTGTAAAATTAGAAAGACAGAGTATTTCTGTTGCAAGAAATGAAGCAGAAAGGTGAGGAAGATGCAAAGAGATGGTAAAAGGGAAGATTTGCTGGAAATGCAAGAGGAAAATATAGATGGATTGTACTGGATATGAGGAAAAACTAAGGAAGAAGAGTAAAAGAAATAGCTCTTTCATGAAGAGTTAAGATTTTGTTTTGCTTAGTTGGAAATGGAAGATAAAAGAAACAGACATTAGCAATGAAGCTTCACAGATTATATGAGATGGGGAAATAAAGATCAAGGAAGAGAAAGAGGAGGCAAGGGAAAAAGAAATGCCATGTGAAGGATTGAGGATAAGTGCAGAAATTAGATAATTATTTTCGTTCAGTTGGCTCAATCTGGTAAGTGTTCTAAATAAAAATGTCAGCATCCTGGTAACGTATATACAAACTAATGCTCTAAAACTTAGATATGCTAGCTTTGTTATATTTATTCTAATTATATGTTCTATTAGACAGGTGGAGAATGAGTTATTGTTATCACTGTTGACAATGCATAATATGTATCAACCACTATATGATTTTGATAAGTCATTTTATATATATATTGTGCAACATTTTTCTATTTCATGAAATTAGGTAAGAATATGATATGGAAATTAATATGAAAATGTGATTTGCTATTACGTTATATTTCAAAAATTTTGTAGTGTTGATTGCAAGGTTTAAAATTTCAAGACATGCCGTTGTTTCAAGTTATGGTTGGAACGATACGGTTTTGGTACCATATCATATTGTGCCAATACAATTTCGATACTCTTTTAAATGAAAAATATATTAATTAAAAAAAATGATTGTTATAAAGGCTTGCTATTAGGTTATACTTGAGATGTTAAATATCGAATTCAAGTTATGATATTATCTCATGAGATATTTAATAGTTATTGAATCTTTTGCAACAAATGTTAAATATATAAATTTAAAATTTATATTTTTATTATTATTTCATATACTCAAATATTTTTAATTACAATTTTATTGCAGACACATTAAGTATGAGAACTTATATTTACAAAGATAATGAAGATTGATCTTCAGTTTCAAGTAAATTGTAATGACATCAAGTCCAAGAACTTGCATTTATAGACAATGAAGATTGATCTTCAGTTTCAAGTGTTATTGTAGAAGTATCAAGTCTCGAGACCTTGCATTTATAATAGTCATTGATCTTCGATTTAAAAATCTTTAGATATATTTTGATGATTTTAAGGATTGATTATGTTATATTTATTTGAAAACTTTAAATTATTCATGGATCAATGTAATTTTTGTATTTTGAAAATATGTAAAAGTATTGGCTATATTTTCTATTGTATAATAAAAGTTCAATCATACAAAATCATTTAAGTACCAAATTTCATCTTATTTAAAAATTTTATATTTTAAATATTTTTAAAAATTTTAAATAATTAATTAAGTTAAATTAACTAATATTTTAAAAATTAAGATCGAGTAAAAGTTGATTTAGGGTTAACTAGAGAGTCTAGAGATGGTGATTAGGATTAAGTAAGTTTAAATTGAATTGAAGTTATTTTGATTAGTTTAAAATTAAATTAAATTAATATGTAGAATAATTTAGTTCAATCGTAGCATTATTTAGGAATCCTATTATATTTAATTTTATTTCTATTTTTCTTAGCAATTTATCCCCTCTATCCTTAAAGAGGTAGTTTTCCCTCTACCCTTGAAAGGTATTTTCCTCTCCCTTAGCCTTTGTATTTGCCCATGTGAATAGGTGGAGAGAAAGAAATTAATATAAGAAAAGAAACTCCATTCTTAAAAAGTTTTTTCCCCATATGTTTAAAGAGGAAAGGAATAAGAAAAGAAATTAATAGTGGGAAAAGGAAAAAAGAATTAAGAGGGAAAAATTAACAGTTAAAAAAAAAAAAGAAATTAGCAGTTCAATAAAATCAAGAAATAGAAATAAAAAAATACCGCTACGATAGGCCTCACAACTTCGCTCAGTGCTTGTGCCGATATCAATGTTGTGCTAGTCAACGGATGGAACGATAAATTTCATCCATGCCGACCAGTACAGTTTTGTATTTGAAACATTGGTTGATTGTATCCTAGAATGACTTGTATGGTTAATTAGGACATAGTGAAGTGAGTCATACAACCAGGTTGATTATGATATAGAGGAGTGACTTGTACCACTGGGTTAATTGTGACATACTTGAGTGTCTTAGACCGCCAGAGTTATTGTGGTCATAGCCATTGATGATATGATAATTACTACCTATATTATATTTCAGATTTATATTCTATAGCACTGATTTAAACAGTTAGCTATGAGTTACTTTTTGTATTCGTATTGAAGGAGTCTAATGGATAGTTCATTAATATGTTGGTCAAAAATGAGTTTTCTATATAATATTGTTACTGGAATCCTAATTTTTGATATTATGAAAATGACTCTTGTTTAGTAATTTTAGCACCCTAGCACTTTACTTGCCTTGTGGTCAGCTATTGCTGCGATGGGCTCTATGTTTGGATGATATGTGAAGGGGAGCCTTGGTGCAATGATAAAATTATTATCTTGTGACCTAGAGATTACAAGTTCGAATTTTGAAAACAACCTTTTGCAAAGTAAGATAAAGCTGCGTACAATGGTTCATTCCCCGGAACCCCGCATGACGAGAGCTTCGTACAATGGGCTGTCCTTTTTTTTTTACTCTTGTTCAGTAATTCAATTTCATAATCTTAGTCATGATCAATGATTGTGAAAGTATTGAAAAGTTCCATCTTCTGGAAGTTCAATAAGCCAAGGTACTATCTTATGGAGTTACTAAGGTACTATATTGATGTGTTTGATGCTCACCCATGCTAATTACACTCATTATGTGGTTCTAAAATTTTTAAGATGTAAGAGATCAGCTTATATAGTACAGATGCCTCGTGATATGGTATAACAATTGACTCTTGATTCATTAGGGTTACATATATTTAGTTCAATTTCACTCTAACAGATTAGTTATTAATGTCCTGTATATCTATTTATTGTTATTATAGGTATATGGCCGACCTGGGATAAGACTTGATTGTTGTTGTATAGGTATATGACTTGCTCATGTCTTTGTATGTGGTGTTAAATGGGCAATATGCTCACTTTCGAAGCTACTAAGATGACTGGTAGGAAACAGATAAAAATAATACTCTTAATGGAATGTGTGATATGGTTCCATATCACAATACAATTGATAGCAATCTTACGAAAGAAAAATCATGTATGTGACAGAATTTTCATGCTCACAGTACTCATAAAGAAGCATTCCAAGCTTACATGAAATCAATACACATCCGTTCAGATGTAATTGATGATGACTTAGTGTTTTATTATAACCACGTTTAAAGAAAAAGAAATCATTTAGTTCATGTTACAACAGAGTTTACTATTCTGTCATAACTCATTAAAACTGACACAATCAAGGAAATTTTTACCACGGCAAATGCATCACAACTCTTTAAAATTAAAATGGCTAGCTTACATATTTATTTATTTTTTATAAAAAGTACTTGCATATGCTCACAGAATACAAGGTTAGACATTGAGCAAGCAAAATTTAATTGAGGAAAAAATTCAATAATAATTGACACAAAATAAGAGCTAGTAAGATAAATTTTTATAAGGAAATTGGCAAAACCAAAACAAAAGGAGCGCAAAGAATGAGAAAATTCTTTGTACCTAGTATAACAGCTTGTCCAGAAAGTTCCTTTGTAAATTTTGCAATTCTTGCAGAATCTGTGGCTCTAGCTCCAGAAACAGAACCTTGAGCATCGGATGGTGCACTAGAAGTAGTTGACAATGATATATTTGTCTTCTGTATATTTGCATTGTTCGCTGTTCTTCCATAACTTCTAACCTCTGCCTGTGGAGTAAGGAGCTTTTATTGTTACCTTGATGAAACTGTAAAGAGACAAGTCCTTCTAGAACATCCATATACAATATTCACAATTACTTCAAACGAACTGCCTGTGTGCTCATTTCCAGGATCATTTTGGGATTTGCTTCTTTCCATTTCTTGAGTGTGTGCATATGAAGCATGAACATTTGGAGGCTCAGATTTCCTAGTCAGCAAAACTTTGCCAGGGAAACTGCGACCTTTAAGCAGGCTGAATGAAGGAGATATGAAAGATAAATTTATAAGGCTAAATCCCATTTCCGTCCATGAGAGAAGCTAATAGGTCTTTGACATAAATACACGGAGGAAAATTTTATTTGTTTTATGGTTTAAAAATAGATCAGGTCTTTCAAGAGTAGTAGTAGCCAGAGTGCCAGCAAATGCTACAGTCTCTTGATTAAGCATATCACGGAGGAAATTAACAAGACAAGTTATTGAAACGTGATTATTAACCCATTATATCTGAGCTAGTATCACCACACTAAACCCACAGATAAACTGAATTCTTCATGCGCCAAATGCAGAAACTAAGTGACCAAGCCCTAGAAACACTCATGCCAAGAAATTTCCAATTAATATGAATTGGGGAAATGAGTCATATATTATGTTTGGGTTACACAATGTTTTTTGATGGGTTGACATGGTTTAAGTTATATACTATTTCAAGATTTAATAGAGTGCATCAAGTGTGTGGGTACTTGGATAGTGCACGCGCAATCGTAGAAACAGTGTGCTTGAGGACCAGAGGCTTGGATAAAGTGGAGCCAGGAGCTCGATGGCTCAATGGAATCAAGTTGTGCATCGTGTTTGAGGGTTGGAGGCCTGTATTGAGTGGAGTGAGAAGCTCAATGGACTCTATGAAATTGGGTTGTGGACACGATGAAGGTGTGCTTGAGGTCTTGGCTTGGATGAAGTTGGTGCATTGGAGCTCGAGGAAGAGATCGGTAGGCTTAAGAGCTGGAGGCTCAAATTGATATGTTGCTTGGATAGAGTTGCTGCACTTGGAGCTCGAGGAAAAAGCTCAGTGGAATCTAGGAGCTAAAGACCGGAAAACATGAGAGATATGAAAGATTACATTGAGTGATTATAATCTTATCTTTTAGAATGTAACATGTAATGATGTTGGGATTGCTTAGGTACTAAGTGAGCCGCCTAGGATTCAATGGTTGTGAAACCTTTGATTGTGGGATGTTTTCCCAAATTATGTTTTGTCAACCGATTCAAGTTTGGACTTTTGTATAAGCTTATGATAGGGTGTAAAATGAAGAACTACCCAGTTTCTGGTTGACTGAATCTTATTGACTGACTAGGTGGTTTATATGATTTTCGAGAGCATAAGTTTCATATATTGGCCAGTGGACTACCCTTCTAGCAAATGACTAGCAAGAGAATTGTTAGCTTATAACAACTACTTTTAGCACTCCTGTTGACTGGAGTCTTTTTTCAGTCAACTATAAGCAGCTGAAAGGTGCTTTGCATATAAGATGTTGGCAAGCTTTTGAGCACTCAGTAAATACTTCTCTTAATCTCTTGTTCAAGTGATACAATTGTCCAAAAGGATCCAAAAACTTAGCGAAGTATTGGAAGGCATCAACCTCTTTGTAATTTACCTCTTCCTTTTCATTTTCATCAGTAGGAAGAGGTGAGAATTCGTTTTAGTAAAATTCCGTATACGGTCAAGCTTGTTAAACCATGTGGGGTCAAACTTATCATTTTATTTCCGTTGACTATACAATTGACACGACCAACCAAACACACACAAACTCTAATAGGGGTATAGTAAGGATTTGACAATTTGGGTGCGTTGTTTATTCACCCTTCCCTAGTAAGGATATAGTAGATTCTATACACCACCAACAACCAAAACTAATCCTACTAAATGAGGTCAGCTACATAGATCCTTCTATTCCATTGGACTCCATCTCCTATTATACCATCATCTATATTTAAATAAATTTTATTTTATCGTTGTTAATCAAATCTCCTTTGGTTATTCTCTTCCTCATTTAATTTATCTATTTGTCATAGTTTCATATCACCTAACTAGAGCATTTATTAATTGTCTAAGTACGTGCCCGTACTATCTAAATATGTCTTTTGGAGTTTTCTCTTAATAAGTGCAACTTCTCAACTTTCTCTTTAATATTTTTATTTTTTATTTTATTCATCCTCGTATATTCACACATCTATCTTAACATTCTCATCTCTGTGACTCTTATCTTCTACTCGTGTGCGCAAGTTATAAGTCAACATATATATCCATATAACATAACAAGTCTAACTGCTATTTTATAGACTTTCCCTTTTAAGCTTTAGAGGTATTTTACGAACACAATAAACATCTAAGGCTCTTCTCCATTTCAACTATGTTGTTTGTATTCTACATAAGACATTTCTCTTAATCCTTCTATTCTTTTGCAAAAATATTTCTAAATACTTAAAACTCTCAGTTATAAATAATTCGTCATCTCTTATCTTAACAATTATCATACTATATCTAATTAAAGGGCAGTCCGGTGCACAAAGCTGTTGGATCGAGAAGCGTCGCTAGAGGGGGGGGTGAATAGCGATCGTAAAACTTTTCGGCGTTTCGTTCGAGTAGACAATTAAATGAGTAAACACAGCGGAAAATAAAGCGACACGTTTATTTTACTTGGTTCACAACCCAGCGGTTGCTACTCCAAGGCCCTATCGGTCCTAGACCGCGTACGGAGGGCAAATCACTATAACGTCTCCTCCTCGTTGGAGGTAGGAGACAACGATCACAAAACCGAAATTACGAGGATGAGGCAACAAGCCTACCTCACCTCGTTACGAATAAAAATAAAGAATACAATATCAAAATATGTTACTTGCTACTGCTGCCGACGAAGAAGATCGGAACTTGTCGTCGCATCGGCGTTATGACGGTGTTGGAGCGTTGGCGTTGTAGGAGCACTTGATGAATAAACTTGATATCCTTTGGAGTTGGAATCCTCCTCCTTTTATAGACTTTGGGCTCTGAATATGTCTCCCTTTTGGAACGGATCACGGTTTTCCAAATTTTATCGCTGAAGTGGCCGCGTCAAACGCGTTATCCGCTTTGACCTAGCGCGGTCGAGTCGTCGCCATCACCGATCGATGTCTCCCATCACGATCGATGGGCATCGATCGCTCCATGTCCAACAATGACCGTCACGGCTACCACTTCCTCGCGTGAGAGGTTAGCTCGGAAAATGATAAATACGACGGTTTCTAACCGTCCGATCTCGACCTAGACCTTCCACAAGAAGTTTTAGTCGGATCGCCGCTACTGATCGTCCGTATAGAGGACACGACCTTACCATCTCTCACTCACACGAGCTTACCTCGATTCTTACTGTGACGCTTTCGCTTCCGGCCTTCCACTCGATTCCTTCGGCTCCCTCCGAAGTCACTCGAGTGTCGCCCGACCACCGCAGCTTCCTCCGGGTGTCGCTAGCCTTCAGCTCTAGCTTTAGTACTTTTCTGCACACTCGATTTAACTCGTGAGATAACGATGTAAACTTAACTTTGTGTCTTTGCCATAATCAAAATACAGGTTTGATTATCTAGTGCCCCTGCACCAACAATCTCCCCCTTTTTGATCTATGGCAAACCAACACAAAGTTAAGGGAAATTAAAGCATAAAACAAGTATAGTAAATGATGAATGTCATTTTCAAAAACTCCCCCTTAACCAAAACTCCCCCTTAACCCTAGGTGAGTTTTGAAAGAGATACTTTAGTTCAAAATCAAATAAATTTTGTGTTACTCCCCCTTAACTTTCGCTCTTCTCCCCCTTTTGCCATAAATCAAAACAAACGTTGGGGTTTGTTATGTAAAAATGAAGTTTGTTATATAAAATAGGGGTTTAAAGACAAATATATATATGTCATGCATCAAGATAAATCATTTATGAGTCAGCGTCGTCTAGCATAATTAGATAGATTGGTTCGAGGTGTATCCTCTCGCACTAATAATCTAAAGGTTTGTAATATAACCCTTTAGGGTTAGTTTGCTCTCCCCTTAGTCAAATATACGAAGTATAAGAGATGTAGGGACGCTAAACTTCGCCTAAGAGTTGTTAAGTACAATAGTTGAGAAAATAAGTAGTATTTTGAAGAGGTTGCTTTAACTATATTTCAATTATCCTTAACATCTCACCGTGTCTATACGATCAAGCATGTTATACTTATATATTTTTGTGAGATGACTTAATTAAGTTGATTAAGTGCTTTTAGGTTCAAGTAATTTTATGTTAGATTTGGATTTGACCCTAGGCTTGTCAAGTTTACCTTTCAAGATCATGGCTTAGTCGTGGCGAAACCTGAGGGCCTTCTTTTATCGGATCATCGACACTTCCAGAAAAAGCTATTTTCAAGAAATGATGACGACTGACTTACCTAAGACTATTTCCTAGTCTAACTGGTTTTTTTTTTTGAAAAGAGGCTCCTCGATCTTTTCAATAGGATTTTAGTTGGTTATGACGTGTTCTAAGTGAGCTCACACGCTTTAAAGCACAAACTTTCTAAGTTAAAGCATGCAATTTCTAAGTTAAAGCACAAAACATGTTTTGTACTAGCTCCCTGAGTTGAATCGGTTCGGTCTATCCACATAGTTGATTTGGTCCTTGGGAACCCAGTACAGGTTGGATCCTAGAGTTGAAATCAAAAAGTTCTTAGGGACCCATGCTTGGACTCTTTGATGACTACGATTTACGATAGACATATAAGACCTATTCGTAGTCTTTGACTTAAATCCGAGTCAGCTTTGTTACTCTTTGGGTTCCAAGTAGTCGATTAAGGTTCTTAGATCCCAACGTAAACCTTTCCAACCTAGCCTCAACCTCTTGAACTTGGTCTTTCGAGAGAATTCTCCTCCTCGAGTTTTTGATTTGAGTTGAGTTTCCCTCTTGAACTTGACTAGTTGAAGGGGTTAGAGTAGCCTCTTGCTTGAGGGTTTCAACCTCCTCAAGTAACGACAACCCTAGACTGACTTAGTTAATTTCCTATTAAGCATTTTAATTGTAATGTAAAGCGTACTAATTAAAGAGCGATTAACCTTGACTTTCCCTTTTGGTCCGGCCAGTTTTCTCTCGATTCTCTCGAAATAATCTTGAGGTCGAGTCGGAGTGTAGTTGTCGACTCGGCCGGATTCGACTCGGACTCTCCGCTCGCCATGTAAGCTATGTCTTCTCTGTTGTCCCAAGTTGCATGGAAGACTTTCCTTGCTCCCTTTTCTTTGGTTCTCATTCTTGATTTCCTTTTTCTTGTAACTATTCTCCGCACAATGTGACTAGCCTCCCTCTCTTCGATTCTGGATTCGCCTCGGTTCGAGTTCATCTACTTGCTTAGTAGGTGGCTTCCTTCTTTGTCCCGCAAGTAGAGCAATACCTCTCGCCCGACCATTAATGCTAGTTTGCTCATGAAGTTCAAACTCGAAAATAATTCATCTAACCTAAGCTTCGAAAGGTCCTTAGAGACCTTGTAGACATCGACCATGGATGCCCATAAGGTAGTCCTAGGGAAAGCATTTAAAGCGCACCTTATAAGGTCCCGGTTCTTCTATGGCTTGCCCTGATCGAATGAAGACCGCTGACGATATCTTGGATCCGCGCATGTAGTTGGGTGGCGGTCTCATGATCCTCGCATCTTTAGATTGCATAACTTATTTAAAAGTAAATCTCTTTTACATACCTTAGCATCACCGTCCCTTCGTAAATCAATCAATTTGTTCCGCAGGTCTTTGGCGCTAATGAATGGTCCGACGCGGTTGAGTTCCTCCTTGACAAGCCGCATTGCAATATTTGGGTTGCTCTTGCATCGGCTTCGATTTGCCTCTTGGTTGCATTTGTCCATTTGTTGAAATCCAAGGCCTCTCCTTGATCATTGGTGGGTAGAGCAAAGCCGGTTTGGATTATTATCCAAGTCTCGACTTGTGTTTTTAGAAAACACTCCATCCGACCTTCCAATAACGGAAATCATTTCCGCTAAAGAACGGAGGTGGTGCTATACCCTCAATGTGAGCCATTAAATATCTTGCAAAATACGAATAAAAACCAAAGAGAATTTCAAGACTTGGTCTTGGATTAGTAGGGAAATAATAGGAAATAAACAGAATAAATAAGGAGAATAAGAAACTAATAAAACTCAAACTTACGACCTTTGATGTCCCCAAAGGGTACTAAACGCTGGATTTTGGGGTCTGAAACAGCTTGTTACGAGGGTAAACCTGGTAAGAAATGTAGATCTTCTCGAGAGCTTCGATTTGGTATGTAGATCGTTATGTGAGTCCACTTGCGCGAAAAGTTACGGCCGCTTTACCGTCGGCTACTCCAAGAGAGAAAACTTGCAAAGCACACAACCAAAGAAACGTACCAAGACTTCGTCTTGGATTAGTAGGGAGGAAAAAGACCAAAAAAATACGAATCGAAAAATACGAGAAAACCAAAGCGTGCTAGATTGGTGGTTTCACTAAATCTTAGCGCCGCCGATACCAATTGTTGGATCGAGAAGCGCCGCTAGAGGGTGAATAGCGATCGTAAAACTTTCGGCGCTTCGCTCGAGTAGATAATTAAATGAGTAAACACAAAAATAAAGCGACACGCTTATTTTACTTGGTTCACAACCCATGTTGCTACTCCAAGGCCCTATCGGTCCTAGACCGCAGACGAGGGCAATCACTATAACGCCTCCTCCTCGTTGGAGGTAGGAGACAACGATCACAAAACCGAAATTACGAGGATGAGGCAACAAGCCTACCTCACCTCGCTATTAATAAAAATAAAGAATACAATATCAAAAACTTGCTACCGCCGACGAAGAAGATCGGAACTTGTCGTCGCTTCGGCGTTATGACGGTGTTGGAGCGGGCGCCAGAGGAGCACTTGATGAATAAACTTGATATCCTTCGAGTTGGAATCCTCCTCCTTTATAGACTTTGGGCTCAATATGTCTCCCTTTTTGGAACGGATCACGGTTTTCCAAATTTTATCGCTGGCGGCCGCGTCAAACGTTATCCGTTTTGACCTAGCGCAAAGGCTGAGTCGTCGCCATCAGTCGACTGATGCCTCCCATCAGTCGACTGATGGGCATCAGTCGACTGCTCCATGTCCAGTAGGCGACTGCCAGCCTGGCCACTTCCCTGCAGTGAGAGGTTAGCTCGGAAAATGATAAATACGACGATTTCTAACCGTCCGATCTCGACCTAGACCTTCCACAAGAAGTTTTAATCGCCACTACCGTCTCCGTGATAGAGGACACGACCTTACCATCTCTCACCACACGAGCTTACCTCGATTCATCGCGGACGCTCGCTCGCCTTCCACTCGATTCCTTCGACTCCCTCCGAAGTCACTCGAGTGTCGCCCGACCACCGCAGCTTCCTCCGGGTGTCGCTAGCCTTCAGCTCTAGCTTTAGTACTTTTCTGCACACTCGATTTAGCTCGTGAGATAACGATGTAAACTTAACTTTGTGTCTTTGCCATAATCAAAACACAAGTTCGATTATCTAGTGCCCCTGCACCAACAAAAGCTACTGCCATACGGGATTCCAAAGAAACATCCATTGTACGCAACCTTATCTTGCTTTGCGAAAGGTTATTTTCAAGACTCGAACTCATGACCTCCAAATCACAAGACAACAACTTTATTATTGCGCCAAAATTCCCCTTCACACTATGTTTAATTGTTAAACTTAAATTTTATATATTTTGTCTTTCCTCTATTAAGCCTAAAACATTTCACTTCTAGTGCTACATCTATCAAAACAATATCATCTGCAAATAATATACACTATGATAACATGTATTGGATGTGTCTAGTGAATTTATTCATGGTGAATGTAAAAAAAATAGGGACTCAAAGTTTAATCTTTGATGTAATTCTATCTTTATAGAAAATGCTTTGGTTAAGAGATCTGGTGTCTTCATTCTTATCATTGCATCCTCATGTATATCCAAAGATACAGGAGATTCTATAAAATGGATAATTGTCACCCTAATGTCGTCTACAAAGTCCTAAATCTAAAACAATAACAACATTGGAACAATCATGCAACTTTGTTCTCATAAACCTAGACACTAAAATGAACAGATCTGGAAGCTAATCTCTATCTTAATATTTTCGTAACAAGGAAAATCTTATTCACAAACCAGATAAATTCCCAGCTTCCACCATCAAAAATAAAGAGAATAAAGCACAATAGCCATTCAAGATTCAGAATTTTTTAGTGACCACACTATTCAAGAGTAAAACTGTACCAAATAGCATACACCATTAACATTGGCACCTAAGATCCAGATTTGGTTAAGGGACCTAACAAAATGGGGATCGAGAATGAAAACAGCACTAACCCTTGAACATTTCGGAGGGTTTGGTTGAACCTCCATTCGGGATTAGCAGTTGGTATCCCTCCGCCGCTACTGCTGCTGCCGCCGGTGGTCACGTCCTTTAGCGTGGGTTCGTCTCCTCCGCTACTCATCATAGAAACACTTTCTCCCCACGGTATTCAGATACGGCGAGAGGCAACCTTCTCTCCTTGCTCTCGTCCTCGCTGAAATGGGATGCCTGTTCTAGCTGGAGACGCCAAAATGGGACGGTGGTGAGTTGCGATGTGAGGACGAAGTTAAAGGCAAGGTACGCACCCTTTTTTATGCTTTATCTGGTCCGTCTGATTACGATTGGACGGCAAAGGATGCAAATCAATTCCGCGATCAGCGTCTCTCACTATTTTTATTATAGCAGCTGGGCGATTTTAATCCGGTGAAAAATGAAAATAATTTTTTTTATAATAATCAGAAATAAAAATATTTTTAAAACATTGTCTTTATTTTAAAAAGATGTGACTTAACAGATAATTAAGAACTATTTTCATTTTTTTTTTTGAGATTTAGATATAAACTCTTCCCATATTTAGATAGGTCAATTAATTTGAATTAACCTTAAATTGAAGGTGCTAAGTGGGCAAGACAAAATCCATTGAGTCAATCAAGTTAGATGAATTGACTAAATAACTTTAACTTGACCACATTTTATATTAAATACCAAAAAAGTCGATTTCTTAAAAAAAACTTAAAAAAAAAATAGTTCATTAAAGTTTCATTTTATTTTTTTTCTCAATTTATAAAAATTATATATATATATATATATATATATATATATCCTGCGCACCCAATCAATACACGATTATGCGTACCTCCTTTGTGCATAGTGATTTTACTGTGCAGTGCACATGCAAATATTGCGCGCACAATTGTACATTGATTGTGCATGTAAGAGATCCTAGCGCTCTCTCTCTATATACACACACGTTAAGCCTCTCTCTGCATGCTTAAAGTGGGAGCATATATTACGTTCCCACGAGAGGACCTTGTGATAAGCGTGACAACAGAGTTACATCGATGAGCAAGGGTCAATTCCTGAAGATTGGAAGTTTTTCAGGATGCATGTCCTCCTGCCGCACTCAGGGGCGGATGCAAGATTTTAGATTTGGAGGGGCCGTAATACAATTTAAATTTTTCGCTCTTTGATCTTGTGTCATCGAGGAGGGATTCTCTTCGACCGTATCAGTAAATATTCTAAAAAATTAACATGTATTAAATCATTGTTGGCCTACTCGGTGGTGACCCTCCGATGCTTAAGTTAGAATCGTTATGGATGAAAAAATATATATTAAATATAGTAAAAATAATGCAGAGTAAAAAAAAAGAACTTATCTCATGCATAGCTAGAAACATTTAAGAGACTACGAAAGAATATTTAGATGACACCAAAAGAAGAAAAAACTATCGGATAACTAGAAAAGAAATGTCAAGAAAAACCACAAGAGATCCTCTATGATAATTAAACATTTTAATCCAAATCATGTTGCTCGTGAGAGAATACCACATTAACCTCTCTATTAAAACCAGCAATCAAAGCCACTAGGACTCATCCTTGTTTGTCCGTATTCTGTCTCAAATAAATATCTATGCACAAGTCTTCTGCATCGAAATAATAATCTAACTACTTCATTAAATTAGCACTTTATGGATTAATGACACCTTAATTATACTTATACCAAACTAATCAATTAATTAATTGATACTTTGAGCCTAAATGAACTTTAATTATACTAATTAGATAAAATCAAATTAATCAATTAACCTAACTCAGATTAATTAATTTAATCTCAACTAATCAATTAAACTCAAATTTAATTAATCTAACCTTAGATAATTAAGTAAACAGATTAATTAATCTCAATCAATTAACCAATTAAATTCAAATTTAATTAATCTAACTCAAATAATTAATTAATCGAATGCTAATTAATTAATTAAACAGATAAATTAATCAAACCCAATTAATCAATTAAATTAAAATTTAATTAATTATCTTAAAGTTAATTAATCAATTAAAATGATTAACCAATCTAAAACCAATTAATCAATTAAAATAGATTAATTAATCTAAATTCATCCATTAAACTCTAGATTTAATTAATCTAAATCTAATTAATTATTTAAATCCAACTAAATTAATTAATTCAAATGATTCGATTAATCAAAATTCAAAATTAATTAAATAAAATCTTAATTAACCTAACCTCGATGGATTTTGTACGTGATCAGGCGAAGAGTGATGGCGATTAATGACGCAGTGGCATGTGATTGCAAACGTGGTGTGACACCGATGATATAACTTCTACAATCACGATGTGACTGTGCACGTGAAGCGGAGGCTGACGGCGATCGTGGAAGATGCGACTACAACACCGAGTTGGCAGGGAGATGGACCAATGCATAGAGGCAGACTCGTGAGTCACAACGTGTGAGCAGTGAACGAAGAGAAATTGTAGATGACGGCTACGATGCACTAGAAACAATTGAAAAGATGAAATTTAGGTTTTCGAAGAAGACAAAAATAAAAAATAGACGGAGGAAAGAGAAAATAAATATATAGTAATTATATTTTATATAGTAATTAATTATATAATATTTTTATAGAGAGAAAATAAATATAGAATTTTAGGAAGAAAAATATTTTATATAATAATTATATTACTAAAAAAAAATATATTACTATATAAAAAAATTTATAAAAAAAATATTTTTTTAATTAAAACGCATGGACTGGGGGGGGCCGTGGCCCCCCCTAGTCCATACATAGATTCGCCTCTGGCCGCACTAGTCCTGGATTAGACAATATGCTCTCTATGATTTATCTCTTTCGTATTAGCTACAGGACCGATCGACAATTTTTTTTTTGAATAAGGACGGAGTGCTATAATTTATGATGGAGTGCTACAGTTGAGGACAGAGTGCTATAGTAAATTGCTACAGGACCGGTGCTACAATATTTTGCTATAGTTTTTTTTTTTACAGAAAAACTAATACAAAATTTAGAGAAGAATAAATAACAGAGGGACTAATAAACAGAGATTTGAAAAAAAATAATAACAAAGGTTTCTGAGGAGTTCGAAAGATGCATTCTAGGTTCTTGATTTGATCTCTTCCTCCCGATGAGCCTCACCTGTTACCAATCCATACTGAGCCTCGACATTAGAAGTCTTATCCATTTCCTCTATCATCACAGGTCTTACCAGTTTATTGGTAACAGTTACCTTCCCAGGAAAAGGAAAATGACTAGGGGATTATGAGATTAGAAAAAGATGTTCTAAAATATATTTTTCGTTCCTCAGAAACCAAAACGTTTAGGGGTTGTTTGGTAATGCGCTTTTTCCTTTTCTTCTCTCGTTTTCTCCCCCGCATTTTCTCTTTTTCGGAAAACAGAAAACGATTTTAAATCGTTTTCCGTTTTCTAATCACATTCAAGCTTCGTTTTCTAGATTTTTTAGAAAACAGAAATAGAAAACTTTGTAACCAAACGTGTTTTCCGCATTTTCTCATTTTCCGCAGAAAATGAAAACAAAAATGCCTTAACCAAATGCTCTCTTAGCCTTGCATTGTAGAAAAGAAATAACTTTACTAGAAACACAGTGGATTTTACAAGTGAAATTACAAGGAAAAATACTTACAAACGAGACTCTTAGGCTAAGAACTTGATCACACTCACACACTTAATCACTTAAAAGCTCAGACTTACAAGCACACTAGAAGAGGAAACTGCTAGGAGAAGGATATCCTTTGGGGAATGAGAATGGCCTCCTTTTATAGAAGGAGAAGAAGCTGGTGTCTTGCGGATGTTGGAACATATTAATAGTAGTGGAAAGATCACAGGTGGAAAAAGATTTTGAGCGGTGTCATGAGTTGATAATGTAGGTGTCCTTTATTTGTCCTTCTAGTGTCACGGGTATTATCCTTGTTCTTATCCTTCCATAATATTTTCCAAATTTCTTTCTGCCACCGAATCCAATGAGTTTGTGTCATCTGGGCCAGGGCGAGGTGGTGGGCTGATCTGTTGCAAATTTTCCCGATATTGATAGGTTGTTTGCCTGATTTTCTTTAATATCCACTTAGCATTCATGTTCTTATAATGTTGTAGTAATGCCTAATGCTGAGTAGTTATTTTGAAGGGAAATAACTTCTTTGCATAGTTTTTATCCTAATAAATTTTTTCTGTATATGTTTCTGCAACAAGAGTGTATGTTGATGTTGGAAAAGATGTGACTTCATTATAAGTCCAAAGCAATTGTGATCCTTGTATTGATGCTCTCAATGCTTCAATTGTTCTGCCGGGGCTGGGAGTGCTTTCCAATTTAAATCCTCATCAGAGGGATAAAATTCATATATAAGCTCATCTCTGGAAAAACCATTTTGGACATCTAATTTAATGACATGTTGGGCTGGTTCTATGCGAAGATTTATCCATTCAGAAGGAGAACTGTCAAATGTACATAGTATGATGTTTCGAAAGACTTCTTCTTCTATAAGATGTCTAACACATTCTCCAAGCATGAAGGGAAAGGGCTCTATTGATTCTATGTCAAATACCCACAATTTATGGAGTAAACCATAATCCATGAGTGTGAAATGCGTAATTGTTTTTCCCTTGTATCTTAATTCTTTGAAGTGTCCCAGGTCAATTTTTGTTCTTCTAAAACTATAAAGAAGTTGACAATTGCATCCCCATTTGTATGCTTTTTGTGAGCATGTACTAAATTTATTTTTACATTTAAGTTTGGAGTTAAATTCTCCTTTGTAGTTGATTGTGATGCCTTCTTGTGGATGTTCATGTACCCATTTAAAGGCTTCTTGTATTTGGCAAAAATCAAGTCATGCTGATTTTCCCCAAAGGGACCTAATGTAAGAACTTAAGTCTGTTAGAAAATTATTTAAGGAAATATCTGTCTGTTGTTTTTCTTCTTTTGTAACCATTTCTGAGTATGTAATTTCAGAGCTTGCTCTTGTCAATGTAGGAGATGTAGAAGACATAGGACATGTTGCTGCTTATTTTCCTTTTAATAAGGTACTGATGAAGAAGTGTGGTCCCACAGTTTGTCTTACTGCAGTAAATGCTTCTTCTAGAGAGTAAAAGCCCTTGTAAGAAGATTGTTTATCATTTCCTAAGATTATTGTTTTCACTTCATCCTATGTAGCATAGACTTCTGCATGTGATCCAGTTAATATGTCATAACAGAAGAACTTTTTCCCCAGTGGTTTTTCTACTATTGTTTGGAAGTAATTTACTAGAGCATGTATGACTACGGTCTTTTGTTTTGTTGCTCCTTGTATTATAGGCAGGTGTCAGATATTGTCAATTAAGTAGTTTTGTATCTGGTCTAAAGTTTGTCTTTCTTCAAATAAGAATTGTTCCGTATCTGAATATTGAGGTAGTTCTTGTTATCCAAATGACATGACTCTTCGTGGTGTATTTGTATAGCCAAAGTTAAAACTGTTATTTTCGTTGAACATAAAGGGTCTTTTCTTTTTATCCATGGTACCTGAAAAGTGCAATCATATAAGTATTCTTGAAAGTGTATCTGCTAAGGAATTGTTAATTCCTTTTATATGTTCCCACTATATTTTTAAACCTTTGTTGATTATTGTATATGTAAATTTTAACCACCTTTTGCTACTTAGAGTTTTTCTTGTTCCTTTTGTTTGCTGATTGTATTTTATAATGGCCTTATAGTTTGTTCTTATGGTGATTTCTTTTTTATCACATATGAATAAGAAGAAAGATTCTAGACAGTAAATTATTGCTAAGATTTCATAGTCTAGCGAGGTTAAATATCCTTTTTCTTTAAATTTGTCCGAAGCATATCTATAAAGGATTTATGTGGATTTTGGGTCGTATTTTGAATTTTTCTTTAAAAGAGCTCCTCCCCATCTTGTTTCGCATCCATCTGTTTCTATTATCAAATAGTCATTATCAAGAGGGAGAGACAAAGTCAGTAGTGTTTTAACCATTTGTTTAATTTTTATAATTAAATCTATATCTTGTTGATTAAAATGTCTTTGTCCTTTTGTAGATGTTTTGTTATATAATGTACCACTTATTTTTCCTATATCCTTAAGATACGGTCTGACATAGTTAAGGAGCCCTAAAAAAGATCTTAGTTGTTTAGTTTCTTCTATTTTGTCTGGAAAATATAATATTTTATTAGCAATATGAGGTTGTAGTTTTATTTTTCCTTGCCCTATTTCTGCTCCTAAGAAATCTATATGTTTGGTAACTAGTTTCATTTTCTTTCTTGAGATGATAAGACCATGTTTCTCAAAAATATTAAAGACCATATGTAAATGTGAAAAGTGTTCTGTTTTAGTTTTAGAGAATACTAGTATGTCATCGATATAGACGCAAGTAAACTTAGATACTTCTTTAAAGATGTTGTCCATCTTTCGCTGAAAGACTTGGGGTGCAATTTTTAACCCAAAGGACATTACTAACCACTCAAAGTGGCCTTCTGGACAAGAGAAGGTTGTCCATCTTATTGAGTCCGGATGCATCTTTATTTGTCAGAATCCTGACAAACTTTGAGTACCATTGAGAGTGTTATATTTTATTTATAGGTTGTTCTTTGTCTAGTATTTTATACTCATCTTCATGGCAATTATCATTAAGTCTTTTGTAATTGAAGACCATCCTAGATTATTCTCTCTTTTGTTCTGATCCTTTGTTAACTATAAAAGCAGGGCTTCTATGTCTAGAGGTGGATCTTTGTATAAGTTTCAAGTCCAATAATTGTTTAATATGTGTCTTACATTCTTCTGATTCCCAATTAGTATACTTAAAGTCTTGTGCTTTTATTGTAATGTCTGGGTTTATAATATCTAATTTACAATATGTCTTGTCTATATTCCAATATTTGGTGGGATTTTCTCCTATTATTTCTAATTTTTTTCATTCTAGAAACTAACAGGTCTAAATCGTCTTGTAATTTTAGAAGATTTAGAAAATGTGTTGTTTGTATTAAATCATTAGGTATGTCCACTCCTAATGTTTCTATCATCATAAATTTCTAGGAAGTCTTGGTTCTAATTATCTTGATTATAACAATTTTTCTTTTTGCATTCTCCTAGTATTGCACATTGATAGTCTTGTTGTTGTTCTATTTCTTCTTGTATTTGCTCACGTACCAATTGTCTAGAAATTCTAATTATGTTCTTGGGTTTTCTATGTGACTTTCTTCTAAGGTTTCAAGATTAGGGTTGAGGCATTCTAGTTGTTTGAGGTCTTCTAGTTGCTTTGGTCCACCACGCTCCAAGGAGCGAAATGTAGAGGGGTATTCAGAAAGAAGGGGAGAAATAATAGGGGTAGACATAAATACAACATAATCCTTTATAAGAAGAAGAGTCCGTTGTGAAGAGAGAAGGAAAGAGAGACCCAGAATTAAATGTAAATTTGTCTACTTAAGGAAGGAAATCTAGAGGTCAGGAATTGGGAGAGAGGGGTTGTATGTGCTGCAGTTAGTAAAAAATTTTAAATGTGCATTAGGGACATACTTGTGAATCGTATGTTTGGATCTATCAAACAGAGTACTAACCTGGGGTTGGTTTGTATACTTGATTAAATATTGTGGTAGAAAAGTACTAAGGATATCTTCGTCGACCGTAGAACTTGTAGCTCCTGTATCAATGAGGGCTTGAAGGTCTGTTGGGTTTCCGGCACCGCGGCGTGTGTGTGTTCGATCATGTTTCGTAAACATGAACACAGCGGAAGCAATAAAAATAATAAATCTACATTTATTACAACACACACAACACACGCATGCATATTACAACAAGTGTAGACATAACAGTAAATTTAAATTTGCAATAAAAGGAAATTTATCTACGTTATACCTTTCGTATGACGTGTAGCGGGAACGGCATCAACCGGAACGATCCTCGCTAGAATCGTCTCTATCCGTATCCACGCCGAGTTCCTTGGGATGACTTCGCTAAGCCACGAGCTTCGTCTTCGTACGGGTTACTAGCCTCGTGTTGAAGACGACGTGATCGAGAGATGATCACGATCCGAATCCAAATTCGGATCCTAATATGAGTTCTCAAAACTCGCTTCTCCGGAGAGGTATTCGTCAACCGATTGACGAATCCTTCGTCCTCCACCTCAGAGGATTACCGGAGATCGAATCCCCGGTAAGTTAGCCACTGTCGGAGCTCTAATCGTCGTCCAAACGACGCTCCGACGAGAGGAGAAGAAGCTGTCCAGAAAACTGGACAACTTGGTGGAGGAGTAGGCGCTGGCCAAAACAAGGAAGCCAAGTGCTCACCTTTTTACCCAGGCCTAGGAAGATCACCGGAGGGTCGCCGGAGGGTTCACCGGCTGAAGCTTGGACGCCGGCAAGGACTTGGACGGCGACACAAGGGGGTTGGGCGCCGAAATCTCCAAGGATGAGGTGGGCGGCAACCTTAGGGCAAGGGTTTTTGGATTAGGGCTTAATTATCCTTTAAGCCCTCTTTTATAGAGAACTAATTCTCTTAATGGTTATTGGATCATAACCATTAGGCCCGTTAACCCGCTCCATTAAGATAAGTTAAAATAAACCAAACCATGATGGTTTATTTTAAGTTGAAACGAACCGAACCAACTTTTGGTTCATTCGTTTAAAATAAACCAAACCCTTTGGTTTATTCTCCTCCATTGGATTAGAACCAAACCATTTTGGTTCATCCATTATGTCTTCATAAGACACGGCCCATCCACGCTTCCATTGCAACTGAAACGATTTCATGCTCGCTTCATATTTGGTCCAACCAAACCTTGTTTCTCTCGGTCTGAGAATCCCATTCTCAAGCTCGTTTTAAATCCTTTGGATTACGCTCGTTGTGCGTGTGACCAAATAGGTTCTCGATTTATGTTGGCCGTCTATAATTAACCATTAATTATAGAATGATCATGAGTGGCACCTAGTAGTACATCATGATCCCCAATTAACCGAAAAGATCAACGGTTGATCCAGAACTATTTCTGAAACCCTTCAGCAGCTCGAATGAATCGTGCCCCATTCCCTTCACTCATCTTATACCCACTTGGTTCAGGACATGGTCTATAGTGTCAGTCTCCACTAGGCTGACTATGTCACACCTAGCCCAAGTATCATTTCCTCGTCCTACGGATTCTAGTTACTCCACATGTATCGAAGAGTACCTTACTCTAAACATGTAATGCTTTGGCCAAAGACTTTAGTAACAATCCGACGAGAGGCCATAGGTATACATCTCCTCGCAAGGAGTGATGAATTCTTTATAGGCTATTCAAACACCTTCGATCACTTCGACTTATACCCAATCATCCCGGGTCCACATCTCCTTAGAGATGTTTACTTAAGATGTCAAAGCATAAGTCTCTATGATCAAGATGACTTGAATACCGCAAGTCGAAGGAACATCGCACTTAAGCCACAATAAGAACTTCATTGACATATCTATATATGCAGAGAACCATATGAAGTCTTACGGCTGGTCATTCCAATGAACTAGTTACCATAACTAGCATCCACGATTAACTCCGGACATCACTATGTCTCCAGCCAGTGAGAATCAGCTGCTTGGATACACCAAGGAGTATACCTTGTGCTAGTCTCGACAGAATTGATGGTGTCCAAATCCATCAATTCATCGACTAGGGATAATTTCGATACATCACAATTACACATGTAGAGATACTCACTAGTTGTGATCCAATTACAAATTCTCTCATGCTGTGAATCGTATCGTGGACATTCAGTAAATGAGTTTAAGATCCAATCAAATACATAAAACATGTATACTCAAATAGTGAATCTTCATTTATCATATAAATGGTTCATACATAAGGCGATTGCCTTAGGACATCTCTCATATATTACCAACAGACTCCCACTTGGCCTAATGCCAATCGCTACGGTATCCAATACCATAAGCTCGAACATGACCCTCAAACTTACTTTGAGGTAATGCCTTAGTCAAAGGATCCGCTAAGTTCCTTTCAGTGGAAATTTTCTCGATTTGTATTTTGTTCCTACTGATGATCTCTCTGATAAGATGATAGCGGCGAAGCACATATTTGGATCATTGATGAGACCACATCAAGTTCAAAGATGAACTTCTTGATCCAAACCGCTTCCTTTGCTGCTTCCAAAGATGCAACGTATTCTGCCTTAGTGGCAGAATCCGCTATAGTGCCAAGCTTGGAACCTTTCCAACTTATTGCGCCTCCATTCTAGGTGAATACATACCCAGACTGAGACATGGAATCATCCTTGTCTGTCTGGAGCTGGCATCCATATACCCACGTATCACCATGTACCCTTCTCCATATATTAGGAACGCATCCTTAGTTCTTCTTAAGTACTTAAGGATCATCTTAACAGCCACCCAATGATCCATTCCTGGATCAGACTGGTATCTGCTCATGACACTCAGAGCATACAATACATTGGGCCTCGTACATAACATAGCATACATGATAGATCCTATTACGGATGCATAGGGAATCTTACTCATGCAAATCCTCTCGTCTTCTGTGCGCGGACACATAGACTTCGAAAGGTGTACCCCATGCCTGATGGGTAGGAAACCTTTCTTGGATTCCGACATGCTAAACCTCTTTAGCACTCGGTCTATATATGTAGACTGCGAAAGACCAAGCAACCATTTCGATCTATCTCTATAGATCTTAATCCCGAGGATGTAGGTTGCTTCTCCCAGGTCTTTCATGGAGAATGTCTTAGATAACCAAACCTTAACTGACTGTATGATTGACACATCGTTTCCTATAAGTAATATGTCATCGACATACAATACTAGGAACACGACTGCACTTCCACTAACCTTCTTGTACACACAAGGTTCGTCTGGATTTTGTAAGAAATCAAACTTTTTGATTGTCTCATCAAAATGGATATTCCAGCTCCTGGATGCTTGCTTCAACCCATAAATGGACCGTCGCAATTTGCATACTTTGGTTTTATCAACCGATGTGAAACCCTCAGGCTGTATCATTTACACGTCCTCGAGCAGGTTTCCATTAAGGAAAGCTGTTTTCATATCCATCTGCCATATCTCATAATCATAATGAGCCGCTATGGCCAGGAGCATTCGAATGGATTTAAGCATAGCTACAGGCGAATAGGTTTCGTCATAATCAACACCTTGTTTTTGACAATATCCTTTCGCCACCAATCTAGCCTTATAGGTAATCACATTACCATCCATATCGGTTTTCTTCTTGAAAACCCACTTGCACCCTATAGGCTTTATGCCTTCAGGTGGGTCAACCAAGTTCCAAACTTGGTTTTCATACATGGAATCCATTTCCGACTTCATGGCACCAAGCCACTTATCCCTTTCTGAACTTGTCAGCACTTCTTCATAACCGGTAGACTCCTCATCATCAATGAGTAACATGTCGTTCGATTCACTTACGAGAAATCCATATCTCTCGGGAATATTGCGTGTTCTATACTAGATCTGAAGATGTGGTATTCTGATAGGTCCAGTAGATTGCTCGTCACTATGAGTTGTCATTTATTGTGCTTCACCGGTATCTCATCAATGTCTATTTGAGTCTCTCGAGCCTCCTCAAGCTCGGCGACACTCCCACTTTTCTTCAAGAGAAACTCTTTCTCTAGAAACACATGCCGTACCTTGAAACAAACACCTTTTGTTCCACGGGATGATAGAATTGGTAACCCCTTGTTTCCTTAGGGTATCCAATAAATAGACATTTATCGGACTTAGCATCCAATTTATGCGTCTGATCCGCTTCACATAAGCGAGGACAACCCCATATCTTCAAGTAAGATACATGAGGTTTCTTACTATTCCATATCTCGTATGGAGTAGTTGAGACTACCTTAGTAGGCATTACATTTAACAAGTAAGCGGTGCTGAGTGCATAGCCCCAAAGGACTTGGGAAGATTCGCATGATTCATCATTGACTGACCATGTCCAACAAGGTCGATTCGCCTCTCGGATACACCATTATCTTTGTGGTGTATAGAGTCCATTGAGACAATATACCATTGTCTCTTAGATAATCAAGAAACTCTTGACTTAAGTATTCACCACCTCGATCCGATCAGTATTTTAATACTCTTGTCATGTTGTTTCTCTACTTCATTCTGAATTCTTTGAACCTTTCAAAGGCTTGGACTTGTGTTTCATCAAGAACACATACCCAAAGTAGTGATCATCGGTGAAGGTAATGAAGTAGCTATAGCCTCCTAATGCTTGAGTTGACATAGGTCCACATACATCGGTATGTATTAGACCTAGTAACTCTCCCACTCGTTCACCTTTTCGGTAAAAGGTAACTTAGTCATCTTGCCTTTTAAGCATGATTCGCATGTATCGTATGAATCCAATTCAAGCGATTCTAGAATTCCACATCGGTGTAATTCGGACATGCGTTTCTTGCTTACATGGCCAAGAGCGACAATACCACATGTAAGTCTAATTGATTATCTTTTGAGCACGCTTGTTGCTCGCGATATTGAAAATATCCTTTGGAATCGTCCAGCGTATAAACACCATTGCTTAAAGTTCCGGTCCATAAAGAACTCCATTCAAAGTTATGTAACAACAATTGTTACTAAAAATCAATGGTACCCATTTCTATTTAAACAAGAAATAGAAATGATGTTCTTTATCAAGCGAAGGAACATAAAAGCAATTGTCGATTCTAAGACAAGTCCTGTAGGGAGTTCAACAAAATGCGTTAATGGCGAGTGCGCAGCAACCTTTGCTCCATTTCCCACACGTAAATTTGACTCTCCTTGGAGTCTTCTTCTATTCCTTAGCCCATGTATGTCATTACATATATGTGAGCCACACCAGTATCAATACCCAAGTGTTTGAGGAAATAGAATGACAATCAATAACGAAGATATCCGAAGAAGATGGGGCATCCGATGCCTTATTCTTCTTCACGGACTCAAGATAAATCTTGCACTTTCTTCATGAATGGCTCTCCTTGCCATAATGATGGCTAAGTTTCCTTTTGTACTAGTTACACCTTCTTAGCCCTTTCTCTTCTTTCCCATACATTGTTCCTTTGACTTCCTCTTAGAACCTTTCTTGAGGAATCAACTAACACCGTCCCTGCTCATGCTTCTCGAGAAGACTCCACGGTCTTGACATATTGAGCGGTACCACGGATGAACCTCCTTAGCATCTCGGTGAAGAGGAGCTTTGAGACTTGAACCTTTCGAATCTCACTTGCTCATCAACCAACTCACAAAGATGAAGGACTACGATATGAGCATCCATATGCTCATGCTGCTTTCGTAGCTTGGGTTCCATCGTAGCTAGCATGATGCAACTCATTTGTTCAGAATCACTCACATGTTTACGATAGGCCAACAATTGGTCGAGTTGCATCGTCACTAGAACAGCGGGAAGAGGCGCCGAGGACATTTGCAAGCTTTTCAACCTTGAGAACAATTCTCAAGCTTAAGCGATCCATGAAGCTCGGCCCGATCAATTTATTCGAATCAAAATGGAGCAGCAAATTCAAAGACATCATGATCAATCTTAGAAATACAAAGCGAGCATATATGAGAAAGATGATTTTAAAATGCATCATTATACATTATAAATCCCATTCATTTTTCAATTTCAAAAACCCCAAAATCACTTCGGGAGATCGTAGGTCCATCTCCGAATGGGCTGATATCCATCATAGTTATGAACAACCTTGGAGAGAGTCCAACAAGCCATTCATAACTACGACGGTAGGTATCAACTATACCGATTGCATATCACGTATATGCAACTATCACAATGTGCTATCAACTAATTGAATGTTCACACATACATCGGGTTGTTAACACATTAACAAGTATGCATCATATGCATAGCACCCAACTTCACCTCCCTTTACATCGACCTTGAGAGAGTCCAACAATGCCGATGCTCGGGTTAAAGCCAATCCATTAATCGGAAATAGTTTTAATATGGTTAGGCGCATTCAACCAATTAGCCCAGCTTGGAGAGAGTCCAACAACCAAAGCTAACGATTGACCTCTGACTCTTACCATATTAGTATTAAACTATTCCATGGTTTGAACATGTTCGGGTTCGAGCCGGGCTTGGAGAGAGTCCAACAACCCAAACAAGAAACGGAACTCTGGTTCTAACCATATTGATGGAAGGTGTAGGCTTTAATATTGTTTAAGGGTTTTTTGTCTCATCCTCTTTGCATGCAAATAACTATTATCTACATGGCATGACATACATGACATACATCTACATGTCACGACACGCATGACATTATGTTATGCATCTAATGCAATTACATGACATACAATTATGTCATGTATATGTTTCCATATATGTCATAACTATTTATGGAAATAAAATATGTTTAAGATTTGATTCTCCAAATCAAATCATAATTAAATTAGGAAACAAATTTCCAAATCTAATCACATATTTTATTCATGGAATTATTTGATTAAGGAAAATCTATTTAGGAAACCAATTTCTTAAATCATTAAAACTACTTATGGAAATAAAATATTTTAAGATTTGATTTCCCAAATCAAATCATGATTAAATTAGGAAACAAATTTCCAAAATCTAATCAAATATTTTATTTATAGAAAATATCAATTTCCATAAATACTTCCAACTTTCCAAAAGTGGAAGATTTCCATAAATACTTCTAGACTTTCCAAAATTGAAAAATTTCCATAAATACTTCTAAATTTCCAAAATTAGAAAATTTCCAGAAATACATTATGACTATCGCAAAACCATTTTTACGATTATGTCGAAACACAACCTGGGCTCTGATACCACTGTTGGGTTTCCAGCACCGCGGCGTGTGTGTGTTCGATCACGTTTCGTAAACATGAATACAACGGAAGCAATAAAAATAATAAATCTACATTTATTACAACACACACAACACACGCATGCATATTACAACAAGTGTAGACATAACCATAAATTTAAATTTGCAATAAAAGGAAATTTATCTACGTTATACCTTTCGTATGACGTGTAGCGGGAACGACATCAACCGGAACGATCCTCGCTAGAATCATCTCTATCCGTATCCACGCCGAGTTCCTCGGGATGACTTCGCTAAGCCACGAGCTTCGTCTTTGTACGGGTTACTAGCCTCGTGTTGAAGACGACGTGATCGAGAGATGATCACGATCCGAATCCAAATTCGGATCCTAATACGAGTTCTCAAAACTCGCTTCTCCGGAGAGGTATTCGTCAACCGATTGACGAATCCTTCATCCTCCACATCAGAGGATTACCGGAGATCGAATCCCCGGTAAGTTAGCCGCTGTCGGAGCTCTAACCGTCGTCCAAACGACGCTCCGACGAGAGGAGAAGAAGCTGTCCAGAAAACTGGACAGCTTGGTGGAGGAGTAGGCGCCGGCCAAAACAAGGAAGCCAAGTGCTCACCTTTTTACCCAGGCCTAGGAAGATCACCGGAGGGTCGCCGGAGGGTTCACCGGCTGAAGCTTGGACGCCGGCAAGGACTTGGACGGCGGTACAAGGGGGTTGGGCGCCGAAATCTCCAAGGATGAGGTGGGCGGCAACCTTAGGGCAAGGGTTTTTAGATTAGGGCTTAATTATCCCTTAAGCCCTCTTTTATAGAGAACTAATTCTCTTAATGGTTATTGGATTATAACCATTAGGTCCGTTAACCCGCTCCATTAAGATAAGTTAAAATAAACCAAACCATGATGGTTTATTTTAAGTTAAAATGAACCGAACCAACTTTTGGTTCATTCGTTTAAAATAAACCAAACCCTTTGGTTTATTCTCCTCCATTGGATTAGAACCAAACCATTTTTGTTCATCCATTATGTCTTCATAAGACACGGCCCATCCACGCTTCCATTGCGACTGAAACGATTTCATGCTCGCTTCATGTTTGGTCCAACCAAACCTTGTTTCTCTCGGTCTGAGAATCCCATTCTCAAGCTCGTTTTAAATCCTTTGGATTACGCTCGTTGTGTGTGTGACAAAATAGGTTCTCGATTTATGTTGGCCGTCTATAATTAACCATTAATTATAGAACGATCATGAGTAGCACCTAGTAGTACATCATGATCCCCAATTAACCGAAAAGATCAACGGTTGATCCAGAACTATTTCTGAAACCCTTCAGCAGCTCGAATGAATCGTGCCCCATTCCCTTCACTCATCTTATACCCACTTGGTTCAGGACATGGTCTATAGTGTCAGTCCCCACTAGGCTGACTATGTCACACCTAGCCCAAATATCATTTCCTCGTCCTACGGATTCTAGTTACTCCACATGTATCGAAGAGTACCTTACTCTAAACATGTAATGCTTTGGCCAAAGACTTTAGTAACAATCCGACGAGAGGCCATGAGTATACATCTCCTCGCAAGGAGTGGTGAATCCTTTATAGGCTATTCAAACACCTTCGATCACTTCGACTTATACCCAATCATCCCGGGTCCATATCTCCTTAGAGATGTTTGCTTAAGATGTCAAAGCATAAGTCTCTATGATCAAGATGACTTGAATACTGCAAGTCGAAGGAACATCGCACTTAAGCCACAGTAAGAACTTCATTGACATATCTATATATGCAGAGAACCATATGAAGTCTTACGGCTGGTCATTCCAATGAACTAGTTACCATAACTAGCATCCACGATTAACTTCGGACATCACTATGTCTCCAGCCAGTGAGAATCAACTGCTTGGATACACCAAGGAGTATACCTCGTGCTAGTCTCGACAGAATTGATGGTGTCCAAATCCATCAATTCATCGACTAGGGATAATTTCGATACATCACAATTACACATGTAGAGATACTCACTAGTTGTGATCCAATCACAAATTCTCTCATGCTGTGAATCGTATCGTGGACATTCAGTAAATGAGTTTAAGATCCAATGAAATACATAAAATATGTATACTCAAATAGTGAATCTTCATTTATCATATAAATGGTTCATACATAAGGCGATTGCCTTAGGACATCTCTCATATATTACCAACAAGGTCTAATTTATAACCTTCAATTACAAGAGTGCATTGAACTCTAAGTTCAACAGCAATACCAAAGTTGCACATACTAGGAGTTTTTATAAAAACTCTATTACTGGTAGAGGGGAGAAATTGGAAAGTGGAAAGATGAGGATCAAGAAGAATAGGAGCATCTTCGCATTCAGCATATGCTTGGTTTTGTTGTTGTTGTTGTAAAGATCTAAGTTCTGTTTCTAGTAAATTTAGTCGAGTTTCGAGGACAGATATTCTGGCCTCCATTAATTGGTTGTGGTTAGTACATGTGGTCAGTTGAGGTTCTATAGTGATGTTATAGTCGTTTTTAAGACAATAATTACATATTTGATTGTTGCATTTTTTACATGTTCCTCTTTTATTAACAGCCGGATAAAAGCCGTAAAGGAAACAAAGTGTCCAATAATTCCCTTCTCGTAAGTTCCAGTCATGTTGGCAGTTGTCATCTTTAGGAGGCAGATAAGGAGTTCTTTCGGTTCTATACATGTAGTTGTTGTGTAATAATGGTTGTTCCTCCTCCTCCTCCAAAGAATCCAATAAATCATCCCAAGAATTATTTATAGTTTCTGGGATAGACATATGATATTTGGCTGCATAATCGTATTTTGTTGGTGGGCAAGTATTCATAGGTGTATATTCAAGGGTTACTTTTTCAGAATCATTAGTTGATAGGATTGAGGATACAGAAGATGTATCTGAAATATCTGATTGTATTTCAATCAGATCTTCATTTGTGCTAGCCACAAGACTAGATGCTTTTGTATATAAATTTCTCTTATTAGGACAGGCTGAAGATAAGTGTCTTGGTTGGTTACAAGCATAACAGGTAAGTGTATGTGCATATGTTTTTTTAGGTTTAAATTTTCTCACATGTTTTTCTTTATTTAAGTAGGATCTTCTGGCTGTACTTTTTCTAAGGTAATAAGTCTTTTTATATTGTCTTTTAGGTTGAGGAGGTGATTTTCTTCTAAAAGTTTCTTTTCTGGATGTACTTCCATATTGTTGTGGGGTATAAATTTGTTTACAAAACTCATATTGTTGTATTTTTAGTGTTCTTTGTATTTGAATGAATGTACATTTTTCTTTTAATTTTGTGATTATATGTTGGATTTGTACTCCTATATTGTTATGTATATTGGTTACATTCATATCTGTCCATGATTTATGTATTTCTTTTCCTAGTTCTCTAGGTAATTTACTAAATAATCTTTCTCCTAGATCAGGATTATAATAATTACCTGAAACTGCAGTTAGTGCAAAGAAATCATTACAAAAATATTTTATGCAGGACTAATTTGTAATATGTAGTTGTTCCAAATCTCTCATGGTTTCTCTTTGCCTTAAGTCTAAACCAGTATTAGCATCTCTAGCAGTGAGTATCCTATGAATAACATAGCAAAAATTTAGTATGTTATTTCCTTGATGAGCTATTTTTGTTATTTCTTCAGGAAATTTTGACTTAAAGACTTCTCATACTGCCTTGGCCACATCGCCTAAATAATTTTCAGCTATCCTTAGCATAGTGTCTCCTGTTTCAATATCTAATTCATGTTTTGCCATGTAATCTCTTTTTACCGAGACTGTCCATTGTTCCAAATAAGTATCATATAATTGGGGGTCATAATCTGTAATATTTAAGAGAATTGATTCTTTTCCAAAGAAAGTAACTTCTAGAGGTTTTCGTTTTCCCATTGTTTTTAATAAAAGATTATTATTTGTATAAGGATTTATTTGTGCTCTAGGGGGATGTCCTTGACTATAATCTATAATTCTCATATGACTTTCTGGATAAGTGATCTGATAGAGTTGACTAGGCCTACTTGTTCCCGTTGATTCTGTTGTATTCATTAGATTTTTATTGTAGCTAGATTTTGTTGACTTAGTTGGGTACATAAAGTTCCTAAAAGTGTCATATGCTAGAAGTTTGTCTAGTTGATTTAGAGATCTTTTTATACTTTGTTTACTACTAACTATAGTGTGATCTTCAGTAAATTTATTCCTATGGGTTGCTTCTTCTATTTTTACTATTATATTATGGCCATTATCCAAATATAGATACATATTCTCTGGGAGTTTTTTATGTTTTTTTTATCAAACTCCTCTAATTTCTTAAGTTCTTGTGTGGTTATATGTTGAGCTATTTCCTTAGGAATGTAGACATATTCGTCCAGGTCATTAAACACTCCTCCTATGTTTGAACTTTCTTCTTTGGATTTACTAATATTCATACAATTTAATTGTTTACTCTGTTTTTGTATTAACATCAAATGTTAAGTTTATGTGACTCTTATTTGGGCTCTAAGCTTTTCTTCTGTAGACTAAATTTAATCTCCTTGTTTGATTATTATTTTGGGTTTCTAACCTGTCTTCTTCTTCTAATTCTGCATATGATGAAGAGGCTTGTTGGTAATTAGTAAATCATACATTTATATTTTCATTTCTGTTTTTATAGAGAATTGAAGTAGTTGGCTGTAATAGTGGTTCTGTGTCTTCTAAATTTATTATCCATTCTAAGTTAGTCAGCTCTTCCGAACTATACTATTGTGGATTTAAAAATGTTGTCCCTTTTGAACTTAGGGCATCTATAATCCCTTCTATTTGTATTTTATATGAGTTATGTATACTATTCATGGTTTTCCCTAAAATTATCATTTCAAGGCAAATATTTTTTCCTATAAAGTTTCCATATCTTCTAGCTTGTACCACTATTTTAATATATTTTACAAAATCTTTTATAGTCATGTTGAAATTTGGGCATAAATATGTAATTCCTATATTATCATTCATGTCTACTTCTATTAATCCAATTATTTCCTTTTCTTTGTCTGAGAATATAGAGTCATATAATACTATTAGTACTTTTCCTCCAATCTTCCTTCTTGTTAATCCTCTGACCTTGAATTACAAGAGTGCATTGAACTCTAAGTTCAACAGCAATACCAAAGTTGCACATACTAGGAGTTTTTATAAAAACTCTATTGTTGAGGATTCGGTGACCGCTAGAGGAGAGGTGAATAGTGTTTCGATGCGACGATGGAATTCGTTTCGTGTTCGTCTACAAAGCTCGTTAGTGCAGCGGAAATAGAAATAATAGCAATAACGAAAGCGAAGGTAAACACAAATACACCAATACACAAGTATGTAACGTGGTTCGGAACCGAATGATTCTTACTTCACAGATCGAGCTCTAGTGATGCACACAACCACTAATCACAAATAACTTATTCTCAAAACAATCTGGAGGTGGAGAAACCTCGTACAATGATTACAAAAGTAATACAATAAGAATACAAGCAAAATATAAAAGAAATACACAAGAATACGTAAAGAACACTTTACAAATTCGCTTTTGGATGCTTGCTTCTTTGGTTGCTTGAAATGCACTTGGAGACCCTGAATTACACCAGCGATTCGCCCCAAAAGCTCCCAAGAACTGGTTGCAAAATCCTCCTCCACGAGCTTCCTTTATAGCTGCTGCCTGAGCTGGATTTTGCCTATCAGTCGACTGGTCGGGACCATCAGTCGACTGATGACACTATTGCTGTGAGACAATGGTGCAATCCACGCTGGAAAAATTCAACAGATAGGACATCAGTCGACTGATCATGTCCATCAGTCGACTGATCGAGCTTTCACTCGACTGCTAACCCCAGTAGTCGAGTCAGACTCCATTCTGTGCCCAAAATACCGAGCACCAGTCGACTGATCACAAGATCAGTTGACTTCTCAGCTAATCAATCAACTGCCCACCTCCGACAGTCGACTGCTAGGATACTCCCCGCAGTCAAACCCTAGTTGACTCACACCAGTCGACTGCCACATGATATCAGTCGACTGATACACCTCAAACATGAGGTTTTATCCTCAAACATGAGGTTTTATCCTCAAACATGAGGTTTAACCCAAGTATGGTTCCCTCATACTTGCTAGACCACCAGTAGCCTAGACCTAAGCCTTCTAGCCACCTCCGTCAGCCTCGCGCCTATCGGATCCCTCCAAGTCATCCATGACTTGTTCATCCATACGCTAGCCTTCAGGTGCTTGCATCGGCTATGTTATGCTAACGGTGTCTATACCACCAAGGCACATTGGACTTACGCTGCCAAGACTCCGCTTGGACTTTACGCCGCCAACCATTGGACTTACCAAATGCCAAGTACTCATGACTTGGACTTTCACCGCCAAGACTACACCCTTGGACTTACGTGACCAAGACTACACCCTTGGACTTTTCAAATGCCAAGACTCAAGCTTGGACTTTCCCTTGCCAAGACCCATGCTTGGACTTTACATGCCAAGTACTCAAGACTTGGACTTTCCATGACATAGTCAACTCCAGTCAGCCATCAAAATCCCCTTTGAGTCAAACTCGAGTCCGGTCAATCATGACCCGGGTCGATTGTACCAATAATCTCCCCAAAATATTATCAGACATCAATGTCAAACTTCCATGTCAAACATCAAAACATCGTTTGAGTCAAACTCGAGTTCGGTCAATCGTGACCTAGGCTGATTGCACCAATAATCTCTCCCTTTTTGATGTTTGACAAAAACACATACCTTTGAGTTAAAACATTGACTCAAATCTTCTTAATAATTATCCCAAATTGGTAATCCCAAATATTTTCCCAAAAACATTCTCCCTCAAATATTTCTCCCTCTTTTTGACTAACATCAAAAAAGTTTTCTTTCCAAGGAGGTCAATGTCCCATGTCCCATGTCCCAATGAGATCTTACAATCTCTCTCCTTGATCTAAAAATACCTAGGATGCCTACCATATTCCTAGTGATAAGTCCCATATCACTTAAGAGAGGCAATCCTACAAACTCTCCCAATTTCCAAATTGGGTATCTCAAAATTCTCATTTTCCCCCTCAAGAGGAAAATATCATCCATCATCCCATGATGGATACCTCCCCCTAAAGGCTTGCTCCCTCTTGACCATTGCACCAACAATGTCCTTGGGAAGTCCCTAAGCCAATAGGAACTCTAAACCATCAAAAATAAGGTCTAAAGTTCAACATTGAACTTTCCAACACCTTAAATTTAATACATCACCCTAACACCTCTCCTAATCCATATCCAATGGATTTTCACCCTTTATAATATTTCCCAAAGTATATCCTAGGGTTAGGAGTGGTTAGGAAACTTTACCGTAGCTGAAAACGGGCTAAACAACCTTGTTTTTTCTGAAATCAATCTGACAGTTGACTCTATCAGAGATCAGTCGATTGTCGTGTCCATCAGTCAACTGCCACCAAGGGCAGTCGACTGATAACTGAAATATCAGAATTTCAGTTATCAAAAATGAAATTCGAAAATTCATAAATAATTATACGTATATCGAAAAATCGTGAAAATTTATACGTATAATACTTATGACACATACAATTAGTGAAAAATATTGGAAAAATATTTTATCCACAAAATATTGAAATTGATACAAAGTTCAAAAGTGAAGAAAAACTTCAATGTTTTAGCTTACTTTGTATCAACTTCATCAATGGTGATTGCTATCAAAAGATAGACTTCACCAATATTTTCTAAAATGATTTTAAAATATTTTTGAAAACCTATATTGGATCATATTCCTTGGGCTTAATGTACATGACTTGTACACAAGCTTTTCCAATGATCCACAAATACGATAAGATGAGTTTTAGTTCATCTAGATGCAAAAACTATGCACCTTGAACTTAACTCATATCCTAGCATCTCACATATATCTAGGGTGTATAAAACACACACAAGTCAATGTGATGTGAGATGTGAGTTTTGTTCTCCTAATCTAGGGTTTCATGCATTCTCTAAGGTAACTCTACTTGATTCCCTTATACATTGAATTTCAAGTCATGTCATTGTCCCTACATCAATTTTAATTAAATTAAATGCATGAATGCTCATGCCATAAATAATAGCATAATTAAGCATGACCAATGATCATGATGTCATGACATATGATATAATCTAAGCATACATGACATTTAACCTTAATCTTAAATATGATCATGACATATACATGATAAAAATAAACTTGATGTCATGACATGGTATATGACAAACAAAACATGACACATAAAATGTATAGGTATAATAATATCTAAAATTTAATATTAATTATCGTTTGATATAATTAAGTATATTTTATCATATTATCACTTTTCTCCCAAATGTGTCAAAAATCCAAAATGACACACTATGACCTCTAAACCTAAATTGTGCCTATTTAATTGATTTTTCATAATCCCAAAAATATATTGGCACATCCTAAAATCTTGTAGGATTAAAAATCAAATCTATTTCCAAGGTATCCATAACCTTGAAAATATCCTAAAGTGTCACCTTTACCATGGTTAGGTTAGCTACCCATCCATCTAAAACTGACACACCTAAATCCATCTAGCGTGAATCGATCACGATCTTAGGAACCGAAAACCTATTTGAGCTCTTAGGGTTTACTAGGTATTCCTTAGGAATAATCTCCCTAGATACTCTCCTAATGACCCTTCTAGGCTTGTTAGACTTGATTATTTGGGTTTTTCCATGGTTAACTCTAGGGGTGACTCCCCTTGTAACCTTCTTAGTGGTCACCCTAGGTTTCTTCGAAACCCTAGCCACTAGGCACCTACCTTGGTCAACCTTAGGGATGCCTTCCTTATTGACCTTGGTCTTCCTAGACCTAATTTGTATTCCATAATCAAATAAAACACTATGATAAGTTTCCTTGGACTTAGATTTGTGACCCACACCTTTCTTGCCCTTGGTTGACTCTTATCACTTAGGCACTAGGTGTTGACTTTGACTTCTAGACCCTAGAGTTTGACCATTTGATCTTTGTATTTGATTTGTCATTTTTGCAAGGGTCTTTTCAAGTTTCTCAAGCCTTGACCTCAAGGCTTGATTTTCCAACTCTAATTGCCCAATTTTAGAATTTTGATTTAATCTTTGGGCATTGTTCTTTCTAGGCATATGCCTAGTCCATTTGGGGTTAAAACCTAGGTGGTCTTCTATTTTCTTGATAGATTTCCTAGGTAAGGTTTTTCTAAGGACATTAGTCCCAAATTTCTCCTTATTTGAAATGTGGACATTTTTAGCTCCTAAACAAAAATATTTGTTATTCTTAGCATACTTGTCATGATAAATTGCAAGAGAATTAAAATTCCTAGCATGCTTTTTGACATTTAAATTAGAAGACTAAAATGTACCTTAGGGTTAGCCTTAGCTCCCCCTACATGTGATGCTCCCTTTTTAGCCTTTTTCTCCCCCTTTGGGCATTAACTCTGGTAATGATTCGGTAGTCGACATTTGAAGCAAATCACTTGCTCCTTGCTTTTGATTGTTGGGGACCGACATCCTTGACTTTGGTGCCGGTGGAGGCTTCTTGACCTTCTTTGGATACTTACTCTTGTAATGCCCACATTCCCTACACTCAAAATATATTATATGCATTTTATTATTAACACATATGTTTGAGTTACCTAGGGTGGTGGTGAGGATCTCTTGAGCTTGCTCTTCCTCTCGACTGGATGTAGATGCTTCTTCTTATTGTTCCGGTGTTGAGGATGCCCTAATCTCCCCCTCAATCTTAGAGGTGGAGGTCTCCTCCAATTCTTCCTCTTCTTCCACCGATTCGGAGGTTGACTCCCTATCAACTTTCGAATCCTCACTCGCTTGTGAGGATGAGGATTCATCTTCGGTCTCCTCTTCTTGAGCCGGTGATGAGTCTTCATGAAGCTTGGCTAATTCACTCCAAAGCTCCTTGACATCCATGCAATCCCCTAGGCTACACACGATATCATTAGGAATCAAATCAAAAATAAATTTGATTACTTCTTATTTTTCTCAAATTGTTGGAGTTGCTCCTCACTCCATCTTTTTTTCTTGAGGAATCTTCCCTTTGGTCTTTTTGGATGTTTAAATCCTTCCATCAAAATAGACCATTCCTCAAAGTCTCTCATCATGATGAAATCTTCAATTCTTCTCCTCCAAAAATTGAAGCCCTCTCGTCCATATAGTGCGTAAGGGATCGGCGTGTTGATATCCCATCCCAACATCTCTTGAATCTCTATCTTCTTCCTGTAGCGGTGTTGCTCCCGGGTGTTAATCCGTAGAAGAGCTCCTAGCTCTGATACCAATTGTTGAGGATTCGGTGGCCGCTAGAGGGGGGGGGGTGAATAGCGTTTCGATGCGACGATGGAATTCGTTTCGTGTTCGTCTACAAAGCTCGTTAGCGCAGCGAAAATAGAAATAATAGCAATAACGAAAGCGAAGGCAAACACAAATACACCAATACACAAGTATGTAACGTAGTTCGGAATCGAATGGTTCATACTCCATGGATCGAGCTCTAAAGAGCTCTAGTGATGCACACGCAACCACTAATCACAAATAACTCCTTCTCGGAACAAACCGAAGGTGGAGAAACCTCGTACAATGATTACAAAAGTAATACAATAAGAATACAAGCAAGATATAAAGGAAATACACAAGAATATGTAAAGAACACTTTATAAATTCACTTTTGGATGCTTGATTCTTTGGTTGCTTGAAATGCACTTGGAGACCCTGAATTACACTAACAATTTGCCCCAAAAGCTCCCAAGAACCGGTTGCAAAATCCTCCTCCACGAGCTTCCTTTATAGTTGCTGCCTGGGCTGGATTTCGCCTATCAGTCGACTGATGACACTGTTGTTGTGAGACAACGGTGCAATCCACGCTGAAAAAATCCAACGGATAGGACATCAGTCGACTGATCATGTCTATCAGTCGACTGATCGAGCCTTCACTCAACTGCTAACCCCAGCAGTCGAGTCAGACTTCATTCCGTGCTCGAAATACCGAGCACCAGTCGACTGATCACAAGATCAGTCGACTGCCCACCTCTGACAGTCGACTACTAGGGCACTCCTCGCAGTCAAACCCTAGTTGACTCACACCAGTCGACTGATACATCTCAAACATGAGGTTTAACCCAAGTATGGTTCCCTCATACTTGCTAGATCACCCGTAGCCTAGACCTAAGCCTTCTAGCCACCTCCGTCAGCCTCGTGCCTATCGGATCCCTCCAAATCATCCATGACTTGTTCATCCATACGCTAACCTTCAAGTGCTTCCATCGACTATGTCATGCTAACGATGTCTATACCTCCAAGACACATTGGACTTACGCTGCCAAGACTCTGCTTGGACTTTACGCCGCCAACCATTAAACTTATCAAATGCCAAGTACTCATGACTTGACTTTCACCGCCAAAACTACCCTTGGACTTACGTGACCAAGACTACACCCTTAGACTTTTCAAATGCCAAGACTCAAGCTTGGACTTTTCCTTGCCAAGACCCATGCTTGGACTTTACATGCCAAGTACTCAAGACTTGGACTTTCCATGACATGGTCAACTCCAGTCAACCATCAAAATCCCCTTCGAGTCAAACTCGAGTCTGATCAATCATGACCTGGGTCGATTGTACCAATAATCTTCCCAAAACATTATCAGACATCAATGTCAAACTTCCATGTCAAACATCAAAACATCGCTCGAGTCAAACTCGAGTCCGGTCAATCGTGACCTAGGCCGATTGCACCAACATCTATTACTGGTAGAGGGGAGAAATTGGGAAGTGGAAAGATGAAGATCAAGAAGAGTAGGAGAATCTTCGCATTCAGCATATGCTTGGTTTTGTCGTCGTTGTTGTAAAGACCTAAGTTCTGTTTCTAGTAAATTTAGTTGAGTTTCGAGGACATATATTATGACATCCATTAATTGGTTGTGGTTAGTACCTGTGATCAGTTGAGGTTCTATAGTGATGTTATAGTCATTTTTAAGACAATAATTACATATTTGATTGTTCCTTTTTTTTACATGTCATCAAATTAGATGTCCAGAATGGTTTTTCCATAGATGAGCTTATATTTGAATTCTATCCCTCTGATGAGGATTTAAATTGTGAAGCACTCCCAGCCACGACAGAACAATTAAAGCACTGGAGAACATCAATACAAGGATCACAATGGCTTTGGACTTATAATGAAGCTACATCTTTTTCAACATCAACATACACTCTTGCTGCAGAAACATATATAAAAAAAAATTATTGGGATAAAAGCTATGCAAAGAAGTTCTTTCCCTTCAAAATAACTACTTAACACCGGACATTACTACAACATTATAAGAATAGGAATGCTGAGTGGATATTAAAGAAAACTTGTCGCGCCCCGAGAGTATGCCGTGCCGAAAATCAAACGGACAGCATCTCCCTTGTACGTGGCAACATTTCGGGTTAATACAAGGCCCGTAGGCCCACAACAACAACATAATAAATAGATATAAGTATATCAAACACACAGCAGAAACATAAACACATACCCACAACAAGAATACCAAAAACATAGAGGTGTACACCACCTGACAAGACTACAGTACTAAAATAGTACATAAAGCATCGACACAAAACAAAGTCCACAACATAATGATGAAGTCCATACATAAACTCGAGTCAATAACATATAACCAAAAATCCATAACACAAACACAAATCCTCGGGAGACTCAGAAAGCGGAGATGGGATGGATCGCCGGCGCAACTCCAAGTCGTCACGAAGACTTCTACCTGTTACCTGGGCGACAGAAAAACCCAGGGTCCGTGGGAGTGAGTAAAACTCAGTAGGTAATAGATAAACATGTACATTAATATCACATGTATTTCGACAGAAAATCTACAGGTATCACTAGCATGATAATATATCCATATATATACCATCTAACCAAAAGTCAATATGAACTGCAGACATACCTGAACGTCTACTACGTTACACCTATCCAACCTGAGCACATATACACAACATATGGTATAAAGAATAGAACTAACTCATACTACATCCTGCTATGGGTCAAGGGTATCACAGTGAATAACTAACCAGTATACAAGTGATGGCCTACTACCATACAGAAAATATAATAACATGTATGAATATGTACAAACAAATGCAACAAGCATAGTACATACAAATGCAGCATCACAATAAGCATATATATATATATATAGACTGCATCTATATATGTATGATAATCACAATCATCCATATATATATATATACACGCATATATGTATATATATGGTAATATGCAAAAATGTCATAAGTCGGCAATGCAGTATGCATGGTCATGTCGGCTCACCCTAAAGCTACCACGACCCCAGTGTGGCCTCGGTGGCTCGAGCATGACAACTGTCCCAACTCAACACCAACCACTACTCTCGAGTGGCTGAGTGGGCAGTATGATCGAGTAGCATATAAGCGTAAAGAGCAAGCTACACGATGGGGGTCCCTGCTGTTGGCCACTCCGACAGTCACTACCCATGAGTGGTCGAGTGCCACACACGCAAGACTACGACACGCAAATCCAACTATCACCGTCTGTAGTGATAGAGTGCAGCACTACAATGCTCTGCCCTCACACCGGTTACTCCTTCTATGAGTAATCGTGGAGGCAGGATGACTGACGACACTCTCAACCATAAGGGAGACATCGTCGCCAGCGTGCATGCAAATGACATGAATGAAATGTCTCACAAACAAACATCCACCATAAACTCTCTATTCTACAGAGAGTCATACTAACCAGATCAATGCACTCTCTATCCTGTAGAGAGTCATACTCAACTGATCGTTTCAGACTAGGACCACCGGTCCATAGCGACACCCCAAATACCATTCACCCGACCATTTACATAATGCATGGTCGGTAGAAACATGCAATCTAAGGTTACTAGAACTAACTCTAGGTTCAAGACATCATCTACCTACGGATGACCTTTTTGCCCAATTTACAATCAGGTCGTCATCCGGACTTTACTACTTGTACTTAACTTAAACAAATTCTAAGTTATTTACATCATCTATATGTATAACTCCTAATCATGGTAAAATAAACATGATAGCAGCAAAGGAGTTAATAGCCAACGGATAAAGTATCAAGCATAAGATAAATAGAACAGGGTCAAGGTAACATGATCATGCATCTAAATCTGTATGCATTAACTACCTGACCAGGGTAAAAATTACCCACTTGCTGTCAATGCGTGTGGTAATAGAGTCCTCATGGCCGTGGACCCGTCTCGTATCCACGTCCTGCACATTTCAAATATTGTGGTTATGTTCAAGCATATGACAATAGATATATAATTTACTATTCTATCGTTTCTATATTCGCGTCCCTTTATCGAATACGAATTAGAAGCTCAAATAGTTAAGCTTGACTATTTAATTTAACTCACCGTTTCAATTAGCAAAAGTGCTAACCTACTCATCCAACTCCATACCCATTCAACCCAAATCAATTCCATGTAGATTTAATATTTTTATACTTAATTTGATGCAACAGGATCACCAACAAATTAAGTATAAATCTAACCCATATTCACACTGATACATATCTCTATTCGTAGTCCAAGCAAAACTACTACCATACTACCACAGCTCCTATCGTTCAATACTCACGACAGGAAACACATTTACATCGTAATATGACTAATCCAACTGGATTGAACAGGGAAGAGTTTCATGCTTACCTATAGTTGTAATTCCACCGGCAGCTCAAACCCCCAAAATTGGCAGCCAACCCCTTCCCAAATTCCTCACTTTGCCGAAGGAAATCCCTGCCCTAAATCGAAATTGTCTTAGCCAAGGAAATAACCCATGGGAAACTAGGGAAACTTAGGCTTACCGATAGTAGGAGCTTAACCGGCAACAATCCTCCAAAATCCCCAGTCGGTCGGAAACCAACACTGCCCAAATCACAATTTAGGTCACGTATGAAATCCATACCGAACGCAATTCACTGAACATCCAAAAATCCTGTCCATTGTAAGAAAATACCAGCTTTACCTTGCTGTTGTAACTTCCGTCGACAGCCCAAACACCAAAACCGGCAGAAATTCTCGAAAATTCGGCAACCCTGTTCACCCGCACCACCGATGCTCCCGGTTTCCTGCCCAATCACATCCGGTTAACCACGTCCCCCACAACATCCGGAACCATCACGAAACACCGAAAGATAGCCTCGACTTACCCGATTCCGACAACGTTCTCCCTGTTCACCGGCGAAATCAAAGCCCCCCCCGACACACTGCCCTAGCTCACGCTGGAAACTCCGGCTCCGACAGCCAGTCGTCGTCTTCCCTACCCGAGCACAGTGCCGCCGCCGTTGACCCAAGCCCCCAAAATTGAGAGCCTCCTTCGTTGCTCTGGTCTGTCCGCGAGCACCCTGTCGCCGTCCACTCGAGCAGAGGAGCCGACGAACCTCCGGGCGGCAAGAATCGAAGCGGTCGTGCAGAGGAGGAGAGAAAATGAGCGAGAGGAGAGGGAGATTTCGGTCGTCTGCTGCGTTGGAGAAGAAGAAGAAAAAATAGACGGTGGAGTCGGGGTGAACGAAGGAAAACGCTCGGGTTTTAATGAAAGGTTGGCGATCGGTGAAATGGGAGAGGAAGTTGCGGCTTGCGTTACGAAGGGGAAAAACCGGGTCGGGTTGAGTTTGCTTAACGGGTTGGATCCAATAAGCCATTAACCCTAGATTCCATTAACCCAATTTTAATTGAACTATTAAAATTTCCTAAGCTAGGTTATATGTAATTAACTCCTAACCATTTTTTTTTTGGTATTTTACATTCTCCCCCACTTATTAAAATTTGGTCCCCAAATTTCGTACTTAAATGCTAAAATTAGATCAAGCATATTCCGAAATAACCACATACCTCAGATAAATAGATGAGGGTATCGAGCTCGGATAGTATCTTCCAGCTCCCAAGTAGCCTCCTCATCTGTATGATGTTGCCATCCCACCTTTACAAGTCGGATGGTTTTGTTCCGCAGCTGTCGCTCCTTGTGACCAAGGATCCGCATCGGAGTCTCCTCATAAGTCGCATTCGCCTGGAGGGGTATCGGAACCTCTTTCAGAACATGGTCAGATCATGACATGTATTTCCTCAACATGGAAACATGGAATACATTGTGAACACCCGTAAGTGTCGGAGGTAAAGCCAACCGATAAGCTACACCTCCAATCCGCTCTAATATCTCAAATGGACCAATATAACGTGGAGCTAATTTTCCTTTTAGCCCAAATCTCTTGACTCCTTTGGTGGGTGACACTCGTAGGAATACATGGTCCCCGACTGAGAATTCCAAAGGCCTTCGCCTCCGGTCCGCATAACTTTTCTGCCGATCCTGTGCCTCAGATAACCGTCGTCTGATCACTCGTACCAACTCTGCATCCTGCTGGATACTCTGAGGCCCCAATATCATGCGTTCCCCCAACTTCCTCCCATAACACGGGAGATCTGCGAGTGCAGCCGTATAATGCCTCGAATGGAGCCATCCGGATAGAAGAGTGGTAGCCGTTGTTGTAGGCAAACTCCACTAAAGGAATGTGATCCTCCCAACCGCCACCAAATCCATCACGCAAGATCTCAATAGATCCTCCAGTCCTGAATGGTATGTTGATGTGCCTATCTGCTCTGCGGATGAAAGGTGATCTTGAGTCGGCCCGTGCCCATGGCTGCTGCAGACTGTCGAATCGAAGTAAAGCGCGAATCTCTATCAGATATGATACTCAATGGTACACCATGCAATCTGATGATCTCTCGGCAGTACAATTCCGCTAGACGATCCAATGAATCCGTCTCACACATCGGAAGGAAGTGAGCTGATTTGGTTAATCGATCCACGATCACCCAAATCGCAGTATGTCCTTTACGGGTTCTGGGTAATCCCGTAATGAAGTCCATCGTGATATGCTCCCACTTCCATTTCGGAATCGGGATTTCCTGAAGTAACCCCGCAGGTTTCTGATGTTCGTCCTTCACTTGTTGGCATACTAGGCATCGTGCGACAAAGTCCGCAATATCTCATTTCATACCGTTCCACCAGTATAAGCGCTTCAAATCTCGATACATTCGAGTACCACCAGGATGTATAGTAAATCTCGACTGATGTGCTTCCTGTAGCAGTTCTTCCTTAACTGGGTGTGTGTCTGGAACACATAATCGTCCTCGGAAACGAAGTACACCCTTCTCGTCACTCGAGAAATCTGTCTGACGTTCTGAGTCTATAGTGCTGCTCAAGAACTGCAGATGCTGGTCACTAACTTGTGCTTCCTTGATCCTCTCAGCAATGGCGGACTGGGCAACCATAGATACCAATACTCCCCGGGATGTTTGACCGTGTTCCGACAATCCCAACTCTGAGAACTGTCGAACTAGGTCGATGCTTCTTTGTCGACGATGGTGGCGAACTCCACGAGACTTCCTGCTCAGCGCATCTGCTACCACATTAGCTTTTCCCGGATGATACTGGATTGTGCAGTCGTAATCTTTCAGATATTCCATCCACCGTCTCTGTCTCAGTTGACTCTTCTCGTGTGAGCAGTACTTGACTTTTATGGTCTGTGTAGATCTCAAAGGTAATCCCATACAAGTAGTGCCTCCATATCTTCAATGCGAAAATAATGGCGGCTAACTCCAGATCGTGCACTGGGTAATTTCTCTCGTGATCTTTTAGTTGACGGGAGGCATAAGATACCACACGGTTGGACTGCATCAGGACTGCACCCAACCCTTGGATAGAAGCATCCGTATAGAGAACCATCCCATCGACACTAGAAGGAATCACTAAGATTGGTGCAGAAACTAGCCGTCGCTTAAGCTCCTGGAAGCTAGTTTCACAGGCCTCTGACCAGGCGAATTTGACCCCTTTCCGAGTCAGACGAGTGAGTGGCATGGCGATACTCAAGAATCCCTCCACGAATCTCCGATAATACCCGGCCAGACCAAGGAAACTACAGACCTCCTGAACTGATTTTGGCTACTCCCAACTGGTAATCGCCTCAATCTTCTGGGGATCTACAGAAATACCTCTGTTGGACACCACATGTCCAAGAAAACCCACTGAGGATAACCAGAATGCACATTTACTAAACTTGGCATACAACTGCTCCTGTCGCAATATCTCCAATACTATCCGCAGATGTTGTTCATGCTCTTCCTCGGATCGAGAATAAATCAATATATCGTCGATGAACACTATTACGAACTGATCTATATACCTCAGGAACACATGGTTCATTAAGTCCATAAATGCAATTTGGGGCATTCATTGAGGCAGAAGGCATCACTAGAAACTCGTAATGCCCATAGCAGATGCGGAAAGCTATTTTCGAACATCTTCATCTCTTATCCGGGATGATATCACAGCCTTGATCAATTTTAGAATACACACATGTATCCTTAAGCTGATCGAACAAATCTTCTATCCTCGGCAGTGGATATTTGTTCTTAACTGTGACTGCATTCAGTTGTCGATAGTCAATACATAACCGCAATGATCCATCCTTCTTCTTGACAAAGAGCACCGGTGCTCCCCATGGTGAAACACTAGGTCGGATGAATCCATTATCCAGCGATTCATGCAGTTGAACTTTAAGTTCATTCAGCTCCTTTGGCTCCATCCGATAAGGAGGTTTCGATATAGGCGCGGTTCTTGGAATCACCTCTATCGCAAATTCCACTCGCCTAGGAGGTGGCAAGCCTGGAAGTTCATCGGGAAATACATCTGGATATTCTCGGACTACTTGCACATCAGAGAGGGGTGGTAGTCCTTCGTTCTCAACTTTGACCAGAGATAGCAAATAACCTTGACAACCCTGGGTCAATAACTTCTGAGCCTGTAAAGCTGATATAATGGATAATCCATCGTCTCTAGTACCAACAAATTCCCAAGCTGGTTGATCTGGTGGTCGGAATGTCACCACTCTTGCTCTACAATCCACTGTAGCGTGATAAGCGGCCAACCAGTCCATACCAAGAATAATATCGAATTCTACCATTTCCAACACCTGGAGGTCCACTGTAAGGATATGCCCGTCAAAATCTAATGGGCAACCCTTAATTTCTTGGTGGCTAGTCAACACCTCTCCTGACGGCAAGGATACTGCTAACCCACAAGAACGAACCATTGGGATCCTTCCGACTCTACCCAGAAATATTCTAGATACGAATGAGTGAGAACTATCGGTATCAATCAAAGTATCAGCATATATAGAATAAACTGAAACCATACCCCGAATGACTGATCCCTCAGCCCGCTGTGCCTCATCTCTGGTGATGGCAAAAACTATTCCAGTCTCGGTATTTGTCGGTTGCATCCCTGACGAAGAAGTAGTGTGCCTCCACGGTGAGTCGACCTACGAGTCTTGGTGAGTCAGATGCGAGTGCGACATAAGGTAACCACGAGTTGGTGGGTAACATCGGCGGTCTGGATACCTGGGTAGTAGATAATGAGATCACGAGGATCTTTGGATCATTGTCGGCATCACCGTAGGCGCCTCCACGCATCGATACAAGTGTCTTTGGTGGAAGTCTTTCCATAAGGCTGCATCTGTGTTGTCCTCTATTATCATTCTTTGGTTTTAGAGCCATCGAAACTCCAAGCTGTGCTCTCAACGTACACTCTCGGTATGTATGTCGTTGCTTGCAATAGTAGCAACCGCTCAGAACACTCTGGAGCTCTATGACTTCCGGATCCGCATTTATAACATCCAGTTCTGCTATGACTCCTACGGTTCTTCTGAGACCCTCCAGAGAATTCTGATGTTGGACGCTTCCCCTTCTGCGATCTAGATGACCCTTCTGCCGCACCTCGCGTAGTTCCTTTTTGCTCCCCTTTCTTCTGAGTCCCCTGAGCTGAACCCTGGTTTTGCTGCTTGCCCTTAGTCATCTGTTTCTCGATATCTTTCTCCTTGGAAATTTGCTGGGAAGTCATCTCGATGAAGAGGGCACGGTCCAATGCCTCCCTATAGGAGGTAATGCTAGATCCTGACATCCTCGCTCGGATATAAGCTGCTAGGCCCTGGGTGAACTGGTACATCCGATCTGAATCCTGTGCTACCAGATGAGAGCAAAACTCTGATAGTCTGGTAAACTCTGCGTTGTACTCCATAACAGAACGATCACCTTGCTTCAGGCTTACACTACACCAAAAAATCGAATAGACAACGGTGAAAAACCGTTGTCTATTAGCCAAAAAATCTGTTGTTAATCGACCCGTTGTGAAAAGTGGGTCGGTCAAAGACAACGGTGAAAAACCGTTGTAGATTTAAGGAAAGACAACGGTGAAAAACCGTTGTCTATTAGGAAAAAAAACCGTGGTAAATCGACCCATTGTGAATAGTGGTTTGGTCAAAGACAACGGTGAAAAACCGTTGTCTTTTCAAAGATAAGACAACGGTTTTTAACCGTTGTCTTTGACCAAACCACTAGTCACAACGGGTTTATTTACCACGTTTTTTTTCCTAATAGACAATGGTTTTTCACCGTTGTCTTTCCTTAAATCTACAACGGTTTTTCACTGTTGTCGACCCCCAATTTACCACGGTTTTTTTTTTGCTCATAGACAAGCGGTTTTTCAGCGTTGTCATTTCTCAACACATATATACACATAATAAACCGTTGTGGATGTTGCATTTTTAATATAAATCATACAACATCAATAAGAATTATAGAAAACACATATATACACTCCACTTGTAGCAATGTAAAATACAAGGTCACATTACATTTTTAGACGAAAAATGCAGGAAAGAGATATTGATGAAATCTGTTGCCCCTGGCGTGCTGCAGTAGCAGTTCTTGAATTTTTGGGTGGTCTTCCAACTTCCAAGCAGGGACTTTTAAACTGGAAAGAGTTTTGCATGCTTGAAAATCGTGTGGATGATGCATTTTGTGTGATAATAACGCTTGGAACAGCGAGCCACTACGAGAGCTAATTCAAACTACAAAGCGAAACAACGATTATATCGACCGTGAATAACCCATAATAGTGTCGGATTTTAATGCGTGAGAGTGAGAGCATGAGTTGAGACTTCTTTGAGTTTGCGGAGTCCTCTGCTTCCAGCAACAATACTGTCCAATGGGGCTCAGTTTGGTATGAATCTTTGCCACTGCTTCCACCTTCATACAAAGACAGATCAAATCATATAATGCACTAGTCAAGCTGAGAGCAATAGAAAAAGGCGAAAGCATCTTAAAAGTTCAATTGCTCTCTTATGGTTGGCCATTTGCTCAAGCATCTTAAAAAGTTTAAACTTTTGCTCCTTCAATAGTGCATGCATATTTAGCCAAAGTACCATCCACCAATTTATTTAAAACACCATGGACTAAGTAAATTCTTTCAAATATGAGATATAATATTAATACTAATATCAGACATCAATTAAAAAAGGCTAAACTAAAGAGACACAAGTGATGAAATTGACAGGGGCAAGGACAAGCTCACGAAGCATGTTCCATCTCCAAAATTCAAAAATATGCAAGTTTCTGATAGGAAACTTGCAAGATAATAAAATAATAAAAAAAGAAAAAAGAACTGATAGGCTATGGGTCATGAAGCAAGATGAATAATGCAGGCTTTGAGGAGCAAGGTAAAAAACAAATACCAAGGAGAAAGAAAATCGTAGATGCCAAATGATATACTTTCTATGAGGGGTTGATTGTATTCTAAAAGGATGAAAACATTACCAAGCCAATCTAAAATACCTGGATACAGAAAATGGAAAATACTACACGAAAAATGTACCAAATGAGTATAAATTTGATATAAAGTTTTCTCAAATAATGGCTTTGCATCTCTCTGAAAAGCAAAAATTACCAAGTTTAGTCGGCTGAGATATACTTTTCGGTGACAGAAACATCTAGCACATCATTCATTAGACTCACAATCACAGAAAAAAAAATTACTCCAAGGGTTTAAACTGAAGACACAACATTGTCCCAAACTTGAAAGAGCCATCCAAGTAAATAGTAATTTCATTAATCCTAACATTGGCATGTCGCTTTTATGTTAGCATCACCAAGCAAAACAAAAATTCTGTTGAAACAACCCAACGATAATATTTTGAGAAAACAAATGTACAAAAAACAATTATATGGACTGATGTTTTCTTTCAAAGGCAATGAAATCTCATTTGAGTCAAAATAACTTATTGGCTATGTCAAACACCTGCAGATGAACAGAAATAAAATGATATAGACTAATAAAAGGGGGAAAAGTATTTTCTTGCACAAGACAATGGACTAACAAAACATGCACAAGAATGTAGAGTACAGGCTCATATCAGAATTAACAACTTTCAGTTTACATTTCTTATGCCCACATCCCAAATCGTTATATATTTGTTTTAACCACTAGATATCCTCTAAATTTAGGCCTCTCTATCATTTGTTCCTAATGTCGTTGGAAAAGTAGGAGGACAATTAAGCAAATTAAGAGGAAAGAAAAAAGAATAATATTGTCTTACTTCCACTATATTCAATTGATCATATTTAATTGTAATCATAAAGAAAGAAATAATATCATTGCATACATGTTTAAATTCTTAAACTATATTTCTTTCCATTTGGGAAGGGAAAATATAGAGAATTTTGGATGGAATTAAATTCCTCCAAGTGCTCTTTGCTTTCTTCCAAGTAGTAAATAAGAGAAATTGATAAATCTTTTCCTTTCTTATCCCTAGATAACACAAAGATCCTAGTCCAAACAATGTCAAGGCGAAAATTAGTTGAGAGGTTCAAAAAGAATTAACCTTTAATGAAACCACATTTAAAAGGGACAACATTAAGGTAAATAATAACAAGACACCTAAAGCATGATCTATCAAAATATTTAAACAGGGTAAAGAGCAATTACATAGTATGAAACTTTAACTAACATTTCATTTGATCTAAAAGGCAACAAATAACTTCTTTTTAATTTGGACTGTTAAACAAGCACTTTAAAGGTTTGATTTAATGCAGTATCTACATACCAAGTTGACCAATTACGAAAAGGGACAAGGAGATAAAGAACCTAGTATAGCTTCCATTATGTAATCTATAGAGGGAAGAAGTCATACGAATCTCTCATAATTGAAAGATTAAAAACCATAGGAATGTTGTCAAAGGCGAAGCCTTTATAACCCTTAATACGTGTAATCGCTATCCTTGTGTAGTAAAACCTTGGCAAGAACAAAGACCGATCCCGATCGCAAAGAAAACCCCTAATCGATCAATCCAGGAAAATCCAACCAACAGGGATAAGAAATTAACTGAAATAAAACAAGAAAACAAAACTCTATCAAGTAATTTAAGTCAACAAGAACCTGCAAGTGAATTGTTCTACTCATCACAAATTCAAATTTAAGTCAACTGTTGTAGGAAACACCCAAAGAGCAATCATCTTCTTTAACAGCAAACTGATATACATGTCCTCTCTTGCATTCCCTCGTTCAATTTCTAGAATAAATAAGAATATCGGAAAGATCAGCGAGACAGACTCTTCAACATTCATTAAGATATTTTAATAAAAAATCTAGTTATGAAGTACATAAGACAATAGAATGATAAATGATAGATATAGATGAATACCCTTCTAGTTAAGTTTGTTTGCCTGTCAATTAGTAAATGCTCATCTGCATCAGAAAGAAAAACCATAATTATAAATTTGCCCGGGACGGAACAATGCGCATTTGAGAACCAAAACAAAAAGGAAGAAGAATCATCAGGTAGAAAACTAGGATCTAAGCATATCTACAAAATAAATGGTGATTTACTAACGCAGTTAACTAGGATCGCATCTAAAAGACCACTTTTTTTTTTAGGTTTCCAATCAGGATACGAATCAGAGATCTTTGAGAAGATCTAAAAGTGGTGATTTACTGCCACTTTTTTTTGTTCCAACCGTTGTCGTCGTCCTCTCCTACTACCGCAACTACTGCGATGCCAAGGTCTGCCTCGCTGACTCCGACGTCTTCCGCGCCCTCACCCACCCCTGGCTCACCCCCTTCGAACGCATCTTTCTCTGGGTCGTCGGCTGGAAGCCCTCCCTCACCTTCAGCCTCCTACTCGCCCGCCTCCTCTCCCAGAGCGCACCATCACGAGGTCCTCCGGAGGGAGGTCCAGCTGACGGAGCACCGAATCTCCGAGGACATGGCCAGCGCGCAGGAAGCCTCACGACCAACCTCGTGTCGCTCCGCAGCCTACTCCATGTCGCCTTGCGGTGTTGTCATTGCCTTGCGATAAAAAGAGAGGAGAAACCTAGGTTCCTGGGAGAAAAAAGAGACTAAGAGAAATGGGGAAAAAAGGAAAATGACCTAAGTATTAAAATCCTAACAAATTTTAATATATATAATTTTGGGAAGAGAAATTTTGGGAAGTAGGGCAGCGGAGGTTTTGGGAAGTAAGAACGATGGAGAAGTTTAGGGAAGAATTATTTAACCTAACAAATTTTTAAATATATATAAACTTTAAAAAAAAATATTGTTGTAATATATTGTTTAAAAAATATATATAAACTTTTAAATATATTGTTGTAAACGTATATATTTATATTTAAAAAAAAACCTTATTTCCAATAATTTAAAAAAAATAGTATTAATAATTAAAAAAATAATTTCACCGTTGTATTATAATAATAAAATAGTATTAAAAAAATCACCGTTGTGTTATTTCCAATAATTTTTAAAAAATAGTAAAAAAAATTAAAAAAAATAGTATTATAAACTTTTAAAATTTCATTGACAACGGTTTAAAACCGTTGTAATATTATCACAACGATAAAAAAAAATTCTCATTGACAACGGTTGATTGCACCGTTGTCCCAACTGTTGTTAAGATAAAAAAAAACCTTAAAGACAACAGTTCTGGAAAACCGTTGTAAAATGTGTTGTTGATTTTAAAAAAAAATATGCTCAACGACAACGGATACTGTAAAACCGTTGTCTTTTGTGTTATGTGGCCGCTCAAAGACAACGGTTTTGTCAAAAACCGTTGTCTTTTAACAAAAAGACAACGGTTTCTCCTAAAACCGTTGTCTTTGTGGTGTTGTCTTATGTCATTTTTGTTGTAGTGTTAGAAATTCTTGACAACGTGTTGTAGAAACGCCGAAGGAAAGTACTGCCTCCAGAAAGCGTCTCGAAAGCTGGCCCAAGTAATCTCACGCTCCCCGGATAGAGTCTTCTGCAATTTCCACCAAGTGACAGCCTGATCTCTGAGATGATATGCAACAAGGCCCACCTTCTCCACATCTGTGCAGTTCATATACTCGAAGGTGTCTTCCATATTTTCCAGCCAAGATCGGGCAATCCATGGGTCGGACTCCCCTCGGAACAAGGTGAACTTCTCCTTGGCTGATCGTGCTAACACGAGTATCCGTGACTTATCATTGAGCCTACTGGACTCTGTGGGCTCTGGCATAGTCAGTGGTACATCCGGATTCCGAGGCTCCGAATCACCAATAGGGGTTTGTTGAGGTGGTGCTTGAGTAGCAGGCTCAGTCGCAATGGTATCTCGTCCCCTCCCTCTGGCTGCTCGCCTGGATGGACGACCTTGACCACGAGTCTGAACAGATGGCATAACTCTAACAGTATTCACCTGTTGAACAAGTCCAGATAAGTATCTAACTAAGTATAAATTATCAGGAACACTTACTTCGTGCTGCCCGGAGCTTATGCCGCTGTCAATCCCATCTCACAAAAACCAAAACCGAAAAATATACCGACTCCCGAGAATCCAAGACTCAAAAACAAAATCATAATATGGCATCGCAGAACCTTCGGCTCTGATACCAATAAAGTTGTCACGCCCCGAGAGTATGCCGTGCCGAAAATCAAACGGACAACATCTCCCCTGTACGTGGCAACATTTCGGGTTAATACAAGGCCCGTAGGCCCACAACAACAACATAATAAACAGATATAAGTATATCAAACACACAGTGGAAACATAAACACATACCCACAACAAGAATACCAAAAACATAGAGGTGTACACCACCTGACAAGACTACAGTACTAAAATAGTACATAAAGCATCGACACAAAACAAAGTCCACAACATAACGACGAAGTCCATACATAAACTCGAGTCAATAACATATAACTAAAAATCCATAACACAAACACAAATCCTCGGGAGACTCAGAAAGCGGAGATGGAATGGATCGTCGGCGCAATTCCAAGTCGTCACGAAGACTTCTACTTGTTACCTGGGCGACAGAAAAACCCAGGGTCCGTGGGAGTGAGTAAAACTCAGTAGGTAATAGATAAACATGTACATTAATATCACATGTATTTCGACAGAAAATCTACAGGTATCACTAGCATGATAATATATCCATGTATATACCATCTAACCAAAAGTCAATATGAACTGCAGACATACCTGAACGTCTGCTACGCTACACCTATCCAACCTAAGCACATATACACAACATATGGTATAAAGAATAGAACTAACTCATACTACATCTTGCTATGGGTCAAGGGTATCACAGTGGATAACTAACCAGTATACAAGTGATGACCTACTACCATACAGAAAATGTAATAACATGTATGAATATGTACAAACAAATGCAACAAGTATAGTACATACAAATGCAGGATCACAATAAGCATATATATATATATATATAGACTGCATCTATATATGTATGCTAATCACAATCATCCATATATATATATACATGCATATATGTATATATATGGTAATATGCAAAAATGTCATAAGTCGGCAATGCAGTATGCATGGTCATGTCGGCTCACCCTAAAGCTACCACGACCCCAGTGTGGCCTCGGTGACTCGAGCATGACAACTGTCCCAACTCAACACCAACCACTACTCTCGAGTGGCTGAGTGGGCAGTATGATCGAGTAGCATATAAGCGTAAAGAGCAAGCTACACGATGGGGGTCCTTGCTGTTGGCCACTCCGACAGTCACTACCCATGAGTGGGCAGTATGATCGAGTAGCATATAAGCGTAAAGAGCAAGCTACACGATGGAGGTAGGATGACTGGCGACATTCTCAACCACAAGGGAGACATCGTCGCCAGCGTGCATACAAATGACATGAATGAAATGTCTCACAAACAAACATCCACCATAGACTCTCTATTCTACAGAGAGTCATACTAACCAGATCAACGCACTCTCTATCCTGTAGAGAGTCGTACTCAACTGATCGTGTCAGACTAGGACCACCGGTCCATAGCGACACCCCAAATACCATTCACCCGACCATTTACATAATGCATGGTCGGTAGAAACATGCAATCTAAGGTTACTAGAACTAACTCTAGGTTCAAGACATCATCTACCTACGGATGACCTTTTTGCCCAATTTACAATCAGGTCGTCATCCGGACTTTACTACTTGTACTTAACTTAAACAAATTCCAAGTTATTTACATCATCTATATGTATAACTCCTAATCATGGTAAAATAAACATGATAGCAGCAAAGGAGTTAATAGCCAACGGATAAAGTATCAAGCATAAGATAAATAGAACAGGGTCAAGGTAACATGATCATTTAAGATGATCATGCATCTAAATCTGTATGCATTAACTACCTGACCAGGGTAAAAATTACCCACTTGCTGTCAATGCGCGTGGTAATAGAGTCCTCACGGCCGCGGACCCGTCTCGTATCCACGTCCTGCACATTTCAAATATTGTGGTTATGTTCAAGCATACGACAATAGATATATAATTTACTATTCTATCGTTTCTATATTCGCGTCCCTTTATCGAATACGAATTAGAAGCTCAAATAGTTAAGCTTGACTATTTAATTTAACTCACCGTTTCAATTAGCAAAAGTGCTAACCTACTCATCCAACTCCATACCCATTCAACCCAAATCAATTCCATGTAGATTTAATATTTTTATACTTAATTTGATGTAACAGGATCACCAACAAATTAAGTATAAATCTAACCCATATTCACACCGATACATATCTCTATTCGTAGTCCAAGCAAAGCTACTACCATACTACCACAGCTCCTACCGTTCAATACTCACGACAGGAAACACATTTACATTGTAATATGACTAATCCAACTGGATTGAACAGGGAAGAGTTTCATGCTTACCTATAGTTGTAATTCCACCGGCAGCTCAAACCCCCAAAATCGACAGCCAACCCCTTCCCAAATTCCTCACTTTGCCGAAGGAAATCCCTGCCCTAAATCGAAATTGTCTCAGCCAAGGAAATAACCCATGGGAAACTAGGGAAAATCAGGCTTACCGATAGTAGGAGCTTAACCGGCAACAATCCTCCAAAATCCCGGTCGGTAGAAACCAACACGCCCAAATCACAATTTAGGTCACGTGAAATCCATATCAACGCAATTCCGAACATCCAAAAATCCACATCCGTAAGAAAATACCAACTTTACCTTGCTGTTGTAACTTCCGCCGACAGCCCAAACACCAAAACCGACAGAAATTCTCGGAAATCCGGCAGCCCTGTTCACCCGCACCACCGACGCTCCCGGTTTCCTGCCCAATCGCATCCGGTTAACCACGTCCCCCACAGCATCCGGAACCATCACGAAACACCAAAAGATAGCCTCGACTTACCCGATTCCGACAACGCTCTCCCTGTTCACCGGCGAAATCAAAGCCCCCCCCGACACACTGCCCTAGCTCACGCTGGAAACTCCGGCTCCGACCCGGCCCGTCGTCTTCCTACCCGAGCACAAACGCGATCTGCCGTCGTTGACCCAAGCCCCCAAAATTGAGAGCCTCCTTCGTTGCTCTGGTCTGTCTGCGAGCACCCTGTCGCCGTCCACTCGAGCAGAGGAGCCGACGAACCTCCGGGCGGCAGGAATCGAAGCGGTCGTGTAGAGGAGGAGAGAAAACGAGCGAGAGGAGAGGGAGATTTCGGTCGTCGGCTGCGTTGGAGAAGAAGAAGAAAAAATAGACGGCGGAGTCAGGGTGAACGAAGGAAAACGCTCGGGTTTTAATGAAAGGTTGACGATCGGTGAAACGGGAGAGGAAGTTGCGGCTTGCGTTACGAAGGGGAAAAACCGGGTCGGGTTGAGTTTGCTTAACGGGTTGGATCCAATAAGCCATTAACCCTAGATTCCATTAACCCAATTTTAATTGAACTATTAAAATTTCCTAAGCTAGGTTATATGTAATTAACTCCTAACCATTTTTTTTTTTTTGTATTTTACAAAACTAGACTAACAACCCATCAATATCGAGAAAATTTACAGCAGATCAGTCCACCACCCCAGCCTAACCCAGATGACACTAACTCATTGGATTTGATGGCATTACTACAACATTATAAGAACATGAATGCTGAGTGGATATTAAAGAAAACTAGACTAACCACCCATCAAAAGCGAGAAAATTTACAACAGATCAGTCCACCACCCCGGCCTAACCCAGATGATACAAACTCATTGGATTTGATGACAGAAAGAAATTTAGAAAATATAACAGAAGGATAAGAACAAGGACAACAAAAATACAAAAAAGTTTTATTTTCAGTACTTTAGAAAAAGAATCTATCATTCTAAAAAATATATTAAAAGTATTTCATCAAAAATATTTTTATTTTTTTATAAAAAAAACTTTATTTCTAACGTGGATGGTTCATATTTTTCACCTCCTCGCGAAGGAGATACTGACGTCAAGGAGACTTAGGGTTTTCTCCGACCGCAACAGTAAAAAGTGATTGATGAAGATGAAGGGAACACACGTCACAATGAGCAGTAATACATGATTTAACGTGGTTCGGAATTTCCATTCTTACTCCACGAGATTAAACACCTCAATTATAAAATCTCTCCTTCTCGGAAATACTTCCGGGAGGTGGAAAAAACCTCTTACAAGTTTTACCGTGTATAACGTAAAGAGATGAATACAATGATTCTCCTCTTTTCCTTTCTTTCTCTTACTCTTTGATCTCGCTTCTCTCCCTTCTCCAGAAGTTCCTTCTTTTTCCTTCTATCCCTCTAGTGACCTCCCTCTTTCTTAGATGATTGGAGTGAAATCATTCCTTCGTACTTCCCCTAACTCCCCGAGTCACTTCCCGACTCACTTCTCCGAATCGTCTCCCGATTCACATCCCGAGTTATCCATCTGGTTTCCTTTTGACCCTCAGACTTTTCCGTCCTACTTCACATTGTTACCCTATTTCCTCAGTCTACTTCCTTTGATTAGGTATCGTCAGTTTAAGTAATGAATCACGCAAGACTTTCCCTCTTCCACCGGTCGTTATTTTGATATCTATTCTCTAAATCAGGTCACAACAGTATCAATTTCAATGTTATCCTAACAACTTTTGCATTTAACTAGTTTTAAAACTTTTTAACTAAACTATCAAACAAAATTAATTTTAATTAATATTTAAGATGGGTTTGATTTGAGTATGGGAATAGAAATGAGAATGAATTTGATAGTAGAGTGGAATGAGAATAAATTTAGTCATTCCAATAATATTGTCGGGTTTATAAATAAAAGTGGAGACGATGTTGATATCATTGGCGACGGCATTGCCGATGACTATCGATGGACGACGGATGGGCGATCGTCGACGGTGGCCAGTCGATTGCCAACGATCGACGATAGACAACCGTCGACGCCCAACGACCGACGCTGCCGCCGACGACCGACGGCGACCGATGATGGATGGCGACCGATGACGGTCGATCGATGGCTGATCGACGGTCGTCGGCCATCGACTGTCGAGTGATCGATGGCCACCGACGACCACCGACAACCCAACGATTGGCGACAGTCGATGACCCAATTGTCGATGACCGTTGACCACCGACGATCGACGACTACCGGACGAACGACAACCAACGAGCGATGACAAACGACAATAACAAGCGATGAAGAATGAAACCCAAACCAACCAATTGAGATGAATTTTTTTGATTCCCGAATAACTAAAAATCATTCCAAGATCTCAATCACAAACCTATTAACCAAACACAATATATAATTCTCATTCTCACATTCCCTCATTTCAAATCTATGAACCAAACACTACCCAAGTAATTTTAACTAATAGTAAGATCACTTTGACCAAAATAATAAAAAATACTACACCAATGTTAAAAAAAAACACATTTTAGAAAATTTAAAAAAAAGAGAGTGTTTTTTAATATATATTTTTTCAACACAAGGCCTTCTTTTATGATTGACAAAGTAAAACGTTCCTAACGAATAACACTGCAAGAGAGGACAACTTTTTTTCTTTTATCTCTTTCTTGAAACTCTAACAAGAATTGCGTTAGTAAATCTATCAAAATAGGAGAGCCACACTAAAATAGGAATGCTGGAAATTACCAAGTAGCAGAGCAAGTGCCCAAATAGTTCCCAAAATGGCTGACCTGCCATATGCAATTTATGGTCGTCTAAATCCTTGTCATGCTTAATTACCTATGCTCTCTCAAGAACAAGAAACAGAGAACATCACTTGGTTAAGACTTGAGAAAAATAGATGGCTAGCCAGTTAAACATCATTCGCGAGTATTTTTATCGTCCGATTGAGCCTCTCCAAACTGGTTCTGCAACGGCAGTGATGGCCCCTTCATTCTCAGGTCTGCAGTCGGTTGCTGTTGCTGCTGCCGTTGTTGTTGTTGTTGTTGCTGCTGTTGCTGGTGGTGGGTTCGCAGCTGCAGCTGCTGCTGAACGTGATGTGGTTGAGTCTGATGAGGTTGCAATTGTTGCGGATGCTGAGGGCGGATCTGCAGTTGCTGAAGTTGGTGAGCTGCCAGGAGAGACTGCATTGCCGGATTGTGATGGTAATATTGCTGGTTTGCCCCAAAAGACGAAGCAAAGTTCATCAATTGGCCGCCGCTTGGCAACATCTGACTGGTAGCCATCTTCAACCGCTGAACCTCTTCCCTCAGCTTCTCATTCAGTGCTGCACCAGATCATGCGCATGCTCAAATTTGAATCAGAACGAGTACTCACAGGCGAGTAAAAATCAGTATTGTAAAGAGTAGATTCAATGGAATAATAACATCGAATCACAGATCCATGCACGAAAAGTTCATTTCACATCACAAACACCGCTCATTGGTGTCAGATTATGATGCTGAATTGATGTTGTGTGGAAGATCAAGAAACAAAGAAGAGTGGTGACTACTTTGACTTCCCTTGGAAACAAAACAAACTGTGACGAAATAAATTTACTAAAGATGATTTAGCAGAAGAAACAAGAGATGCGTCATAATGGAGGACCTTACCATCCTGCAAATGCACCTGTTGTTCCATTGTCTGCAATCTCAATTTCAACTCATTGTTTTCAACAGTTAGACCATTGGTGTCTCTCTGTACGAGGAAAATATAACAGCGATGAGTTTTTTTTCCATATCTGAAACAATTCATCCTTTCCAATATCAATCATGAAAAGAAATGCACAAGAAGCTTATTAGCAAACACTTATAGTGGGAGATAGAAGCACATTATTTGTTGATTCATTTGGAAGATGGTACCAAACATTAAGCTAATAAACATAATGAATGCATTATGGTTTGTCCAACAAGACTAAGATGCCCGAGTTGCAACAATCCAAGAGAATTATTTACTCCAGATTAAGCGAACTATAATTTTCTACCTACTGATAAAGATCACACATGAAACAAATGGAGATAAGTTACTCTAATCATGATGAGCTATCATATGTATACTACCATACGATAGTTCCACGTACCGAACTTCAAACTATGCCCTTTCAACAAGAGTGAAGGTACAAAGAAACGACATCACCAAGTACTAGGAATACAAGAAGCAAAACTGAACTTGACCTATAACATATGGGTAATTCATCAAATGTCTCTGTCATGGACCTAGGGGCTTAAATATAAAGCCCACTTGCAACTTTTCACATTGCAGCAGTATACACACACACAGAGAGAGAGAGAGATGGGATTATCTAGAGTAATTAACTTAATTTGTCCGGTACCATGATATCAAAGCCCTAACTATCTCACACCTCTGCATCAGCATAATCTCCCTTCTCACAGTTCGATCTCAATGCAAGATCAAAAGCATCGAAACCCACTAAAGTCTTGATCTGTGATATCTCCACCTTGGTACAACTTGCCAAGGAGCAGCCTAATCGTACTGTCCCTTGTTGAATCAAAAGATGTTCTCTTATGTCGTCTTTCATGCTATATGTGCCAATCGATGGTCTTCCAGCTGAGTAAACATTGCCAATCCTAAAAGGTCCTTTTCATTCCTCGTCTCCCTGCAAATTGGAAGCACCAAAAATCAATTTCACCTCCCTTATTGAACTCCTCTGTCATCCCCCTTACTGAGCTCCACGCAACCTTCCCTATGCCTCCCTGCTGCTCCAACTCAGAAAAGTTCCATCGATTACTAATGACAATCCCATCAAACCACATCCCACCATATTACTACAACAATATTTTTTCTTTGAAAAGAAAAGAAATATAGAGATAAATTTATCTTGTTTGGTGGATTCTCTAGACAACCCTTCAATCCAAAATGTTTGATACCTCAATTACATCCTTGATACCCCACAGGTTTTTAAGCCTTTCTAGCTACATCACAATCAACAAGGAGAAATTGGATAGAAAGAATTATGCTTTAAGGGCTACAAGTGAACGTTTAGTTTATAGGTCAGAATCAGAGTCACTCACATATTTGGACCGTGAGCGAAAGTGGGCAGATATAACATGGTCTGAAATCCTCATTTCTATTCCACAGCTTATGACTTTTCGACAAATCACTCTCCAAAGCCCACTAATTTTTCTCCTTCTTGGGCTTTTTTTAGAGGTGCAGAAACCTTTTACAACAATCTTCTTACAAGGCAAGGAACAAGTAAGAGAAGATTAAGGCTGTGAGTACAAGAGAGAGCTTATAAGATTAAGAACAATAAGCATACAGGACAATCTTTGAATGCTTCCCTCGGGCCTCCTTTTATAGATTTAATCTCTTCAGCTTCCACTTTCTATTCTTTTGTACTATAGCCGATTAGTTAGCCAACTGATATTGATTGGATCCACCATCATTTGACTATTTACTTAATCACTATGGGCTTTAGTCTGCCAATGGTTATCTCAGTCGATTAACTTCATTATAGACCTTAGCTTGTCCGACCATTACCTCTCAACTTTGTGGATCAATGACTATTTCCAACTTTTCAGTTGAGCCGTCAATCAACTCAACCATGAATAGAAACATTATATTCGCTGGCTGATTAACTTAAATCAACTAAGTAGCTGACTCAACCCTTAGATGACGACCGAACCTAAACCCTATCCTTTGGTCAATTGGACTCTTCTAATGGTCAAGTCATTATTAAGTTGAGAACTACCCTATCTTGAGTTGCAAATCTGTCAACTTAGTTTACCTTGCAACTTGCCCTTTGCCCACAAGGTCATCTCTCTAGTCAAGTTATATGGAATCATCCTTTGGAAGTATACTCTTGGTAACATATCATCTTTTTCAAATCTCATGTCACCAGCATGTCATACCAATGTCATAATAGACAGCGCAACTCACTTATAGGCTAGGGCATTGGAGATGTCTCTCTTTCCCCTTTATTTCATCTATCCTCTATATTTTATACCTTTAAATTTTTATTTAGCTTATTATTTATTAGTAAGCTCAATATAGAATTAAAAAATATTTTTACCAAGATTTAAGGATGAGTAAAGGTGATTAGCATAGGGTGTAAGTTCTTGCAAGTTGTGCTTACTAATTGTATCTCCATCATCTTTTGCACTTCTATGTTTCCTTCACTTCTTCAAATACATAGTCTCCAATCCCCATGGTCACTTAAGTCTCTAATGTTTAAAACTAGTCTATCTAGTCATTTTCTCTTGACTGCGAGTAATAGCAATTAGGTAAATATACTAGATCCTCATTCCCTAATAGAGCCCATCAATGTGTATCTACACTTTTTTTTTTATTTGGTCCAATCTGAAGTTGGGGTGTACATTGTGTAAGTTCGATTCTCAGATTTAAGTTGATTATTCTCAAATCGCATGGTGTGTCTTAATGAAAGAGCATTTTGAATTTTTTTTCTATATTTTCTTACTTTTCTGTGTCAAGATTAAAACTTATTTTGGTATGTCTATTAAGTTTTTAGCAACGGCAAAGTTAAAGTGTACTTCTCTCATACCTTAGTCATTTCTTTAGAGGCTTGATATTATTCACCAATCTTCTCACCCCCACATCTCAAAAAAGAATGGTGAAGTGTAAATCAAGATTTAACTTTCAATTGACTCTAGGAATATGTAAGCATGCTCTCATTTCTTTTTGGGGTGATGCACTTCTTTCAATATGTTATATTATGAATTGTATGTTGTCTTCTATCATCCGTGGATATGTTCCTTTGACAATTCTCTTTTTCACATAATGTTTTATATTCTCTTCCACTGCAAGCATTTAATTATACCTGCTTTGACCCTCTACTATCTCTTAGATTAGATAAATTACCCTAGTCATTATTTGTTCCTGCATTTGTTGAACGAGGTCAAAGAAATTAGTGGCAGCATGCTCCATTAACTAAGTTTTATTTCACCTATATACATATAAATATTTTTGTATTTCATCATTATTGATTCTAAATCTACGTTTTGTTTTTAAGAGTTGTTACATCTTGTGTAACAAGCTAGCTAGACATAGATAATATAGTTTGAGTAGGAGTGTCAGATAAAATATTACATATAACCTCCTAATCTAAGGCATACCTAGTCTCATGCCTAAGTTTTAAATAGAATTATTTAAGTGTAGGGGCAACAAATTGATAAGTTCTAACTCTGATTACAATATATACAATACAATGTTTCTTTTCCTAAAATCTACAACAGCAACAATTTTTTTTAAAAATAAAATACGCAGAAATATGCTTTAAAATGACAAGTCCAAACTTTAGTAGATATGTGAATAGCGTTTAGTTTTGATATACAACAACCAAGTCTTATTCCACTAAGGTGGGGTCGACTGTTTAGTTTAGTTTTGATATACATGATTGCAAAATAGAAATCATATAAAAATCATTTCAAAATAGAATTAGGGTTTAGTGGAAACCCTTCTGGGAAACAGACTCTATAAAGACCAATAACAACAGATCAGTTTATAATGGTTCCATCAGTATTTCCATCTAAGGCTTGGATTTCACTCCAGAATAATGTTTCGTTTTGATATACATGACTGCAAATGGAAATCATATAAAAATCATTTCAAAATGAAAATATAACAGTTTAGTGGAAAGCCTTCTGGGAAACAGACTTTATAAAGACCATGACAACAGATCAGTTTATGATAGTTCCATCAGGATTTCCATCTAAGGCGTGAGTTTTACTCCAGAACAACCAAACAAATAAAATAGGCCAAAAAATGTCAAGATATCACCAAACTTTAATTCGAAGTGCTGAGTATTGTCTATTTATATAAGATTTTGGTGCTACTTATGATCAAGGATCAGTTAAAAATTATAGGTAATTGTTTCCAGCATATGGTGAAGCAAAGAAAATTATTATGATAACTTTCAGACTTAGATTACATTAAACCGCCACAGTGACTTTTTGGCATTCTCTTTGTTTGACAACTACTAGCAATATATTATAATCCATCCTCTGGCTACAAACGCCATCACTGCTTGTCATTATCTATGTATAAAAGAACAGTGGATCAACCCTTTAGTTCCAATTATTAATACCAAAGATCATTTATAGCATCATGTGCACATATTTCATGAATGCTTCATTTGTTTCAAAGAGGAGCAAATATCAGTAATTTTCTGTTTCTTTTGTAAGAGAGTAACTTTTCCTCTTCTTTTTTTACTTTATTTTCATTAAAATTAACATAAAAAAACACTTATATGATTGTCATATCAAAAAGCAAATAGCAAATATTTCAAGTATAATTCTCATTATTCTTTTGTGCTATCCAGCCACATGCAGCTGCTTTAGATATCCCATACCTGTTTGAGATATGTGGTATTGTAGAACATGCAACCAATACACCGCTAGGCAGGCTATTACATAGCTGCCTATGAATTGATTGAGTCAACTAAAACATGGTCAGGTTAAGATAACCTCTAGTCTTAGATAAGGGAATCAACTATTTGGCACTTAGTTGAGTCAAGATAACCTATGGATGTCTCTTAGTGAGTACAATCAACTGTTTGTCACTTTTTGGTCCTTATAATATGTATACGTTAATGGGAATTATGATTGCAAGAGCTTAGTATATATGTAAAAGGTGCCAATCAGTATCCTGCATTCTACTCCCAAACAAATGAAAGATCTTGCATAAATAGTAAATTTCAAACATTGAGCTTCACCATTGAATATTGTAAAGGTATTGTGTTGTTGTGCCTAACTGCTAGTGACATATTTTCACCAGTTCATATTTCATGAAGAACAAAAAGTCATCAATGGAAACACCTGTAGCATACTCAGCTGAGCAGATAATGTGGTTGCTTCAGTTTGGAGAGTTTGCACCTTCCGCTCAAGCTCTGCAATATATCTCATCTTCCTTTCTTTTGATCTTGCAGCTGATTGTCTATTCGCCAAAATCCTGAAAAACTCGGACATTGGATCAATGAAGGAAACAAGGCAACTCAATGCAACAAATGGGGGAAAAAATGATTATTTGTTATGTGAAACCTCTTTGCACGCTTTGGATCAACAAGAGCCAGTTCCGCAAGTTTTGTAGCTGACATGGCCTTTTTTGCGTCCGAAGATGAAGGCCCTTCACCCCCAGACATCAAAAGCTCAGGCTTTATTGCAGTACCATCCAGAGATTGGCTATGTTGATGCCTCATCCTTGGCCTCTCACTGGAACCAGAGGAAACATTGTCACCCTGATGAAGAGCTGGAACAGGTGATGCCTCACCAATGGACAGACCAGCAGAGGTAGCACTAGAGCTGAACTTTTCGACATCAATGAACATGGAAACGAGGTCCTCCTCAGTTTCGTCAGAGAGTGAAGGCCCATCATGCGACCCCACCACACCAAGGTCGCTACCAAAGCTAAGATCATCTGGGAGACTCAGGATTTCAGAGTGGGCTCGCCTATGGCCAGAATTTTTTGGAGGACAATCTGGCATCCTGCTGACATCGTAGCTAAACCTCCCGGCATCAGATGGCGTAACGTGACCAAATTGACCAGAATCAGGTGGCTGAGAGGAAGAAGAGGAGGGATCGTTTGTGATTCCACAACTGTCTGAAGGCGAGGCAAATAAGGCATATCTCGAAGACTGGGGCGGCAAACCACCAGCATTACCTCCTCCTCCACCGCCAGGGACAGGTGACTTCTCCTTGTCCATGCTACCGGATCTAGAAAGCTCAAATACCACAGAGGCGCCATCTTTCTTAGAGAAACCAGTGCGAAATAGATAACCAGAAGGAAGGATCAAAAGTCTAGCAAGTGACGAACTCGAAAGTTCCATTTTTTAAAAATAAGATATCGCTTTCAAGATCCAAAATCCACATCATGAACGGAAAAAAGAAAACGAAAAAAAAACAAAAACAAACAAAAGAAAGCGAAGCAAAGTTAGCACCTTTTCCACGAACACACCGCCTAGAAACGGGTCACCGTGCGGAACCTAACAACCCTAGGAACTAGGGAGATCTGGCGATCCTGAATCGAGAAAAGGTGGCGGCTTTTCGGAAAGCAAGCGAAATGACGCCCGTAAACGCTCCAATACTGCAAGTATCGGATTTTCTTGGATCCCTTCAAGACTGCAAACCCCACAGGCTGGGACGGAGGGTCGCCGCAACGGATGTTCTATGACTATGAGGGGCGTGACAGAAGCGAGGAGATAAGCACATCACATTACATGGATTCAGAAAGGGAAAGAAACCCACCGGACTTATGCGCGCATTAAAACATTCCTTCTTCCTGCCTTGGCGGGATAGGAACACCAGCCATGGGCTCGCCTCTGCAAGTAATAAAACGATGCCTAACGAGGAAGAAGAACAGAGACGGTGTGGGCTGACATCCCTCGTTGACGTGACAAACGCATTCCCAATTTTATCCAACGATTCCAGCGAGTGCGACATCGATGGAAGGCGGATGGATCCAACGGCTGAAAATGGATAATGCATCCAGCCATGGGATGGATGATCGCAGGCCGCGCGAGACACAGGGAAGAGCGTTGCATTTTGTTTTTATCAAGAGCGAATGCTTTGAGAGCCGTGCTCGTTACGATGGGTCAAGAATTCATGGGCCGATTTAATAAAACTCCTCTGTATTCATTTAATTATAAAGTATATAAAATAAATAAATTTGAATACCAATAAACAAATTCATTATATATATATATATATATATATATATATATATATATATATATAGGACACAGATCAACTGAGCGTCGGATTTGTGCGCGACTGTGCGCGAAACACGACGGTGTTGTGAACAGTGAAAACACTGTTCACGATTGTAATTCGCGCACAAGCGCGTAGATTTCGGGCGCTTAGCAGATCGGATATATATATATATATATATATAATTCATTCGTAAATATATTCATCATTCATCATTTACTATCCAATTGAAGATAATAAAGGCATTCGATAAATTATATAGAATAATATATATATAGAGAAATATTACCCTACATAATTCATCGGTGAACACTAATAAATATCTCTATTATCTAGGAGTGATCATAGTTCGATTTGAACCGTGAATCGAATCGGAATCAATGACTCAACAACCAAATCGAAACTTGTTTTCGGTTCTGATTTGAAAATTGAAATCGAAATCGAAGATATATGATTTGGTTCCAGTTTATAAATTTTTGGAATCAAAATTAAATCGGAATCGAAATTGAAACTGATTATTTTTTTTTTGTTGGAATCAGAATTGAATTTTTAAAAATAGATCTTAGATAATAAGAGATAACGAAGAAGAATACTTATAATCGAAGATATATCAATCGCTATCTCTCACAGCATTTCAAATTAAATTAAAATAAAAGATCATATTTAAATGGTAAATGAATTACAAAAACTTTGATTTTTTTTAAACTAAAAAAATACTTAAAGAATAATAATATTAATGAAAGAGATAATATATTATAATTATAAGAATAATAATATATATCCTTTCCTTTTAATTTATTAATGTAAATTTATTAATTAAATAAATTTCGATAATAATTTTTAAGATAAATGTTTGATTTAAAGAATTATATAAAATAAATAAATCGATATAAATTAAATTTTTAAATTTAAAATTTAATTTAAATTTAAATAAATCATGGATTGAAAAATAATATATTTAAATTGAGAAAATTAAAATAAAATAATTTTAATTTTAATTATAAATGATTCAAATTGTAAAGATCTAAAACTATCAATTAACAGTTTGAATCCGATTCAGATGGATAATGAATCGAAATCGACGATTCCAAAATCAAAATCGAACTATAAAAAATCAAAATCGACGGTTCCAAAACCATTGATGAGCGATTCAATTTCGATTCTATTGAATGATAAATTAAAACCAACAATTTCAAAACCGTGATTATCTCTATCATTATCTATCATCCAATCAAATATGTACTATAATATAATCCTTGAATCTTAAAAAATCAAACAATGAATAATAGAATTATCCACAAATATTACAGATGAATTATATATATATATATATTACAAAAATAATAATGTTAATAAAAGTTCAAATAATATTTATGAATAACATTCATAAATAAATAAACTTGATAACATTTTCAATCTCGGAGAGTACTACAATACAATGTGCACGTTAAAAAAAAAAACAGGTATGCACGTTCGATTTTAATATACTATTATATTATTTAAAGTAATTTTGCATATTGAATTCGAGCAAGAGGTCAATTAGATTCTATGCATCTTAAATTAACTATCTCGGAACACTTTCAAAATATTCAAAATGCTGAGCAAAATGTAAGCATGAGAGTTGGCATACAATGATAGATGCAATACGAACCAAGGTTAACTAGTCCTTTTTGAGGGGCAGCAATTCATAGATTACAAAACTTCCAATATAGTTTAAATCAGAAAGCATTGGGCGCTTCATTCGAGTTGGCGTGCAACAAATGATATTTAAGGTTTCAAAGTTCATCCTGCAATAAGACCAGTAAAATAAATACATCTGATGAATCACGAAGCGAGAGAGATGAGAATGAAATCATGGAAAGAGTAGCTAGACATCTTACATGATAATCATCATGGATGTAATCTCTATGATGACGCTGCAAAACCGATGCATCGAATCAGAAAAACATTTTATGATACAAAAGAATTAACTAACACGAAGTGATATTTTTGGGCACCGGAAGGATCTGCAAGTAAGAATTGTAGGCTAATCAGAAGAAAAGAAAGATATTAATCTACCCTTCTATGGTCCCTGTAGCGCTCCCTGTCTCGGTAACGTCGATCGTGTCCCCTTTCTCTTCTCCTGCGCTCACCTTCCTCCCTTGCTCTTTGAGCTTCCTGTGCAATGAACATTGTCAATGAGCCGGTGTCCACAAAAGGAAATCAAAATCAACAACCAATGGGGATATAATTTCGCAGAGAAAACCTAGATAAAGTTCGAGGTGACACAGGAAAAACAAAAGGGTTGTGTTTGGCCTCTTAAGTTGCATAGGGGCATTGAGACTTTTTACAAACTTATGGTCTAATAGAAGAATTATCACCTCATCCTCTTTTGCTTTCCTTATTTTTTCTGCTTCCTCAAAGGCCTCCTTTTCAGTCTGACACAAGGAAATTCCATGATGAAAATACTTGCCAATTAACAATTCCAATAAAAGGCGTCAGCAACCAATTGTAAAAGATAAACCGACCTCTCTATGCCTAAGAACAGTCTCTTCTGCCACCTCTTTTGCATAATCAGGATCGTCGCAAATCAGGATGTTGTCAAAGACTGAACCAGCCTTGACCTGCAAAGTCATTATGTTGGCATGTTATGCAACATTCTGCAGATGCAGGAGGATCGCCCAAGGACAATTTTAGCAAGAGAATAATCAAGCGAAGAAATTTACCTGCCAAACTTCAATGCCAATGTACTTCAAAGGCTTCAGCACATATAGATCTGGGTCATCTTCAAACTCTGATGAAAAGGTAACAAATTAATTACACCTTGCCATTTGATGGTTTCTAAATCATGAAATACTTTACTAGGATGCTTAAAAAAAATGTTTTAAACCATTTGAACAAAGCAAAGAAAACCAACCAACTCAACGCTCAAATTCTTGAAAATTTTGACACGATTCAATACAATGAATTTCTATAGATGTTACTAGCTTAAAGCCTTTCAAGTAGTGGACCTCAAATTAGGTACAGCTTCTAATATTTGAATGAATTATATTGATTTTGTAATACTACAGATTTTGTTGTCTCCTTTTATGTCTTGCATTGAAGGGAAGTCTTGATGCAACGGTAAAATTATTGTTGACTTGTTATGTAACTTAAAAGTCACAGGTTCAAGTCCTGAAAATAACTTCTAGTAAAATAAAATAAGACGACGTACAATAGACTCTTTTATAAGACCCCACATCCGTGGAAGTTTCGTGCACCGGACTGCCCTTCTACGTCTTGCTGTCTAACGGATTTGTCTCGACTAACTATAAATGTGTGTCACCTTTAAGCATGACTTCAGCTAATTGGACCCAGAAATAGTATATTTTTAGTCCTTTAGATAACCCCCACCTATCCTTTTAGCATGACTACAGCTATGCGGATCACACAACTCCAATCTCCATATTAACAATTCACCCTTCATCTTTGTTAATGTATCATCTTGAAGTAACTTCAAGATATCTAAACCTCTCATTAAAAACTTTATTAACATCCATCTTAATTATTCCCTTGATTTATTTCTTATTACTGAAACCAATCGTCCAAAGTTTTGTCTTAAAATCTCATTTCTTTCTTTTTTTTCAACGATTCAAGTTTAATCCATTTGTAAACCCAATCAATTAGTATAATACCATTTGTGAATAACATAAACATCAACGAGCTTGATCTTCAATATGATTAGTGATTTCATCTAGCGTCAACATAAAAAGGGGCTTTGTGAGTTAGTGTAAGATATGATTAAGGAGTTCTCCATATAAATCAAGTTAGGATGTTTTTTTGGTTGATGGTTGTTGTTTAGATTTAACATTTCATTTGTGATACTGTTAGTTGTTGTGCTACTTCGCATATGTTTCGATAAGGGAGAGGAATTGTTTAGGCAAACAACACTTGTTCAATAATAACAGTAAGATATAAAGAGAGGTTATGCGTGATCCTTGGAACACTAATCCATTCAGCAGGATTATGCTCAATTGTTTGCAAGTGCTAACTATACAGACAACAAGAAATCCTTCCTTTGAAACAATGCTCTGAATAAACTTAGAGCAAGTATGCTCTATGACAAAGTCAGCAGTAAAGCAGCAACAAAAATTCATTGTTAAAAAAGATCAGGCTGAAAAACTAATTGATCACAAGATTTTCCTATATTTGCTCTTTCAGCACACAAAGTAATAAAAAATGTAAGTTCCCAGTTTAGTCAGAAGAGAAAATAGATGGATAAAAATGTTTCTATCCTAAGTTCCTTCCAATAAAGGAAGAGTGTATGAAAGCATTTGCACAATTTATTATTCACATTCTATTAGATTGTTCATAGTTCCTAAGATAGCTGAAGATCTGAAAAACAAAATTAGATTTTTCATGAATAAAAATTTTCACTAGCGTCAGTTTCTATTTATCCAAAATTCAAACATGACGGTTAGTATTAAACTAATGGGTTTATCAGCAATAAGATGCTATGCTCATCTTACCAGGATTATCAATCCATGGGGTTTTCCATTTCCCTTTGTAGTTTGGGTTCTTGATCCTCTGTAAACTCAATCATGGATGAGAATTATAAATTATACATATACAAGATATTACATTCATCAGGCTCAGTTGGAATTACACACCTTGCGTTTCCATGGTCCCTTGTATTGTGGATTCGGAATCTTTGGTGGTTTCCATATTCCATCCTCATCCTCATCCCACGTGTCAGGCTGATTGAAAAATAAATAAATAAATAAAGAACCCCAAGTTACTAATCCCCATAATGGAAAGGCGACTCATCATCAGTAAAGAGGATCTACTTCAAAACAAATTGAGCTACAAGCTCCTGAAATATCCGCCAATTAACAAAACAGTACAACAACCACACCAACATGAGTTTTACAGTTACCAGGAATAATACCTTTTTTGCCTTTGGGTCAGGAATTTCTTTTGGAATAGAATCATACCCCTACCACATGAAGCAAAAAAGTTAGACAATGCTTGTCGAATTAAAAAGAATTATTTTAGAATGTTGGGCAAACCTCTGGTTTAATATCATCTGGATCATCAATGTATTCCCTTTCATCCCAGTCTTTTGACTGCAAAAGTAAAATGCCGGTGTATGAGAAATTGCATAAAGAAACAAGAGTATTTTCGTTTTACTCGAACTATTCTCAGGAGTGTCAATAGATTTCAATTATAACCTTCTTAGCATTAACATCCTTGATCTTTCGAGGTGGAAGTATATCCCAATCATTATACATACTCCCAGATTCTCTTTCTCGGTTGTCAACGAGGAAGCTATACGAAGCATCAGGTCTAAGAATAAATGTATAGACATGTGTAAGCTTATCAGTCTCACACTGTAAATCCTTTTTGATGGGATAATTCTGCCCCTGGTAAGAAAGGATTAGATGGAGCTTCTTTGTTTGTGTTCCACAGATGTCAGGGCCCAACATTAAACTGCATGACAAAAAATATCATCAGCTATACTATTGCCCACTCCAAAAGTGCACATGTGATATTAATAAGTAGAAGATATTCCAATGTCGTGACAATGAGAATACTGCCTTTCGGCAACTTCAAAAAGCATATTGAGGCAAAAAAAAAAGGGAAAAACAAAGTGAATTTTGATACAAGGACGACTTTGTAAAACCAAGGTATTTATCTTCCAAGGAAAATAATCAGAGGAGAGAGAAATGAAAATTACAAATATTTAAGGACATGGATTAATATTAACATTCTACATTGTTAAAAAGGCATGTCAAAAGAAATAAAGGCTTTCAGAAGCATGGATTAAAGTCCTGTTCTGTTTTAGTTGGTGCAAGTGAAACTTCTCATTCAATCGAAAGAATAGCACAAAGACCTGCCCAATACAATGGAACCATTCTACAGCATCAAATCAAGCACAAGGCAGGCCTTCCCTCCTCTGATCGCATAAGTTTTCCTTCTCCAACATCAAATCAAGGTGATCTTTTGATGTCCAATGGATCATGTGATGAGCTCCCAATGTCGAGTTGATGTGAGCTTATGTAATCTCAGCTCCATCTTCCAACATGGATTTTGGCCTTCCACCGCATTGTCTTCTGGTGCCAACATCGCCAATCATCTCCTTCACCATCTCCACATGCATTATTATTGTCTCTACACTTGTTTAACGTTGATTCAGGTCTTCCTTTGTGTTATCTTGCTGGGTTGATGTCCCAAATTGTCTTTTGTGCCCCTTCAACACACATCCACCCCCTCTTTCCCCCTTCTTCTCCACCATTTCCCTATCCCTTCTATGGTTTGGCACACATCCGGCATGCGCAGTATGTCTCATCCCAGTTAGAGACTGAAATTTCAACTTGGATCGAGACTCCAAACCTTGATGGGTTGTGAAGAAATTCACCCCTTTGTTCCACATTGCTAGAAGGCTTCATAGGTATGCTTAAATATCAAGAGGCCCCCAATTAAGGGCTTTGGAATTTTGGATGGTATTGAACTCCCTTTTTTGGTCTTTACTATAAAAAAATATTTAATTTATCCTAATGATTTAAACAAAATCAAAAGAGCTTAACTACGAAAATATCTACATCAATCAAATAATCATAAATATTGATAATAATTAACTGACTTAACCCAACATGTTTCAAAGAATTTAACAATTGATTAGAATAGAATGTTGAAAAAGAATAAAGGCTCATTATTAACAGTTGTAAACAAATTAATCACAATATTTTTTCCCCATTTTGTGTAGGACTTTGAAATACTTTGCATACAATAATGATTCTTTAAAAGACAATATATCTATTTATTATTTGCTCCACTTGTAAAAATTTCTCAACTTGAATGATTTTGGCTAGAGCTGTAAATGAACCAAGCATTCATGAACAAGCTTAGTATTCGATTTGGTAAGAGCTTATTTATGTTCATTCAATAGGCATCAAGTCAATTAAATAAAAAAGCTTGAATAGTTTGATAAAATGAACAAGTTTAAACACATACGTGTTCAACTTATTAATGTTCATGAACAATGTTCGAGAACACAACTTGTAAACTATATTCCTGAACAAAACTCGTAAACTATGTCCATGATCAGATTCATTTATGAACTTATTTATGAGCTTGTTTATACTCACTTGAATTATTTATACTAACTAATCAAACAAATGTTAAAATATTAAAACTTCAAACAAACAAACAAGCTTGACTTAAAAGCTTGATAACATTTAAACAAGCTAAGCTTAAACAAGTTTGAATCAAGCTTGATTCGAACTTGAACTAAGTTTGATTTAGAAGCTTGATATTAATTAAACAAATCAAGCTCAATCTAAAAAAAAACAAAAAAATCAAGCTTGAATAGCTATTTCAATAGCTTGATTAATTTTGGGCTTGGCTTAGCTCGACTTGGTTATTTTATCAAACAAGTTTGAACATCATAAAGCTTTGCTTAGCTTGACTAAGTTCGTTTACGGTCTTAATTTTGGCTTCTTAAATGTGCTCCTAAAGAACAAAAAAAAAATTAAATCTTGAAGCATTGTTACCATTAATACTATGAGATTTATTTATTTCCATTAATTGTCAGGAAAGAAAGGTTTGGAAATTATTGTCTACTTAAGAATTCTATCCGAATCAGTCAAAATCCAGTGTTTCAATACCAAAGAGATGAGTTCATGCAATATTTTTACTTGCTCCTCGTCAACTCTAGGATTATTCAACTTGGTCCTTGATAGTTGGCCATACTATTACGTATCACAGTATCCCACACTATGTTTTTATTCTACAAAGAGTAACGCATCTGGTATGTTTCAACAAGTTTGCGTGAAAGACACAATCTATCTGTAATCAGTGGCGCTAGATAGAGTCATCACCATTGTCATGTTAGAAAAGGCAACTAGATTTGTGGCTGTGACATAAATATGCTTGGACCATAACTGAACTAACCTTTATTAAAACAAGAATTCTCTACACTGAACAGAGGTCATTGTTGTTTACAGGTAGAAACCTTCGAAAACAGAAAATCTTATGATCCGAGCCAATACTGGAATTAGTATAACCAACGACAAGTAGTTTTGATTGATTTCAGCATAATAGCACCCAACATGAAAGTTACAAAACCTATTTGAGATTAAAGAAACCAGTAAACCTGTATGGAGTATCACCACCAAATTTCTTCTGATTGACATATCCAGAAAGAAGCTTTATATAGCCTCCCCCACATTCTATGTCCTGCTCAAACCTTATAGAATATTGGACCACCAGCGTCCTGTTCTTGTTACTAAATTCTGAAAATTTTGCAGATATTGCAGAATGCCTGGCATCTATAGATGTTTGCAATCCTGTATACAGAAAGGTCATTCTCATCAGATAAACACTGAAATACAAGAAGAGAAAAAAAACATTAGCCACACTGATAATCTTAACTAACTTTTTACGGTAATGGAAGTTAATAAATTGCACAATAAATGTAGACAAGAAGGCTCATTAGAAAAAAAATAGTTTTTTTTTATTAATTTAATTATCAATCTTCTTTTTTTTTAATATTGAGACGAATAATAAGAAAAGGTTGACACCTTAAGGAAGAACACTAAGCTAAGAAATGGCAATGACAAATTCACACCTTTATCATCTGGATCACCGGGCCATTTTCCAGCAGTATGTTTAAAAGCACCAGCTTTTCCTTCACTCCTTTTCCAGTCTGATTTTACCCATCGTTGCTCCCAACCATCTTCCCAAAGCAACAACAAATATATGTCAAAACTCCAATTTAGTTAAAAGCATATAAATATATGACCATTGGAAATTATTAATTGAAAAGCAAACAAAAGGCCAAAAACACAAGTAGTTAGGAAATAACTGTTAACAAAATGGTAGTTGCATGTTAGAGAAATATAGAGAACTCAAATATTTCAAACTTCAGCGCACAGAAGATAAATTTTTAACGAAACCATCTTGAACAACTTGGTAAATTTTGCCAATGTTAAAATTGCATACATAGTAGAGAAACTATAAGAGCCGCCCTGCCTATCAGACTACTGCATACAATCATCTAAACCCACATACTTGTTTAAAATCCTTCTAAATGCTTGCGCGTGCCCTTTTTTAAGCACTATCTTCTTGCCCTAATTAAATCAAAACCAGCGATCCACTCCGCACTTCAAAATCGATCAGATCAACAGTGCGATTTCAGATAATCGATATCGCCTACTCTCCCGACAGAAGTTAAACAGCATAGCTGGGCTAACTACAAAAGGAAATAAGTTAACTCTCAAGTATCCCTCTCCTGTGTCCTACCTCAAAATGGGAAAATAAATGTCCAGACCAAACCAAAATGGCAAGCCAAAAATGATTACGGAAAGAAGAAACATGCTTTGCAATGAAGCACACTAAAACATCGAAACTGTTACAAACAAAGAAAGCGCGTAGGAGGAGTCCAATTAGGGGATTCGGAAAGAGCGAGATACCGTCGAATCGCTCTTCAAAGAAGATCTCAGCCGACGAGGCATGGAGGAAGAGCGCAAGTGACAGCACCAGCCACAGAAGCTCAAGCTTCGAAGCCGCCACTAACAACTGTGTTTGCGCCATCGCCGGCCACCGCCGCGATGATCGCGGTGCAAGGAGTGAGACCTCCATTTGTAGAGTGCGGAATCTCATAAAAACCCTTATGAATCACACAAATTGCAGCTTTAACACTCACCGGTGATATAAAACCAAAAATATTTTTTAAAAATAAAAAATAAAAAAAATAAAGTATAGCTTTGGCAATTGTCTCTCTTTTCTCTACTTAATTTTTTATGAAACAAAAATTTCTTAAGAAAACTTTTAAAATAAGTGAACATGTTGCCACTTTTGGGATTTCAACAACTTCTATGGGCGTTTTAGTCTTTTAGTGACTGAGCGGGACCGACATAGACTTCCAAGTCACTGAGTCTGTGGCCGGAGACTTTATGACGACTGCGAAATCATAGTCATACGTAGAAATCTGACATGGGAAAAGCAACGGAGCCATCGGATAAGAGGGTAACAATTGTGGTCACTTATTCCTGAGTTGATTATTTTTCGCTTAAAAATGAAGCGGCGACTTGGTGTCGGAGAACGACCAATCAGGTTCCACTCCATCAATTCCAGACCAATTGGAATCGTACACGCGTGCATATCGACGTGTTCGTTGGCGTTCGATTCTTCCTGGTCAAAGTTGTCGGTCAACACCTCGGAGGAAAAAAAAACTAACGTGGCGTTTGGTTCCATTTCCATTTCCCGTTTCCGCCTTTTTTTTTTTTTCCATTTTTCGAAAAATAATTTTTTCATATTTTTCAATTTTTTAAAAAATACTCTTTTATTTTTTAGAAAATAAAGATAAAAAAATACCGATCAAACATATTTTTTATTTTTCCGAAAAATAAAAATAAATAATAGAGTATTTTTCACATACCAAACACTTCTTAATTTTCCTATTTTGCTCGCCGTCAGGTTTTCCGATCCGTGTCTTAAATAATGGAGTTAATAATAATAATGAAGCAAGAATTTAAGATTACTGATATAAAAGAATGTTATCTTAATTTTCCTATTTTGCTCGCCTTCAGGTTTTTCGATCTGTCTTGAATAATAGAGTTAATAATAATAATAATAATAATAATAATAATAAAGCAATAATTCATTCAGAGTACCTGTGAATATGTTTATTATTCATCGTCCGATTCTTTAGGGTTCAAGGATTAAATTATAATACTCATCCGATCGAATAATAGATAATGAAGAAGCTCACGAGTATTTACGGATGAATTATGCAAGAGATCAACTTACTGATATATAAGAATATCATCTTACACAACTCATTCATGAACACCTCTATTATTTATCATTCGATCCCTTAGAATTCAAAGATTGAGCTATGATACTCATCCGATCGAATGGTAGATAATAGAGATATTCACAGGTGCTCACAGATGAGTTGTGTAGGAGATCATTCCTCTACTAATATACAAGAATATTATCATACATAATTTATCCGTGAACACCTCCATTATCTATCGTCCGATCCTTTAGGGTTCAAGGATTGAATAATAGTACTAACCTGATCGGATGGTAGATAATAAAGATGCTCATGGGTGCTCACAGATGAGTTGTGTATGAGATCATTCCATTACTGATGTATAAGAATGTTATTCTACACAACTTATTCGTGAGCACCTGCGAGCATCTCCATTATTCATCGTTCAATCTCCTATAATTCAAAGATTGAGCTATAGTATTCACCCGATCGGACGGTAGATAACAGAAGTACTCACGGGTGCTCATGAATGAGTTGTGTGGAGGATCATTCCTCTATTAATATACAAGAATGTTATCTTACACAACTAATTCATGAGTATCTTATTATTCATTGTCTGATCCTCTATGATTCAAGAATTGAATTTATATTGCTCACCTGATCGGATGGTGGATAATAGAGATATTCATGGATACTCACGAGAGTTATATATATATATATATATATATATATATATATATATATATAGAGAGAGAGAGAGAGAGAGAGGAACGAGAAAATAATATAATTAAAAAATATTCTTTCTAAAAAATCTCATCTAAAATATTTTGCACATATATCTAAAGTTGACTAAAAATAATAATAATACATATTTCAACACTCCTCATATTGAAAGCTTAGCCGAGTTAGTATTCAGAGTAATAGAATTGCTGTAATTAATAAGAATTGATTTCTCTATAGTTCATTCTCCTATGGATTAAAATGTCCTCCCATCTAAGAGGTCGTTCGATCATCATAATTTATCTCAAATCATGTATCTCATTTTATTGCATCAAATAAATTTTAAAATACTTACACTATGAATTTAATCTTTCTTGTAGTTGTTATCTAAAAGACAACTACAAAGCAAACTGATGACAAACCAAAATCCTCTTCTTCGATGTACCCTTCTTCTCAACAATCCGCATTCACAACAATGAACACATCATCTGTGCATAGAGAGTTTATTTCCTGTGCCTTCATCACTATTCTTAGAAGTGGTCCACTCACCACACTTCTTAGACACGACTGTAGTGCGGTTGTTAGCAACTGCCAACTTCTTTTACTCGTCCAAGATAAACCACAAAGATAAATGACTACATAGACCATTAAGAATAGAGATCAATAGTCACAAAAACTAATAAGAACATCCAATTCATACATTAGGAAAAAAATTTGTACAACAACAAGCATAATGACTAATGAACGATTAATGCTAAGAAAATTATTACACTTTACATATAATCGCTCTCCAAATGACACACAACTGCTCTCCAAAAAACATCAATACTTTGCTATTTACTCAGATTAAATCATTTACATCAATATGAACATCTTTAGCCTCTCATAGTGACTATTATTTCAAGAAGATGTTCCATATCTTCAATTATTCATAATCACATTTTATGTACTCAACAAAAAATGTAATTGATCGACTAGTGAGTAAATACCAAAGATCTATTTTTTTTTAATCTCTCTGTTTAGCTAGAATTCGTTCATTTTAATCAGTCATATTTCATAGACCGAATCATCAATAATCAATAGATTTACATGCTAAAATAGTAGATCATGATTAAAACTTCAAGTATATAGCTAAATAGTCACTCAAGGTACATGTTGAGATTAACTTATAATCTCAAGAACTCACATAGCAGAGAATCAAGAATTCATTCTCCTACTATCCTTATAATCACAATAACACATGTGGTATGAATCATATGTTGGTGCAGGAGCACAAGATAATCAAACCTAAGTTTTGATTATGACAAAAGTTCAAAGTTAAGTCATATTATATCTTATATTCTATGTCAAGCTTGTAGGTCTTAGTAAGTTTGTAGGATCATAAGCTAAGTCGAGAAGTCAAACAGATCAAAAGGATCAGGGGGTTAGCAAAGGTAAGCTCTAGATGAGGAGCAATGGTAAGGATGCGTCCTCGATAAGGGAATAATCCTAGCCGTCAATCCAACTAAAGCTTCCAAGGGAATGCCAAAGTCAAGATCGAACAATCAAAGACTGTCTCTATCACTATTACTGTATGTTTCGTACTAATCTTGTGATGTAGGTGATTGAATGGAAACTCAAGTATAATAGTTGATTAGGATGAACCAGCAGTCGACTTGTTTAGTCGACTGATGTAGGTGAATCAGTCAAACACACAATGGATAAGATCCATTGTTATAGGATTTAGATCTAGACTAAGTCAAGTTGAAGGTCTATAAAAGAAGGCTTGAATCAAACCCTAGAGATAATAATGCTCAAGTAATCTAGTGACAAACACCGACCGTGGTTCCACAAGTTCATTACTCGTCGGTAAATATTAGTTGTTTTATTTGCTCTTAATTTCAATAAGGAGTGGTAAGGTTGTTACCGCTTTCTTAATTTTTGTAATTGATTTTTGGTTGCTTTCTCTGTGCTTAATTTCTTATAGGGAACAGTAAGGTTGTTACCGTATCCTTTACTTTTATAAAAAGCATATCTCTTACCTCTAACGAGGAAAATACTTATATTAGATTGTCCATCGAGAGTGATCAAGGATCGCAAGGCCTTGGACTAATAGTCGGTAGGTTGTGAACCAAGTAAAATTCATTTGTGTACTTGTGTGTTTTTGTTTTTACTTATTTCACTGTGCTTTGTTTTGATTTTGTGAGGTTTACTAAACAAAAAAAGAAAAAGTTTTTAATACGCTATTCATCCTCCCTATAATGCTTCTGTATGATCCTATATTTGGTATCAGAGCCGGAGGCGCTTAAATTTGATGCAACCGCTATTTTGAGCAATTTTTTTCACTACTAATCCAAGACCAAGTCTTGGAATATATCGTTTTGTTTTGTTTATGCATGGTATCGAAAAGTTCTCGACCGAACTAACCATGGAGGAGCAACCCGCAAGGCCTAGAATTGAGGAAGGTAAAAAATTAAATTTTAATTTTAAATATCATGTTATACGTTTCAAGTGTAGGGAGAGAGAGTACTATAAAAGTAAATGTCCTACTCGTAAGTTTGAGGTTGAACAATCGACAACAAAGGAGGAACCAATGGCAAAAGTCCGGAGGAACAAAGAGCACATTATGTGCTTGGGTGTAGACGGTTCGACCATTACAAAAATCGGTGCTCTGAAAAAAAGAAGGTTAGTAGCTTTAAAATTTTTAAAATTTATATTTTTAAAAGTCATGATAATTTAGATATTAATTCTAGTCTCATTAATGATACTCTATTGAATTTATCTAAATCTAGTTCAATTAATAATGATATAGATATTAATTCAATTAATTCAACTAAGAATAAATCAAATAATTCAGATTTAATTATATTAAATAATAAAAATATTAGTAAAGAAAGTGCTCAAGCTAATCTGACCATTAATCAAACTAATCAAAAACTCAATCAAATTTTTAATCTAGACCTAGATCAAATCAAAATTAAAACCAATCCAAGACTTTATCAGAATAATCAAAGTCTAGATCAGAATAATCAAATCATATATCTGTTTAATAAAGATAATTCCGAATTCAAAAACTCAAATTTAAAAAATTCTACCTTAAATAATTCTAATAATCCTATTTTTGAAAAATCTAATAATCCTAATAATCTTATTTTAAAAAATTATAATAATCCTAATAATACTATCTTAAAAATTCTAATAATTCTATTTTAAAAAATATAATAATCCTAATAATACTATTTTAAAAATTCTAATAATCCTAATAATACTATTTTGAAATTTTCTAATAATCTTAATAATATTGTTTTGAAAAAGTCTAATAATTCTATTAAATCATTCAAAATTAAATAATCAAACTAATAAAATTAATTATAATAATGTATAATTTAATTATACACAAATTAATAACTTAAAAGTTAAACATTCAACTCTTAAAAAATCAACTACAAATTCTCTAGGCGCGGGTTACAAGTCTAAGTTAACCAAAAATCAAGATACTAAAATTTATCTCCAAAGATATCAAGGGATATATTTATAAATCTTTTGATTATGACATCTTAAGAGGCTACCAAAAATGAAGACCTAAGATTAGATTATCTCCAAAAATTATCAAGGGATCTATTTATAGATCTCTTGATTAGGACATCTTAAGAGGTTTAAATGAAACCTATTTACGATAATTATCCTATAATTAAGGTAAGAATACCTAGAAAATTTCTATACGAGCATACACCAAAAATCGATGGCCCACGACACGGTCGTGTGTCATACACATGACCTGGCTATGCCTAAAAGGCACGACCATGCCTAGACACATGGGCAGGTCGTGTGTCCCTCTGGGCGTAGCCTCAACCTTGGCCGTTTTCGACTAGAGCTAGGCATGACCATATGAAGTTATGTATCGTCCGTTTAACTTCGTTTGAGTGCGATATAGTTGTGCTAAGCCTCGACATGATCATAGGAGGTTCCATAGCCTCTGTTTCACACCCTCTTAGTCTGGTCCAACCAGATACATCCTCTCTCATTGAGAATCTTATTCTCAGACTTTTTTTACATCTCGAGATCATCCGTATTCCATGGACTCAATAGGTTCCTAGCTATGCTGACCATTCATAATTATCCCAATAAATCATGAGTGACACCTAACAATACATCATGATCTTCAATTTATCAGAAAGTCAAATCGACTCCAGAATGTTTCTGAACCCTTCATCATCTATAATTTTTTTATGTCTTGTTCCTTTCACTCATCATATACCCACTTGGTTCAGGACATGCTCTATATGCTCATCCCCACTAGGATGACTACGTCACACCTAGTCCAAGTTAATTTTTTTTATCCTGTGAATTCAAGTTACTCCTACATGTTCCCAAGAAGACTGTCTTCTTAGCATGCTTGCTCTGGTTAGAGACTTCTGAATAACAACCCCGACAAGTGGCCTAGGGTATACATCTCCTTTATCAGGAGTGGTGAATCATCTGTGGGCTATTCAAATACCTTCGATCACTTTGACTTATACCCAATCAATCCGGAGTTACACCTCCTATGGAGATGACTGGGAAGAAGTCAAAGTATAAGGTGTCATGATCAAGATAACTTGAATACCTCAAGTCTAAGAAATCTCGCACTTGAGTTGGAGTGATACTTCATCGACATCAATAACCATATGAAGTCTCATAGCAGGTCAACCCAATGAACTAGTTAACCTAACTAGCATCCACATGGTCACTCTCAGCATCCCTATGCTTTCATTCAACGAGTACTGAATGCTTGGATAAACCAAAGAGCATAATATGTGCTAGTCTCATAGAATTAATGATGTCCAATCTCATCGATTCATCTAGTAAGGATAATTTCAATACTTATATATTTACACATGATGAGATATCCATTAATTGTGATACAATCATAATTTCTCTCGTGTTATGTATCGTATTGTGGACTTTAGTAGATGAATTTAAGATTCAATCAAATACATAGATAATATATACTCAATTAGTGAATTTTATTAATATAACTTCTAAGATATTACCTTAGAACACCTCTTAATTACATCAGATAGAAGTAGAATCAAGCATTTCAGGTACATCATCTATTTATTGTATTATATTTATTAATGATTCATAAGAAATACTGTCTACGTTAGATTATACTTTAGTAGATAGTTTTTGCACTTTACAATAATAACACACCCTATTATGGATATGCAAGGAAATATGGGATAACTATACCTGATACATGGAAATAGCCAGTGGATTGAATTAGAAGAAGAATTAGATCCTCCAGACCGACCTACAGACAATAATTATATGAATAGATCATAAAGATGTCCATATCCACCTATCAAGGACAATTCCTGCAAGCACGAATGACAACTCAAAGAAGGTGCCTCTCACATACCTTGCTTTTTATGTGGATTTTACCTAGCTATTAATAAACGAGGGACATGTAAATATTGTAGACAATAAATTTATAATTATTGTCTTAAAAATGACTATAATATCTTTATTCCTGAAACACAACAAATACAAGGCTCTACAAGAAACCGTTTATTGGAAGCTCAAATATCAGTTCTAGAAACAAGACTAAATCTTTTAGAAAACGAAGCAAAAACTCTACAATAATAATTACAAAATCAAGCCTATGAAGAAAGTAAAGACCCTACAATTCTACAACAACCATATCCTCGTACCATTTCCTATAATCTAGATTTTATCAAAACTCCTAGCATTTATAACACTGACTTTGCCGTTGAACTTAGGGTACAATGCACTTTGACTATCCAAGATCATAAACTTGATCTATAACCCCTAATAGACACAGGATCATCAAGCTCAACAGTTGACGAAGGAATTCTTACTAGTTTCCTTCCTCAACACTTAATTAAATACACTAACACTCTTTAAGTCAGTACTTTATTTGACGGATCTAAACAAATCATTCACAAATAAGTCCCTAATGCCCATATCAAATTTTTTTACTGACTGCGGAACTTATAGTACACCATTGACCGTCCCTGAACTTTGGTGCACCTCCCTTAAACAAGCTCGTTTACGGTTTATTTTAAGACTCAATTTTCTTTTGTCCTCTAAAAGAGTCTTACTCCTTACTCATGACTATGCCATTTTTTTTTGTCTACTATTATTATTTCCCATCTTCTCTTTGAATATCCTTTCTCTTTCCATGCCTCAGAGCGTGGTGGTAGCTCCCAAACCAAAAACCAAAACTTGGAAGAAGAGGAAGCAGAGCTTGAAAAGCAACTTGATGAACATAGTAACTATTTCCCCAAGGAGTTGATAGATAGTATTGTCCTTGCAAAAGAATGCCATTGTGACACACCTGGGGAATGTCAGAAAAATTGTGTCAAACGTAATATGGGAAACTAATACCACTTGATTGCACAAGCCCTGAATTCTTAGAAATAAGCAATTCACTCAAAGATTTAAAAATAGATATACCTATGACTTGGTAAGCACTACCTATTTATTAAATCTACTAAATATTAGTAATATATGAGAGGTGTCCTAAGGCAATCGCCTTATGATTGTACTATTTATTTGATAAATGAAGATTTACTATTTAAGTATATATATTTTCATATATTTGATTGGATCTTAAACTTATTTACTGAATGTCCGCAATACGATTCACAACATGAGAGAATTTGTGATTGGATCACAACTAGTGAGTATCTCTACATATGTAATTGTGATGTATTGGAATTATCCCTAGTCGATGAATTAATAGATTCGGACACCATCGATTCTATTAAGACTAGCATGAGGTATACTCTTTGGTTTATCCAAGTAGTTGTTCCTCACTGGTTGGAGACATTGAGATGTCTGAAGTTAATCGTGGATGCTAGTTATGGTAACTATTTCATTGGAGTGACCAGCTGTAAAACTTCATATGATTCTCTGTATATATGGATATGTCTATGAAGTTCTTACAGCAGCTTAAGTCCGATATTCCTTTGACTTGCAGTATTCAAGTCATCTTCGTCATGAAGACTTATGCTTTGACATCTTAAGCAAGCATCTTTGAGGAGATGTAAATCCGGGATGATTGGGTAAAAGTCAAAGTGACCGAAAGTGTTTAAATAGCCTACAGATGATTCACCGCTCCTTGTGAGAAGATGTATACCCTATGACCTCTCGTCGGATTGTTACTAAAGTCTTTGGCCAAAGCATTACATGTTTAGAGTATGATACTCTTGGATGCATGTGCAGTAACTAGAATCCGGAGGACGAGGAAGTAATACTTGGGCTAGGTGTGACTTAGTCAACCTAGTGGAGACTGACACAATAGACCATGTCCTGAACCAAGTGGGTATAAGATGAGTGAAAAGAATGAGACATGATTCATTGTAGCTGTTGAAGGGTTTCAGAAAAGGTTCTGGGATCAACCGTTGATTTTTTGATTAATTGGAAATCATGATGTACTACTAGGTGTCACTCATGATCGTTTTATAATTAATGGTTAATTATAGACGACCAACATAAACCGGGAACCTAATTGGTCATATGCACGACGAGCGTAATCTGAATGATTTAAAACGAGTTTGAGAATAAGATTCTCAGATCGAGAGAGACTAGGTTTGGTTGGACCAAACAAAGAGCGAGTATGAAATGGTTTCAGTCGCATCGAAAGCATGGATGGGTCGTATCTTTTGAAGACATGATGGATGAACCAAATTGGTTTGGTTCTAATCCAATGGTGGAAAATAAACTAAAGTGGTTTGGTTTGTTTTAAACGAATGAACCAAAGTTGGTTCGGTTTGTTTTAACTTAAAATAGACCAATGCAGTTTGGTTTATTTAATTTAAGTTATTAGAGTGGGTTACGGATTTTAGTTATGAACCAATAACCATTAGGAGAATGTGTTATCTATAAAAACATGGCTTAAGGGTTTTGTGAATAATGATACAACTTTGCGTTGGAAAACCCTAGCCTCCTTTCCTTCTTCTCCTCCTTCTTGTTGCCCAAGCCAAGGTGGTTGTCGCCCACCTTTGTGCCACCGCCCATTGGAGATGCTGTCCCTCCTCACCGCCAGCCATCCACCAGTCGACGACATTCCTTGGGCCATCTTCAGTCGTCGACCAACCTCCATTGGCCGTCGATGACCAAGGAGAAGCCGGCCAAACTTTGGTCGACCACTTCTTCCACCTACATAAGCTATCCAATTTTGGACAGCTTGTTCTCCTCTGCGTGGAGAGGTCATTTGGTCGGTGTTTAGCGCTCCGACAGTGACCTACTTGTCGTGGATTGGTTTTCCAGCAATCCTCATAGGTGGAAGGTTAAGTTTTCGTCAAAAGGTTGACGAAAATTGCTTCCGACAAGCGAGTTTGTGAAACTCATTTTTGGATCCGAATTTATTTCAGATTGTAATCATCTCTTGGATCACATCGTCTTCGACTCGAGGCTAGTGACTTTTGCGAAGACGAGGCTCGTGGCTTTGTGAATATATCCCGATGATACTCGGCGTGGATATGGATAGAGGCGATTCTAGCGAAAGTCGCTATGGTTGATGTCATTTCCGTTACACGTGATCCGTCAGGTATACCTAGTATAAGTTTTCTTTTATTGTAAAATTTTAAATAGCGATTATGTCTACACATGTTGTATCTTGCATGCATGTGATGTGTGTATTGTAATAAAATTAGTTTATCACTTGTTTTTACTTCCGCTGTGTGCATGTTTACAAAACGTGTTCGAACACACACTCATCGTGGTACTGGGGAAACCCAACAGTGGTATCAGAGTCACGCTGTGTTCCGACATAATCGTAAAATTATTTTGCAATAGTCATAATTGTATTTATAGAAATTTTCTACTTTTGGAAAGTTTAGAAGTATTTATGAAAAATTTCTACTTTTGGAAAGTTTAGAAGTATTTATAGAAAATTTCTACTTTTGAAAAGTTTAGAAGAATTTATGGAAATTAACACTTTCCATAAATAAAATATGTGATTATATTTGGAAATTTATTTCCTAATTTAATCATGATTTGATTTGGGAAATTAAATCTTAAACATATTTTATTTCCATAAATAGTTATGAAAAATAAGAGGATTCAAATTGGAAATTTCCTAATATGATTAGGAAATTACAATTTAGGAAATTTATTTTCTAAATTAAATTTGACTTTCTTTAATTAACACTTTCCATAAATAAAATATGTGATTATATTTGGAAATTTGTTTCCTAAATTTTAATCATGATTTGATTTGGGAAATTAAATCTAAAATATATTTTATTTTCAAAATAGTTATGACAAATAAGGAAACTATTTGTACATGTCATAATTGTATGTCATGTAATTGCATTAGATGTATATCATTATGACACGCGTGTCGTGACATATAGATGTATGTCATGTGTGTAATGTCATGTAGATAATAATTATTTGCATGCAAAGAGGATGAGACATTAAAATCCTTACACAATATTAAAGTCTACACCTTCCATTAATATGGTTAGAACCTGAGTTCTGTTTCTTGTTTGGGTTGTTGGACTCACTCTAAGCCCGGCTCGAACCTAAACATGTTCAAATCATTGGAATAGTTTAACACTAATATGATAAGATTCAGAGGTCAATCGTTAGTTTGGGTTGTTGGACTCACTCCAAGCCTGACTAATTGGTTGAATGCGCTCTAACCATATTAAAATTATTTCGTGATTAATGGGTCGGCTCTAACTTGGAGCATCAATTTGTTGGACTCACTCCAAGGTTGATATGAAGAGAGGTGAATTTGGGTGTTATGCATATGATGCATACTCGTTAATGTGTTAGCAACTCAATGTATGTGTGAACATTCAATTAGTTGATAACACATTGTGATAGTTATATATACGTGATATGTAATCGATATACTTGATACCTACCATCATAGCTAAGAATGACTTGTTGGACTCACTCCAAGGTTGTTCTTATCTATGTTGGATATTAACCCGTTCGAAGATGAACCTACAATCTCCCGAATTAATTTTGAGGGGTTTTAAAATTCAAAAAATGAATGGAATTTTGTAAATGTATATTGATGTATTTTAAAATTATTTTCTCATATATGCTTGATTTGTATTTCTAGATTAATCGATTGATCATGCCGTCTTTGAATTTGTGCTCTATTTTGGATTCGAATAAATTGACTGGGTCAAACTTCTTGGACTGACTTAGAAACCTGAGAATTGTTCTCAAGGTTAAAAAACTTGTGTATGTCCTCGGAGCGCCTCTTCCCGCCCTTTCTAGTGATGACGCAACTCCGGACCAATTGTTGGCTCATCAGAAACATGTGAGTAATTCTGAACTAGTGAGTTACATCATGCTAGCCGCGATGGTACTCGAGCTACGGAAGCAGCATGAGCATATGGATGCTCATACCATGGTCTTTCATCTTTATGAGTTGTTTGATGGGAAAGTGAGATCCGAAAGATTCGAAGTCTCCAAGCTCCTATTCACCTCTGAGATGCAAGAAAGTTCATCTGTGGTATTACTCAACATGCTGAAGGTTGTGGAGCCTTCTGTGAAGCATGAGTAGGGGACGGTGTTGTTAGTTGATTTCTCAAAGAAAGGTTCTAAGAGAAAGTCAAAGGAATAACAGAAGGGGAAGAAGAAAAAAGCAAAGAAAGCAGAACCAACACAAAAGAGCATTTGCCATCATTATGGCAAGGAGAGCCATTGGCGGAGAAACTGCAAGATTTATCTTGAGTCCGTGAAGAAGAAAGCATCCAATGCCCCATCCTCTTCAGGTATGTTCGTTATTGATTGTCATTCTATTTTCTTAGATACTTGGGTATTGGATATCTGGTGTGCTTCACATATATGTAATAACATACATGAGCTAAGGAATAGAAGAAGACTCGTCAAGGGGGAGTCAAATTTGCAAGTTGGCAATGAAGCAAAGGTTGTTACGGTCGCCATCGAAACTTATTTGCTAAAGCTCCCTACAGGACTAGTCTTAGAACTGGACAATTGCATTTATGTTCCTTCGTTAATAAAGAACACTGTTTCTATTTCCTGCTTAAATAGAAATGAATACCATTTGACTTTTAGTAATAATTGTTGTTACATAACTTTGGATGACGTGCTTTATGGGATTGAAATATTGTGCAATGGTATATATACGTTAGACGTATCCAGTGACATTCTCAATATCGAAGCAAACAACAAGCATGCTTGAAAAGATAATCAATTAGACTCCTATATGTGACATTATCGTCTTGGCCATGTGAGCAAGAAATGCATGTCCGAATTACACCGATGTGAAATTTTGGAATCATTTGAATTAGATTCATACGATACATGCGAATCATGCTTAAAAGGCAAGATGACTAAGTTACCTTTTGTGGGAAAAGGTGAAATGGTGGGAGAGTTGCTTGGTCTAATACATATTGATGTATGCGGACATATGTCAACTCAAGCTCTAGGAGGTTATAGCTACTTCATTACCTTCACCGATGATCACTCACGGTTTGAGTATGTATTCTTGAAACACAAGTCTGAAGCCTTTGAAAGGTTCAAAGAATTCAGAAATGAAGTGGAGAAACAACTTAACAAGAGTATTAAAATACTTCGATCAGATCGAGGTGGTGAATACTTGAGTCAAGAGTTTCTGGATTATCTAAGGGACAATGATATATTGTCTCAATGGACTCAGTCGTATACACCACAACTTAATGGTGTATCTAAGAGGCAAAATCAGACCTTGTTGGACATGGTCAGGTCAAAGATGAATCACGCGAATCTTCCCAAGTCCTTTTGGGGATATACACTTCAGACAACTATTTACTTGTTAAACAGAGTCCCAACTAAGGTAGTCTCTACTACTCCATATGAGATATGGGCTAGTAAGAAATCTCATTTATCTTATTTGAAGATATGAGATTGTTCTGCTTATGTGAAGCGGACTGTGTTAGACAAATTGGATGCTAAATCTGATAAATGTCTATTTATTGGATACCCTAAAGAAACGAGGGGTTACCAATTCTATCATCCCTTAGAACAAAAGGTGTTTGTTTCAAGGAATACTGTGTTTTTAGAGAAAGAGTTTCTCTTGTAAGAAAACAGTGGGAGTGTCGTTGAACTTGAGGAGGTTTAAGAGACTCCAGTAGACATTGAGGAGATACCTAGTCAAGCACCTCGACCGATGACTCATAGTGATGAGACATCGACTGAACCTATTGTGACACCACATCTTCGTAGATCTGATAGGACATGCAATATTTCTAAGAGATATAAATTTCTCGTAAATGAATCGAACGACGTGTTACTTATTGACGATGAGGAGCCTACCAATTATGAAGAAGTTCTGAAAAGTTCAAAAATAGACAAATGACTTGAAACCATGAAGTCGAAAATGGATTCCATCTATGAACATCAAGTTTGGAACTTGGTGGACCCACCTGAAGGCATTAAGCCTATAGGGTGTAAGTGGGATTTTAAGAAGAAAATCGACATGGATGGTATTGTGATTATCTTTAAGGCTAGATTAGTGGCGAAATGCTATCGTCAAAAATAAGGTGTTGATTATGACGAGACTTATTCACCGGTAGCTATGCTTAAATCCATTTGGATGCTCCTGGCCATAGCGGCTCATTATGATTATGAGATATGGCAGATGTATGTGAAAATAATTTTCCTTAACGGAAATCTACTTGAGGATGTGTATATGATACAACCTGAGGGTTTCACATCGATTGATAAAACTAAGGTATGCAAACTTCGGCGGTCCATTTATGGACTGAAGCAAGCATCCAGGAGCTGGAATATCTATTTTGATGAGACAATTAAAAGGTTTGATTTCTCACAAAATCCAGACGAACCCTGTGTGTACAAGAAGATTAGTGGGAGTGCAGTCGTGTTCCTAGTGTTGTATGTCGATGACATATTACTTATAGAAAACGATATATCTGTCTTACAGTCGGTTAAAATTTGGTTATCCAAAACATTATTCATGAAAGACCTGGGAGAAGCAACCTACATCCTCGGGATCAAGATCTATAGAGATAGATCGAAATGGTTTCTTGGTCTTTCGCAGTCTACAAATATAGACCGAGTGCTAAAGAGGTTTAGCATGTCGAAATCCAAGAAAGGGTTCCTTCCCATCAGGCATGGGATACACCTTTCGAAGTCTATGTGTCTGTGCACAGAAGACGAGAGGATTTGCATAAGTAAGATTTCCTATGCATCCGCAAAAGGATCTATCATGTATGCTATGTTATGTACAAGGCCCGATATATCGTATGCTCTGAATGTCACGAGCAGATATCAGTTTGATCCAGGAATGGATCATTGGGTACTGTTAAGACAATCCTTAATTACTTAAGAAGAACTAAGGATGTGTTCCTAATATATGGAGAAGGTGATATGGTAATACGCGGGCATACGGATGCCAGCTTCTAGATAGACAAGAATGATTCTAGGTCTTAGTTTGATTACGTATTTACCTTGAATGGAGGCGCAATAAGTTGAAAAGGTTCCAAGCAAGACACCATAGCGGATTCCGCCATTGAGGCAGAATACATTGCAGCTTTGGAAGCAGCAAAGGAAGCGATTTGGATTGATAAGTTCATCTCTGAACTTGATGTGGTCTCATCAATGATCCAAACATGTGCTTCGTCACTATCATTTGATCAGAGAGATCATAAGTAGGAAAAAAATATAAATCGATAAGATTCCCACTGAAAGGAACTTAGCGAACCCTTTAACCAAGGCCTTACCTCAAAGTAAGTTTGAGGGTAATATTAGAGCTTATGATATTGGATACCGTGGCAATTGACATTAGGCCAAGTGAGAGTTTGTTAGTAATATATGAGAAATGTCATAAGGCAATCACCTTATGGTTGTATTATTTATTTGATAAATGAAGATTCACTATTTGAGTATACATATTTTCATATATTTGATTGGATCTTAAACTCATTTACTGAATGTCCGCAATACGATTCACAGCATGAGAGAATTTATGATTGGATCACAACTAGTGAGTATCTCTACATATGTAATTGTGATGTATTGAAATTATCCCTAGTCGATGAATTGATGGATTTGGACGCCATCGATTCTGTTGAGACTAGCACGAGGTATACTCTTTGGTTTATCAAAGCAGTTGTTCATCACTGGCTGGAGATATTGGGATGCCCAGAGTTAATCGTGGATGCTAGTTATGGTAACTAGTTCATTGGAGTGACCGACTGTAAAACTTCATATGGTTCTCTGTATATATGGATATGTCAATGAAGTTCTTACAATAGCTTAAGTGCGATGTTCCTTCGACTTGCGGTATTCAAGTCATCTTCGTCATGAAGACTTATGCTTTGACATCTTAAGCAAGCATCTCTGAGGAGATGTGGACCCTGGATGATTGGATATAAGTCAAAGTGACCGAAGGTATTTAAATAGCCTACAGATAATTCACTGCTCCTTGCGAGGAGATGTATACCCTATGACCTCTCTTCGGATTGTTACTAAAGTCTTTGGCTAAAACATACATGTTTAGATTATGTTACTCTTGGATGTATGTGCAGTAACTAGAATCTGGAGGATGAGGAAGTAATACTTGGGCTAGGTGTGACTTAGTCAACCTAGTGGGGACTGACACAATAGACCATGTCTTCAACCAAGTGGGTATAAGATGAGTGAAAGGAATGAGACACGATTCATTGTAGTTGCTGAAGGGTTTTAGAAAAGATTCTGGGATCAACCATTAATTTTCTGATTAATTGGGGATCATGATATACTACTAGGTGTCACTCATGATCATTTCATAATTAATGGTTAATTATAGATGACCAATATAAATCGGGAACCTATTTGGTCACACACACAACGAGCATAATCCGAAGGATTTAAAACGAGTTTAAGAATAGGATTCTTAGATCGAGAGAGACTATGTTTGGTTGGACCAAACAAAGAGTGAGTATGAAATGGTTTCAGTCACATCAAAAGCATGGATAGGTCGTGTCTTTTGAAGACATGATGGATGAATCAAATTGGTTTGGTTCTAATCCAATGGTGGAAAATAAACCAAAGTGGTTTAGTTTGTTTTAAACGAATGAACCAAAGTTGGTTTTGTTCGTTTTAACTTAAAATAGACCAACATGGTTTGGTTTATTTTAACTTAAGTTATTGGAGCAGGTTAACGGATTTTGGTTATGAACCAATAATCGTTAGGAGAACATGTTCTCTTTAAAAATACGGTTTAAGGGTTTTGTGGATAATGATACAACTTTGTGTTGGAAAACCCTAGCCTCCTTTCCTTCTTCTCCTCCTTCTTGCCGCCCAAGCCAAGGTGGTTGTCGCCCACCTTTGTGCTGCCACCGCCCATTGGAGCTGCTGCCCCTTCTCGCCGCCAGCCATCCACCAGCCGTCGACATCCCTTGGGCCATCCTCAGCCGTCGGCCAACCTCCATTGGGCACCGGTGACCAAGGAGCAGCCGGCCAAACCTTGGTCGTCCACTTCTTCCACCGACACAAGCTGTCTAGTTTTGGACAGCTTGTTCTCCTCTGCGTGGAGAGGCCGTTTGGTCGGTGTTTAGCGCTCCGACAGTGACCTACTTGTCGTAGATTGGTTCTCCGACAATCCTCATAGGTGGAAGGTTAAGTTTTCGTCAAACGATTGATGAAAACCACTTTCGACAAGCGAGTTTGTGAAACTCATTTTTGGATTCGAATTTTTTTTGGATTGTGATCGTCTCTCGGATCACATCGTCTTCGACTCGAGGCTAGTGACTTTTGCGAAGATGAGGCTCGTGGCTTTGTGAAGCTATCCTGACGATACTCGGCGTGAATACGGATAGAGGCGATTCTAGCAAGAGTCGCTACGGTTGATGTAATTTTCGTTACACGTGATCCGTCAAGTATACCTAGTATAAGTTTCCTTTTATTGCAAAATTTTAAATAGCGATTATGTCTACACATACTGTATTCTGCATACGTGTGATGTGTGTATTGTAATAAAATTAGTTTATTACTTATTTTTATTTCTGCTGTGTGCATGTTTACGAAACGTGTTTGAACACACACTCGTCGCAGTGCCGGGGAAACCCAACAATAAAAACACAAGAAGGCTGGACACTATAATCTCAAGACTAGAAAAGTTAGAAATTGTAGGAGAAAATCCGATAAAATATTGGGACTTAGATAAAACATACTACAAGCTAGACATCATTAATCCCGATATTACTATTAAGGCCCAGGATTTCAAGTATGCAAAGTGGGAAACAAAGGAATGTAAAATGCACATAAAATAATTATTAGATTTAAAATTAATACAACAATTTACGTCGAGGCATAGGAGCCCAACCTTCATTGTAAACAAAAGTTTTGGATAAAAGAGAGGACAGTCGAGAATGATTTTTAGTTATAAATGACTAAATGATAACTGTCATGAAGACGATTATAAGATTCCTGATAAAGAACAACTTATAAACAAAATACAAAACTCACAATGATACTCAAAATTTGACTTAAAATCTGATTTCTAACAATAAAAATGCACCCAAATTCAGTAAGTTGGATAACTTTTTCCTGTCTAGAAGGACATTTTGCATGACTAGTAATGTCATTTGAACTTAAAATATCACCTCAAATATTTCAGAGAAAAATGGATACTATCTTTAAAAATGTATCAAATTTTACATGTGTTTACATAGATGATATTTTAGTATTTTCAAAGACTAAAACAGAACATTACTCTCACTTACATATGATCTTCAACTTGTTTGAATAACATGATTTAATTATCTCCAGAAGGAAAATGAAACTTGTAACAAAACATATAGACTTTCTAGGAGCAGAAATTGGATAAGAGAAAATAAAATTACAACCTCATATTGTCAACAAAATATTAGAATTTTTTTGACAAAATTGAATAAATAAAATAGTTAAGAGCCTTTTTAGAATTACTTAATTATGTCATGCCATATCTGAAAGATGTAGGGGAAATTAGTGGCACTTTATATAATAAGACCTCCACTAAAGGATAAAGACATTTTAATTAATAAGATATTGACTTAGTAATAAAAATTAAATAAATGGTCAAAACATTATCTCTTCTCCTGAATAGTGACTATCTCATAATAGAAATCGATAGATACAAAATAAGATGAGGAGAAACTCTTAAAGAAACCCACTAAATATGATCTTAAGTCTACAAAATTCCTCTGCAGATACACCTTCGAAAAATATAAAGAAAAAATAATATTTAACTTCTTTAGATTTTGAAATATTAGCAGTAATATACAAAAGAAATGTAATTTTTTAACATTCATTCATTTTATTACTTTATGATGCTATCAAATATATGGTCTACTCTACCTCAATAGGATGCATCTATGTAACCCCTCTGAGTTGCCTGGTTAATCGATTTATTGAGCTAATCTAAGCCATTGACCCCTCGATCTATTGACTTTTTGAGCTAGTTTGCCCTATCAAGCTAACTCAATTATCATATGGAGTTGCAAAAGTACCTAAGCATCAAAGATCCTAAAGGATTCAGATGAGCCTGAATAATTGAGCATCGTGCCTCAAATGTTCAAGTGCTCAAGCCTCCAATCCATCGAGTACCTGATTTAGAAGTGTAGGGTATCCTTTGATGCGTTAAACAATAAAATCACAGCGGAAAAAAAGGATTCCTTTAGTGATTCATGCGAAAGAAAACTCGTACAAGTTTAGATCTATAAAGCCCTATCTTATAGGTATACCTTTGATGCATGCCCTTAGCTTATCCCGCTTGTCTAAGGTTCGTCGGATCTCTTACACGTTCAAGTATCCGTGCCTTTATGCGTATCCACACAAACTTATTTTACGTTTATCTCACGAACTAGGTTTAGAGAAGACCGTTGTGTTAGCAACAAGAGTGTTATTTCATTCGGCAAAAAGAGGATCAAGATAGGGAAATCCGACCAAGATCAAATCCGGCCAAGGAGAAGACTTGAAGAAGGTGACCGACCAGGAGAAGAAGAATGATTAGGAGAAGATGATGATCTCTATCACATCTTTTATAATCTCCTTAATGTCATCATGCACGATAAACTTAAGTGGATAATAAATCCAATTTACTATCCTTCTTGTAACTTATATCATCATGCATGATAAACTTAAGTGGATAATAACTCCAATTTGCTATTTTTCTTGTAACTTACGTTCCACTATCATGCATGATAAACTTAAGTGAATAACAAATCTAATTTACTATCCTTCTTGTAACTTATGTTCCACTAATCTCCATGCATGAGCATTTAATGCTCCACGAATCTCCATGTATCTCCATGCATGAGCATTTAATGCTCCACTAATCTCCATGCATGAGGTTTTAAGTGGTTGAATCAAATCCAAATTAGTCTAATCCGGATTAGACTCAATCCTTGGATTCATTTGAGTCTAACTCAATTAGTCCAACTTAATCCACTTAATCTTAAGATCCATTATTCTAGTCAAACTAGAATAAGCTTATCTCCAAACCAACATGTTCTTTGTGTGTGACCCTATAGACTCTCATAATATTGGCAATGTATCTAAAATCATTTTAGATACATAAGCAATGAGCGGCATCTAGCAATATATTATTGCTACCAAAGTGATGAGAATGTCGATATCCGACTTAACCTTTCGTGACTATTATAATGTATGACCTTGTCCTTCTATCCTCGATATCTAGGTTGATCAATGAGGCATATACCGTGTTATCCTCTTATCAATCTTTATATTTCTTGATCTCCAAGTAGACTCAGTCAAACAAATGAGCTCAATATCTCATATTGACTCATTTAAGCATGACCATGTATTTCGTGGTCCTACTCTATCAAGAGACTTAAATATATCACTCTCCTCATATGAGAGGGATAAATTCCATCTACATCACTCACATCCCTCCGCATAATTTGTTACATACCCAATGATCGCCTTTATAGTCCATCCTCTCACGGGTGACGTTTGACGATACCAAAGTATTAGGATCGAGGCTTGCTAGAGGGGGGGGGGTGAATAGCGAGTTTTAAAAAATTCTAACTCACTCTTGACTACAAAACAGAGGATTATGCAGCAAAAATAGAAAAAATAAGAACACAAAACACAATCACAACCAAACGCAGGTATTTACGTGGTTCAGAACTCAGCAATTCCTACTTCACGGGCAGCTCAAAAGGAAAGTCTACTATGTATGATCGGAATGGTTCCGGAGGTGAAAAACTTCACCCCTTACAAGCTTACAAGACAATGAATATACTTTAAGAACAGTAAGCTAAGTATTAAAAACTAGTTACAGATTGTTGTTCAGCTTCTTATGTTGAAGATGGAGTTGTAGCGCTTGCAAGAAGGTGATCGACAACAGTTGGGAGCACTTGTTGGAGAGGAGGTGAGATGAGAGCAAGGCTTTTTCACTCCTTCTCCTTCAGAATGAATCACTGGAAGCTTTTGCATTTTTTTCTTTTTAAGTCACTTTTCTCTGTTTTTCTTCCTTCTAATCTTATAGTCGTTTCTTCCAGCGAGCTATCTGTCTTCTGCCGTTGGAGCCTTAGAGACCACGCCCGACCAAACTCTGGTCACCTGAGCTTGTCCCCGTAACTGCCTCCAACTTCTGGTGGTTTGCCAAGAACGGAGCCTGCTCCTCCAACCGAAAGTCAGCACATTTGAATCTTTACTCGAAATGGAATCATCTCGTTGCCACCTCCATCAGTTGAGCCCGCAGTCGAGTCTGACTCGCGTCTGTGCTTGAAAAATACCTATCAGTCGAGCCCGCAGTTGAGCCGGGCTCGGTTCTGTGACTGAATTCATAGCTATCAGTCGAGCCGCTACCAAATTGACTCGACTGAAAACTGCTCTGGTGACAATCTGCCCTGGCAACAAAGTGCCCTGGAGCAGTCGAGCCCGTAGTTGAGTTGGGCTCGGTTCTGTGCTGTACATAGTGAGCAGTTGAGCTAGCTCGATTATGTGCCTTTGTGCAAGAGTGTCAGCTGAGCTGATAGTCGAGCCAGCTCGATTCTGTGCCTTTGTGCAAGAGTGCCAGTCGAGCTGACCCCATGGTGGCTCGACTGACACTAGAAATATTTGAAGCATATGAGTATCTTTCCTAATAAGCTGTCATTTCAAGCACCCTAGTAAGAGACCAAGCACGTTACGGTGCCTTCTCCAACTAACGAATGCTCTAAGTACCCTAGGCAAAGAATGAGCGTGTTACTACACTTTCCTTGCCTAACGAGTACTCCATGTACCCTAGATAAAGAACGAGCGCGTTACTATGCCCTCCTTGCTTAACGAGTATTCCATGTACCCTAGACAAAGAACGAGCGCGTTACTACACTCTCCTTGCCTAACGAGTACTCCATGTACCCTAGACAAAGAACGAGCACGTTACTACGCCCTCCTTGCCTAACGAGTACTCCCAGTATCCTAGACAAAGAACGAGCGCATTACTACGCCCTCCTTGCCTAACGAGTATTGGGCCTATGTACCCTAGTAAGAGACCGAGCACGTTACTGTGCCCTCTCTTACTAACGAGTACACTAGCTAGAGACCGAGCACTCCCTTATGCCCTCTCTAACTTCAATGGAGAACGAGCATATTACTATGCCCTCTCCATCACCAAGCTTCCGGGCCTCCGACCAGCTAGTACTCTTCCTTTACCAAGGTTCCCCCTTGGATTTCTCAATTGCCAAGACTCAAGCTTGGACTTTCCCTTGCCAACCCATGTTGGACTTCTCATGCCAAGACCTAAGCTTGGACTTCCCATGCCAAGACCTAAGCTTGGACTTCCCATGCCAACTCCAGGTTGGACTTCCCATGTCAAGACCTACCCTTGGATTTCTCATCCATGGGTCTAATGTCACTCTAAACATCTAACTTAATGACCTTAGGTTTGAATCAGTTGAGGTAATGTCTTGACTACACTCTAGCTCAAACTAGATTTCAATTTCCTAGACTTAAACCTTGTTGTTAAACATTGAAACATTCAATGGGCTTGACTGCACTAACAATCTCCCCTTTTTTGATGTTTGACAACATGATTTAAGTTTATGTGATATAAATTCAGTTCATCTCAAATTCTGAAATATAGCATGACGTGCAGAAATAGTTCATGTCAGAAACTTATCATGAGTCACAGAAATATTTCATATCAGTAATTAAGCATGAGGTGCAAAAATATTTCATATCAGTAATTTAGCATGAGTTGCAGGAATATTTCATATCAGTATTTAAGCATGAGGTGTAGAAATATTTCATATCAGTAATTTATCATTCATGTAATAGGGATGATATAACTTGGAGTGCAGAAATTTTACATGTTTGTTACACATATAAAAAAAACAAAGGCAACGTCAATTTGAATAATATCACCAATATCACTAATAACTTTAAACCCATACTCTCTCTCCCTTTGTCACACATCAAAAAATTTTCCTAAGGAGGTCAACGTTTCATATCCAAATTGAGTATTCCAAGTTTTTCAATTTCTCCCCCTTATGAGGAAGAACCACTTCCATCATCCCATGATGGATAGTTCCTCCTAAAGGCTTGCTCCCCCTTGATCATTGCATCAACAATGTCCGTGGGAAGTCCCTAAGCCTATAGGAGCTTTAAACCATCAAGGTTAAGGTTAAAGGTTCAACATTGAATTTTCCTTCACCCTGAGTTTGATACATCATTCTGACAACCCTCCTAATCTATAACCAATGAATTTTAACCCTTTCTAATGCTTCCCAAAGCATATCTTAGGGTTAGGAGTGGTTAGAGAGCTCAAACATAGGCAGTTGATTCTGACAGTAATCATTCTCACACACATCGATCGATCGATACAAGTATCGATCAAACTCAGTTCAGAGCGCTTTTCTTCCGGGGTAGTTCTTCGTCGGGGTAGTTCTCGGTCGCGGTTTGCGGGGTGATTTTGTGCGGGGTAGTTTGCGCTAGGGAGGTTTTTATGCGAGCGGTTTGCCACGGCGATTTTTGCTGCCAGAGCGATTTCGCCCGAAGCGATCTGCCAGAGGCGATCTGCCTCGAGCGATCTGCAGCGATCTGTCGCCCAGGGCGATTTTCCCGCGCCAGGGTGGTTTTGCCGCCCAAGGCAGTCTGTTGCCCATCAGTCGAGTGACATGGATGACACTCGACTGATAATTGAAATTTCTGAATTTTAGTTTTCAGAAATCGAACTTCGAAAAAGCATAAGTTAATGTACGTAAGTTGAAAAATCAAGAAATTTTATACGTACATTACTTATCACAAATACAATGGGTAAAAAATGTTTGAAAATTAATTTACCCATAAAATAGTGAGTTTGATACAAAACTCAAAACTTTTGAAAATTTCAATGTTTTGGTCCCTTTTTGTATCAACTCTCCTAATGGTGATTGCTATCAAAAGATAGACTTCACCAAGGTTTTCTAAAATGGTTTTGAAATGTTATTCTAACATGGCGACACTCAGATCTTAGGGTATCTTAGGGTATTGTTGGGCTTGGGATATAAAATATATAGAAAGCTTCCACTAATACTGTGGATTTCCCAAACTGTAGCTCCCCCTCAATCAAACATTCTTTTAGGGTTGATTAGGTGCACACATAATGATTGCACTAACAATGGTAGGATGTAGTCAAGGTTTGAGTTGTTCGGGTGGCACTAACAAGAATTGCATATTCAACAAGAAGTTTGATAGACACTAACCGACTCACCCACACATAATCGATAACAGATCACATAACAGAAAACAGAATGAACCAAAAGTTGACTTTCCAAAAACTGTTTCACAAGAACAATTATAGTTAGAAGTTTAAACACACAATCAAACATCCATAGTACAACCATCCTAGGTGAATTGACACAAATTGAGATCATTAACGTGATTCTATTTATTGGGGGCTGATGTAGAAGGTTCCTCCGAGCTACTTCCCCAATTGATCATGATCTCTTTGATTTCCTTCTGCTCTTGAATGATTTTATCTTGGGTGTCTTGGATTTGAGTCAATCGTAGGTTGGTTTGTAGATGGAAATCTGATATCGTCATTGTGATTGTGTTCACAAACGTCTCATGTGCTTCACGGAGTTGTGATAACTGCTCCGTGATAGTGGTCAATTGTTCAGCTTGGTTAGGAGCCGGATGGTGTGATTCTTCAGCAGGAAGATCAGGTTCTTCCTCAAGATCCCTATGCTCCTCACCTTGATGACCATCCTTCCATTAAATTTCTCTTGTACGCGTGCGAATCATGTCAGCTAAAGATAAATTCCTCCAATGGATATAGTCCAGCCTTTTCACCTACCTTACTTTTCCCCTGGATGTATTTATGCCTAGGGACTCTAACCAAAATGTGAGGATGTGACCAAAAGGCATATAAACCTTTTTCTTGACTGGAATGGAGAAATGGATAATAGACAAAAACATGTTCAAGGCTATGTTAAAATCAAGGTGGTTTTTGAGAAGGTGGAGAGTCAATAAATGATGTGGCCTAACTTTGGCTTGCCCTTTGGTGACTATGGGTAAAATGCATCCGACTATGACTTTGTATAAGATATTGTCAGGAGTCGTTAGTGCCAGGGTTGACACCAAATTTACTCCTTCATCTCTAGGACGTCTAAATAAGGATTCATGAATTGAATTGAGGTCAAAGCCTTCTAAATTTTTAGGAAGAGTTGGATAACATTCTAGGTTAGAGGAGGACTCTCTACATCCTAGAAATGATCTCCAGATGGCTGGAGTAAGAGTGACATTAGTTTTAGCTACCCTAGACTTATAGATAAGCCTATCTTCAGTGGGTTGTAGGTTGTTATAGAATTCGATAAGTAAGTCTTCATTGATATCGTGATTGTAGTAGACTAACTTATCAAGTCTATAGTGCTCAACCATCTCACTAACATATGGTGCATTATTTGAGAAGAAAGGACCATCTATGGACCGGATGCTTAAGAGTTCAAACTCGTGGGTCCTAAAGGTGTGCAAATGATATTCCGAAGGGAACCGATGGTCCGAGCAAGGCCTCTCTCATGAGGGCCTAGAGGTGGAGGACTCAGGTTCCTTCCTTTTTAGTCTAGAATGACATGTGTCAAATATGTCATGCGCACAAGATTGACCCATGAATGAATGCAAAGAATGAAATGATGCATGTCAAGTGGTGAAAGTGATTATTTGCTTAGAAATCCTCTAAAATCACAAGGAAAGTAAGGAAGAAGTCTTACTTGGGTGTCATAGAACCAAGAACAAGTGTTTGCTGAGACAGACGAATTTTTCTTGCTAGAACCCTAGTTGTGGGCGAGTGGTCAAGGATTAGGATTAGGGTTAGGGTTAAGAGAAAATGGCAAGGAGAAGGAAGAAGATCCTTACCCTAGTCTAGAGAAGGCTTGTCTTGAGGTTGTAAAGCTTGGATGGAGATAAAGAGCTCAATTGGCGCTTGTCGCAATCGGGAGAGCACGATTGTTGGGAAGAAAACATCGCGGAATGAAAGGGTTTAGGGTTTAATCTATGAGACATCAGTCGAGGTGATGAGTGGGTCGTCTCGACGACTGGTAACACCAGTCGAGGCGACGGTCGAAGTGCACTCGATTCTGAGTGTGATCGGAATTGACCAGTCGAGGCGCTAGTCGAAACGCACTCGATTCTGAGTGTTAAAAACTCGTGCCAGTCGGGGCGCTGGTCGAGTCTGTCTCAGTTGTTAGGCTTAACAAATTGGATTTCAATATCTGAATACTCCAACTGAGTTTCGTGTAATTCCTAAGGCTTAGGTAAGTGTTAAAAACACTCGATACGATAACCTAACACATTTTTAATTGTTTTAAACAATTGGTATCTATGTTCTTGGTCTCAAAGAGGATCCAACCAATTTTACTTGGTTGGAATGTCTAGTTATGATCTTGGAACCACAAACACAAGAATGTGTAATGGTCTTTCCCATAACTAGTCACGTTAGTGATTTTTGTCTCGTCAACCTCTCTATCTCAGGGATGCAATGAGCATTTGAATTAGAGTGGTTGAATCTATCATCTCACCCCATTTCAAGCAATACAAAAATAGTTTTGTGATCCTTATCGTTTTTGTGAGATGATCCCAGGTCTTCCCCTTTTAAATTCTCATTTCTCTTGTTAAATGAATTTTTATATTAACCTAAGATCATGGAGGGATCCTCCTTCATTGAGCAGCATACATGCCCAATTCTCTTCTCAAATGGCTAAACTCATTTTCGGGAAGAGGTTTTGTGAATAAGTCGGCTAGGTTAGACTTGGACTCAACATGACTGAGTTCAATGTCTCCCCTAGCTACATGATCTCTAATGAAGTGATGTCTCACTTCAATGTGTTTGGTCCTTGAGTGATGAACCGGATTTTTGGTGAGATGAATAGTGCTAATGTTATCACATAGCATTTGTACATTCCTATAGGTCAGTCCATAATCTTCTAAGATGTGTGTTAGCCATAGCAATTATGATACACATTCTCCCATAGCTACATATTCAGCTTCGGTTGTGGAAAGTGCTACACAATGTTGTTTACGACTTGACCAACTAACCAAGGCCGAACCTAAGAAATGGCAGCCCTCACTAGTGCTTTTCCTATCCAACTTGCATCCGACATAGTCGGAATCGGTATAGCCAACTAAATCAAAAGATTCAGTCCGGGGGTACCACAATCCTACATTGATAGTGCATTTTAAGTATCTCATGATTCTTTTTACAGCAATCATGTGAGACTCCTTAGCACAAGCTTGAAATCTAGCACACATACTAACAATGAATAAAATATTAGGTCGACTTGCTGTTAAGTATAATAAACTACCTATTATACTCCTATAATTTTTCAAATCCACTGCCTTCGCTTTCTCATCACTATCTAGACGAGTATTGATAGCAATAGGTGTGCTTACTTCCTTAGCTTCCTCCATATGAAACCTTTTCAGTAACTCCAATGCGTACTTAGATTGATGTATAAAAATTCTTTCCTTGGTTTGCTTTATCTCGAGTCTTAGAAAGAAGGTCAATTCTCCTACTAGACTCATCTCAAATTCACTTTCCATGTGACCAATAAACTCATTGAGATAATCCCTATTGTTTGAGCCACAAATAATGTCATCAACATAAACCTGGGCTACAAATATGTATTCACCATTCCTTTTTAAGAATAGTGTGGGATCTATCTGTCCTCTCCTAAAACCTTTCTCAATTAGGAAAGTTGACAACCGCTCATACCAAGCACGAGGTGCTTGTTTAAGCCCACAAAGAGCCTTTTTTAGTTTGTACATGTGGTCTGGGAATTGTGCATTCTCAAACCCCGGGGATTGTTCAACATAGACATTCTTCTTTGATAACTCCATTCAAGAAGGCTGACTTCACATCTATTTGATATAGTTTGAAGTCTTTGTATGTTGCATAAGCAAGCATTAGTCTTATGAATTCTAACCTTGCTACAGGGGCATAAGTCTCATCATAGTCTAACCCCTCAATTTGGTTGTACCCTTTGGCTACTAACCTTGCCTTATTTCTAACTATTTCTCCTCTATGATTTCTCTTATTCTTAAATAGCCATTTAGTCCCAATAATGGAGGTTTGACCAGGTCTAGGGATTAAATTCCAAACTTGATTTCTCTCAAATTGGCCTAACTCATCTTGCATTGCAATGATCCATTCTGGATCGAGCAAAGCTTCATCCACTAACTTGGGCTCAATCTCAGAAATCATGGCAACTTCATTTCCTTCATTTCTGAAAAATGATCTAGTCCTAACCCCATGTTGGATGCCTCCAATAATCTGGTTTTGGGGATGGCTATAATCATTCCTAGTGGATCTTGTGACTTGAGATGGTTCGGGTACTACTGAAATTTGTTCAGGTTCTCCAACCTCAAGTGATGACCCTTGAGCTCTTACTCTCTCTTTATTAGAATCCACTCTTGCTTCCTTTATAGGGTTGCTATCTCTCAATTCCAGCTTCCTCAATTGCAGCTCAAACTCAACCAATTTTTTGTCTGAATCAATATTCAATCCTTTTTCTTCAAACACAACATTAGTTGACTCTTCTATGAGCTTAGTCCTATGGTTGTAGACTCTATAAGCTTTGCGAGTGAGGGAATAACCAACAAGGATACCCTCATCAGCTTTTGCAAAAAATTTTCCTAAATGATCTTTGGTATTTAGGATATACATCGTACAACCAAATACCCTAAGGTGCTTGATTGTTGGTGGCTTTCCAAACCAAAGTTAATGTGGTATTTTTCTTAAGAATCTATGTATCAAAACTCGATTTTGAACATAACATGTAGTACTAACTGCTTCAGCCCATAGATAGTTTGGTAATTGGTATTCGTTTAGCATACTCCTAGCTGCCTCTTGCAAGGCTCTATCTCTCCTTTCTACAACACCATTTTGCTGTGGTGTTCTAGGTGTGGAGAATTCATGTTTGTATCCTTTCTCTAAACAAAAGTCCTTAAGTTTAGCATTTTCAAACTCTCCTCCATGATCACTTCTAATGATTTTAATTGTTGAGTTTTTCTCATTCTCAACTCTTCTACAAAAGAAAATGAATGTTTCTACTGTTTGATCCTTATGTTTAAGAAAATAAGTCCAAGTATATCTAGTGTAATCATCCACAATAACCAAGCAATATCTACTACCATTGATAGATCTAATAGTGCTAGTATCAAACAAATCCATGTGTAGTAAATCTAATGCTTGTAAAGAACTTACAGAATTCTTCCCTTTGTGGGAAGATCTTACTTGTTTTCCTTTTTGACACGCCCCACAAACCCTATCCTTCTCGTAGGTGATTGAGGGCAGTCCTCTTACAAGCTCCTTCTTGGCCAAATTCTTGATGTTCTTTATGTTGACAAGGGGCAATCTCCTGTGCCATAACCAAGACTCTTCTTCCTTGGATATGAAACACTTGAAAGACATGTTAGTAGCACTACTAAATCTAACTTGATAAATGTTTTCCTTCCTAGATCCTATTAGCATGGTTTCATTGGTGTCACTGTGGATCACAATTGAGTGAAACTCAACCCTATACCCTGCATCACACAATTGACTTACACTTAACAAGTTAAATGCCATTCCTTTCACTAACAACACATTTCTAATTACAAATTTTTCAGAAATGCTAATGTTACCTACTCCTACAATCTTCAATTTACCACTATTACCGAAAGAAATTGTACCTCGATCTTTGGCATAAATTGAGGAAAACAAAGAGGAGTTTCCTGTCATATGTTTGGAGCATCCGCTGTCCACAAACCATGTAGTTGGACGCTCCCCCTTGACGGGTCCCTACTAAACACGAAAAATTTGGTCTTTTGGAACCCACAAGTTGGGTCCCTCAGCATCTACTACAAATTTTCTAAGAATCCAAGCCTTAGAAGTTCTAATAAAAGGTGATCTAGTAGAAACAAAACCAGCAGTGATAGTTCTACCATTATCAAATTTAGACCTAACAGTTCTTGCATTAACAGATTTGTAGGGGATCGAACGGCCGGCTAGAGGGGGGTGAATAGCCCTCAATTGTTGGATGTCGGTATTTGCTCGTCTACAAAACTAATTAGCGCAACGGAAACAATAAAGACAAGCAAATACAAATACAAGAAGACAAAACGCTAACGCAAGATGTAACGTGGTTCACGGCTACGCCGCTAATCCACTATCCCGATTCGTCCGAGGTGAATCACTCCTCCAAAGCCAATCACTATTGGTCTCTCCTTTGCACCAAGCTAGGTGGAGGTAACCTTTACAATCAAGATCACTCTTCTTACAATAAGAATGAAGTAAAAGCAAGTAAGAAGAGTTTAAAGCTTGTGGGGCACTTGGAAGATCACTTAGAGCATAAGCATTAGCCATCCAAAAGCCCACACCCTCTCTTTTTATAGAGAGGAAGCTTTTCTTCCCATTGGCCGCCACCAGTCGACTGCCGCCACTACAACAGCCTCCGAACACGTCGGATCCTGACCGTTGTAGTCCAATGGAACACTTGGCAGTCGACTGATGGACCTCATCGATCACGACGCCTCCGTAGTCGGCCTAATCGGCTACGTGGTGGTTCTGTGGCAAACCCTTTCGACTACCGATCATTTGCCGCGCCGCGATCGGCCCGCCATATGGCGGCTGGCCTCAGAACACTTAGTCGAATACCAGTCGAACCACGTTCGACTCAGAGCAGTCGACTGCCATTCCATGGCAGTCGACTGGTGTCGAGAAATCTCATCCGACACTTAGTCAAATGGCCAAGTTTCACCTAAGAGCTACCCCTTCCCGGGTTACATTCGCTCACTCTCATCTCTCGGAGTCCCTCGCCTTCGAAGTTCTCTTCGTTCGCGGCTACGTCCCTCGGCACCATCAGGCGCACGGCTCTGCAATGCTCCTTCGCGTCTCTTGCCTCGAAGTCTACTTCCTCCGGCTTCACTCCAAGCTCCTCGTCCAGCAGTCCCTCGGATGCTCCAAGCGCACGGCTTCCGCAAAGCTATCCTTCACCGACTCAAGGACCCAGTCATGAGTTGTGAAACTCGCCACGACTCCATGTGCGAATTACTAAGTCCTGCACGACTTCAACGCACATATCAAATTAACATAACAAATTAACTTAAACCTTTTTCCACACACATCAAAACCTAATCATGGCAAGAGATTGCCCTAACAATCTCCCCCTTTTTGATGTATGACAATCCGTTTAAGTTAGGTAAAAACATTTGATAAAAATTTCTAAGGTAAGAAAGCATGTAAATATAAACATGATATAGCAACATGCAACTCCCCCTTAATCCATGAAACTCCCATACAAATTTTCTCCCCCTATCATAATTAACTTAAACATAATCAATTCTCCCCCTTTGACACCATCAAAAAGATTAACACTAAGTTATAAACCCATGACATCAAGTCTAATAGAAGGAAAATACCAAAAAAACATGTTTAAAATCTGAATTCAGAAAATATTGGGTTGTTTTTAGTAGCAATGATCGCTATCAAGATGGCAATGACCGCACAATGAATTTCTTTAGGTGAATTTCAGAAATGCATTAAAAAATCTAGAAAATTTAAAAAATCATGAAATTTGGGGAACATATTTCTTGTAAGATTCTTTATCAGTGAAAAATAGGTCTTCATGAAAAATCATTATATTTTCACGTATTTGCCAAAAATCCAAAATCTTTAAAAACTACTAGGTTTTTGATTATAATAGTATCCATTTTAACACCTAGTTTCAGTTTGAATTGTTTCAAAACATGAATACACAGATTTTAAAGTAAGAAATTGTTTTGAAAACTTATGAAATATCCAACCATGATCTTTGGGCAATATGTCTATGAATTAAACATAAGCCTTCCCCATGATTGGTCTATTATTGCTATTTTGATACCTTAAATGACCATCTAAATGTCATAGGCATTAGTGGGCATTTGTATCATCCTAAAATCTCACCCATGCTAAGTTTTCAATCATGGTAGCCTATAGTGAGTGTGAGATTCATCCTAGAGGTGTTTATATGTACTTAACCAATATATTCATGCAATTCTATCAAGGTTAAGTATCACCCTAACAATCCACATGATCATAATGACATATATGAATGAATTCTACATTATGATCATAAACCTAATGTATCCATCAATTAATAATCATGCATTAGGTATTATATCATGATAATAAACAAAATATTACCTAAGGCATGATTTAAACCCTAATTTCTCATGATGATGTACCAAATTTCAAAATCATGATTGCACATATACATAGCAATTACATTGATTATCATGATTTAAGCATTATTAACTATTTATAGGCACGTTATCATCACCTAACACTATTTAAAAATGTTGTCCTACCATCCTAAGTCAACCAACATATGATATAGGTGAAATGCATATGGTTGACTATCTTAGGGTTTTCCTAACCCTTAAGAATGAATTTTGGAACCCAAAATAAGTTCTTGCCTATGGGGTTCACTAGATACTCCTTGGGGATCCATTTCCTAGCAATTACCTTCTTCTTATCTTGTCCCCTAGTAATTAGGCATTTATAGGCCTTTTCATTTTTCTTTTCTTTGTATCCTAGGACTTTCTTATTGAAGCTAGCTCTTTGACTCCCTATAATCATGTTCAAGGTGTTTGAGCCAATTGTAAACTTTTCTAGGGCTTTGGTTAAATAATCTACTTTCTCTCTTAAAGCCCTATTTTCATCCATGCATGCATCACTAACATTAAATGGCATATATTCATGTGAGCATGCATCATTATCATGGCAAGAAGAAATATTTTCATTTTCATTTAAGCATGCTTTTTCTAACTTATTTTCTAAGTCTTTAATTTGATCTAACATGCTCTTATTTTTCTTCTTTGCTCTAAATAAATCCTTAGTTAAGCTAGAAATCATAGAAACTATTTTACTAGGTGAAAGATTGGTTACCATAGTTTCCATGTCCTTTTCTTCTTTGGATGAGGAGGATGAGGAGGCTCCCCCTTCACTTGAGCTCTCTCCACTTGTGCTTGATTCTTCATTTTCGGTGGAGGAGCAATCCAAGTAGTCAAATGCCATCAATGCTAGGTTGGTGACAAATGCATTTTCTTCCTCGGATGAGGAAGAGGAAGAGGGGTCATCCCATGTCTTGGCCTTGAATGCTTTGGCCTTCCCTTTTTCCTTTGCCTTCTTTTCTTCTTCCTTTTTCTTGTTCCCCTTCTTGTTCCTCTTTTCTTCTTTCTTTTTCTTCTCTTCCTTGCTCTTGTTTAGGAGGGGACAATTATCCCTTATGTGTCTCTCTCCTTGGCAATTATAGCAAATGATTTTCCCCCTTGGTCTTCTATTCCTATCATTAGATTTATTAAAATGAAAACCCTTTAAAGCACGCCTTACCCTCCTTACCATATACGCTTCTTCCGTGCTATCCATGGAGGAGGAGGAGGATGCTTCATCATCATTGGAGGAGGAGGGGATCTCTATCTTCTTCTTCCCCTTGTTTGCCAAGAATGCTACTCCTCTTGAAGGTTGGATTTTTGGCTCTTCTTGTATTCCTTCAAGCCTCGTTTCGTGGAGCTCCATTGTTGAGAAGAACTCCTCCAAGGTACTTACTTCCAAGTTCTTGGAGATGTAGAACGAATCCACCATAGAGCTCCATCTTGAGGACCGGGGAAATGCATCTATGACCTTCATTACCATATCCCGGTTGGAGAGCTTTTCACCTACACTTGTTAAACCGATTAGTATTTCCTTAAATCTAGAGTGTAGGGATTTTACCTTCTCTCCCTTTTCAAGTTTGATATTGGACAATTGGGAGCGAAGAACATCTCTCCTTGCTAGCTTTGCCTCGGATGTGCCTTCATGGATTTCTATTAGTTTCTCCCACATTTCCTTGGCGCTAGCACACTCTCCTATCCTATTGACTTCTTGTTGAGGGAGGACATTATATAGGTGGTGCTTGGCCTTTGAATTTGCCAAATATTCTTCTCTTTGCCTCTTGCTCCACCTTGATTTCTCTAATGGCTCCCCATTTTCGTTCCTGGGCAACTCGAAACTGTTCTCCAATTGCTCCACCTTGTTGGTGTAATCAGCCCAGCAATACCTTGATGGTATTTTGATGATAGACAAAACTCATGACATGGGATTGTCATGGGAAAGTCCAACATAGGGTTGACATGGGAAATCCAAAGCATTGCAAAGCCGTGCGCTTGGTGCTTGGTGAGAAATGCATTGTGAAGCCGTGCACTTGGTGCATGTGGGAAGTCTTAAGGACTTGGTAAGTTCACTAGGCTCGGGGTCCTTGAGTCGGTGAAGGATGGCATTGCGAAGCCGTGTGCTTGGTGCATCCGAAGGACCGCTGGACGGGGAGTGAATGGAGTGAGCCCAAAGGGAAGCATACTTCGAGGGCATGAGACGCGAAGGATGGCGTTGCGAAGTCGTGCGCTTGGCGCATCCAAGGGACGTAGGCCGAGGGAAGAGAGCTTCGGTGGGGAACTCCATGAGGGATGATGTGGACTTGGCCAAGTGGCTAAGACTGAGTGTCGGAGGCTCAAATTTGATGTTTGAGGGTTTACCCGATGGTCGGATGCTCAAACAACTTGGTGTTTGAGGTTTTGCCTGACATCAGTCGACTGGCATAGGTGCCGGTTCGATTGGTCCAAGTCGACTAGGGTTCAACTGGTGTAAGGCTAGGGTTTTGTGCTTGGCAGTCGACTGATGTCGATAGCAGTCGACTGCCGAGGGATGGCAATCGACTGATGGGAGTGTCGCGAGCACAGAACGCTTTATAGCCGATCGATCGACTTATTAGGTCACGATGATCGCCATGACCGATGGATCGGCAATGATCGTAGGTGATCCGTTGGAACTTATCCGACGTGGATCTGGCCGTTGCAAGACAACGGCTACAGGGGCAGTCGACTGGGGCCTTTTGGCAGTCGACTGATAGGCGCGAAAATAGCTCGATGCAGGTTATAAAAGGAGCTCGAGATGGAGTTTTTTGTTGTGGTTTTTGTGGAGCTATTGGAGGGGAATTGCTGCTGCATTCCAGTCCTTCAAGAGCCAATCAAAGCAAGCAACAAGAAAAGCGATCAAAGCAATTGGTGAAAGTTTTCTTGTGTTGTGTGATTGTGTATTGTTGTTAGTTTCATTATCATTGTTATTCCGCTGCGCTAACGACAATCGTAGACAAGCAACGCAAGAAGAATGAACGAATTCCGCCATCCATCGATTGAGGCCTATTCACCCCCCTCTAGTCGGCCGTTCGATCCCCTACAAGTGGTATCAGAGCCGAGGTCACTCTTCAAGGACTAACCACCGCGAGAGCACTACAAAATGGCCGGCTTCATCAATCCACCGAAATTCGATGGAGATTTTGCTTGGTGGAGGAAACGGATGGAGGTATATCTCGAAACCAATTTTGATTATATGATTATTGTAGAAAATGATTTTGAGATGCCTAGGGACAAATACAACAAGCCAATTGAAAAGTCAAGGTGGACCCAAGACCAAATTAAGGACTTCAAGACAAATCTCAAGGTAATAAAATTATTTAGTGATTTGTTACCTAACAAAATTTGGTCTAGTTTGGGTGACTATAGGGATGCAAAGGAATTATGGGAGAAGATAATGAAATTTCAAGAAAACTCTCAATCGGCACATGGAGAGGATAATGCCGAAGAAGAAGCACCATCTACTTTTGATGATGTTGATGATTTGGTGGAGACCTCCACCTCTAGCGTTGAGGGGGAGGAAAGGATTTCAATTCTGGAGCAAGATCAAAATGAAGCTTCTACCTCCGGAAGAAGTGAAGAGGCCTCCACCACCTCCCTAGGTAACTCAAGCATTATAATTTTAAATAAAAATCACATAATATGCTTTGAGTGTAGGGAGAAAGGGCACTACAAGAGTAAATGCCCTAAATTGGCTAAGGAAAATGCATCAACACCAAAAGTCAACCCAAAGTCAAAGGATGCCGGTGTTCCCAAAATCAAGAGCAAAGAGCACATTGTGTGCTTTAAATGCAACCAACGGGGACATTACCGAAGCCAATGCCCTAGGGGGAGGAAGAAAGGGCAAGAAGGTGTGACTCATGTAGGGGGAGCTTCTAAAGCTAACCCTAAGGTAAATTTAATTAAAGCACCTTCAATTCTTAAAGTCAAAAAGCATGCCAAAAATTATTTTAGTTCTCTTGCTATTATCAATGAAAAGCATGCTAGGAGAAACAATAAGGTCTATTGCTTAGGTGCTAAGCGTGTTAGTTTCTCTAAGGACAAACCTAGGACCCAAAACACTAGACCTATCCTACCTAGGGAATCAATTAGGAGAATTGAAGAGAATTTGGGTATTAATCCCAAGAAATCTAGGCATGTGCCTAAGAAGAAAACCAATTCCAAAAAACCTAATGAAAATTCAAAATTGAGGAAATTGGAGTTAGAAAACCAAGTCTTGAGATCAAGACTTGAGAGAATGGAGAAAACCCTTAGAATCATAGAAAACTCAATTCTAGGGTCAAATGCCCAAAAGTCAAGACCTAAGGTTCAAAAATGGTCTAAGGGCAAGGAAGGTTTGGGTCACAAACCTAAGCCCAAAAAGACTTATCATAACGTTCCATTTGATTATGGAACTACTTCTAGGTCTAGGAAAACCAAGGCTAATAGGAAAGTCATCCCTAAGTCTAGCCATGGTATGTGTTTAGTGGCTAACACCTCAAAGAAATCAAATGTAGCCACTAAGGAGGTCAATGGAGGAGTCACCTCTAGAGTTGACCCAAGTAAGACCCATTTGACTAAGGCTTCAAAGCCAAAAAGGGTCATTAGAAAGGTATCTAGGGAAGTTATCTCTAGGGAATACCTTGTTAACCCAAGGAGCTCCAATAGGTATTGGGTTCCTAAAAGCGTGATTGATTCACGCTAGATGGATTAGGGTGTGTCAACCCTAAATGGATGGGTAGTTAACCTAACCATAGTAGAGTTGACACATTAGGATGTGCCAATGTGTTTGAGAAGTTTAGAATAATTTAAATTGGCACAATTAGGTCATAGAGGTCGTGGTGTGCTATTTTGGATTTTTGGCACACTAGGGAAATGAATGGTTTAAGGAAAAGTGAATCTAATCCCTAGAAATGGCAAATTGATTTTAACACTTAGGTATTTTATACCTTAGTATATTTTTCTTGTCATGCTTTATTTGTCTTGTCATGTCATGACATCATTTTCATTTTTATCTCTAAAAATGTCATGATCATGTTTAGACTTATCCTTATATGTCATGTATGCTAAAACATCATTCACATGCCATGACATCATGATTTTGGCATATGCTCTTATTTATATTATATCTATGTCATAATCATATCATTCATATAAATAAAATAAAATTAAGGACTATGGCATGATTTGATGGGAATCAAATAATATTGCCTAGAAATATGCATGAGACCATTAAAAGAACAAAAATCCACATCTCACTAGATTAATTGCCTTGAATGTGTTTTACACATCTAGAGATAAGTGAGATGTTTAAGGAAAAGAAATTAAAGGTTTTGAAAACTTTTTGAAAATATTTTGAAAAACCTTGGTAAAGCCTATTTTTTGATAGCTATCACCATTGAATGGGATGATACAAAGAGGGCTCTTTATTGAAGCTTTTCTTAAATTTTGGACTTTGTATCAATATCCAAATTTAATGGGTAAAATAATTTTCCAATATTTTTCACCCATAGTGTTTATGATAAGTAATATACATACCAAATTTCAAGAATTTTAAACTTATGTATATTTACTTATGGATTTCAAATGATCCATTGATGAAATGCATGTGATTTCACGATGTCGGCGATGTCGATCATTGCCCAGTGATTCAGTAAATCTTGTTGGTTAGGCCCATGTTCAGCTAGGTTAAGGTCCCCTAACCACTCCTAACCCTAGGATATGCTTGGGAGAGCATTAGAGAGGGTGGAAATTCATTGGACATGGATTAGGAGAAGGGTGTTAGGGAGAGTATCAACTTTAAGGTGGAAGAGAGTTCATTGTTGAACTTTGCCTTAATTTTGATTTGGTTAATATTTCTATTGTCTTAGGGATTCTCCAAGGACATTGTTGGTGCAATGGTCAAGGGGGAGAAAGCCTCTAGGGGGAGGTATCCATCATGGAAAGATGGATGTGTATTTCCTCATGGGAGGAAAATTGGGTTGCCTCTCTTAAGTGATATGGGATCACTAGAAAGATTGAGGGCATGCCAAGGGGAAGATTGTAAGATCTCATTGGGATATGAGACATTGAAACCCTTGAGGACCTTTTTGATGTATTGTCAAAAAGGGGGAGGAGTTACCAAGTTACCAATTAGGGTTCGTTGGAATTCTCATTGGGATATGAGAATTGCCAATATGGGAGAATTGGTAGACTTGAGATGGTAGTTTTGTCAATCATCAAAAAGGGGGAGATTGTTGGTGCAATCAGCCGAGCAGTACCTTGATGGTATTTTGATGATAAACAAAACTCATGACATGGGATTGTCATGGGAAAGTCCAACATAGGGTTGGCATGGGAAATCCAAAGCATTGCGAAGCCGTGCGCTTGGTGCTTGGTGAGAAATGCATTGCGAAGCCGTGCACTTGGTGCATGTGGGAAGTCTTAAGGACTTGGTAAGTTCACTAGGCTCGGGTCCTTGAGTCGGTGAAGGATGGCATTGCGAAGCCGTGCGCTTGGTGCATCCGAGGGACCGCCGGACGGGGAGTGAATGGAGTGAGCCCAAAGAGAAGCATACTTCGAGGGCATGAGATGCGAAGGATGGCGTTGCGAAGCCGTGCGCTTGGCGCATCCGAGGGACGTAGGCCGAGGGAAGAGAGCTTCGGTGGGGAACTCCATGAGGGATGATGTGGACTTGGCCAAGTGGCTAAGACTGAGTGTCGGAGGCTCAAACTTGATGTTTGAGGGTTTACCCGACGGTCGGATGCTCAAACAACTTGGTGATTGAGGTTTTGCCCGACATCAGTCGACTGGCATAGGTGCCGGTTCGACTGGTCCAAGTCGACTAGGGTTCGACTGGTGTAAGGCTAGGGTTTTGTGCTTGGAAGTCGATTGCCATGGACTGACAATCGACTGATGGGAGTGTTGCGAGCACAGAACGCTTTATAGCCGACTGGACAATCGACTACTAGGTCACCAGTCGACTGCCATGGACTGGCAGTCGACTGGTAGGTGATCTGTTGGAACTTATCCAACGTGGATCTAGCCGTTGCGAGACAACGACTACAGGGGCAGTCGACTGATAGGCGCGAAAATAGCTCGATGCAGGTTATAAAAGGAGCTCGAGATGGAGGTTTTTGCTGTGATTTTTGTGGAGCTATTGGAGGGGAATTGCTGCTGCATTCCAGTCCTTCAAGAGCCAATTAAAGCAAGCAACAAGCAAAGCGATCAAAGCAATCGGTGAAAGTTTTCTTGTGTTGTGTGATTGTGTATTGTTGTTAGTTTCATTATCATTGTTATTCCGCTGCGCTAACGACAATCGTAGACAAGCAACGCAAGAAGAACGAACGAATTCTGCCATCCATTGATTGAGGGCTATTCACCCCCCTCTAGCCGGTCGTTCGATCCCCTACAAGATTTTCCTTTAGCAGTTTTGGATCCACTAATTCCACCAAAAGAAACTTTAGATTTAGATGCAGGTTTCCTAGACACTAAGGACATATAACTAAGTTCCTTTTGTTGTGTATTGTACCCTAGTCCAACCTTGTTATAGACTGCACGTTGGGCTCCTAGAATCACATTTAATGTCTTTGATTCATTGGTGAATTTCTCATGTGTACACTTGAGATCTTCCACCTGAACTTTCAAGGATGTATTCTCATCCTTGATCTCCTCCAAATGAGGATTTTCTGCACCACTGTCATCAGACAGTGTATTAGAATTCTTAACTAATTCTAATTCAATTTTTAGTAACTTAACCTTAGTTTTGGATTTTTTCAGAGCATTTGTCAAACAAGCAATAGTTTCATATAATTTATCTAGATGAGGAGAGTTTACCTGATCATCATCAGAAGATGATGATGAAGAGTCCAAACTTGGTTGCTCCCCATCAGAATGGTTCAGTTCTCCATCTAATTCAGAATCTTCAGAATTCTCCAATGTCATGAGAGCCTTTTGCTTTGCTCCCTTCTCCTCACTTTCTTCTTCCGATGAGGAGGATGAGGATGAAGTATCATCCCAAGTAGCCTTCAATGCTTTCTTCCTCTTGGCCTTTTCTTCCTTCTTTTTATACTTAGGGCATTCACTTTTGAAGTGGCCTTTCTTATGACAATTAAAACACTCTACATTAGATTTATCCTGATTAATTTCTGAACTTTTACCTTTCTTGGTGAAGTATTTCTTCACATCCTTCTTGTTGTATTTTTGGCTTCTTCTCATCAATCTCCTCACAAAGTTAGCCATCTCGCTAGAGGATGACTTATCATCTCCATCCGAATCTGATGATGAAGAGGAGGAAGAAGCTTCCTTCTTCTTCTTCTTCTTCTTGCTCTCCTTACTGCGATCTCCTGCAATAAAAGCTAGACCCTTCTCCTTTGGGTTTCGATTAGCTTGTTCATGCAATTCCAATTCACAAAACAATTCATCAATCTTAATTGTTGAAAGATCCTTTGATACTTTGTAGGCATCCACCATAGATGGCCACAAAATATTCCTAGGGAAAGATTTGAGTACATACCTGTCTAAGTCCCTATTCTCAACAGCCTCTCCAACAGAATGGAGGCCATTGAGTATTTCTTTGAACCTACCATGCAGTTCACTTACTGTTTCGGTCTCCTTCATGCTGAAATTCTGAAGTTGGTTCAAGTAGAGATCCCTCTTCACTGTCCTTGAATCTCTGGTTCCTTCATGTAGCTCCATCAACTTCCTCCAAAGTTCTTGAGCACTACTGAAGGGGCTAACTTTGTTGAGTTGGTCCTTGGCTACACCGCACTACAGAGTTACGGTTACTTTGACATTGGCCTGGGCTCTTCTCCTTTGTTCTGGCGACCATAGAGAGGACACCAAAATCCTTCCTTCGTCGTCGGTTGGTGGTGTGAATCCCTCTGAGACTGAGAACCACAATCCATGTCCATCATCAAGTAATATTCCATCCGACTCTTCCAATACTGGAAGTTTTGGCTATCGAAATATGGAGGTCGTGTTGTGCTGAAACCCTCTTGCGCTGCCATTCCTTGATGCTCTGGTGGAGGTGAATCCGGTGCAGAGCCCTTGCTCTGATAGAGGCTCGCTAGAGGGGGGGGGGGTGAATAGCGAGTTTTAAAAAATTCTAACTCACTCTTGACTACAAAACAGAGGATTATGCAGCAGAAATAGAAAAAATAAGAACACAGAACACAGAACACAATCACAACCAAACGTAGGTATTTACGTGGTTTGGAACTCAGCAGTTCCTACTCCACGGGCAGCTCAAAAGAAAAGTCTACTATGTATGATCGGAATGGTTCCGGAGGTGAAAAACTTCACCCCTTCCAAGCTTACAAGACAATGAATATACTTTAAGAACAGTAAGCTAAGTATTAAAAACTAGTTACAGATTGCTGTTCAACTTCTTGCGTTGAAGATGGAGTTGTAGCGCTTGCAAGAAGGTGATCGATATCAGTTGGGAGCACTTGTTGGAGAGGAGGTGAGATGAGAGCAAGGCTTTTTCACTCCTCCTTCAGAATGAATCACTGGAAGCTTTTGCATTTTTTTTTCTTTTTAAGTCACTTTTCTCTATTTTTGTTCCTTCTCATCTTATAGTCGTTTCTTCTAGCGAGCTATTTGTCTTCTACCATTGGAGCCCTAGAGACCACGCCCGACCAAACTCTGGTCACCTGAGCTTGTCCCGTAACTGCCTCCAACTTCTGGTGGTTTGCCAAGAACGGAGCCTGCTCCTCTAACCGAAAGTCGGCGCATTTGAATCTTTACTCGAAATGGAATAATCTCGTTGCCACCTCCATCAGTCGAGTCTGACTTGCGTCTGTGCTTGAAAAATACTTGTCAGTCGAGCCCGCAGTTGAGTCGAGCTCGGTTATGTGGATGAATTCATAGCTATTAGTCGAGCCGCTACCAAATCGACTCGACTGAAAACTGCTTTGGTGAAAGTGCCCTGGCGATAATCTGCCCTAGCGACAAAGTGCCCTGGAGCAGTCGAGCCCATAGTTGAGCTGGGCTCGGTTTTGTGCTATATGTAGTGGCGAGTGGTAGTCGAGCCACCGATTCTCAGTGCTCAGGTAAGAGTGTCACGGTGACCCCATGGTGGCTCGACTGACACTGGAAATATTTGAAGCACATGAGTATCTTTCCTAGTAAGCTGTCATTTCAAGCACCCTAGTAAGAGATCAAGCACGTTACGGTGCCTTCTCCAACTAACGAATGCTCTAAGTACCCTAGATAAATAACGAGCGTGTTACTACGCCCTCCTTGCGTAATGAGTACTCCATGTACCCTAGACAAAGAACGAGCGCGTTACTACGCCCTCCTTGCCTAACGAGTACTCCATGTACCTTAGACAAAGAACGAGCGCGTTACTACGCCCTCCTTGCCTAACGAGTACTCCATGTACCCTAGACAAAGAACGAGCACGTTACTATGCCCTCCTTGCCTAACGAGTACTCCATGTACCCTAGACAAAGAATGAGCGCGTTACTATGCCCTCCTTGCCTAACGAGTACTCCCAGTACCCTAGACAAAGAACGAGTGCGTTACTACACCCTCCTTACCTAACGAGTATTGGGCCCATGTACCCTAGTAAGAGACCGAGCACGTTACTGTGCCCTCTCTTACTAACGAGTACACTAGCTAGAGATCGAGCACTTCCTTGTTCCCTCTCTAACTTCAATGGAGAACGAGTACGTTACTATTCCCTCTCTATCACCAAGCTTCCGGGCCTCCGACCAACTTGTACTCTTCCTTTACCAAGGTTCCCCCTTGGATTTCTCAATTGCCAAGATTCAAACTTGGACTTTTCCTTGCCAACCCATATTGGACTTCTCATGACAAGACCTAAGCTTGGACTTCCCATGCCAAGACCTAAGCTTGGACTTCCCATGCCAACTCCAGATTGGACTTTCCATGTCAAGACCTACCCTTGGATTTCCCATCTATGGGTCTAATGTTACTCTAAACATCTAACTTAGTGACCTTAGGTTTGAATCAGTTGAGGTAATGTCTTGACTACACTCTAGCTCAAACTAGATTTCAATTTCCTAGACTTAAATCTTGTTGTTAAACATTGAAACATTTGATGGGCTTGACTGCACTAACACAAAGTATGTAACTCCTTATAGGGAATCGTAGTGACTTCAGGTCTAAAGACTATTCATATCAATAGTCACATAAGAAAGTTTATGACACTCATATAATGATCCCTGAAATTTTCTTATGGCGGGTCAATTCAGTATATATTCTCTAATAATATATACTCATGTGTCAACGTGATATCACATATCCATGACTTGTGAGATCAAGTCATCAATTGACCTACATTCTAGTCTCAATGCATTAATATTGCCCTTATATATTAATGTTTGACTAGGAATATTTAAGAATAGTATTTTCTACAACCTCTCACAATCAATTTTACCAATTGATGTGTTGTAGATAAGAACCTACTTTCTAGGGCATTATTATATGTGTTCGGTGTTGGGTTTCCGACACCGCGGCGTGTGTATTTTCGATCACGTTTCGTAAACATGAGCACAGCGGAAGCAATAAAAATAATAAATCTACATTTATTACAACACACACATCACACGCATGTATAGTACAACAAGTGTAGACATAACCGTAAATTTAAATTTGCAATAAAAGGAAATTTAACTACGTTATACCTTTCGTATTACGTGTAGCGGGAACGGCATCAACCGGAACGATCCTCGCTAGAATCGTCTCTATCCGTATCCACGCCGAGTATCCTTAGGATGACTTCGCTAAGCCACGAACTTCGTCTTCGTACGGGTTACTAGCCTCGTGTTGAAGACGACGTGATCGAGAGATGATCACGATCCGAATCCAAATTCGAATCCAAAAATGAGTCCTCAAAACTCGCTTCTCCGGAGAGGTATTCGTCAACCGATTGACGAATTCTTCGTCCTCCACCTCAGAGGATTACCGGAGATCGAATCCCCGGTAAGTTAGCCGCTGTTGGAGCTCTAACCGTCGTCCAAACGACGCTCCGACGAGAGGAGAACAAGCTGTCCAGAAAACTGGACAGCTTTGGTGGAGGAGATAGGCGCCGGCCAACCAAGGGAAGATAAAGCTCACCTTGATGCCAAACCTAAAGGAGATCACCGGAGGGTCGCCGGAGTATCACCGGCTGAAGCTTGGATCTTGGCAAGGAGCCTGGGACGGCACAAGGGTCAAGCAATGGAGGTTGGCGCCAACTCTTAGAGGGGATGAAGTGGGCGGCAACTATTGCTAGGGTTTTGAATTAGAGCTTAATTATCCCTTAAGCCCTCTTTTATAGAGAACTAATTCTCTTAATGGTTATTGGATCATAACCATTAGGCCCGTTAACCCGCTCCATTAAAATAAGTTAAAATAAACCAAACCATAATGGTTTATTTTAAGTTAAAACGAACCGAACCAACTTTTGGTTCATTCGTTTAAAATAAACCAAACCCTTTGGTTTATTCTCCTCCATTGGATTAGAACGAAACCATTTTGGTCCATCCATTATGTCTTCATAAGACACGGCCCATCCACGCTTCCATTGCGACTGAAACGATTTCATGCTTGCTCCATGTTTGGTCCAACCAAACTTAGTTTCTCTCGGTCTGAGAATCCCATTCTCAAGCTCGTTTTAAATCCTTCGGATTACGCTCGCTGTGCGTGTGACTAAATAGGTTCTCGGTTTATGTTGGCCGTCTATAATTAACCATTAATTATAGAACGATCATGAGTGGCACCTAGTAGTACATCATGATCCCCAATTAACCGAAAAGATCAACGGTTGATCCAGAACTATTTCTGAAACCCTTCAGCAGCTCGAATGATTCGTGCCCCATTCCCTTCACTTATCTTATACCCACTTGGTTCAGGACATGGTCTATAGTGTCAGTCCCCACTAGGCTGACTACGTCACACCTAGCCCAAGTATCATTTCCTCGTCCTACGGATTCTAGTTACTGCACATGTATCGAAGAGTACCTTACTCTAAACATGTAATGCTTTGGTCAAAGACTTTAGTAACAATCCGACGAGAGGCCATGGGTATATATCTCCTCGCAAGGAGTGGTGAATCCTTTATAGGCTATTCAAACACCTTCGATCACTTCGACTTATACCCAATCATCCCGGGTCCACATCTCCTTAGAGATGTTTGCTTAAGATGTCAAAGCATAAGTCTCCATGATCAAGATGACTTGAATACCGCAAGTCAAAGGAACATTGCACTTAAGCTACAGTAAGAACTTCATTGACATATCTATATATGCAGAGAACCATATGAAGTCTTACGGTTGGTCACTCCAATGAACTAGTTACCATAACTAGCATCCACGATTAACTTCGGACATCACAATGTCTCTAGCCAGTGAGAATCAGCTGCTTGGATACACCAAGGAGTATACCTCGTGCTAGTCTCGACAGAATTGATGGTGTCCAAATCCATCAATTTATCGACTAGGGATAATTTTGATACATCACAATTACACATGTAGAGATACTCACTAGTTGTGATCCAATCACAAATTCTCTCATGCTGTGAATCGTATCGTGGACATTCAGTAAATGAGTTTAAGATCCAATCAAATACATAAAACATGTATACTCAAATAGTGAATCTTCATTTATCATATAAATGGTTCATACATAAGGCGATTGCCTTAGGACATCTCTCATATATTACTAACATTCGGCTGACACAAACATGAAGTAAATAAAATAACCAAACTTTATCTTTATTAATAGAATATAATACATAAGTCTCTAATCAATCATCACATAATTGACTCTAGAACTTATTACTAACAAGAAATGCCTCACCCAAAAGATCCGAGTGAATCCAGGGATTCAAGCCTCAATATGTAAGGATGAATTCTTCGAAAAAGGAAAAAAAATTGCACCCTTTAATTTGAAAAAAGATGGTATAGTTTTTTACTACCTATCTCTCCCTATATAAGATAAGAATGCTATTGTCCGGAGGATAGGTTATTCTTTGTCATCTCATCAGTTGTGCTATTTTTCCCTTCTAAAAAAAGTGAACCCGTCATATTAATAGCTCCTTCCAATTATCTTTACCAATATAATGAAGGAGATAAATCAGGAATCTAAGTGACAAGTATAAAAAATGAGATCAGTCAATAGTTCAGAGTCATGATCTCCGTAGGAATTGACTCATGTCCACTTAAGAGTTACCCCTTGACTTGGAGGGACTTCATCAGGAGAATTTGCGATAAGTCATTTAACACATATGATCAAATTATATCACAGAAGAAAGCTTCGTTAATAACCTCAAAAATGGCAAAAAAAATTTACCCACCTAGTAAACACAAATAAATAAGCAATATTGTTTCTTTTTGTTCATTTTCTTTAACTAGATATGGTAAACTCCTCGTTAACTATAATTCCCTTCCTACTTTCCATCAAAGTAAACATAGAGTGACTAGCGGCAGCGATCTTGGTCTAGAGAGTGGTGCTCTCCCTTCTCTCTAGAGAAGGCATCAGGGCAAGCTGCAGCAGCTGGAGAACGATAGTGGAACAAGGGGACTGTGCGTGAGGAACGGTTTGGAGTAAGTTACTGTGGAGATTCTGCTTAGCCTGCGGAACCTCCAAGATTGAACAACAACGAAGGGCTAATCTGGTGGAAACACAATAGTGCGGTGGTCCAGCGGATGGCAAGCAATGACTAGTGGCCTGAGACAGCTGGGAGGAGGGACTGTTACGGGAAGAATGGGAAAAGTGGCGAGGAAGAGTTAGGGGAACATTGGCTGCAGAAGGACACAGCAAGGGATCAACGGAGTGTCACAGGTAGCTACTGGGACAGTGAATACATGGGCGGAGCTTGAAGGTAGGGGGTGCAAAGGTTGGCTAGTAATCGGAGTTACATCAAATGCTTTGATCGGAACAGAGGATTGGGTGAAACTACGGAAAGACAGTGTGAAGGTAGACAACTGTGAAGGTGATTCCAAGTTGCATTGGGAGTCAAAGTAACCCTAGGAGAGTAGGCCCCAGGCGCAAAAGAGGGTCGAAGTTCACACACAGACAGTAAAATACTCAGGGTCACCGGCAGGCTGAAGGGCCAAGTGCTGGAGGCTATCCTGTAGTCAGCGCATCCAAAGCAATTACAGAGGGGTAGTCGTGTCTTTGTTAATACTGCAGACTTCCCAGTGAAATCATATCGTCGGAATCTGGCCGGCAAGTTCCAACGGTTGTGCCCGGTAGTCCGCCTTCGGCTAGGAAGAAGAAGATGACCTGGCAAGTGTGGATGGCGTGGTGTAACTTATCTGAGCTGGACCAGTAAGAAGTGCTGAAAAGACCTCAAGTCACGCGTAACGGTCAAGAAATTGGAAGTTTTGAATTCAAAGTAATGGGTTAACGGGCTGGCACCCGCTAACAGTGCCTGAACCGCCGGACTGGCATGGCGTCTGACCGGCCGGCAAGAAGAGGGTGGAAACGAATGGAAGTTCAGTGTACAACAAGCAGAGACACAGGTGAAAAAGCTCAGCAGTTGGTCAGTAAAAACCTTCCGGGGTAGCAAGAACTTCCATCGAGACCACAGCAGAACCCTTCAGAGGTGGAAGCTGGGGAACGAGAGCAAGAAAAAGAACCTGCACAAGGAACACGGAGATGGGTGGACCTTTTCAAAACGAACAGGGTATGCTTAGAAGATACAGCTTTACATGTGCTATCCAGACAAGATGATAAAATTAGACTCACGGCAGAGGATCAGGAACTGATAGAAAAAATAGTTGGATTTTGCTTAATTGGGAGGTTCTTGGGTCATTTTCCCGGTTGGAAGGCAATCAAGGAACTTACTACGAGATGGAAAACACCACATAAGCTGCTCACTCATAATTCACTTTGGCTAGTATTCAAATTTGCTTCACAAGATCTCTGTGACAGTGTGCTCAAAGGAGGCCCGTATATAGCTTATGGATGCCCCCTATACCTAAAGATCATGCCTCAATGCTTCACTTTCCAATCAGACGTCCAAAATCATCTTCCCATATGGATGCAAATACACGGGCTGCCAATTGACTGCTGGTCCATCTCAGCACTGAGTAAAATCTCCTCCCAAATTGGTACTCCACTGTTCACAGACCGTTTCACCAAAAATAGGGAGAGGGTCAATTATGCGCGTGTCTTGGTGGAAGTGGACATAACGAAACAACCCCAAACAAGCCTGGAAATTGTTCTTCTAGATGGTCAAGAAGTAGAACTGGAAATAAGATACGAAGCAAAACTGAAACTATGTTCAAATTGCAGAGAAACTGGTCATTATCAAAACAGCTGCACTGTAGCCGGCCGGAAGATGGCCGATGATCCTCCGGTGATGTCAACGACTAGTGCAAAACATAACCTTGATGGTAAACAACCTGCTGATGGGCCAACCACAAATATTACAGTTATAGATGCAGAAACTGGCATGCAACAGTACCTGTCTGATAAGCAGCAACATCAAAGGAATAAGTAATCTGACCAAGTTCTAACAGGTAACACAATTCAAGGGCCAGCAAGAATTGAATCTGTGAGAATAGCTAGTAAACCGAAGGCATATAAAGCTAAAGGGAGGATACAGAAGGATCAATAGGCCAGCACATCGAAACAAACCCCAAGCAATCCAGCTGGAAATGCTTCAGGTGACACTGTAATTTCAGTATCAGTTTCAAACATAATGCAGTTACAACCATCGTTAACATTGAATATGGCATGCCAACAACCTATACAAATGGACAACCAAGGAGGAGTAATTGAACAGCAAGCCAAGGAGCAACATGAACAATCTGGGATGATGATACAACGAAATGAATCTGAGAAAAACAGACTGGCAGGTTCAGGTTCAGTTTCAGAAATAGATAACAAGGGATCTTCCAAACCAAATAACCCAAATGGTCAACCTCAGTCTAACACTATGAAAAGGACTGAAGAGAATGGGGGGAACAAGATAAGTATACAACAGGAAGCTATGGTTCATAAACAATGTAAAGGAAAGGAAAAGATGATACCTGAATATGTTAATGCAGACTCGAATCCAGTTAATCCAGTTAATCAGGTTAAGCATTCAGGGCATCAAGGGAAAAAAGCAAGCTCCTAGGAATCCTAAAGTATATATCTCTTCAGGTAACAAGAAGCAGGTGATTTGCAGCATTGACAGTGATAAAAGGATGATAAAGGGGCCTGATAATGAATCTAAAACTAGGCAGTTAGTGCAGAACCAGTGCAGGCCACCAACAAGGCAAGGGGTTAATACTAAGATGCAGAATTCAGTAGTATCAGAGGTTGTGCCAATAACTGAAAGTACCTGTGTGTTGGATGAAAGACAAACATTAGGCCTCTCCGAAGGAACAACACTAGTTAATGCAATGGAGACAGCCCCTGTGGGAAATGGAAATAAGTGCAATCCTGTAAATCAGAATGATCAACTGGCACAAGGAAGTCTTAGGGTAAATCAAGCTACTAAAGGGCTAAAAGAATGCGTAGAGCAAACTGATGTAGCAGCACTGCAAGGTGGGAAAGAGGAATCAAAGGGCACAGAAGTAGTTGGAACTGTAACTGTAACTGAAACACAACCTGATAATGGGAAACTGGAAGGAAATCAGCAATCAAATAACCCTACTGTACAAAGGCAAGAATGCATGGATGATGAGGGGAGTCCTTGGAAAATTCAAACTAGATCTAGAACACACAAGAAGCAAGCAAGATTGGATATAACAAGGAGGCAAAGTGAACTATCCCAGCAGCTAACCCAAAAATCGGCCAAACAAAGACATACAACAGCTGTATTACAACCAGAATCTGCTGCAGGTAATATTCTCCAGCAAATGCCTGAACCACAGAGGAAGTGGGCTGATCTTATAGACCACGAGGAGGGTGAAATTCCCCCTGAGAGTATCACAGATAAGCTACAACAATTGGTTACAGGAGTAGGCTGCACAGAATCAGTCTATGTGGCAACAGAAGAGAGGGATAATGTTCAAAGTGGTACTACTTCCAAAGATCCAATAATCATACTTGGGCTCACAAATTCAGAATGGTTCAAGAACAAATATAAAGGAGAAGATCCTTGGGTGGAGCAGGCAACACAGGATGTGAATTCTGGACATAATCAAAGGCAACAGAATGGTTCAGAAGGGAGGGAAGGTCAAACTGCAACCGGACAACAGCAAGAAGGAAACACGAAATAGGAAGGAAATAATAAACATGATTGTCGGCAGATGTCGGCGAGCTTGTTATGAAGATAGGAGCATGAAATATCTGAGGTCTTAACACCGGCCTCAAACAGAGGGAAGTCAACAGACTCCTCAAAGTGCAGAATTTGAGTGTGTTATGTCTGTTGGAAATAAAACTGACCAGCCGTGCTTATCATCACTTCAAATCCAATAGCCTACAACAATGGGAATCAAGTCAACATATAGGGAAAACTAGAAGAAGTAGGATGCTACTCATATGGGACGCTAGATACATTACCCTCACAATACAACAATGGGAATACCAATTCATTCATGCAACAATATTGAACAAGGGCAACAAAGGAACATATGCACTCACTTTTGTCTATGGGCAACTATCGATTACCTCTCGTAGGGAGATGTGGGCAGGGCTACAACTCTTGGCAGAGGGAATGACACTACCTTGGCTTATAATGGGAGATTTCAACGCTCCCTTGAAACCATCAGATAAGAAAGGAGGCATTGATGTCACAACCTACACAACTGCAGATTTTCAGGAATTCACAATGCTAGCGGGAGTAGAGGACCTACATTCCCTAGGATGCCAATACACGTGGACAAATGGTAGAGTTGTGAGCAGGCTTGACCGAGCCATGGTTAACCGGTTATGGCTAGAGATGGACCAAAGTAGTTTTGCAGAATTTAAAGAACCAGGAGTCCACTCAGATCATGCGTCATGTGTGGTTTCAGTTTTGGAGAAACAAATTAGTAAAGCCAAACCGTTCAAGTTTTTTAATATGTGGACCCAACATCCTCAATTCCAACAACTAGTGCAAGAGGAGTGGAATCAAGCCACAACATGGTGCCCACAGGGGACTGCTCAGTTCAAGTTTAAAAGGAAACTTACCATACTAAAGAGGGGGCTGAAGCATTTGAACCAGCAACACTTCCAACATATTCAAAGCCGATCCAAGAGGGCACAAGAACAACTTCAAATTCTGTAGAGTAGTGGTCTAGGTCTTGGGATCATGGATGATCACTACAAGGAGGCAAAACAACAAGCGGATAAACTGGCCAAAGCAGAATATCTTTTCTACCTTCAAAAGGCAAAGCATAAATACTTCAAGGAAGTGGATCGAAACACGTCTTTCTTTCATTCGTTGGTTAAGAGGAACAACAAACGGAGGGAGATAGTTGCGGTGGAAAAAATGGATGGAGAGATCACTATGGATGTCGGGGAGGTAGCACAAGTGTTTGTGGATCATTTCCAAAGACAACTAGGGGGAAAAAGGACCGGACTTCATTCTGAAATGATTGCATGCAATATGGGAGGATGCTTACTATGGAGTAGAAAACTCAACTCACTCGTATGCCTACCGCCGAGGAAATCAAGAAGACACTATTTGACATTGGGGAACTTAAAGCTCCTGGGCCTGATGGATACAACTCCAAATTCTACAAAGAGGCATGGATGACAATTGAACAAGACTTTACCGAAGGCATTATGGAGTTCTTTCAAAATGGGAAGCTTCTCAAGTCATGGAATCATACACTCATTAGCCTAGTTCCAAAGAGTGAACATGCTAGCAAAGTGCAAGACTATAGGCCTATATCCTGTTGCACAGTGTTTTATAAGGTCATTTCCAAACTACTTGCTAGCCGATTATCAGGAGTCGCAAATCACTTGCTGAACCGAGCACAGACAGCTTTTGTCAAGGGAAGGTATATCACAGCTAACATCCAGTTAGCCCAGGCATTGCTGAGATACTACACCAGGAAGAGGATATCTCCTAGGTGTACCTAAAAGTCGATCTGCAGAAGGCCTTTGACTCTGTACATTGGGACTTCTTATTGGATGTCCTCACCGCCCTACAGTTCCCACCCATCTACATCGCATGGATTAGAGAATGCATCACCACCACGTCCTTCTCTGTAGTGATCAATGGGTATACACATGGGCACTTTCATGGGGGCAGAGGACTTAGACAGGGTGACCCACTCTCGCCTTACCTGTTTGACATTTGTATGGAGTACCTATCCAGATCCTTGGCAAGGGCAACTACCAGATCAGACTTCAAATTTCATCCCACATGTGAGCACTTGGGCATCTCCCATCTGATATATTCAGATGATCTATTGCTTCTATCCCATGGAGACATACCTTCAGTTAGACGACTGGTTGATTGCTTGGCACAATTTTCACAGATGGCAGGACTTACGGCCAATGTAACCAAATCCAGCTGCTACATGGCGGGTATAGATGAGCAGACCAAAGCCCAGATACGCACTATCATCGGCTTCCGGGAGGGAGAGATGCCTTTCAGATACTTGGGAATCCCATTAGCCTCAAAAAAACTGAAAATTTCAGATTATGGGATACTTTTAGATGACCTCTCCAGGAGAATTAATGCATGGCCAAAACAGAGCCTCTCCTATGCAGGTAAAGCCCAGCTCATTGCATCGGTTCTGCAGGGGGTTTGGTGTTACTGGATGTCCATATTGCCCCTGCTAGTCGGAGTTATTCAGCACATTTATAGTTTGTGTCAGGTTTTCATGTGGACGAGTAAGCACCCCCCCCCCCATTGCATGGCCAGCTATATGTGGACCGAAAGAGGAAGGTGGTCTAGGCTTGAGGGACTTGAAGTCTTAGAACCTCGCACTGCTAGCAAAGGTTCTATGGCGTATACAGGACAAGCCAGACTCACTATGGATACGATGGGTACATCATCATTATCTCCGACAGTCCAGTATTTGGGGGCAGACACTGAGGCATACGGACTCACCACTTATGAAGACGATTCTGCACATCAGAGATAGTATCATGGCTACCGCAGGTAGCCCCACTGCAGCAGCGCATACACTAGATGCATGGTTCAGCAGAGGGACAGGAGTGAGGTAGGCATATGACCATTTTAGAGAGCACCGGCCGAAGAAAGCATGGGTTAAGACGGTATGGCAGAGGGACATTTAGCCGAGCCACCAGTTCACACTGTGGCTATTGGCTAATGGGAGGTTGCCCACCAGAGACCGACAGAGCTACATAGAGGACAGGAGATGTGCCTTCTGTAGGCGAGAGGAGGAGACACAGGCCCATGTATTCTTCGGATGCCAGGTGGTCAAGCTGTTATGGGGACGAGTGAGGAGGTGGCTGCAGATGAGATCAGAGATGAGCACATACAAATGAGCACTACGCATCTTCAGACTCCATTATCGGAGGGACTCAGACTGCATGAGAGCACGACACCTAGCCCTAGGAGCGACCGTACACTATGTTTGGAGGGCTAGGAATGAGATCAGATTTGAGGATTCTCGGTTTGATGAGGAGAGGATATTTAGGAGGATACAGGTACATGTATATAGAGCACTTGATGTCTCTCATGTAGTTTAAAAAAAAAAACCAGTGAACTGCATTTGGAAGTAGATGATTATTTTGATTATTTTGAGTTTTGAGTTCTGGTTAGTTAAAAAAAACGGCGAACTGCATTTGGAAGCAGTTGATTATTTTGGGTTTTGGGTTCTGGTTAGTTCACAAAAAAAAAATGACGAACTGCATTTTGGAAGTCGTAGGTCAGTTTGAAATTTTGGTGTATGGGGTGTTTTGATGGTGAATAGATCCACCATAAAGATCTATCTAGTCCGCAGCAAACGGCTAGCGGTAAAGACTAGATAAATCCGTTTATGGCTGTGCTTTTGCCTAAAAACCATATTGGTGTATAGGCCCACCGGAATGGCCTATCTAGTCCGCAGCAAACGGCTCGCGGTAAAGACATACCAAATCCGTTTCTGGCTGGGGCTTGGCCAATAAGCCTTTTGGGTGAATAGATCCACCGTAATGGTCTATCTAGTCCGCAGCAAACGACTCACGGTAAAAATGTCACAAATCCGTTAACAGCTGACCACTTGCTAAAAGTGGATCCACGACACTAGAGAGGATGCAGACAGAGGATGGAGGACAGGAGATGCAGATAGGATATATGGTCCGGATCACAGGATTAGGTCAGGCAGGGATTGCATCAGGATGGGGTGCATTCGGACACAAGATGAGAGATTGTCACAGGATGTGGTCATACTTCCATCTACCACAGTAGGATGGGAGAGGGAGGATTGACCGCAGTGTACAGGAGGCCAATGGTACAGTGAGCGTGATGATACTCTTGAGAGCATATGTACTTTCTGCCTTGGATGTCTACTCAGATCGGACATTTCATCGGATATGACATATGTAGACTCCTTGAATCATGTATGGTTGTACTATTTTGATGATATATATATTTGCCTTCGTCAAAAAAAAAAAAAAAACATAGACCGACTATTATAAACACGATTTATTTCGAATTACGCCTTGCGGATGCGGGTTTCACATCCCACACAAAAATCCGCAAACAGTAAATCGCACACGAATGTTGCTCACCCAAACAAACCCGGCAGGGTGAGGAATCCGGGTGTTCCTGGTCAGGTGCCAATAATATTGCAGCCCTCTTCGTCGCTCTCGCCGTTGCCCACGCTCTCGCCGGGATGAACCCTAAATTCTCTTATTTCCCCTGATTGAACAAGAAACGGGCTTTGAGTCGATCGAATCGAAGTGTTTGTCCCTTCACGCTTCTTAATCTAATCCAGGTTCTTTTCCTCTTCTTTTGCCTGATGCTGCTGTTGCCATGAGCACGTACCAAAGTGTTGCTTATGTTATTCGATCATGCTATCCTTGAGTTTCAAGATGAAAAATTAATTTGTCGCATCATTGTCTATTTGCGTTGATGTTCTAGGGTTCCGTACATTCACGCGTCCCTGATTTTAAAAGCAATCTTTTGATTTTTAAAAAACAATTTTTTTTCCTCGTTGCCTTTTTTTCTTTTTCTTTTTCAAATTAGAGGAATTTATGTTGTTTTGATTGTTCGTTGTATCATTGAAGTGGGGCATAGAGAGGAGAAATAATGGTAAAGGATTGTGATACTTCTTGAATCTTGAGATGTTAGGTACGATGAGGAGGGAGTTGCCAGCATGAGCATGGGGGGAATGAAGCATATCGGCTAGATACATTACGTCTCACAACTGGTACATTGTAAATAGAAATTTCTATTTCTTGCTGCAGGTTACTCTGCAAGTCTACGCCACCAGCATCCTTTGTTCTTATTTTGCCAGGTTCAGCTGGTAGTTACTTCGAGAGTATGGAAACTGATACAGTCATTGAAGGAGAAATCATTCAGGAAAAAGAACTAGTTATTGAGGATGATATTGTTGAGGAGGGGAAAATTGATAAGGTTGAACTTGATGGTCAATTACCATTAGTGACTGGAGGAGATGATGGCGTACCTCATTTGGGGATGGTGTTCAGCTCCTATGGGGAAGCTGTCACTTTCTATAAACGATATGCAATGCGCACGGGATTTGGTGTCACTATAAAAAAGTCATCTTTTACAACTTATGGACTTTGCCGACGACTTGTACTTGTGTGCAGTAAAGAGGGCAAGGCACAAACAAAAGCATGCTACCATCAATCTAGGCCATCAACAAAGACAAATTGTGAAGCTGCATTTATAGCCAAGCTATGGGGCGATGGTTTGTTGCATGTAGTTGAAGCTAAACTTGAACACAACCACGAACTTAATCCATCAGAGGCTCACCTCTTTAGATGCTATAAAAACATGTCTAGTGGAGCAACTAAAGATCTTGCTGTGCGAGCTGCAGGACGTGAGCACTTACCATATGTTGGTTTGGAATTCTTAAACTCCATTGATGATGGGCAAATGAAGCTGGTGGAAGGTGACAAGGATGCCATCTCCCAGTTTTTTGCACGGATGCAGACTAAATATCCAAATTTTTTTTACATGCTGGATCTAGACATGGAAGGTCATTTAAGGAATGTGTTTTGGGCTGATCCTAGGTCACGATCAGCATATCAGTGTTATGGTGATGTTGTTTACTTTGATTCAACCTATCTGAAAAATGAATACAAGATTCCTCTTGTTCTATTCGTTGGGTCAAACAGTCATGGTCAACAGGTGTTGTTAAGCTGTGGTTTACTTGCTGATGAAACCCCTGGAAATTACTTGTGGTTATTTAAGGCCTGGCTGACATGTATGTCGGAGCACTATCCAAATGCTATCATCACTGATCAGTCTAAGACTATTCAAAGTGTGGTTGCCAAAATATTACCCGAAGTCCGCCATCGAATTTGTCTGTTTGATATAAGTAGAAGTATTACTGAGAAGTTAAGTGAACATACAGAATGTAAGACAATTCATAAGGCTATGACTGAATTAATACACAATTCTTTAAAAGTTGATGAGTTTGAAGAAGGCTGGAGAAACCTGACTAAAACATATGAGCTTGAGGCTGATGAATGGTTGAACTCTTTATATGAAAATCGGAAACTATGGGCACCTGTTTATCTGAAGGATATGTTTTGGGCTGGGTTGTCCACTACCCTCGACGAAAAGAGTGCAAGTCCTTTTTTTGAAGGGTTTGTTTATCCGGAAACTTCTTTACAACAATTTTTAGAAAATTTTGAAATGTTTTTGCAAACCAAATATGAGTTGGAAGCAAAAGCAGATTTTGACTCATACCATAAGAGCCGTATTACGGTATCAGATTCTCCTATGGAGCAACAACTTTCTGAAATATATACACTTAGCATGTTTGAAATTTTCCAGAATGAGTTAAAGGCAACTCTTTACTGCCAGGTTTCACTAGTAAAGGTAGATGGTTCAATATCTACGTTTGAGGTTCGGGTATGCTCCTACACTGGAAGTGTTGAAAGAGAGAATGACAAGTATTATGAGGTGCTGTATCATGTTGACGAATTTCAGGTGCAATGCATATGTGGCTTCTTTCAGTTCACAGGGATCTTATGCAGACATGCTTTGTCAGTTCTAAGTTTGCAGCAAGTGTATGAGGTTCCACCTCAGTACATCCTTAGCCGTTGGAGAAAGGATTTCAAGCTTTTGAATGCTTTGGAACGTTCCTCGAAAGACTTTTATGCCAATCGGCAGGTTGAGCAGTACGATTCTCTTTCTTTGCGTTGCCTTCGACTTGTTGAAGTTGGTATGGTGTCCGATGAGAAGTACCAGCTTGCCTTAAAGTTAATTAAAGAAGTGGAAAGATCTATGTTAGATGATAACACATTTCTGGATTTGCACAACAGGCTTGTGTCTTCTGTTACTAGGTTGACCGGAAGCGATGAAAATCATTCAACACCACAGGCTGGTATCATCGATGGTGACAAAACTTCTAATTCTGTTTCAACTAAGCGAAGAGGACGCCCACCCAAGAAAAGGAAAGAATATGAGGCAGAACCAGTTAATGATTCAAGTGGCAAAAAGGTACAATGGTAACGTTGTATTCTGTGTGCCTCATATATGTTTATTAACCAATCTCTCTACTTTGATTAGGACCCTTTTGAGGACATCAACTGATGGGCACCAGAGCAATTTGTTTGTATTCTGTGTGCCTGATATATGTTTATTAACCAATCTCTCTACTTTGATTAGGACCCTTTGAGGACATCAACTGATGGGCACCAGAGCAATTTGTTTCAATCTTCATCGACTGCTGCTCAATTTGGCACTCATGATAGAACACATGGAATGATTGATATAATGGTGGCTACTATTTTTTACAGAACACTTCTTTATTTGTTAGCTTACTTATCATTTTTTTTAAGTTTTTTTTAATTTATTTTTATTATCCACAATCTCTTCTTTCTCATTTTCGTTGTGATATTGCCCACCCAGGAAGAAGTCAACCAAAATGACTTGGGATTTGGTGCCCAGTATGGACTGCAAACAAACCACCAGCATCCTCTAGGCGATCAACTGCAATCTGGCCCTACATTGCAGGTTCATAGCATAGATGCTAGAACTAATATTTACTTCTCTTCCTAGGTCGTATGTTTTTTTTTTTAATTTGCTTAGGCAGGAGCATGATTATATCTGTTTATTGTAGTATGCTCATGGATAGTTTGGAATTCATCCTTTAAGGAAAAAGATTTATGTATGCAGAACCATTTTGGACAGCAACATCTTGGAGATCCATCAAGAATGCATTGGCACATCCACCATATGTTGCAGGTTATAAAAATTGAGAACATGTCTTATTATTAGCATAATTTTCTCATACGATTTTAATTATTTATATGTAAAAAAAATCTCCTTAGTAGGATAAAGGCTCGATCATTGTTGGATATAAAAAATCTCCATAAAAATGATTTGTGTTTATACAACCTCAAAGCAGGAAAATCAGACACCATTTGGTAGGAGGCCCGGGCAGTGAGGCCATTACTTTTCTCGGATTGGCCTCAGGTATGCACCGAAGTTCTAAATAAGCTATTCTCATATTTTTCTCAAGGCTAGTTCGATTTGCTTAGGTGGGAGGTTTCTGTCTAGGAAGGTAAAGCGTTTGCTGAAGCAGAGGGTCCTTTCTTTATCGAGACTTCTGCACTGGACTCGACCAATGTAAAGATAGCCTTTGAGATGGTCATCAAAGAGATATACAGTAATTCTTAATAGAACTGCAGAAGAGGCACAAAGGCAAGGAATGAGCAAGTCTTCGTGCTGTTAGATGTGCTTGTATTAGACCCCATTCGAGTAACCAGTGTTGTGGCCATTCTTGTGTTTATTAAAGAGATGGCAGAATTCAAATGGGAAATTTCAGTTTCTTACATTATTTACGATAGAACAGAAAAAGGAAAAAAAAAAAAAATCTAAAGTTTCAAACGATGAGAATCTTTACTGGGCCATTGCAGCTTTCAAGGGCATGTGATTTTAGACATATTTATGGACTTTTTAATTTAGCATAAACATATCCAAAGTTGGATCGAGTTTATACAATTCTAAGTCAAATATACTTTACAGCAAAAAACCTTCCTTGTTGTTAAATCGTTTTTTTTTGTAAAGTTAATAGCTAGATGATAACTTATCATGCCTACTATCGACATCAAATTTTCTTTTCCAATTTAGTATTAATTTACCACATGCTGCGTTCACATGGATGGGGATGATCATGGTTCGGTTCGAACGGTGAATCGAATCGGAATCGATGGTTCAAAAATCGAATTGGAATTGTTTTTTCGATTTTGATTCAGAAATCGAAATCGGAGCCAGAGATATATAGTTCGATTATGATTTATAAAATTTTGAAATCGGAACCGAGCCGAAATCGAAACGGAACTGGAACTAAAATTGAACCAAAATTGGAATCGAAACTGAGTATTTTTTCTGTTGAAATCAGAATTGATTTTTTAAAAGTAGATTTTAGACAATAAAAGATAATGAAAAAGAATAATGAAGACTTATATGATCTTACAATCGAAGACACATCAATCGTTATCTTTGACAATATTTCATATTAAATTAAGATAAGAGAGTCATATTTAAATGGTAAATGAACTATAAGAACTTTGATTCCTTTACACTCTAAAAGAATATATAGACAACTTAATTTATATAAATTAAGTTAAGTTTTTTTATTATTACAAGAATGATATATAATGTATTGACGTGAATTTATTAATTAAATATAAGTCGATGAGAATTTTTTAGGATAAATATTTCATTTAAAGAGTTATATAAAATAAATAAATCGATATAAGATAAATCTCTATATATAAAATTTAAATTTAAATATAATTTAAATTAAAATAAATAGATGGAATTAATATACTTAGATTGAGAGATTTAAAATTAAATAATTTAAATTTTGGTTCTAAACGGTTGGAATCGAAATCGAATCGTAAGGATTCAAAATCATCGGTTAACGGTTCGATTATGATTTTGAGAACCGAGGATTCCAAAATAAAAATCGAATCATAAGAAATCGGAATCGGCGGTTCCGAAATAAAAATCGAAACGGTTGATGAGCAATTCGATTTCGGTTCCATTGGATGATAAATCAGAATCGATAGTTTCAAAATCGAAATCTACAATTTTGAAACCGTGATCACCCTTACATATGGATAATTATTTTCACGTGACAACACATGATGATTAAGGGTGTAAGATGCTTCTCTTATAAATATTGTTTTTTGAAAATTCTATGTCAAATTATTCATCGATAGATCGTGTTAGTCTCTATTGATGGATTTAGATTTATTCGATGTATAACAACCAAAGGATAAGAGCGCTAATCTCAGAACTAATCAAGCCACACAGTCCAAACACTTAGGTTATAAATTTTTTTTTTATTATTTCCTTTTTTTTAATGAATTTTGATGTCATGTTTGGTTGGAAGAATAAACGGCAATTTACCAAACACAGTTGCTAAAGTTTCGAAATGCCCAAAACGCGCACTATACTTTCAGAATTACCAAATCGCGCGCATAATTCCCAAAATACCCCTCCCGCCAAACAGATTGCAATTTAATGCAGAGAGAGATTTGTATCCATCCGAGCCACAATTAGAAATCCCGAGTCATCCAAACGTCACTTCCAGCCGCGTGGGAGCGCCAGACCCATGCTGTTAATGAGCACCGCACGCAGATTTCCTCCGTAAACCAACTGAGCAACACCATTTTTGATGAAACCCTAATAGTTATCAACGACATCACTGCTCCCACGAATATATCAGCACTTAATCCAGAAGTTGGCGCAGCTCACTCACCAGCCGCTTCACATAGTATTATCATGTATGTATGTGTTTTTATTCTTGAGACTGCTATGGGGTTAATAAATGCATTGTAGGTGGTTGTATAACCAAGTTTGTCACACACCCATAAATACGATGTAGGCATATCATACCAAAGTAGACCAATGCACCCATAATTGCGATGCAGGAGATTCATAACCGAGTTTTGTCGTCATCTAAACAAATGTCACCTAACTTAAAAGGTGATGCTTCCAATTAAATCCCACGATTACTGAAGTTCCCTGATTGATATTCCCGACACTAAGAGATTCAATCTATCTGAGAGAGTAGGTGGTGCTGACAATGAAATTTCCAGCACCACCGTATCCCTAAAATTTAAAATCCCAGCACCATGGGAGAGTAGGTGGTGCTGACAATGAAATTCCCAGCTCGCTGGTCTGGATAAAAGGTGATGTTGGGAATTTAAATCCTAGTAACATCGTGGTGCTAAGCTTCAAATTCTCAGTATCATTAAGGTTCAACAAATTCGGGATAAAATCTGGTGCTGGAAATTTAAATCTCGTCACCACTGTGGTGCTGAGATTAAAACTCCCAGCACCATGGGGAATGAACTTGTCGAGATAAATGGTGGTGCTGGTAATTTATATTCCAGCACCACCATGGTAATGAGATTCAAATTCCCAGCAACACCTTGATGCTGGGAATCTAATTCAATAGACCAGGGAGATATAAGTTGTCGACATTAAGGGTGGTGCTGGGATTTGAAACCTCAGCAACACTGTGGTCCTGCGAATAAGACTCCCATCACCATTGGCATTGGACTGGTCGAGATAAATGGTGGTGCTGGAAATTTATATCCCAGCACCACCGTGGTAATGAGATTAAAACCCCCAGCAACACCATGGTGCTGGGAATGTAATTTCCAGCACCATGTACATATAAGTTGCCGGAATTGTTGGTGGTGCTGGGAACTAAAAGCCCAGCAACACAGTGGTTCTGCGTTTAAAAATCTCAGCACCAGGGAGATGGAACTAGTCCAGAAAAATGGTGGTGCTGGGAATTTATATCCCAGCACCTCCGTGGTAATGGTATTAAAACTCCCAGCAACACCATGGTTTTGGGAATGAAATTTCCAGCACCATGTACATAAAATTTACCGGAATTATTGGTGGTGCTGGGAACTAAAACCCCAGCAACACAGTGGTTCTGCGTTTAAAAATCCCAGCACCAGGGAGATGGAACTGGTCGAGATAAATTGTGGTGCTGGGAATTTATATCCCAGCACCACCGTGGGCCTGGGATATAAATTTCCAGCACCATGGAGAGGGAACCTAGCCGAGAAAAGGAGTGGTGCTGTCAATTTATATTGGAGATAAATAAAGTCCTCTAGGCGGGTCGAGTCCAAGCGTGGCCTATACTATCATTCTCCACCTTTCCTTATGCTCCCAAACAGTACTTATGAAAATTAATGCCTGTACAACATTCGACGACGAGTGTGATTTGGCATTTTGCGTGTCAATTGGCACGCACCATAATCGTCAGGAGTGTGGGAATTAAGTATCCCTCTGCGCATAAACCCTGTAAATGTCTTCATCTTCCATTCCATATAAACCATTCATAATTTCAACATTGAAAGGTCCATCAATGGGTTTCGGTAAAAACCCATTGATGGCCCTATCAACATCAAATGTTCTAATTAGTTAAGTGCATAATTGGAAAACCTAACCATAAACTCTCATCCTCCACTTGTCTTGGACTTCTAAAGCCTATAAAAAATTCACCTACTTTCATAGCACACTACATATAACAGTGTTGATTTTAAAAACATTTCGATAGGAATGACGTTAACATTTTTGGAAACAATTGAATCAAATTTGAAGGATAGAGTTAGATGATCAAGATTCTATAAATCATTGCCCAAGTAATATTCCATCTTCATCTCAGTTCTTGATGTGGGCAATAGAATTACCAGTGATCAACACCTTGATATAAATAGAGACGCTTCTTCCATACTCGAAGAAGAGTTTGTCACTGCTACCATAGTAGATCATGAATATTTTGAACAAACTTGGAGTGAAGAGGAGGTAAGTGATATACATGGGATAGAAGAGTTAGAATATACAAATTCTTCGGAAGAATTCTTAGTGATGATATCAACATGAAGAAGGTGAGTTAAACCCGGATCGATGCTGATGACTTAGAGGAAGTGTGTTCCCAATTCGATGATCCCTATGTTTTAAATCCACAAATAAGACTATTGGCAGATGTCGGTTCATCAGATCCAAATGATTTTTTCACTGGACAAGTTTTTTCCTCTCGACAAGAGTTTAAAGATGCACTAGTAAGGCATGCGATGCTAAAAAACTTCAGATACAAGCCAGTTGACACCAGACTCAATAGAATTAAAGTTATTTGCTTTAGTCAGCCTTGTTCATGGAGTCTAGTTGCAAGTGGAGACGTGGAGTTCACTGTCACAAAATATGTAAAGCAGCATGAATGTGACAGTGTTAGGGAAACAGCAGATCACCATGCTTGCACATCCACATTTGTAGCAAACCAGATTGTAGGACGGTTAGCTACCTCTGATGATTACAAACCAAGTTCAATTCGAAGAGAAATGCAAGCTAGGTTTGGTGTTCACATTTCATACAAGAAAGCATACACAGCCAGACAGAAAGCATTAAAAAGAGTGGTAGGTGATTTTGATCAGGCCTATATTGATCTTCCAATGTACTTGCGTGAGTTAAGAGTTAGAGATCCTGATACATATGTTGCAGTACTAAGAAATGGTGAAAATCAATTCCAGCGATGTTTTTGGGCATTTGGTGCTTGTCGAAGAGTATTCAGGTCGTATTTGCGAAAACTAATTGGAATTGATGCTACACATATGACTGGCAAGTATCCTGGTGTTTTGCTAATGGCTACTGCCGTTGACGGTAATGCAAAAATTATGCCAGTTGCATTTGGAATTGCCGAAGTTGAATGTGGATATGCTTGGGAGTGGTTTTTGGATCATGTAAAGACATTCCTTGATGTCCTGCCAGAGTCGTTGAGCATTGTATAGGATAGACATCAGGGGATTATATCAGCAGTTAACAAAGTGTATCCATCTGCCCATCATGCTTTTTGTTGTTATCACTTGTCTTGTAACATGGTAACAGATACCCGGGATAGATCCTCATTTTGTTTATTTTGGGCAGCAGCAAGAGCCAATACAAGAGTTGACTTTGATCGATTAATGCAGAACATGCATGACAAACACAAGGAAGCATATGTGTGGCTACAAAAGATCGATCCAAAAAGATGGGCCAATGCACACTTTCCTGGCAGGAGGTACACAATGTTAACCACTAATTGTTCCGATAGTTTAAATGTATTATTCAAGGAAACACGTGAACTCCCCATCACCAGTTTAATTGACAATACTAGAAGAAAGGTTGCTCAATGATTCTATAACCGTAGGGAAGAATCTTCAAAAATGTCAGGTTTTCTAACACCTTATGCCACTAAAGAGATTGATGAAAGGAGAGAAAGAACTCGATTATATTCGGTATTCCCATATTCACAAATGGAAATGGAAGTACAGACAATAGCTTCTTCGTATATTGTTGATTTGGATAGGCGAAGTTACATCTGCGGTGAGTTTCAAATTTCAGGAATTCCTTGCTCGCATGCATTGCAGTCATCATATATCGGAACATGGATCCATATCGTTACTGCGAGCATTATTTTCTAAGGGAAACCTGGGAGGCCACTTACATGGATCGTATTTACCTATGTCGAAGTAAGAAATTTTGGCCTAATGGTGACAAAATTTTCGGAGTTCTACCTCCTCGTAGCCTTATGTGACCAGAAAAAAAAAGGCACGCATAGAGTCCAAACATACTGGGAGGGTGAAAAATAAATGCAGCAGATGCAAACAGCTTGGGCATAATAGGAGGTCTTGTAGAATGCCACCGGCTAGTAATTCCTAAGTGTAAATAGTGGTTGTGTAAATATTTTTAAAGGAAACAATGTTAATATTAATGTTAATGTTAAGCTATTTTGCAGAATTGTAATGAAAAAATTTGTTACGTTATTTTGCAAAATTGTAATCTAAATCCGTCCGACTGCACCCGACCCATTAATATAAAACTCCCCGGTGGAAGTTCTAACATCTCAACACCACATTTCATTTCTCTCTCGCTCCTTGCGTTCTGTCTCTGTGGAATTCCGCTTCCATTCCCCGGTGGTCGTTCAAACTCTCCGGTTCCAGTTCAAACTCTCCGGTGCCATTCAAAACCCCTGCTCAACCTGTTAAAACATCTCAACACCAGGTCAACACCATCTCAACGCGATTTTCAACCTAAGTAAGTTTTGTAGATTTCTTAAATTCTGTGTCGCTATCGTTTCTTTTGATCTATCTAGGGTTTTTGCCTTTTTCCGTGCACGATCTCGTTTAAACTCGGGCCTGATAGGGTTTAGGGTTTTAGGGTTTATCATTTAAGCAGAGGTAACGTTTCTTTGTATCATCACACATGTTTCAATCCATTTCATCTATTAGTTTAAAATCGCTGTATTACAATGCATTTGGTTGTTAACCTAAGGAATTTATTTCAGTTAACGATGGCTTCAACTGGTGAATCATCAAGCGATACTTCTGCAAGAACCCGTGCGTTGATGCGAGGAAGAACCAAGAGAATGAACTGGAAAAGCAACGTTTCACAGTTTAAAAAATTTATTGCAAGTGTGCCGCCGAGTGTGGAAGAAGAAACGCTTATTCGGAGCTCCCCCTTTGCGTGGGTTTTGGACATTCCAGATATTACCCATGTCAGACCCCTCGTTCAGAATATGTTTGATAATTGGGACTGCTCGGAGAAATGTTTTATATTCCAAGATAAGAAATTGCATTTCATAAAGACGGATGTCTCCCTCATCCTTGGTCTACCAGATGATGGACTTGAAGTTCTTATGAATAATGAAGCTCCCTCTGGACGGCTATATTTGCAATATTTCGTGGAAGCTGATTGCTCTAACAAGCATCTGGAGGATTTATTGAAGACTTCCATATCTTCAGATAATTTAGGATCCGCAAAACTTTATTGTCAGTTGTTTATTTTATATTTTTTCTCTTGTGTGTTTTTTACTACCACCAGCAGTAAGCCTAGAATAGCTATGCGATCACTTATAGATTGTGTAGAGGATTTTGATAACTTAGGCAGGTACAATTGGTGCGAAGCACTTTATACGTACATGGCTCCTCAAATGGAGTCAATTGGTATGAGAGTCACATTGCGACCAAAAGCAGACGTCGTCGGTGGATCTACGAGACCAATGCTTAAGGGTTTCACACACTTATTGGCTGTGAGTGAATATATTTTATGTCTTCCGCAAATAGTATAGATCGATCTGTTGGATCGAGAAGCGTCGCTAGAGGGGGGGTGAATAGCGATCGTAAATCTTTTCTTTTTCGTTCGTTCGATACGCAAAGTAAGCACAGCGGAAAATAAATGAACACATTTATTTTACTTGGTTCACAACCCAGCGGTTGCTACTCCAAGGCCCTATCGGTCCTAGACCGCGTACGGAGGGCAAAACACTATAACGTCTCCTCCTCGTTGAAGGTAGGAGACAACGATCACAAAACCGAATATACGAGGATGAGGCAACAAGCCTACCTCACCTCGTTATGAAGAAAAACAAAGAATACAATATCAAAAATATTACTTGATTCTGCTGCCGACGAAGAAGATCGAAACTTGACGTCGCGTCGGCGTTATGACGATGTTGGAGCGTTGGCGTTGTAGGAACACTTGATGAATAAACTTGATGTGATTTGGAGATGGAATCCTCCCCTCCTTTTATAGACTTTGGCCTCTGAATTTGTCTCCTCTTATTTCGGAACGGATCATGAAGTTGTCCAAATTTTATCGCGAAGTGGCCGCGTCAAACGTTATCCGTTTGACCTAAGCGCAAAGTTGAATCGTCGCCATCGATCGGTGATGCCTCCCATCGATCGGTGATGGGCATCGATCGCTCCATTTTCCGGTGATCATTGCCGGCTAACCACTTCCCTGCAATAAGAGGTTAGCTCGGAAAATGATAAATACGACGGTTTCTAACCGTCCGATCTCGACCTAGACCTTTCACAGGAAGTCTTAGTCGGATCGCCGCCTACGGTCATCCCCGTAAAGAGGACACGACCTTACAATCTCTCACTCACACGAGCTTACCTCGATAGTAGCTCTCGCTTTCGGCCTTCCACTCGATTCCTTCGGCTCCCTCGAAGTCACTCGAGTGCCGCCCGACCACCGCGGCTTCCTCCGGGTGTCGCTAGCCTTCAGCTCCAGCTTTAACACTTTTCTGCACACTTGATTTAGCTCGTGAGATAACAATGTAGACTTAACTTTGTGTCTTTGACATAATCAAAACACAGGTTCGATTATCTAGTGCCCCTGCACCAACACAATCTATCTATTAACAACTAATCTTGTCATTCCAGGTATGGATGTGTGAGCATTTGTGTATCCTACCTCCACACGCCCCTCATACTTTGCCAAGAATGCTGAGATGGAGGTGGAGTTCCACAAATGTAAGGGTTGTTAAGAAGATGGTAGATGGTCTCGTACCTGACAAAATCATTATTGATCTAATTCCAAAGACAATGAGTCAGCATCCGTACACACCGCTTCCCACCTAGATTTTCGATCAACTCCTCAACCCAAACTCAGTCGACGCGAAGAGGAATGACCATCAGATGCCAGGAGAATGCAGAAATTGTATCTACTCTAAGCACCAAGCTAGTTGAAGCAAGGTGTGATTTTGAAAGCACCTCCCTACTTAAGGAAGCGACCATCGAACAACAAGAAAAGACAATACAGGAGCTTCTTCAAGAGTTAGAGGAGGTCAGGAACAGGAAGGAAAACGAGATAAGTGAAAGGGATGATATAATTGCTGAAAAAGAAGCATTAATCGCTGAAAAGGACAGTTTAATACTGGAGCTTCAACTCAATTTACAATCCCGGGATGTAGAGGGGTTACAATCACAGCCTATACAAGCTGTACGAACCCAACAACCTTCTTCTGCATACACTAGGTGGAAGGTTTGTGTGAGGAAGAAGGCTCTTGACGGTCTATCACCCCCTAGCCTTAGAAGCCTCCCTCCTGCATGGTTTTCAAACATCCCTAAAAGAAGGAGAGTTGAAACTCAAATTCTCCCCAGCAAGACTATTGAGTATCCCTCAGTAGACCCTAATATCTCTCCTGCAGAGCCAAACATCGGGCGAAGTCGTGCCGATAAAAAGGGAAAATCAATTGCAGGAGGGTGAACCCGAAATATCGAATCTCGGCACACAAGTCTCCACGGACAACAACCAACACTCACGAAAGTCAAGGAGAGATATTGGAGGCGAGCATAAGTTATCTGTCTATTCTATTTTTCGACAAAATATTTACAAAGAGCAGTTTTATTTTGTATACAGCAAGCTTATAAAGAATTCACCGGTAAGATGGATCCAAACGTCGGGGAGTGTTTATTGAAACTAAAAAAATAGAGTAAGACAGTCTTATATTCTTTGTATATACCTTTCATCTTATGTTTTGAGAGTTGCTAATAACCCTTTCTTTGTGTAGTGTGACAGTATCAGGACCAGTGTGGAAGACCGATGCTATTAACTTATACATGGACTCTTTCCTTACAATATTTGATTGGAATGTTTTGACACATGGGGATTGCATAAGCGCATATTTTTCACTCTTAGCTGATCAGTGCAAGGTGACTGATAAGGCGTACCATACCTCAATATTCGTAAATGGATTCCGGTAAGTTTTGGCCCTTTGCAAGGAATTGTAAACCTTACGGCTTGTGTTTTGTGATTTTTATACACAGGATATGTTTAATATTATGTACGCCCAAGCATTCGAGCAAACTTTTAAAACCCCAGGCAATCCAATCAGATACATATTTTGTCCAATAATCCGTGACGACCACTGCCACCTACTAGTGGCCGACTTGGAAAATTCAGAGTTCATCCACTACAACTCCTTGTTCGTCAGGAAGGCTTACACTACTCAATTTGAAGAAACAGTAAGCATTAGATTAGATTTCAGTTAAATAAACCGTTTGTGTATGGAGGATTCATAGCATTTATTTGGGTCCCAGGTTGAATTCTTTAAAAAGATCCACCCTTCCTATTATGATAACTGGCATCCTGGCCTGGCTGAAAAATTTGGTAATGCACACTTTTCCGCAAGGCCGAGTCCGGTCTCGCATAAAGCTCTTCGTAAGACATCTAATAATCTTTGTAAATACCATATTTTATAAGCTAGCAATGGACTAATAATTTTTAATTTTTCTGACTATGATTAGCATTTTTTATCATACGATACATTGAGAGCCTACTATTTGGGTACCCTAAAGATTTGAGACAGGATATGAGGAGCTTCAAATTCGTGGTGGGGAATAGAATAATACGCAGCTCACAATTTTGTTTGCAATTATGACTGTGCTGTATAGTGGGATATGTTGTAAGACTATACAGGGTTTTAGATTTGTAACTACACCAAGGTGCCTGCCTGTAAAAGTCATTAGTCAGCTGCAAAAGTGTTTGCAATCTGTGTAGTATCTGTACAATTATGGAATATATATACTTTGTTAAATATTTCAACCACTTCGACTTTATGATTTTGTGATGGGATTTGTACGTGGTGCTGGGAATTAAATTTCCAGGACCACGGTGTTCCTGGGATTAAGATTCTAGTTCGCAAATGGACGTGGTCCTGAGAATTATATTTCCAGGACCACTGTGTTCCTGGGATTTAAATTCCTAGCACCACAATTTTTCTCGCCATTGAATCAGCATGCGTAGTCTTTGGAATTCACTTACCAACACCACCGTGTTCCTGGGCCTAAGATTCTCAGCACCACCTTATTTCTCGGCCAGTTCGCAAATGGACGTGGTGTTGGGAATAAAATTTTTAGGACCACTGTGTTCCTGGGATATAATTCCCAGCACCACATTTTATCTCGGCCAGTTTGAAACTGTACGTGGTGCTGGGAATTCACTTGCCAGCACCACCGTGTTCCTAGGATTAAGATTCCCAGCACCACCTTATTTCTCGGCCAGGTCCCAAATGGACGTGGTCCTGGAAATTAAATTTCGAGAACCACTGTATTCCTGGGAATTAATTCCCAGCACCACATTTTATCTCGGTCAGTTCGAAACTGTACGTGGTGCTGGAAATTCACTTACCAGCACCATTGTGTTCCTGGGATTAAGATTCCCAGCACCACCTTATCTCTCGGCCAGGTCACAAATGGACGTGGTCCTGGGAATTAAATTTCAGACATCGTGTTCTGAGAATTAATTCCCAGACCATATTTTATCTCGGGCCATTGAAATCAGACGTGGTGCCGAATTCACTTGCCAGCACCACCGTGTTCCTGGGATTAAGATTCCCAACACCACCTTATTTCTTGGCCAGGTCCCAAATGGGATGGGCGTGGTCACGAATTAAATTTCGGGACCCTTTGTGTTCTGAGAATTAATTCCCGCACCATTTATCTCGGCGATTCGAGCATGCGTGGTCTTTGGGAATTCACTTTCCGGCACCACCGTGTTCACAGGATTAAGATTGCACCACCTTATTCTCGGCGGTCGCCAAATGGGCGTGGTCTGTGGAATTAAATTTCGAGACAGCTGTGTTCTGAGAATTAATTCTCGGCACCACATTTATCTCGGCGATTGGCTATGCGTGGTCTTTGAATTCACTTATCACCAGTCATTCTTGGGATTAAGATTCTGACCACCTTATTTCGGCGGTTCGCGAATGGGCGTGGTCAGAATTAAATTTCGGAATTTGTGTTCTGAGGATTAATTCCCGGCACCACCGTTTATGCCGTGCCAAGATTCAGCATGCGTGGTCTTTGAGGAGGATTCAGTTTGCGGCGCAGCTGTTCTGAGATTAAGATTCGGTCGACCACCTTATTTCTCGGCGAACTCGCGAATGGGCGTGGGTCACGAAATTAAATTTCGGGACGGCTGTGTTCTGAATTAATTCGGCCTCCGTGATTTATCTCGGCGATTGGTGCGTAGTCTTTGAGAATTTCCCAACACCACCGTGTTCTGGGATTAAGATTACCTTAAATGGGCGTGGTGGGACTTGACCCTCTGTATCATGTCCAAAATTTACGATTTTCAAGGCGGGATTAGGTTTACTCGGCCAATTTTTAAATCATTCCCGTGCGAAGTAGCGCGGCCAAAGCAGGAGGTAGGAGGATCAGAAGGAAGTTTCCTCAACGCAACAACATGTGAAGCCGTTAGGTCTTTCAGTCGATGTAAAGAATTTGGAATTTGGACTCTTGTAGGTCCATCAATGGGTTTAGGTCAAAACCCATTGATGGCCCTAGTCACCTCAACTTCGGTCCAAACCAACTCCAGTGGCTTTGACACTTGCCCCTCTGTGTATCGTGTCCAAAATTTCTGATTTTCAAGGAAGGATTAATTCCCAGCACCACATTCTTTCTCGGCGATTCGAAGCATGCGTGGTCTTTGAAATTCACTTTACAAGACGTGTTCACAGGATTAAGATTCCCAAAGACCACCTTATGTCTCGGCGATTCGCAAATGGGCGTGGTCTTTGGGAATTAAATTTCGAGCCCTGTGTTCTGGGATTTAATTCCCAGCACCACATTTTCAGAAATTAGGCCCCGTGCCAAGTGGCACGAGGCCGAAACTGGGAGGTAGGAGGATCAGAAGGAAGTTTGCTCGACGCAACAATATGTGAAGCTGTTAGGTCTTTCAGTCGATGTAAAGATTTCGGAATATGAACTCCTGTAGGTCTATCAATGGGTTTCGGTCAAAATCCATTGATGGACCTAGTCACCTCAACTTCGGTCCAAACCAACTCCAGTGGCTTTGGGACTTGTCCCTCTGTGTATCGTGTCCAAAATTTTTGATTTTCAACGCAGGATTAGGTTTACACAGCTAATTTTCAGAAATCAATCCCCGTGCCAAGTGGCACGTGGCCGAAACTGGGAGGTAGGAGGATCAGAAGGAAGTTTCCTTGACGCAAGAACATGTGAAGCCGTTAGGTCTTTCAGTCGATGTAAAGAATTCGGAATTTGAACTCCTGTAGGTCCATCAATGGGTTTTGGTCAAAACTCATTGATGGCCCTAGTCACCTCAACTTCGGTCCAAACCAACTCCAGTGGCTTTGACACTTGCCCCTCTGTGTATCGTGTCCAAAATTTCTGATTTTCAAGGAAGGATTAATTCCCAGCACCACATTCTTTCTCGGCCAGTTCGAAACTATACGTGGTGCTGGGAATTCACTTACGAGCAGCACTGTGTTCCTGGGATTAAGATTCCCAGCACCACCTTATGTCTCGGCCAGTTCGCAAATAGACGTGGTGCTGGGAATTAAATTTCCAGGACCACTGTGTTCCTGGGATTTAATTCCCAGTACCACATTTTCAGAAATCAGGCCCCGTGCCAAGTGGCACGAGGCCGAAACTGGGAGGTAGGAGGATCAGAAGGAAGTTTGCTCGACGCAACAACATGTGAAGCCGTTAGGTCTTTCAGTCGATGTAAAGATTTCAGAATATGGACTCCTGTAGGTCCATCAATGGGTTTCGGTCAAAACCCATTGATGGACCTAGTCACCTCAACTTCGGTCCAAACCAACTCCAATGGCTTTGGGACTTTCCCCTCTGTGTATCGTGTCCAAAATTTCTAATTTTCAACGCAGGATTAGGTTTACACAGCCAATTTTCAGAAATCAATCCCCGTGCCCAGTGGCACGAGGCCGAAACTGGGAGGTAGGAGGATCAGAAGGAAGTTTGCTCGACGCAACAACATGTGAAGCCGTTAGGTCTTTCAGTCGATGTAAAGATTTCGAAATATGGACTCCTGTAGGTCCATCAATGGGTTTCGGTCAAAATCCATTGATGGACCTTGTCACCTCAACTTCGGTCCAAACGCACTCCAGTGGCTTTGGGACTTGCCCCTCTGTGTATCGTGTCCAAAATTTCTGTTTTTCAAGGCAGGATTAGGTTTTACGCCAATTTTGAATCGGGCCCGTGCCAAGTGGCACGCGGCCGAAACTGGGAGGTAGGAGGATCAGAAGGAAGTTTGCTCGACGCAACAACATGTGAAGCCGTTAGGTCTTTCAGTCGATGTAAAGATTTTGGAATTTGGACTCCTGTAGGTCCATCAATGGGTTTCGGTCAAAACCCATTGATGGCCCTAGTCACCTCAACTTCGGTCCAAACCAACTCCAGTGGATTTGGGACTTGACCCTCTGTGTATCGTGTCCAAAATTTCTATTTTTCAAGGCAGGATTAGGTTTACACAACCAATTTTCAGAAATCAGGCCCCGTTCCAAGTGGCACGCGGCCGAAATTGGGAGGTAGGAGGATCAGAAGGAAGTTTTCTCGACGCAACAATATGTGAAGTCGTTAGGTCTTTCAGTCGATGTAAAGATTTCGGAATTTGGACTCCTGTAGGTCCATCAATGGGTTTCAGCCAAAACTCATTGATGGCCACCTGAGACTCTTGTGTTCTTGGGATTAAAATTGCGGCCACCACCTTATTTATTTTGTTTGAAAGTGTACGTGTGGAATTGAAATCCCGAGACCACGTGTGTTCTCGGCGATTCTAAATTATGCGTAGTCACAGGTGAAATCCCGGAGACCATGTGTTCCGGCCAGTTCTAAATTGTATGTGGTCCTGGGAATTGAAATCCCAGGATCACCTTATTTCTTAGCCATTTCGAAATTGTACGTGGTCCTGGGAAATAAATTTTCAGGACCACTGTGTTTCTGGGATTATAATTACTAGCACCACTGTATTCCTCAGCCAGTTCGAAATTATGCGTGGTCACAGAATTAAAATCCCGGACCATTGTGTTCTGGGATTTTAATTCCCGGCACCACCGCATTCCTCGGCGATTCGAAATTATACGTGGTCTTTGGGACTTTAATTCGGACCATCTGTTCCTGGGAGTTAAATTCCCAGCACCACCGTATTCCTCGGCCAGCTCAAAATTGTACGTGACCCTGGGAATTAAAATCCCAGGACCATTGAGTTCCTCGGATTTTAATTCCCGGCACCACCTTATTTCTGGGTTGTTTGAAAGTGTACGTGGTATTGGGAATTGAAATCCCAGTACCACTGTTTGTTCCCCGACTAGTTCTAAATTGTACGTGGTCCTGGGAATTGAAATTCCAGGTACCACTGTGTGTTCCCCGGCCAGTTCTAAATTGTACGTGGTCCTAGAAATTGAAATCCCATGACCACCTTATTCCTAAGCCATTTCAAAATTGTACGTGGTCCTGGGAAATAAATTCCCAGGACCACTGTGTTTCTGGGATTATAATTACCAGCACCACCGTATTCCTCGGCCAGTTCGAAATTGTATGTAGTCACAGGAATTAAAATCCCGAGACCATTGTGTATTCTGGATTTTAATTCGCCACCCGCATTCTCGAGATTCGAATTATGCGTGGTCTTTGGGACTTTATTTCCCGGCGCAATGTGTTCCTAGGAGTTAAATTCCCGGCACCGTATTCTGGGCGATTCGAAATTGTCGTAGTCACGAGAATTAAAATCCCAGACCATTGAGTTCTGGGATTTTAATTTCAGACTACCTTATTTCTCACCCGATTCGAATTATGCGTGATCTTTGGTTTAATTCCCACCACCCTTGTGTTCTGGGAGTTAAATTTCCGGCACCACCGTATTCTCGGTCGATTCGAAATTATGCATGACAAGTATTGACAATATATTATATAATATTTATTAAAGCTCAAACACAAACAATAAACATATTTACGATCCTTTGTTGATCTATGGAAAGCGATACCATTTACAAATTAGCAAAATTCATTAATTACAACAATGCATTGTCATCAGACTTTTCTAAAATTACATCGGGAGAACCCATCCCTTAAAATTGAGACAGACATCTATTACGAATTTGGTCGTATGCCTTGTTTGAAGAGTCCATCTTCCACCATAAAGGTAGACATCTCATGTATCGTGATCACAAAGAAGGTACAATCCATTGCTTGTAAACATGCAAAGAAAAATTTTATATTTCAATTCAAAAGTATAATTTTCACGCTCATGATTTTCTTTAGTACCTTACACTTTGTCGGGACAATCAACTGTAATGTAAAACCCACCGTCAATGTAAGGGGTAATAAGCTTGTAAACATGGATGAATTGCTGCAAGCTCCTTAGGTGAATATCCTTTAAATTGGGATACCTATAATTACACGATGACTAAGTTAACATAACTATTCATTAACAGATAACTAAGTTAAATTGATGGAATATCCATATTTAAAATATTTAACTACTCACCACTGCTTCAAAATCAGCTTTTGATCTTCCACCATATGAAATGGAGTTGTAATGATTGAAACTCATTGCTTTTGTGTCGATACACAACAGGTGAAAGTGAGTTTGATCAGTATTTAGAGGTATAAAAATATATCTAACCTCTCCATCATTCATGTCCGTGTTTATGATTTGTGTTGTGGCAGTCTTCCACGACAATCTTAATGCTGACTGAAATTGTGTGTAGAGGAAAAAATATTTAAACAGTTAGTATAACATCAAATGTCATGAAAATACAAGATAATTTAACTCCCTTACAATGAACAGGGATGAGCAATACGCAGACTTGTTATATGACCTACATGAAGAGGAGGCCCCCCTAAAAAGAATTGAGCAAAATGTATCGATAACCTCCCCATCTGTGAAAACAGATCCATTAACTCCAGAGTATAAAGAATTCAGAGTTAATGAAAAAGGACCTTCCTCCCAAACATAACTCACATTATCGGCCTACAAAAAAATTTAATCGTAAATAAATATTTGCACTTTATAATATTGTAATAAAATTTTTGAATGTAATGGTGGATGTAACTACCATACTTTATTTTTTCTAAACTTTTTAGCAAGTAGGTCACATCAGCATCTTGTTTCTGGTTCTTTGCCGTCTTACACTTTTTCTTGACATACTATAATACAAAAATAATATTAGTTATTTAAATAAAATAACACAAACTAATTTTGGGAAGTATTCTGACTAACCGCAATGACTTCCATTCTCATTTGGTTGAGTTTATCAATTATTGCTTCATCCCTGTCAAGATCTTTTTCATCTTCTTCCAAAATACAGATAGTATCCCTCGCTTGCAATTCATCCATACCAATTTTTTGTTTGCCTTTCTTGTCAAATACTTCTGCTTCTTTTACAGCTTTATCAGGTTGCCCTTCTAATAACTCAACATCAGAAATTTTTGTCTTTTTTCTTTTGCTTTGAGGTACCAATTTTGCCCAATTGGACTGACTATCAACGGGAGTATCCCTGTAATCATAGCGGGTTCTATCTCGCCGTCTTGTTCTGCTGGCAATTGGTTCCGGTTGAGGTTGAGGGTCAACTTCGGGCTTATTTGGTTCAGCCTCCATACCTTCTCTTCCTATAATTTCCATTAGTTCTTTTACCCTTTCAGTTAGTGCCATGTTTTCCATTCTTAACTCTTTGAGTTGTCTCTGATAAACTAAACACTCATGGCATTTACTAGCTGGGTATTTTTCTTGTATAGTTTGTGATGATGATGTCTCTATTGGATGAGGAGTATTTTCAATATAATAGTCAACCTTATCAAGCAATATATTTTCACTACGGTTACATACTAGATCAACAATGACCTATCAAAAAATCAACAATTATTTAGATAACGAAAATGAAAAAAAGTTAAGTTGTGGTCTTCTATTTACCTGTTCAGGGGAGACTTGCTCCAATAAATTCCTGACCTTGCTAATATGTGAAGGAGTTGCCCTCCACTTATTTATTCGTGGGCCTTCGGTATTGTACGGTCTCTGGATTGGGACATGTTCCAGAAACCAAGCCTGCTCATATCGAAAGTGTTACATACTTACGTAAATATAAAAGAAAAAATTATTTAGTAAGAAAGAATTTACAGCCAAAAGGCCGGCAAATCCTTTTAGGTAAGGAAGTCGCCTATTCTGCGCAACTGTATTAGTATATGAACATATATCTCCAATAGTAGGTAATTGTGGAGCCATAAATTGATGGATGGCTTCGACCCAATTGAAATTACCTATGTTGTCAAAATCATCTACAATATCTACAAGACCTATGGAGACCTTATATGTAGTAGTACAGAACAACACACAAGCAAATATATACAATACATACAACTTACAAAATACCAAAACATCTTCATCTACTTCTACTCTAGTAGAAAAGGTTTTAAGCAAAAACTCTAACCTCGATCTAGTTGATTCTTTTTTAGAGAATTGAGAATTGAAAAGAGCACCTGATACATTAGTTGAATTCATAGGAACATAAGCCCCTCTATCTGCAATACCGAGCAAAAGGGACACATCTCTTCTGGTGAAAGCAACTGGCACAGTTGAAAACTTAAAGCTTTGACTTGTCGAATCCTAACTTTGAAATATATTAACCAATATGCCACGGATTTGTGGAATGTCTTGTATATTCAAAAAAACAGCAAATTGAGTTTGTTTAATGATCTCTCTGTGCCTTTCATGTAAACAAACTGACGGACATTGCTTTCCTTTAGCACTTGGACCTCCAAAAAATTCAATAAAGTAGCCTAAAACGCTGGTCCATTGCAGTTTCTTTGCACACTCATTATTTCTCTATCAATTTGAAAATACAAAATTTATTCCTTCATTTTGTCATTGTAAAAAACAAATTTCAGATTCGGCAATTCTTTGCGTAATCTTTATTAAAAAAACTTTAGGGCTCTATTTATCTAATTCATATACAGATTGAAGAGATCGTCCATTTGTATTTTAATGTTTGAAACCATTCCAAAACCATAACGAAAAAATCATTTTAAACATATGACATACTTCATATTGGACTAAAGCAAGGAATGCGACACATACCTTGGCCGGTGAAGGAGAGGTTGAACCGGATGCTTGACTCATTCTGCAACACAGAATGGTAGAAAAAAAACCAATGAAATGTACGCCTTTCAACGGAAACCCTAAAACTGAGTAAGAAATGGGTAAAACTTTAGTTAAATGAGAGGACGACACCATATTACCTCGAAGCGTCTCGACGAAATTCCAAGAACTCGGAAGCTAACGGAACGAAGCTGGAGGAAAAATGGAGTCTAAGCTTTTCCAAGTTTTTGTGCGCTCGAAGATTTCCCGGAAGCTGAAGACACGAAGACGGTAATGTGGTGACTTGTTTGGACGGGACGTTTCGATGGCTCGGGATTTGGAAATGTGGCTCGGATGCATGCGGGATCTTTGCATTAAAAATGTTGTTTGGTGGGAGGGGTATTTTGAGAATTATGCGCGCGATTTGGTAATTCTGAAAATATAGTGCGCATTTTGAGCATTTCAAAACTTTATCAGCTGTGTTTGGTAAATTGCCGAAGAATAAACCATTAGTCGTTTCAATCTATCTTATTTGTTCTTTTATGAATATAAAATATAATTTTTTTTTTAATATTGGGCTCTTCCTTTCAAAGTTGTGTAATCTACTCCCTCCCAGTAAATACGCCATAAACGAGTTAGATTTCATCCGAAAAGTCAACTGAGCGACAAGACTGGGTCAAACATGCGCGCCGACTCAACTGCGAGTTGCGCTGCGGTCAACATCGATGCCGCCCGTACAAACTCAGCTCAGCCGTCGCGGCCATTCCACCACCCACTCCACCTCTTTCCTTTGCCAACTGTCGATCTATGCCTCGAGATTCGTGCGACGGCGATGTACGCATGGATTCGGTGGCTGGGCCACTGATCTCGCGAAAAAGCTTTAATTAATGTTGTTCGTGAGATTGAGGTCGTCGTAATTGCACTGTCTGGGGATGTACATTTTGTCCGTTCGCGCCTTTATTTTCATTTTTTTTTACCAGATCTAACGAGACACGATCCTTCTTATTTATTTTTCTCGATCTTTTTTTTTTTTAAAAAAAATAATTCTAGATTATTTATGATACTTTATGATGTGGAAATTTGTAAAACTTAAAAATGTAATTTGAAAAGTTTCTCAGTTGGCTTTTATTAAAGGTATTGGTATTAATTATAAGTCGCTCTGATCAACCCAAGTGTCACCTTTTGCAGTAAGAATTAAGTGGCAGTGGTTTTAAGATCATCACTGCTAATCCACTTAATTAATTTTGGACAATTTAATTTACCTATTCAATTTTAAAAACTACTTACAATACACCTCTAACTTTTATATTTATCAAATTAAATACCCTTTTCTTCTATTGATAAAAAAATAAAAAAATTATACATATATATATATCATGCAATAAATGAGGTCGTAATACCGTGTGTATCATGGTTTCTTAAAGCATGGATTTGATTACCATTAATATTTATATGGATTAAGAATGAATGGATTAATATTCTGTCGAGAAGGTAGTACTGCTGTCCAAATCCTTGAAAGTGATGTATAATCTCGATCCTTCACTTTCTAAATTGATCTCTTATTGTATTATAATTAAAACTTAATTAATTAATCCAAAAATGACCAATGCTAGAAATTGACAACTAATAATATGACGGGGGAATTTTCATTTTTTTAAAAAAGAAAGTTTCTATTTTTTTTTATTAAAAGAAAGACGATTCTTAAAAAGAAATTTCAATTTTTTATTAAAAGTAATGGTAAATTAGATTGACTATGTTGAAAATTACATGGGAATAATTTGAGAGTTTAAAAAATGAATACAAATTTAGTTAGTACTCTTCCTCAATATGTTTAGATTGACACGGAATCTATGAGAATAATCTAAGGGAATGGATCATGCATCATTAAAGATTAATTATAAGAAGATGATATCAATATTGGATTAAAAAATATAATTGGATAAATAATGGCTCACCATGAGGTCCAATTAGCACATCTAGAAGCGAAACTCGATTTGTACATGTGACATGAACAATATTGTCTTTGTTTTTTCTTCTAAAATTGTGATTTAACTCCCTATTGTCAATATATCCATGGGACATTCAACTCCGATCTTTCATTTGGTCATGAGGTGCACGCATTCTTCGGAGGAGCAAGAGCAACAAGATCAAACCCCTTTAACATTGTAGATTTGAACCCTAGTTCTTTCACCCTTGTGAAAAACAATGAGTCCAAGAAGCATCTCTTTCGAAACACTATATATGCTTTGGTTTCAACTAAAAGGTATAAGCTTTCAATCTATAGATAAACTAAATGAAAGGGAAGAAGAAAGTAAAATCTCATGGCATGAAGTTGTTTATTTTTGGGGGGCCTTACAAAGAGCATGTTAATATTCCTAATCATTGATCGTGTAAGCATGTATAGGAAGCCTCCCGGGTCACAGTGTGATGGTAGAACGGTAGGGTGATTTTCTATGCTGTAAGAGTTCGATCACTCTAATTATAATAAGGAATTGCTCCTTTGAATTTTTCGAGTTTGAGTCCTCGGAGGTGCCCAAACTATTTGCACCGTTGGATCATCAATTGGTCCCATGCATCCACATTATCTGGATTTGTCCTAGTGGCCGATGAAAAAACTTTCGTAGGTCAAGGTCATTCACTGTAAAAATAATCAAGTCAAAGATCTAGATACATACGTTATCAAAATGTAAGCATGTATAGTAGATGTCACAAAAATTTCCTTAATTTAAAATGGATGCATTGTATCTTACAAAGAAAAAGGGTTGCAACTTAAGTGGAGGTTTTAGTGACAAAGTCACTTAGACTTGGCGACAGTGGTGCATGGAGATGGAGCGATATAGAGGTGAAGACAAATCGATGTCGTGGTGTGTGGAGACAAAGCAATGAGTCAAACAGAGACAAACTTTATGTCGTTCTTGCTTCTTTGATAAGCTAACTAAACCAATTGTCAAGCTAAATTTAAAATTAACTAAGTCATTGAAATGATTGTTCAAGCAATTGATTTGATTTTCTTTTTATGAGTTTGAGTTTAGTACATTTTGATGTTATGAACTCTTAATTCAAGTTTATTTGATTATTTAAAATTTTTAAACTTATTCAGTTGGTCATTGAGTTTGACATTACCAAATTGTTTGTTCATTTTAAGATTTTTTTTATCAATTTACAAGTTCGATAAGAGCTTTATTTAAGAATATACTTCATAAACTATGTGTGAGGACATTGTTCACCGAGAGTACATAATCTTTGTTCATAAACATTAAAAGTTAAATAGACAAGTGTTTAAAATTATTCATTTAGTTTAATAAGTTATTAAGCTTGTTTACTCAATTGATCTTTTATATATATATTGAATACACAAAAACAAATTCTTACCAAATTAAACACCAAATTTATTCATGAATATTTACTAACCCTAGAAGTGAAGAGGAGTTTTGATGCAACAATAAATTAAGTTGATATTTTATGATTTAGAGATTACGGATTTGAGTCATGAAAATAATTTCTTACAAAGCAGTTAGGATAAGACTATGTACAAATTCTTTTTTAAAACTCTTTACAATGGAAACTTTGTATTTCATATTATCTTTTTTTACTAATTAGAGAAGTGGACTAATATTCAAACACAACAACTACACAAAAAGCAATGTTACTTCATCCCAATCAACTCCAATTAATTTACCATCATTGCACTACACAAATATAAAGATTTTACGACGAAATTTACAACGAAACTATTTTCATTGCAAAAAGTTACCACAAAAATTGATGACGAAAATAAAATTTCACCACTAAATTTACGACGAAAACATATTTTTGTTACAATTTATATATATATATATATTTGCACATAGTACATGCACCCACATCCAACTAAACCCTTCCATATGACCATATATACTACTTTTCCCGGGTAAAGCCTGTGCATTTATGACATGCGCATGTGAAATATAGATTCATGCATGATCACAAATATTACTTCTTAATTAGCATTTAGTTTTTTTTTCTCCATCAATTTGATCAAGATATATATGAACTTGGATCTATATATATATATGTATATTTCTTTTTAACTCGTAATCGCACATATATACATATATAGGTCACAAGTTCGATCTTGCAGCAGTGCTGGCCTGTTAGTTACTTCTGAAGAGGTGAAGCCGTTCTACTTTTAATAATTCGTCCACATAAAATCATAGTCGGGCACTATTAATTTCCGGCTTGCATCTGTTTAGGGTCACCGCAACGAGTAAACCACACATGCAGCTGCTGCCTTCAGCCATGATCAGTGCTAGCAGCAGTACCGGAGCAGCGGCGGCGGCAGACTTCGCCGCCGTCGACGACGACAGGCACGACCAAGACCTCCTGATGCCCGGCTTCCGCTTCCACCCCACCGAGGAGGAGCTCATCGACTTCTACCTCCGCCGCAAGGTCCAGGGCCGCCGCTTCAACGTCGACCTCATCCCCTTCCTCGACCTCTACCGCTACGACCCCTGGGACCTCCCAGGTCACTCCGTCTACCTCACTGCTTATCGTATTTTTGTGAATCTTTGAAGAACAATTATTCGCCTTCAAATTTCTTTATATATCTATATATATACACACACAATTAGATCATGATCGATCATAGTTTGTTTGCTTATGTTATGTAGTTTTTGCGACGATGGGGGAGAAGGAGTGGTACTTCTACGTTCCGAGGGATCGAAAGTACCGTAACGGCGACCGGCCTAATCGGGTCACTCTGTCGGGCTACTGGAAGGCGACGGGGGCGGACCGGGTGGTTCGGGCGGAGAATGGAGCCCGGCAGATCGGGCTGAAGAAGACGCTGGTGTTCTACTCCGGTAAGGCACCCAAGGGAATTAGATCAAGCTGGATCATGAACGAGTACAGGTTGCCACACAGTGAGACGGTGCAATATCAGAAGGTAAATCAAGTGACTGTCCAATTTTATTTTGTCCATGCATCTCGATGAATATATAATCTCACGAGATCTCGTTAGGGCAGAGAATTAGGGTTCAGTTTGAATTCAGCTCTTCCTAATTAAATTCACAGACTGAGATCTCTCTGTGCCGGGTCTACAAGCGAGCCGGAGTAGAAGACAACTGCCAGACCGTCGCAACCCTAATCGCCTCGCGACCGCCCAATGGATCCGCCGGAATATTCTTAGACAGAAAGCACACATCCTCTACAAAAGCCGCAACCCTAAATAGCACCGACAACTTATCCTCTCCCATATCAGCCACATCCCTGAAAGAAAACAGCAGCACTTCGTTGAACCCTAATAACTCATCCAACTCCATGGAAATCAATAACTACCAAGGTCTTCTTCTCGCGAACCACTTGCCCAATCAACAACTAGGTCAAGGCTTGATGGTGCCTCCTCATGAGCCACAGCAGTTGACTCCTCTGAACCAGCTCACCATGTCACTGCCAATGATCTCAGAGAAGCTGTGGGAATGGTGGTGCAATTAATTCTCCTTCCGAGGTCGGTAATTAATTAGTCTAAATGAGGGTTTATATTGGTTTAATTGTCATGTTCCAGGAATTGTTGTGTGTGCATAATTATGCTTGTTTGCAAGATCATGTAAGATTATTAAGGATATATATAGTAGGGAATGCTGAACTTAACTATTAATTAATGGAGATTTGTTCTCGTAATCAAACTGAAGTTTTTGTACTAGTTTATGTTAAGGTGCATGGTTTTACTTCTACGTGCGAGTTAATAATGCTGCATGAAGATCGACTTGCAGAGAGGGAACTTATTCTAGGGTTTCAGCCCATGCATGTAGCAGTGATGATGAGTGCAGCATTATCTTCTTTTTTCGATTTGTTCTTCTTGTGATGGAATCGTAACATCTCTAATGGAATTGGTAAGAATTATTGTTATAAGTTTCTATAACAGTTTGTGTTAATTGTGAGAAATGACTTGAGTACAATTTTATAATATATGTGATTAATTCGATATATGCATTTGATGGCCTATATATGTTTTTCATTGGGATAAATAGAATAAAAAGTAAGAAATTTAATTTTCTTAGGGAAGGAAAACGTTCAGAGACATTTTTATTTTATTTTAATTTTCCATTTGAATTGGATAAAAAAACTCAATTCAATAATGTAGTTCAAAAGTAAAATTTCCTTTTTATTTTTTTGTTCATGTTTTCTTTTGCTTCGATACGTAGAGTTTTAAATTTTCTCGCTCTTTCTTTCCTTTTATTAAAAGGAAAATCAGACAGAAAATATTTCATAATTTTTAGATCATCTCACATTCTCCATTTAGATGTGAAAAGATGCAGGAAAATTAACAGATTGAATGTTTTCTTATTTTGGGAACAATCGAGTTGAAATTATAAATGCAAAAAAAAAAAAAAAATCCATTTCAACGACTTATTCCCTCACAGTTCTTGTAAAATTTCAGAAATATATAAGAAATTTTGATCCTCTTGTTCCCTCCCCTAAAATCTCTAGCTCAATTTCCTCTCTCTTTTTCCTTCCCTCGCCATCCTATCAAATATTCTTTATCTAATTTTTATTTTATATGCTTCATCTTTAGATCCATTGAAAATTTTCATAATTTCACAAATAAACATATAAATAAAATAAATAAATTTAGATATTAAAAATAAGTTAGAAAGAAATAGTATATTTTCAGAAAACTAAAGGAAAGAAATAAATAATTAACAATGTTTACAGGTAAGATCAATATACTTATTGCAAGTGACTTGCAAATGGGCTGGATTAATTCGAGAAGAAGATTCATCGAAATTCATGATTTTTCTTTCTTCTCTTTTTTATTTTATTTTACTATTTTATCTACACTCACTGCTCGAAGACAAGGCATGCAAACTAAGTCTATCTGCCTTTGTCCTAAGGCTTATAGACTGATTCTTGCAGGCACTTTTGTTTCATGCTCGAATGTTCAGGAGAATTGAGTTCGATAGACTGATACATGCAATGCGCTTTTTTGTGAAGATTTCTTTACAGTTCCTTTTGTTTGCGTTCTCAAAACAATGATTTTATTAAGGTAGCAGCTAGCCCACAATGATGAATGTGAGGTTACTGTCTGTTGCCTTTTGGTTTGGGGCACGCTTTGCATTTGACAGACAGTCAAGGTATTGACTCATAAGGAGCCTCCTCCTGTAACACACAACATTTATGATTTGGCCTGCATCAACTACTTGAGCTCTCAGATTTTGTTCATCGATCAGTTCAATATTGTTTGGTCTTATCAGTATTCTTTTATCATGTACTATTCAATACTTGAATAACCTTACTTTATTAAATTTCTATGTTTTTTTCTTTATATAGTTTCTTACTGATAGCCATACACCAAAACATTATATTTGAGATAAAAATAACACCAAACATCTCCAACCTAAACACTGATTTTTTACATCAAAAATAGTGCATGAATAGTACCGCACCATATTCCTAGCACCATTTTTGGTGTTGGAATTTATTTTATTTTATTATATAATTAATAAAATTAAATATAATATATATTATTAAATATTATATTATTAAATATCATAAATAAAAATTAATTTGTAATTATTTTTTCCCTCATTATTTATAGTAATATTAATTATTTATTATAAATTTAAATTAAATGTATTTAATAGTATATTTAAATTTTATTATGCATATTTGCAAAGATTTAATTTACTAAAAAATTTATTTTTAAATTATTTAATATATTTTAATTATAATTACATTTATAAATTATACCACTAATTTCATAAAAAATATTAAAATATTAAAAATTTTGACATGCATAACTATAAATTACATCACCTATTATATTGACATACAAAATAAAAATAATAATGACACTAAATCAAAATATTATTAATAAAAATTTAAAAACATGAGTAATACTAAACTTGATAAATAACTACAAATACAAATATTACTTATAATAAAATGTAGGATCGTTGGCGTCGCTAGAAAGGGAGGGGGGAATGAATAGCTACGCTCGTCTTTTCGATTTCATAAGTATCAATCCTAATTTCTGCAGGAACAAAATCCTGAGTTTTAAGCTCCTCTAATTCTGATTTTAACATCTTAACTTTATTTTTTGATCTACTCAAGGCATTAGTTAAGCATGCTACTGTTTCATACAATTTATCTAGTTCAAGAGATGTTACCTCATCATCATCATATGATGATGTGTCCTTCCGTGAAGATTCATCTGAATCTATGTGATCAAACGCCATTAGTGCCGTATGCTTGGCTCCTTTTGCCCTGTCTTCATCTTCTGAGGAACTGGAAGAAGAGTCATCCCATGTTGCCCTCAACGCCTTCTTCTTCCTGGACTTGTCCTCTTTCTTGTTGAGATCAGGACATTCACTCTTGATGTGCCCTTTCCTGTTACACTCAAAACAAAACACATCAGATTTACCTCTAAATTTATGTGATGACTTACCTTTCCTCTTGTCTGCCAAGATTTTCTTTACATCCTTCTTATTGTACTTTCTGCTTCTCCTCATCATCCTCCTCACGAAATTGGCTACCTCGCTGGATGAGGACTCGTCGTCACTGTCACTATTTGTCTCAAATGAGGATGAAGATGACTCCTTCTTCTTCTCCTTTTTCTTGTTCTCCTTGTATTGCTCACCTGCAACAAAAGCAATACCTTTCTCTTTTGGACCCTTGTTAGCTTGCTCATGTAATTCCATTTCACAAAATAATTCATCCAACTTTATAGTAGACAGATCCCTTGATACTTTGTAGGCATCTACCATAGATGACCACAAAGCATTTCGGGGAAAAGACTTTAGGACGTACCTGATAATGTCTCTGTTCTCCAAATTTTCTCCGACTGAATGCAACCCATTCAATACTTCCTTGAACCTTCCATGCAACTCACCAACAGTCTTGCCATCTTTCATAGCAAGATTTTGTAGCTGGTTTATGTAGAGATCTCGCTTTGCGATCCTCGAGTCTCTTGTCCCTTCGTTCAGTTCTATCAGTTTATTCCAGAGATCTTGCGCGCTGCTGAACGGACCCACTTTGTTGAGTTGATCCTTCGCTAGACCACATTGCAGAGTCACGGTGGCCTTAGCATTTGCTTGTGCCTTGCATTTTTGTTCTACAGTCCACCTTCCAGACTCAAGTACTTTGCCTTCTGCGTCCATCGGTGTCGTGAAGCCTTCGGTTACTGAAAACCACATATCTATCTCAGTCATGAGATAGTACTCCATCCGGCTTCGCCTCGTTCCATCAAAGAATGGAGGCCTGTTTGTGCTGTAACCTTCTTGCATCGCCATTTGAACTTGCTCTTGCGGTTGTGAATCCGAAGAAGAGCACCTTGCTCTGATACCAATTGTAGGATCGTTGGCGTCGCTAGAAAGGGGGGGGGGGGAATGAATAGCTACACTCGTCTTTTCGATTCGTTGTACCCTTCTACATAAAACACACATAAACTTAACATTAATTCAATAATATTATAATACTAATATTTGGGAAAATCATTCTCCATTCCGCTAAAATAATTACTAAATTGGTCGAAAACATTCACAGAATTCTAAGATTCTTGATCTTCACCTTAATATTGATTGAGTTGTGACGATTGAGATCCTTCTCCTTGATATGCAACTGGATGAGATTCCTGACTTGCATTCTCTTTTGCATAATTTTAATTTGTTCATTGCAAATATATTCACGCATTATCGGGTCATAGATCGAGTTCAAAATTTTAAATAAAAATTTTATTTCTTCCTTGTAAATCATAGCATATGTCATTTTTATAGCAACAGCAGTACTTGCATTCATTGTCTCAACAAGTTGAGAATTAATTTTAATTACTTTTGCAATTTGTTCATATTTTTTTCTTCATTTTTGCTTTCTTCACCCTAGGAGGTTGTTTATTAGAAGTACCATCGCTATCTGAATCAGTGATATTTATACCAAAAGCAGACACACAAAGAGATGAAGGTATATGAAATTCTTCCTCGGAGAATTATTATTTAGATGAATCAGCATTAACATTTTATTATCGTAATTTCATGCATGCAATATTCATGTTGTCAGTGTCAAATTTTTCAATGTCTTTGAGAATATTCCAGACGGTCAAATTTGAAACCCTTTGTGTATTTCGGATCTTCTGCTAATTAACAATATTCTGGCACGAGCTAACTACAAGAAAACAATTGAAGATCAGTTATGAAGATAATGATATTAATGAACTCAAACTTTGATTATAAAATTTAGATAGTCTAAAATAAATATGAGCATAATAACTTATAATATCTTATTCATATGCACCACTAGAATTCATATGTTCGATTTATCATATGCAACCTTTTATTTTTGATACTACACTAAGCATAAGAAGCATTCTTTTTTGCAAAGATCTTGGTGGTCGGCTACAATGCACAAAATTCTGGTGGTCGGCTACAATGCGCAAAATTCGGATCTGCATGATACTCTTTCTCAATTCTTGTCCAAAATTGATCCTTCGATTGGTTGATTCCTATTATTGGATTTTGCAAAATATGAAGATAAACATGACATAAGTGTTTATCTTTTTCAAATGAGTATGAAGTTTGTCGGGGGGTTGAACTCATTTTAGTATAAGAGAATGCTCTCAAAAAAAGGAGAGAAATAAAATGTGTTATACCAATATCTGGTAAGCCATTATATAGGGGACAAAATGTGAATATAAAATTATACAAAATTTGATCCGACGTAGATATAAGAATGATAATCGTTGAACGATTTAGATTTGTGCAATGTAATGTCACATCAACTAGCTACATAACATTGTCCATATGTTATAATTGTTAAGTCACGTCACCTGCCAACTTATTTTGATGTCGTCATTGTTGTTTCACATCATGTGTGTGATTTTGTCCAAATGTGTTCATTATTATGTCATGTCATCTATACATAAAAAAATATGTGTTCAGTGTCAGATCACGTCACCTATCCAATTTGTTCCGATGTTCTCATTGTTGTGTTATGTCATCTGTGCAATTTTCTTCAAATGTGTTCATTGTTAGGTCATGTCATCTGTACAAAAAAAATATTTCAGTGTCAAGTCACGTTACCCGCCTAATTTATTCTAATGTTGTCATTGTTGTGCACGTCATTTATACAATTTTGTCCAAATGTGTTCATTATTATATTACGTCATCAACACACAAAAAATGTGTTCAGTATCAGGTTATGTCACCTGCCCAACTTGTCTCGATGTCGTCATTGTTATTTCACATCATCTATGTGATTTTGTCCAAATATGTTCATTGTTATGTCATGTCATTTGCACACAAAAAAAATATGTTTAGTGTTAGGTCATGTCACCTGCCAACTTGCCCCGATATTGTTGTGTCACATCATCTATATAATTTTATCCAAATATGTTCATTGTTAGGTCATATCATCTACACATATAAAAATATGTGTTCAGTGTCAGGCCACGTCACCTGTCCAACTTGTCCCGATGTTGTCATTGTTGTGTCACGTCATCTATACAATTTTGTCCAAATGTATTTGTAAAATACCACGAATAAATTTGCGATAAATTTGTGACAGATTAATATTTCTATTATTCGTGAATTAGGGAGCTTATCCTAGGGATAAATTTAAACCATGATTAGAGATTAATTAAAAACCTAGTTAGGGATTTAATTAAACCTAACTTAGGCTTAATGGTAAGGGTTTATTCGGGTTAAGCTTTATAGGATCTCAAACTCGATCCGTTTTCCATTAAGATCGAAGTCGTTTCTCTCCGTCGATTCCTTCCCAAATCTGTGACTTTTCTTCTTCTTCTCCTCCTCCGCTCGATGGCGCTCTTTCTTCTCCACCATGCGATTTCCCCTCTCCACCGTTGCTACTGAGCGAGTGATTCACTACCGCCAGTTGTCGTCGCCATGTCGCTGCCACTGCAGGTTGGATCCATTGCTGCCGCCGTCTTCTCTTTCTCTCCCGAGGCGCAGGGCCTTTCTTTCCGTCAACCACCGCCGTGAGCTCCTCTTCGATCGTCGGTGCCCCAAGCTAGCCCGCCACACCAGTCGTTGTCGCCACGCCGCTGCCGCTGTGAGTCCAGCTTGGGTGATGGAGTCATCGATTTCTTCTGCTTTTCTCCCGATCGAGCAGATCACCCCCATGTCACCGATTTTGATCCTCGCCGACTTCTTCCTTGTTCCGGTGCACGATCTTCATCCCTCAAGATTCTTCTTCGATTCTGATTTGGAGATCCACCTTAAAGCTTACTCGTTCAGATCTCGAGCACTGTCTCAGTTGGATCTCAAGAATTGCCAGGTTCATCGGTTCTTGCAGCGACAATTGTTCTTTCGTCGTGGTTGGGAAGAACACAAGCAACTAGCAGATCACTGCTCCGCGTGCAACACTGTCGATCGTTGCTGGTAGCCACAACCACTTGATCTTTGGTTAGATCTTCACTGCAGGGAGCCGCGTTGGTCGTGAACAACGACACCAGCTATAAACAGTCTCTATCGCAAGGACTCGAAATTGCCATTGTGATAAGGAAGCACGACACAGTTGTAGCTCACAATGATTTGAATGCTCCGATTGGCAGATCCAGGGGAGGAAGGGTGTGTTGAATTACTTGTGAATTCTATGTGAGGTAAATTTAGATTGGAACATGATATAGTAGTTTATGATTTATTTGCAGTTAATCTAGTATTGATTTAAGAATAAATGGTTAAATGGAACTTAGTGAGGAAAATGTAATCTAGATATTAAGGATGTGACCTAGATCTATTGCTAGTTTACTATTGATTCCATTTGTGAATGTATATATATAGTGTTTGGGTATCTTAGAGATGATCGTGAATTATATGAATCCATAAAAGGGAATGATTAGTAGGGGTTAACTAATCATAGTTTGGATTGATTTAGGATTATGCTAGAGATCTATTGATATGCATACTGCACATTGCAGGATTTTGGTTCGAGACACTCACGGACGTGAAGACGATTGGTGTCTACATAATAGGTGGGTAATTTCCTACCCTGGTTAGGTAGATGTCATTGCATGCAGATTTAGATATATGATCATATTATATATTCATATTATCTTGACTCTGCTCTTATTTATTCTGGTGCTTGATACTTTATCGTTGGCTTTATATGCTCTATTGCTGTTATCACATTTTCCCTCATCATGATTAGGAGTTACAGATGCGATGTAAGTAAACCTATAAATGCTTAGTATGTGTAAATAGTGGAGTATGGATGATGACCTAATTTGTAAATTGGGTAAAAAGGGCATCCGTGGGTAAGTAAGGTCCTGAACGTAGGATTGATTCCAATACCCTTATGTTGCATGTTTACTATCGATCAGGTGTTGTGTAGTGGTCAGGTGAATTGTGATTAGTGTGTCGCTATGGACCGGTGGTCCTAGCTTGTTATGATCAGTTAAGTACGACTCTCTACAGGATAGAGAGTGCGTCGATCAGTTGAGTACGACTCTCTATAGGATATAGAGTGTTATGATCAGTTAAGTACGACTCACTATAGGATAGAGAGTGCGTCGATCAGTTGAGTATGACTCTCTACAGGATAGAGAGTGTTATGATCAGTTGAGTACGACTCTCTGCAGGATAGAGAGTGCGTTGATCAGATTGGTATGACTCTCTGTAGAATAGAGAGTCTATGGTGGATGTCTGTATGCGTGACTGTGTATTCATATCATTTGCATGCATACTGACAACATAGTCTCCCTTGTGATTGAGAGAGTCGTCAGTCATCCTCCCTCCCAGGTTACTCATGGAGGAGTAACTGGTGTGAGGGCAGAGCATTTGTTGGGCTGCACTCTACCACTATAGACGGTGGTAGTTGGAGTTGTGTGCAGTTGTTCTGGGTGCGTGATACTCGACCGCTCATAGGTAGTGTTAGTCAGAGTGGCCCGCAGTAGAGACCCCCGTTGTGTAGCGAGCTCTTCACGCTCATATGCTACTCGTTTATACTGCTCACTCAGCCACTCTAGAGCAGTGGTTGGTGTTGAGTTGAGGCAGTTGTCATGTCGGCCATTGGGGTCGTGGTAGCGAGTAGGGGTGCGCAGGCATGACCATGCATGCTGCATTGCCGTATCTTATGGCGTTTTATATATTGCCATATATATACATATATGCATGTATATATATATATATATATATATATATATATATATATATATATATATATATATATATATATATATATATATATATATATATATGGATGATTGTGATTAGTATATATATAGATGTAGTCTATATATATATGCTTATTGTGATGTTGCATTTGATTGTACTATGCTTGCTGCATTTGGTTGTACATCATCTTCATACATGCTACTCGCATCTTGTTGGGATGTATACTGAAAAGTCTATCTTTTGTATGAACATCTTTATTTTTGAAATAAGAATCACATGATCATTGTTTGCATATTTATGGTTATGCATATTGTCTAATACATTACATTGTAGATAACATGGTGTGTAGTGTCACATGGGAGATCATGTTATTAGTTCTTTGTAGAGTATAAGTAAAGGCTCACAACCGAGATGGTTTTGGACAAACCATTGGTATGGTTGTAGTGTGATTTGATATTGGTTTGTCTTGACCATAGAATTACACTAGTACACTGTGTGTATTGAGCAGGACCGACTTAGAGGTAATTTGATTTATTGCTGATTACATAATTGAATCAGACCTCAGATATTATGGTGTACATGATCTTAATCCCGATATAATAACAGACACTTGTACTCAGTATTGATTTCTTTGATTTACCAATGGGCGAGATTTATAGAGTAAATCGATAGGCTCGGTAAGTTGGGAAATGATATTATTTACATGGTGTGCCGTTGATTATAGGAGGATTATAGGAGGAAACCGTGTCCTATATATTAGGATGATGATGTCCCCTTAAGGAGGTCATAAGGTTCATCATGTAAACCCTGCAGGTGGACTTGGTCCGACATGATGATAAGGTTGAGTGGTACTACTCATGGAGTTAGATGTTGATTAATTAATTGTCAGTAAATTAATTAATTGACGGACATTCGAGATCTTAAACACGGGGAGATATTTGTACAATTAATATATGGAGCCTATATTTATTTATGGGGGTTGGTGAGGTAGATCAATGATAATCCTCTAGCGGAATGGATTATCATTAATGGATCGGACTTTATGTGGGCTTGATCAATTGGGTGGCCACGATCCAACTGCTCCTCATGGTCCCTATTGTAGCATATTAAAACCCTCATGAAGCCTAGATCCGATGGTGGAAAATGGATCTCTAGATACGACGGTGGAGATTAAATCTTGAGATCCGACAGTTGAGATTAAATCCCTAGATCCGACGGTTGAGATTAAATCCTTAGATCCGATGGTGGAGATTGAAAGGAGGCTTAAGACTAACTCTATAAATAAGGCTTAAGGGGTGGACGGCAAGAACACCTCAAGGAGATTAGGTTTTGCTTCAAGGATTGGGCGGCTAGGGTTTGGAGAAGTCTTGGGCGGCAAGTTTTCCTATCTTCCTAGGGTTTTGGCCGGCGCCCCTCTTCTCCTTTCTCTTCTTGGCCGACGCCCCAATCTTCTTTCTCTCCTCCTTGGCCGGTGGAAACAAGGGTTAGGGTTCTTCCCTTGGAGCTCTTGGCCGGCGCCCACTCCATCTTCTCTCCTTGGCCGACGGCAAGGATCAAGCTTGGAGCTTGGTGGTCGGTTCTAGATAGGAGAACGAGTTTTGTTTTATTCTTCCTTTTGTTCGGAGCGAGCAAGGAAAGGAAGATCGTGATCTAGGAAGCTTCAACTCTTGGAAGATCGTTGCCCACACAACGTCCAAGAGGAGGATAGGACATACGATAGAAGACCTTGAGGTAAACAAGAGGTATAATTCTTGTTTTGCTTTCCTTTTGATTCTTTGTATATTGTATGTATTGTATGTGGATAATTTACTTGGACCCCGAAGACAAATACAAAAACCGGCGATCCGTACATCGTCTATTCTGCGTCTAATCGAAGAAAAGAGGTAGGTTACTTGAAAAATAAGTTTGTTCAAGTGACCACTCTAATCGAATAACACGACGATGGAACAGTTGCTTGGGTAATCCCTCTTCGTTAAGGATTAATTTTTTTTAATCCGGGGACGTAGATGGGATCACCATGCACAAGCGACTAAGTTAAAGTGGGAAGCGAAGTTTCCACCTTCAAGTGGTATCAGAGCTTCGGTTCCGCAAAACCTTCAAGTGGTATCAGAGCCACAGTTTTCGGTTTTATGTATTTTGGATTCGGTTAATTTTATACACTTATCATATATTGTATGTGCCAGATGATAGTAGGAAGTGAGTAGGCTAACTTTTTGGTTGCAGACATGAGATCCAACTATTATGGCTATATGTGTGTGTATGTGATTGCATGTGTGTAATATTATTTGAATCCTCGGGGTTGATGAGGCTAGTATTTAATTTTTGTAATTAAGTATGACATTGTTTAGCCACTCTTTTTATTTTAGTTTACTTTCGATCTAGATATCATGTACACTCCTTCGTGGAGTATAGGATCGATGGATGTAAATTAGAATAATTATTCTCGGCTCGGATCTCCGGATGACTTGTATATGGCGTAGGGAGGAGCGGACGAGATGGCGATACGACGGAAGACATATTGGAGAACAAAAGCCATAATAGTTGGAAAATATTTTTTTTTCATATTTATTTCTTCTTGTTTGATATGCATGTCATGTGCTAGGAAAATTTCTAAATTTTAAATTACTAAGTGGGAGAGGGATATTTTTTTAAAATTCCCACGACCTCTATTACGATTTGACATGTGATGCAAACAAACTTGCGCATCGGCTCTGAGTGCCTTCCTCCACATCAGATGAATTTGTTTTGCGGATCACAGGGTCGAATATGGTTATAGAAAATTATTTAGGAGCGTGTGTACTTTCCCATTGGAAGGCACATAACCCGAGATAATTGTCTTGGTACCGAGTAATGGTGAACACTTAGATGCAAATAGGAGTATCCTCCCAATTGGAGTCACTGCTTTTATTTGTAGGGCCGAAGAGGAACCAACTATTAATTTTATTTGTCAAAAAGTTAGGTTGACAAGATAGTAAAATTAATGGATAAAACCTCCTCTTACAAATGTAGAATTCATATACGTCCACACGATCGTGGCATACGATATTCTCGGTGTTTTCAGGCGTTGGTTGATTTTAAAATTTTATTGTTTGAGGAATCAATAATTTTTTAAAATCTAATGTTTTGATCTATGTGATTTTTAGGTTTTTCAAAAATGACTTTCAATCCACTTGCTATGATACTAAAGGAGAATAAATTTATTGGACCCAATTATGTTGATTGGAAAAGGAATCTTGATATTGTCTTGACTGCTGAGGAGTACAAGTATGTACTCTTCGAAGAGTGTCCTCCTAAGCCTGTGGATGATTCTGGGGAAAAGGAGAAAGAGAGTTATAAAAAGTGGATTAAGGCTGATGAGATGGTGTGGTGTTACATTTTGGCTTCTTGAGGAACTTGATGACGACCACCATGATTGAGGGAACACCCGTGAGGGATCATGTTCTCAAGATGATGACTCATTTGAATTAGCTGGAAGTCCTTAGTGCTGAGATCGATGGGGAAACCCAGGTCGATATCATTCTCCAATCTCTATCTAGGAGTTTTGAGCAGTTTCGCCTGAACTACAACATGAACAAGAGGTTGTATTCGTTGGCGGAGCTTCTGACAAAACTCTAGGCAGCAGAGGGACTTTTTCATTAGAGTGCTCAAACTCAGGCCATGGTTGCTCAGAAGATTTCTACTTCTAAGCCTAAAGGCAAGAAGAAGAAGAAACAAGGTGGAGCAAAGGTGACGGGAGGATCTCAGGGAGGAGTGAAGAAGCCGAAAGGCAAGTGCTTCACTTGCAAGCAGACTGGACATTGGAAGACTGACTGCCCCAACCGAAAGCAGAACAAAGGTATATCCTTTGGTCTGGTCGTTGAAACATGTTTAGCGGTATTATCTACTGACACCTGGTGTGTAGATACGGGAGCCACTGATCATGTCTGCAATACATTGTAGGGGTTCCAGGAAACCAGACGACTAGCTGAGGGGGAGATTACTGTTTACTTGGGCGATGCTACGAAGGTGGTGGCTGTTGCAGTGGGAGATGTTTATTTATCTTTTGATAGGAATAAAACTTTGGTTCTGAAAAATTGCCTTTATGTACCTTTATTTAGAAAGAATTTGATTTCGGGTTCTAAATTGTTTTTGGATGGATATTCTATTTCTTTTAATGACAGAGTTGTTATAAAAAGGAATAGGGAGATTATCTGTTCTGGTGCATTGATAGGAAATTTATATACCCTTGAGCCAAAAGCTCCCACGATGCAAATAGAAGTAAATAACTCATCTTCTAAATCTAATAAGAGAAAAGAACCTTCGAAAATGAACCAAACATATCTTTGGCATCTAAGGTTAGGTCATATTAACCTAAGTAGAATTCAAAGGTTGATAGCTGATGGACCTCTGGGTTCATTAGTGGTGGAAGATTTCCCAACCTGCGAATCTTGCTTGGAAGGTAAAATGACCAAGAGGCCTTTTAAGGCCAAGGGGTATAGAGCCAAAGATGTGTTGGAATTGATTCATTCTGATTTGTGTGGTCCTATATCTATCCAGGCTAGAGGTGATTTTGAATATTTCATCTCTTTTATAGACGATTATTCAAGATATGAATACATTTACTTAATGCGCCGCAAGTCTGAATGCTTTGACAGGTTCAAAGAATTCAAGGCTGATATGGAGAAACGTCAAGGTAAAAGTATCAAGACACTATGATATGATCATGGTGGTGAGTACCTCTTAGGAGAGTTTAGGAATTACTTATCAGAGGCTGAGATTCAATCCCAATTGTCTGCACCTGACACACCCCAACGAATGGTGTAGCGGAGTGAAGGAATAGGACTCTTATGGAGATGGTTAGATCGACGATGAGTTATTCTGAGTTGCCAGATTCGTTTTGGGGGTATGCTCTGGATACGACAGTGTATATTCTAAACTTGGTACCATCTAAATCAGTGCCTTCTACTCCCACAGAATTGTGGACTGGGCGAAAGCCTAGTTTGAGACATATTCGAATTTGGGGGAGTCCAGCACATGTGCTGAAGGCAGATGCTAGTAAGTTGGAACCTCATACAAAAGTGCGCATGTTCGTAGGCTATCCTAGAGAAACGAAAGATGGTTTGTTCTATAGTCCTGTAGATCAGAGGGTGATCATTAGCACGAACGCCAGATTTTTAGAGGAAGACTATGTGATGAACCACAAGCCCATGAGTAAGATTGTTCTGGAGGAATTGAGAGGGGAAGTCACTACTTCAGTACCACCGGTACAAGAGGATATACCACAAGCGACTGCACCGCGTGTCATAGAGGATACACAGGTAATACCTTGTCATAGTGGGAGGGTTGTTAGACAACCTGATAGATTCATGTTCTTGGGAGAATCTTTTGATTTGGTCCCTGACGAACATGAACCTGATCCCTGGACATATGATGAGGCAATCCAAGATAAAGATGCGGTATCTTGACAAAGTGCAATGAATTCTGAGATAAAATGTATGGATTCAAATCAGGTCTGGGAGTTAGTAGAACCACTTAATGGTGTAAAAACCATTGGATGCAAGTGGATCTACAAAAGAAAGAGAGGAATAGACGGGAAGGTTGAGACCTTCAAAGCAAGGCTTGTTGCGAAAGGGTATACTCAGAAAGAGGGTATCGATTATGAGGAGACTTTTTCGCCAGTAGTCATGCTTAAGTCTATCCAGATTCTCTTATGTATTGCTGCTCATATGGATTATGAGGTGTGGCAGATGGATGTCAAGACAACTTTCTTTAATGGAAGTCTTGAGGAAAACATCTATATGAAGCAACCAGAGGGATTCATTGCAAAAGGCAAAGAGTATCTTGTGTGCAAGCTTAATCGGTCCATTTATGGATTGAAGCAAGCTTCGAGATCTTGGAACATCCGCTTTGATGAGGTAATCCAGTCTTATGGATTTATTCAAAGTCCGGATGAGTCTTGTGTATACAAGAGATGTGACGGAAATATAGTGGTATTTCTTGTACTATACGTAGATGACATTTTGTTAATTGACAATAATGTCAAGATGTTATCGGACATAAGGGTATGGTTATCCAAACAGTTTGATATGAAGGACTTGGGAGAAGTGGGACACATCCTTAGGATCAAGGTTATAAGGGATCGCAGGAAAAAGATGTTGTGCTTATCTCAAGCTTCATACATAGACACCATTTTGGCTCATTTTAGTATGCAGAACTCCAAGAAAGGTTTTCTACCTTTTAGGCATGGAGTACCTTTATCTAAAGAGATGTGTCCTAGAACATCAAAGGAGATAGAGGAGATGAAGACGGTTCCTTATGCTTCGGCAGTAGGAAGCCTCATGTATGCTATGCTATGTATGAGACCGGATATCTTCTTTGCCGTTGGCATGGTTAGCAAATATCAAAGTAATCCAGGACAGGGATATTGGACTACAGTAAAGCATATATTGAAGTACCTGAGAAGGACTAGGGATTATATGCTGGTATACCAGGCAGATCAATTACTCCCTGTGGGTTACACAGATTCCGACTTTCAATCAGATAGGGATAACAGTAAGTCTATCTCAGGTTTTGTGTTTACTTTGAGAGGTGGAGCCATTGTATGGAGGAGTGTCAAGCAAAAATGCTTGACGGACTCCACCATGGAAGCTGAGTATATGACAGCCTCTGAGGAGACCAAAGAAGCTGTATGGCTCAGGAACTTCTTGATGGACTTGGATGTGATTCCTGGTTTGCCCAAAACTATCACAATTTATTGTGATAATAGTAGTGCAGTTGCAAACTCGAAGGAACCACGAGCCCATAAGACAAGTAAACACATAGAGCGCAAGTACCACATGATACGAGAGATCGTAAAGCGGGTAGAAGTTGCTGTCGCCTAGATTGCATCAGAGGATGACCTGGTAGATCCTTTCACTAAGTCCCTTCTAGCGAGAGCTATGATAGGTATGTTGAGGGAATGAGAATCAAATGTATGACAGTATGAGGACAACATAGTCTTTTAGTATAAGTGGGAGATTATTGGGATGTATACTGAAAAGTCTTTCTTTTGTATGAACATCTTTATTTTTGAAATAAGAATCACATGATCATTATTTGCATATTTATGGTTATGCATATTGTATAATACATTATATTATAGATAACATGGTGTGTAGTGTCACACGGGAGATCATGTTATCAGTTCCTTGTAGAGTATAAGTAAAGGCTCACAACCGAGATGGTTTTGGATAAACCATTGGTATGGTTGTAGTGTGATTTGGTATTGGTTTGTCTTGACCATAGAATTACACTAGTACACTTTGTGTGTATTGAGTAGGACCGACTTAGAGGTGATTCGATTTATTATTGACTATATAATTGAATCGGACATCGGATATTATGGTGTACATGCTCTTAATCCCGATATAATAACGGGCACATGTACTTAGTATTTATTTCTTTGATTTACCAATGGGTGAGATTTATAGAGTAAATCGATAGGCTCGGTAAGTTGGGAAATGATATTATTTACATGGTGTGCTGTTGATTATAGGAGGAAATCGTGTCCTATATATTAGGATGATGATGTCCCTTTGAGGAGGTCATAAGGTTCATCATGTAAACCCTGCAGGTGGACTTGGTCCGACATGATAATAAGGTTGAGTGGTACTACTCATGGAGTTAGATGTTGATTAATTAATTGTCAGTAAATTAATTAATTAATGGACATTCAAGATCTTAAACACGGAGAGATATTTGTACAATTAATATATGAAGCCCATATTTATTTATGAGGGTTGGTGAGGTAGATCAATGATAATCCTCTAGTGGAATGAATTATCATTAATGGATCGGACTTTATGTGGACTTGATCCATTGGGTGGCCAAGATCCAACTCCTCCTCATAGTCTCTATTGTAGCCTATTAAAATCCTCATGAAGCCTAGATCCGATGGTGAAAAGTGAATCTCTAGATCCGACGGTGGAGATTAAATCTCTAGATCCGACGGTTGAGATTAAATTCCTAGATCCGACGGTTGAGATTAAATCCCTAGATCCGACGGTGGAGATTGAAAGGAGGCTTAAGCCTAACTCTATAAATAAGGCTTAAGGGGTGGGCGGCAAGAACAACTCAAGAAGATTAGGTTTTGCTTCAAGGATTGGGTGGCTAGGGTTTGGAGAAGTCTTGGGCGGTAAGTTTTCCTATCTTCCTAGGGTTTTGATCGGTTCCCCTCTCCTCCTTTCTCTTCTTGGCCGACACCCCAATCTTCTTTCTCTCCTCCTTGGCCGGTGGGAATAAGGGTTAGGGTTCTTCCCTTGGAGCTCTTGGCCGGCGCCCACTCCATCTCCTCTCCTTGGCCGGTGGCAACGATCAAGCTTGGAGCTTGGTGGTCGGTTCTAGATAGGAGAAGGAGTTTTGTTTTATTCTTCCTTTTGTTCGGAGCGAGCAAGGAAAGGAAGATCATGATCTAGGAAGCTTCAACTCTTGGAAGATCGTTGCCCACACAATGTCCAAGAGGAGGATAGGACATACGATAGAAGACCTTGAGGTAAACAAGAGGTATAATTCTTGTTTTGCTTTCCTTTTGATTCTTTGTATATTGTATGTATTGTATGTGACTAATTTACTTGGACCCCGAAGATAAATACAAAAACTGGCGATCCGTACATCGTCTATTCTGTGGCTAATCGAAGAAAAGAGGTAGGTTACTTGAACAACAAGTTTGTTCAAGTGACCATTCTAATTGAATAGCACGACGATGGAACGGTTGCTTGGGTAATCCCTCTTCGTCAAGGATTAATTTTTTTAATCTGGAGACATAGATGGGATGCCATGCACAAGCGACCAAGTTGAAGTTGGAAGCGAAGTTTCCACCTTCAAGTGGTATCAGAACTTCGATTCCACAAAACCTTCACATCTGTTATACGGTTGTGTCGGATACCTATATACTTGTTGGACAGACCATTAGATACCTTTGACCTGTATCAGGAGTATATTGTGAGTTAGTATTACTCTTCATGTTATATATTGTGGATATATGCTCAGGTTGGATCAGAGTAGCGTAGTGGACTTTCAAGTATATCTGTATTTTACATTGTTTATTTGGTTAGACGTTATATGCATGTATATATTTATTATACTGGTATACCTATTGTACCTCTAGGTTATACTATTGAATTACATGTGATATTTGATATATACATGTTCTCTCATATTACCGTTGAGTTATACTCACCATCACAGACCCTGGGTTTTTTCTATCGCCCAAGTAACAAGTAGAAGTCTTCGTGATGGCTTGGAGCATCGCTGGCTGACATCATCTCAGCTCAACTCCGAGGGTTCGAGCTTTTGGGATTTATCGTTGATGTTTCGATGTCTTTGGTTTTATGTGATGATTTATAGTGTTGGACACTATTGTTGTTGTACTGTGCTTTCTGGTTTTGTTATGGTATTTTCTTAGTTTGGTGTTAGTCATATCGGTATGCATGGTGTGGTTGTATTGTAGTTGTGTTAGTTTTCGCTGTGTTTTGTTATGTTGTATGTTTACATGTGTATATGTTATGTCTATTGTGGGCCCAAGGGCCTTGTATAAACAAGATTTGTTGCCATGTACAGGGGAGATGCTGTCCGTTTGATGTTCGATTCGGCATACTCTAGGGGCGTGTTAACTTTATTGGTATTAGAGCCCTAGGTTCTGCGATGTCATACAATGTTATTTTTGTGTTGAGTCTTGGATTCTCGGGAGTTAATTTATTTCGGTTTTGATTTTCTGAGATGATATTGACAGCGACCTGAGCTCCAAGCAGCACGAGGTAAGAATTCCTGATAACTTATAGCCTGGTTAGGTACTTATCTAAACTTGTTCAACAGGTGTATACAATTAGAGTTATGACACCTGTATAGACTTGTAGTAGGGGTCGTCCATCGAGGCGATCAACCAGAGTTACCTTTAGGGTTTATACTCTCGATTTTATTGGCTATGCTTTTAATGTTTATAACAGAGAATAACAGGTAGTGCATTGGTTATTCTTCATAATCGTGGTTTGAGTTGACCACGGGAACGACCTATTGAGTCTGTGAGTCTTGAACCTGTGTCGAAAAGGTGATTTACCTTTGAGAGCCGACTGATATCGAGTCGGAAAATAGGGGTTAAATCGTCACATTTCTTGTGGAAATCAAAGACTACAGTCTTAGGAATTTTCACTAACGGTGCTAGTCAGAGCATTACCCGTGGGGTAATGGACTAGGTGTGTATACTATTATTGCTATAGCAAATGGAGGGATAGTATAAAGTGTTTCATAGGGATTTTGATCCCTGAGTTGTTCGTACTAGGTTGTATAACTCTGAGGGTACTTTTGAGTACTTAACTTGGGTTATACAAAGGAAGTAGAGTTAGTTGCATACCATTATCGGAATTAGACCGGTACTTGGTGGAAGATGTAGAAAATAATCTTTCTTGAGCTTCAAGTAGGGTGATCGTCGGTAATGGGAATACCATGCAAAGTCATTAGACTTGCAGAGTTTACGCTCACCTAATAGCTCAAGAATGTGAATGGATGTTTCAAGCCACCCACGGTTATTGGCTTACTTTTGGATTAAGATGGCTGGATCTTCTATTAGATCCTGCCGGAAGATATTGGATTGAGTCAGAAGTTTAGAAATGATTTCGTACAAGTGTTTAGGAGATGAAGATCGATAAGCATACATTACAAGTCAGATGTTGGAATAAGAAGCCTCTGAATGTTGGACAAAAGGAGCAAGATCGAAGTCATAGGCCACGAGCTACTAGTGGAGAGTTTTTTCGATCATAGAAGACCCACCGCAGATCGTCAGAACTGTTTGATGTTATCAGCAAAATCAGAACAAAGACTCCGAAGAGATTATGTGCGTGTAGTGCGGATCACGAAGATACGCGAAGTCAGATTATTCGTTGGATCAGTTCATCTGTTGCTATTGTAAGCAACCAGTACAATTGAGGAGGTATATTTTGAAGACTCAGTTGAAGACTATCAATGGTATTTTGGGAGGATGATGCATAGTCTCGAAAGCAGAGATCATCACAGAAGATTAGATTATCTCACCAGCAGTGACCTACTACCTCAGGCATGGTTGGAGTTCCTTGATACTTCCCTTCAGGGGAAGTGATTTACTCAGCAGTATCAGCAGAAGACATCTTAGAAGATTCTTGCAGACAATAACAATGGTTACCCCGTAGACATGGATTGACTTTGTACAGAGGAGAGAGTATACAACGATGGTCGATCTATTATGTATTCTACAGTTGCATCTCGTAGGACTAGTGATGGGATCAGACGATCCAGGAAAATCCTCGGGTCCTTCGTTATAGAAATGCGACCGCTTTGTCACGGACTGTTGGATCTGATCTTGTTCTCTTCGGAGAAAGGCTGAGACCTGTGGGGAGCCTTTGGGATCGGATCAACAGATAATTGATCGTTCTGGGTATTACTTTAGTTTACCCTCTGGGTTAATATTTTGGGAGATACTTGTAGGTTATAGGTATCTTTGTCTAGAATATTTTTAGTTCTGATTAGAAGGGTTCCTTTACATCGACTTGTGGGTCGGTGGTATCTCTACCGTCAGGTGAGATATGGACCAACAATTAAGAAATCAAGGGATGCCCTTAGACTTTGATAGATATACCTTTACAGTAGACATAATCTTATGGGTGGTTAAATTATCGAGATTATGGTATGATTATGTCTCTCAGATGTGCATATAATCTGAGAGCATTCGGATATAGTTTCGGATGAACTCCTAGGCTTGCCGTTGCATACGCAAGTGGAGTAGGCGATTGGAATGATTGTGGAGATAGTGTCGATATTGAATACCTCATACGAGTGATAATTTTGTTGGTATTAGTGTTGCTAAACACTATAGAAATTGGAAGAACATAAGCTGCGATTATAGGAGGTGTTGGATGAGATATTTATCTGTCCCAGTATTTCTTCTAGAGAGGATTCAGAACTCTTTGTTGACAGAGAGATGAACCTTTGAGATTATGTATCAATTATCGATGATGGAATACGATAGTTGTTGAAAATGAATATCCTTCATTTTGGAAAGATTATCTATTTAGATCAACTAAGGACACCTGGGTATACTCTACGGTTGGTTTATGACTGGTGTGATGATATTGTAGTGACATGGTGTTATATAATTATCATTGTCTGTGATGATTGATATATCATCAGTGTCGAGTAAAGAGGATGCAGGTGTGTAGAGATGACAATTTCATATTCGGTATGAATTTTATGAGTTTTGATTTTGTTGTTAGACTATTAAACAATTTAGGTCGTCCATGGATTTGAGAAATCATGTATTCAGGACACGATTGGATCAGGTGGTGGTTGTTGAAGTTGCGTAACTTGGCCACTGTTGATTGTGGTAGTTGGAGTTGCGCACTCGACCACCGAAGTTGTTGTTTCCTTGTATTGATTTGGTTATTCCTACGAATGTGGATGGGATGCTTTTAAGCATTAGTATATCACTGACTTGTTTGATTAGAAAGGTGATGGAATTTACTTAGTCTGAAGCCTGTGAGGGCTCAGTCGATGGTGGACTTTTGCATAAGTGTTAGTTAATCCTTCCAATGAGGATGGAAGGATGTCGTATGCCAATGCATCGTTTCAGGGATCGGAGCGATTCCGATGCAATTGAATGAGACATATCTTATGCTTATGATGATTAAGAAACTACGAGATAGGCTGTCATATACATGACGTGGCTTTAGTAGTTATTATCTAGATTTGTGGATGTATTGAGCAGAAGTGCTTATTGAATTTAACTAGCTACTGGGTAGCTACTATAGAGTTGCTGGAATACGAACAGTTGCAACAAGTGAGATTGGTCGCTATAGTCTTCCATGCACTTGCAGAGTGTGTGGTGGAGTGGATTTTAGACGGTAAATAAACTTCTCTTGTGAGAAGATAATTTTCCGTCTCTAATATGGATATGTGTTCTGGACACGCATCCACTTAAGAAAGAGTTGCTACAGGAGGCACATTATTTGAGATTTGCTATAAATTCTGGTGGTACTTGGATGTACCGAGATTTGAAATGCTTATATGGGTGGAACGGTATAAAAGAGATAATGCAGACTTGGTTGCTCGATGTTTAGTATGCCAGCGGGTAAAGGCTGAACATCAGAAACCTGCTGGGTTACTCCAGAAAATTTCGATTCCGGAATGGATGTGGGAGCATATCCCGATGGATTTTCATTGCGGGATTACCTAGAACCCGTAAAGGACATGATGCAATTTGGGTGATCGTGGATCGACTAACCAAATCAACTCACTTTCTGCCTATTCATGGGACGGACTCGTTGGACCGTCTGACAGTGTTATACATTCGAGGGATTATCAGATTGCATGACGTACCTTTGAGTATTATATCTGATAGACATCCGCGATTTACCTCGTGATTCTGGTAGAGTTTGCATCATACCATGGGCATAGAGCTTCGACTCAGTACAACATTTCATCCACAGACAGATGGACAGTCTGAGCGTACCTGGAGGATCTATTAAGATCTTGTGTCATGGATTATGGAGGTAGTTGCGAGTATCACATTCCTTTAGTGGAAATTTGACTATAAGAACAAGTTATCACTCCTCCATTCAGATGACTCCTTCCGAGGCCTAATATGGCATACCTTGCAGATCTCCTGTGTTGTGGGAGGAGGTTGGGAAACGACAGCTATTGGGGCCACAGAGTATCCAACATGATACAGAGTTGGTGCGCGTCATCAGATGATGGTTATAAGAGATATAGGATCGACAGAAGAGTTACGCAGACCAGAGGCGAAGGTCTTTGGAATCCTCAATTGGGGATTAGGTATTTCTGTGTGTTTCACTCACCTACAAAAGGGGTGAAACGATTTGGGCTAAAAGGGAAATTAGTTCCATGCTATATTGGCCCATTTGAGATATTGGAGCGGATTAGGGGTGTAGCTTATCGGTTAGCTTTACCTCTAACACTTGCGGGTGTTCATAACATATTTTATGTTTCTATGCTGAGGAAATGCGTTCTGCATTCAGATTATGTTCTGAAAGAGGTTCCGATTCTACCTTAGTCTAATGCGACTTACGAGAAGATTCCAGGGTGGATCTTTGGTCGCAAGGAGCGACAGTGGTGGGATAAAACCATCCGACTCGTAAAGGTTGGATGACAACATCATACTGATGAGGAGGCTATGTGGGAGCTGGAAGATACTATCCTAGCTCGATATCCTCATTTGTTCACTTGAGGTGTGTATGTGGTCCTTTCAGAAACTTGCTTGAAGTAATTTTTGCATGTTAAGTACGAAATTTGGGGACCAAATTTTATTAAGTGGGGGAGAATATAAAATACCACGAATAAATTTGCGACAGATTAATATCTCTATTATTCGTGAATTAGGGAGCTTATCCTAGGGATAAATTTAAACCATGATTAGAGATTAATCAAAAGCATAGTTAGGGATTTAATTAAACCTAACTTAGGCTTAATGGTAAGGGTTTATTCGGGTTAAGCTTTATAGGATCTCAAACCCGATCCATTTTCCATTAAGACCGAAGTCGTTTCTCTCCGCCGATTCCTTCCCAAATCCGTGACTTTTCTTCTTCTCCTCCTCCTTCGCTCGATGGCGCTCCTTCTTCTCCACCATGCGATTTCCCCTCTCCACCGTTGCTGCTGAGCGAGTGATTCATTGTCGTCGGTCACCGTCGCCATGTCACTGCCACTGCAGGTTGGATCCATTGCTGCCGCCGACTTCTCTTTCCCTCCAGAGGCGTAGGGCCTTTCTTTTCATCAGCCACCGCTGCGAGCTTCTCTTCGATCGCCAGCACCCCAAGCCAGCCCACCACACCAGTCGCTGTCGCCACACCGTTGCTGTTGTCGCCGCGAGTCCAGCTTGGGTGATGGAGTCGTCAATTTATTCTACTTTTCTCCCGATCGAGCAGATCACACCCATGTCACCGATTTCGATCCTCGCCGGTTTCTTCCTTATTCCGGTGCGCGATCTTCATCCCTCAAGCTTCCTCTTCGATTCTGATTTGGAGATCCACCTCGAAGCTTACTCGTTCAGATCTCAAGCATTGTCTTGGTTGGATCTCAAGAATTGCTAGGTTCATCGATTCTTGCAGCGACAATTATGCTTTCGTCGTGGCTAGGAAGAACATAAGCAACTAGCAGATCACTTGTCACGCCCCAGGGGCCTATTCACCATCCAAATGACGGAGGAGCCCCTTAGTGACAATATTCAGAAATACAAAACTGGAACCAGATCTGGTAAAAACTCCGAAATAATAATAGAAATATAAATATTTTATTAACTGCATGCATGCACGACTAAATATAAATCAATTAAAAGTGAAATACATTTTATTTACACTGAAACCAATTGCGACAAAATCTAAAATGTGTAAACAAACTACGATAACAATAAAGAAAAATCGAACGACTTTTCGATCGAATGCTGTAGGACCAGCACAGCCAAGGACTCTCTGAGCGACGCAATGGTAAGTCAACTGGACTCGTCCTTTATCAGCTAACATGGAGAATATGAGAAAAGGGGGTGAGTACAACCACTCAGTGGGTGGATAGAATAAAGTGCATAATCATAATGGACATAATGGATAGGCTAGACATAATGAAAGTCAAAGAAACAAACTAAAGTAACTCAAACCTCAGAGTATCCATATCAGTCCGCCACTAACCTGGACAACAATATAATAAATACATCTGTAACACATATAACCAACTGTAAATCTACAAACACTAAATACATACCTGAAAATGGTACATACCAAAATCACCTGAACGGACATAAAATACCTCCACCCAATATATATAGAATCACCAAAAATAAACAAACATAATACCTCCTGTATGTGCCTGACAATTATATGCAACAACCAGAAGTGCAACAAGCAATGCATATAGTAAAAACGTATGCACATGATGCAATCACCTGTGTCACCCCTGACGCCAGTCAAGCCACTGACATGTAATGTGTGCCGACCGAGTGGGTAGGGCTGTGACAACTGTGCACTCTGATGTCACTACACCTAAGTGACCGAGTGGATAGGATGCTGGCGGAGTATCAACCTCCTACCCCACGTATGTATATGGGGGACATCACCTCGTCTCATCTCCTCGTCTCTCGACAAAGGAGGGATCCCTGTATGCTACCACGTCGCAATACAAATCACCTGAGCGACCATCGTGGAGCTTTGATAGAGCAACTACACACACACACATCTGAAATGCCACTAGCCCATGAGTGGATGTGTGTGTAGATAATGTAACTGATGATAGACTCAACTACCAAGTAGTATCACCTCCTACTGAGGAGCCGATGATCGTCAGTCATGCAATAATGCAAGATGGTGTATGCCACTAAAGCACGATACACCTATCACCCATGGCTACCTATGGTATGTCCAATAGGAGCCCATATCAAATAGCCTAAGTACATAAGTCTGTGTGTAAGGTATATCCATTAGTCACTCAAATCTACAAGCAATACACATCAAGATATCGTGACAAAGCCTCATGGCTCTCGAGGCAATACAAAAGAAACTATCTACGAACTACCATGAACGAGACTCATATGAAGACAAGCAATATACAAAACGCTGTCTACATGCAACATCATGCTACCAAGAATGGGTGTCGTGGGCAGTCAGGGTATATATCTATCTAGTTATCGACTGCATGCAGCCGCATGCTACCACGAATGGGTCTTGTGGGCATTCGATTATCCTAAGGTGTTAAACCTAGGGTTATCCAATACATATAACATAGAACGTCTATCAAAGTCGATGAAGATCACCGATCTGCAAATAAGTACATCGAGGTGGTTAAGCCTAGGGTTCCAATGAACACCTATCACGACCGATAAGATCATAAACCTTCTCATAAACACATCGAGACGATTAAGTCTAAATTCTATCATTTCTACCAATTCAATCATGCATGCTACAACATGCTACCACGAATAGGTCTCGTGGGTACTTAAGATGTAAGGTGGTCATTTAGCTACAACCGATATACGATTCCAATTATCACTAACTCTGAACAGATAATACCAGAGTATGACTTTATAGTAGGTTATCTCAACCATGATTGGGAGACATGATCGACCAATGATATACAAAGCAACCCTAGGGAAACTCTACTGTACACTTTCTCAACTACGAATGAGAGACCTAGTTGACAGCCGAGATATGAGAACGATATATATAGGATCATACTACCTCTGATAGTTTAATCACAATATCCACCAAACTAATGAATAGATCAAACATATATCAGTAGCATCTATCGATAAGCTCGTCCGTGTTATTACGCTTAGGGTTCCAACACCTAGGGTTCTATTAGTGTCGTTTCATTCCTGAGATCCGCTCCTATAAAATGACCTCATCTAAGTTATATTATCTACTAGTCTCAATCATGGTATCAACCGCGACCACACATAACCAAATTAGCATTTAACCTTGATGTCTAATAACAACAGCAAAAAAAACACATTGATGGAGATCAATAGCTGAAACTAATTAGTGTATAACTAAAGGGGTCATGCCGGTACAAAGTCAAGGCAATACTAAATAAAGCATCAGGTGCCTATATATATACTTTAAACTACGTAAGCAATGTAATCATGTCATCATGCACTAGGATCTAGGGAGTCGAAGAATCTATATGTATACCTTCTACGAATTTATCCATCTTAGTCATATTATTCTACTAGTCTAATCCTAATACTAGTCTAACAATTAAGAGGTAAACATCTACCAATAATATCTAATCATTTATATCTCAATGATAACTAGCTACATATAACAATAAAAATAATTAATAACCATATGCTAACGATAAACCAACAACCTAAAAATCTAACAGTCTAACAGTTATAAGGTTAAAACAATACTAGGCAAATCACAAAGTGAAAATATGATACCACCTAAGTAAACAACATAACCAACATAACCAATACAAATATGCACTAAATTCTAAAATTATAGAATCCACCCACCTGATTTGTGGAATGTCGATTATCTCTGCATCAAATAATCTACCTCTAATCAAAGACTGTTAGTTATAGCCCTAAGAACCAATCATGTGATGGTTGAATAGGGAACATTTTGTATCATATTCTATAAAGGCAAAGGAATGGTTATTATATTTAAGTTTTGCTTGTGCCAGCTAAATTAAATATAGTAATGCCCTAGAAAAGTAGGTTCTTATCTACAGCACATCAATTGGCAGAATTGATTATGAGAGGCTGTAGAGAACACTTTCTAAATGTTCCTAGTCAAATATTAATATGCAAGGGCAGTATTAATACGTAAAGACTAGCATGTAGGTCAATTGATGACTTGATCTCACAAGTCATGGATATATGATATCAAGTTGACACATGGGTATATATTAGAGAATATATACTGAACTGACCCGCCATGAGAAAGTTTCATGGATCGTTATATGAGTGTCATAAACTTTCTCATGTGACTATTGGTATGAATAGTCCTCAGACCTGAAGTCACTACGGTTCCCTACATAAGGAGTTATGTACTTTGGTATCGTCAAACGTCACCCGTAACAGGGTGGACCATAAAGGCGATTACTGGGTATATAACAAATTATGCGGAGGGATGTGAGTGATGTAGATGGGATCTATCCCTCTCATATGACGAGAGTGATATCGGTGGGCCCCTTGATTGAGTAGAACTACTAAAACGCATGGCCATGCTCGAATGAGTCAATATGAGATATTGAGCTCATTTGTTTGAGTTAGTTTACTCAGGGATCAAGAAACACAGATTGATCGAGGATGACACGGTCTATGCCTCATTGATCAATCTGATATCAAGGATAGAAGGACACGGTCATATATTATAGTAGTCACGGAAAGGTTAGTCGGATCTTGACTTATCTCGTAACTTGGGTAGCAATGATGTATTGCTAGATGTCGCTCATTGCTTGTGTATCTAAAAGAGTTTAGGTCCACTGCCAACGTTATGAGAGCCTATAGGGTCACACACAAAGAGCATGATAATTAGAGGAATTAGAGTATTCTAGTTTGACTAGAATAATTTGGGAATAAGCTTAAGTACAAAATGGTTTTTGGACTTTAAGCTTAATGAGAATTTTAGCTAATTGATTTAATGAGATTAATTCAATATGTTACCTTATTGATTTAATAAGATTAATTCAATATGATAACATAAGCTTAATTGAATTAATAAGATTAATTCAATATGATAACATAAGCTTAATTGAATTAATAAGATTAATTCAACATGCATGAATGCCACATAAGAATGCCACATAAGCATGCCACATAAGCATGCCACCTAAGCATCCACCTAAGCTAGATAAGGTGGAAGGAAACAAAATGGTTTTGTCTCCTTAAGTGGCCGGCCAAACAAGGAAGCCAAATCCTTTTTGAGTGTGTCTCAATGCAATGGATTGCATTGAATGTGAAGGAGGTGGAAGGGTTTTACCAACCCTATAAAAGGCTCCATGGAGTGGCCGGCCAAAGTAGATTTTTTGGTGGAGTGTGGTTGTTGGGAGCTTGAAGCTTGGAGAGAGCTTGAGAGCTTATTGTTGTGTGGCTTTTGTGAGTGTAGCAAGAAGAGTAGTCTTCTTCTTCCCTTCTCTTTTCCCTAGCTTCCTCTCCTTTAGGGACTTCTCTAGCAAGAAGTAAAGGAGAGCTCCTCTAGTTTTCTTTTGTGAGACAAGAGCTTGCTCGTGTGGATACATATAGAGGCACGGACACTTGAACGTGCTAAAGATCCAACAAACAAAAGGAAGAAGCGGGATTAACAAGGGCACGCAACAAAGGTAATCCTCTCCTATAAGATAGGCTTGGTTTAGAGAAATTTATTTTATACGAGTTTGCTTTCGCATGGATCACTTGGAAGGGATCCTAATTTTTCCGTTGCGCATATGCCATTTGGCATAAATAATTCCCTACAAAGACCTCCTTTAACACCACTCCCTCGAACCCAGTCAACAAATTGCATGCCTCCATAGTTGTTGGCAAAATTGAACTCCAACAGTGAAAGCCATAACCACAATAGGTACACGTTTGGCAATTCCTTAGCCTATAATATCACAAACAAATCCACTGATCCATATAGAACTCCCTTCCATGAGAATTTTGTGATCCTTCATTCACAGATCGCTTGATTGCAAATTTTAAGCAACACACTATTATCTTCTTGCAGTAGATTGACAGGAATATCAGCAAGACGAACTGAAGGTCGCCTACAGTTTATAGAAGATTTACAAAGCGAAATTCTAGAACCAGATCCATCTGGCATGCTATTCTCCGGTATGGCAATGGATTAAAGGTGATAATGTTGAGCAACCCTATGTGCCGCTAATCGTAGGTAAGAATTTGGGACTTCTTGAAATTCTAGTTGATGTTGAGTAGGACCACATATGAACTTCTCAACATCTTGTTCCATCTTGAAAATCGCCAGTCGCTCCCGGGGCTTCTCCAAAGCCTCTCGAAGGAACTGATCCACCTGGTTCACCGCATCCACCGAGACACCTCGAACTCGATCGAAAGAATCCAATGAGGCAACTGTCGGTGCTGCAACTGCCTCTTCTGCTTCTTCCACAGCCACCGACAGCGAACTCGACGAGGTGGAGCTCTTTTTGGAGGGGAGAAGGAGTCGGCGACGTGCCAGCGAGGGCGGAGCTAGGGCAGCGACAATGCTAGCTGGAAGGTAGCAATGGGAGAGGCGACGAGTGCATGCGCTAGTTGCCACAGTGGTCATGACGGTCGCGACGGCCAGAGGTGCGGCTGTGGGCAGCGAGCGTGCGACGCGCAGGCATTGTGCGTGGCTGCTGTGGTGAAGCGGGAGCAGCGACAACAGTGAATCAGGAAGAAGGTAACGCAAGGAAGAGGTAGGGAAAGCGTGCGGTGAGGTGGCGGCTCGGCGGCGCGTCGTGTAGGCTGGGAGAAGGGTGTGGCTACGTGAGGAGAAGGGCAAACTAAAAACTAGGTTTTCTAACTTAGGCTTTAATTAAACCCTAACATACTTAATTAAATTAATCAATATAATGATTAACATTTTATTAGAGCTCGTCCAATCTAATAAAATCTTATCCCAAATTTTATCCCGAAACTAAATAACTAAATTCCTTTTAATAAAATACATAAATTTATTTTATTTATTTCATTTTAAATTTTATTATTATTCCATTATATTAAATTAATTTTAATTTAATTCTTTTTTTTGATATATTACATTCTCCTCTACTAATAAAAAAATTTGGTCCCCAAATTTCCTACTTAATATACCTTGATAAAGGTATCCTATTTACTTGTCATTTTTCTACTTTAAGTAGTTTCTTCATCAGAATCTCATTACTATCTAACCTCAATCCAATAGATGATCAACACCCTTATATCTAGAGTATGATCTGGAACTCCAACTATAACTTCCACAACGTAAATAAACTAAGTACCTACTTCCATGTACTTCAACGGTTAAGTAAGCCTAAGTGTCTTATAACTCTTCCAGCTTATTCTAATATCTTATCATTCAAATTGTCAGATTGTAAACTTCTCTGTGGGTTATGAGCCCACTATACTTCCATTATGCAACTCTGATCTAGATCCCAATCGGCTACTAGTCTTCTCATCTTCAACAAGTGTTGAAGGGGATTTGAGGCCGCTAGAGGGGGGGGGGTGAATAGCGCCGGTACGTATGGAATGCTTCGCCGCTCGTTTCACAAAACTATAGAGCAACGGAATAATAATAGTAATAATGAAAAGAAAGACAAACATGCAAACACAATTGTTTAACGTGGTTCGGAACCTCAAGATTCCTACTCCATGGATCGAGCTCTACGAGCTCTAGTGATGCACACGCAACCACTAATAAACACTCCTTCTCGGAAAAATCCGGAGGCGGAGAAATCTCGTACAATATGATTACAACAATAATCAAAATGCTACAAGCAAATACAATGAAATACAAAGCAATACAAGTAAAGAAAACACTTTACAAATGCTCTTGAATGCTTGATCGCTTGGTTGCTTGATATCAACTTGGAGACCCTGATTTGCAGCAGCAAATCGCCCCAAAAGCCCTCAAGAAACCATAGCTTTTTTCTCCATCACGAGCTCCTTATAAAGCTTCAACCTGTGTTGGAAAAAGTCGATCAGTCGACTGATCGGGACCATCAGTCGACTGATGCCACTATTGTCGTGAGACAACGGCTAGATCCACGTTGGATAAGTCCAACGGATCCAGCATCAGTCAACTGATGATATCCATCAGTCGACTGATGGAGCCTTCACTCGACCAGTCGAGTCTCGACTCCATTCTATGCCCAATTTCATGAGCACCAGTCGACTGATCACAAGATCAGTCAACTGCTCAGCCCATCAGTCGACTGCCCACATATGACAGTCGACTGCTAGAGCAATTCTCGTAGTCAAACCCTAGTTGACTACTCCAGTCGACTGCCACATGGCACCAATCTACTGTCACACCTCAAACATGAGGTTTTAGCCTAAGTATGGTGCCCCCATACTTGCTAGACCACCCTTAGCCTAGACCTAAGCCTTCTAGCCACCTCCATCAACCTCATGCCTCTTGGATCCCTCCAAGTCATCCATGACTTGTTCATCCATCGCGCTAGCCTTCATGTGCTTCCATCAGCTATGTCATGCTAACGGTGTCTACACCGCTAAGGCACATTGGACTTACGCCGCCAAGACTCCGCTTGGACTTTATGCCGCCAAACATTGGACTTATGCTGCCAAGACTCCCGCTTGGACTTTACGCCGCCAAACATTAGACTTATGCTACCAAGACTCCCGCTTGGACTTTACGCCGCCAATATCAAACCCCTTGGACTTCTCAAATGCCAAGACTCAAGCTTAGACTTTCCCTTGCCAACCCATGTTGGACTTTCCATGCCAAGACCCATGCTTGGACTTCCCTTGTGCCAAGTACTCAAGACTTGGACTTTCTCAAATGCCAAGTGTCCCACTTGGACTTTCCATGCCAAGTACTCATGACTTGGACTTTATCATGACAATTACATTGTCATATGTTTTTGTCTAACATCAAAACATCTCTCGAGCCAAGCTCGAGTCCTGGTCAATCATGACCTGGGCTGATTGCACCAACAATCTCCCCCTTTTTGATGTTTGACAAAAACCAAACAAAAACAAACCATTTGAGTTAGACCATCTAACTCAAAAACTCCTTACCAATTATCCCAAATTGGTAATTTAACCTTCTCCAAATTATTCTTCCCCAAACATTCTCCCCCTTTTTGACTAACATCAAAAAGGTCTTCTCCAAGGAGGTCAATGTCTCATGTCCCAATGAGATCTTACAATCCCCCCTTGGTCCAAAAATACCTAGGATGCCTACCATCTTCCTAGTGATAAGTCCCATATCACTCAAGAGAGGCAATCCTATTCACTCTCCCAATTTCTAAATTGGGTCTCTCAAAAACCCATCAATTTTCCCAATTGATGACATTCTCCCCATAACTTCTCCTCTTCAAGGAGAAAAACACATCCATCATCCTAAGATGGATACCTCCCCCTAAAGGCTTGCTCCCCCTTGACCATTGCACCAACAATATCCTTGGGAAGTCTCTAAGCCAATAGGAACTCTAAACCATCAAAAATAAGGTTAAAAGTTCAAACATGAACTCTCCCCACCTTAAATTTGATACAAACCCCAAACAACTCTCCTAATCCATATCCAATGGATTTTCACCATTTATAATGCTTCCCAAAGCATATCCTAGGGTTAAGAGTGGTTAGAGACCTTAATCGCAGCTGAACACGGGCTAAACAAACCTAGTTTTCCCGAAATCAGCATTGGCGATTGACTCGTCGATTACGATCATTGCCACTCACATCGATCGGCCCGCCACCAAGTCGACGATAACTAAATTTCAATTTATTATCAGTCGAATTTTAGAAAATCATAAGTAATTCTACGTATATCGAAAAATCACAAAATTTGATACGCATATTACTCATAGTCAATACAATGGGTGAAAAATAATAGAAAAATATTTTACCCATAAAATATTGAAATTGATACAAAATTCAAAAGTGAAGAAAACTTCTAAGTTTTGGCTCACTTTGTATCAACTTCATCAATGGTGATTGCTATCAAAAGATAGACTTCACCAAGGTTTTCTAAAATGATTTTAAAAAGTTTTTAAAACCTTATTTTGGATCATATTCCTTGGGCTCAATGTACATGACTTGTACACAAGCTTTCCCAATGATCCACCATTGAAATAAGATGAGTTTTAGTTCATCTAGATGCAAAAACTATGCACCTTGAACTCGACTCATATTCTAGTATTTCACATGTATCTAGGGTGTATAAATACACATACATGTCAATATAATGTGAGATGTGGGTTTTGCTCTCCCTAATCTAGGGTTTCATGCATTTTCTAAGGCAACTCTACTTGATTTTCTTATAAATGGGACTTCAAGTCATGCCAATTGTCCTTAACTCAATTTTAATTAAATGCATGAATGATTATGGCATTAATGATGATATAAATAAGCATATGCTCATAATCATGATGTCATGGCATAAAATGAAATCTAAAAACACATGACATTCAAAAACCTTAATCCTAAAACATGATCATGACATATAAATGATAAAAATAGGCATGATGTTATGACATGTTATATGGCAAACAAAGCATGACAAATGAAATACATAGGTATAATGATACCTAAATTTTAATATTAGTTGCCATTTCATATAATCAAGTATATTTTTCCATATTATCACTAATCTCCCTAGTGTGCCAAAAACCCAAAATGACACAATATGGCCTCTAAATCTAAAACGTGCCAATTTGATCACTTTATCAAACTTCTCAAATAATATTGGCACATCTTAAAATCTTTTAGGATTAAAGCTCAAATGTATTTCCAAGGTAACCATAACCTTGAAAATAACCTAAAGTGCCACCTTTACCATGGTTGAGTTAACTACCCATCCAATCAAGGTTGGCACACCCTAACCCATCTAGCGTGAGTCAATCACGCTCTTAGGAACCCAAAACCTATTTGAGCTCCTAGGGTTAATTAGGTATTCCTTAGGGATAACCTCCCTAGATACCCTCCTAATGACACTCCTAGGCTTGTTAGCCTTGGTCATTTGGGTTTTACTTAGGTTGACTTTAGGGGTAACTCCCCTTGCAACCTTCTTAGTGACCACCCTAGGTTTCCTAGAAACCCTAGCCACTAGGCACAACCTTTGGTCAACCTTAGGGATGACTTCCCTTGTGACCTTGATCTTCCTAGACCTAGTTTGTGTTCCATAATCAAATGGAACACTATGGTAAGCCACCTTAGGCTTAGGTTTGTGACCCAAACCATTCTTGCCCTTCGTTGACTTTTGTTTCTTGGGTCCTAGATGTTGACTTTGAGGTTTTGACCCTTGACTTTGACCATTAGACCCTTGCATTTGATTTTGCATAATCTTGAGGGTCTTTTCTAGTTTTTCAAGCCTTGACCTCAAGGCTTGGTTCTCTAATTCTAATTGCCCAATTTTAGAATTTTGATTTGGTCTTTGGGCATGGGACTTCCTAGGCATATGCCTAGTCCATTTAGGATTAAAACCTAGATGTTCTCCTATTTTCCTAATTGATTCCCTAGGTAAAATATTTTTAGGGACATTAGTCCCAAATTTCTCCTTATTCCTAAGGTTAACTTTCTTAGCTCCTAAACAATATTCATTGTTTCTAGCATGCTTTTCATAAATTGCAAGAGAATTAAAATTCCTAGCATGCTTTTGTCTATTAACTAAAGAAGGAGCATTATGAAAATATACCTTAGGGTTTGCCTTAGAGGCTTCTCCTATTTGTGTAGCTTCCTTTTGGGTCTTCTTCCTCCCCCTAGGACATTGATTCCTATAATGTCCTTTTGAATTGCACTTGAAGCATATAACATGCTCCTTGCTCTTTTGACTTGGGGAACCGGTATCCTTTGACTTTTCTTGACTTTTAGGTGTCGGAGGAGCTTTCTTAACCTTCTTTGGGCACTTGCTCTTGTAGTGCCCGGCTTCCCTACACTCAAAACATATGATATGATTTTTATTATAAATTGATATGTTTGAGTTACCTAGGGTGGTGGTGGAAGGTGCCGGAATTGGATTTTGAGTTTCCTCATCTTGACCGGATGTTGAAGGCTCTTCTTGAGGTTGCTCCGGTGTAAATGGTCTCTCCTCCTCAATCCTAGAAGTGGATACTTCTTCCACTTCTTCCACTTCTTCCACCTCTTCTTTCTCCGATCCGGAAGTTAACTCCTCACTTTCTTGTGAGGATGATGAAGCTTCCTCTTCGGTCTCCTCCTCTTCCAAATCTTCTTGGACCGATTCAGGATTGTCGTAGAACTTGACCAACTTGTTCCACAACTCCTTGGCATCCCTATAGCTTCCTAATCTAGACAAAATGTCGTTAGGTATCAAATTAACCAACATTTTTGTTACCTTAACGGTTGTCTTGAATTTTTGCCGTTGCTCCTCGGTCCATCGCTTCTTTTTGAGGATTTCGCCGTTCTCTCCTCTCGGAGCATCAAAACCTATAATCACGGCAAACCAATTTTCTATATTCGACATTAGAAAATATTCCATCCTACCTTTCCAATACGCCAAATCTTCGCGGTCAAAGGCGGGTGGAGTCGCTATGTCATCGCCCCATCTTTCTTGAAGATCCATCGTCTTCCCTCTAGCTTCTTTAGCTCCCAGCGGTTAATTCATAGAAGAGCCCCAGGCTCTGATACCAATTGAAGGGGATTTGAGGCCGCTAGAGGGGGGGGGGTGAATAGCGTCGTGCTATACGTCGATGGAATGTGTTCGCATTCGTCTCTACAAAACTCGTTATGCACAGCAGAATAATAATAGTAATAACGAAAAGCAAGACAAACACGCAAACACAATTGTTTAACGTGGTTTGGAACCTCAAGATTCCTACTCCACGGATCGAGCTCTACGAGCTCTAGTGATGCACACGCAACCACTAATAAACACTCCTTCTCGGAACAATCCGGAGGCGGAGAAACCTCGTACAATATGATTACAACAATAATCAAAATGCTACAAGCAAATACAATGAAATACAAAGCAATACAAGTAAAGAAAATACTTTACAAATGCTCTTGAATGCTTGATCACTTGGTTGCTTGATATCAACTTGGAGACCCTGATTTGCAGCAGCAAATCGCCCCAAAAGCCCTCAAGAAACCATAGCTTTTTCCTCCATCACGAGCTCCTTATAAAGCTTCAACCTGTGCTGGAAAAAGTTGATCAGTCGACTGATCGGGACCATCAGTCGACTGATGCCACTGTTGTCGTGAGACAACGGCTAGATCCACGCTGGATAAGTCCAATGGATCCATCATCAGTCGATTGATGATGCCCATCAGTCGACTGATGGAGCCTTCACTTGACCAGTCGAGTCTCGACTCCATTCTGTGCCCGATTTCATGAGCACTAGTCTACTGATCATAAGATCAGTCGACTGCTCAGCCCATCAGTCGACTGCCCACATATGGCAGTCGACTGCTAAAGCAATTCTCGCAGTCAAACCCTAGTTAACTACTCCAGTCGACTGCCACATGACACCAGTCGACTGGCACACCTCAAACATGAGGTTTTAGCCTAAGTATGGTGCCCCCATACTTGCTAGACCACCCTTAGCCTAGATCTAAGCCTTCTAGCCACCTCCATCAGCCTCACGCCTCTCGAATCCCTCCAAGTCATCCATGACTTGTTCATCCATCGCGCTAGCCTTCAGGTGCTTCCATTAGCTATGTCATGCTAACGGTGTCTACACCGCTAAGGCACATTGAACTTACGCCGCCAAGACTCCGCTTGGACTTTACGCCGCCAAACATTGGACTTATGCTGCCAAGACTCCCGCTTGGACTTTACGCCGCCAAACATTGGACTTATGCTACCAAGACTCCCGCTTGGACTTTACGCCGCCAATATCAAACCCCTTGGACTTCTCAAATGCCAAGACTCAAGCTTGGACTTTCCCTTGCCAACCCATGTTGGACTTTCCATGCTAAGACCCATGCTTGGACTTCTCTTGTGCCAAGTACTCAAGACTTGGACTTTCCCAAATGCCAAGTGTCCCACTTGGACTTTCCATGCCAAGTACTCATGACTTGGACTTTACCATGACAATTACATTGTCATATATTTTTGTCTAACATCAAAACATCTCTCGAGCCAAGCTCGAGTCCTGGTCAATCATGACCTGGGCTGATTGCACTAACAAGTGTGAGATCTAGTGCATTTATGTTGAGTTTCTATATATCAGAATTTCTTACTCCAAGTGGATGATAGTCTAATCTCAAGTCAAGGTATGACTATCAAACCCAAAGACGACTCCTTTACTTCATAACGGGACGTTAAAGTCTTCCTTGCTATTATAACTAATCTACAAGGGCGAGGTATCAGAATTCTACTAAGAATTATCGAGATATAAAGGAATGTGAATTATCCATATATCAGATAGAATAGGATAAACCGGAATGATACCTCGTATACTAGACCCATCGGCTCGCTGAGTCATCTCGATCAATATGACTTGATCTAGTGCCTCTCGATAGATACCAATGGCGGATTCATACATCCTAATCCGAATGTAGGCTGCAAGATCATGGACAAACTGGAGCATACGATCATAGTCCTGAGCTCCTTAATGGATTAAAAATCTACCAGTCGACTAAATTCTACATGATGCTTCAATCGCCTTCCTTAAGATTTAGAAATTCCCGATGACAACTTATACCGAAAGAGATCAGAAAATACTCTCTCTCAAAATTCTCTCCGAGTAGTATCCAAGTGATACTTTGCTCCACGAAATCTTCAGCTGCATTTTCCACCATGTGTTGGCCTGATCTTATAAGTGATACATTGCAAGCTCCATCTTCTCTGCATCCCTACAAGTTATGTATCCAACGAATCTTCTAGATTGTCCATCTATGCATGAGCAATCCATGGACCGATATCCCCTAACATAAGGTAAAACAACCCTTCATCGTTTTGGTCAGTGTAGATATACACGCCTTATCTATGAATAAATCACTAGTAGTAGGGACTGATACTCTCTGAGGGGTTACTCCTTTGACCTCCAAATGGGTGGCTAGCGAGTCCAACCCTAGCCTCTAAATTCGACATCAGTCGACACCTCTAAAGAGTCTACGTTTTCCAACCTCAAGGGTAGGTCCCGTAGCATCAATAGGTTGCTTCCGAGGTTGACCTCATCCACAACCATGAGTAAGGGAAATTTCCCTAGGTAACATTTCCTACAATGAGCAAATATATAAGTATCTAACAAAACATAATGACAACTTCCTATTACATGAGGAAAGTACAGTGACCACTAAAGATGACTACTTTTCCTATAGCTCAGAGATGTCCTTCAACTTGCCTAGTCCCAAAACACAAAAAGTCCAAAAATCAAAGGACAAGAAAACCTCAAAACACAAAACCCACAAACCGAAATCGCAAACTTGGCTCTGATACCAATAAAATTGTCATGCCCCGGAGCCCTATTCGCCATCCAAATGACGGAGGAGCCCCTTAGTGACAATATTCAGAAATACAACACTAGAACCATATCTGGTAAAAACTTTGAAATAATAATAGAAATATAAATATTTTATTAACTGCATGTATGCACGACTAAATATAAATCAATTAAAAGTAAAATACATTTTATTTACACTGAAACCAATTGCGACAAAATCCAAAATGTGTAAACAAACTACGATAACAATAAAGAAAAATCGAATGACTTTTCGATCGAATGCTGTGGGACCAGCATGGCCAGGGACTCTTTGAGCGATGCAATGGTAAGTCAACTGGACTCGTCCTCTATTAGCTAACCTGGAGAATATGAGAAGAGGGGGTGAGTACAACCACTCAGTGGGTGGATAGAATAAAGTGCATAATCATAATGAACATAATGGATAGGCTAGACATAATGAAAGTCAAAGAAACAAACTAAAGTAACTCAAACCTCAGAGTATCCATATCAGTCCGCCACTAACCTGGATAGCAATATAATAAATACATCTATAACACATATGACCAACTGCAAATCTACAAACACTAAATACATACCTGAAAATGGTACATACCAAAATCACCTGAACGGACATAAAATATCTCCACCCAATATATATAAAATCACTAAAAATAAACAAACATAATACCTACTGTATATGCCTGACAATTATATGCAACAACCAGAAGTGCAACAAGCAATGCATATAGTAAAAACGTATGCACATGATGCAATCACCTGTGTCACCCCTGACGCTAGTCAAGCCACCGACATGTCATGTGTGCCGGCCGAGTGGGTAGGGCTGTGACAATTGTGCACTCTGATGTCACTACACCTAAGTGACCGAGTGGACAGGATGCTGGCGAAGTATCACCCTCCTACCCCATGTATGTATATGGGGGACATTACCTTGTCTCATCTCCTCGTCTCTCGACAAAGGAGGGATCCCTGTCTGCTACCACATCGCAATACAAATCACCTGAGCGATCACCGTGGAGCTCTGATAGAGCAACTACACACACCTGAAATACCACTAGCCCACGAGTGGATGTGTGTGTAGATAATGTAACTGACGATGGGCTCAACTACTAAGTAGTATCACCTCCTACCGAGGAGCCGGTGATCGTCAGTCATGCAATAATGCAAGATGACGCATGTCACTAAAGCACGATACACCTATCACCCATGGCTACCTATGGTATGTCCAATAGGAGCCCATATCAAATAGCCTAAGTACATAAGTCTATATGTAAGGTATATCCATTAGTCACTCAAATCTACAAGCAATACACATCAAGATATCTCGACAAAGCCTCGTGGCTCTCGAGGCAATACAAAAGAAACTATCTACGAACTACCATGAACGAGACTCATATGAAGACAAGCAATATATAAAACACTATCTACACGCAACATTATGCTACTACGAATGGGTCTCGTGGGCAGTCAGGGTATATATTTATCTAGTTATCGACTGCATGCAGCCGCATGCTACCACGAATGGGTCTCGTGGGCATTCGATTATCCTAAGGTGTTAAACCTAGGGTTATCCAATACATATAGCATAGAACGTCTATCAAAGTCGATGAAGATCATCGATCTGCAAATAAGTACATCGAGGTGGTTAAGCCTAGGGTTCCAACCCTTCTAACATAAACACCTATCACGACCGATAAGATCATAGACCTTCTCATAAACACATCGAGACGATTAAGTCTAAATTATACCATTTCTACCAATTCAATCATGCATGCTACAACATGCTACCACGAACAGGTCTCGTGGGTACTTAAGATGTAAGGTGGTCATTTAGCTACAACCGATATACGATTCCAATTATCACTAACTCCGAATGGATAATACCAGAGTATGACTTTACGGTAGGTTATCTCAACCATGATTGGGAGACATGATCGACCAACGATATACAAAGCAACCCTAGGGAAACTCTACTTTACACTTTCTCAACTACGAATGAGAGACCTAGTTGACAGCCGAGATATGAGAACGGTATATACAGGATCATACTACCTCTGACAATTCAATCACAATATCCACCGAACCAATGAATAGATCAAACATATACCAGTAGCATCTACCGATAAGCACGTCCGTGTTATTACGCCTAGGGTTCCAACACCTAGGGTTCTATTAGTGTCGTTTCATTCCTGAGATACGCTCCTACGAAATAACCTCATCTAAGTTATATTATCTACTAGTCTCAATCATGGTATCAACCGCGACCACACATAACCAAATCAGCATTTAACCATGATGTCTAATAACAACAGCAAAAAAAAAACACATTGATGGAGATCAATAGCTGAAACTAATTAGTGTATAACTAAAGGGGTCATGCCAGTACAAAGTCAAGGCAATACTAAATAAAGCATCAAGTGCCTATATATATACCCTAAACTACATAAACAATGTAATCATATCATCATGCACTAGGATCTAGAGAGTCAAAGAACCTATGTATACCTTCTACGAATTTATCCATCTTAGTCATATTATTCTACTAGTCTAATCCTAATACTAGTCCAACAATTAAGAGGTAAACATCTACCAATAATATCTAATCATTTATATCTCAATGAAAACTAGCTATGTATAACAGTAAAAACAATTAATAACCATATGCTAACGATAAACCAGCAAACTAAAAATCTAACAGTCTAACAGTTATAAGATTAAAACAATACTAGACAAATCACAAAGTGAAAATATGATACCACCTAAGTAAACAACATAACCAACATAACCAATACAAATATGCACTAAATTCTAAAATTATAGAATCCACCCACCTGATTTATAGAATGTCGATTGTCTCTGCATCAAAGAATCTACCTCTAATCAAAGACCTCCTTGAACACCACTGCCTCGAGCCCAGTCAACAAATTGCATGCCTCCATAGTTGTTGGCAAAATTGAACTCCAACAGTGAAAGCCATAACCACAATAGGTACACGTTTGGCAATTCCTTAGCCTATAATATCACAAACAAATCCACTGATCCATATAGAACTCCCTTCTATGAGAATTTCCTGATCATTCATTCACAGATCACTTGATTGCAAATTTTAAGCAGCACACTATTATCTTCTTGCAGTAGATTGATAGGAATATCAGCAAGATGAACTGAAGGTCGCCTACAGTTTATAGAAGATTTACAAAGCGAAATTCTAGAACAAGATCCATATGGCATGCTATCTGGCATGCTATTCTCCGGTATGGCAATGGATTAAAGGCGATAATGTTGAGCAACCCCGTGTGCTGCTAATCATAGGTAAGAATTTGGGACTTCTTGAAATTCCAGTTGATGTTGAGTAGGACCATATATGAACTTCTCAACATCTTGTTCCATCCTGAAAATCGCCAGTCGCTCCCGGGGCTTCTCCAAAGCCTCTCGAAGGAACTGATCCACCTGGTTCACCGTATCCACCGAGACACCTCGAATTCGATCGAAAGAATCTAATGAGGCAACTGTCGGTGCTACAATTGCCTCTTCCGCTTCTTCCACAACCACCGGCAGCGAACTCGATGAGGTTGAGCTCTTTTTGGAGGGGAGAAGGAGCCAGCGACGTGATCGTCGCTGGCGAGGGCGGAGCTAGGGCAGTGACAATGCTAGCTGGAAGGTAGTAATGGGCGAGGCGATGGGTGCATGCGCTAGTTGCCACAATGGTCTTGACGGTCGCGGCGGCCAGAGGTGCGACTGTGGGCGGTGAGCGCGCGATACACAGGCATTGTGCGTGGCTACTACGGTGAAGCGGGAGCAGCGACGACAGTGAATTAGAAAGAAGGCAACGCAAGGAAGAGGTAGGGGAAGGCATTGCAGCGGAGGTTGCAGCTTGCGGCGGCGACGTCGGTGTGGCTGCGGACGCGAGGAGAAGAAGGCGACGGTGTGGCCGCGTGAGGAGAAGGGAAAACTAAAAACTAGGTTTTCTAACTTAGGCTTTAATTAAACCCTAACATACTTAATTAAATTAATCAAGATAATGATTAACATTTTATTAGAGCTCGTCCAATCTAGTAAAATCTTATCCCGAAACTAAATAACTAAATTCCTTTTAATAAAATACATAAATTTATTTTATTTATTTTATTTTAAATTTTATTATTATTCCATTATATTAAATTAATTTTAATTTAATTTTTTTTTTTTGATATATTACATCACTGCTCCGCGTGTTGCACTGTCGATCGTTGCTGGTAGCCACGACCATTTGATCTTTGGTTAGATCTTCACTGCAGGGAGCTGCGTTGGTCGTGAACAACGACACTAGCTATGAACAGTCTCTATCGCGAGGACTCAAAATTGCCATTGTGATTAGGAATCATGACACAACTGTAGCTCACGATGATTTGAATGCTCTGATTGGCAGATCCAGGGGAGGAAGGGTGTGTTGAATTACTTGTAAATTCTATGTGAGGTAAATTTAGATTGGAACATGATATAGTAGTTTATGATTTATTTGCAGTTAATCTGGTATTGATTCAAGAATAAATGGTTAAATGGAACGTAGTGAAGAAAATGTAATCTAGGTATTAAGGATGTGACCTAGATCTATTGCTAGTTTACTATTGGTTCCATTTGTGAATGTATATATATAGTGTTTGGGTATCTTAGAGATGACCGTGAATTATATGAATCCATAAAAGGGAATGATTAGTAGGGGTTAACTAGTCAGAGTTTATATTGATTTAGGATTATGCTAGAGATCTATTGATATGCATACTGCACGTTGTAGGATTTTGGTTCGAGACACTCACGGACGTGAAGACAATTGGTGTCTACATAGTAGGTGGGTAATTTCCTACCCTGGTCAGGTAGATGTCGTTGCATGAAGATTTAGATATATGATCATATTATATGTTCATATTATCTTGACTCCGCTCTTATTTATTCTGGTGCTTGATACTTTATCGTTGGCTTTATATGCTCTATTGCAGTTATCACATTTTCCCTCATCATGATTAGGAGTTACAAATGTAAAATACGGAAAAAAAATTATAAAATAAAATAATAGACTTGCTAATTGAGAATTAGCTCATGGAATTTTTAGAAATTTTTAGAAATTTTCTGAGATTTAAATGGAGTTCATATGGTTAGTCTTAGGTCAACTTGAGCTAGTTTAAGCTTGACATGGGTTAGCCTAACCACAAGTTGATCCCCATTGGACTATTTTTAAAAGGGCTGAGCCAACCCATATCCGCTAACCCGATTTCTTCTTCTCCTTCTCCATCTCATTTTTTCTTCCCCGATCGCGATTTTCCCCTCTTCGATTTCTCGAGCGCGCGTCTTCTCTGAGCTACCATTCACTGGCTTCTTCACACGAGAGGGCTCGGCAAGGTCACCATCGCCGATCATTCTTTCCCTTCCGGCGTTGTCGGAGATCTTCGTTTGGAGCAGTCAGCCGGTCGCCACTGCCTCTGCTCAGTCCTCCTCGCTGCGAGAACCAGCTGCCGCCGACTTTCCCTAGCTGGATCTCACCTCTTCCGACGATTTGCCACCGTCGACGCCGAGCTAGTCGGTCTCCGCCCCGATGCTGCCTATCACCGCTGTCAGAGCTCTCCGTCACCAGCCCGATTGGAGTTTCTCATCATTGCCACTTCATCGCTACCAGATCCCTATTTCTCTATCTTTGATTTTGCTGTTTTGTCGTTTCTTTCTCTCCCTCGAGCACTACAGCAGCTGGATGCGTCGGCGCCTCTCCAGCAGCTTCTTCCTTTCTCCGATCCAAAAATCCGGTCGCTCACCGGCTAAGCTGCCGCCAGAGCTAGGAGAGTAGATTGAAAGGGGAATTGGTGTGAGCTGCGTTGCAAGGTAGGTCTTGATGTGATTTTGTTCACAGCAACTAGTAAACTGGATTTTTGTGTTATCACAGCAACATTGAGTTTTATAGCTCTGTTTCCAGCAGGTTAAGGACATTCCGGCCAGCAGCTGGGATTTTTGATTCGGTTTCCTTGTATGTGTGATCAAGGTGGAGCTAAGGAATGCTGGATTTATATTGGCAGTATAAGGTAAGTTTCGATTTGGTTGTGTTATAACTGTGCAACAGATTGTGTAGGGGTATTACTCTTGGATTTAACAGTGGGATTACTCCGATGAACAGGGGAGGGGTTGTCGGTGAAGATTTGGCCGATAAGTTTTGTCTATCCCTTTTGTTTCATTTGTAAATTGATGTGAATTTGTGGTGTGTCCATGTATATGGAGATCCCGATGGGTTGTGTCCATGGATCATCAGTCGGTGGTTGAGATTGGAGTATATCCGATTGTTTTAGGTGTTATTCAATGTTGCTTTGATGGTTTCAGTTGATATTCTGTGTATGCATGGTGTATGAAGCTATGCAGGGCTGAGAGTGAGGCTGGATGATGGTGATCCTTGGTAAGGAAGCTGTGGGATTTGATGGAGTGGTATTCCAATTGTAGACTTGGAAGCTGCGGTTAGAATGATACCGATTGTGGTTTAGGCATTGTTAGGTTCGCTATCATTGATTCAGTGTTGTTGAGTTGTGAAATCCAATTTATGATTGGTTGATCTGTGGATGAATTAGGTGTTGTAAATGCGTCCGATTGTTTATTCGGTGGATGTATTGAATTGATTAGTTGTGGTAGACTGATCTTGTGGTAAGCCTCTATTACAACCCTGTTTTAAGTATTGTTTAGACCATAATCAGACTCGCTCCCACATCAACAAGATCAATATATATATATATATATATATATATATATATATATATATATATATATATATATATATATATATATATATATATATATATATATATATATATATATATATATATATATATATATATTGATCTTGTTGATGTGGGAGCGAGTCTGATTATGGTGTATCAGATTTGGGTAATCGGGGTTTCTACCTCGTAGACGAGGAAAGGATGTGAGTATATGAACGATGTAGTGTTTAGTTCCTACGTTTGTTGGATACTGGTACTTAATCATTGTTTGCTATTATGTGCAGGTTAGGGATACGAAGCACGTCCACAGTCGTGAGGATTATTCGAGCTTTGTATCAGGTGGGTAATATCTACCTGGTCCGGTAGTTTTGATCAAATTCTAGTGCATGAATTTGGATATATGTTTATATTTGTTTACCTTAAATCCACTCTTATTTAATCATATGCTTGTACTGCCTTGACCTTTGAGATATATACTCCGTTACTTCATTGATTATCTAGCACGGATAGGAACTATAAATCCTAATATGTGTTAGCCGATGGATATTCAGTAAGTACAGGTGGTTAGGGTTATCCTTGTGATCTCAGATTGGGTTACTGTGTTACCTCACTAGGGTTAGGTGATGGATTGGATTATGGAGTCGATTGTTATATCATACCTGTATTAGTGGTGCATCTATGGTGGATTTAGTTGTCTGTGCTTAGATGAATGTGTGATTGTCAGTATATGACCATGGACCAGAGGTCCTAGTGTGATGGTATATTCATTATGGATTGTGTGCCTGTGTATGGTTATATGAACGGTCGATTGTATCTCGCTGCTGACTAGAGGTCTTAGCGTGATTGACTGTCAGATGTGTATGACTCTTTGTGCGATAGAGAGAGTCTTGTGGAGGGTAGTCTTTGCATAGTTGACTATTAGTTGACCAGGACTCTGTTGGGGATCGATACGGCCTGCTAGAGGGGGGTGAATAGCTCTCAATCGATGGATGTCGGAATTCGCTCATTCTCGTTGCGTTGCTTGTCTACGATTGTTGTTAGCGCAGCAGAATAACAATAATAATGAAACTAACAACAATACACAATCACACAACACAAGATATACGTGGTTTGGAACCAAATGGTTCCTACTCCACGGGCGAGCTCACCGAGCTCTAGTTATGCGCACGACACTAATTAAACTCCTTCTCGACTACACGTCGGAGGTGGAGAAACCTCTCACAAGCAATTACAACAGTAATATACAAATACAAACAAGAATACAAATACAATACAAAAGAAACACTTTTCACCGATTTCTTTTGATCACTTGTTTGTTGTTTGCTTTGATTGGCTCTTGAAGGACTGGAATGCAGCATCAATTCCCCTCCAATAGCTCCACAAAAAACCATTGCAAAAACCTCCATCTCGAGCTCCTTTTATAACCTGCATCGAGCTATTTCGCGCTAGCTAGCCGATCGCTAAAGGCCCCACCGATCGCTCGTGAGCCGCTGTCTCACAACGGCCGGATCCACATCGCACAAGTTCCAACGGATCGATGATGCCCATCACCGATCGGGTGACCTAGTAGTCGATCGCCTTCGGCCACGGAGCGCTCGCTCGCGACACTCCCATCACCGATTGCCATCCCTAGCCGATCATTGCCGACATCATCGATCATTGCATCCATGGTAGTCGACTGCCAAGCACAAAACCCTAACCTTACACCAGTCGAACCCTAGTCGACTTGGACTAGTCGAACCGGCACCTATGCCAGTCGACTGACGTCGGGCAAAACCTCAAACACCAAGTTGTTTGAGCATCCGACCATCGGGTAAACCCTCAAACATCAAGTTTGAGCCTCCGACACTCAGTTTTAGCCACTTGGCCAAGTCCACCTTATCCCTCATGGAGTTCCCCACCGAAGCTATCTTCCCTCGGCCTACGTCCCTCGGATGCGCCAAGCGCACGACTTCGCAACGCCATCCTTCATGTCTCATACCCTAGAAGTATGCTTCCTCTTGGGCTCACTCCATTCGCTCCCCGTCCGACGGTCCCTCAGATGCACCAAGCGCACAGCTTCGCAATGCCATCCTTCACCGACTCAAGGACCCCGAGCCTAGTGAACTTACCAAGTCCTCAAGACTTCCCAAATGCACCAAGCGCACGGCTTCGCAATGCATTTCTCACCAAGCACCAAGCGCACGGCTTCGCAATGCTTTGGACTTTCCCATGCCAAGCACCAAGCGCACGGCTTCACAATGCTTTGGACTTTCCCATGCCAAGGCTTCCCCCTTGGACTTCCACACCAAGCTCCATGCTTGGATTTTCCATGCCAACCCCATGTTGGACTTTCTCATGACAATCCCATGTCATGAGTTTTTTCTATCATCAAAATACTATCAAGATACTGCTCGAGTCAAACTCGAGTCAACCTGGGCCGATTGCACCAACAATCTCCCCCTTTTTGATGATTGACAAAACTACCATCTCAAGTCTACCAATTCTCCCATATTGGCAATTCTCATATCCCAATGAGAATTCCAACGAACCCTAATTGGTAACTTGGTAACTTCTCTCCCTTTTTGACATTACATCAAAAAGGTCCTCCCCAAGGGTATGAATGTCTCATATCCCAATGAGATCTTACAATCTCTCCCTTGGAGGAACACATGCCTACAATCTTTCTAGTGATCCCATATCACTTAAAGAGAGACAACCCAATTTTCCTCCCATGAGGAAATACACATCCATCTTCCCATGATGGATACCTCCCCCTAGAGGCTTGCTCCCCCTTGACCATTGCACCAACAATGTCCTTGGAGAGTCCCTAAGCCAATAGGAACATTAAACCATACAAAATTAAGCCAAAGTTCAACAATGAACTCTCATCCACCTTAAAATTGATACTTACCCTCAACCCAACTCCTAATCCATATCCAATGGATTTCCACCCTCTCTAATGCTCTCCCAAGCATATCCTAGGGTTAGGAGTGGTTAGGGGACCTTAACCTAGCTGAACATGGGCCTAACCAACATTGCATTAGATTTACCCGAAATCAATGATCAAATCGAAATCACTGGTCTATTTCATCACGATCATTATCCATGGCAATGATCGATAATCGATTTGTAGCTAACATTTCAGAAATGGATTTCCGAAATCCATAAGTAAATATACATAAGTTTAAAATTCTTGAAATTTGGTATGTATATTACTTATCATAAACACTATGGGTGAAAAATATTGGAAAATTATTTTACCCATTAAATTAGGAGATTGATACAAAGTCCAAAATTTAAGAAAAGCTTCAATAAAGAGCCCTCTTTGTATCATCCCATTCAATGGTGATAGCTATCAAAATATAGGCTTCACCAAGGTTTTTCAAAATATTTTCAAAATGTTTTTCAAACTTTTATTTTCTTTTTCCTAAACATCTCACCAATATCTAGATGTCTAAAACACATACAAGTCAAATTTTTGTGAGATGTGTGTTTTGTTTTGTTTATGTTCTCATGCATATTTCTAGGCAATATTATTTGATTCCTATCAAATCATGTCATAGTCCTTAATTTCATTTTAATTTATGCATGATGATGATTATGGCATAGATATGATATAAGTAAACCCATATGCCAATATCATGATGTCATGGCATGTGAATGAGATCTAGGCATACATGACATCTAAATATAAATCTAAACATGATCATGACATTTTTATAGATAAGAATGAAGATGATGTCATGACATGGCAAGGCAAACAAATCATGGCAACTAAAATATACTGAGGTATCGAATACCTAAGTGTTAAAATCAATTTGCCATTTCTAGAGATTAAACCAATTTTGCCTTAATGCCATTAATCTCCCCAGCGTGCCAAAAACCCAAAATGGCACACCATGACTTCTATGACCTAATTGTGCCAATTTAAATCATTTTTAACTTCTCAAACCATATTGGCACACCCTAATGTGTCAACTCACAATGGCTAGGTTAACCACCCATCCACTTAGGGTTGACACACCCTAACCCATTTAACGTGAATCTATCACGCTCTTAGGAACCCAATATCTATTGGAGCTCCTTAGGTTAACAAGGTATTCCCTAGGGATAACTTCCCTAGATACCTTCCTAATGACCCTTTTTGTCTTTGAAGCCATAGTCAAATGGGTCTTACTTGGGTCAACTCTAGAGGTGACTCCTCCATTGACCTTCTTAGTGGCTACATTTGATTTCTTTGAGGTGTTAGCCACTAAACACATACCATGGCTAGACTTAGGGATGACTTCCCTATTAGCCTTGGTTTTCCTAGACCTAGATGTTGTTCCACAATTAAATGGAATATTATGGTAGGACATAGGTTTATGACCCAAACCTTTCTTGCCCTTAGACATTTCTTGTTTTCTAGGTCTTGACTTTTGTACATTAGACCCCTTAACCGAATTTGATATTACTGCTAGGGTCTTCTCCAATTTTTCTAGCCTTGACCTCAAGGCTTGGTTTTATAACTCTAATTTTCTCAATTTTGAATTTTCATTTGTCTTTTGGGAAATGTTTTTCATTTTAGGCATATGCCTAGATTTCTTGGGATTAACACCCAAGTTTTCTTCAATTCTCCTAATTGACTCCCTAGGTAAAATAGGTCTAGAATTATGATTCCTAGGTTTATCCTTAGTTATATGAACATACTTGGCACCTAAGCAATAAACCTTATTATTTCTCTTAGTATGCTTTTCATTTATAATTGCAAGAGAACTAAAATAATTCTTAGCATGCTTTTTGACTCTAGAAATTAAAGGTGCATTAAGTAAATTTACCTTAGGGTTAGCTTTAGGAGCTCCCCCTACATGAGTTGCACCTTCTTGCCCTTTCTTCCTCCCCCTAGGGCATTGGCTTCGATAGTGTCCCTTTTGGTTGCATTTAAAGCACACAATGTGCTCTTTGCTCTTGATTTTGGGAACACCGACATCCTTTGACTTTGGATTGGCTTTTGGTGTTGATGCCTTTTCCTTAGCCAATTTAGGGCATTTGCTCTTGTAATGCCCCTTCTCCCTACACTCAAAGCATATTATGTGATTTTTATTTAAAATTACAACACTTGAGTTACCTAGGGAGTTGGTGGAGGCCTCTTCACTTCTTCCGGAGGTAGAAGCTTCATTTTGATCTTGCTCCGAAATCGAAATCCTTTCCTCCCCCTCAACGGTAGAGGTGGAGGTATCCACCAAGTCATCCACATCTTCAAAAGTGGATGGTGATTCTTCTTCGACATTCTCCTCTACTTGTGCCGATTGGGAATTTTCTTAGAATTTCATTACCTTTTTCCATAATTCCCTTGCATCCCTATAATCACCCAATCTAGACCAAATAGTGTTAGGTAACAAATCACTAATCAACTTGATTACCTTGAGATTTGTATTGAAGTCTTTGATTTGGTCTTGGGTCCATTTTGACTTCTCAATTGGCTTGTTGTACTTGTCCCTAGGCATTTCAAAACCGTTTTCTATAATAATCATAAAATCAAAATCGGTTTCTAGGTATACCTCCATTTTTCTTCTCTACCATAGAAAGTCTCCTTCGAATTTGGGTGGTTGAAGGTTGTAGCCGGCCATCTTGTAGTGCTCTCGCGGCGGTTAGTCCTTGAAGAGCGACCTCGGCTATGATACCACTTGTTGGGGATCGATACGACCGGCTAGAGGGGGGTGAATAGCCCTCAATCAATGGATGTCGGAATTCGCTCGTTCTCGTTGCGTTGCTTGTCTACGATTGTTGTTAGCGCAGCGGAATAACAATAATAATGAAACTAACAACAATACACAATCACACAACACAAGATATACGTGGTTCGGAACCAAATGGTTCCTACTCCACGGGCGAGCTCACCGAGCTCTAGTTATGCGCACGACACTAACTAAACTCCTTCTCGACTACACGTCGGAGGTGGAGAAACCTCTCACAAGAAATTACAACAGTAATATACAAATACAAACAAGAATACAAATACAATACAAAAGAAACACTTTTCACCGATTTCTTTTGATCACTTGTTTGTTGCTTGCTTTGATTGGCTCTTGAAGGACTGGAATGCAACATCAATTCCCCTCCAATAGCTCCACAAAAAACCATTGCAAAAACCTCCATCTCGAGCTCCGGCCCTGGGCCGATCGGTAGCCGCTGTCTCACAACGCCGATCCACGCTGCATAAGTTCCAACGGATCACCTACGCCGATCGATGATGCCCATCACGATCGTGACCTAGTAGTCGATCGCCCGGCTACGGAGCGCTCGTGCTCGCGACACTCCCATCACCGATCGCCATCCCTAGCCGATCATTGCCGATCCATACCCATGATAATGACTGCCAAACACAAAACTTTAGCCTTACACCAGTCGAACCCTGGTCGACTTGGACCAGTCGAACCGACACCTATGTCAGTCGACTGACGTCGGGCAAAACTTCAAACACCAAGTTGTTTGAGCATCCGACCGTCGGGTAAACCCTCAAACATCAAGTTTGAGCCTCCGACACTCAGTCTTAGCCACTTGGCCAAGTCCACCTTATCCCTCATGGAGTTCCCCACCGAAGCTCTCTTCCCTCGGCCTACGTCCCTCGGATGCGCCAAGCGCACGGCTTCGCAACGCCATTCTTCACGTCTCATACCCTAGAAGTATGCTTCCTCTTGAGCTCACTCCATTCGCTCCCCGTCCGACGGTCCCTCGGATGCACCAAGCGCACGGCTTCGCAATGCCATTCTTCACCGACTCAAAAACCCCGAGCCTAGTGAACTTACCAAGTCCTCAAGACTTCCCAAATGCACCAAGCGCACGGCTTCGCAATGCATTTCTCACCAAGCACCAAGCGCACGACTTCGCAATGCTTTGGACTTTCCCATGCCAAGCACCAAGCGCACGACTTCGCAATGCTTTGGACTTTCCCATGCCAAGGCTTCCCCCTTGGACTTCCAGACCAAGCTCCATGCTTGGATTTTCCATGCCAACCCCATGTTGGACTTTCCCATGACAATCCCATGTCATGAGTTTTGTCTATCATCAAAATACTATCAAGGTACTGCTCGAGTCAAACTCGAGTCAACCTGGGCCGATTGCACCAACAGACTCCTCGTGGGATAGGGAGTGTTGCGAGGATACCTATATGGAGCTATGCATCATTACATTTGCATGCATGCTGTTGACTGGGTCTCCCTTGTAGTTGAGACGGGTCGTCAGTCATCCTGCCTCCCCGATCACTCGGGGTAGTGGTAGCAGGGTTGAGGGCAGAGCATTAGATGTGCCGCACTCGACCACTATAGACAGTGGTAGCTAGAGTGGCGTGCAGTTTGTTCTGACGTGCATCACTTGGCCACTCATGGGTAGTGGTAGCTAGAGTCGCTTGCAGCAGGGGCCCCTAGGGTAGCATATAGCCCTATGGCAGCTAGCTACCAGTCATACTACCCAACTCGGCCACTCGAGAGTAGTGGTAGCTTGAGTCGGGATAGTTGTCATTGTCGTGCCACCCTGGCCACTCTGGGGTCGTGGTTGGACGGGTCCGCAGACAATGACCATGCATATGCATTGCTGATATATATGTATGCATGTATTCGATATATGTTTTACATATGCCTATGAGATGCTGCATTTGTTTGCTGCATATGTTTGTTCATCATGATACATGCCATTTGCATTTTATATACTGCTGTGTGTTGAGCATGATATATGTGTTGGTCTAGACTGTTGTATGCATTTGATTAGCGTCATGTCATAGTATGGTATGGACCGGGATGTTATTACATGTGATTCTATACTGTTCATATGTCTTAGTGTTGGTCAGGTATGAGATTGACTCTGTGCGTTATATGGGTTATGTTATTGTATATCTGTTCAGGATGATATAACGTATGGTGTTGCAGACCGTCAGGTACATTGGTACATTATTTCATGTTCAGTTGATCAGTTTAGTATATACATTGAGTATGAAGTTACTGTAGTTACTTGTTATTAGAGTTGGATAGGACTATATGTCTATTGGACTCATGTTGTATACTTGTAGACCTTCACATGTATACTTGTAGATCTCTATATCCTTATATGTTGTTCATGCACTTTCTATATATTACCCCTGAGTTTATACTCACCACCCCGGGACCCTGGGCTTCCTGTTGCCCAGATAACAGGTAGAAGATTCCTTGGACGTTCAGAGCTTCGCCAGCTGATCCCATCTCACACCGAACGGATGGAGGTTTATTTACGATTTGTTGTATTCTTCTGGATTGTTGTATTTCGTGTTGTTGTTTTGGGTTTTAGCCTGTATTGTTTTCGTATTTGTGATATACGGACGTATTGTATGTATTTGGCCGTGGTTGTGGTTTCTAGTATGATTCTTGTTGTGTCAAGTCACTCCGGAGTGCACAGTTGGGTCCTTGTATTTTGTTTTATCTGTAGTATGTTTCTGTTGTGTTGGTATGTTGACATCTTTGTATTATATTGTTGTTGTGGGCCTACGAGCCTTGTATTAATCCGATATGTTGCCACGTACAGGGGAGATGCCGTCCGTTTGCTTTTCGGCATGGTATACTCTCGGGGCGTGACAACAGATGTGATGTAAGTAAATCTATAAATACCTAATATGTGTAAATAGTGGAGTATGGATGATGACCTGATTTGTAAATTGGGTAAAAAGGGCATCCGTGGGTAAGTAAGGTCCTGAACGTAGGATTGATTCTAATACCCTTATGTTGCATGTTTACTACTGATCAGGTGTTGTGTAATGGTCAGGTGAATTGTGATTAGTGTGTCGCTATGGACCGGTGGTCCTAGCTTGTTATGATCAGTTAAGTACAACTCTCTACAAGATAGAGAGTGCGTCGATCAATTGAGTATGACTCTCTACAGGATAGAGAGTGTTATGATAAATTAAGTACGACTCTCTATAGGTAGAGAGTGCGTCGATCAATTGAGTACGACTCTCTACAGGATAGAGAGTGTTATGATCAGTTGAGTATGACTCTCTACAGGATAGAGAGTGCGTTGATTAGATTGGTTTGACTCTCTGTAGAATAGAGAGTCTGTGGTGGATGTCTGTATGCGTGATTGTGCATTCATATCATTTGCATGCATACTGACGACATAGTCTCCTTTATGGTTGATAGGGTCGTCAGTCATCCTGTCTCTCAGGTTACTCATGGAGGAGTGACTGGTGTGAGGGCAGAGCATTTGTTGGGCCACACTCTACCACTATAGACGGTGATAGTTGGAGTTGCGTGCAATTGTCCTGGGTGCGTGACACTCGACCACTCATAGGTAGTGTTAGTTAGAGTGGCCAGTAGTAGGGACCCCCGTTGTGTAGCGAGCTCTTTACGCTCATATGCTACTCGTTCATATTGCCCACTCGACCACTCTAGAGCAGTGGTTGGTGTTGAGTTGGGATAGTTATCATGTCGTGCCACCTAGGCCACACTGGGATCATGGTAGCGAGTAGGGGTGTACAGACATGACCATGCATGCTGCATTGCCGTATCTTATGACGTTTTGCATATTGCCATATATATATATATATGGATGATTGTGATTAGTATATATATAGATACAGTCTATATATATATGCTTATTGTGATGTTGCATTTGATTGTACTATGCTTGCTGCATTTGGTTGTACATCATCTTCATACATGCTACTCGCATATGTTATACGGTTGTGTTAGATACTTGTATACTTGTTGGACAAACTATTAGATACCTTTGACTTGTATCAGGAGTATATTGTGAGTTAGTATTACTCTTCGTGTTATATATTGTGGATATATACTCAGGTTGGATCAGAGTAGCGTAGTGGACTTTAAGGTATGTCTATATTTTACGTTGTTTATTTGGTTAGACGGTATATGCATGTATATATTTATTATATTGGTATACCTACTGTACCTCTAGGTTATACTGTTGAATTACATGTGATATTTGATATATACTTGTTCTCTCATATTACTGCTGAGTTATACTCACCAATACGGACCCTGGGTTTTTTCTGTCGCCCAGGTAACAGGTAGAAGTCCTCGTGATGGCTTAGAGCATCGTCTCATCTCAACTCCGAGGGTCTGAGCTTTTGGGATTTATCGTTGATGTTTCAATGTCTTTGGTTTTATGTGATGATTTGTAGTGTTGGACACTATTGTTGTTGTACCGTGCTTTCTGGTTTTATTACGGTATTTTCATAGTTTGGTGTTAGTCATACTAGTATGCATGGTGTGGTTATATTGTAGTTGTGATAGTTTCCGCTGTGTTTTGTTATGTTGTATGTTTACATGTGTATATGTTATGTCTGATGTGGGCCTAAGGGCCTTGTATAAACATGATATATTGCCATGTATAGGGGAGATGCTGTCCGTTTAATTTTCGGTTCGGCATACTCTCGGGGCGTGACAGTAGTCATTGTTAGATCACGTCATCAGCATACAAAAAATGTGTTTAGTGCTAGGTAATGTTACCTGCTCAACTTGTCCCGATGTCGTCATCGTTGTTTCACAACATCTATGTGATTTTGTCCAAATGTGTTCATTATTATGTCATGCCATCTGCACAAAAAAGTTATGTGTTCAGTGTTAGGTCATGTCACTTATCCAACTTAGCTTGTTCCGATGTTGTCATTGTTGTGTCACGTCATCTGTGCAATTTTGCCTAATGTGTTTATTGTTAGATCACACCATATGTACAAAATAAAAAAAATATAGATATAGCACACATTATAAATACATACCCCATAAGCAACATGTACCTCATTCATTCAATTATCTCAGAAAATGGATAACAAAAATGAAGGTTTATCAAATTTATCATCTTCAAGCTCTGATGATGATAATTATGCATAAATGCTTGGTGCAAGACAATTTGGTGCAAGACAACAACTGATTGCTCAGGTGATTTCTACTAACAATCAAATTATCTTCAATTATCTCAATGAAGAAAACAACCAAAGCATGCATCGAGGGCCAATTCTTGGTCACAACGTGATCAAATCGTAATCGTGAAGCTATTGATCATAATCTATTCAATGATTATTTCATCGAAAATGCATTGTATAATGATGCAATATTTCGACGAAGATTCTGAATGGGTCGGAATTTATTTATGCGTATCTGTGATGTTGTTAGTAATCATGACAACTATTTTATACAAAGAAGAGATGGGCTTGAAAGACTTGATTTTTCTAGCTTGCAAAAAATAACAGCTACATTTCGGATATTGTCATACGATGTACCAATAGATGCTACTGATGAGTACATTAAAATAGTAGAATTGACGGCCATTGAAAGTGTGAAACGATTTTGTCATGCTGTTGTTGAAGTTTTCGGAGGGCAATACTTATGATCTCCAAATGCTCAAGATGTTGCTAGGCTACTCCAGATTGGTGAGCAACGAGGTTTTCCAGGTATGTTAGGTAGCCTAGATTGCATGCACTGTAGGTGGAAAAATTGTCCAATAGCATAGGCAGGATACTATTCTAGTCGTAGTGGAAAGCCAACAATTATTCTAAAAACTGTAGCTAATTATGATCTATAGATCTGGCATACGTATTTTGGGTTGACCGGATCGAACAATGATATTAATGTACTTAAATCTTCTCATCTTTTTGATAATCTTGATGTCATTCAAAAAAAAGAGTACAATATGAGTTATTATTTAGCTGATGATATATACCCAAAATGGTCAACACTTGTTCAAATAATTCATGATCCACGAAGTCGAAAGAATAAATTATTTGCAATGAAGCAAGTAGTATGTAGAAAGGATATTGAGTGAGCATTTGACGTGCTCCAATCACGCTTTGCAATTATTGTAGGACCTTCACGTTTTTGGTAAAAAAATATTTTACATGATATAATGTCATCATGTATTATTATGTATAATATGATAATTGAAGATGAACGTGATTTAAATACAGCAATCGTGGAACACTTCGAGGTGTCAACTCCAGATGTTGAGCTAGTAGGAGATGATAGTACTCGATTTGAAGAGTTTTTAGCTCAATACAGACAAATCAAAGACAAAGAAGCTCATATTGCATTTCAAAATGCATTAATTGAGCATTTATGGGAACAATATAATAATTCTGAGAGTTAAAGTTCCATAATATTGTATTTTCAATTAAGTGTTATTGTTTGTTTCTAATAAAAATTAGTAAAATATTTTATCCTAATTGTCTATGGTATTATAATATTTTTAAAATATATTTATGCTTGAATAATTATGTAATAAAAATTAAAAATGAAAATCATAATTTTTTATATATATTAGTTGGATGAATTTTTAAAAAATTAATCTATCTCAAATATTAATGAAGTATTAATTTTAAATATAATAATTATCATATAAAAATATTAATAAATTAAAATGTGTATTGATAATTAAATTATGAATAAGAAAAAAAATAGAATATTCTAATGAATATTATTTTTTGGTGTGATATGGTGTGAGTAGGTTGGAGTTAAAATAATATTTGGTGTTCAAGTTGCACCATTTTAATGTGAAAACTATACTAAATATGGTGTTTGTGGTTGAAGATGATCTCCTTTTGTGCCAAAATGTGTTTCTTTGTTTTCTTTCTTGGTAGTTTTACATAATAGCAGGAATAAGAGGAACAAGTCAAGCTCCACAAAGGGAGAATATTTCGGTGAAAAAGAGGCATTATTTGACCACATCAGACTTGAGTTTCTTAGCAGTAAAGAGAGATGGAGCCTTATAAATCTTTTAGTATAAAACTGTGCAATGAACAATAGTTGCATGGAAAGTGTGTTAATTAATTAAGATCGCACCGAGGACACCATGCATGTATATATCATTTTACAATGTAGATTAATTTTATACAAGTTAATCAATTATATATAATAATGATAACTTTACAAAGATGTCTTCCATGTTTTCATCCAGTACTGCATCATATCGTTTCCTCTCTTCATCCTGCCTTCTGCACAAATGCTGTTCTCCAGAACAGTGGCACTTCGGGTGGCTCGATCAGTTTGTGAGTCTTTGAAATATTTTGTTTCTTTATCAAGCCACAAATGGATTCGTTTTGCCATGTGGTTAAGATTGTGAATTTTGTCGATTTGTTCTTAATTTGGGCAGCTTGCAGAAGTAAAGTCGACGGTCAAGTTTAGGTGGAATCGAAGATTTAATTTGGTCAAAACAAATACAAGTAAACTCAGAACTACAATTATATCTCGGCTCGACAAAGCTTTATCTCGACCATAATTTGGCATCGGCCATAGCTTACCTCAGCTAACTCGGTCATAGTTCAACCTCGGTCATAGTTTACTTCGGCTGTCTTGGTCATAGCTTACCTTGACCATAGTTCGGCCTCGGCCATATCTTACCTCGACTGCCTCGGACATAGCTTGGCCTCCACCATAGCTTACCTTGGCCATAGTTCGGCCTCGGCCATAGCTGACCTCGGCCACCTTGACCATAATTCGGGCATAGCTTACCTCGACAAAACTTTATCTCGACCATAGTTTGGCATCGGCTATAACTTACCTCAGCTAACTCGATCATAGTTCAGCCTCGGTCATAACTTACCTCGGCTACCTCGGTCATAGCTTACCTCGACCATAGTTCGGCCTCGGCCATATCTTACCTTGGCTGCCTCGACCGTAGCTTACCTCGGCCACCTCGCCCATAGTTCGGCCTCGGCCATAGCTTACCTCGACCATAGCTTGACCTCAACCATAGCTTACCTCGGTCATAGCTCGGCCTCAACCATAGCTTACCTCGGCCAACTCGCCTATAGCTCAGCCTCAGCCATAGCTCGGCCTCGGCCATATCTTACCTTGGCCATCTCGCCCATAGCTCAACCTCGACCATATCTTACCTCGGTTACCTCACCCATAGCTCGGCCTTGTCCAAAGCTTACCTCGACCACCTTGGTCATAGCTCGGCCTCTGCCATAACTTATCTCGTCCATAGTTCGACCTCGACCATAGCTTATCGCAGTCATGACTTACCTCAGCCACCTGATGTCTCGCCTTGATGTCTCAGCTTAGCCTGTTGTCTCAGCCCGATGTCTCAGCTTGATGTCTCGACTCAGCCTGATGTCTCGACCTGATGTCTTGGCTCAGCCTGATGTCTTGGCATGATGTCTCGGCTGTTGGATTCCCCCGACACCGACGTGAGTGTGTGTTCGAATATGTTTCGTAAATATGCACACAGTGGAAGCAAAAAGAAGTAATAAACTAATTTTATTACAACACACACACCACATGCATGGAGGATACAACAAGTGTAGACATAATCGCTATTTTTAATTTTACAGTAAAAAGAAATTTATTTTAGTTATACCTGACGTATCATGTGTAACGAGAATGATATCAACCGTAGTGACCATCGCTAGAATCACCTCTATCCGTATCCACGCCGAGTATCTTCGGGATAGCTTCACAAAGTCACGAGCCTCGTCTTCGCAAGAGTTACTAGCTTCATGTCGAAGACGTTGTAATCCAAAAGACGATCACAATCCAAATCAAAATTTGAATCTAAAAATGAGCTCCATGAAACTCGTTTCTCGGAAGCGATTTTCGTCAACCAATTGATGAAAACTTGATCCTCCACCTATGAGGATTGTCGGAGATCTAATCCCCGGAAAATAAGTCGTTGTAAGAGTGCAAAACTCCGACCAAACGATCTCTCTGCGAAGAGAGAAACAAGCTGCCCAAAACTGGATAGCTTGTGTTGGTGGAGAAAATAACCGGCCAATCAATGGTCGGTTGCTCCTTGGTTGCCGGCGACCAAGAGAGGATGGCTGGAGGAGTCACTGGCGACTGGTGGGTGGCCGACGTCATGGAGGAGGAGCTGCTACAGAAGGTTGGACGATAGCAACCTTTTGGGCGGCAAGGAGTTCCCCCTATGGTTGGGCGGCAACACCTTGGGCGGCAAGAGCAAGGGCTCCTCTCCTAGGGTTGGGCGGCCACTCTTGATTGATGATTAGGGTTTCACAAAATCCTTAAGCCGTATTTTTATAGAGAACAAATTCTCCTAATGATTATTGGTTCATAATCAAAACCCGTTAACACACTCCAATAACTTAAGTTAAAATAAACCAAGTCGCATTGGTTTATTTTAAGTTAAAACGAACCAAACCAACTTTGGTTCATTCGTTTAAAACAAATCAAACTCCTTTGGTTTATTTTCCACCATTGGATTAGAACCAAACCAATTTGGTTCATCCATCATGTCTTTAAAAGACATGACCCATCTATGCTTTCAATGCGACTGAAACCATTTCATGCTCGCTCTATGTTTGGTCCAACCAAACCAAGTCTCTCTCGATCTGAGAATAATTCTCAAGCTCGTTTTAAATCCTTCGGATAACACTCGTTGTGCGTGTGAGCAAATATGTTTTCGATTTATGTTGGCCATCTATAATTAACCATTAATTATAGAATGATCATGAGTGACACCTAGTAGTACATCATGATCCCCAATTAATTGAAAAATCAGCGGTTGACCCCAGAATAATTTCTGAAACCTTTCAGCAGCCATAGTGAATCGTGCCCCGTTACCTTCACTCATCTTATACCCACTTGGTTCAGAACATAGTCTATTGTGACAATCCCCACTAGACTGACTACGTCACACCTAACCCAAGTATCATTTCTTGGTCCTGTGGATTCTAGTTACTGTACATGTATCCAAGAGTACCATACTCTAAACATGTAATGCTTTGGCCAAAGACTTTAGTAATAATCCGACGAGAGACCATAGGGTATACATCTCCTCGCAAGGAGTGGTGAATCCTCTGTTGGCTATTCAAACACCTTCGGGTACTTGACTTATACCCAATCATCCCGGGTCCATATCTCCTCGGAGATGCTTACTTAAGATGTCAAAACATAAGTCTCCATGACCAAGATGACTTGAATACCTCAAGTCGAAGGAATATCACACTTAAGCTGCAGTAAGGACTTCATTAACATATCTGTATATGTAGAGAACCATATGAAGTCTTACAGTTGGTCACTCCAATGAATTAGTTACCATAATTAGCATCCACGATCAACTCTGGACATCCCAATGTCTCTAGCCAGTAAGAAATAACTACTTGGATAAACCAAAGAGTAAACATCGTGCTAGTCTCAACAGAATCGATGACGTCTGAATGCATCACTTTATTGACTAGGGATAATTCCAATACATCACAATTACACATGTAGAGATACTCACTAGTTGTGATCTAATTATAAATTCTCTCATACTGTGAATCGTATTGCGAACATTCAGTAAATAAGTTTGAAATCCAATCAAATACATGAAAACATGTATACTCAAATAGTGAATATTCATTTATCAAATAAATGGTACAACCATAAGGCGATTGCCTTAGGACACCTCTCATATATTACTAACAAACTTCCACTTGACCTAATGTCAATCGCTACGGTACCTCATACCATAAGTTCTAATATGCCCCTCAAACTTACTTTGAGATAAGACCTTAGTTAAAGGGTCTGCTAAGTTCCTTTCAGTGGGAATCTTCTCGATTTGTATTTCCTTTCTACTTATGATCCTTCTGATCAAATGATAGCGGAGAAGCACATGTTTAGATCGTTGATGAGACCACATCAAGTTCAGAGATGAACTTCTTGATCCAAACCGCTTCCTTTATTGTTTTTGAAGATGCAATATATTCTGCCTCAGTGGCAGAATCCGTTATAGTGTCTTACTTGGAACCTTTTAAACTTATTGCACCTCCATTTAAGATAAATACGTAACCAGATTGAGACTTGGAATCATCCTTTTCTATCTAGAAGTTGACATTCGTATACCCGCATATTACCATATCACCCTCTCTATATATTAGGAACACATCCTTAGTTCTTCTTAAGTACTTAAGGATTGTCTTAACAACCACCCAATGATCTATTCCTGGATTGGACTGATACCTTGGTTTTATCAATCGATTGAAACCCTTGGGCTATATCATATACACGTCATCGAGTAGGTTTCCATTAAGGAAAGTCGTTTTCACATCCATTTGCCACATCTTATAATCATAATGAGCCGCTATGGTCAGGAGCATCCGAATGGATTTAAGCATAGCTACCGGTGAATAAGTCTCGTCATAATCAACACCTTATTTTTGACGATAGCCTTTCGCCACTAATCTATCCTTAAAGGTAATCACATTACCATCCATGTCGGTCTTCTTCTCGAAAACCCACTGATAGACGGTGATTGTGTCGTGGTACCGTTACAAAATTATTTACCGAACCCCCTAACTACACTAATGCAGTATAGGACTGACTCGGATCATCTCCCAATGAACCTAATGGCTGGACGTTTATTTTTAAACAGAAGCAAACACTGGGGGTTTTCTGAATCTATTAAAATGCAAAATCAAAAAGCAAACCTGAGAATTAAATCTGCAAGAAGTAAATCTAACTACCAATTATTAATTCCCGAAAAGCTAACATAATGTGCAAAAGTAAGTAATCACGCACCACACTGTCACTATATTGTACAATGATCAAGAAACAAATGTGAACAATTCAACCAAGCACCACACTGTCACTATACGACACAGTGATCAAATAGTCACTAAAAAACTATACTAATAGACATAAAATAAATCAACCAAGCACCGCACTGTCACTATACGACACAGTGGTCAAGAAACAAAGGCGAATAATTCAACCAAACACCGCACTGTCACTATACGACACAGTAATCAAATAGTCACTGAAAAACTAAACTAACAGACAAAAAATAATTCAACCAAGCACCATATTGTCACTATACGGTACGTTGGCCGAAGATTAACTAAAAACATGGAAAGAACAATTACACTAAAGGAAATAAATCTAACCACTAGGTAAACACTGTAAACGAATAACAAGACTCACTAAACTATCAAACTAAATTACCACGTGCATGATTTACCGTACAAACAAAACATGACTGAAACATCCTTGAAACACAACTGAACACTATGAAATCAATACTGAAACAATACTGACAAAATATAGTGCACAGTAATGACCCAACAATGTAAAAATACTAAAATATCCAAAGTGAACAATGCAGTAAAACAATAAGAAACACAATAGTGAATCAACAATAAATCAACAATTAGACACAGTCATCCACAAACACCGGAAAGGTACCACCCTCTCCGGTGACCTACGACGGTACCGAATAGCTCCTACTGCCTTAGGGTACGGATCTCTCGTCAGAACCCGACGAGAGGTGGATCGATGCAGTGGTCCACATCTCCGATGATGATGGATGCGGTACTGCCGCTACCACGACAGCCAAGAGATGGCTCTGCGGAGATGGAACGATGCGAATCATGACCGCTACTGTGGATGGGATCGAAGCTGAGATCGTCTACAAGACTTCACCAGTCGCTGGAAATGGGAAGTGCCGCCTAGATCGGAAGAGTCAAGGCCGTCGGAACTGGAAATCCATGCTGCTGCTACCACGGCAGTAGAAGGTCACCCCCAGCCTTCTGCGACCACGTCTAGCTGGGATGCTTATCTTCGATTGCCAGGCTTAATAGAAGCACCGGTGAAGATGGCCGGACCCAAACTCTACTCAGTCGATGGAAACTGCTGCTGCCCAACTTCAGCCGCCAGCTCCACCGGACCAAGGAAAGGAAAGGCTGCCAGATGGAATGGAATTGGGGAAGACCATTGGAGTCACCGGAAGTGCTGAAGTGGATCTATCGCCGCGCTCGCGAGGAAGAAGATGCCGCGTTCTATTATGTGTCGCTCTCTTTGTGCAATGAGAAGAAGTTGGCTTTTAAGCGCGATTTATCTCAGCCGCTGGATCATGCCAGTTTTGATCACAGCCACCCATTAGATCTAGGGTTAAATGGCTTCCATTAATTTCCCTAAGTTGCATGAAATAAATCCAACGACTATGATAAATTCGATCCGGATCGACAACTGTAATTGCTCTGATTTAGCTCTTTTCATGTTCCCTACAAAATCACATTCACCCGTGAAAAATAATACTGAAATTATAGGGAATAAACAATTAATTCCAACTAGATCCAATATGCAAAAGCGTCATGAATAGTCGTAATTACCTAAATCAAAGAGCCTAAAATCCCCAAATGTAAATAGAAATCACGCGATAAAAATGCGACTATCAAATTCCCCACACTTATTTTTGTGCGTCCCGAGCAATACTAAAAACACAGAAATACTGACTCCCTAACTAGTTCCCCAAACAATACCTAGATCAATAATTGAGAGATAGAAAAAATAAGTTACTTAGGATCACCAAATTCATCCGGATCTAGGATATTCAAAAGATCCGACTCCTACAATAGTCAACATATATGATGATTTATAGTCAAATCAAATAAAACAAGCCTGATACAAAAACCTCCCAAAATGGATATTTGCGCTAATGCTCACATAATGATCGTAGGAGTGGGTTACCCTCAAAACAACATGTAATCCTGTCCCACCATATACTTGCTTATCATCTACTTCTCTACTGCTATCAAAACATTCCATACATGAATCAAAAGGATTTATCGAAAAATCAAACAAGATCAGAAGTGGATTGCAACAGAGCATACAAAGAAGATCAAAATGGAATGAACAAGATAACAACGGATGAATTGGAAGAATAAATCTGATGAGTTGCAAAAGTGGTGTGTGGGGATATGTTCACTGTATATTTGTCCTATGCTCTTTCTCTATCTGAGATTTTATTTGGTTAATAGAAACAACATTGTCAGAAATTGAGATAATGCCTCTGCAAATAGAAAACATTTTCCCTGGCCAAACCTGCAAATTTAATAGAATTCTTACTGATTTTGCTGGACACCAACCATTTTCCTATCATTCACTCACAACGCACAAAATTGCACTTATCCGCAAGTGCAAAGGTGTTCAAAATATTATTTATCAGCATCTTGAACTTCAACTGTATTCACCTCCACTTATGCGGCTTATGGAAGCAATAGCTCGAAAAACACCACTCGTAACCATTCAAATCATATCTTCATTACGGTCTATTGCTTGCTTCACTGCATCTGCCTTTGGCTTGTGACTGATAGTCTTTTCAAGAGAATCAACTAGTGAGTCCAGAACTGCAAGAACAGCAGCAAGGCACTTGTCTGCAAATTTTGAGAGGATAAGGTGGCATCTTCACATCATCAACGTGGTTCTCCTCGTCTGCAGAATCCATGAGTCAATGTGTTGGTTGTAATAACTTTAGAAGCTGAAACTTTTGACTGCATCTTGTTGAACAAATTGATAGCTCTATCCAAAGTCCACAAATAATAACATTTTAGATGTGATTTCATGGAGGTAGATACAATTTGTAACACACTTAAGGCACTTAATAGATTTTTTTTTCAAACACTGATTCTTCTGAATCCTCACTGACACTGAATGCTTCACCATCAATCTTCTTCCATTTCTATTCCTTTATCACTGGAATTGCTGTTTTTCTCCGTTCAAATCAGTAGAAATGTCTACTGGCATCTATCACTTGCATAGCTTTTGCAAAGGGTAACATTGAATCATGGGAGCTCTATGCAGTCCGTTGGGATCAGACCCGATTGAAACGTGATAGCAAGTAGGTGAAACAACCACAATCTAACTTCAACTTCAATCTTGACTGCAACTCCATCCTCCATAACATCTGCAATCAGAGTTCAAAGAGGCAATAACTATCTCTTGTGAGTTTACCATAAAAATAAAATTCTGACTCTACTCTGCAAACGGGAATAAATTTCTCAGACACTGCTATCCATGGGTAGCAAATCCACTTTTCTTCCTCCACTTGTTTTGCAGCAGTTTCCCTCCATAGATGAATGGATTGATGCCTGGTTTGCTGAATCTGTATGCACAGGAATCTCCTTAAAGTTCTGCAACTCATCACCATGGTTATAGATTGAAGGTTCCGGTAATTTTTTTTTTTTCAAATGCTCAATCTCCACCTTTCCTTGAGAATTTTTTCTCTTGAGCTTAAACAACTCTTCTGTCTTTACTTGCCAGGCCTGGTCACGCCATCTACTCATGTTTATCATTTCCTTTTTACAGTAAGCTAGCAGCTCCTCCTTGTTCGTGTGCTTCAATTAGCAGATAGATGGCTCATGTTCTCCAAGAATTATTCCAAATGGGGGCAACGGAAGTGACATTCATCAATGGGTATTACTTCCAACTGAATCCCAATCTGATTTAGCAGATGTCCTATTATTTCTGAAAGTCTGATACAACTTCTGAACAGATGTTTCAGATGCATACAAGCTTCGTCTAGGAGACATCCTGCTTAGGTAAAATCTTGACTCACCATTCTTAATTGCTGAATCTATTTCTGCTCCCTTTATCATATTGGTGATGTGATGAAAACCCTTGCAGGAGTAGATGACCACATAGCAGTGCCAACTATTGGTCCAAGCATGAGGAAAGTCTTGAAATTCGCTCAGAATATGCTTAATTTTATTTTTTTTTTCTGTTTCAAATTCCCAGCTAACCACATTTGTGCTGCAAGGAGTTCATGTTTTGAGATTTGATTCCTTTTCTCTCGTGATATATGGCTCTTATGAAGACATTCAGAGACTGTTATGTACATGTTGCATGCACAGCTTCTCCACCAATTCTACACCTTAGACCAGCTCTCTCCAATACCATATCTATTTCCTTCATCACCGCATCATCAACCTTTTTCTATCATGCCCAGTATACTTCTTTGACAAAGACAATGCCCTCCAATTTCATCTTCAAGTTTGAACTCTTTTCTGATTTAATGCTGCTCCAACAAATGGAAGAATTATTGCAATGATTTTAACCTTTTGTGATCTCGATCCTATCATTCATCCAATGCTTCTGCTTTCCGTGACTAGTGCATCTTGAGACAGCAGAAACGAGCTTTGCAGCCCTTGTAGGCACAGATTCTGTATGATCTTCAACTCAATTGCAGAACTGCATGACTTAGCAAATCAAGCGATCTTCAAATTGATTTCCAATTAGCTCCAAGAACAAATTCTGTATCCCATTCACTGCTACCCAACAAACAATCTCCCCCGACAAAGCAACTTATCAAGTTATTCTTCCAACATGCGAACAAAAGATATGGGTAGAGGTAATCCACAAGATAATGGGAAATAAATGAAGATGCATGACAAGTAAGACAACATGTAAGTATCAAGTGGATTAAACAAACAATTCAAGTAAGGAAAAGAATCAAGAGTGAAATCCTTCATCATATTCATGCAAATAAATGTTATTACAGTTTTGAAAAGACTCAAAGCAAGTTCTAGAGCAACAAGTATCACACGTGTATCACACTAAAGTAGGTAAATGATGAAAATGACTTACAACCTCACTAGGTGAATAAAAAATCAAGCTTGGTCTATTGGCAAAAATTCACCATCCTAACAAGTGACTACATACAAGTGAAGTTTCTTATCGTACACTTAAAATCCATAATTTGATGATCAAACTTAACTAATTCTTACCATATCTAAAATGATACTAAGGCATGCATAGGGAATATTATTTGACTCAACGACAGACAAACAAACCTAGGTAAACCGGCAAACAAGCAATCAACCCATACAAATTATTCCAAACATGAAAGGAAGAAAATAAATGCATTAAATAAAAGAACACACTCCCCTTTCAAGTCGGAGAAGAAGCATCATCATGTCTGGCCCCACTATATTCTCCAGAATAGACTTGATCTCTCTGCTTAAAATGACCTGCGTTTATTGTGAAAGTGAGACCCTTGATTGCTAATGATCGCCTTGTGTACTCCAAATATGCAAATATGTGAGACCTAACAAAATCTACAACAACTAGAGAATCATCAGTCCTGGTGGGGATGCCCTTCACCCATTTGGAAACATAATTAATTGTCAAAAGAATATATGAAAATCCAAAAGATATAGGAAACAGACCCATAAAATCAATACCCCAAACATCGAAACTCTCACAGAATAACAAAGATTGGTGAGACATTTTATTTCTACGTCCTATGTTCCCTGTTCGTTGACATCGCTCACAAGACTTGTAAAATTCAGAGGCATCATAAAATAAGGTGGACCACTACAAACCAGGCTCTAAAACTTTCCTAGCAGTTCTTTGGGGTCCAAAATGCCCCCCACAAGCTAGAGAATGACAAAAAATAAGTAAGTATGGAATGAAACTCATAATTAAGTCCACATCGTCTAATGATCTGATCACTACAAAATTTTCAAAGATAAAGATCATCCCATACATAATACTTAGCATCACTTTTCAATTTTTGGACTTGTGCATGAGTAAAATGTGAACAACATGGCAACTAAATAAATAGCAAGATCTACATACCATAGTGTCTTACCCTACAGGTGAAAAAAAAACTGCTCATCTGGAAAAGAATCTGCTATGGGGGTGGACTAAATCTCCATCACAATCTTGGTCAAGCTGAAATACCACCTCCTTCTGCAACAAGTTGGTCAAGGGTAGGGCAATCTAACTGAAGTCTCTGATAAAATGTCTGTAGAAACTTGCATGACCTATAAAAGCATAAACTTTTCACACAGAAGCGGGGTAAGATAAAGAAGATATAACATGAATTTTAGCAGGATCTACTTCAATACCATACACAGAGATAATATAACCTAAGATATCCCATGCTCGACCATGAAATGACATTTCTCAAAAACATCTGATGGAAGTGATCCTTGGGTCGTCGCCTGAAGAGCATAAGTCCCTACATATTCCATATCCCTGTCTACAATAAAAGGGTCCACAGATAGATCCTCACAACAAATCATTATCAACATCAGAATCAGTAAAATCACAACAAAATGTAGAAGGTGCAGAGATATCCAAATGAAAAAAAATAGACTAAGAAATAAAGTTCATGCAGTCCAGCTCATCAGCTATAACCACGCTAAGAATAGAATGATCTGTTGGATCGAGAAGTGTCACTAGAGGGGAGGGGGTGAATAGCGAGCGTAAATCTTTTCGTTCATTCGTTTGATACACGAGTAAGCACAGCGGAAAAATAAAAAAACACATTTATTTTTTACTTGGTTCACAACCCAGCGGTTGCTACTCCAAGGCCCTAACGGTCCTAGATCACGTACGGAGGGCAAAGCACTATAACGTCTCCTCCTCGTTGGAGGTAGGAGACATCGATCACAAAACCGAAAGTACGAGGATGAGACAACAAGCCTACCTTACCTCGTTACAAATAAAAATAAAGAATACAAAAACAAAATATGTTACTTGTTGCTGCTGCCGACGAAGAAGGTGAAATCTTGGCGTCGCGTCGGCGTTATGATGGTGTTGGAGCTTTAGCGTTGTAGGAGCACTTAAGAATAATCTTGATGATCTTTGGAGTTGGAATCCTCCCCTCATTTTATAGAGTTTGACCTCTGAATATGTTTCCTCATCTTTTGGAATAGATTACGAAGTTGTACCAAATTTTATCGCGAAGTGGCCGCGTCAAACCTTATCCGTTTTGACCTAGCGCAAAGGCTGATTCGTTGCCATCAGTCGACTAATGCCTCCCATCAGTCGACTGATGAGCATCAGTCGACTGCCCAATGTCCAGCAGTCGACTGCCAGCCTGGCCACTTCCCTACAGTAAGAGGATAGCATGGAAAATGATAAATGCGACGGTTTCTGACCGTTCGATCTCGACCTAGACCTTCCACAGGAAGTCTTAGTCAGCCGCCTTCGGTCGTCCCCGTACAGAGGACACGACCTTACCATCTCTCACTCACACGAGCTTACCCCGATACTTACTTTGTATCTCTCGCTTCCGGCCTTCCACTCGATTCCTTCGGCTCCCTCCGAAGTCACTCGAGTGTCGCCCGACCACCGCGGCTTCCTCCGAGTGTCGCTAGCCTTCATCTCCAGCTTTAGGACTTTTCTGCACACTCGATTTAGCTCATGAGATAATGATGTAAACTTAACTTTGTGTGTTTGCTATAATCAAAACACAAGTTCGATTATCTGGTGCCCCTGCACTAACAATCTCCCCTTTTTTGATCTATGGCAAACCAATACAAAGTTAAGGGAAATTAAAGCATAAAATAAGTAAATGATGAATGCCATTTTCAAAAACTTCCCCTCAACCAAAACTCCCCCTTAACCAAAACTCCCCCTTAACCCTAGGTGAGTTTTGAAAGAGATATTTTAGTTTTTCAAAAATCAAATTTTGTGTTACTCCCCCTTAGTTTTCAAAATCAAATTTTGTGTTACTCCCCTTTAACTTTCGCTCTTCTCCCCCTTTTGCCATAAATAAAAAAAATGTTGGGTTTTTTTTGTATAAAATAGGGATTTAAAAACAATATCGTATATGCATGCATCTAGATAAATCAAATATGAGTCCAAGCATGCGTCTAGCAGTAGTTAGATAGATTGGTTCGAGATGTGTCCCTCTGCACCAATAATCTAAAGGTTTGTAATATAACCCTTAGGGCTAGTTTGCTCTCCCCCTTAGTCAAATATATAAAGTATAAGAGATGTAGGGGGAGCTAAACTTTGGCCTAAAGAGTTGTAAATAGTCATTAAGTACAATAGTTAAGAAAATAAGTAACATTTTGAAGAGGTTATATTTTAAGTATATTTCAATTATCCTTAACATCTCACCCATTCTACGTGTCTCAGAATTTTTTCACCTTATATATTTTGTGAGATGATTTTAACTTAATTAGAGATAGTCAACCTTGGGTTAGATTCAGATTTAACCTTTAGATCGTTAAGTAACTTTTTGAGAAACTGACTTCTAGGTCGTGGTGAGACACAGGGGTCTTCTTTGATCGGAACAACGACCACTTCCTTAGACAAAGCCAAATTTAAGAAAATATCACTCAAGTTACTTAGGGTTACTTCCTGGTCTAACTAGTTTAGGATACGGCGAGGTAGCTTCAGCTAGTTCCACTTGGTCAAGTGCACCAAGCTAGATACGTCTTATCTAGCTCGAATACATGAGACTTTGTTTCCCTAATGTACTATCATCTCACCGCATCCTGATACTATGTTATCAAGAGTTGACTAACTATTTTCCCTATCTAGCCATTCTAAAAATTAAAATAAAATATGCAATGGTTTTGCTAAGTAAGCGGGTATACTATTTTAGTGTTAGCTCCCCCTGGACCATTGAACCAATATAGTCTATTCAAATAATGAACTTGATCCTGGGGAATCCAAAACTTATTAGTCCTTATATGTGAGTTCAATAAAACCTTTGGGACCCATGCTTGGACTCTTTGATGACTACGATTTACGATAGACATATATGACCTATTCGTAGTCTTTGGATTAAATCCGAGTCCGACTTTATTGTACACAGCTCTTTGGGTTCCAAGTAGTCGGTTAAGATTCTTAGATCCCAACGTGAACCTTTCTAACCTAGCCTCGACCTCTTGAACTTGATCTTTCAAGAGAGAATTCTCCTCAAGTTTTTCAACTTGAGTTGAGTTTCCCTTTTGAACTTGACTAGTTGAAGAGGTTAGAGTAGCCTCTTTCTTGAGGGTTTCAACCTCCTCAAGTAACGACTCAACCCTAGACTCGGACTTAGTTAATTTACTAGTAAGCATTTTAATTGTAAGGTAAAGTGTACTAATTAAAGAGCGGCTAACCTTGACTTTCCCTTTTGGTCCAGCTTTGAGTTTCCTCTCGAAGTAGTCTTCGGGGTCGGAGTCAGAGTTGTAGTTGGACTCGACTTCGGATTCTGACTCGGACTCCTCTAGTCTTGCCATGTAAGCTATGTCTTCTTTGTTGTCCCAAGTTGCACGGAAAGCCTTCTTTTGATTTGATTTGAATTGTGCCCTCTTTTGGTTCTTTAGTAGCCTCCTTTCCCTTCGAATGATCTTCCGCACTACGTTCACTATTACTTCCACCTCTTCGGATTCAGACTCTGATTCATCTTCGGGTTCGAGTCCATCTTCTTGCCTGGTAGATGACTTACTTCTTTGTCCTGCAAGTAGAGCAATACCTCTCTCAGCCCGGACCATGTTAGTCTGCTCGTGAAGTTCAAACTCGGAAAATAATTCGTCTAACCTAAGCTTTGAAAGGTCCTTAGAGACCTTGTAGGCATCGACCATGGATGCCCACAAGGTAGTCCTAGGAAATGAATTAAGAACGTACCTTAGGAGGTCACAATTTTTGACCTTGTGTCCGATGGTGTGCAAGCCGTTGACAATGTCCTGGATGCGGGCGTGTAGTTGCGTCGCCGTCTTATGTTCCTGCATCTTAAGGTTATACAACTTATTGAAAAGAAGGTCACGTTTACATACCGTAGCATCGGGTGTTCTTTCGTGTAGCTCGATTAATTTGTTCCACAGGTCCTTTGCGCTAAAAAATGGTCCGATGCGGTTGAGTTCCTCCTTGGACAAGCCGCATTGCAATATTTGGGTTGCTCTTGCATCGGCTTCGATTTGCCTCTTGGTTGCATTTGTCCACTTGTTAAAATCCAAGGGCTCCCCTTGATCATTGGTGGGTAGAGCAAAGCCGATTTGGATTATTATCCAAGTCTCGACTTGTGTTTTCAAGAAACACTCCATCCAACCTTTCCAATAACGGAAATCATTTCCGTTAAAGAATGGAGGTCGGGTGGTGCTATACCCCTCAATGTGAGCCATTTGGAAGGAAAACCTTGCACATAAAATAATAAAAAAAAACACGAAAAAGGTTCCAAGACTTGGTCTTAGATTAGTAATGCGGGAAATAATAGGAAATAAACAGAAATAAATAAAAAAAACAAGAAACTAACAAAAACTAGAAACTTACGACCTTCGATGTCCCCGAAAGGGTACTAGATGTTGATTTTTGGGGATGTAAATAGCTTGTTACGAGGGTAAACCCTTATAAAAAGTGTAGATCTTTCAGAGAGCTTCGATTTGGTAGGTAGATCATTTTGTGAGTCCACTTGTACGAAAAGTTATGGTTATTTTACCGTCGACTACTCCAAAAGAGAATACTTACAAACACACAACCAAAAGAAGCGTACCAAGACTTCGTCTTGGATTAGTAGTGCGGGAAAAAAAAACCTAAAAAAAAGTGACTCGAAAAATATGAAAAGAAAGCCAAAAAGTGCTAGATTGGTGGTTTCACCAAATCTTAGCGCCCCTACACTGATACCAATTGTTGGATCGAGAAGCGTCGCTAGAGGGGGGGGGGGGTGAATAGTGAGCGTAAATCTTTTCGTTCGTTCGTTTGATACACGAGTAAGCACAGTGGAAAAATAAAAAGACACGTTTATTTTTACTTGGTTCACAACCCAGCGGTTGCTACTCCAAGGCCCTAACGGTCATAGACCGCATACAGAGGGCAAAACACTATAACGTATGAGGTAGGAGACAACGATCACAAAACCGAAAGTACGAGGATGAGGCAACAAGCCTACCTTACCTCATTACGAATAAAAACAAAGAATACAATAACAAAATATGTTACTTATTGCTGCTGTCGACGAAGAAGGTGAAAGCTTGGCGTCGCGTCAGCGTTATGACGGTGTTGGAGCTTTAGCGTTGTAGGAGCACTTAAGAATAATCTTGATGATCTTTGGAGTTGGAATCCTCCCCTCCTTTTATAGAGTTTTGCCTCTAAATATGTCTCCCCATCGTTTGGAATAGATCACGAAGTTGTACCAAATTTTATCACGAAGTGGCCGAGTCAAACCTTATCCGTTTTGACCTAGCGTAAAGGCTGATTCGTCGCTATCAGTCGACTGATGCCTCCCATCAGTCGACTGATGAGCATTCGTCGATTGTCCAATGTCCAGCAGTCGACTGCCAGCCTGGCCACTTCCCTGCAGTAAGAGATTAGCACGGAAAATGATAAATGCGATAGTTTCTGGTCGTCCGATCTCGACCTAGACCTTCCACAGGAAGTCTTAGTCGGATCGTCGCCTACGGTCGTCCCTGTACAGAGGACATGATCTTACCATCTCTCACTCACACGAGCTTACCTCGATACTTACTTTGTAGCTCTCGCTTTCGGCCTTCCACTCGATTCCTTTGGCTCCCTCCGAAGTCACTCGAGTGTCGCCCGACCACTGCGGCTTCCTCCGAGTGTCGCTAGTCTTCAACTTCAACTTTAGTACTTTTCTGCACACTCGATTTAGCTCGTGAGATAACGATGTAAACTTAACTTTGTGTCTTTGCCATAATCAAAACACAGGTTCGATTATCTGGTGCCCCTGCACCAACATGATCCTCCATCAGGTGCCTCATAGCGTCCAAAATATTGAACCGAACTACAGTATCTCCTACCTCCATATCAAGAATATAAAAATATGCAAGAAATTCTTTCAGCTTCTTCTTGTGAATACATAAATCTTTCAGAACCTCGGCATACTTGGAAATTTACTAGCACCTGGACTTCCCTAGCCTTTTCTTCAACAACCCTCTTCCTAGGCTTGGACTCTGAGGGAAGAGGAAAAAAAAACTCAAGTAGATTATCGCCTGAAGACCTAGTCATCCACACAAACAAATACAATGAGAAACAAATATAAATGATAAGAAAGACTCTAATAACAAAAGAAAAAGAAAATAAACAAACAAACTACAGTTTAGATATAAACGAACGCCATTATAAAAAGGTCCCCAGCAACGACACCAAAATTTTGATAGACGGTGATTGTGTCGTGGTATCATTACAAAATTATTTACCGAACCCCCTAACTACACTAATGCAATATAAGACTGGCTTGGATCATCTCCCAACGAACCTAATGGCTGGATGTTTGTTTTTAAACAGAAGCAAACACTGGGGGTTTTCTAAATCTATTAAAATGCAAAATCAAAAAGCAAACCTGAGAATTAAATCTGCAAGAAGTAAATCTAACTACCAATTATTAATTCCCGAGAAGTTAACCTAATGTGCAAAAGTAAGTAATCACGCACCGCACTGTCACTATATGGTACAATGATCAAGAAACAAATGTGAATAATTCAACCAAGCACCGCACTGTCACTATACGACACAGTGATCAAACAGTCACTAAAAAACTACACTAACAGACATAAAATAAATCAACCAAGCACCACACTATCACAATACGACACAGTGGTCAAGAAACAAAGGCGAACAATTCAACCAAGCACTGCACTATCACTATACGACACAGTGATCAAACAGTCACTGAAAAACTAAACTAACAGACAATAATTCAACCAAGCACCGCACTGTCACTATACGGTACACTGGCGAAGATAAACTAAAAACATGGAAAGAACAATTACACTAAAGGAAATAAATCTAACCACTAGGTAAACACTGTAAACGAATAACAAGACTCACTAAACTATCAAACTAAATTACCACGTGCACGATTTACCACACAAACAAAACATGACTGAAACATCCTTGAAACACAACTGAACACTATGAAATCAATACTGATAAAATATAGTGCACAGTAATGAGCCAACAATGTAAAAATACTAAAATACCCAAAGTGAACAATGCAGTAAAACAATAAGAAACACAATAGTGAATCAATAATAAATCAACAATTAGACACAGTCATCCACAAACACCGGAAAGGTACCACCCTCTCCAGTGACCTACGACGGTACCGAACAGCTCCGACTGCCTCAGGGTACGAATCTCTCGTCAGAATCTGACGAGAGGTGGATCGATGCGGTAGTCCACAACTCCGATGATGATGGATGCGGTACTGCCGCTACCATGGCAGCCAAGAGATGGCTCTGCGGAGATGGAACGGTGCGAATCACGGCCGCTACTGTGGATGGAATTGAAGCTGAGATCGTCTACAAGCCTTCACCAGTCGCTGGAAACGGGAAGTGCCGCCTAGATCGAAAGAGTCAAGGTCGCCGAAACTGGAAATCCATGCTGCCGCTACCATGACAGTAGAAGGTCACCCCCAGCCTTCTGCGACCACGTCCAGCTGGGGTGCTCAGCTCCGATTGCCAGGCTTAATAAAAGTGCCGGTGAAGATGGACAGACCCAAACTCTTCTCAGTTGATGGAAACTGTTGCTGCCCAACTTCAGCCGCCAGCTCCACTGGACCAAGGAAAGGAAAGGCTGCCGGATGGAATGGAAATGGGGAAGACCACTGGAGTCACCGGAAACATCGCCAGAAGTGCTGAAGTGGATCTGTCGCTGTGCTCGCGAGGAAGAAGACGTTGCGTTCTGTTCTGTGTCACTCTCTTCGCGCGATGGGAAGAAGTTGGCTTTTAAGCGCGATTTATCTCAGCCGCTGGATCGTGCTAGTTTTGATCACAACCACCCATTTGATCTAGGTTTAAATGACTTCCATTAATTTCCCTAAGCTGCATGAAATAAATCCAATGGCTGTGATAAATTCGATCCGGATCGACGACTGTAATTACTCCGATCTAGCTCTTTTCATGTTCCCTACAAAATCACATTCACCCGTGAAAAATAATATTGAAATTATAGGGAATAAACAATTAATTCCAACTAGATCCAATATGCAAAAACGTCATGAATAGTCATAATTACCCAAATCAAAGAGCCTAAAATCCCCAAATGTAAATAGAAATCACGCGATAAAAATGCGACTATCACCTACTTGCACCCTATAGGCTTAGTACCTTCAGGTGGGTCAACCAAGTTCCAAACTTGATTTTCATACATGGAATCCATTTCCGACTTCATGACTTTAAGCCATTTGTCCCTTTTTGAACTTTTCAGAACTTCTTCATAATTAGTAGGCTCCTTATCGTCAATGAGTAATATGTCGTTCGATTCACTTACGAGAAATCCATATCTCTCGGGAATGTTGCATGTTCTACTAGATCTATGAAGATGTGGTGTCACAATAGGTTCAGTCGATGTCTCATCAATATGAGTTATCGGTTGAGGTGCTTGACCAGGTATCTCTTCAATGTCTATTAGAGTCTCTTGAACCTCCTCAAGTTCAACGCCACTCCCACTGTTTTCTTGCAAGAGAAACTCTTTCTCTAGAAACACAAATGCCTTGAAACAAACACCTTTTGTTCCACAGGATGATAAAATTGGTAACCCCTCGTTTCCTTCGGGTATCCAATAAATAAATATTTATCAGACTTAGCATCCAACTTGTCTGACATAGTCCGCTTCACATAAGCAGGACAACCCCATATCTTCAAGTAAGATAAATGAGGTTTTTTACTTGCCCATATCTCATATGGAGTAGTAGAGACTACCTTGGTCGGGACTCTATTTAACAAGTAAACAACTATCTGAAGTGCAAAGCCCCAAAAGGATTTGGGAAGATTCGCGTGATTCATCATTGACCTGACCATGTCCAACAAGGTACGGTTTTGCCTCTCAGATACACCATTAAGCTGTGGTGTATACGGCGGAGTCCATTAAGACAATATACCATTGTCCCTCAGATAATCTAGAAACTCTTGACTCAAGTATTCACCACCTCAATCCGATCGAAGTATTTTAATACTCTTACCAAGTTATTTCTCTACTTCATTTCTGAATTCTTTGAACCTTTCAAAGGCTTCAGACTTGCGTTTCATCAAGAACACATACCCAAATCGTGAGTGATCATCGATGAAGATAATCAAATAGCTATAGCCTCCTAGAGCATGAGTTGACATAGGTCCGCATACATCAGTATGTATTAAACCAAACAACTCTCCCACTGATTCACCTTTTCCAGTAAAAGGTAACTTGATCATCTTGCCCTTTAAGCATAATTCGTATGTATCGTATGAATCTAATTTAAACGATTCCAGAAGTCCACATCGGTGTAATTCGGACATGCATTTCTTGCTCACATGGCCAAGACGACAATGCCACATGCAGGAGTTTTATTGATTATCTTTTCGAGCATGCTTGTTGCTCGCTTCAATATTTAAAATGTCACTGGATACGTCCAACGTATAAATACCATTGCTTAAAGTTCCAGTCTCATAAAGAACGCCATTCAAAGTTATGTGACAACAATTGTTACTAAAAGTTAAATGATAACCATTTCTATTTAAACAAGAAATATAAATGATGTTCTTTATCAACAAAGGAATATAAAAGCAATTGTCCAATTCTAAGACAAGTTCTGTAGGAAGCTTCAACAAATACATTCCAATGGCGAGTGCAGCAACCTTTGCTCCATTCCCAACACGTAAATTTGACTCTCTCTTGACGAGTCTTCTTCTATTCCTTAGCCCATGTAAATTATTACATATATGTGAACCACACTTGGTATCCAATACCCAAGTATCTAAGGAAATAGAATGACAATCAATAACGAAGATATCTGAAGAAGATGAGTCATTAAATGCTTTATTCTTCTTCACAGACTCAAGATAAATCTTACAGTTTCTTCGCTAATGACCCTTTTTGCCGCAATGATGGAAAGTTCCCTTTTGAGCTAGTTCTGCCTTTTTAGCTCTTTTCTTCTTCCCCTTCTATTGTTCCTTTGACTTCCTCTTAGAACCTTTATTCGAGGAATCAACTAACAATACCGTCCCCTACTCATGCTTCATAGAAGGCTCCACAATCTTTAGCATATTGAGTAGTACCATATATCAGCCTTCTTGCATCTCAGAGGTGAAGAGGAGCTTGGAGACTTTGAATCTTTCGGATCTCACTTGCTCATCAAACAACTCATAGAGATGAAAGACTACAGTATGAGCATCCATATGCTCATGCTACTTCTATAGCTTGGGTACCATCACAGCTAGCATGATGCAACTCACTAGTTCAGAATCAATCACATGTTTTTGATGGGCCAACAATTGGTTTGGAGTTGCATCATCACTAGGACGAGCGGGAAGAGATGCTTCGAGGACATTCGCAAGTTTTTCAACCTTGAGAACAATTCTCAAGTTTCTAAGCCAGTCCAAGAAGTTTGGCCCAGTCAATTTATTTGAATCCAAAATGGAATGCAAATTCAAAGACATCATGATCAATCAATTAACCTAGAAATACAAATTGAGCATATATGAGAAAGATGACATACATTTATAAAATCTCATTCATTTTTTCAAATTTCAAAAACCCTCAAAATTAATTTGGGAGATCGTAAGTCTATCTCCGAATGGGTTGATATCCAACATAGATAAGAACAACCTTGGAGAGAGTCCAACAAGACATTCTTAACTACGATGGTAGGTATCAAGTATACCGATTTCATATTACATATATGCAACTATCACAATGTGCTATCAACTAATTGAATGTTCACACATACATTGGGTTGTTAACACATTAACAAGTATGCATCATATGCATAGCACCCAATTTTACCTCCCTTCACATCGACCTTGGAGAGAGTCCTACAAGCCGATGCTCCAAGTTAAAACCAACCCATTAATCAAGAAATAGTTTTAATATGGTTAGAGCGCATTCAACCAATTAGCCAGGCTTGGAGAGAGTCCAACAACCCAAGCTAGCGATTGACCTCTGACTCTTACCATATTAGAATTAAACTATTTGATAGTTTGATCATGTTCAAGTTTGAGCCGGGTTTGGAGAGAGTCCAACAACCCAAACAAGAAATAGAACTCTGGTTCTAACCATATTAATGGAAAGTGTAGGATTTAATATTGTATGTGGTCTCATCATTCTTTGCATGCAAATAACTATTATCTACATGACATGACACACATGACATATATCTACATGTCACGACATGCATGAAATAATGATATGCATCTTAATACAATTACATGGCATACAATTATGGTATGTACAAAAATTTCTTTATTTGTCATAACTATTTTAGAAATAAAATATGTTTTAGATTTGATGTATCAAATCAAATCATGATTAAATTAGGAAATAAATTTCCAAATCTAATCACATATTTTATTTATGGAAAGTGTTAATTAAGAAAAGTCAAATCTAATTTAGGAAATAAATTTCCTAAATTGTAATTTCCTAATCATATTAGGAAACTTCCAATTTGAATTTCTTTACAAATTAAAATTTTCATAAATACTTCTAAAGTTTTCAAAAGTAGAATATTTCCATAAATACAATTATGACTATCGTAAAATAATTTTACGATTATGTCGAAACACAACCAGCTCTAATACCACTATTGGGCTTCCCTGGTACCGCGGCGAGTGTGTGTTCGAACACATTTCGTAAACATGCACACAACGAAAGCAAAAATAAGTAATAAACTAATTTTATTATAACACACACATCACACGCATGCAGGATACAACATGTGTAGACATAATCGCTGTTTAAAATTTTGCAATAAAAGAAAATTTATTCTAGTTATACTTGACGTATCACGTGTAGCGGGAATGACATCATCGACCTATATCTTAGCTCAACCTATCACATTAGCTCAGTTCGTTAGTTAGATGTTTGTGTTTTTGTCCAGAAGAGACCTCTCCACGATCTCTATTATTAAGCTACATCTCCATCATAATGAGGTCATGCCTCCCAAGATCTCCTCTGAATAATCACATCTTCATCATAATGAGGTTATGCCTCCCAAGATCCTCTATGTACCATCACATCTCCGTTATAATTAGATCATGTCTCCCAAGACCTCCTTTGCGAAGTCACGTCCCTATCAAGAGCCATGTCACCAGATTTCTCCTGCTTCATCGCCTATATAAAGGTAACAAGGAGGAGGAAAAGAGGACTCTCCGATAATCTTTATTCTTCAGCTTTGCTTCTTTAAGCAACTTTCTCCATATTCTCCACATTCTGACTTGGGCATTGAAGGGGCTTGGTTGAGGTCTTCCTCGACCCCCCTTTCTCACCCGTTCATGAGTCTCCTCATGTTTCGGTCCCAGTGACGACTCCAATGATGATTTGGGTCCAAATCCCTGCTACACTGACAACTGATCGAGATGAAGAAGCCATCTTGACCTGTGCTCAACCGACCTCTCACCTTTGTCATGATTACTCTATCACATCATCCCATCCAACATTCTCAAACCGCAACATAAATGGCGCTGCCTGCGGGAAACATCGAAGCTGAGATGCTGAGATGGGGGATGCCATAATACCAGATGGTCCAGAGATCTTTTGAAGTTAGATCTTCCCGAAGTTAGCTCTTCCTGAGCTCTTTTGAAGTTATATCATCCCAAGTCAGATCTTCAAAGGTTAGCTCATTCGAGTTCTTCTCAAAGTTCTCTTCTGAAGATATCTCTTCCAAGAGCTCTTCCAAAGTTCTCTTCTTGATGCTATCTCTTCTGAAGATCTCTTCCCAAAGTTATCTCTTCCAGAGCTCTTCAAAAGATAGCTCTTCCCGAGCTCTTCCAAAATTAGCTCTTCTCAAAGTTAGCTCTTTCGAATTTATCTCTTCCCGAGCTCTTCAAATCTAGCTCTTCCCGAGCTATCCCAAAGAGCTATTCCTAAGGTAGCTCTTCCAAACTCTTATCAAAGTTAGCTCTTCTGAAGTTATCTCTTCATGAGCTCTTCAAAAGTTAGCTATTCTCCAAAGTTAGCTCTTCCCAAGCTCTTCCAAAGATAGCTCTTCTTAAGTTAGATCTGTCGAAGTTAGATCTTCCTAGGTCAACTGGTTTTTTTGCTTTACTTTTTTTCTTGTCTATTTATGTTTTGTACTACTACATTACTTGGTTAAATTTGATGGAGAGTCAAATTTATTATTCTCTCCTTGACTCCGTGGATTTTCGGGAGTCAAGGATCGAGCTTACTTATGATTCTCTCCTCGACTCCGCGGATCTTCGAGAGTTGAGGGATCGAGCTTAATTATTCTTTTAGTCTCGAACTAAGGTGTCCCTCGGTATTCTTCATATATATATATATATATATATATATATATATATATATATATATATATATATATATATATATATATAGGAACCCCCACGACGCCATCTATTCCCTTTGGTCTCGGACCGAGACATCCATCAGTAAAGTCGCCCCCGCGACGCCGTCTATTCCCTTTGGTCTCTAATTGAGGCATCCATCAGCAAAGATGCCCCTGTGGCATCGTCTATTCCTTCTGGTCTCGAACCAAGACATCCATTAGCAAAGACACCCCTGCAGCGCCTTTCATTCCCTCTGGACTTAGACCGAGGTGTTCATCGACAAAGTTGCCATCTCGTGATGGAATGTATACTGAAAGCCTAGCTCTTTTTGTATGAACATTTTATTTTGAAATAAGAATCACACATGCTCTTAATCCCGATATAATAACGGGCACATGTACTTAGTATTTATTTCTTTGATTTACCAGTGGGTGAGATTTAGATGGATTAAATCAATATGCCCGGTAAGTTGGGAAATAATATTATTTACATGGTGTGCCGTTGATTATAGGAGGAAACCGTATCCTATATATTAGGTTGATGATGTCCCCTTGAGGAGCTCATAAGGTTCATCATGTAAAGCCAGCTGGTTGACTTAGTCAACATGATGATAAGGTTGAGTGGTACTACTCGAGGAGTTAGATGTTAATTAATTGATGGTCAGTAAATCAATTAATTGACGGACATTCGATATCTTAAACACGGGGAGATAAATGTACAAATAATATATGGAGCCCATATTAATTTATGGGGGTTGGTGAGGTAGTTCAATGATGATCCTCTAGTGGAATGGAACATCATTGATGGATCAAGTTTGTGTGGTTCCGATCCATCGGGTGGCCAAGACCCAACTCCTCCTTATGGTCCCTATCGTAGCCTAACATAATCCTTGTGAAGTCTAGATCCAAGAATGTAAAACAAAACCCTAGAACCAACGGTTGGATTAAATCCATAGATCCGATGGTTGGGATGAAACCCTAGAACCAACGGTTGGATTAAATCCATAGATCCGATGGTTAGGATGAAACCCTAGAATCGACGGTTGGGATTAAATCCCTAGATCTGACGGTTGGGATAAAACCCTAGATCCGACGGTTGTGATTAAATCCCTAGATCCGACGGTTGGGATGAAATCCTTGATCCGACGGTTGGGATGAAATCCTAGATTCTACGGTTGGGATGAAATCCATAGATCCGATGGTTAGGATGAAATCCTAGAATCGACGGTTGGGATTAAATCCCTAGATCCGACGGTTGGGATGAAATCCTTGATCCGACGGTTGGGATGAAATCCTAGATCCTACGGTTGGGATGAAATCCTAGATCCGATGGTTGGGATAAAACCCTAGATCCGACGGTGGAGATTAAATCCCTAGATCCGACGGTGGAGATTAAAGGAGGCTTAAGCCTTATTCTAGAATTAGGGTTTGGCTCATCCAAGTGTTGGGCGGCAACAAATCCTAGAGGAGATAGTTATTTGGGCGGCAAGAAAATAGGGATTAGTTCCTATATTTTAGGCTAACCAACTTTCTCCTAAATTCTATAAATAAGGGCTTAGGCATTGGGAGATAGAGTGTCGACGGTGCCGCCCCTCTTCCTCTCCTCCTCTCTTGGCCGGTTCTCCTCTTCCTCCTCCCTTGCTCCTTGGTGGCCGGCGGCTCTCCAACAATTGGTGGCCGGTGCATCTCCAACATCTAGGTGGCCGGCGACAACAATACAACAAGTTGGCCGGCACTCATCCAATCGTTCCTTGGCCGCTCTCTTGTTTGGTGGCCGGTTCTAGAAAGGAAAGGTTTTGTTGGTTCTTCTCTTTGTTCGCAGCGGACAAGGAAGAGAAGAACGTGATCTAGAAGGCTTCTACTCGTGGAGGATCTTCGTCCACACATCGTCCACGAGAAGGATAGGACATACGGTAGAAGATCGTAAGGTATAAAGTTTTATAACTTTAATTTCAGATCTGAGCATGTTCTTATATATGATGATTATGCATGTGTGTGTATGAATATATATTGTATAATCATGGACCCCGAAGACAAACACAAAAATCGGCGATCCATCCGTCGTCTCTTCCGCGGCTAACCAACTAGAAGAGTTGTGTTGCTTGAACAACTAGTTTGTTCAAGCGACCACTCGAGTTGTTAGCACGACGAAATGGTGTAGAATTAACCATCCGGATTAATCCTTTCATTAGTGAAAATTTTAATCCGGGGACATGGGAGCCAATGAGCCTCCGAAGGACATCCCAACAATTGGTATCAGAGCCACGGTTTCCGGTTTTGTGTGTTTAGGATTCGGTTATTTTTTTATGCATTTTTCATATATTATATGTGCCGAATAATAGTAGGATGTGCGTAGTTTAACTCTTTGATTGCAGGCATAAGATCTGACTATTATGGCCATGTGTGTGTATGTGAATGGATGTGTGTAAAAATTTATTATTTGAATCCTCGGGGTTGATGAGGCTAGATTAGTATTTAATTTTTGTAATTAAATACGGCATTGTTTAGCCGATCATTTTAGTTTTCTTTCGATCTAGATTATTTGTACACTCCTTAGTGGAGTATAGGATCGATGGATGTAAATTAATATGATTTATCTCGGCTCGGATCTCTTTGGTGAAGATGGAGCGGACGAGGTGGCGACACGACAGGATGCATATTGGAGGACAATGCCATAATAGTTGGAAAAATTCTGTTTTTTCCATATTTATTGCTTATTTGTTTTATATGCATGTTGTGTACGTTTAAAATTCCTCGATTGCAATTTACTAAGTGGGAGAGGAACATTTTAATTAATTCCTGCGGCCTCCATTACAATTTGACGTGTGATGCAAACAAACTTGTGTGTTGGCTCTGAGTGCCTTCCTCCCCGCGGACGGGTTTGTTTGCGGATCACTAGGTCAAATAATGGTTATAGGAAATTATTTAGGAGCGTGTGTACTTCCACATCGGTAAGGCACATAATCCGAAATAATTTCCTTAGTATCGTGTAATGGTGCACACTTAGATGCAAATAAAAGTATCCTCCCCATCGGAGTCACTGCTTTTATTTGTAGGGCCAAAGAGGAACCAACTATTAATTTTATTTGTCAAAAAGTAAGGTTGACAAGATAATAAAATTAATGGGTAAAACCTCCTCTTACAAATGTTGAATTCGTATACGTCCACACAGCGTGACATGCGATATTCTCGGTGATTTGAGGTGTTGGTTGATTTCGAGATTTTATTGTTTTGAGGAATCAATAATATTTGAAATCTAATATTTTGATTATTGTGATTCTTAGGATTTTCAAATGGCTTTCAATCCACTTACTTTGGTACTAAAGGAAACAAACTTATTGTCCCCAAACAATAATGATTGGAAAAGAAATATGGATAGTGTCTTAAGCGATGAGTGTCCTCCTAGGCTGCAGATGATTACGGGAAAAGGAACTTTTGGATACGAATCGAGCAAGGCAAGAAGCCATGGTTGCTCGAAGGTTTCTACTTCTAAGCCGTAAAGGCAAGAAGAAGAAGAAACAAGGTAGAGCAAAGGTGGTGGGAGGATATCGAGGAGTGAAGAAGCCGAAGGCAAGTACTTCACTTGTAGACAGATCGACATGGGAAGAAAGACTTCCCTTCCTAAAGCGTAACAAAGGTATATCTTCGCTTAGTCGTTGAAACATGTTTAGTGGTGTTATCTACCGGTACCTGGTGTGTAGATACGGGAGCCACTGATCATGTCTGTAATTCTTTGCAGGGGTTCCAGGAAACCCGACGACTAGCTGAGGGAGAGATTACCGTCTACATGGGCAATGCTACTAAGGTAGCGGCTATTGCAGTGGGAGACGTTTATTTATCGTTTGATAGAAATAAAGTTTTGGTTTTGAGAAATTGTCTTTATGTACCTACATTTAGAAAGAATTTGATTTCGGTTTCTAAATTGTTTATGGATGGATATTCTGTTTCTTTTAATGACAGAGTTGTTATAAAAAGAAATAGAGAGATTATCTGTTCAGGTACATTGGTTGGCAATTTGTATACTCTTGAACCAAAAGCTCCCACGATGCATATAGAAGTGAATAACTCATCTTCTAAGTCTAATAAGAGAAAAGAACCTTCGCAAATGAACCAAACATATCTTTGGCATCTAAGGCTTGGTCATATTAACCTAAGCAGAATTCAAAGGTTGATAGCTGATGGATCTTTGGGTTCATTAGTGGTGGAGGATCTCCCAACCTGCGAATCTTGCTTGGAAGGTAAAATGACCAAGAGGCCTTTCAAGGCCAAGGGGTATAGAGCCAAAGATGTGTTAGAATTGGTTCATTCTAATTTGTGTGGTCCTATGTCTATCCAGGCAAGAGGTGGCTTTGAATACTTCGTCTCTTTTATAGACGATTATTCAAGGTATGGATACATTTACTTGATGCGCCGCAAGTCTGAATGCTTTGACAGGTTCAAAGAATTCAAGGCTGATGTGGAGAACCGTCAAGGTAAAAGTATCAAGACATTACAATCTGATCGTGGTGGCGAGTACCTCTTGGGAGAGTTTAGGAATTACTTATCAGAGGCTGGGATTCAATCCCAATTGTCTGCACCTGGCACACCCCAGCAGAATGGTGTAGCAGAGCGAAGGAATAGGACTCTTATGGAGATGGTCAGATCGATGATGAGTTATTCTGAGTTACCTATTTAGATTACGGGGGTATGCCGGATCGACAATGTACACTCGAACTTGGTTCCATCTAAATCAGTACCTTCTACCCCTGTAGAATTGTGGACTGGGAAAAAGCCTAGTCTGAGACATATTCGGATATGGGGAGTCCAAAGACATGTCAAGGGAGATCTTTGGTAAGTTGGAATCTCGCATGGCGAGCTTGTTTGTGGCTACCTAAGGGGGCAGAGGGTGGTTTGTTCTATAGTCCTAGAGATCGAGAAGGTGATCGTGAGTGCGAATGCAGATTTCTAGAGGAGGACTATGTGATGAACCACAAGCCCACAGTAGGATTGTTCTTGAGGAGTTGGGGAAGTCCGACTTGATACCACATCGGTACAAGAGGAGACACCACAAGTCACTGCACCGCGTGTCACAGAGCATACACAGGAGGCACCTCGTCGTAGTGGGAGGGTTGTTAGACAACCCGACAGATTCATGTTTTTGGGAGAGTCTTCTAACTTAGTCCCTGGTGAACATGAACCTGATCCCTGGACATATGACTAGGCAATCCAAGATAGAGATGCGGTATCTTGGCAAAGAGCGATGAATTCAGAGATAGAATCTATGGATTCTAATCAGGTCTGGGAGCTAGTAGAGCCACCCGATGGTGTAAAAACTATTGGATGCAAGTGGATCTACAAGAGAAAGAGAGGGGTAGACGGGAAGGTTGAAACCTTCAAAGCTAGGCTTGTTGCGAAAGGGTATACTCAGAAAGAGGGTATCGATTATGAGGAGACCTTTTCGCCGGTAGCTATGCTTAAGTCTATCCGGATTCTCTTATCTATAGCTGCTCATATGGATTATGAGATATGGCAGATGGATGTCAAGACAGCTTTCCTTAACGGAAGTCTTGAGGAGAACATCTATATGCGGCAACCAGAGGGATTCATTGCTAAAGGCAAAGAGCATCTTGTATGTAAGCTTAATCGGTCCATTTATGGATTGAAGCAAGCTTCTAGATCTTGGAACATCCGATTTGATGAGGTAATCCAATCATATGGATTTATTCAAAGTCCGGATGAGCCTTGTGTATACAAGAGATGTGACGGAAACGTAGTGGTGTTTCTTGTACTATACGTAGATGACATTTTATTAGTTGGCAACAATATCAAAGTGTTATCAGACGTAAGGGTATGGTTGTCCAAACAGTTTGACATGAAGGACTTGGGAGAAGTTGGACACATCCTTGGGATCAAAGTTATAAGGGATCGCAAGAAAAGGATGTTGTGCTTATCTCAAGCTTCATATATTGACACTATCCTTGCTCGTTTTAGCATGCAGAACTCCAAGAAAGGTTTTCTACCTTTTAGGCATGGAGTTCCTTTATCTAAAGAGATGTGTCCCAAAACATCAAAGGAGATAGAGGACATGAAGGCGGTTCCTTATGCTTGCGAGGAAGCCTTATGTATGCTATGCTATGTATATGAGACCCGGATATCCGCTTTACTGGGCATGGTTAGCAGATATCGTGAGTAATCTGACAGACATTGGGATGCAGAAGCATATATTGAAGTACCAGAAGGACTAGGGATTATATCTTTGGTTTCATCGCGGATCAATTAGTCCCTGTGGGTTACACGGATTCGGATTTCCAATTAGAGAGGGACAAGAGTAAGTCTACCTCTGGGTTTGTGTTTACTTTTGGAGGTGGAGCCATAGTATGGAGGAGTGTCAAGCAGAAATGCGTGGCGGACTCTACCATGGAAGCTGAGTATGTGGCAGCCTCTGAGGCAGCCAAGGAAGCTGTATGGCTCAGGAACTTCTTGATGGACTTGGATGTGATTCCTGGTTTGCCTAGAACTATCACAATTTATTGTGATAACAGTGGTGCAGTTGCAAACTCGAAGGAACCACGAGCCCATAAGGCGAGTAAACACATAGAGCGCAAGTACCACCTTATACGAGAGATCGTAAAGCGAGGAGAAGTTGCTGTCGCCAAGATTGCATCAGAGGATAACCTGGCGGATCCATTCACTAAGGCCCTTCCAGCGAAAGCGTTTGATGGGCATGTGGAGGACATGGGGATCAGATGTATGGCAGAGAGATGACAACATAGTCTTTTAGTATAAGTGGGAGATTGTTGGAATGTATACTGAAAGCCTAGCTCTTTTTGTATGAACATTTTATTTTGAAATAAGAATCACATGATCATTGTTTGCATTTTATATATTCATTATATATGTGTGCATATTGTCTAATATTTTACATTGTAGATAACATGGTGCTTGGTGTGGCACAGAAGATCATGTTATCAGTACCTTGTAAAATATAAGTAAAGGCTCACAACCAAGATGGTTTTGGACAAACCATTGGCATGGTTGTAGTGTAGCTCGGTATTGTTTTATCTTGAACATAGAGTTACACTAGTACACTTAGGTGTATTGAGCATGACCGACATAGAGGTGATTCAATTTAGTGCTGACTACATAATTGAATCGGACCTCGGATATTATGTTGTACATGCTCTTAATCCCGATATAATAACGGGCACATGTACTTAGTATTTATTTCTTTGATTTACCAATGGGTGAGATTTAGATGGATTAAATCAATATGCCTGGTAAGTTGGGAAATAATATTATTTACATGGTGTGCCGTTGATTATAGGAGAAAACCGTGTCCTATATATTAGGTTGATAATGTCCCCTTGAGGAGCTCATAAGGTTCATCATGTAAACCCAGCTGGTTGACTTAGTCAACATGATGATAAGGTTGAGTGGCACTACTCGAGGAGTTAGATGTTAATTAATTGATGGTCAGTAAATCAATTAATTGACGGACATTCGATATCTTAAACACGGGGAGATAAATGTACAAATAATATATGGAGCCCATATTAATTTATGGGGGTTGGTGAGGTAGTTCAATGATGATCCTCTAGTGGAATGGAACATCATTGATGGATCAAGTTTGTGTGGTTCCGATCCATCGGGTGGCCAAGATCCAACTCCTCCTTATGGTCCCTATCGTAGCCTAATATAATCCTTGTGAAGTTTAGATCCAAGAATGTAAAACAAAACCTAGAACCAACGGTTGGATTAAATCCATAGGTCCGATGGTTGGGATGAAACCCTAGAACCAACGGTTGGATTAAATCCATAGATCCGATGGTTAGGATGAAACCCTAGAATCGACGGTTGGGATTAAATCCCTAGATCCGACGGTTGGGATAAAACCCTAGATCCGACGGTTGGGATGAAATCCTTGATCCAACGGTTGGGATGAAATCCTAGATCCTATTGTTGGGATGAAATCCTAGATCCTACGGTTGGGATGAAATCCTAGATCCGACGGTTGGGATAAAACCCTAGATCCGACGGTGTAGATTAAATCCCTAGAATCGACGGTGGAGATTAAATCCCTAGATCCGACGGTTGGGATAAAACCCTAGATCTGACGGTTGGGATGAAATCCTTGATCCAACGGTTGGGATGAAATCCTAGATCCTATGGTTGGGATGAAATCCTAGATCCTACGGTTGGGATGAAATCCTAGATCCGACGGTTGGGATAAAACCCTAGATCCGACGGTGGAGATTAAATCCCTAGAACCGACGGTGGAGATTAAATCCCTAGATCCGACGGTGGAGATTAGAGGAGGCTTAAGCCTAAATTCTAGAATTAGGGTTTGGCTCATCCATGTGTTGGGCGGCAACAAATCCTAGAGGAGATAAGGTTATTTGGGCGGCAAGAAAATAGGGATTAGTTCCTATATTTTAGGCTAACCAACTTTCTCCTAAATTCTATAAATAAGGGCTTAGGCATTGGGCGGAGATATGATTTTTGGATTAGAGAATTAGGGTTTGGCTCATCCAAGTGTTGGGCGGCAACAAACCCTAGAGGAGCTAGGGTTTTGGGCGGCTAAGAAGTGGGCGGCAAGGTTATTGTTCTCCCTAAGTTTTGGCCGGCGCCCCTCTTCCTCTCCTCCTCTCTTGGCCGGTTCTCCTCTTCCTCCTCTCTTGCTCCTTGGTGGCCGGCGACTCTCCAACAATTGGTTGCCGGTGCATCTCCAACATCTAGGTGGCCGGCGACAACAATACAACAAGTTGGCCGGCACTCATCCAATCGTTCCTTGGCCGGCGGTTGCATCAAACTCTCTTGTTTGGTGGCCGGTTCTAGAAAGGAAAGGTTTTGTTGGTTCTTCTCTTTGTTCGCAGCGGACAAGGAAGAGAAGAACGTGATCTAGAAGGCTTCTACTCGTGGAGGATCTTCGTCCACACGTCGTCCACGAGAAGGATAGGACATACGGTAGAAGATCGTAAGGTATAAAGTTTTATAACTTTAATTTCAGATCTGAGCATGTTCTTATATATGATGATTATGCATGTGTGTGTATGAATATATATTGTATAATCATGGACCCTGAAGACAAACACAAAAACCGGCGATCTGTCCGTCGTCTCTTCCGCGGCTAACCAACTAGAAGAGTTGTGTTGCTTGAACAACTAGTTTGTTCAAGCGACCACTCGAGTTGTTAGCACTACGACGAAATGGTGTCGTTAAGGAAGCTCATCCCATCCGGATTAATCCTTTCATTAGTGAAAATTTTAATCCGGGGACATGGGAGCCAATGAGCCTCTGAAGGACATCCCAACATCTCGGCATCGTCTATTCCCTCTGGTCTCGGACTGAGGCGTCCATCGACAAAGTTGCCCTAGTAGAGCTGTCTATTCCCTCTGGTCTCGGGCCGAGGGGTCCATCAACAAAGTCGCCCCTGCAATGTCGTCTATTCTCTCTGGTCTCAGATCAAGGTGTCCATCAGCAAAGTTGCCCCCCACAACACCGCCTATTCTCTCTGGTCTTGTATCGAGGCATCCATCAGCAAAGTCACCCCCGCGGAGTTGCCTATTCTCTCTGGTCTCAAACCAAGGTATCCATCAGCAAAGTCACCGTTCAACGCATTATATCCCCTTAGTCTCAGACTAAGATGTCCATCAGCAAAGCTTCCATTTGGCGTATTATATTCCCTTAGTCTCGGACTAAGACGTCCATCATCAAAGCCATTGTTCGACACATTATATTCCCTTAAGTCTCAGATTAAGGTGTTCATTAGCAAAGTCGCCTTCTCAGCATCATCTATTCCCTCTAGTCTTGGACTGAGGCGTCCATCAACAAAGTCACCATTCGACACATTATATTTCCTTAATCTTAAACTACGACGTATGATATTCTTCAAGTTTAATTACCTTAATCTCGGGCCAAGAAAGTTTTTCAACAATAATCCCCTGATCTAGAACCGATGTGTTTGAACTGAGTATATCCCTCTCTTAGACCAAGGCATTTCTCAGTATCTTCACTAATCTCTATCTCGGTAATAGAGGTCAGTTCTATATGTTTCTTTCATGTTCGACACAAGTCTAGTTAGTCGGACTTAGGCCTCCTTCGACTAGACTAGTAAGGGATACCTATGATGCGGGGGAAATATCCGTCGTAATATGACAAAGTCTGGTCGACAATCAAGCTTAGGTGGAACCGAAGGTTGGATTTGGTCAAAGCAAACATAAGTCGACTCAGAACTGCAACTTTATCTCGGCCATAGTTTAGCCTCGACCATAGTTTGACATTGACCATAGCTTACCTCTGCCACCTCGGTCATAGTTCAACCTTGGTCATAGCTTACCTCGGCTGCCTCGACCATAGCTTACCTCGGTTGTCTCAGTCATAGCTTACCTTGGCTACCTCAGCCATAGCTTACCTTGGCCACCTCGGCCATAGCTTACCTTGGCCACCTCGGCCATAGTTCAACCTCACCTATAGTTCGGCCTTGGCCATAGCATACCTCGGCTACCTCAACCATAGCTCGGCCTCCGCCATAGCTTACCTCAACCATAGTTCAGCTTCGGTCATAGCTTACGTCGACCACCTCAACCATAGTCCGGCCTCGACCATAACTTACTTCGGCTGCCTCAGCTACCTCGATCATAACTTACCTTAGCCACCTCACCCATAGCTCGGCCTCAGCCATAGCTTACCTTGGCCATAACTCGACCTTGACCATAGCTTACCTTGACCATAACTTACCTCGGGCACCTTGGCCATAGCTCGGCCTTGACCATAGCTTACCTCGACTATAGTTCGACCTCGACCTTAGCTTATCTCAATCATGGCTTACCTTGACCCCTGATGTCTCGGCCTAATGTTTTGGCATGATATCTCGGCCTAATGTCTCAGCTCATCTTGATGTCTTAGCTCAGCTTGATGTCTCGGTCTGATGTCTCAGCCTATATCTCAGCTTGACCTGATGTCTCATCTCAGGCTATCACATTAGCTCAGTTCGTCAGCTAGATGTTTGTGTCTCTGTCTGGAAGAGACCTCTCCACAGTCTCTATTATTAAGCCACATCTCCATCATAACGAGATCATGCCTCCAAGATCCCCTCCGAATAGTCACATCTTCATCATAATGAGATCATGTCTTCCAAGATCCTCTCCATATCGCCACATCTCCGTTATGATTAGATCATGCCTCCCAAGATCTCCTTTGCGAAGTCACATCCCCGTCAGGAGCCACGTCACTAGATTTCTCCTGCTTTATCGCCTATATAAAGGTAACAAGGAGGAGGAAAAGAGGACTCTTCGGTAATCTCTAATCTTCAACTTTGCTTCTTTAAGTAACTTTCTTCATATTATCCACGTTCTGACTTGGGCATCAGAGAGGCTTGGTTGAGTCCCCCTCAGCCCCCCTTTCTCACCCGTTCGTGAGTCTCCTTAGGTTCTGATCCCAGTGACGACTCTGACGATGTCTTTGATGACGATTTGGGTCAAATCCCTGCGACAACGATAACTGATCTAGATGAAGAAGAAGCCATCTTGACCTGTGCTCAGCCGACCTCTCACCTTGGTCGTGAGTACTTTGTCATGTCATCCCATCCGACAGTCTCAGACCGCAACATAGTCAATCCAATTTCTGCTATATGGAGCACCAAGTGGATTTTGTTTGTTGGATGTGGGTTCACATGTGATTATCGTAACCGTCCAATTATGTCGTACTGATTCGAACCCGATTAAGTGATCTACTTATTGGTTTACGGATTTCGGTTATAGGATGTGAAAATTTAATGTGTAGGACCCGTTCGAGTACGGATCCATTATTGATGATGATCCAATAACGGATCTGACCCAATCTCTATAAATAGTGCATGATCCCCACAGAGGTTAGTTATTTTGACAAACTTCTCGCTTCCTATCAGCGAGAAGTTTATGACGTCGTCACACTAGAACCCTATGGAAGATCTGTCCCTCTTTTATAGGAACTCCGGATTGGATCTCAAAGGAAGAGGAATGATGGTCGCTCCACTGCAATCAGGTTCTTTTATTCATGCCATCGTTTCATTTACGTTTATTTGTTGTCATAGAAATTAATAAGACTAGATCTATTTCACGAATCAGATTGTATTCTATTTGGGTTTTGTATACATGCTTAGATTCGTAGATCTACATCAATTGGTATCAGAGCTCTGGTCATTTTATCGATTTTTATGACGAAGTAGATCTTTTTGTCGCAAAACGATGGTTATTTGATGAAAATGCAAGTAGAAAATCTAGTTTTACGCACTAGATCTTATGTTTCACATTTTTTTGTGAAGAACATGAAAAACGATGACATAACTGTCATCATTCATGGTGAAACCCTCATGTTTGATCTGAAAAAATCACGCTGAGTCACCTACCAATCGATTGATGCCTTGTACAAGTCGACTGCTAGGTCTACCAGTTAACTGATGCCACACATCAATCGACTGTTGCACTTAAAATTGAGCTCTATTATACATACTAGTCGATTGCCCTTGAAATCCATCGATTGTTGTGCTCAAACTCAGGCACAAAACCTTTCCGAGCCAATTGGGTAGTCGACTGATGTACATTAGTCGACTGTCATAAGACCTCAGTCGACTGATGTGATCGAGTTTGCACACAAAAGGTATTTTAGTCTATTGGAGCAGTTGACTGATGTTAAGCACCAGTCGACTGGTGCTCTTGAAATCATCCACAGAAGGTATTTTAGTCGACTGAGGTAGTAGACTGATGCGTGACAGTCGACTGTCATAACTATCAGTTGACTGGTGATGAGTGTAGATGAGTTCGAATATATTTTGACGTAGAAAACTTCCATAGGCCATAACTTTTCGCTAGGGATGAGTTTTGAGGAGTTCTCAATTGCATTTTGAAGCTCGTTCATAGCCCTACTTTTTGTTACTATGGGGTAAATCCCTCATAACAGCTTGTTTTGAGCCTTAAAAATATCGTTTAGGGCATTTTTGGAGGCTCCGAAGTTTTAGTCCAATATTATAGTCATTTTCTATATCATTAGGCTACTAAAGTACAGTTGAGTTTTTTAGGTTTTCTAAAGTATTTATCTATGCATATGATTCTATTTCAAACTAATAATTATCATCAAAATGAGAACTATTAGGGAGGTTTAAGACATACTATGTAGATAGATGTATGTCTATGCTAATTATAATTGACCCAAAGGAAAGTTATGTTTATGCCAAATATATGTTAGAAATCGTTTACATATAAAAAATAGATTTTATTGATAAATTCTATTGATCATGCACACAAGATGTTGACCCAAAGGAAGGCCCTTTGTTTGACAAATCAATAGCTTAATAAATTCTATTGATCATACACATAAGATATCGGCCCAAAGGAAGACACTTTGTATGATAGATCAATAGTTTGATAAATTTTGTTATAGATCATGTACACAAAATGTCAGTCCAAAGGAAGACATTTTGTGTGGTAGATTAAAGGGTTTGTAAACCATAAACTCAGACATATATAACTCATATAAAGGATAAGTTAGTTATACATATCATGTGTCGGCCCAAAGGAAGGGCTATGATGTGGCCAACGAAAATTATCATGAGTTATAATTTAGAGAGTACCACTAATAAGTTACATTGCAATCCAAAGACTAAGTGTAATGTTATACTTGGTATCTCATTTTGCCCAAAAATATTCATACATACATATAATATGTGTTATTTATTTATTATCTCTTCATGTTCTTAGTAATAAAGTAAGATTATATATCAGTATACTCTCTTTCATATTTAGTGCACATAATGTATCTGCCTATAATATCAACATTCCAATAACTTAAGATTTTTAAAGCTACTAAATATAAAAGGACCATCAATATGAGTAAGGGTATTAAAATTGTAATGTTTGGTATTAAACTTCTCAGTTAGGTTAGTTTAGAAGTCAAATTTGTCATTATACCTCTTGACACTTAGTGGATAGACATTGGAGCTGCCACATATATTAGTGTCACTTAGCATGCATGATTGTCTATTGATGGTGAAAGATACATCTATATTGGTAATGGCAAGAAGACTGCAGTGACTGTTATAGGTGTTTTCAGCTTTATTTAGGGATCGATGTAATTTGAGTTTTAGAAAATATACTTGTCATTTCATCATTTGGACGAAATTTAATTTTCATTTCTTGCTTGGAAAAATTAAGATACACTTGCTCATTTGAGAATGAAACATTTAGTATTTTCTAAAATTCAATACTTATTGGCATATGTTTCCTATTTAATAAGCTATATAGGTTAAACATCATAGCTCTCGTAGACAACGAAATAATATATACTATAGGTACAAAACAAAATTTGACTTACGAGAATTCATTCATGTTATGACATAGGCATCTAGGACGTATATCCATATAATGCCTAGAAAGGTTAATGTCACAAGGAATTCTCTATTCTCTTAACATATCAGACTTTGATATATGCATACAGTGTGTTAAAGGGAAAATAATTAACAAAATAAACAAAGGTGAAAATTGATGTAGTGACACTTTAATATCGATAAATACAAATATATGTTGACCATTCTCTAAGTTATTTTGGAAAGGACAAACATATTTTATCAATTTTTTATTGATGACTATTTTTGACATGCTTAATTATACATTTTACTTGAGAAGTTAGAGTCATTGGACATGTTCAAGATCTTCAAAATCTAAGTTGAAAATCAACTAGGTAAGAAAATCAAAGCTGTCAGATCCAATCGTGGAGATAAATATTACAGTTGTATGGATGCAGTGAACTGTGTCCAGGACCTTTTACTAATTGACTTTCTAAGTGTGGGATTATGGTTCAATACATCATGTCTAGTACCTTTCATTAGAATGGTGTAGCTGAGTGAAGGAACCTAACTCTAAAGGACATGGTGAGAAGTATGTGTGAGGTGAAACACTCAAGACTGCAGTTTACTTACTTAATAGAGTATCCAATTAGGTAGTGAGAAAAACCCCCATATAGTATTAAACATTTACATGTTTGGGATTGTCCAACTGAGGCTAGGCCTAATAAAAGGAAATTGAACTTAAGGACTATTAGCTGTCATTTAAATGTTATGACCCCCTAAAATAGGTCCTTTTTCGAAACGGAAAATTGTTGGTGCAATCGGACCAGGTCACGATTGACAGGACTCGAGTTTGACTCGAGTTTGACTCGAGTTTGACTCGAGTAGTATTTTGATGTTTGACAAAGGAGTGATCATTGTTTGGGGAGATGGTTGTCCATATGATGGAGAAGTCCAAGTGGGACACTTGACATAGGAAAGTCCAAGTCATGAGTACTTGACATGGAAAGTCCAAGCATGGGTCTTGGTAATGGTAAAGTCTAAGTCTTGGGTACTTAGCAATGGAAAGTCCAAGCATGAGTCTTGGCATTTGGAAAGTCTAACATGGAGTTGGCATGGAAAGTCTAAGGGTGTAGTCTTGACCACGTAAGTCCAAGTGTGTAGTCTTGGCGATGAAAGTCCAAGTTATGGTACTTGACAATTGAGAAGTCTAAGGGTATGATATTGGTGGCGTAAAGTCTAAGCGGTAGTCTTGACAGTGTAAACCCAAATGTTCCTTGACGATGTAAACCCGGTTAGCATGACAATAGCCAATGGAAGCACCTGAAGGCTAGCGTATGGATGGACAAGTCATGGATGACTTGGAGGGATCCAATGGGCATGAGGCTAATGGAGGTGACTAGAAGGCTTAGGTCTAGGCTAAGGGTGGTCTAGCAAGTATGAGGGCATCATACTTGGGTTAAACCTCATGGTTAAGGTTTATCAATCAACTGGGATTATGTATAAGTCGACTGGTCAAGTGTTTTGATACTTGATAGCCGAGTCGATACTGAGCAGTCGATTGAGATTATGATCAGTCGAATGTCATGAGTCGACTAGCGTTTGACTATGGCAAATGGACTTGGCAGTCGACTACTAGCATTGGTCAGTCGACTGCCCTTGAGCAGTCAACTGCCATGGAGTATAGTCGACTGCTGATTTTGGTGGCGAGGATAGAAAGCTCAGTAGCCAACTGAGTAGTTGGCTACGAGCTTTGGCAGTCGACTGATGGAAATGGCAGTCGACTATCAGTGTATCCGTTGATTTGAATGCCAACATGGATTAAGCCCATTGTGAGACAATGACACTGTAGGCAGTCGATTGGGGCCTTATAGCAATCGGCTGCCAGGCGTGGAATCAATCCGATGTAGGGATAAAATGAGCAACTCGTGGAGGATTTCGAAAATCATTTTTTGAGAGGTTGTGGAGGCGATTTGAAGGCAAAGTGCAGGCGCATTTCAAGGTCCTTCAAGCTCATCCAAGCAACCAACAAGCAAAGCATTCAAAGCCCTAGTTTGTAAAGTGCTCTTTACATTTGAGTTGTATTTCTTTGTATTTTCTTGTATATCTCTTGTATTACTTTTTTAATCTGTTGTAAGAGGTTTTCTCCACCTCTGGAATATTTTTCGAGAAGGAGAGGTTGATTAGTGGTGTTTGGCATCGCTAGAACTTATTTGAGCTCAACCCGTGGAGTAGGAATCCTAAGGTTTCAAACCATATTATATCTTGTGCCTATTGTTGTGATTGTGAGTGTTTATCGTGTTTTATTATTGTTATTATTATTTCTGCTACGTTAACAAGTATTGTAGATAATCAAGCATGAACAAATTCCATCATCGACACTATTCTCCCTCCTCTAGCGACGTACAATCTCCTACAAGTGGTATCAGAGCGGGTCGCTCTTCATCGGCTTCACAACTGAAGGAGCAAGGCGCTAGAGCATAAGATGGAACAAAATCTTGGATTGGGGTAGGATATCAACACTCTGGTTCCATATGGATTTAATGGACGAGAAGGCTTCAATCAATGGAAGGCAAGGATTGAAGACTTCATGATGATGATGGACATCGAAGATTGGTTCGCCTTGATGGAAGGATTTGAATATCCAAGAGGGCAAAAGGGAGGCTTCCTCAAGATGAAGAAATGGACCGAGGAATAAATGTACGACATTAATTGTCGTGGTACCGTTCCAAATTAATTACCAAACCATCTCTACACTAATATAGCATAGTGGACGGCTCATATCATTTCCCAACGAGTGTAATCGATAGAATAGTAATCTTAGGATTGCTACTTATTGCTTTGGATTTTCCATTTTAAATTGGGGGTTTGGAATTTAAAAGACTACTACTACTTGAAAAACAATGCAAGTAATTAAAATCTTAATCTAACTAAACTATGATGGTAATGAAATTTAAGAAGATATAAACTAAGTATTCAAAGAAAAGCATTCAAACACATAGAGACAGTGCAGGAATTTAAACAAGTTAAATGCAGAATGATATGAGTGTAAGAAAAACATGAAATTAAACTATGATCATGATGAAATTAAGCTAATGAACAATTAAGCTACAGAACAATTAAACTAAGGAGCAACTAAGCTAAGGAACAACTAAGCTAAGGAACCGTTAACCTAATGATAGCTAAGCAAAGTTACAACTAGCACAAATAATTCATGAATGATAAAATAAACTACAGCTAAACTCCTAATTAAACAGTAGGATAAAACAACCAAATTAAACACTAAAATTAAACATTAAAGTAAAGAATTAAAGTAAACAACAAGATAAACATCCAAATGAAACTCTAAGACAAACTACGAATTAACTATAATGTAAACTACAAGACAAGCTACAAACTATCTACAAATTAAACTACATGTCAAACTACAAATTAAATTACAAGTTAAACTATAGACTAACTACAAATTAAACTACAAGTCAATCTACAACTAACTACAACTAAACTACATGTTAAACTACAAACTACTACAAATTAAACTACAACAACAACAATTGGGGGATGATAACAACTCAATTCAACAAACCAAACATAACATAAACAAATTACAAATCAAACTAAATTCCAAAGATAATAGATCGACGATATTCAACATTCGGAGAAGGGACCTCCCTCTTCGGCGACGACAATGACCCGAACAATTTCCTTCGGCGGTGGATGTGGAGCTGCCTAGTCCCGGCAGCTGATGGATGGAAAACTGGATGGATGCGAACCTACTGCTTCGGCAATGGATGCAGAGCTGCCCTATCTCGGCACAACCTGTGGGTGGTTCCGGCGAGATGAAACAACAATAGTTTTTGTGAGGAAGTATGGTCAAAACTTTGAACTTTTCAATAGTTTTGAGCTTTGTGTCAATATCATTATTTTATGGATATTTTATTTTTCAGATATTTCTCAACCATAATGATTGACATAAGTATTATACATATGAAATTTTATGATTTTTTGTATTATGTATAATTACTTATGAATTACCAAAATTCATTTCTGAACTCTGATTGCTGCACAGTGCAGAAATCAATCAACTGCCATGGATGGCAGTTGACTGGTCTTAAGGGTAGTCGATTTGTAGTTGATAGAGTCGATTTTTAATGTTGATTTCAGGTAAACAAGATTTGTTTAGCCCATGTTCAGATATTTCTAGGTTCTCTAACTGCTCCTAATCCTAAGATATGCTTTGGAAAACAATGGAAGGGTGAAAATCTATTGGATATGGATTATGAGAGTTGTTTAGGGTGTGTATCAATTTTCAAGGGGAGTGAAAGTTCAAGTTTAAACTTTTGCCCTTAATTTTGATGGTTTAATGTTCCTTTAGGCTTAGGGTCTTTTAAATTTTAAAGCTTATTTTTATATTTTGAAAATGTTAAAGAGTTTACAGCGGAAACAAAATGAAATAGAGACAAATTTCTTTTACTTGATTCACAACCATAATCGGGTTGCTACTCCAAGGCTCGTAGCTCTTTCGAGAGCTACTTGGATGAGCAATCACTATATACCCTTCGATTTGAGAACTCTCGACTCCGGAGGGATTCACTTTTTACAAAAATGTGAGACGGGTAACACTCTACCCTCTCTTTGAAGTTAAGCACATACAAGTGAAAATGAGTACAAAAGAAAATTAAGAGCTAAGTTATACCGACACTAATGGAAGTTTTGAAGTAGGCACGGAGTGTCGGAAATGTGTCTTTGTGGGGAACCGAAGCTCTTGCGGACGAGTATGAATAGAGGCAACACTTCGATGTAGTAGCAGTCTTGTACTCGAAGCTGGTTGAGCATTTGTTTTATAACCCTTTTCCAGTTGACTGGAATGCCTTCCAATCGACGCCACATTAGCTAGTCGATATTAAACTTCTGGTCTTCCAGTCGACTGAACACACTCTAGTCAACTCCAGGTCATCTGACTCCACATCGAGAAATTTGCCTCTTCAGTTGACTGAAACTCCCCAGTTGACTGAAGCTCTTTCCATCTGCACTGCCAGATCTTTGATCAATCACCAGCTAATTCTGCCAATTAGGTATCCAGTCGACTGATCCATACCCAGTCAACTGGAATACATTTAGTCGACTGATCCTTGCAAAACGAGATTAATACAAATATATAATATCAAATATGATAGCAGTAGTAATACTACTCGATCTCGACTTCTAAGTCTCACACAGACTCTCCATTGGATCGACGTCTAGCTTTGTCCCCCTACAGAGGACTCGGCTTCACCTCTCCACTCGAGGCTTACATGTCGGCTACCTGCTGGACTTACCATTCTTGACATCCGATTTGACCCACTAGGACTTCCACCAGTCGTCCGGTCTACCTAACCCAGCTAAATTTTTTATTGATTGTCCGGTCTCCTGACTCAACCAGTCTTCATGCCAAATATCTGGTCCACTTGACCCATCTAGACTTCATGCCCGGTGTCCGATTCTTTTGATATGTCAAGACATTTGCCTAGTATCCGATCAACACAACCTACTAGGACTTCCTGATAAGCCTGCACATTTAACACTGATATTAGAACATAAGTAAGTCCTAACTTTAACTATGGTTCATACATCAAAACCAAGGAGTACTGATGCTCTCTGTATCAATAATCTCCCCCTTTTTGATGTATGACAACACATCAGTTAAAGTTAGGAGAATCAAATTGCAATATTCAAGTATAACTTATATCATAAATGCATTGGGTTAAAAATGTATATACATGAAATGCTCATATGCATAAAAACTTTAAATTTTTAAATCTCCCTCTCTTTAAGTTTATTTTCTCTAACTTTAAATCTCCTTTCCCCCCTTTGGCATACATCAAAATCAAAATTAAGTTCAAAATGCCACAACTTTAAAGCTGAGAATTAAAGTTTTAAACAATTTTTATCAAAAATGCTTATGTTTATCAATACTCCCCTTAAATAATATTTTCCTTTAAACATGTGATCTTCCCTTTTGTCTTTCGATTTCAAAATTTTCAAAAGATTAATTTTCAGAACTCAATTTTCAAAATTTATCAATGCTCCTCTTAAAATGTTTTTGAAATTCTCAAACTACCTTAATTTTCAAAATCTTTGAAACTCCCCCTTAATAAAAATATTTTTTAAATTTTCAACTTTCAAAATTTCTCAAAAATTTCCAACTTCCTCTTTAAAAACATTTTTCAACTTATCTCAAAATTTTCTAACTCCCCTTTAAAAATATTTTTCAACTTTTCTCAAAAATTTTTAACTCCCCTTTAAAAATGTTTTTTCAAATTTTCTAACTCCCCTTTAAAAATGTTTTTTTTTTCAAAATTTTCTAACTCCCCTCTAAAAACATTTTTCAAATTTTCTCAAAATTTTCTAACTTCCCTTTAAAAATGTTTTTTCAATTTTTCTTAAAATTTTTAACTTCGCTTTAAAAACGTTTTTTTTCAACTTTTCCCAAACTTTTCTAACTTCCCCTTAAAAATAGCTAAAAATTTAAATGAACCTTAAAATTTTCATGATGATGCAAATGTGATAGAAAATATATCTAAGCATGAATTCCAAACTATTATTTTTATACTTAAAAATATATATCTAAAAATTGTTCTTAAAGCAAATGCCCAACTCTTTACTAGCTCAACTGATATAGAATTATCATCAAGCTTTGAATTAGAGTTAGTCATGAATTGATTGATTTGCTCTTGTAAATCTCGTATTGGTTCATATCGATGCACTCTACATCTGGAACCAGGGGTGCAACCCTAACATCTCAAGCCATCTTTGTGACTCAATACACAAATATATAATCCTAGGTGTTTGTGAGATGCGAAGGCTTACCTAGTTCTATAGGATCATGAAATCTAAATTGACCTAGGTTAGATTGATTTTTAAATTTCCTTTAAAACCAATACAATATAATATTACTTTTTAAAATAAATTTTGAGTAATGAACATGAAAACATTCTAGTCTACCAAGCATAATCCAAATCACAACCAAGATTTAAAAGTTACCAAGTTTATTAATGAAGTTCAAATAGTAACAACTAGCATAACAATTTTAGTCAGAAGAGGAAGGTAAAGGAGGAGGAGGAGGTGGATGACCCATGCTCCAAGACCTAAGAAACTCAATCATCTCTCGATGATCCTCTCTCTGCGCCTGGAACATCTGCATCATCTCAAGATGATGAGCCTGATGCTACTGCTCCTGACACTGCATCACATCCTCCAATCTGGATAATCTCTCTACAATAGTAGGAGGTGCTAGAATTGCTGGATTGAGAAGCATTGCTAGAGGGGGGGGGGGTGGGATGAATAGCGAGCTTTAAAAACTTTCTTTTCATTTCAAAATACGAGCAGTGCAGTGGAAAGTAAAATAGTAGAAAATAAATAGACACTTTATTTTTACTTGGTTCACAATCCAATGGTTGCTACTCTAAGGCCCCGCAATCCTTGACCACGTACGAAGGGGTAATCCACTATAAAGTCTCCTCCTCGTTGGATGTAGGAGACAACGATCACAAAAACTGAGAGACAAAAACTCGAGGATGAGGCAACAAGCCTACCTCACCTCGTTACGATGAAAACTCCGATTACAAATTAAAATGAATAAAAAATAAACTAATATTACCGATGAATATGAATCTGAGATGAAGAGCTTGTTGTTGGTGTGTTGGCGTCGTAGTGTCGTCGTCGAAGCGTAGCGTTGTTGGAGTACTTGGGAGCAAAGAATTGATGATTTAGGGTTCGATTCCTCCCCTCCTTTTATAGACTTGTGCCTTGGAATTAGTTCAGATCCAGATCCACAACTCGTGGGTCTTATCACGAGGTGACATCTTATCTTATTGTGAAGTGACGGTGTCAAACGTTATCTCTTGGACCTAACGCATAAGGTTGATTCATCGCCATCAGTCGACTGATGTACTTCATCAGTCCACTGACATCAGTTGACTGCCAACCTGGTCACTTCCCTGCAATAAGGAGTTAGCATAGAAAATGATAAATGCGACGGTTTCTTACCATCCGATCTCAACCTAGACTTTTCACTGGAAGTCTTAGTCAGATCGCCGCCTACGATCGCCCTCGTATAGAGGACACGACCTTACCACTACTCCACACTCATGCTTACCTTTGGTCCTTTATGACCTGACGCTTTGCTTCCGGTCTTCCACCTAGGTTCTTCGACTCCCATGAAGTTCTCTTGGTGTCGCCCGATCACTATAGTTTCTCGACTCGAGATTCTCCGGGTGTCGCTGACCTTTAGCTCAGCTTAAACATTTTATGCACACTTAATTTAGCTCATGAGATAATAATATGACCTTAACTTTGGATCTTTGCCATAATCAAAATCTAGGTTCGATTATCTGGTGTCGCTGCACCAACAATCTCCCTCTTTTTGATCTATGGCAAACTGACACAAAGTTAAGGGAAATTTAAAGCATAAAACAAGTAGAGTAAATGATAAACGCCTTTCAAAAACTCCCCCTTAACTCTAGGTGAGTTTTGATAAAGATACTTTAATTTTTAAAATTAAATTTTGTATTACTCCCCCTTAACTTTCGCTCTTCTCCCCATTTTGCCATAAATAAAAAAATGGGGTGTTTATATAAAATAGGGGTTTAAAAACAACATCGTATAAGCATGCGTCTAGATAAATCAACTATGAGTCCAAGCATGCGTCTCTACTTAGTTAAATAGATTGGTTCGAGGTATACTCCTCTGCACCAACTTCAAAGGTTTGTAATGTAACCCTTAGGGTTAGTTTTCTCTCCCCTTAGTCAAATATATGAAGTATAAGAGATTTAGGGGGCGCTAAACTTTAGCCTAGAGAGATGTATACTTAGTATTGGTCAATCGAAGTTATAATTATTCGTTAAGTGCAATAAAATAAGTAGCATTTTAAAAAAGTTATGTTAAGTGTATTTCAATTATCCTTAACATCTCACCCATTCTATGTGTCTCAAAAATGCGTTTGTCTTATATGTTTTGTGAGATGATTTTAACTTGATTAAAGTTAGTCAACCTTGGGTTAGATTTGGATTTAACCCTTAGTTCGTCAAGTAAACTTTTCAAGAAATTGGCTACCAGGTCATGGCAAGGCATAGGGGCCTTCTTTGATCAAAACAATGACCACTTCCTTAGACAAAGCCAAATTCAAGAAATTGATTACTTAAGTCGCTCAAGATTACTTCCTGGTCTAACTAGTTTAGGATATGGCGAGGTAGCTTCAGCTAGTTCAACTCAGCCAAGTGCACCAAGCTAGATACGCCTTATCTAGCTCGAATACACGAGACGTTGTTTCCCTAACGTACTATCATCTCTTCGCGTCCTGATACTATGTTGTCAAAGTTAACTAACTATTTGTCCTATATAACCATTCTAACAATTAAAACAAGGATTAACTAAGCATGCAAAGCTTTAACTAAGAAAGTGGGTACACTATTTTAGTACTAGCTCCCCCTAGACCATTGAACCAACATGGTCTATCCACATAGTGGACTTGATCCTGGAGAATCCAATACTTATTGGTCCTTATATGTGAATTCAATAGAATTTTGGGGACCCATGCTTGGACTCTTTGATGACTATGATTTACAATAGACATGTAAGATCTATTCGTAGTCGTTGACCTAAATCCGAGTCCGACTTTGTTGTACATGACTCTTCAAGTTCCAAGTAGTCGGTTAAGATTCTTGGATCCCAACGTGAACTTTTTCAACCTAGCCTTGACCTCTTGAACTCGTCCTTTCAAGAGAGAATTCTCCTCCTCAAGTTTTTCAACTTGAGTTGAATTTCCCTCTTGAACTTGACTAGTTGAAGAGGTTAAAGTAGCCTCTTGCTTGAGAGTTTCAACCTCCTCAAGTAACAACTCAACTCTAGACTCGGACTTAGTCAATTTCCTATTTAGCAACTTAATTGCATGATATAAGTTTGCAATTAATGAACGACTTACCTTAATTTTTTCTTTTGATTCGGCTTTGAGTCTCTTCTTGAAATCGTCCTCGGAGTTGGAGTTGGAGTTGGATTCGTATTTGGCTTCGACCTCAGACTCAGACTCTACCGGTCTTGCCATGAATGCTAAGCCGATGCCTTGGCTTTCTTCTTCTTTGTCCCAAGTCACATGAAAGGCCTTCTTAGATCCCTTTTGCTTTGGTTTCATTTTTGATTTGCAGTGCCCCTTCTTCTTGTTCTTCGACCGCTCCCTTTCTTTTTGGATTATTTTCTGAACCATGTTTACTATTGTAGCCTCCTCTTCAGATTTGGACTCGGGTTTGCCCTCGGGTTCGGACCCTTCTTCTTGCTCGGGAGGTGGCTTGCTCTTCTCCTTTCTTCTTTGACCTGCAAGCAAAGCAATACCTCTCTCGGCCCGGACCGGGTTAGTTTGTTCATGAAGTTTGAATTCCAAAAAGAGCTCATCTAACCTAATTTTAGAAAGGTCCTTAGAAATCTTGTAGGCATCGACCATGGATTCCCACAGGGTGGTCCTAGGGAAGGCATTTAGTGCATAGTGCATACCTTATTAGGTCTCGGTCCTCTATGACTTGCCAAATTGAGTGGAGACCGTTAGTGATTTCCTGGATCCGCGCATGTAGTTGGGTGACGGTCTCGCGATCCTACATCTTTAGATTATATAGTTTATTTAAAAATAGGTCCCTTTTACATACCTTATCATCGTCGATTCCTTCATGAAGCTCAATGAGCTTGTTCTATAAGTCCTTCGCACTGATAAAGGGGCCAATGCGGTCGAGCTCTTCCTTGGACAAATCACACTGCAACATTTGAGTCGCCTTTGCATCAGCTTCGATTTTCCTTTTGGTTGCATTGGTCCACTTGTCGAAGTCCAAGGACTCGCCTTTATCATTGGTGGGTAGAGCAAAGTCGGTTTGGATGATTATCCAAGTCTCAACTTGTGTTTTTAGAAAACACTCCATCTGACCTTTCCAATAATAGAAATCATCTCCGTTAAAGAACGGAGGTCGGGTGGTGTTGTACCCCTCAATGTGGGCCATTGATTTAAAACCTTGCACACAAATAAAAAAAAACATGAAAAAAAGTTCCAAGACTTTGCCTTAGATTAGTAATGCAGGAAATAAAAGGAAATAAACGAAAAAAATAAAAAGCTAAACAAAAACTAAGAACTTACGACCTTTGATGTCCCCGAAAGGGTACTAAACATTCTTTTTTGGGGATGAAAACAGCTTGTTACAAGGGTAAACCCTTGTAAGAAGTGTATATATCTGAGAGAACTTCGATTTGGTGGGTAGCACATTTTGTAGGTCCACTTGTATAAAAAGTTATGCCCATTTTACCGTGAGTTACTTCGGAAGCGATTAGTTTGATTGTTACTTGAAAATACACAAACAAAAAATAATGCACCAAGACTTGGTCTTGGATTAGTAGTGTGGGAAAAACTTAAAATAATAAATATGAAAAGAAAAGTGTCCAATCGGTGGTTGCACCAAATTTGAGCACCCCCGCTCTAATACCAATTATTGAATCGAGAAGCGTCGCTAGAGAGGGGGGGGGGTGAATAGCGAGCTTTAAAAACTTTCTTTTTGTTTCAAAATACGAGCAGTGCAGCGGAAAGTAAAACAGTAGAAAATAAATAGATATTTTATTTTTACTTGGTTTACAACCCAATGGTTGCTACTCCAAGGCCCCGCGATCCTTGACCGCGTATGAAGGGGCAATTCACTATAGAGTCTCCTCCTCGTTGGAGGTAGGAGACAACGATCACAAAAATTGAGAGACAAAAACTCGAGGATGAGACAACAAGCCTACCTCACCTCGTTACGATGAAAACTCCAATTACAAATTAAACTGAATAAGAAACAAACTAACACTACCGACGAATATGAATCTGAGATGAAGAGTTTGTCGTCGGCGTGTTGGCGTCATAGTGTCGTCAAAGTGTAGCCTTGTTGGAGCACTGGAGAGCAAAGAATTGATGATTTAGGATTCGAGTCCTCCCTTTATTTTATAGACTTTGTTAGGGCAATCAACCCGTGATATGGTTTTGATGTGTGTGGCAAAGGGTTTAAGTTAGGTTGATATTGTGATTTGATATGCGCGTTGGAGTCTTGCAGGACTTAGTAATTCACACATGAAGCTTTGGCGGGTTCACCACTCACAACCTCGTTCTTGAGTCAGAGAAGGAGTATTGCAGAGCCGTGCGCTTGATGCTGCCGAGGGACCGCCGGACGAGATGACTTGAAGTGAAGTCAAGGAAGCAGACTTCGAAGGCAAGAGACGCGAAGGAGCATTGCAGAGCGGTGCGCCTGATGCTGCCGAGGGACGTGGCTGCGAACGAAGAGAGCTTCGGCGAGGTACTTCGAGTGAGATGAGAGAATGAATGAATTGTAAGTAGCTCATTAGGTGAACTTGGCCGAATGGCTGAGTGTTGGAGGCTCGACCACAAGGGTTGAGGTTTACCCGACCGCCGGAAACTCAAACGAATGTTAAGTTTGAGTTTCACATGGCACTAGTCGACTGCTCTGAGTCGAACGTGGTTCGACTGCTATCTGACTGATGGGTTTATACCCAGCAGTCGACTGCCAGAGGAAGTCGCGGGCACAAAACCTCTCGTAGTTGACTGGGCAGTCGACTATGGAGGCAGCAGTCGACTAATGGTTACATCAGTTGACTGCCAAGGGATCCGTTGGACTACAACAGTCGGGATCTGACGTGTTCAAAGGCCGTTGTAGTGGTGGCAATCGACTGCCAAGGGCAGCAGTCGACTAGTGGCGTCCAACGGGAAGAAATCATCCCTCTCTATAAAAAGAGAGGGTGTTGGGCTTTGGGAGGCTAATGCTTGAACTCCTAACAGCTCCCAAAGTGCCCTAAATGTTTTCCACTCTTCTACTTGTGCTAATCTTCATTCTATTGTAGAAGAATGATCCTTGTGTAAAAGAGGTTACCTCCACCTAACTTTGTGCAAAGGAGAGATCTAGTGGATTTGGCAAAGGAGTGATTCACCTTGGATGAATCGGGGACCGTGGATTAGCGGCGTAGCCGTGAACCATGTTACATATTGTGTTAGCATTGTTTATCTTTGCATTTGTTGTTTTGTTTGCTTGTTTATTAGTATTTCGCTTACGCTAACGATTTTATAGACGAGCAAATTCCATCATCGTACGAAGAGGGCTATTCACCCCCCTCTAGCCGGCCAATACACACCGACCGATCCCCTACAAGTGGTATCAGAGCCAAGGAAAGCTTGTTGAGGACTAACTGCCACAACAAGAACATTCAAAAGATGGCCGGCTCCAACATTCACCCACCAAAGTTTGAAGGAGAATTCTCTTGGTGGAAAAAGAGAATGAAGGTATTTTTCGAAACCGACTTCGAAATTCTTTTAATTATGGAAAACGGTTTCGAAATACCTAGGAATGAAGATGGGGAGCCATTGGAGAAATCAAGGTGGAGCAAGAGGCAAAGGGAAGAGTACTTGGCAAATTCAAAGGTCAAGCACCACCTCTACAATGTACTCCCTCAACAAGAAGTGAATAGGATAGGGGAGTGTGCAAGTGCCAAGGAGATGTGGGAGAAGCTAGTAGAGCTTCATGAAGGCACTTCGGAGGCCAAGCTTGCAAGAAGAGACCTCCTCCGCTCCCAACTATCAAACATCAAATTAGAAAAGGGAGAAAAGGTAACATCATTGCATTCTAGGTTTAAAGAAATTTTGATTGGACTGACAAGTGTAGGAGAAAGACTTTCGAACCGGGATATGCTCATGAAAGCAATCGATGCTTTTCCCCGGTCATCGAAATGGAGCTCAATGGTGGACTTCTTGTACATGTCCAAGAATTTGGAAGTGAGCACCATGGAGGAGTTCTTCTCAACTATGGAGCTCCACGAAACAAGGCTCGAAGGAATAGTAGAAGAGCCAAGGTTTCAACCTTCAAGAGGAGTAGCCTTGATGGATAATAAAGGGAAGAAGAAGATGGAGATTCCCTCCTCCTCCGACGAAGCATCCTCCTCCTCCTCCATGGATAGCACGGAAGAAGCCTATATGGTAAGTGTTGGTGCAATCGGCCCAGGTCATGATTGACCAGGACTCGAGTTTGACTCGAGTGATGTTTTGATGTTCGACAAAAACATATGACAATGTAATTGTCATGGGAAAGTCCAAGTCTTGAGTACTTGGCATGGGAAGTCCAAGTGGGACACTTGGCATTTGGGAAAGTCCAAGTCATGGGTACTTGGCATGGAAAGTCCAAGTGGGACACTTGGCATTTGGAAAAGTCCAAGTCTTGAGTACTTGGCACAAGGAAAAGTCCAAGCATGGGTCTTGGCATGGAAAGTCCAACATGGGTTGGCAAGGGAAAGTCCAAGCTTGAGTCTTGGCATTTGAGATGTCCAAGGGGATGGATATTGGCGGCGTAAAGTCCAAGCGAAGTCTTGGCGGCGTAAGTCCAATGTGCCTTGGAGGTGTAGACACCGTTAGCATGACATAGCCGAGGGAAGCACCTGGAGGCTAGTGCGATGGATGAACAAGTCATGGATGACTTGGAGGGATCCGAGAGGCGTGAGGCTGATGGAGGTGGCTAGAAGGCTTAGGTCTAGGCTAAGGGTGGTCTAGCAAGTATGGGGGCACCATACTTGGGTTAAAACATCATTTTTGAGGTTGACAGTCGACTGACATTATGGCCGGTTCGACTGTCGTGAGTCGACTTGAGTTCGACTGCCAGTTTAGAGCTAGAAATGCTCTGCGATCGGGTGTCGACAGCAATGACCGCTAAGGGTCGCAATCGACTTCCACCAATGTCGAGCATTAACACTCGTAGCCGATCGGGCTAGTCGCCACGGGCGCCGAAGTCGACTGCTAATGTTGGCAGTCGACTGCCAAGAGATCCATTGGAGTTTTTCCAGCGTGGATCGAGCCGTTGTCTCATGACAATAGTGACATCAGTCGACTAGTGACTTATGGTAGTCGACTGATGGGCGGAAATCCAGGTCGCGTGCAAGGATAAAAGGAGCTCAACGGGAGGGTTTTTAGCAGCGATTTCTTGGACGTTTTTGAGGCGATTTGTTGCTGCAAATCAGGGTCTTCAACCACGGTTCAAGCGATCAACAAGCAAGCAATCAAAAGGCATTTGTAAAGCTTTTTCTTTACTTATATTGCATTGTATCTCAATGTATTTGCTTGTATCTACTTAGATTATTGTTGTAATCTTTTGTACGAGGTTTCTCCACCTCCGACTTGTTGTCGAGAAGGAGTATTTGTGATTAGTGAGTGCGTGTGCATCACTAGGGCTCTTTAGAGCTCGATCCGTGGAGTAGGAACCGTTCGGTTCCGAATCACGTTATATCTTTGTGTTATTGTGTTTCGTTATTGTTGTTATACATATATTCCGCTGTGCTAACGAAACTTGTAGACACGAACACGCGAACGATTTCCATCTACGAACGGTCAAACGCTATTCACCCCCCTCTAGCGGCGTCAAATATTCTACAATTGGTATCAGAGCGAGGCCGCTCTTCTAAGTCTAACAACGAAGGGAGCAAGCTAGAGGGTGAAAGATGGAAATCCAAGGACATTTGGGATGGGATATCAACACACCTATCCCCTATACCTTCTATGGACAAGAAGGGTTTAAGCAATGGAAGTCAAGAATTGAAGACTTCCTAATGATGAGGGACTTCGAAGAATGGTCTATCTTGATGGAGGGTTTTAGCTATCCAATAGGACCAAAGGGAGGGTTCCTCAAGAAGAAGAAGTGGAGTGAAGATCAACTCCAAGCCTTCGAGAAAAACATGAAGGTAGTAAAATTTATTCTTGATTTGATCCCTAATGAAATTGTGTGTATGGTAGGGGACTATATGGATGCTAAGGAGTTGTGGAGCCAAGTGGCAAAGCTTCATGAAAATCCATCATCAATCCAAGAAGAAGAAGAAGAAGAGTGTTCACCCTCTCAAGCTCAAGCAAGTACATCATCATCTAAAGAGCTTGAGGATTCGGAGGTTGATAGGGAGTCAACTTCCGGATCGGTGGAAGAAGTGGAAGAAGCATCCACTTCAAGGACTGAGGGGGAGGAGAGAACTTCCACACCGGAACATCAAGAAGAAGCTTTGACATCCGGTCAAGATGAAGAAGCCCAAAGTCCAATTCCGGTCTCCATTGACCTAGGTAACTCAAATATATGTGTTAATAATAAAATGCATATAATATGTTTTGAGTGTAGGGAAACCAGACACTATAAGAGCAAGTGCCCAAAGAAGGTTAGGAAAGCTCCACCGGCACCAAAAGTCAAGGATGCCGGTGCCCCAAGTCAAAATAGCAAGGAGCACATCATATGCTTCAAGTGCAATTCAAAGGGGCATTATCGGAGTCAATGCCCTAGGGGGAAGAAGAAGGGGCAAGGAGGAGCATTACAAGTAGGGGGAGCTTCTATAGCTAACCCTAAGGTATATTTAAATAATGCACCTTCTAAATTTAAAAGTCAAAAGCATGCTAGAAATTTTAATTCTCTTTCAATTCACCATGAAAAGCATGCTAGAGATAAACATATTTGTTTAGGAGATAAAAGTGTTAACTTCAAAAGTAAGGAGAAATTTGGGACTAATGTCCCTAAAAACAATTTATCTAAGGATAAACCTAGGTCAAATAACTCAAGACCAATCCTACCTAGGGAGACAATTAGGAAGGTACAAGAACATCTAGGTCTAATCCCTAAATGGACTAGGCATATGCCTAGAAAGTCCCATGCCCAAGAATTCAATCAAAAATCAATTGGGCAATTGGAATTAGAAAACCAAGCCTTGAGGTCAAGGCTTGAGAAACTAGAAAAGACCCTTAGGAATATACAAAACCAATTTAAAGGGTCTAATTGTCAAAGTCAAAGGTCCAAAAGTCAAAGTCAACACCAAGGACCTAAGAGTCAAAAATCAACCAAGGGCAAGCAAGGTTTAGGTCACAAACCTAAGCCTAAGGTAGCTTACCATAGTGTTCCATTTGATTATGGGACACAAACTAGGTCTAGGAAGACCAAGGTCAATAGGGAAGTCATCCCTAAGGTTGACCAAAGGTTGTTCCTAGTGGCTAGGGTTTCTAGGAAACCTAGGGTGGCCACCAAGAAGCTTGCAAGGGGAGTTACCCCTAGAGTCAACCTAGGCAAGACCCAAGTGACCAAGGCTAATAAGCCTAGAAGGGTCATTAGGAAGGTATCTAGGGAGGTTATCCCTAAGGAATACCTAATTAACCCTAGGAGCTCAAATCGATTTTGGGTTCATAAGAGCGTGATTGATTCACGCTAAGATGGGTTTAGGGTGTGTCAACCTTGATTGGATGGGTAGTTAACTCAACCATGGCAAAGGTGGCATTTTAGGTCATTTTCAAGGTTATGGTTACCTTGGGATGTGGTTAGATTTGAATTCTAAAGGATTTTAGGATGTGTCAATATTAATTGAGAAGTTTTGATAAAATGATCAAATTGGCACAAGTTGGGTTTAGAGGTTAGTGTGTCATTTTGGGTTTTTGGCACACTAGGGAGATTAGGTTAATATAGAAAAATATGATTAATCCCAACAAATGGCAATTAATATTAAAATTTAGGTATTATTATACCTATATATTTTATATGCCATGCTTTGTTTGTCATATAACATGCCATGACATCATGCTTACTTTTAATCATTTTATATGTCATGTTCATGTTTTAGGATTAAGGTTTTAAATGTCATGTGTTTTTAGATTTCATCTTATGCCATGACATCATGATTATGAGCATATGCTTATTTATATCATCATTAATGCCATAATCATTCATGTATTTAAGAAAATTTCGATTGAAATTGATTTAAGGACTATGACATGACTTGGAGTCCCATTCATAAGGGAATCAAGTAGGGTTGCCTTAGAAGATGTATGAAACCCTAGTTTAAATGAACCAAAACCCACATCTCACATCCAATTGACATGTATGTGTATTTATACACCCTAGATATATGTGAGATGCTAGGATATGAGTTAAGCTCAAGGTGCATAGTTTTTGCATCTAGTTGAACTCAAATTCATATTAGCCCAACATGTGGATCATTGGGAAAGCTTGTGTACAAGTCATGTGCATAGAGCTCAAGTAATATGATCCAAAATAAGGTTTTGAAAACTTTTTAAAATCATTTTGAAAAACCTTGGTGAAGTCTATCTTTTGATAGCAATCACCATTGATAGAGTTGATACAAAATAGGGCCAAAACATTGAAAATTTCAATGGTTTTGAGTTTTGTATCAAACTCACTATTTTATAGGTAAAATAATTTTCAAATATTTTTCACCTATTGTATTGACTATAAGTAATATACGTATCAAGTTTCGTGATTTTTCAAAATACGTAGAATTACTTATGACTTTTCAAAACTCGATTCGAGTGAAATTCAAAATTCGTTTATCATCGATCGCCTCTTGGTGGCGATCACGATGAGAGTGGCAATTGATCGACATTACTATTAGAGTCGATCGCTGTGTCTGATTTTGGGTTAACAAGGCTTGTTTGGCCCATTTTCAGCCATGGTAAAGGTCCCTAATCACTTCTAACCCTAGGATATGCTTTGGGAAGCATTATAAAGGGTGAAAATCCATTGGATATGGATTAGGAGAAGTGTTAGGTCAAAGTATCAAATTTAGGGTATGGAAAGTTCAAGTTTGAACTTAGAACCTTAATTTTGATGGTTTAGAGTTTCTATTGGCTTAGGGACTTCCCAAGGACATTGTTGGTGCAATGGTCAAGGGGGAGCAAACCTTTAGGGGGAGTTATTCATCTTGGGATGATGGATGTGTTTCTCTTCTTGAAGGGGGAGAAGTTATTGGGAGAGTATCATCAATTGGGAAAATTGATGGGATTTTAAGAGACCCAATTTGGAAATTGGGAGAGAGTATAGGATTGCCTCTCTTGAGTGATATGGAACTTATCACTAGGAAGATGGTAGGCATCCTAGGTATTTTTGGATCAAGGGGGAGATTGTAAGATCTCATTGGGACATGAGACATTGACCTCCTTGGAGAGAAAACCTTTTTGATGTTAGTCAAAAAGGGGGAGAATGTTTGGGGGAGAACATTTGGAGAGTGTTTACCAATTTGGGATAATTGGTAAGGGATTTGAGTTAGTGTTCTAACTCAATGATTTGTTTGGTTTTTGTCAAACATCAAAAAGGGGGAGATTGTTGGTGCAATCGGCCCAGGTCACGATTGACCAGGACTCGAGTTTGACTCGAGTAATGTTTTGTTGTTCGACAACAACATATGACAATGTAATTGTCATGGGAAAGTCTAAGTCTTGAGTACTTGGCATGGGAAGTCCAAGTGGGACACTTGGCATTTGGGAAAGTCCAAGTCATGGGTACTTGGCATGGAAAGTCCAAGTGGGACACTTGGCATTTGGGAAAGTCCAAGTCTTGAGTACTTGGCACAAGGAAAAGTCCAAGCATGGGTCTTGGCATGGAAAGTCCAACATGGGTTGGCAAGGGAAAGTCCAAGCTTGAGTCTTGGCATTTGAGAAGTCCAAGGGGATGGATATTGGCGGCGTAAAGTCCAAGCGGAGTCTTGGCGGCGTAAGTCCAATGTGCCTTGGTGGTGTAGACACCGTTAGCATGACATAGCCGAGGGAAGCACCTGGAGGCTAGCGTGATGGATGAATAAGTCATGGATGACTTGGAGGAATCCGAGAGGCGTGAGGCTGATGGAGGTGGCTAGAAGGCTTAGGTCTAGGCTAAGGGTGGTCTAGCAAGTATGGGGGCACCATACTTGGGTTAAAACCTCATTTTTGAGGTTGGCGATCGACATTATGGCGGTTCAACCGCCGTGAGTTGACTTGAGTTCGACCGCGCTTTAGAGTAAATCAGTCGATCGCTATCTCGAGCAAACGATCGGTGTCCGCAATGATCGCTAAGGGTCGCAGCGATCGACTTCACCCAATGTCGAGCACAAAACGCCTCAGAGTCCGATGGCCACGCGCCTGAAGTCGATCACAATGTTGGCAATGATCGCCAAGAGATCCGTTGGAGTTTTTTCAGCGTGGATCGAGCCGTTGTCTCACGACAACAGTGGCATCAGTCGACTAGTGACTTATGGCAGTCGACTGATGGGCGGAAATCTAGGTCGCGCGCAAGGATAAAAGGAGCTCGACGGGAGGGTTTTTGGCAGCGATTTCTTGGACATTTTTGAGGCGATTTGCTGCTGCAAATCAGGGTCTTCAACCACGGTTCAAGTAATCAACAAGAAAGCAATCAAAAGGCATTTGTAAAGCTTTTTCTTTACTTATATTGCATTGTATCTCATTGTATTTGTTTGTATCTACTTAGATTATTGTTGTAATCTTTTGTACGAGGTTTCTCCACCTCTGACTTGTTGTCGAGAAGGAGTATTTGTGATTAGTGAGTGCGTGTGCATCACTAGGGCTCTTTAGAGCTCGATCCGTGGAGTAGGAACCGTTCGGTTCCGAACCACGTTATATCTTTGTGTTATTGTGTTTCGTTATTGTTGTTATACATATATTCCACTGTGCTAACGAAACTTGTAGACACGAACACGCGAATGATTTCTATCTACGAACGATCAAACGCTATTCACCCCCCCTCTAGCGGCGTCAAATTTCCTACAATAAGGAGGGTAAGGTGTGCATTAAAATGTTTTAAATTTAATAAATCTAATGATAGGAGGAGAAGACCAAGGGGGAAGGTGATTTGCTACAATTGCCAAGGAGAGGGACATATAAGGGATAATTGTCCCCTCCTAAACAAGAGTAAAGAGGAGAGGAAAAAGAAAGAAGAAAAGAAGAAGAAGAAGGGGATCAAGAAGAAGGAAGAAGAGAAGAAAGCCAAAGAAAAGGGAAAGACAAAGGCACTAAAAGCAAGGACTTGGGATGACCCTTCCTCCTCCTCCTCATCATCATCCGAGGAAGAAAATGCCTTTGTCACAAATTTGGCATTGATGGCCTTTGACGATCTAGACTCATCCTCCTCCGAAAATGAAGGATCAAGCACAAGTGAGGAGAGCTCTAGTGAAGGGGGAGCTTCTTCACCATCCTCATCCGAAGAAGAGGAAGACATGGAGACTATGGTAACAAATCTCTCACCCCATAAAATCGTTTCCATGATTTCTAGCCTCACTAAGGACTTGTTTAGAGCCAAAAAGAAAAATAAAAGCATGCTTGATCAAATTAAGGATTTAGAAAAAAAATTAGAAAAAGCATGTTTTAATGATAATAATGATGATGCATGCTCACATGAATATATGCCATTTAATGTTAGTGATGCATGTATGGATGAAAATAGGGCTTTAAGGGAAAAGGTAGATCATTTGACCAAAGCCCTAGAAAAGTTTACCATTGGCTCCAACACTCTTAACATGATCATAGGGAGACAAAGGGCAAGCTTCAACAAGAAAGGCCTAGGATATAAGAAAAAGAAAAATGAAAAGGCCTATAAATGTCTAATTGCTAGGGGTCAAGATAAAAAGAAAACAATAGCTAGAAAATGGATCCCTAAGGATTTTTAGTGAACCCAATAGGAAAGAACTTGTTTTGGGTTCCTAAATCCATCCTAAAGGGTTAGGAAAACTCTAGGATAGTCAACCATAAGGATTTCACCTATATCATATTTTTGGTTGACTTAGGATGGCGGGACAATATTTTTGAAATAGTGTTAGGTGATGATAATGCACCTATAAGTAGATAAATCATGCTTTAGGTGATATTTGCCTTATTATCATGATGTAATACCTAATGCATGATCACAATTTGATAAATACATTTGTTTCATGATCATAATGTGAAATTAATTCATATATATCTTTATGATCATGTGGGTTGTTAGGATGATACTTAACCATGGGTAGAAATGCATGAAATTAATGGTTAAGTATATACAAATACCTTTAGGATACATCTCACACTCACCATAGGCTACTTTGATTGAAAACTTAGCACGAGTGAGATGTTAGGATGATACTCATGGTCCACTAATGCCTATGGCATCTAGATGGTCATGTAAAGTGTCAAAATAGCAATAATAGACCAATCATGGGGAAGGCTTATGTTTAATTCATAGACATATTGCCCAAAGATCATGGTTGGATATTTCATATGTTTTCAAAACAATTTCTTACTTTAAAATCTGTGTGTTCATGTTTTGAAACAATCCAAAGCAAAACTAGATGTTAAAATGAATACAAACTTGATCAAAAACTAGTTGTTTTTAAAGCTTTTGGATTTTTGGTAAATCTTTGAAAATATAATGTTTTTTCATGGAAAACTATTTTTCATTGATAAAGAATCCTAAAAGAAATGTGTTCCCCAAATTTCACTATTTTTTGAATTTTTTGGAATTTATAGTGCATTTCTGAAATTCGTCCAGAAAATAAAAAATTCGGATTTCATTGTGCCAGTCGACTGCCATACTGATAGCAGTCGACTGATGTACTGTGCATGAGCATAGTAACTTCATTTTATCAGGATTTTAAGTGTTTTTGATTTTTGCTTCTCTCTAGACTTGATGCCATGCCATATAAACCCTGTTTAATCTTTTTGATGGTGTCAAAGGGGGAGAAAGATATATGTTTAAGTAAAGGGGGAATGCATTTAGGGGGAGTTTCATGTATTAAGAGGGAGAGTTGCTAATTATGTTATTTACATGCTTTCCTTCCTTAATATTTTATCAAATGTTTTTACCTAACTTAAACAGATTGCCACACATCAAAAAGGGGGAGATTGTTAGGGCAATCAACCCGTGATATGGTTTTGATGTGTGTGACAAAGGGTTTAAGTTAGGTTGATATTGTGATTTGATATGTGCGTTGGAGTCTTGCAGGACTTAGTAATTCGCACATGAAGCTTTGGCGGGTTCACCACTCACAACCTCGTGCTTGAGTCAGAGAAGGAGCATTGCAAAGCCGTGCGCTTGATACTGCTGAGGGACTGTCGGATGAGATGACTTGAAGCAAAGCCAAGGAAGCAGACTTCGAAGGCAAGAGACGCGAAGGAGTATTGCAGAGCCATGCGCCTGATGCTACCGAAGAACGTGGCCGCGAACGAAGAGAGCTTCGGCGAGGGACTTCGAGTGAGATGAGAGAATGAGTGAATTGTAAGTAGCTTATTAGGTGAACTTGGCCGAATGGCTGAGTGTCGGAGGCTTGACCGCAAGGGTTGAGGTTTACCTGACCGCCGGAAGCTCAAACGAATGTTAAGTTTGAGTTTCACACGACACCAGTCGACTGCCATGAAATGGCAGTCGACTGCTCTGAGTCGATCGTGGTTCGACTGGTATCTGACTGATGGGTTTATGCCCAGCAGTCGACTGCCAGAGGAAGTCGCGGGCACAGAACCTCTCGTAGCCGACTGGGCAGTCGACTGATGGTTACATCAGTCGACTGCCAAGGTATCCGTTGGACTACAACGGTCGGGATCCGACGTGTTCGAAGGCCATTGTAGTGGTGACAGTCGACTGCCAAGGGCAGCAGTCGATTGGTGGCAACCAACGGGAAGAAACCAACCCTCTCTATAAAAAGAGAGGGTGTTGGGCTTTGGGAGGCTAATGCTTGAACTCCTAACAGCTCCTAAAGTGCCCTAAACGTTTTCCACTCTTCTACTTGTGCTAATCTTCATTCTATTGTAGAAGAGTGATCCTTGTGTAAAAGAGTTTACCTCCACCTAACTTTGTGCAAAGGAGAGATCTAGTGGATTTGGCAAAGGAGTGATTCACCTTGGATGAATCGGGCACCGTGGATTAGCGGCGTAGTCATGAACCATGTTACATATTGTGTTAGCATTGTTTATCTTTGCATTTGTTGTTTTGTTTGCTTGTTTATTAGTATTCCTCTTGCGCCAACGATTTTGTAGACGAGCAAATTCCATCATCGTACGAAGAGGGCTATTCACCCCCTCTAGCCGGCCAATACACACCGACTGATCCCCTACAGACTTGTGTCTTGGAATTAGTCCAGATCCAGATCAACAATTCGTGGGTCTTATTATAAAGTGACACCTTATCTTATCGTGAAGTGACAACATCAAAACGTTATCTCTTGGACCTAGTGCACAAAGTTGATTCGTCGCCATCAGTCGACTGATGTACTTCATCAGTCAACTGACATCAGTCGACTGCCAATATCCAACAGTTGACTGCCAGCCTAATCACTTCCCTGTAATAAGGAGTTTGCATGGAAAATAGTAAATGCGACGGTTTCTTATCATCCGATCTCGACCTAGACCTTTCATTGGAAGTCTTAGTCGAATCGTCGCCTATGATCGTCCCCGTACAGATGACACGACCTTACCACTACTCCACACTCATGCTTACCTTTGGTCCTTTATGACCTGATGCTTTGCTTCCGGTCTTCCACCTAGGTTCTTCGACTCCCACGAAGTTCTCCTGGTGTCACCCGACCATCACGGTTTCTCGACTCAAGATTCTCCGGGTGTCGGTGACCTTCAACTTAGCTTAAATATTTCATATACACTTAATTCAGCTCATAAGATAACAATATGACCTTAACTTTGGATCTTAGCCATAATCAAAACCTATATTCGATTATCTAGTTCCCTTGCACCAATAGGAATCCCAAGAAATGGTGATAGACTGTCGAATCCTGGGGCTTCCTGATGCTCAGAATTGGAGTGGTGCTCGGGGTCAATCACAGGCTTAGGCTCCTGCTTTGGCTCAGGCTGGGGCTAGAGTCGAGGGTCATCTCTCTTCCATGCTAGGATATTATTCTTATCTAAACCTATTTTAGCTAAACCAAATTGCCTAGAATCTATCATGGCATACTTAGTAAGTTGTTTGATGTTACCTGTGGCAACATTGTTAGTAATATATGAGAGGTGCCCTAAGGCAATCGCCTTATGGTTATACCATTTATTTGATAAATGAAGATTCACTATTTGAGTATACATGTTTTCATGTATTTGATTGGATCTTAAACTCATTTACTGAATGTCCGCAATACGATTCATAGCATGAGAGAATTTGTGATTGGATCACAACTAGTGAGTATCTCTACATGTGTAATTGTGATGTATTGGAATTATCCCTAGTCGATGAATTGATGGATTTGGACACCATCAATTCTGTCAAGACTAGCATGAGGTATACTCCTTGGTGTATCCAAGCAGCTGATTCTCACTGGCTAGAGACATTGTGATGTCCGGAGTTAATCGTGGATGCTAGTTATGGTAACTAGTTCATTGGAGTGACCAGCTGTAAGACTTCATATGGTTCTCTGCATATATGGATATGCCAATGAAGTTCTTACTGCATCTTAATGTAGGGTCGATCGACGTGGTTGGCCGGCTAGAGGGGGTGAATAGCCCTCTTCGTACGATGATGGAATTTGCTCGTATACAAAGAATATTAGCGCAACGGAAACAAAACAAGACAAGCAAATATAAATAAGAATACAAACGCTAACAAAGGATGTAACGTGGTTCACGGCTGCGCTGCTAATCCATGGTCCGATTCGTCCACGGTGAATCACTCTGCAAGCTTCCACTATTCTCTCCTTTGCACCAAGCTAGGTGGAGGTAACCTCTTTACAAGAATTCACTCCTCTTACAAATATGATGTAAATAAAACTAAGTAAGAGGATGGAAAAACTTTAGGGCGCTTTGGGAGAAGGTTAGAGCATAAGCATTAGCCTCCCAAAGCCCAACACCCTCTCTTTTTATAGAGAGGGCTGATTTCTTCCCGTTGGTCGCCATCAGTCGACTGCTGCCCTTGGCAGTCGACTGCCGCCACTACAACAGCCTCCAAACACGTCGGATCTCGACCGTTGTAGTCCAACGGATCCCTTGGCAGTCGACTGATGTATCCATCAGTCGACTATGGGAGGTTCTGTGCCCGCGACTTTCTCTGGCAGTCGACTGTCATTCCATGGCAGTCGACTGCTAGGCCTAAACCCATCAGTCGAGCACCAGTCGAACCCCGTTCGACTCAGAGCAATCGACTGCCATTTCATGGCAGTCGACTGGTGTCGGGAAATCTCATCCGACACTTAGCTAAATGGCCAAGTTTCACCTAAGGGCACTACCCCTTCCCGGGTTACATTCGCTCACTCTCATCCCTCGGAGTCCCTCGCCTTTGAAGTTATCTTCGTCCGACCACGTCCCTCAGATGCGCCAAGTGTACGACTCTGCAGTGCCATCCTTCGCATCTCGCCCTGAAGTCTACTTCCTCCGGCTTCACTCCAAGCTCCTCGTCCGGCGGTCCCTCGGATGCTCCAAGTGCACGGCTTCCGCAAAGCCATCCTTCACCGACTCAAGGACCGAGTCATGAGATGTGAAACTCACCAAGGCTCCATGTGCGAATTACTAAGTCCTGCAAGACTCTAACACACATATCAAATCACAATAACAACCTAACTCAAACCCTTTGCCACACACATCAAAACTATATCACGGGTTCATTGCCCTAACGCTTAAGTGCGATGTTCCTTTGACTTGTGGTATTCAAGTCATCTTGGTCATGAAGACTTATGCTTTGACATCTTAAGCAAGCATCTTTGAGGAGATGTGGACCCGGGATGATTGGGTATAAGTCGAAGTGACCGAAGGTGTTTGAATAGCCTATAAAGGATTCACCACTCCTTGTGAGGAGATGTATACCCATGGCCTCTCGTCGAATTGTTACTAAAGTCTTTGACCAAAGCATTACATGTTTAGAGTAAGGTACTCTTGGATACATGTGTAGTAACTAGAATCCGTAGGATGAGAAAATGATACTTGGACTAGGTGTGACGTAGTCAACCTAGTGGGGACTGACACTATAGACCATGTCCTGAACCAAGTGGGTATAAGATGAGTGAAAGGAATGGGGCACAATTCATTGTAGCTGTTGAAGGGTTTCAGAAATAGTTCTGGATCAACCGTTGATCTTTCGGTTAATTGGGGATCATGATGTACTACTAGATGTCACTCATGATCGTTCTATAATTAATGGTTAATTATAGACGACCAACATAAACCGAGAACCTATTTGGTCACACGCACAACGAGCGTAATCTGAAGGATTTAAAACGAGCTTGAGAATGAGATTCTCAGACCGAGAGAAACTAGGTTTGGTTGGACCAAACAAGGATCGAGCATGAAATCATTTCAGTCGCAATGGAAGCGTGGATGGGCCATGTTTTATGAAGACATGATGGATGAACCAAATTGGTTTGGTTCTAATCCAATGGTGAAGAATAAACCAAAGGGGTTTGGTTTGTTTTAAACGAATGAACCAAAGTTGGTTCGGTTCGTTTTAACTTAAAATAGACCAACGCGGTTTGGTTTATTTTAACTTAAGTTATTGGAGTGGGTTAACGGGTTTTGGTTATGAACCAATAACCGTTAGGAGAATGTGTTCTCTATAAAAACATGGCTTAAAGGTTTTTCGTGGATAACTTTTGGTGTTGGAAAACCTAGCTAGCCACCCTCTCCCTCTCTTCTCCTCGCCGCCGCCCAAGGGTTCCACGCCGCCTAGCTTTTTGCCGCCGTCCACCCTTGCTGTCGACATCCAGATGCTGCTGGCCACTCCTCCGGCGACCCTCCGGTGACTCACCTTGGTTCCGGCGACCAAGGGTTGACTGGCCATCCTCTTTGGTCGGCACAACATCCTCCACCAAGCTGTCCAGTTTTCTGGACAGCTTGTTTCCTTCGTGTCGGAGCGTCGTTTGGACGACGTTTGGAGCTCTGACAGTTACTACCTTGCCAGGGATTCGATCTCCTGTAATCCTCATAGGTGGAGGACGAAGAATTTGTCAAACGGTTGATGAATACCTCTTCGGAGAAGCGAGTTTTGGGGACTCATTTTTGAATCCGAATTTTGATTCGGATTGTGATCTTCTCTCGATCACATCGTCTTTGACACGAGGCTAGTGACTCGTACGAAGATGAGGCTCGTGGCTTTGTGAAGTCATCTCGACGATACTTGGCATGGATACGGATAGAGGCGATTCTAACGAGAGTCGCTCCGGTTGATGCATTTCCCGCTACACGTGATACGTCAGGTATACGTAGAGTAATTTCCTTTTATTACAAAATTTGAAACTACGATTATGTCTACACATGTTGTACTATGCATGTGTGTGGTATAATAAATTAGATTTATTGCTTTTTATTTCTTCCTCTGCGCACATGTTTACAAAACATGTTCGAACACACGGTGCGGTGTCGGAAATCCAACAAACATCAAATCCTAATGTAGCTAGTAAGGATGTGATGACATGGTAGTAAGACAAATGTGTCTTCCTGCTAGTAACTAACCTAGAATGATGAATGATGGAATAAAACATCTGCAAACTAATGTCTAAATCTAATCTATGACTAAGTGCATAAAGTAGAAATGAATGATAGGGATGCATCATAGCGATGTCCCTAGTGGTAAGTGGCAAAATGCAGTTCACTATAATTCGATACAGGGCATAGTCCTGTACTTTGAGTCTAGTGGAATTAAAGATACTCATAGATGGAGTCCTCTCCTCACCAAATAGATGCAAGTGTATCCTATCTAATGTAATGTGCGAGTAGGGGTCACCGTACGGTAACTCCATAGATCGAAAACATGCCACCGGACATGATGAATGCATGAGTCCTAGATGCTCTCTCAACATAGATGGGGTAAAAATAAAATATTTACCTCGTACTCTAGTCGAATATGCAAGATCATCAATTTTACTAAAGTTATTGAAAAACTCTACACATGGATCTATGTTAATAGTGTTTATAATAAACTAATTTCTCTAATCCGTAATGCGTTATGACCTCCATACTAGGCATGCATGATTTACTAAAAAATGATCTACTAATGTATCTAGTAGGCATGGGAGTATAAAGTATGTTTTCAAGCCCCCACGAGAAGGGGCTAGCGCATACAGAAAATTGCACAAATAGACAACGGGTCAATCCCTCGCAAAAGCGAGAGTTCTATCCCTCTATGTGCTGGTTACTAGTCTCAAGGTCCAAATACCCACCGTGATTTACCTCCCTTACGATGGCCCGGGGGCGGGCTGGTAGGGGCCGCTAGGTTGGCGGTTCCAACCTTTTTTTGCACAAATAAAGTATGTTTTTAAATCTAATCCTATTCCACTCAGTAGGGAACCTAATGTCCATACATGTAGTAGATGACTCAGCCTCAACAACTCTTCTTTTACCCCTAATTAAATTGCAACTATTTAATATTAAAAAAATAATTAAATTTAGAGTTTAGAATTATTAACCTAGCATTATAGCTGATGTTATTAAAGAGATATGATGACCTAGACACTTCGGAGGACTGAAAATAGGGTTTTCATGATGGATTTAGGCGGTTGTGAGTTGATTTGGCGTTGTCCTAGCATTGTTCTTATAGATGGTATCCAGTCGACTGAAAATATGTCAGTCGACTGAATTAGAGTAGACTGGACCTATTTTAGTCGACTATAATTAGAGTTACCATTTACTGCGATGCCTAACTTTTATCTACCATTTCATTTCAGTTGACTGAATTTGTTTCAGTCGATTGAAGTCATGTTTTTACCTTCCCAAGGCTTGGAGGCAACTGAAGCTGATACAATTGACTCTTTTCGAGTCGACTGGAAATAGTCCAGTTGACTGAAATTGATTAATTTTAATTTTTATATTTAATTTGGTTTAGATGATTTTATTAGGTTAATTCCATTGATTGATTTAATTTGATTAAATTGGTTGGGTTGAGTTAAGTTTAAGTAAATCTATTAAGTTAAGTTTAATTAAGTTAATTTGTTTGTTCAGTTAATTTAGTAAATTTGTTAAATAAATTTGTTAAGTTAATTTAGTAAATTTGTTAAGTTAAATTTGTTTGTTAAGTTAATTTAGTAAATTTGTTAAATTACGTAAATTGTATTAAGCTAATTAACTTGATTAAATTCTAAATCATCTCACCCAAGCTAGGTTTTCAATACATGTTACTCCTATGAGTTTTGTGAGATGAGGATTTCTTTTTATCTTAATTAAATTTAATGAATAATTTCAAAGTTTTTAAACTTGTGTTAAATTCAAGCTTAGCTTGTGCTAGTCAAGTAGGTTTTTTCAGCATTGACTTCTAGGTCGTGGCGAGGCACATAACCTTCTTGGATATCGGAACAACGACCACTTCCTAGACAAAGTCAATGAAGGAATCAAGTACTTGATTCACTTTGGACTAAGCCTTGGTCTAACTAGTCAAAAACTTAGTGAGTTAGCTTCGGTCAGTTCCACTCGACTTAGTACACCAGGTTGTGGCAAGACACATGACCTTCTTAGATATCAGAACAATGACCACTTCCTAGACATGCACTTCGGAGAGCTTCCCTAACTTATTATTAGTTCACTTTGTCTTAGTACCAAGTTGCTCAAGTTTAAACTACTTTGTTTCCTATCTAGTCCATTCTAAATTAAGTAAGTAAAGTAAACTAAAGCATGCAAGAGTTTAACTAAACAAGGAAACAAACAAAGTGTTATCTCCCCCTAAGTGATAGCTAGGTTGAGTTTTGTTCACTAAGTGAAGTTGACTCTTGGGAAACCAAAATTGATTTGGTACAATTTAGTTGACTAAGATAGACTTAGGAACCCATGCTTGAACTCGATCCTTAGCATTTATATTAAACAAGGACATGTATGATCTATTTGTGTCATTATCCTTGTATATGAGTCCGGACTTGTTGTACATGGCTCGTTGAGACCCAAGCATCATATTTAGATACTTGGAGCCCGAAGTGAACCTTTTCAATAATCTGGTGAGATCTTCTACTTGCCTTTTTAGGACCGTGTTATCTTTCTCAAGCTTTGCAACTTGAGTTGAGTCTCTATCCTTAGTTTGGCAAGTCGAAGTCTTCAAGTTGACTTTCTCCTTAAGTACTTGGACTTTCTTAAGTAGCGAGTCAACTCGATTCTCAGACTTAGCTAACTTTCTACATAGGCATGCAATTATATTATACAACTTATCTTCTAAGGAAGAAGTTACCTCGTCTAGTTCTTCAGAAATGGATGCGGATCCATGACTTCTCTCGGACTCAGAATCGGACTTGTAATTGAAACTTGACTCGGCTCCAGAGCTTGATTCGGCCATAAATACCACGAAGCTTCTCTTCATCTCTTCTGCGTTTGACTCTTTCGAGGATGATTCGTCCCAAGTTTCCTTAAGCACTTTCTTCTTCTTTTCCTTTTTTTTTTTTTTTTGCTTTTTCTTCCTTTTTTAGATTTACGCACTCCAATTTGTAGCATCCCTTTCCGTTGCACTCGTAGCAAGTCACTTCCGATCGGGTTCTCGACTTGTTATCGACAACTTTCTTAGCATCCTTCTTCGTAAATCTTTTTCTCTAGTTGAACATCTTCCGAACCATATTTACGATTTCCTCTTCTCCGTTTGGTTCCGACTTTGACTCATCTTCGGACTCACTTTTCGCTTTCCTTTCCTTTTTGGTCGAACCTACCACTAAAGCAATACCATTCTCGGTTTGACCCGAGTTAGCTTGTTCGTGTAGTTCAAGTTCACAAAATAATTCGTCTAGTCTAATTGTGGAAAGATCCCTGGAAACCTTATAGGCATCAACAATGTATGTCCATAAGGCGTTCCTCGGGAATGCCTTAAGTGTATACCTAATTACGTCCCTATTTTCTATTTGGTGTCTGATTAAATGGAATCCATTTAAAATGTCTTTTATTCTTATGTGAAATTGACTAGCATTTTCATTTTCATTCATTTTATAATTAAATAATTTATTAAGTAACATGTCCCGTTTAACTATCATAGTGTACATTCATGTAATTCAATTAATTTGTCCCATAATTCTTTAGAGTTTTCGAATGGACCCACCCTAATGAGCTCTTCTTTGGTAAGTCCGTATTGCAAGGTATTAAGCGCCTTATAATCGATTTGAGTCAATTTCCTAACATCCGCGGTCCATTTCTCCGATTTTAACAACTCACCCGAGTTGTCTACCGGAGAGACGAAACCTTTCATAATCGAATACCAGACCTCTAGATCGTTTTTCAGGTAACACTTCATTCGCCTTTTCCAATACGAAAAGTCCTCTCCGTTGAAGAGAGGAGGACGAATGGTGCTATACCCTTCTAAGTGCGATATTTCTAAATAAATCTTTTATTAATAGTTTTTTATTTGAATTAATTAAAATTGAGAATTATTCCTAGAGTTATTTAAATTAAATAATATTATGTAAGAATTAAATTTATACAAAGTGCAAAAATTAATAAATAATTATACTAATTACAAAAATTAATCTAAGTACAAAAATTAGAATAATTACTCTGGAAGATCCAACTACAGGCTCCATTGTAGAGCAAAATCAAGCTTACCTGGATTTAGAAAGGTTAGCGTGTCCTGGCACAAAGGACTTGATCTGCTACATGAATCAGTATAAGGAGCTAGCCGCTAAAACTGGAAGGATGTTTATCAACGAAGAGTTGTCCAGTAAGTTTTATAGGAAAATGCCCTGCCTAATTAGCAGCTATCTTGAGTAGAAATTTTAGGAAAAATACCATGGAAATACTATCAGTGTCTTGCCCCATATTCACCACGTGTACCAAGAACTCATGGAAATGTGCAAACAGGCATCTCTTCAGCGCAGCTTGAAGGACCTTCAATTCTGCTCACAAATACCTCTTCTCGGTTATTATCAAAATCAAAGAAAATATGGATTAAGAAAGGCGCAACACTATAATGGCAAGCTACACAAATCACACATTCGTGTGATTAAAAAGAAGTATCAGAACGACAGAGCCAAAGTCAGAAAATGCAAGTGCTACATATGTGGTGAAGAAGGGCACTTTGCCAGAGAATGCATAAACAAGTCTGGTAACAAAGAAAGGGTAGCCCTGATGAATGAAATTGATTTACCAGAGGATAATGATGTAGTCTCTGTGGATCCTGATGAAACTGACAGTGATGCTATTTGTAGCATCTCAGAAGGAGAATTAGACACTGAGCAACATTGCAATATGGTAACCATTGTTCTTTTCCTTTTCGTAAATCTTCTAGTGTAAGCTCTTCAAGGTCCTTGACCAGCTCTTGATGTAATGATTCTTCACGTTCAACCTTTGTGAGCCTATCAATCTCCATTTGCAGCCGTCAATTTTCTGCAAGCAGATAGTCATCATATTCTAATAATTCATTAAGCAATGGCCTATCATCAAATTGTGTTGGTGGAGGGGCTGTGGTGACTTCTTGTTTCAAATAGTAGTTTGCACATGGAGCATAGGTTGTTAAGGAGCAATCCTTGCAATGGATTCTTGATTAGATTTTCATTTCACGTCCACAAAATCTGCACAAAGAGTATATAGTTTGCACTTCTTCATATATTTGCCAGTGATGATGGCAGTAAGCCTGATCTTGCTTGACAAATTAAGAGAATAGGGATTTATTGGTGATGATCCTCTAAAGCATTGGTCAAAGAACAAGATTTTCTGCAAAATTGACATTATCAACCCGGACATTACTATCCAAGACAAGCCTCTTTCTCATTTAACTCCCTTGATGAAATAAACGTTTGAGAAGCATATTAATGCCCTCCTCCAACTCAAGGTGATAAGGAAGAATAAAAGTCACCACAAAACGATGGCAATGATAGTTCAATTAGGGACCTCAGTTGACCCTACTACAGGGAAGAAGACGAAAGGAAAGGAGCGGATGGTATTCAATTACAACACATTAAATGATAACACGTACAAGGATCAGTACAATCTTCCGGGTATTAACACAATATTGAAGAAGGTAGGCAATTCAAATATATATTCAAAATTCGATTTGGAATCTGGTTTTCACCAAATATAAATAAGAACCTGCGCTTGGGATAGACTAATGGATCAATTGCTGCCACGACCACAACAGGACCCTCCAATAAGGCATACAAATCCAAGAAACACTTCTTCTAGTGATGAAGATGAAGAATGGAGATAGTCAGATTTCCCACTTCACTATAATCTCTATTTATATGCTCTTCAAGAGGTAGAGCAATGTGAATGGACTAATCCATTCGCGGAAGGTGGTGGCAGGACTGATTATGATGATACTGATGATTCTTTTTCTACTGATTCGGATTTCCTTTCCGCTCATTCTGAATACTTCTGGGTGATTAATGAGGGTGAACTCATCCTCAATAAACATGGATATTAATTCTTGACCCTCCACAAGCCTTGATAGTGTGTCGGAAAAATGCTGAGCTTCCCATCAATATGTTCAAAATTGACCTTATCTCGATTCCTGTAATGAAATCCGTGAAGGCCATCCAACAAACTCTTGAAGGCTTGTTCCTCACTGTTTTGTTGTGAAAATTGATAATCACCTGACAATCAGTCCTCAGTGTGATTTCTTCCTTGTCAAGGAAATGAATTTTTAAGGCACTCATAGTCTCCATAGCTGCATAAATTTTGGCATCTATGGCGGACTTCATACTGGGAAATTTTGGTATCAGAGCTAGGATGCAAGGCTAAAAATTCTCCATTCCAGGCTAAGGTAAGGGAAACTATTTCACAACTCTTTTAATTGTTCATCTTACTATAATTTAGGGTTTTGTGATAAGGCGAATGATTCTATTAACTGATTGCAAAAGGTCACCGTGTACGTAAGTCTCAGAAAGAGCCATGACCAGTCGGATGAGCATGAAAGTTTTATGGATTCCTAAGCCGTAAGCAGAGCCTAAATGAGTGAGAAATTTGAGCAAAGCATAAGAGAGTGGTATAATAAGCCCCGAACCCGAAGCCTGGAATACCTTGATCTTGCAAATTACCCCGAACCAACGCTTTTATCCATAGCAAACAATCTAGAAATCGTTTATGATAGAATTTCTCTTTTGTCAAAAACTTCATTGAAACACTTCTACACATTAAGAGAAGAAAACGAAAAACTTAAGGGGGAAGTAGCACAACTACGACTCTCTGTCAGTTCTCTGGAAAAAGAAATCTTCCATAGAAAAATCCTTACAAAAGAGGATATAAGGACCCTAGTATCAGAAGTGGCAAAACAACCAAAACCAGTAGAGGAGGAAGCCTTAAAGATAACTGAAGAATTAAAGCTAAATATAAGAAAGGTTGAGGGTGTACTCCAAGAAGTGAAAGATTTAATTGGCGGATGAGTGAGGGTTGGGAAAAACAAGCAGAAGATACTGCTTACATAAAAGCATTAAAAGCCATAGATTCCATTGAACAACCATCCCTAGGATTTTCTATACCATCCCACTACAAGATAGCTTTCGAGTTCCAAAAAGTCTTGGTAAAGAAAAATAATACTTTGATATATATTCTGATAAATATCAATAATCAGTTGCAGGATTTGCAAAATCAGATAAATCAACTAAGGAGGCAACCTGTTGCCGTAGCACCACCAATAACATCAAAGGAACTTGAAGGAGCAATAGACGACCTGACAAAGCGAATTTCTGGACTTAATCTTGGAGCAGATTCAGTAATCCCAAAGAAAAAGGAATCCATTCTAGTATTCAAGAATCCCTCAGATATTCTTCAAAGTGAAAGAACAAAGTATACACACATGGAAAATTTCCCAGTAAGAAGTCCGCCATAGATGCCAAAATTTATGCAGCTATGGAGACTATGAGCGCCTTAAAAATTCATTACCTTGACAAGGAAGAAATCACACTGAGGACTGATTGTCAGGCGATTATCAATTTTCACAACAAAACAGTGAGGAACAAGCCTTCAAGAGTTCGCTGGATGGCCTTCACGGATTTCATTATAGGAACCGAGATTAAGGTAAATTTTGAACATATTGATGGGAAACTCAACATTTTTGCTGACACACTATCAAGGCTTGTAGAGGGTCAAGAATTAATATCCATGTTTACTGAGGATGAGTTCACCCTCATTAATAACCCAGAAGTTACTACTTCGGTCAGGTATGAATTACTAACCGAATATGAAAACCTAATTACAGCAACAGAAAAAAGGATTCTTCTACCAGAGGCACACGAGAAAAGAAAAAGGATGGCCGACATTGAAGAAGATGCGATGCAAAAGGTTTCCTTTGCTCTGAAGGAACTAGAGCTTATCCAACAAGCAAAAGAAGCAGATTTTTGCTGCAGAAGGCACTGGGCAGGAAACCGACAAAACTACTATCATCTTGAAATTCAGAATAAATGGAAAGGAAATCCGAATCAGTAGAAAAAGAATCATCAGTATCATCATAATCAGTCCTGCCACCACCTTCCGTGAATGGATTAGTCCATTCACATTGCTCAGCCTCCTGAAGAGCATATAAATAGAGATTATAATGAAGTGGGAAATCTGACCATCTCCATTCTTCATCTTTATCACTAGAAGAAGTGTTTATTGGATCTGTACGCCTTATTGGAGGGTCCTATTGTGGTTGTGGAAGCAATATTACAAGGCTTCACAACTTGGAAACAAACTCACAAACTTGCAAATTTAGATCTCTCACAAACTCTTGAAGAATGACTTACTTGGAGTTGCTCAAGCTTGTCAAACTTCTTAGCTCTTCATGCCTTTTATAGATAAACGAAAGTTGTAGAAATAATCGAAGCGGGTACTCATTTGGACCTCATCGTCCTTCGATTCTGATACCTTTCATTTTCCATTCAGGCTTTACCTCAAATCACTTTCTCTTTACAGCTAATAAAACACTCATTACAGCTAAGGAAAAGACAACTCCACGAGGCTCAGTCCTTTCTGAATCTTATTTAGATTTGGATGCTTTCAGGCTCACCACGTTGCTTCCATCTTTATAATGGCATTTGTTGAATTTCTTTGAAGATATCATTTATTGCATTGGGTACCTTCTAGATATCTCTTCTTACTTTGCCCATCTCGTGTCCCTTTTTAGAAAAGTAGTTTTGTCAGTTTCCTGCCCAGTGCCTTCTGCAACAAAAATCTGCTTCTTTTGCTTGCTGGATAAGCTCTAGTTCCTTCAGAGCAAAGGAAACCTTTTGCATCGCATCTTCTTCAATGTCGGCCATCCTTTTTCTTTTCTAGTGTGCCTCTGGTAGAAGAATCCTTTTTCCTGTTGCTACAATTAGGTTTTTATATTTAGTTAGTAATTCATACCTGACTGAAGTAGTAACTTCTGGGTGATTAATGAGGGTGAACTCATCCTCAGTAAACATGGATATTAATTCTTGACCCTCCACAAGCCTTGATAGTGTGTCAGCAAAAATGTTGAGCTTCCCATCAATATGTTCAAAATTGACCTTAATCCCGGTTCCTATAATGAAATCCGTGAAGGCCATCTAGCGAACTCTTGAAGGCTTGTTCCTCACTATTTTGTTGTGAAAATTGATAATCGCCTGACAACCAGTCCTCAGTGTGATTTCTTCCTTGTCAAGGAAATGATTTTTTAAGGCGCTCATAGTCTCCATAGCTGCGTAAATTTCGGCATCTATGGCGGACTTCATACAGGGAAATTTTCCATGTGCGTATGCACATATTTTCTCAGTACTTCATGGATCAAATTTCTCTTTCTTCCATTTACATATTCCTCCCCATCTTATCATAGAACCATCTATTTCTAAGATAATATATGCCTTTTCTGGTGGGATTTCCAAGTCTGGTAACTGCTGAACTTGAGCCTTAATTTGTTTAACAATTTCCCAATCAGATTGTTTCATCCTTTTGTCTCCGTGAGGGGATGTCTTTTCATATAATGGTCCTAGTTTGGAGCTCAAATTAGAAATATATGTTCTAGAATAATTAAGAATTCCTAACCAAGATCTGAGACCACTCTTGCTCTTCAACTGTTCATCTTTGAAGTCAGTTATCTTCTTAATGATATGAGGTTGGAGACATAACCTTCCTTCTCTGATTTCAGCTCCCAAAAATTCTATTTTCGGAATGACCAGCTTATACTTTGTTGGAGAAAGGATAATACCATTCTCCTCACATATCTTTAGCATAATTTCTAAATGCTTAATGTGTTCCTGTTCAGAGGGAGAAAAGACCAATATGTCATCAATATAAACGACAATAAAATTATCCGTACCTTTGAAGCATTCATCCATCTTTCTCTGGAGCATTTTTAAGGTCAAATGGCATTACCAGCCATTCATACAGGCCAGAAGGGCTGATAAATGTCGTCCATTCAATGGAAGAAGGATCCATAGCAATTTGGTGAAAACAAAATTTCAAATCAAATTTTGAATATATCTTTGAATTGCCTACCTTCTTCAATATTGTGTTAATACCCGGGAGATTGTACTGATCCTTGTACGTGTTATCATTTAATGTCTTGTAATTGAATACCATCCGCTCCTTTCCTTTTGTCTCCTTCCCTGTAGTAGGGTCAACTGAAGTCCTTGATTGAACTATCATTGCCATCGTTCTATGGAGATTTTTACTCTTCCTTATCACCTTGAGTTGGAGGAGGGCATTAATATGTTTCTCAAATGTTATTTTCATCAAGGGAGTTACATGAGAAAGAGGCCTGTCTTGGATAGTAATATCCTGGTTGATAATGTTAATTTTGCAGACAATCTTGTTCTTTGACCAATGCTTTAGAGGATCATCGCCAATAAATCCCTGTTCTCTTAATCTGTCAAGCAAATTCTCATGCTTTCTTAAGAGCTTCATGTTTGAAGAATATAGCATACACAGGGTTCTCTCTTGGATATTTATATATTCATCTTCTTCGATCTCCAATTCTTGGATTGCGTGTACCGCTGTTTGATTAGTTGTGATAGAGGTAATATTTTTGTAAATGGTGATCATATTACCTTCTATCCTTAGTCCTCCTTGCATGCTTCTTATGAAGTTACATCCGATGATCATGTGAATCCCGTATCCGAGTACCATTTCCAGTGAATAAGTAAAGAGAATTCGAAACTTGTTTTCCCCAATTATCATTTGTCCATTCTTTAGATTCCATTCAGCAACTTGCTTTGAATTGACGCCATTAATTACCACTTCATATGGATTTTTTCCCAGTATCCCTTCAGGTACCGCCCTCTTATCAATGCAGTAAGTAGTTGCACTTGTGTCAAGTATTGCATTAATTGTAATAGGGGAATTATCTGGAATTTTGAGGGTTACCATCATGTTGTACAATCTATTGATTATCCTTTTGTGATAATTCTGTACACCATTGTTGGTCTGCACACTGCTGATCTTTGAGATAATTCTTTCCTCAAGGTAGTTGATCTATTCTTTTCCTTTTCGTAAATCTTCTAGTGTAAGCTCTTCAAGGTCCTTGACCAACTCTTGATGTAATGATTCTTCATGTTCAACCTTTGTGAGCCTATCGATCTCCATTTGCAATCGTCGATTTTCTGCAAGCAGATAGTCAACATATTCTAATAATTCATTAAGCAATGGCCTGTCATCATATTGTGTTGGTGCAGGGGCTGTGGTGACTTCTTGTTTCAAATAGTAGTCTGCACATGGAGCGCAGGTTGTTAAGGAGCAATCCTTGCAATGGATTCTTGATCGGATTTTCATTTCACGTCCACAGAATCTACACAAAGAGTATATAGTTTGTACTTCTTCATTTATTTGCCAGTGATGATGGCAGTAAGCCTGATCTTCTGGAATATCAATTTGAACCTGCCATCCATGATCATCTCCAAATAACACAAATAAAGATTCTTTTATGGGTAAAATGTTGGTTACCGTATTGTAATGTTGCTCAGTGTCTAATTCTCCTTCTGAGATGCTACAAATAGCATCACTGTCAGTTTCATCAGGATCCACAGAGACTACATCATAATCCTCTGGTAAATCAATTTCATTCATCAGAGCTACCCTTTCTTTGTTACCAGACTTGTTCTTGCATTCTCTGGCAAAGTGACCTTCTTCACCACATATATAGCACTTGCATTTTCTGACTTTGGCTCTGTCGTTCTGATATAATGAACAATGACAATTATCGTCCGCACAACAAAAAACAGGTGCATTACTTGTTTTACTTGATAGCATTGGTTTGTATAACGATGTTATTTCCAGGTGGGAATCTATTACTACAAATGTAGTAGACTCCAAAATATGGACAGACAAGAGAGCTAAAGTACAATATATTGAAAATTTGCTAGGGGAAATAGAAAAGAAGACTTTCATCCAGTGGAGGATGATGTTTCCAGACCAATACGACAAATTGATTAATGCTGCAGATGAAACTCAAAATGTTCTTTCCCAAATTTGTAGAATAATTACTCTGGAAGATCCAACTACAGGCTCCACTGTAGAGCAAAATCAAGCCTACCTGGATTTAGAAAGGTTAGCATGTCGCAGCATAAAGGACCTGATTTGCTACATGAATCAGTATAAGGAGCTAGCCGCTAAAAATGGAAGGATGTTTATCAGTGAAGAGTTGTCCAGTAAGTTTTATAGGAAAATACCCCCCCCCCTTTAATTGGCAGCTATCTTGAGCAGAAATTTCAGGAAAAATACCGTGGAAATACTATCGGTGTCTTGCCTCGTATTCGCCACGCGTACCAAGAACTCATGGAAATGTGCAAACAGGCATCTCTTTAGTGCAGCTTGAAGGACCTTCAATTCTGCTCACAAATACCTCTTCCCGGTTACTTCAAAGACAATAGGTTCCAATGCTATTACAGGAGCAAGGATTTCTTGCTCGGATGGGAAGAATTCAATATCATCCTCATTGGTTACTATTGGTCTCGTATCAGCTATAGGAGTATAGGCCTGCAATTGAAGCGAAACACTTCCATCTAATAATGTTCTTGTGTCAACCTTGGTTGGTGCCACAGGATTCCTTCTTATTAATGGACGAAGTATCCATCGCTGCTGTTGTAATTCTTCTGTTACAAGAGGTAGGTCCACCTGACCCTCATCAACACATAATATATCTTCTTCCGAGTAATGCTGATATACTCGGTGTTGTGTTGGTTTAAAACCAGTTGAATAAAATATTTTTGCTGGGACCATATTTGCTCTTCTTGATCTTGAAATCTCCAACTGCTCTTCAGGATTTACTTGACTTTCAATAGATCTTCGGAAACATCTTTGATTTGAAAATATTCTTCTCTATAGATTATACAACCTCCTTACGTTCTGACGATAATCCCTTATCTGATTTTTGTACTTGGGACTTGCATAGCCGCTGTGTTAACAGCTGGTGGTCTTGCACTAGTAGAATGTCTTGCACTGGAAGCCATTACTTTGTTCTTTCACTTTGAAGAATATCTGAGGGATTCTTGAATACTAGAATGGATCCCTTTTTCTTTGGGATTACTGAATCTTCTCCAAGTTTAAGTCCTGAAATTCGCTTTGTCAGGTTGTCTATTGCTCCTTCAAGTTCCTTTGATGCTATTGGTGGTGCTGCGGCAATAGGTTGCCTCCTGAGTTGATTTATTTGATTTTGCAAATCCTGTAGCTGATTATTGATATTTATCAGAATAGATATCAAAGTATTGTTTTTCTTTACCAAGACTTTTGGGAACTCGAAAGCTGTCTTGTAGTGGGATGGTATAGAAAATCCTAGGGATGGTTGTTCAATGGAATCTGTGGCTTTTAATGCTTTTATGTAAGGAGTATCTTCTGCTTATTTTTCCTAACCCTCACTCATCCACCAATTAAAGCTTTCACTTCTTAGAGTACACCCTCAACCTTTCTTATATTTAGCTTTAATTCTTCAGTTATCTTTAAGGCTTCCTCCTCTACTAGTTTTGGTTGTTTTTCCACTTCTGATACTAGGGTCCTTATATCCCCTTTTGTAAGGAATTTGCTGTGGAAGATTTCTTTTTTTTAGAGAACTGACAGAGAGTCATAGCCATGCTACTTCCCCCTTAAGTTTTTCATTTTCTTCTCTTAATGAGTAGAAGTGTTTTAACGATGTTTTTGACAAAAGAGAAATTCTATCATAAACGACTTCTAGATTGTTTGCTATGGATAAAAGCATTGGTTCGGGGTAATTTGCAAGATCAAGGTATTCCAGGCTTCATGTTCGGGGCTTATTATACTACTCTCTTATGCTTTGCTCAAATTTCTCACTCATTTAGGCTCTGCTTGCGGCTTAGGAATCCATAAAACGTTCATGCTCATCCGACTAGTCACGACTCTTTCTGAGACTTACGTACATGATGACCTTTTGCAATCAGTTAACAGAATCGTTTGGCTTATCACAAAACCCTAAATTAGAGTAAGATGAACAATTAAAAGAGTTGTGAAATAGTTTCCCTTACCTTAGCCTAGAATGGAGAATTTTTAGCCTTGCATTCTAGCTCTGATACCAAAAGAAGATCGGGTCTAGGATTGTGAAAAAATTAAACCTGGAACGATGTCTGGAATTTAATTTCCTTTAGAACCAAATATTACAAGGCTTCACAACTTGGAAACAAACTCACAAACTCACAAATTTAGATCTCTCACAAACTCTTGAAGAATGACTTGCTTGGAGTTGCTCAAGCTTGTCAAACTTCTTAGCTCTTCATGCCTTTTATAGATAAATGAAAGTTGTAGCAATAATCGAAGCGGGTACTCATTTGGGCCCCATCATCCTTCGATTCTGATACCTTTCATTTTCCATTCAGGCTTTACCTCACATTACTTTCTCTTTACAGCTAATAAAACACTCTTTACAACTAAGGAAAAGATGGCTCCCCGGGGCTCAGTCCTTTCCGAATCTTATTTAGATTTGGATGCTTTCGGGCTCACCATGTTGCTTCCAGCTTTATGGTGGCATTTGTTGAATTTCTCTGAAGATATCATTTAATGCATTGGATACCTTCCAGATATCTCTTTTTACTTTGCCCATCTCGTGTCCCTTTTCAGAAAAGTTTACGCAGCTATGGAGACTATGAGCGCCTTAAAAATTCATTTCCTTGACAAGGAAGAAATCACACTGAGGACTGATTGTCAGGCGATTTTCAATTTTCACAACAAAACAGTGAGGAACAAGCCTTCAAGAGTTCGCTGGATGGCCTTCACGGATTTCATTATAGGAACCGGTATTAAGGTCAATTTTGAACATATTGATGGGAAGCTCAACATTTCCAATATCATCTTCAAATTCAGAATGAGCGGAAAAGAAATCCGAATCAGTAGAAAAAGAATCATCAGTATCATCATAATCAGTCCTGCCACCACCTTCCGTGAATGGATTAGTCCATTCACATTGCTCAGCCTCCTGAAGAGCATATAAATAGAGATTATAATGAAGTGGGAAATCTGACCGTCTCCATTCTTCATCTTCATCACTAGAAGAAGTGTTTCTTGGATCTGTATGCCTTATTGGAGGGTCCTATTGTGGTCGTGGCAGTAATTGATCCATTAGTCTATCCCAAGCACGGGTTCCTATTTGTACTTGCTGCATGTTGTTTGTTATGGGATCAGATACTGAAGCATAAACTTCTGGTGAATCTATAGAACCAAATCCTCCTGCTCGTTGGGTATGACCCAACTCATTTGCCTCCGTTAAAGGTGGTGTGTTGATAACTTCAAGGATAAGTTGTGCCACCACTTCTCCCTGTTTAATAATTACAGGTTCATGTGTTAGGTTAAAAACAAGAATTTTGACTTCTTGCCTATAATCAGAGTCAATTACTCCTGCCCCAATTTGAATCCCCTTTTTCCATGCAGCTCTTGACCTTGCTGCGATCCTTCCATAATGTTCTTCAGGAATCCCAAACCAATGCTTTTATCCATAGCAAACAATCTAGAAGTCGTATTTGATAGAATTTCTCTTTTGTCAAAAACATCGTTGAAACACTTCTACTCATTAAGAGAAGAAAACGAAAAACTTAAGGGGGAAGTAGCGCAGCTATGACTCTTTGTCAGTTCTCTAGAAAAAGAATTCATACCTTTGAAGCATTCATCCATCTTTCTCTGGAATATTGCAGGAGTATTTTTAAGGCCAAATAGCATTACCATCCATTCATACAGGCCAGAAGGGTTGATAAATGTTGTCCATTCAATGGAAGAAGGATCCATAGCAATTTGGTGAAAACTAGATTTCAAATCAAATTTTGAATATATCTTTGAATTGCCTACCTTCTTCAATATTCCTGCCCAGTGCCTTCTGCAGCAAAAATATGCTTCTTTTGCTTGCTGGATAAGCTCTAGTTCCTTCAGAGCAAAAGAAAACTTTTGTATCGCATCTTCTTCAATGTCGGCCATCCTTTTTCTTTTCTCGTGTGCCTCTGGTAGAAGAATCCTTTTTCCTATTGCTGCAATTAGGTTTTTATATTCGGTTAGTAATTCATACCTGACCGAAGTAGTAACTTCTGGGTGATTAATGAGGGTGAACTCATCCTCAGTAAACATGGATATTAATTCTTAACCCTCCACAAGCCTTAATAGTGTGTCAGCAAAAATGTTGAGCTTCCCATCAATATGTTCAAAATTGACCTTAATCCCAGTTTCTGTAATGAAATCTCCATGATGTTTTTGACAAAAGAGAAATTCTATCATAAACGACTTCTAGATTGTTTGTTATGGATAAAGGCGTTGGTTCAGGGTAATTTGCAAGATCAAGGTATTACAGGCTTCGGGTTCGGGGCTTATTATACCACTCTCTTATGCTTTGCTCAAATTTCTCACTCATTTAGGCTCTGCTTATGACTTAGGAATCCATAAAACTTTCATGCTCATCCGACTGGTCACTGCTCTTTCTGAGACTTACGTACACGGTGACCTTTTGCAATCAATTAATAGAATCGTTCGCCTTATCACAAAACCCTAAATTATAGTAAGATGAACAATTAAAAGAGTTGTGAAATAGTTTCCTTTACCTTAGCCTGGAATGGAGAATTTTTAGCCTTGTATCCTAGCTCTGATACCAAAAGAAGATCGGGTCTAGGATTGTGAAAAATTAAACCTGGAACGATGTCTGAAATTTAATTTCCTCTAGAACCAAATACTACAAGCCTCACAACTTGGAAACAAACTCACAAACACGCAAATTTAGATCTCTCACAAACTCTTGAAGCTTACTTGGAGTTGCTCAAGCTTGTCAAACTTCTTAGCTCTTCATGCCTTTTATAGATAAACGAAAGTTGTAGCAATAATCGAAGCGGGTACTCATTTGGGCCCCATCGTCCTTCGATTCCGATACCTTTCATTTTCCATTCAGGATTTACCTCACATCACTTTCTCTTTACAGCTAATAAAACACTCTTTATAGCTAAGGAAAAGACGGCTCCCCGGGGCTCAGTCCTTTCCGAATCTTATTTAGATTTGGATGCTTTCGGGCTCACCACGCTGCTTATCAACATTACTCGGAAGAAGATATATTATGTGTTGAAGAGGGTCAGGTGGACCTACCTCTTGTAACAGAAGACAATCACCAGAATTTATGAGATGCGGGATTTTATCATATTTATATGGGTCTCGTAATGATTCGAGTATATGCATTGTATAGAAGAAATACTGGAGTTGTAGCATTGGTAATCCTCAAAGATACCAAATGGCGTGGTGACAAATCAATAATTGCAACAATGGAAATGGACTTAACCAGAGGAACACAGATGGTTTACATAATCCCTGATTTAATGCTAAATATTGAGGACTTCTCAATTCATATTGAAATATCCATACAAACACATGGGTATCAGGAATGGCAGGGAGGATCAAGCAATCTGCTGATAACAAGAATGATGGTTGGTAGGCTTACTAATACACAACTATGGAGACTATGAGCGCCTTAAAAATTCATTTCCTTGACAAGGAAGAAATCATACTGAGGACTGATTGTCAGGCGATTATCAGTTTTCACAACAAAACAGTGAGGAACAAGCCTTCAAGAGTTCGCTGGATGGCCTTCACGGATTTCATTATAGGAACCGGGATTAAGGTCAATTTTGAACATATTGATGGGAAGCTCAACATTTTTGCTGACACACTATCAAGGCTTGTGGAGGGTCAAGAATTAATATCCATGTTTACTAAGGATGAGTTCACCCTCATTAATCACCTAGAAGTTACTACTTCGGTCAGGTATGAATTACTAACCGAATATGAAAACCTAATTGCAGTAACAGAAAAAAGGATTCTTCTACCAGAGGCACATGAGAAAAGAAAAAGGATGGCCGACATTGAAGAAGATGCGATGCAAAAGGTTTCCTTCGCTCTGAAGGAACTAGAGCTTATCCAACAAGCAAAAGAAGAAGATTTTTACTATAGAAGGCACTGGGTAGGAAACCGACAAAACTACTTTACTGAAAAGGAACACAAGAATTATTCTATATATTTAATCATGAAATTCCCATAGGAGGAAGGGAATTGTTGTCAACTGGACTGGCCTTTAATATTCCTGAAGAACATTATGGAAGGATCACAGCAAGGTCAGGAGCTGCATGGCAAAAGGGGATTCAAATTGGGGCAGGATTAATTGACTCCGATTACAGGAAAGAAGTTAAAATTCTTATTTTTAACCTAACATACGAACCTGTAATTATTAAACAGGGAGAAGCGGTGGCATAACTTATCCTTGAAGTTATCAACACACCACCTTTAATGGAGGTAAATGAGTTGGGCCATACCCAACGAGCAGGAGGATTTGGTTCTACAGATCCACCAGAAGTTTATGCTTCAGTACCTAATCCCATAACAAACAGCATGCAACAAGTACAAATAGGAACCCGCACTTGGGATAAACTAATGGATCAATTGTTGCCACGACCACAACAGGACCCTCCAATAAGGCATAATTAAGAATTCCTAACTAGGATTTGAGACCACTCTTGCTCTTCAACTGTTCATCTTTGAAGTCAATTATCTTCTTGATGATATGAGGTTTGAGACGTAACCTTCTCCGATTTCAGCTCCCAAAAATTCTATTTTCGGAATGACCAACTTATACTTTGTTGGAGAAAGGATAAGACCATTCTCCTCACATATCTTTAGCATAATTTCTAAATGCTTAATGTGTTCCTGTTCAGACGGTTAAAAGACCAATATATCATCAATATAAACAACAATAAAATTATCCGCACCTCTGAAGCATTCATCTATCTTTCTTTGGAATATTGCAGGAGTATTTTTAAGGCCAAATGGCATTACCAGCCATTCATATAGGCCAGAAGGGCTGATAAATGTCGTCCATTCAATGGAAGAAGAATCCATAGCAATTTGGTGAAAACCAAATTTCAAATCATATTTTGAATATATCTTTGAATTGCCTACCTTCTTCAATATTGTGTTAATACCCGGGAGACTGTACTGATCCTTGTACGTGTTATCATTTAATGTCTTGTAATTGAATACCATCTGCTCCTTTCCTTTCGTCTCCTTCCCTGTAGTAGGGTCACCTGAAGTCCCTGATTGAACTATCATTGCCATCGTTTTGTGGTGACTTTTACTCTTCCTTATCACCTTGAATTGGAGGAGGGCATTAATATGTTTCTCAAACGTTTGTTTCATCAAGGAGTTACATGAGAAAGAGGCCTGTCTTGGATAGTAATGTCTGGGTTGATAATGTCAATTTTGCAGACAATCTTGTTCTTTGACCAATGCTTTAGAGGATCATCGCCACTGTGGATCCTGATGAAATTTCCAAATCAAAGACGTTTCCGAAGATCTATTGAAAGTCAAGTAAATCCTGAAGAGCAGTTGGAGATTTCAAGATCAAGAAGAGCAAATATGGTCCCAATAGAAATATTATATTCAACTGGTTTTCAACCAACACAACACCGAGTATATCAGCATTACTTGGAAGAAGATATATTATGTGTTGAAGAGGGGCAGGTGGACCTACCTCTTGGAACAGAAGAAAGTCACCAGAATTTACGAAATGCAGGATTTTATCATATTCATATGGGTCTCGTAATGATTGTAGTATATGCACTGCATAGAAGAAATACAGGAGTTGTAGCATTGGTAGTCCTCAGAGATACCAGATGGCATGGTGACAGATCAATAATTGCAACAATGGAAATGGACTTAACCAGAGGAATGCAGATGGTTTACGTAATCCCTGATTTAATGCTAAATATTGAGGACTTCTCAAATCATATTGAAATATCCATACAAACACATGGGTATCAGGAATGGCAGGGAGGATCAAGCAATCTGTTGATAACAAGAATGATGGTTGGTAGGCTTACTAATACAAGGTTTACTAATTTTTCCTATAATGTCCAAAATGTTGCAGACTATTTGGCGAGTCAAGGCGTAAATGCTTTACCAGGAACTCGTTTTACAACAGAAGAATTACAACAACAACGATGGATACTTCGTCCATCAATAAGAAGGAATCCTGTGGCACCAACCAGGGTTGACACAAGAACATTATTAGATGGAAGTGTTTCGCTTCAATTTCAAGGCTATACTCCTATAGCTGATACGAGACCAATAGTAACCAATGAGGATGATATTGAATTCTGCCCATCCAAGCAAGAATCCTTACTCCTGTAATAGCATTGGAACCTATTGTCTTTGAAGTAAAGAAACTTCATCCTATGGCAAAAATCCCTGAGAGAAGAACCCTCGGAGCAACTGGATGTGATTTATTTTGTATATTTAATCATGAAATTCCCACAATAGGAAGGGAATTGTTGTCAACAGGACTGTCCTTTAATATTCCTGAAGGACATTATGGAAGGATCGCAGCAAGGTCAGGAGCTCCATGGAAAAAGGGGATTCAAATTGGGGTAGGAGTAATTGACTCCGATTATAGGCAAGAAGTCAAAATTCTTGTTTTTAACCTAACATACGAACCTGTAATTATTAAATAGGGAGAAGTGGTGGCACAACTTATCCTTGAAGTTATCAACCCACCACCTTTAATGGAGGTAAATGAGTTGGGCCATGCCCAACGAGCAAGAGGATTTGGTTCTACAGATCCACCAGAAGTTTATGCTTTAGTACCTGATCCCATAACAAATAGCATGCAGCAAGTACAAATAGGAGCCCGCGCTTGGGATAGACTAATGGATCAATTGCTGCCACAACCACAACATGACCCTCCACTAAGGTGTACAAATCCAAGAAACACTTCTTCTAGTGATGAAGATGAAGAATGGAGACGGTCAGATTTCCCACTTCATTATAATCTCTATTTATATGCTCTTCAGAAGGCTGAGCAATGTGAATGGACTAATCCATTTGCGGAAGGTGGTGGCAGGACTGATTATGATGATACTGATGATTCTTTTTCTATTGATTCGGATTTCCTTTCTGCTCATTCTGAATTTGAAGATGATATTGGTAATGTTGAAGAAATCATTCTTACCCAGACAAAAGAACTTGAAATGGATTATCCATTACTAAGAAGCCATATTTTGACCTCTTCTAGGGCAACGTCACCATATAATCCTCCGGAGGACTCAATGATGGGTCCACCTCAATATGCACCTATCACTGATAGACCAACAATTTCAAATCCCTACCACAATATTGAGTTTCTTAGAACAAGGATTGAAAAATTCAAGCGCGGATATCAAAATAATGAACAATGGCAATTACTGTCCGCACAACAACAAACAGGTGCATTACTTGTTTTACCTGATAGCATTGGTTTGTATAACGATGTTATTTCTAGGTGGGAATCTATTACTACAAATGTAGTAGACTCCAAAATATGGGCGGACAAGAGAGATAAAGTACAGTATATTGAAAATTTGCTGGGGGAAATAGAAAAGAAGACTTTCATCTAGTGGAGGATGATGTTTCCAGACCAATACGACAAATTGATTAATGCTATGGATGAAACTCAAAATGTTCTTTCCCAAATCCGCAGAATAATTACTCTGGAAGATCCAACTACAGGCTCCACTGCAGAGCAAAATCAAGCCTACCTAGATTTAGAAAGGTTAGTGTGTCCCAGCACAAAGGACCTAATCTGCTACATGAATCAGTATAAGGAGCTAGCCGCTAAAACTAGAAGGATGTTTATCAATGAAGAGTTGTCCAGTAAGTTTTATAGGAAAATGCCCCCCTAATTGGAAGCTATCTTGAGCAAAAATTTCAGAAAAAATACCGTGGAAATACTATCGGTGTCTTGCCCCATATTCGCCACGCGTACCAAGAACTCATGGAAATGTGCAAACAGGCATCTCTTTAGCGCAACTTGAAGGACGTTTAATTTTGCTCACAAATACCTCTTCCCGGTTATTATCAAAATCAAAGAAAATATGGATTAAGAAAGGCGCAACACTATAATGGCAAGCCACACAAATCACACGTTCGTGTGATTAAAAGGAAGTATCAGAATGACAGAGCCAAAGTCAGAAAATGCAAGTGCTACATATGTGGTGAAGAAGGGCACTTTGCCAGAGAATACAGAAACAAGTCTGGTAACAAAGAAAGGGTAGCCCTGATGAATGAAATTGATTTACCAGAGGATTATAATGTAGTCTCTATGGATCTTGATGAAACTGACAGTGATGCTATTTGTTGCATCTCAGAAGGAGAATTAGACACTAAGCAACATTGCAATACGGTAACCAACATTTTACCCATAAAAGAATCTTTATTTGTGTTATTTGGAGATGATCATGGATGGCAGGTTCAAATTGATATTCCAGAAGATCAGGCTTTCTGCCATCATCACTGGCAAATAAATGAATAAGTGCAAACTATATACTCTTTGTGCAGATTCTGTGGACGTGAAACGAAAATACGATCAAGAATCCATTGCAAGGATTGCTCCTTAACAGCCTATGCTCCATGTGCAGACTACTATTTGAAACAAGATGTCACCACAACCCCTGCACCAACACAATTTGATGACAGGCCATTGCTTAATGAATTATTAGAATATGTTGACTATCTGCTTGTAGAAAATCGACGGTTGCAAATGGAGATCGATAGGCTCACAAAGGTTGAACATGAAGAATCATTACATCAAGAGCTGGTTAAGGACCTTGAAGAGCTTACACTAGAAGATTTATGAAAAGGAAAAGAACAGATCAGCTACTTTGAGGAAAGAATTATCACAAAAGGATAATCAATAGATTGTACAACATGATGGTAACCCTCGAAATTCCAGATAATTCCCCCGTTACAATTAATGCAATACTTGACACAGGTGCAACTACCTACTGTATTGATAAGAGGGCGGTACCTGAAGGGATACTGAAAAAAAATCCATATTCAGTGGTAATTAATGGCGTAAATTCAAAGTAAGTTGCTGAATGGAAACTAAAGAATGGACAAATGATAATTGGGGAAAATAAGTTCCGAATTCCCTTTACTTATAAACTGGAAATGGTACTCGGAGACGGGATTCACATGATCATCGGAGGTAACTTCATAAGAAGCATGCAAGGAGAACTAAATATAGAAGGTAATATGGTCACCATTTACAAAAATATTACCTCTATCACTACTAATCAAACAACGGTACACGCAATCCAAGAATCAGAGATGGAAGAAGATGAATATATAAATATCCAAGAGAGAACCCTGTGTACGCTATATTCTTTAAACATGAAGCTCTTAAGAAAGCATGAGAATTTGCTTGACAGATTAAGAGAACAGGGATTTATTGGTGATGATCCTCTAAAGCATTGGTCAAAGAACAAGATTGTCTGCAAAATTTACATTATCAACCCGGACATTACATTCCAAGACAGGCCTCTTTCTCATGTAACTCCCTTGATGAAACAAACGTTTGAGAAACATATTAATGCCCTCCTCTAACTCAAGGTGATAAGGAAGAGTAAAAGTCGCCACAGAACGATGGCAATGATAGTTCAATCAGGGACTTCAGTTGACCCTACTACAGGGAAGGAGACGAAAGGAAAGGAACAGATGGTATTCAATTACAAGACATTAAATGATAACATGTACAAGGATCAGTACAATCTCTTGGGTATTAACACAATATTGAAGAAAGTAGGCAATTCAAAGATATATTCAAAATTTGATTTGAAATATGGTTTTCACCAAATTGTTATAGATCCTTCTTCCATTGAATTGACGACATTTATCAGCCCTTCTGGCCTGTATGAATGGCTGGTAATTCCATTTGGCCTTAAAAATGCGCCTAAAATATTCCAGAGAAAGATGGATGAATGCTTCAGAGGTATGGATAATTTTATTGTTGTTTATATTAATGACATATTTGTCTTTTCTCTCTTTGAACAGGAACACATTAAGCATTTAGAAATTATGCTAAAGATATGTGAGGAGAATGGTCTTATCCTTTCTCCAACAAAATATAAGCTAGTCGTTCCGAAAATAGAATTTTTGAGAGCTGAAATCGGAGAAGGAAGGTTACGTCTCCAACCTCATATCATCAAGAAGATAACTGACTTCAAAGATGAACAGTTGAAGAGCAAGAGTGGTCTCAGATCCTGGTTAGGAATTCTTAATTATGTCAGAACATATATTCCTAATTTGAGCACCAAACTATGACCATTATAAGAAAAGACATCCCCTCACGAAGACAAAAGGATGAAACAGTCTGATTGGGAGATTGTTAAACAAATTAAGGCTCAGGATCAGTAGTTACTAGACTTGGAAATCCCACCAGAAAAGGTGTATATTATCTTAGAAATAGATGGTTCTTTGATAGGCTGAGGAGGAATATGTAAATGGAAGAAAGAGAAATTTGATCCACAAAGTACCGAGAAAATATGTGCATACACACATGAAAAATTTACTGAGGATGAGTTCACCCTCATTAATCACCCAGAAGTTACTACTTTGGTCAGGTATGAATTACTAACCGAATATGAAAACCTAATTGCAGCAATAGGAAAATGGATTCTTCTACCAGAGGCACACGAGAAAAGAAAAAGGATGGCCGACATTGAAGAAGATGCGATGCAAAAGGTTTCCTTCGCTCTGAAGGAACTAGAGCTTATCCAGCAAGCAAAAGAAGCAAATTTTTGCTGCAGAAGGCACTGGGTAGGAAACTGACAAAATCACTTTTCTGAAAAGGGACACGAGATGGGAAAAGTAAGAAGAGATATCTGGAAGGTATCCAATGCACTAAATGATATCTTCAGAGAAATTCAACAAATGCCACCATAAAGCTGGAAGCAACGTGGTGAGCCCGAAAGCATCCAAATCTAAATAAGATTCATAAAGGACTGAGCCCCGGGGAGCCATCTTTTCCTTAGCTGTAAAGAGTGTTCTATTAGCTGTAAAGAGAAAGTGATGTGAGGTAAAGCCTGAATGGAAAATGAAAAGTATTAGAATCGAAGGACGATGGGGCCCAAATGAGTACCCACTTCAATTATTGCTACAACTTTCATTTATCTATAAAAGGCATGAAGAGCTAAGAAGTTTGACAAGTTTGAGCAACTCCAAGTAAGTCATTCTTCAAGAGTTTGTGAGAGATCTAAATTTGCGAGTTTGTAAGTTTCTTTCCAAGTTGTGAAGCCTTGTAATATTTGGTTCTAGAGGAAATTAAATTTCGAACATCGTTCCAGGTTTATATACAACCTCCTTTGGTTTTGATGATAATCCCTTATCTGATTTTCTGTACTTGGGACTTGCACAACCACTGTGTTAATAGCTGGTGGCCTTGCACTAGTAGAATGTCTTGCACTGGAAGCCATTACTTTGTTCTTTCACTTTGAAGAATATTTTAGGGATTCTTGAATACTAGAATGGATCCCTTTTTCTTTGGGATTACAGAATCTGCTCCAAGATTAAGTCCTAAAATTCGCTTTGTCAGGTCGTCTATTGCTCCTTCAAGTTCCTTTGATGTTGTTGGTGGTGTTGTGGCAATAGGTTGCCTCCTGAGTTGATTTATCTGATTTTGCAAATCCTGCAGCTGATTATTAATATTTATCAGAATAGATATCAAAGTATTGTTTTACTTTACTAAGACTTTTTGGAACTCGAAAGCTATCTTGTAGTGGGATGGTATAGAAAATCCTAGGGATGGTTGTTCAATGGAATCTGTGGCTTTTAATGCTTTTATGTAAGCAGTATCTTCTGCTTGTTTTTCCCAACCCTCACTCATCTGCCAATTAAAGCTTTCACTTCTTGGAGTACACCCTCAACCTTTCTTATATTTAACTTTAATTCTTCAGTTATCTTTAAGGCTTCCTCCTCTATTGGTTTTGGTTGTTTTTCCACTTCTGATACTAGGGTCCTTATATCCCCTTTTGTAAGATTTCTTTTTCCATAGAACTGACAGAGAGTCGTAGCTGCGCTACTTCCCCCTTAAGTTTTTCGTTTTCTTCTCTTAATGAGTAGAAGTGTTTCAACGATGTTTTTGACAAAAGAGAAATTCTATCATAAACGATTTCTAGATTGTTTACTATGGATAAAAGCGTTGGCTCGAGGTAATTTGCAAGATCAAGGTATTCCAGGCTTCGGGTTTGGGGCTTATTATACCACTCTCTTATTCTTTGCTCAAATTTCTCACTCATTTAGGCTCTGCTTACGGCTTAGGAATCCATAAAACTTTCATGCTCATTCGACTAGTCACGACTCTTTCTGAGACTTACGTACATGGCGGCCTTTTACAATCAGTTAACAGAATCGTTCGCCTTATCACAAAACCCTAAATTATAGTAAGATGAACAATTAAAAGAGTTGTGAAATAGTATCCCTTACCTTAGCCTGGAATGGAGAATTTTTAGCCTTGCATCCTAGCTCTGATACCAAAAGAAGATCGGGTCTAGGATTGTGAAAAATTAAACCTGGAATGATGTTCGAAATTTAATTTCCTCTAGAACCAAATATTACAAGGCTTCACAACTTAGAAACAAACTCACAAACTCACAAATTTAGATCTCTCACAAACTCTTGAAGAATGACTTACTTGGAGTTGTTCAAGCTTGTCAAACTTCTTAGCTCTTCATGCCTTTTATAGATAAATGAAAGTTGTAGCAATAATCGAAAAGGGTACTCATTTGGGCCCCATCGTCCTTCGATTCTGATACCTTTCATTTTCCATTCAGGCTTTACCTCACATCACTTTCTCTTTACAGCTAATAAAACACTCTCTCTGTAGATTATACAACCTCCTTTGCTTCTGACGATAATCCTTTATCTGATTTTCTATACTTGGGACTTGCACAACCACTGTGTTAACAGCTGGTTGTCTTGCACTAGTAGAATGTCTTGCACTGGAATCCATTACTTTGTCCTTTCACTTTGAAGAATATTTGAGGGATTCTTGAACACTAGAATGGATCCCTTTTTCTTTGGGATTACTGAATCTGCTTCAAGATTAAGTCCTAAAATTCTCTTTATCAGGTTGTCTATTGCTCCTTCAAGTTCCTTTGATGTTGTTGTTGGTGTTGCGGCAATAGGTTGCCTCCTAGACACCGATAGTATTTCCACGGTATTTTTCCTGAAATGTTTGCTTATCAACACACCACCTTTAATGGAGGTAAATGAGTTGGGACATACCCAATGAGCAGGAGGATTTGGTTCTACATATCCACCAGAAGTTTATGCTTCAGTACCTGATCCCATAACAAACAGCATGCAACAAGTTGAAAACCTAATTGCAACAACAAGAAAAAGGATTCTTCTACCAGAGGCACACGAGAAAAGAAAAAGGATGGCCGACATTTAAGAAGATGTGATGCAAAAGGTTTCCTTCACTCTGAAGGAACTAGAGCTTATCCAGCAAGCAAAAGAAGCAGATTTTTTCTGTAGAAGGCATTGGGTAAGAAATCGACAAAACTACTTTTCTGAAAAGCGACACGAGATGGGCAAAGTAAGAAGAGATATCTGGAAGGTATCCAATGCACTAAATGATATCTTCAGAGAAATTCAACAAATGCCACCATAAAGCTGGAAGCAATGTGGTGAGCCTGAAAGCATCCAAATCTAAATAAGATTCGGAAAGGACTGAGCCCCGGGGAGCCATATTTTCCTTAGCTGTAAAGAGTGTTTTATTAGGTGTAAAGAGAAAGTGATGTGAGGTAAAGCCTGAATGGAAAATGAAAGGTATCAGAATCGAAGGACGATGGGGCCCAAATGAGTACCCGCTTCGATTATTGCTACAACTTTCGTTTATCTATAAAAGGCATGAAGAGCTAAGAAGTTTGACAAGCTTGAGCAGCTCCAAGTAAGTCATTCTTCAAGAGTTTGTGAGAGATATAAATTTACGAGTTTGTGAGTTTGTTTCCAAGTTGTGAAGCCTTGTAATATTTAGTTCTAGAGGAAATTAAATTCCGGACATCGTTCTAGGTTTAATTTTTCACAATCCTAGACCCGATCTTCTTTTTTTGACAAAAGAGAAATTCTATCATAAACGACTTCTATATTGTTTGCTATGGATAAAAGCGTTGGTTCGAGGTAATTTGCAAGATCAAGGTATTCCAGGCTTCGGGTTCGGGGCTTATTATACCACTTTCTTATGCTTTGCTTAAATTTCTCACTCATTTAGGCTCTACTTACGGATTAGGAATCCATAAAACTTTCATGCTCATCCGACTGGTCATGGCTCTTTCTGAGACTTACGTACACGGTGGCCTTTTGCAATCAGTTAACAGAATCATTCGCCTTATCACAAAACCCTAAATTATAGTAAGATGAACAATTAAAAGAGTTGTGAAATAGTTTCCCTTACCTTAGCCTGGAATGGAGAATTTTTAGCCTTGCATCCTAGCTCTGATACCAAAAGAAGATCGGGTCTAGGATTGTGAAAAATTAAACCTGGAACGATGTCCGGAATTTAATTTCCTCTAGAACAAAATATTACAAGGCTTCAAAACTTGGAAACAAACTCACAAACTCGCAAATTTAGATCTCTCACAAACTCTTGAAGAATGACTTACTTGGAGTTGCTCAATCTTGTCAAACTTCTTAGCTCTTCATGCCTTTTATAGATAAACGAAAGTTATAGCAATAATCGAAGTGCGTACTCATTTGGATCCCATCGTCCTTCGATTTTAATACCTTTCATTTTCCATTTAGGCTTTACCTCACATCACTTTCTCCTTACAACTAATGAAACACTCTATACAGCTAAGGAAAAGATGGCTCCTCGGGGCTCAGTCCTTTCTAAATCTTATTTAGATTTGGATGCTTTCGGGCTCACCACGTTGCTTCTGGCTTTATGGTGGCATTTGTTGAATTTCTCTGAAGATATCGTTTAGTACATTGGAAACCTTCCTGATATTTCTTCTTACTTTGCCCATCTAGTGTCCCTTTTCAGAAAAGTAGTTTTGTCGGTTTTCTGCCCAGTGCCTTTTGCAGCAAAAATCTGCTTCTTTTGCTTGCTGGATAAGCTCTAGTTCCTTCAGAGTGAAGGAAACCTTTTGCATCGCATCTTCTTCAATGTCGGCCATCCTTTTTCTTTTCTCGTGTGCCTCTGGTAGAAGAATCCTTTTTCCTATTGCTGCAATTAGGTTTTCATATTCGGTTAGTAATTCATACATGACCGAAGTAGTAACTTCTGGGTGATTAATGAGGGTGAACTCATCCTCAGTAAACATGGATATTAATTCTTAACCCTCCACAAGACTTGATAGTGTGTTAGCAAAAATGTTGAGCTTTCCATCAATATGTTCAAAATTGACCTTAATCTCGGTTCCTGTAATGAAATCCGTGAAGGCCATCCAGCGAACTCTTGAAGGTTTGTTCCTCACTGTTTTGTTGTGAAAATTGATAATCGCCTGACAATCAGTCCTCTGTGTGATTTATTTCTTGTCAAGGAAATGAATTTTTAAGGCGCTCATAGTCTCCATAGCTGCGTAAAATTCAGCATCTATGGCAGACTTCATACTGGGAAATTTTCCATGTGTGTATGCATATATTTTCTCGGTACTTCATGGATCAAATTTCTCTTTCTTACATTTACATATTCCTCCGAAGCCTATCATAGAACCATCTATTTCTAAGATAATATACGCCTTTTCTTGTGGGATTTCCAAGTCTGGTAACTGCTGAACTTGAGCCTTAATTTATTTAACAATCTCCCAATCAGACTGTTTCATCCTGTTGTCTCCGTGAGGGGATGTCTTTTCATATAATGGTCCTAGTTTGGAGTTCAAATTAGGAATATTTGTTTTGGCATAATTAAGAATTCCTAACCAGGATCTGAGACCACTCTTGCTCTTCAACTGTTCATCTTTGAAGTCAGTTATCTTCTTGATGATATGAGGTTGGAGACGTAACCTTCCTTCTCCAATTTCAACTCTCAAAAATTCTATTTTCGGAACGGGTAGCTTATACTTTGTTGGAGAAAGGATAAGACCATTCTCCTCACATATCTTTAGCATAATTTCTAAATGCTTAATGTGTTCCTATTCAAAGGGAGAAAAGACCAATATGTCATCAATATAAACAACAATAAAATTATCCGAACCTCTGAAGCATTCATCCATCTTTCTCTGGAATATTGCAGGAGAATTTTTAAGGCCAAATGGCATTACCAGCCATTCATATAGGCCAGAAGGGCTGATAAATGTCGTCCATTCAATGGAAGAAGGATCCATAGCAATTTGGTGAAAACTAGATTTCAAATCAAATTTTGAATATATCTTTGAATTGCCTACCTTCTTCAATATTGTGTTAATACCCGGGAGACTGTATTGATCCTTGTACGTGTTATCATTTAATGTCTTATAATTGAATACCATCCGCTCCTTTCCTTTCGTCTCCTTCCCTGTAGTAGGGTCAACTGAAGTCCCTGATTGAACTATCATTGCCATCGTTCTGTGGCGACTTTTACTCTTCCTTATCACCTTGAGTTGGAGGAGGGCATTAATATGTTTCTCAAACGTTTGTTTCATCAAAGGAGTTACATGAGAAAGAGGCATGTCTTGGATTGTAATGTCCGGGTTGATAATATCAATTTTGCAGACAATCTTGTTCTTTGACTAATGCTTTAGAGGATCATCGCCAATAAATACCTATTCTCTTAATTTGTCAAGTAAATTCTCATGCTTTCTTAAGAGCTTCATGTTTGAGGTCCTTGACCAGCTCTTGATGTAATGATTCTTCACGTTGAACCTTTGTGAGCCTATCGATCTCCATTTGCAATCGTCGATTTTTTGCAAGTAGATAGTCAACATATTCTAATAATTCATTAAGCAATGGCCTGTCATCAAATTGTGTTGGTGCAGGGGCTGTGGTGACTTCTTGTTTCAAATACTAGTCTGCACATGGAGCGCAGGTTGTTAAGGAGAAATCCTTGCAATGGTTTCTTGATCGGATTTTCATTTCACGCCCACAGAATTTGCACAAAGAGTATATAGTTTGCACTTCTTCATTTATTTGCCAGTGATGATGGCAGTAAGCCTGATCTTCTGAAATATCAATTTGAACCTGCCATCCATGATCATCTCCAAATAACACAAATAAAGATTCTTTTATGGGTAAAATATTGGTTACCGTATTGCAATGTTGCTCAATGTCTAATTCTCCTTCTGAGATGCTACAAATAGCATCACTGTCAGTTTCATCAGGATCCACAGAGACTACATCATAATCCTCTAGTAAATCAATTTCATTCATCAGGGCTACCCTTTCTTTGTTACCAGACTTGTTCCTGCATTCTCTGGCAAAGTGGCATTCTTCACCACATATGTAGCACTTGTATTTTCTGACTTTGGCTCTGTCATTCTGATGCTTCTTTATAATCACACGAACGTGTGATTTGTGTGGCTTGCCATTATAGTGTTGCGCCTTTCTTAATCCATATTTTCTTTGATTTTGATAATAATCGGGAAGAGGTATTTGTGAGCAGAATTGAAGGTCCTTCAAGCTGCGCTGAAGAGATGCCTATTTGCACATTTCCATGAGTTCTTGGTACGCGTGGTGAATATGGGGCAAGACACCGATAGTATTTCCATGGTAAGTTTCCTGAAATTTCTGCTCAAGATAGCTGCCAATTAGGGCGGGGCATTTTCCTATAAAACTTACTGGACAACTCTTCGTTGATAAACATCCTTCCAGTTTTAGCGGCTATCTTCTTATACTGATTCATGTAGCAGATCAGGTCCTTTGTGTTGGGACATGCTAACCTTTCTAAATCCAAGTAGGCTTGATTTTGCTCTATAGTGGAGCCTGTAGTTGGATCTTCCAGAGTAATTATTCTACGGATTTGGGAAAGAACATTTTGAGTTTCATCCACAGCATTAATCAATTTGTCGTATTGGTCTGGAAACATCATCCTCCACTGGATGAAAGTCTTCTTTTCTATTTCCCCCAGCAAAATTTCAATATACTGTACTTTAGCTCTCTTGTCCGCCCATATTTTGGAGTCTACTACATTTGCAGTAATAGATTACCACCTGGAAATAACATCGTTATACAAACCAATGCTATCTGGAAGAACAAGTAATGCACCTGTTTGTTGTTGTGCGAACGGTAATTGCCATTGTTCATTATTTTGATATTCACGCCTGAATTTTCCGATCCTTGTTCTAATAAACTCACTATTGCAGTAGGGATTTGAAATCGCTGGTCTATCAGTGGCAGGTACATATTGAGGTGGACCCATCATTGAGTCCTCCAGAGGATTGTATGATGGCGTTGCCCCAGAAGAGGCCAAAATATGGCTTCTTAGTAATGGATAATCCATTTCAAGTTCTTCTGTCTGGGTAAGAATGATTTCTTCAACATTACCAATATCATCTTCAAATTCAGAATGAGCGGAAAAGAAATCCGAATCAGTAGAAAAAGAATCATCATAATCAGTCCTGCCACCACCTTCCGCGAATGGATTAGTCCATTCACATTGCTCAGCCTCCTAAAGAGCATATAAATAGAGATTATAATGAAGTGGGAAATCTGACCATCTCCATTCTTCATCTTCATCACTAGAAGAAGTGTTTCTTGGATCTGTACGCCTTATTGGAGGGTCCTGTTGTGGTCGTGGCAGCAATTGATCCATTAGTCTATCTCATGCATGGGTTCCTATTTGTACTTGTTGCATGCTGTTTGTTATGGGATTAGGTATTGAAGCATAAACTTCTAGTGGATCTGTAGAACCAAATCCTCCTGCTCGTTGGGTATGGCCCAACTCATTTACCTCCATTAAAGGTGGTGTGTTGATAACTTCAAGGATAAGTTGTGACACCGCTTCTCCCTATTTAATAATTACAGGTTCGTATGTTAGGTTAAAAATAAGAATTTTGACTTCTTGCCTATAATCGGAGTCAATTACTCCTGCCCCAATTTGAATCCCCTTTTTCCATGCAACTCCTGACCTTGTTGTGATCCTTCCATAATGTCCTTCAGGAATATTAAAGGCCAGTCCTGTTGACAACAATTCCCTTCATCCTGCGAGAATTTCATGATTAAATATACAGAATAAATCATATCCAGCTGCTCCGAGGGTTCTTCTCTCAGGGATTTTTGCCATAGGATGAAGTTTCTTTACTTCAAAGACAATAGGTTCCAATGCAATTACAGGAGCAAGGATTTCTTGCTCGGATGGGTAGAATTCAATATCATCCTCATTGGTTACTATTGGTCTCGTATCAACTATAGGAGTATAGCCCTGAAATTGAAGTGGAGCACTTCCATCTAACAATGTTCTTGTGTCAACCCTGGTTGGTGCCACAGGATTCCTTCTTATTGATGGACAAAGTATCCATCATTGCTGTTGTAATTCTTCTATTGTAAAATGAGTTTCTAGTAAAGCATTTGCACCTCGACTCGCCAAATAGTCTGCAACATTTTGGACATTATAGGAAAAATTAGTAAATCTTGTATTAGTAATCCTACCAACCATCATTCTTGTTATCAGTAGATTGCTTGATCCTCCCTGCCATTCCTGATAACCATGTGTTTGTATGGATATTTCAATATGATTTGAGAAGTCCTCAATATTTAGCATTAAATCAGGGATTACGTAAACCATCTGCGTTCCTCTAGTTAAGTCCATTTCTATTGTTGCAATTATTGATCTATCACCACGCCATCTGATATCTCTGAGGACTACCAATGCTACAACTCCTGTATTTCTTCTATACAGTGCATATACTCGAATCATTACGAGACCCATATGAATATGATAAAATCCCGCATCTCATAAATTATGGTGACTTTATTATGTTACAAGAGGTAGGTCCACCTGACCCTCTTCAACACATAATATATCTTCTTCCGAGTAATGCTGATATACTCGGTGTTGTTTTGGTTGAAAACCAGTTGAATATAATATTTCTGCTAGGACCATATTTGCTCTTCTTGATCTTGAAATCTCCAACTGCTCTTCAGGATTTACTTGACTTTCAATAGATCTTTAGAAACATCTTTGATTTGGAAATATTCTTCTCCGTTGATTATACAACCTCCTTTGGTTCTGACGATAATCCCTTATCTGATTTTTTTTACTTGGGACTTGCACAGCCGCTGTGTTAACAGCTGGTGGTCTTGCACTAGTAGAATGTCTTGCACTGGAAGCCATTACTTTGTTCTTTCACTTTGAAGAATATCTGAGGGATTCTTGAATACTAGAATGGATCCCTTTTTCTTTGGGATTACTGAATCTGTTCCAAGATTAAGTCCTGAAATTCGCTTTGTCAGGTCGTCTATTGCCCCTTCAAGTTCCTTTGATGCTGTTGGTGGTGCTGCGGCAATAGGTTGCCTCCTGAGTTGATTTATCTGATTTTGCAAATCCTACAGTTGATTATTAATATTTATCAGAATAGATATCAAAGTATTGTTTTGCTTTACCAAGACTTTTTGGAACTCGAAAGTTGTCTTGTAGTGTGATGGTATAGAAAATCCTAGGGATGGTTGTTCAATGGAATCTATAGCTTTTAATGCTTTTATGTAAGCAGTATCTTCTTCTTGTTTTTCCCAACCCTCACTCATCCGCCAATTAAAGCTTTCACTTCTTAGAGCACACCCTCAACCTTTTTTATATTTAGCTTTAATTCTTCAGTTATCTTTAAGGCTTCCTCCTCTACTGTTTTTGGTTGTTTTGCCACTTCTGATACTAGGGTCCTTATATCCCCTTTTGTAAGGATTTTTGTCACGCCCCGAGAGGCATACCGAGCCAAAAATCAAACGGACGGCACCTCCCCTGTACGTGGCAACATTTCGGGTTAATACAAGGCCCGTAGGCCCTCAATAACAATAACATAACAAATAAAACACAACAACATAACGAAACACAGCGGAAACTAATACGACATACCCATAACCCCACATATACAATACATCCACATCATGCATACCGGTATGACTAACACACCACAACCACATACAGTACATCGACAAAATCCGAATCTACAAGTCCACAACACAGTACACTACGAAAACTCCAAATACAACACACGGCGGACGCAAAGCCCAAAACCAATACGGGAGCCTTGGAGGTGAGATGAGATGTCAGCCAGCGGTGCTCCAAGCTATCACGAAGTCTTCTACCTGTTACCTAGGTGACAGAAAACCCAGGGTTCATGGGGGGTGGTGAGTAAAACTCAGCAGGTAATAGAAAAACGTATATATATGTCATATCACATGTATTTTCAATAACATACTCTAGAGGTACAACAGGTATATCAGCATAGTATATAAATACAAGCATATACCGTCTAACCAAATAAACAACATAAAAAAATGCAGACATACCTGAAGTCTACTATGCTACTCTGATCCAACCTAAACATATATCAAACATATATATATATATATAACAGGAAGAGTAGATCAACTCACAATATACTCTAGCAACAGGTCAAGGTATCTAATGGTCTGTCCAAATCATACCAGTATCCGACACAATTGTATAACAAATGCAAGAAACATGCATGAATATGATGTACACCCAAATGCAACAAGCATAGTACAATCAAATGCAACATCACAATAATCATATATATATAGACCGCATCTATATATATATTAATCTCAACCATCCATATATATATATACATACATATATGTATATATATATGGTAATATGCAAAGCGCCATAAGATACGGCAATGCAGCATGCATGGTCATGCCTGCTCACCCCTACTCGCTACCACGACCCCAGTGTGGCCTAGGTGGCACGACATGACAACTGTCCCAACTCACACCAACCACTTCTATAGAGTGGCCGAGTGCGCAGTATGATCAAGTAGCATATGAGCGTAAAGAGCTCGCTACACAACGGGGGTCCCTACTACTGGCCACTCCGACTAACACTACCAATGAGTGGTCGAGTACCATGCACCCAGGACAACTGCACGCAACTCCAACTACCACCGTCTATAGTGGTAGAGTGCGGCACAACAGATGCTCTGCCCTCACACCAGTTACTCCTCGGGGAGTGCTCTGGGAGGCAAGATGACTGACGACTCTCTCAACCCCAAGGGAGACTATGTCGTCAGAATGCATGCATATGACATGAGTATGTTGTCACTCGTACAGTCATCTACCACAGACTCTCTGTTCAACAGAGAGTCATACTCATCTGATTAATACACTCTCTATCCTGTAGAGAGTCATACTCAACTGATCGACGGACTCTCTATCCTGTAGAGAGTCGTACTCGACTGATCATGACTCTCTCTCCAATAGAGAGTCGTACTCAACTGATCGACACACTCTCTATCCTATAGAGAGTCGTACTCGACTGATCCTAACTCTCTCTCCAATAGAGAGTCGTACTCGACTGATCATAACTCTCTCTCCAATAGAGAGTCATACTCAACTGATCGACGCACTCTCTATCCTATAGAGAGTCGTACTCGACTGATCCTAACTCTCTCTCCAATAGAGAGTCATACTCGACTGATCATAACTCTCTCTCCAATAGAGAGTCGTACTCAACTGATCGACGCACTCTCTATCCGATAGAGAGTCGTACTCGACTAATCATATCAAGCTGGGACCACCGGTCCGCAGCGACACTCTAATCACCCTTCACTTAACCATTACACAACTCATGGTTGGTAACAGTATGCAACATACGGGTATTGGAAATAAATCCTACATTTAGGGCATTACCTACCCATAGATGACCTTTTTCCAATTTATAAATTGGGTCATCCCCCGTAATAACATTTACACCCTACTAAACATCTAGGACAATTTACATCACATCTATAACTCCTAAATCATGATAGGGTATATGTGATATCAACAATTGAGCATAAATATATCCAACGATAAGTTCAAGCATATGATAATAAGAGCAGGGTCAAGGTAATATGAACACCTAACATGCTCATATCTATGACTAAATCTGAATGCAATATATCTACCCGGACCAGGTAGGAAATTACCTACCTGACACGAAGACTTATCGAGGAATCTTCACATCCAAAAGATCATCCTGAATTCAGATCCTGCAAGTTTAACATACAAACATAACTCAACACTAAGATAATCAATCTTTAGGAATAGGAGTCTAACCCAATCCTAATCCATTGCATAAACTACATATATACTGTAAGTAGAATTTCTTTACAGTACCAAATTAAATCAATTCACATAGAAATCTTAATCTAAACTTACCTCACACTGATTCAACCTCCTCTCCTTCTTGATAGGCTCAAAAAGGGCCCGCTCTTCCGTAAATATGAATCAATCCTCCATCACTCATAATCCACACTCGAAGTAGCAATCTTGTTTAGACTCACTCACTCAGCTTCTTGTTATCAGATAAAAAATCAAGTAGTCAAATCAAAGACAGCCGGTTCCAATTCTAACAACTCCTAAACACCTAAAATCATAGCATAACACAAACTAGCTGCACAGTTTCTGGAACCATAAATCCCTAATCGTTGAAACCCAAAAAAAACCATATGGAATTACCAACAGTGCTTGTTGTGGAAGGTGGATTGATGCTCACTGTAGAAGCAACGATGCTTGTTCTTGTCAGATCAGAAGAAAGGGGCGGTGGGACTGTAACTGAACTGGGCGACGACAGTAAAGAGGAAGGCATCGACTCTGCTCACAGCAGAGGAACACTGACGGAGGAATGGAAGGATGGCAGCCACAACAGCGGCTCCCCCTTGCGGCGAGATAATCGAGCAGTGGCGTGAGGGGCTCTCGATAAGGACGCGAAGAGGGCAGTGATGCTGGGAGATCGCCGGTGTGGGTGACACGAAGGGCTCGCGTCGATCGGTAGCGACGAATGAGCAAGAGAGGCTACGATCCATGAGATGCGCCAGCGAAAGGAGAGCAGCTCCGGCGAACTAGGCTTCCACGATGAAAAGGGCGGAGATCGACTGGATTGGGTGGAGATCGAACTGGATTGGCACCGGCGGCAACAGCTAATCCCCCTCGCGGTGGCAGCGACGTGGGGACGATGACCGGCGGCAATGAGAGCACGAGCGGTGACGAGTGAGGCACGATAAGTTGGCTCATCGGCTGCGATGACCGTGAGCACGAGGCGAAGAAGACGAGGCGCACGATCCACCAGATGCTCCGGTGATGCAACCGGTCGGCGGCGGTGAGCACGGGAAGGAGGAGTCGCGATCGAGAGAAAGGGGCGGCGACGCGAAATCGAGAGGGAGAAGAGAAGAGGAATCGCAGATTGCGATCGGGGCAATCGAGAAAGAAGGGGAAACGCTCGGAGAAAAATAGATCTACGATGAGTAACCGTAGAAATGGAAGAAACGCTCGACCATTAAAAGGATGGGTTGGGTTTGGAAAAATAAAATGGGTAGAGTTTAAATCCTATAAGACTAAACCCTAGATTTAATTAAATCATGATCCCTTCAATTAAACCCATAAGATTTCCATTTAAGTCCAAAAAAATTTCTAAAAAATTTTTTGAAAAAAAGCTAATTTCTTAATTAGCAAGATTTTTTTTTTCGGTATCTTACAATTTTGCTGTGGAAGATTTCTTTTTTCAGAGAACTGACAGAGAGTTGTAGCTGTGCTACTTCCCCCTTAAGTTTTTTGTTTTCTTCTCTTAATGAGTAGAAGTGTTTCAACGATGTTTTTGACAAGAGATAAATTCTATCATAAACGACTTCTAGATTGTTTGCTATGGATAAAGCATTGGTTCGGGTAATTTGCAAGATCAAGGTATTCCAGGCTTCGGGTTCGGGGCTTATTATGCACTCTCTTATGCTTTGCTTATGGCTTAGGAATCCATAAAACTTTTATGCTTATCCGACTGGTCACGACTCTCTCTGATACTTACGTACACGATGGCCTTTTGCAATTAGTTAACAGAACCGTTCGCCTTATCACAAAACCCTAAATTATAGTAAGATGAACAATTAAAAGAGTTGTGAAATAGTTTCCCTTACCTTAGCCTGGGATGGAGAATTTTTAGCCTTGCATCCCATTCACGGAAGGTGGTGGCAGGACTGATTATGATGATACTGATGATTCTTTTTCTACTAATTCGGATTTCTTTTCCGCTCATTCTGAATTTGAAGATGATAGTGGTAATGTTGAAGAAATCATTCTTACCCAGACTGAAGAACTTGAAATGGATTATCCATTACTAAGAAGCCATATTTTGGTCTCTTCTGGGGCAACGTCATTATCAGAATAGATATCAAAGTATTGTTTTGCTTTACCAAGACTTTTTGGAACTCGAAAGTTGTCTTGTAGTGGGATGGTATAGAAAATCCTAGGGATGGTTGTTCAATGGAATCTGTGGCTTTTAATGCTTTTATGTAAGCAGTATCTCCTGCTTGTTTTTCCCAACCCTCACTCATCCGCCAATTAAAGCTTTCACTTCTTGGAGTACACCCTCAACCTTTCTTATATTTAGCTTTAATTCTTCAGTTATCTTTAAGGCTTCCTCCTCTACTGGTTTTGGTTGTTTTTCCACTTCTGATACTAGGGTCCTTATATCCCCTTTTGTAAGAATTTTACTGTGGAAGATTTCTTTTTTCAGAGAACTGACAGAGAGTCGTAGCTGCGCTACTTCCCCCTTAAGTTTTTCATTTTCTTTTCTTAATGAGTAGAAGTGTTTCAACGATGTTTTTGACAAAAGAGAAATTTCTCAAACATTTGTGTAGGGAATCGATGTGGTTGTGTTGGCCGACTAGAGGGGGTGAATAGCCCTCAATCGTCGTACAGTGGAATACGATCGTTCTCGTTGTGTGCTCGTCAACATTTATCGTTAGCGCAGCGGAATACTAATACAAATATGAATACTAACAACAATACAAGCATATGCAAACACACACGATATACGTGGTTCGGAACCGAACAGTTCCTACTCCATGGGCGATCTCTCCGAGCTCTAGTTATGAGCACGACACTTACTAAACCACTCCTTCTCGACAACACGTCGGAGGTGGAGAAACCTCTCGCAAGCAATTACACTAAGTAATGAAATACAAGCAATACAAAGACAAATACGAAATACACGTAAAGAACACTTTACAACGCTTTCTTTGAACCCTTTGCTTGTAGCTTGCTTTGGATGGCTCTTGAAGGACTGGAATGCAGCAGCAATTCCCCTTTAATAGCTTCCTTAAAGTCTTGGCGAAATCCTTCCACTTGAGCTAATGATCCGCCCAAAGGCTCAATGATCGCTCAGAGTCGCTGTCTCACAACGCGATCCACGCTGATAAGTTCCAACGGATCACCTACCAATCGACTGATCATGTCCATCACCGATCGGGTGACGAGTAGTCGATCGCCTACTGGCTACGGAGCATTCTCGGCTCGCGACATTCCCATCACGATCGATTATCTCTAGCCGATCGATAAGTCGACATCACGATCGCTTTATCCATGGCAAATGATCACCAAGCACAAAACTTGCAGTCTAACACCAGTCGAACCCTAGTCGACTTGGATCAGTTGAACCGACACCTATGCCAGTCGACTGCTGTCGAGCAAAACCTCAAACGTCAAGTTGTTTGAGCATCCGACCGTCGGGTAAACCCTCAAACATCAAGTTTGAGCCTCCGACACTCAGTCTTAGCCACTTGGCCAAGTCCACCTTATCCCTCATGGAGTTCCCCACCGAAGCTCTCTTCCCTCGGCCTACGTCCCTCGGATGCGCCAAGCGCACAACTTCGCAACGCCATCCTTCACGTCTCATGCCCTCGAAGTATGCTTCCCTTTGGTCTCACTCCATTCGCTCCCCGTCCGGCGGTCCCTCGGATGCACCAAGCGCACGACTTTGCAATGTCATCCTTCACCGACTCAAGGACCCCGAGCCTAGTGAACTTACCAAGTCCTCAAGACTTCCCACATGCACCAAGTGCATGGCTTTGCAATGCATTTCTCACCAAGCACCAAGTGCACGGCTTCGCAATGCTTTGGATTTTCCCACACCAAGCCCCATGCTTGGATTTTCCATGCCAACTCCATGTTGGACTTTCCCATGACAATCCCATGTCATGAGTTTTGTCTATCATCAAAATACTATCAAAGTACTTCTTGAGTCAAACTCGAGTCAACCTGGGCCGATTGCACTAACAATCTCCCCCTTTTTGATGATTGACAAAACTACCATCTCAAGTCTACCAATTCTCTCATATTGGCAATTCTCATATCCCAATGAGAATTCCAATGAACCCTAATTGGTAACTTGGTAACTTCTCCCCCTTTTTGACATTACATCAAAAAGGTCCTCCCCAAGGGTATGAATGTCTCATATCCCAATGAGATCTTACAATCTCTCCCTTGAAGGAACACATGCCTACAATCTTTCTAGTGATCCCATATCACTTAAAGAGAGGCGACCCAATTTTCCTCCCATGAGGAAATACACATCCATCTTACCATGATGGATACCTCCCCCTAGAGGCTTGATCCCCCTTGACCATTGCACCAACAATGTCCTTGGAGAGTCCCTAAGCCAATAGGAACATTTAACCAATCAAAATTAATGCAAAGTTCAACAATGAACTCTCATCCACCTTAAAATTGATACTCTCCCTAAACCCTTCTCCTAATCCATGTCCAATGGATTTCCACCCTTTCTAATGCTCTCCCAAGCATATACTAGGGTTAGGAGTGGTTAGGGGGCCTTAACCTAGCTGAACATGGGCCTAACCAACAAGGTTTACGGGCAATGAATTCAATCGATAAATCACCACACACCCATCATCGACGACACCATGGCAATGATCGATAACTACATTTGCAATTTTGTACACCATTGTTGTTCTGCACACTGCTGATCTTTGAGATAATTCTTTCCTCAGGGTAGCTGATCTGTTCTTTTCCTTTTCGTAAATCTTCTAGTGTAATCTCTTCAAGGTCCTTGACCAGCTCTTGATGTAATGATTCTTCACGTTCAACCTTTGTGAGCCTATCGATCTCCATTTGCAACCGTCGATTTTCTGTAAGTAGATAGTCATCATATTCTAATAATTCATTAAGCAATGGCTTGTCATCAAATTGTGTTGGTGCAGGGGTTGTGGTGACTTCTTGTTTCAAATAGTAGTCAGCACATGGAGCGTAGGTTGTTAAGGAGCAATCCTTGTAATGGATTCTTGATCGGATTTTCATTTCACGTCCACAGAATCTGCACAAAGAGTATATAGTTTGCACTTCTTCATTTATTTGCCAGTGATGATGGCAGTAAGTCTGATCTTCTGGAATATCAATTTGAACCTGCCATCCATGATCATCTCCAAATAACACAAATAAAGATTCTTTTATGGGTAAAATGTTGGTTACCGTATTGCAATGTTGCTTAGTGTCTAATTCTCCTTCTGAGATGCTACAAATAGCATCACTGTTAGTTTCATCAGGATCCACTGAGACTACATCATAATCCTCTGGTAAATCAATTTCATTCATCAGGGCTACCCTTTCTTTGTTTCCAGACTTGATGCTTGTTTGCACATTTCTATGAGTTCTTGGTGCGCGTGGTGAATACGTGGCAAGACACCGATAGTATTTCCACAGTATTTTTCTTGAAATTTTTGCTCAAGATAGCTGCCAATTAGAGGGGGCATTTTCTTATAAAACTTACTGGACAACTCTTCGTTGATAAACATCCTTCCAGTTTTAGCGGCTAGCTCCTTATACTAATTCATGTAGCAGATCAGGTCCTTTGTGCTGGGACACGCTAACCTTTCTAAATCCAGGTAGGCTTGATTTTGCTCTGCAGTGGAGCCTGTAGTTGGATCTTCCAAAGTAATTTTACTCTAAGTGTAAAAATTAATAGAAAATTACTCTAAGTGCAAAAATTAATAGAAAATTATTCTAAGTGTAGAAAAATATTAAAAATTATTCTAAATCTAAAAAATTATTAAAAATTATTCTAAGTATAGAAAAAATTATTCTAAGTGTAGAAAAATTATTAAAAATTATTCTAAGTGCAGAAAAATTCTTAAAAATTATTCTAAGTGTAGAAAAATTATTAAAAATTATTCTAAGTGACAAAAATATGCAAAATTATTCTAATGGAAGAAAAGTAAAGAAAATTATTTTAATGCAAGAAATTTAAAGAAAATTATTCTAATGCTCTCGATGGTGGTTGCACCAAATTTGGAGCACCTTTGCTCTGATATCAATTGTAGGATCGAAATAATTCGAGAGGGGGGGGGTGAATCTCAAAGGTTACAATCTTCTTTTAAATTTTAAAGTTTATTTTTATATTTTGAAAATGTAAAAGAGTTTGCAATAGAAACAAAATGAAATGAAGACAAATTTCTTTTACTTGGTTCACAACCCTAACCGGGTTGCTACTCCAAGGCTCGTAGCTCTTCCGAGAGCTACCTTGATGGGCAATCACTATATACCCTCCGATTCGAGAACTCTCGACTTCGAAGGGGTTCGCTTTTTACAAACATGTGAGATGGGTAACACTCTACCCTCTCTTTGAAGTTAAGTACATACAAGAGAAAATGAGTACAAAAGAAAATTAAGAGCTAAGTTATACCGACACTAATGAAAGTTTCGAAGTAGGCATGGAGTGTCGAAAATGTGTCTTTGTGAGGAACCGAAGCTCTTGCGGACGAGTATGAATAGAGGCAGCACTTCGATGTAGTAGCAGTCTGTACTCGGAGTTGGTCGAGCATTTGTTTTATAAACCTTTTCCAGTCAACTGGAATGCCTTCTAGTCGACTCAAACATCATCCCGTCGATATGGAACTTTTGGTCTTCCAGTCAACTGAACACACTCCAGTCGACTCTAGGTCACTCGGCTCCGCATCGGGAAGTTTGCCTCTTCAGTTGACTGAAACTCCCCAATCGACTGAAACTCTTTCCATCTGCGCTGCCAGATCTTCGATCGATCACCAACTAATCCTGCCAACTAGGTATCCAGTCGAATGATCCATACCTAGTCGGCTGGACTTCAGTCGACTGATCCCTGCAAAATGAGATTAGCACAAATAGATAATATCAAATATGATAGTAGTAGTAATACTGCTCGATCTCGACTTCGAAGTCACACACGGACTCTCCATCGGATCGAAGCCTAGCTTTATCCCTCTACAGAGGACTCGACCTCACCTCTCCACTCGAGGCTTACCGGTCGGCTACATGCTGGACTACCATTCTTGACATCCGATCTGACCCACTAGGGCTTCCACCAACTATCCGATATACCTGACCCAATTGGACTTTTTGTCGATTGTCCGGTCTCCTGACCCAACCAATCTTCATGCCAAATGTCTGGTCCACTCGATCCATCTAGACCTCATGCCTAGTGTCCAATCCCCTTTATCTGTCAAGACATTTGCCTAGTATCTGGTCAACACGACCTACTAGGACTTTCTGTTAAGTTTGCACACTTAACACTGATATTAGAACACAAGTCCTAACTTTAACTATGGTTCATACATCAAAACCAATGAGTGATGCTTTCTGCATCAACACAATAGTCAAGGGGGAGCAAGCCTTTAGGGGGAGGTTATCCATCATGGGATGATGGATGTATTCTTCCTCATAAGGGAGAGAATTTAGAGAATGAGAGAAAATTGGAGGATTATCTCTCTTTAGTGATATGAGACTTATCACTAGGAAGAATAAAGACATTCTAAATGTTTCTGGACCAAAGGGGAGATTGTAATATCTCATTGGATATGAGACATTAATACCCTTGGGGAGAGCCTTTTTGATGTATGTCAAAAGGGGGAGAATTTGAGTGAGAAGTTGGAAATTCCCAATTTAGAGAATTTGGAGAATTGGATTGAGTTAAGTGGTCTAACTCAAAGGTGTTGATTTTTTATCAATCATCAAAAAGGAGAAGATTGTTGGTGCAATCGACTCGGGTCAAGATTGATTGGACTCGAGTTTGACTCGAGTAGTTTTTTGATGTTTAACAAAGGAGTGATCATTGTTTGTGGAGATGGTTGACAAGAGGTTGACCATATGATGGAGAAGTCCAAGTGGGACACTTGGCATGGGAAAGTCCAAGTCATGAGTACTTGGCATGAAAAGTCCAAGCATGGGTCTTGGAAATGGTAAAGTCCAAGTCTTGGGTACTTGGAAATGGAAAGTCCAAGTATGGGTCTTGGCATTTGGAAAGTCCAACATGGAGTTAGCATGGAAAGTCCAAGGGCGTAGTCTTGGTCACGTAAGTCCAAGTATATAGTTTTGGTGGTGAAAGTCTAAGTCTTGGGTACTTGACAATTGAGAAGTCCAAGGGTATGATATTGGCGGCGTAAAGTCCAAGCGGTAGTCTTGGGAGCATAAGCCCAAATGTGCCTTGGCAGTGTAGACCCGGTTAACATGACAATAGTCAATGGAAGCACCTAAAGGCTAGCGTATGGATGAACAAGTCATGGATGACTTGGAGGGATATAATAGGCGTGAGGCTGATGAAGGTGGCTAGAAGGCTTAGGTCTAGGCTAAGGGTAGCCTAGCAAGTATGAGGGCATCATTCTTGGGTTAAATCTCATGGTTGAGGTGTATCAGTCGATTGGTCAAGTATTTTGACACTTGGAAGCCGAGTTGACACTGAGCAGTCAACTGGGATTATGACCAGTCGACTGCTGCGAGTCGACTTTCGTTCGACAACGATAAGTGGACTTGGCAGTCGACTGCCAGCATTGGTCAGCCCACTGGCCTTGAGCAGTCGACTGCCATGGAGTGCAATCGACTCCTGGTTTTGGTCGCGAGGACAGAAAGCTCGATAGCCAACTGAGCAATTGGCTACGAGCTTTGGCAGTCAACTGATGGAAATGGCAGTCGACTGCCAGTGTATTCGTTAGCTTGAATGCCAACGTGGATTAAGCTCGTTGTGAGACAATGACACTGTAGGCAGTCGACTGGGACCTTATGACAGTCGACTGCTACACACGGAATCAACCCGATGCAGGGATAAATGGAGCAGCTCATGGAGGATTTTGAAAATGGTTCTTTGAGAGGTTGTGGAGGCAATTTGAAGGCGAAGTGCAGGTGCATTTCAGGGTCTTACAAGCTCATCCAAGCAACCAACAAGCAAAGTATTCAAAGCCCTAATTTGTAAAGTACTCTTTACATTTGAGTTGTATTTCTTTGTATTTGCTTGTATTTCTATTGTAATACTTTGTAATCTATTGTAAGAAGTTTTCTCCACCTCCGGAATGTTTTCTGAGAAGGAGAGGTTGATTAGTGGTGTTTGGCATCGCTAGAGCTCATTTGAGCTCAATCCGTGGAATAGGAACCCTAAGGTTCCGAACCACGTTATATCTTGTGCCTATTGTTGTGATTGTGAGTGTTTGACGTGTTTTATTATTGTTATTATTATTTCCACTACGTTAACAAGTATTGTAGATAATTAATCACGAACGAATTCCATCATCGAGGCTATTCACCCCCCCCCCTCTAGCGACGTACGATCCCCTACAAAAATGTCATGTTCATTGAGGGCAATGGGAGAATAGAGTTAAGCGATATATCTTTTGAGGAGGATAGCACTTGTCATCATGCCTCAGTTACTATAGGTGCAACTAGTAGTGGTATGGTTACCATACCTTATGTTATTAATGTTGCACATCCGGTGAGAATAGTACTTCATGATGTCTCTGTATCCTCTCCTATGCAAGTAGAGGAACTATCTGCTCAGGTTGAGGTATACCCTCCTATGGTTGAGTAGATTCATCAAGCACCTCAAATGCCTTAACTAAAGCAATCCACTAGGGAAAGGAGATCCACAATTTCATGTGATTATGTTTATCTCCAAGAGCATGAGTTTGACATTAGATTAGAAGATAATCCTTCATCTTTCTAGGAAGTCAAACATTGTTCTAAATCTGAAAAGTGGATTGAAGCCGTGAAATATGAGATGAAGTCTATGGAAGACAATGGCGTATGAGAGCTTGTCTAATTGCTTGAAAGAGTGAAATCTGTTGGTTGTAAATGAATATTTAAAACTAAATGGGATTCACTAGGCAATATCAAAAAGTATAAGGCACACCTTGTAGCCAAGGGATTCACTTGGAAGGAGGATATAGATTACACGAAGACTTTCTCACCTGTATCTACGAAAGACTCCCTAAGGATAATCATGACACTTGTAGATTATTATTATTTAGAGCTACACCAAATGGATGTCAAGACTGCATTCCTTAATGGTGACATTGAGGAATCGATATACATGGTGCAACCAGAGAACTTTGAATCTAATGATTCATAGCACCTAGTATGTAAATTAAAGAAGTCTATTTATGGCTTAAAGTAGACATCCCGTCAGTGGTACAAAAAATTTGATCAAGTGGTTACTTCATTTGATTTTAAGAAGAATTCAGTTGATGAATACATATATATCAAGTTCAGTGGGAGCAAGTCTATAATACTTATATGTGGATGACATCTTATTGGCAAGTGAATAATTGTTGAATGAGATCAAATCATTTTATCAGATAAATTTAAAATGAAAGATCTTGGTGACAAATCTAGTTTGTGTCCACAATGTGAACTTGAAATTAATGAGATGAAGAAACTTCCATATGCACGGGCAGTAGAAAGTCTCATGTATATATAGGTATGCACACATTTGTTATAGTGTACATAGTAGGAAGGTTAGACAAATACATAAATAAATACACTATAAAGAGAATCTTACATTATTTGTAATAAATTATTTAAATACTCACGTAGTGAAGATCTAATTGCCTGAATGTGATTAGATATTAAAATTTCGCATTTTGATGGATGTTTGGACAGTGAGAAGTTTACATTAAGACATGTCTTTATATTGTTAGGAAGAGTTATCATTTAGAAAAGCATCAAATAGACACTGATACTACCTTAATAATGAAGCGTGAATTAGTAAACTGCTACAAAACATCCAATTATGAAATATAGTTGCAGAATATATATATCACAATATTAAAGGTCATTTGGGCTTTGATGGCTATTTGGGATCAATTGTGATAATAAAGCTACGGAACTTTAGGCCAGGAACAACTGTGGCATGCCGACTCCATTATGCATCGACATAAAGTGTCAAACAGTTGAAAGAAAGAACTCAGAGTGGTTAAACTTTAATAAAGTATATTAGAACATACTTTATATTCATTATCAGCGTGGGTTGAAAATGAGGGTTTTTCATATTTTAAGATCCAGGATCAAATGTTTAAGTTGCACATTTTTAAATTTCATTCAGGATCTTAAAATAATTAGGACGTGCTCTGCCGAGACTGATCTACTAGGTCACATAAAACTACTGAAATAAGATAGATCTATATATACAATTGGGTCACAATCGAACAAAAGATTACAATGATAGTCGTCTTGCAAGACTCAATACCAGAGAGTTCGGGATCTATAATTCGAGCAATCATGCCGGAAGAACTCAAAATGAGGAAGACCTTGATGATTTCATGTATATTCACGATGGCAGAGAGACAAGTCAGGAGATGCTAAGAAGAAGCAAAATGAGGAGAACAATGAATATTATTTCCAGAAGTTTGTTCAGTGGACGGAGTACGATTTCGGTGTTGGACCGTCGTTCAAGGATGGTGCGACTACGGAGTCTGGGCTGAACTATGAAAAAGCTGTGATCGCTTCTCTGATTTACCCTTGGTGGCTGATTGAGGTCACTTGGGCTCCAACTTTACCCAACTCAGCTGTTGGTGAGGCATCCCAAAGGCTCATGGGACAAGGTCGGTCACTTCTAAAAATTAATCGGACCGAAGATTTAAATACCTTGGTGTCAATAAAAAAAATTGAGGAGAATATTAATGTGCAGAGTCACATAAAAGTACTATTTTTCATTGTCTTGTTTAGTATAAAACATTTTTGTTCTTTTACATAGTTCTCTCTCTCTTTTTTCTGTTGCAGACCAATTTTTTAGAGTTTTCTGTGATATCTTCCATGTTTTGACAAGTGTTGGGAATGGAATAACAAAGATAGCAAGCACAGAATGTAAGTTGATCCAACCACGGGCCAAGTCCAATTCAAATTTGACCCGGGCTCATAATCAGCTCAATAGATCGGTTATTCATTAATCCGAATTAATGGATTAAAGTTGGAATTGACCTATAAAAGGAAGGACCAGTTCTAATTTTGTTGGTTCGGAACTGTACTGCTAAATTGCCAGTTCAAATTGTCAGTTCATCGATTATTTTTTTTTAATGTACCCATTGGAACCCATGGTTCCAACGGATTAAATTTTTTTTTTCGAATTTTGATAATAAAGAACATTTGATCATTTTTTGATCAATGACTACGATTTAGTATTCGTTATGCTCCAAACTTGTATATATGAGGTTTATTTTATCATTTCCATTATATCTTCTTTACTCTTCTATTTCAATTTCATTATTTCAAGCGCTTTCGATTCTCCGATTTCAATCGGCTTCAATTCTCCGATTCCAATTTCAATCTCGGAAGGACATGGATATCTTCCTTCCAAATGTTGCTCTCAAGTTCGAGGAAATTCAATTAATCGATGATAAACCAGAGTAATTTCCTACCGTTGATACACAGAGAAATACCAAAACTTCTAAAGTGTGGATCCTTTAACTTTAAAATAGTATATTTTTAATAAATATTTTGAGAAAATTATTCTTCCTTCTAGACAAATATGGGTAAAATATAAATATTATAATGCATCATATAAATTCCAATTTGATAGCGATTACGGATCTTTAAAGCGATACGTCGAAATAAAACACCTAACAAAGTTTGGGATCGATCGTTCTTAAACATAACTTTCTAAGTTTTCTTCATCCGCCGAAGGTATGAAAACACTTACTCGTACCATTAAAAAATTAGTTAAACAAAGAAACAAATTTTATTAAATTAAATAATAAAGTATTTTTATCTTTAAATATTTAGAGCGATCATTGACAAACTCATTCTTATATTAGTGTAACTTGTCATTTTAATTGGCAATTCCTAGACAATCTAAAAACATCTATTAGTATATTGAGTTTTTGACCAATAACACGTTGCTCATAATATTTCTCAATTATTATTTTTAATTTTAGAAGAATATGAATTAACTAATAAAATATTTTAAATTTCATTTAATAATATTAGTTCGAATGCCACAAATATAGATGAACTTAAATTAATTATCATATTTTAAATTTATGTGTTCAAGATGAATTAAAAATTTTGGAAAACCAAATAAAAATCAATTAAAATTAAAATTTCTTATTTATGATCACATCCTAATACAGTAAACCAAAGTGATAAATTTTGTAAAATTAATGAAATGAGATCTAAAAAATGTTCACATTATATATCAATATATTAGAATTCAACTTATCAATTACTACTAGATTTATTTCGATACAAAGAATTATTATGTTTATTTTTTCTAAAGTAGTTACTAATCCTAATATATATTTATTTTCACACTAATGGAATATATGCAGTAGTATTTATGAAATTTCAAAAGTATTTAATGATGCAATTAAATAACTTTTTTATCACTACAAAAATACACCAAAATAGCGACGAAATTTGACAACGAAAATATTTCGTTGCAAATTTGCAATAAAATTTGCGATGAATTCCAAATTTCATCGCAAATTAGTAACGAAATTTGTAACAAAACTTTTTTTGTTGCAAACTTATTTACATTTCCAACAAATTCATTTTCGTCACAAATATCATTGTAGTTTTGCAACGATATTGATTTTTCGTTGCAAACCTACGATGAAAAATCAAATTTGTCGCAAAATTTTGCAACAAAATATAAATTCATCGCAGAATTTACAATGAATTCATAATTCATCATAGAATTTTACAATGAAATATAAATTCATTTAAAAATTTGTGATAAATTTAGCGATGAAATTTTTTCGTTGGTATTTTTATTTGGCGACGAATAATCATTTCGTCGCCAAATTGGCGACAAATAATCTTTTCGTCGCCAAATTGGCGACGAATATTGAAATAAAATAGAATTCGTCCTCGATTTTGTCCTAATTAACACTCCTCCTTTCTTCGATCCCTCCTGGTATGCTAACTCCATATCTCTTGCTACCGCGAGCTCGTGCGGCAGGCGTCGTGAGGTCATGGTAGGTGTCGCAGCCTTTCGGTGCCTAGCGCGGCCTCCGCGAGGTCACGGCTGGTCGCGGTAGGAGCCACGACCTCGCGACGCTTGCCATGAGATCGCAACAGGAGCCAAGACCTCGCGGCAGGTCACGACACTTGCCATGAGGTGTTGCGAGGTTGCGTCTCCTGTCGCACTTGTCGCGACAGTTGGCAGTTGTCGCGACCACACGTCGTAGGGGCACGATGACATGATGGGGGGGGAGGGGGAGGGGGGTCATCGCCGCCCCCCTGGATCGCGTACCTGTGTGGTTCATCGGCGTCTCAGCTAGAGCGTTTGTTCCAGGTTCCACACAACCCAGTTGAGTAGTTCATCGTTGTCCCTAGATTGCGCATAACTATTGTGGCAACCCCATCCCTCCGCATCATGTATTCGGTCACAGTAGAGTCAACATGTTATTCAAATTAAATCAGTAATGTGTAATATAAATACAAAACTAATGTTTTATTTTTCATAAGTTTGTCGTACTTCATCCTTCAGGTGATCTGTGTGTTCTTGAAGTCTTCGGTTGTGCGCTCATCCGTTTCTTCCACCAAGGCTGGTAGATATTGTATATTCACAAATTTATAGCATTATCATTTTATAATATATATAATTAATGTTTGATTTTAAGTAAATTTTTTACTGTAAATATATAATATTTGTTCAATATGTTATAGTTTGCAATTCAATATCATTCAAAAGCACAGTAAGCACTAGAAGAATTTATTTTGAATATAAATTTATTGTTAGATTAATATGGATGAAATATAGAAAAAATAAAATTAATCCCTGATATAAATTTGGAAACAGGACAAATTGAGAGAGAAAGAAGTTGGATGTATAAAAAGAATTTACCAGAACGTCATGGTTTAACCGATGAATTTATTATTGGGTTGGAACCATTTTTGAATTTTGCTAGTAGCAATGTTGAGTTTATGGATGAGAATAAATTAAGCTGTTCGTGCAAAAAATTTCATAATGGTAAAATTTTCCAGTGTGATAAAGTTCGAGAACATCTTTGTAGATTTGGTTTTACTCCAAATTATTATAATTGGACATGTCATGGTGAACCATTCATATCCGATGAAGATATTGGACGAAACCTACAAAAGACAGTTAGTGGAGATCAAAGATATTATGATCAATTCAATCAATATCGGAGGATGATAGTTGATGCAGTTGGTCATAATTTGAATATCGAATCAAACGCTGCAAGTTCTAATTATCCTCAAACAATTGAACACATGTATACTGGTTATTCATCGCCATTGGAGGAGGTAGAAGTAATTGGTGTTCATGAAAATGTATACAATGAACCATATCTCAAATTTCAAGACGTGTTGAGAGCTATAGATGAACTTGTATGGTCTGGTTGTGACAGTCACACTAAATTATCTCTCACCATAAGATTGTTGAATGTTAAAACTGAGCATAATGTGTCCAAAGATTGTTTTAATGATTTTGTTCAAGTTATTGGAGAAGTATTGTCGCGTGATCACATAATGTCGAACGATTTTTATAGTATGAAAAAACGTGTGAAAGATTTAGGTCTTTCGGTGCAAAGAATTGATGTTTGTAGAGATGGTTGTATGTTATATTTGGGAGAAAATACAATTTTAGAGACTTGTAAATTCTGTAATCAATGTAGGTACAAGTGTACCACGAGATCGAATTATAATAAGCGATGTAAATCATTCAGACAAATATTCTATTTGCCTTTAACTCCTAGATTGCAAAGACTTTATGCATCAAAGGTAATTGTTGAACACATGACTTGGCATGCAAATCATGAAACAGAGGAGGGATTAATGTGCCATCCATCAGATGTAGAGGTGTGGAAAAATTTTGATATAACATATCTTGAGTTTGCGAATGAGACTTGAAACATCAGGTTGGATCTATGTGCTGATGGATTTGCTCCATTTGGCAAATCAGGAAGAACTTATTCGTATTGGCCAATTATCATAACTTCGTATAATCTTCCACTCAGTATGTGTATGAAAATATCGTATATGTTTTTAACATTGATTGTGCGGTCCTCATAATCCCAAGAAGTTAATAGATGTTTATATGCAACCACTGATTGCCGAGCTGAAACAACTATGGGATGAGGGTGTTTCTACATATGATGTTCATACTAATCAAATATTCACAATAAGAGTTACGCTTCTTTGGACCGTTAATGATTTTTTTGCTTATGGTATGTTATCGGGATGGAGTACCACAGGGATTTTAGAATGTCCAATATGTATGGAGAGATCAAAGTCATTCAGATTAAAATATGGAAAGAAACCGAGTTATTTTGATTGTCATAGACAATTTTTGCCACCTAATCATAAATTCAGAAGAAATAAAGAAGAATTCACTAAAAATAGAATTGAAAGAACACCTCCACCATTGAGATTCACCGGTTAATTCTTATGGTATAGAGTGTTTAACTTTCCATCTGTTATTGAAGAATCAAATGTTACAACATATGACTATGGAATTTCGCATAAATGGACTAAACGGAGTATATTTTGGGATTTATCGTATTGACAAAGTAATTTGATTCATCACAATCTTGATGTAATACATATTGAGGAGAATGTTTTTGATAATCTGATAAATACGGTGATGGATATTACTAGAAAAATAAAAGACAATCTTAATGCAAGAAAAGATATGTGTCTTATCTGTAAATGACCCACCCTTGATGTTGATGAAAATAGTAGGAAACCAAAATCAAAAGCAATTTATACATTGAATAAGGATCAGAGACGGATTGTTTATGAATGGTTGAAATCATTGAGATTTCTTGATGGTTGTCTCTGATCTTGGCAAATGCATCGATTTGAAGGAATGCAAATTGATTGGTTTGAAAAGTCATGACTGTCATATATTCATGGAAAGACTAATTACTGTTGCTTTTAAGGAACTGTTACCAAATTTTGTATGGGGTGCAATTACATGATATTTGCTCGATAGTATTGAGTCATTCACACATAGAGACATTAGAGAAACATTCTGATCATTTTGTGTAACTTAGAAAGAATATTTCCACCGGTATTTTTTCATTCCATAGAACATCTTTTGGTTAATTTGTCATATAAGGCTAAAGTTGGAGGTCCTATTTAATTTCGATGGATGTATCCGTTTGAAAGATGAACTGTTTCTTTTTTTTTATCATTGTTAGTGCATTTAATCAATTTTAGTATAAATTAATTTCTAATACATTTTGTTTTATTACTATTAGATTCCTCTATCACTTGAAAAAAAAAAGTGAAAAATAAGACTCATGTTAAGACTTTTATTGTTAATGTATATATTGTGGAGGAAGTTACAACTTTTGCATCATATTATTTTGAACCTCATGTTGAGACTTTTATTGTTAATGTATATATTGTGGAGGAAGTTACCCAGTTCTTCATAGAGCAAGAAGAAATGATGAGGGTCCTGTTGATCCCAATTTGAAGTCATTCTCAATTTTTAATTACCTTGGTCGACCGAGTGGACTAGTCAAGAGTGGCGAGCAGCCCACATATATATTTTACTGAACTATCTAGAAGTAACGTCGTATTTCGAGTGAGTATATAAATGTTATATTATATATTTCATATATCATAAATTATTGTTCGCGTTATATTTAATTTTATGGTAGGATTTTTCAAACCCTATATTCTGAGCTTTCGGAGCATGAGTTTGATCGTTTCTGCGATGAAGAATTTGCACCATGGTTAAAAAAAATATGTAAGTAGTCTATGATAATAAATTTGATAAATCTTGACTTTAACACATACTTATTTGACTTTAGATTCTTGATAATCACGCTCACATTGAGCAAGAACTAGTAAAGCATCTATCATGAGATCAAAACTCAGTGGTGAAAACTTGACCGACATGTTTCATAAACGGATATAATTTTCAAACTCAAGAATATAGAACTAGGAAAGCTACAATGAATAGTGGGGTTTGTGTTCAATCATCTAGTGATGGAGCTGCAAGGAATGATTTTTATGGCTTGCTAGATGAAATTTTAGAGGTAGCGTACCCAAGCTCAAATTTGTGAGTTATTTTATTTATATGTCGTTGGTTTGACCCTATCAAAGGCATGAAGGTTCTTCCACAGTTTAATTTGGTTGAAATAAATTACAAAAAATTGTACAAGATGTATGAACCATTTGTGTTAGCACAACAAGTGATTCAAGTATTTTATGCTTTATATCCTAGTCTGAGACAAGACAAAAGTGATTAGTAGGTTGTTTGTAAAAGAAAAGCATGTAAAAAAATTGAGGAATATTGGGAAGACATAGCATATCAACAAGATGAAGTTGTCAATACATTTCATATCGAAAAATATAATATTTCAAAGTTACGAGATCCCAGCAGCGTAGTAATAGTCATTGATGCAAGTGAAATGAATGAGGATGAAGACGAGGAATTTAATTTAGAGGATGACGATGACGGTGACGGTGACGATGACGATATCAAATAGACGTATGACCATAATGAAAATCACAATGCGAACTTCGATTTATAATTATGGGTAACTTTTATTGAGTACCAATTATGTTTCAATTTACTGTCTAATTCTAAATTTCATATATTTGATATATTAATGAACTGTCTTTTTTTTGTAGGTTATCTAGTTTTTATGAATATGATAATTTTTTCCTATTGTTCATATTATAAATTCGATATGCACATGTAATTCTTTTTTTTTTTACTATCATATTTTTCTAATAATTATGATTGTTAGTTTTGACATGGCTATCATAGAGGAGTAGCGATTGAAGATCACAGTCTTCCTTTGCTTCATCCCCTGCACAATTTGATGCTCTTGCAGGAAATGTACCCTCCACCTCTTCTCCAGTTGCAGGATCATCTGGTTCTCAACAGAAACTTGCTAATGTATCTTCCCCAGTACAACAATCAATCGTCGAGAGGAAGATATGCGAGAGTCCATATCTCCGCATGGAGATTCGTAAGTATTCAAGTTTTAAATTATCTATGTTTTTAATATGATATGTATTTTTATAAGTATATAACATGGTTTGTTTTTATTTTATGTTAGATTTACAAATTCCGTACATGTTATTAATGAGGTGAATAAAATAGTGAATAACCATTGGGCGGAGCTTCTATGACTTATACGAGCACGCCGGAAGAAGTAAAAATTTTATGGTGGAATGAGTTCAAAGTAAGTTATTTAAATCATTTTGTATATAAAATTTGGCGACAAAAATTAAATTCGTTGCCAAATTTGGCGACGAATAGTTGTGTTCGTTGCCAAATTTTTGCGACGAACTATTTTTTCGTCGTAGATTTTGGAATGAACTATTTTTTCATAGTAGATTTGGTGATGAACTATTTTTCGTCGCCAAATTTGGCGACGAATAATTATTTTTGTCGCCAAATTTGACGATGAATTTTGCAACGAAAATTTTATTTGTTGCAATTTTAGCGATAAATTTTTTTTTTCGTTGCCAAATTTAGCGGCGAATTATTTGCAACAAAAAAAATCGTTGCAAATTTCATTACAAAATATTTTTGCAACGAATTTTTATTCAAAATTCATTGCAAAATTCGTCGCCAAACCCTTCTATTTTTGTAGTGAATGTTTATTATCCCACTTCTTATTTAATTATTTTGAATTTTTTTAATATAATTTTAATTTTAAATTGTATAGGAAACGGTGACCGCTAGAGGGGGCGAATAGCTTGATTCGTTGTGTGATGGATTTCGTTGTGTGCTCGTCTACAAATCTTCGTTAGCATAGTGGAAATAAAGCAATAACAATACAAGCACACAATTACACAATCATATAACGTGATTCGGAACCGAACAGTTCCTACTCCACGGATCGAGCACTAAAGAGCTCTAGTGATGTCAATCACACACCACTAATAAACACTCCTTCTCGACACAAGTCGGAGGCGGAGAAACCTCGTACAAGTGATCTTACAACAGTAAGAGATAAATACAAGCAATATACAAATGAAATACACAACAAGTAAAGAAAACAACACTTTACAATTGCTCTTGGATTGCTTGCTTTGTGGTTGCTTGAATTGCACTTGGAGACCCTGATTTGCAGCAGAAAATCACCCCAAAACACCTCAAGAAACACTAATGATTTCCTCCTCCACGAGCTCCCTTTAAAGCTATTGCTTGGGCTGGAAATCCCCGATAAGTCAACTGCTCAGGACCATCAGTCGACTGATGACACTATTGCTGTGAGACAACGGTGTGATCCACGTTGGAAAAATCCAACGAATAGGACATCAGTCGACTGATCATGTCCATCAATCGACTGATCAAGCCTTCACTCGACTGCTAGCCCCAGTGGTCAAATCCGACTCCATTCTGTGCTCAAATTCGTGAGCACCAGTCGACTGATAGACTTGATCAGTCGACTGATCGAGCCAGCAGTCGACTGCCCACCTCTGGCAGTCGACTGTTGGGACACTTCTCGAAGTCAAACCCTAGTTAACTCACACCAGTCGACTGCTATATGGTATCAGTCGACTGGCACACCTCAAACATGAGGTTTTAACCTCAACCATGAGATTTAACCCAAGTATGGTGCCCTCATACTTGCTAGACCACCCATAGCCTAGACCTAAGCCTTCTAGCCACCTACGTCAGCCTTGTGCCTATTGGATCCCTCTAAGTCATCCATGACTTGTTCATCCATTGCGCTAGCCTTCAGGTGCTTCCATCGGTTATGTTATGCTAACGGTGTCTACACCGCCAAGGCACACTGGACTTATGCTGCCATGACTCCGCTTGGACTTTACGCCGCCAACCATTGGACTTATGATGCCAAGACTCCCGCTTGGACTTTATGCCGCCAATATCAAACCCCTTGGACTTCTCAAATGCCAAGACTCAAGCTTGGACTTTCCCTTGCCAACCCATGTTGGACTTTCCAAGCCAAGACCCATGCTTGGACTTTTCCTTGCCAAGACCTATGCTTGGACTTTACATGCCAAGTACTCAAGACTTGGACTTTCCATGACATAGTCAACTCCAGTCAACCATCAAAATCCCCCTCGAGTCAAACTCGAGTCTGAATAATCATAACTTGGGTCGATTGTATCAACAATCTCCCCAAAACATTATTAGACATCAATGTCAAACTTCCATGTCAAACATCAAAACATCACTCGAGTCAAACTCGAGTCTGGTCAATCGTGACCTGGGGCGATTGCACCAACTGTAAAATACCACGAAAAAAATAAAAATAAAATAAATGTTGGGTAATTAGGAGAATACACTATGAAATTTTCCAAGAATTTTTAAGAATTTTTCTGGACTTGAATGGAGATTTCTAAGACCCTCTTTGCTTAGGAGTTAAAGGGTGTAACGGGTCTGAAATTCGACCTGTTTATCTGAAACCCGATCCACTTCGTCTCCCGTTAATGCACACCATTTGACTTTTCCCTCACCGCACGCAGTCTTCATCCTCGCGAGCATTTCCCAGCCGCAATATTTACTTCCTCTTTTTAATGCTATCACCTCGCGACGAACCCCCTTCACCGAGATCTTTCTTTTTCTTCCTCTCGGATCGCGTCTCGCGACCCCCTCCCTTCTTCGACGGTTTCCTTTCCAACGGCCGGAGCTCGCTCTTCTTCCCCCCCCCCCCCAAGCGAAGCGACCTCCCTGCTCCGTCGCTCCAGCGGTTCTGAGCAACAGATCGTTTCCCAGTTGCGCGATCTCTCTGCTCCATCGCTCAGATTCCGCTGGTCTTTCCCATCCCAACTCCTCGACCTCCTCATGCGCTTGGATCGATGGCGTTGTCATCGCGACAGGAAGCTTCTGCCATAGTTGGTGCTCTTGTGGTGAGGGGCAGCGATAGGTGTTCGGCTAGTAGAACAATTGGGGGAGGAGAGGCGCCGGTGGAGTGGGAATCATTGGTATGTCTCACGGCTTCTTTTCCCTTTCTGTCGTAGGTTCCGATCGCTAGATTTCTCATCAGATCAAGCGGTGGAATAAATCCTAGTTTAGATCCTTATGCATATTTTCCCTGTTGTGGCTAAGCTCGAAACTTTATTTGGGCAGTGGTTTGTTTACGACCAGCTGAGGATTGGGAAGGATTGTTTTGCCGGTGGAAATTACAACAACAGGTAAGAGGGATTTATCTTCTGTCCAGTGGTTGTTGATTGCTAATTTCTGTTATTGTGGGGAGATGAACTGATGGATGTTGGGTTGAACGAAGTGGTTAAAAAGTTAGGTATCTAAACTGATGGAGGTGGTTGTGATTGTAATGGGTCGGATGTGAACAGGTTGATAGTTGTTGGTGTGGCTGTGAGTGAGAGGAAAAGACCTGTGAGGTCGGTAATATTCTGCTTGAGAGGTTGTGGGTGGAGTTAGGTCAGTTGTAATGGTCTAAGTGAGCGAGGATTGGTTTTACGGTTCGAAATTGAGTGTAAAAGATTATGTGAGTAAGCTGTGAATGGCTGTGTGACTGTGGGCAAGGAATTGCCGACGGTGCGGCTGTGAACAGGGCTACTCTTGGTCGCGAAGGGGATACAATGACCTTGAAATGGTTGGTACTAGTTTTAGCTCGATTGGGGCTAAGTGGAAGAGAGTCAGTTGGAACGGAGTGTGTCAATTAGGGTGGTTAGACCCCTGATTGGGCATAATTATGAGTGGTTATGCACTGTTTCAAGTCGAGTAATTGGGGGATTAGTTGAGATTAGTCAGGTCCTAAAAGTAGTGCGCAATGTCAACTGTCGATCGAGCTGTGTGATGCTTGGATCTCAACTACAAAATGGAAGTTATAACACGTATTCGATAAGGGATGTGGATATGGGGAAATACGTAGTAGTTAATTCATATTTTGTTGTATACTTGCACTAAATTATAATTGATGATATTTGCAGGACGTGGATACGAGACCGGTCCGCGGACGTGAGGACTCTAGTACTACGAGCATTTATAGCAGGTGAGTAATTCCTACCCTGGTTAGGTAGTTTTAATGCATACAAATTTAGATGCATGATCATCTTATATGATCATGTTACCTTGACTTTGTTCTTATTTACTCTTGCGCTTGATACTTTACCTTTGACTATTAACTCCATTGCTGCTATCATGTTTGATTTTATCATGATTAGGAGTTATATATATAGGTGATGTAAGTAACCTAGAATTTATTTAGTTAAGTGTAAATAGTAAAGTTCGGATGACAACCTAACTGTAAATTGGGCAAAAAGGTCATCCGTAGGTAGATAATGTCTTGAACCTAGGGTTAATTCTAGTACCCTTAGGTTGCATGTTTACCACTAACTATGTATTGTGTAAATGGTCAGGTGAATGATATTTAGTGTGTCGCTACGGACCAGTGGTCCTAGCTTGATATAATCTGTTTGAGTACGACTCTCTACAATATAGAGAGTGCGTCGATCAGATGAGTACGACTCTCTACATGATAGAGAGTGCGTCCATCAGTTGAGTATGACTCTCTACAGGATAGAGAGTGCATCGATTAGATTGGTATGACTCTCTATAGGATAGAGAGTGTTATGATCAGTTGAGTATGACTCTCTGTAGGATAGAGAGTGTGTTGATCTGATTAGTATGACTCTCTGTAGAATAGAGAGTCTGTGGTAGATGTTTATACGTGTGATAGCATATTCATGTCATTTGCATGCATTCTGACGACATAGTCTCCCTTGGGGTTGAGAGTCGTCGGTCGTCTTACCTCGAGTTACTCCCAGGAGTAATCGGTGTGTGAGAGTAGAGCATTTATTGTTCCGCACTCTACCACTATAGACGGTGGTAGTTGGAGTTGCGTGCAGTTGTACTGGGTGCGTGGCACTCGACCACTCATCGGTAGTGTCAGTCGGAGTGGCCAGCAGCAGGGACTCCCGTTGTGTAGCGAGCTCTTTACGCTCATATGCTACTTGATCATACTGCCCACTCTAGAGCGGTGGTTGGTGTTGAGTTGGGACAATCATCATGTCGTGCCACCTAGGCCACACTGGGGTCATGGTAGCGAGTTGGGGTGCACAGGCATGACCATGCATGCTGCATTGCCGTATCTTATGGCGCTTTGCATATTACCATATATATACATATATGCATGTATATATATATATATATATATGCAGTCTATATATATATGCTTATTGTGATGTTGCATTTGATTGTACTATGCTTGCTGCATTTGGTTGTACATCATATTCATACATGCTTCTTGCATCTATTATACGATTGTGTCGGATACTTGTATATGTGTTTGACAGACCATTAGATACCTTGACCTATAGCATGAGTATATTGTGAGTTGGTATTACTCTTCCTGTTATATATATGTTGGATATATGCTCAGGTTGGATTAGAGTAACGTAGCAGACTTTCAAGTATATCTGCATTTTACGTTGTTCATTTGGTTAGACGGTATATGCTTGTATTTATATACTATGCTGATATACCTATTGTACCTCTAGATTATGTTGTTGAATTACATGTGATATTTGATATATACATGTTTTTCTATTACCTGCTGAGTTTTACTCACCACCACAGACCCTAGATTTTTCTGTCGCCCAGGTAACAGGTAGCCAACTTCGTGATGGACTTGGAGCACTGCTGGTTAGCATCGTCTCATCTCAAACTCCGAGAGTCTAGGTTTTTGTGTTTTCCATATGTCTTGTTATGTATTCTAAGTTTTCATGGTGTTATGTGTTATGTGATGTATGCACATGTTGATGCGGGTTTTGATGGGGTTTTCTTTATTTTCTGGTGTTAGTCATACCGGTATGCATGGTGTGTGGTTATGGGTATGTCGTTCTATTAGTTTCCACTGTGTTTCGTTATGTTGTTATGTTTTTATATATATATGTTGTTGTTGTTGTGGCCTACGGGCCTTGTATTAACCCGAAATGTTGCCACGTACAAAGGAGATGTTGTCTGTTTGCTTTTCGGTACAACATGCTCTCGGGGCGTGACAACTTTAGTGGTATCAGAGCCCTAGGTTTTGTGATGTCATACAATATTGTTTTTGTGTCGAGTCTTGGATTCTCAGGAGTCGATTTGTTTCGGTTTTGATTTTCTGAGATGAGATGGACAGCGGCCTGAGCTCCAAGCAACACGAGGTAAGAATCCCTGATAACTTATATTTAGTTAGATGTTATCTGGACTTGATTAACAAGTGTGTACTGTTAGAGTTATTATACCTGTACAGACTTGTAGTGGAAGTCGCGCACCGTGGTGACCAACCGGAGTTGCCGTTAGGGTTTATACTCTCGGTTTTGTTGGTTATGTATTTGATGTTTAAACAAGGAATAACCTATAGTGTGATGGTTATTGTTCGTAACCGTGGTATAAATTGACCACGGGAATGATCTGTTGAGTCTGTGAGTCTTGAACATGTGTCGAAAAGGTGATTTACCTTTGAGAGCTGACTGATATTGAGTCGGAAAATAGGGGTCAAGTCATCACATTTCTTGTGGAAATCAGAGACTACAGTCTTAGAGATTTTCACTAATTATGCTAGTCAGATCAATACCTGTTGGGTAATGGACAAGACAAGTAGACTATTGTTGATGCAGATAGCGAAAGGCTAGGTTACGGTGTTTCATAGGAATTTTATCCCTGAGTTGTTCGTACTGAGTTGTATAACTTTGAGAGTACTTTTGAGTACTTAACTCATGTTATACAGAGAAAGTAGAGTTATTTGCATACCATTATCAGGATCAAGCCAGTATTTGATAGAAAATGACCTTCGGGAAATAAAACATCACTTGATCATGGTTTAGTGATGTTGAAAGAGAGTATTTCCCCGCGTCACTTTCAGTGACACATTGTAAGGAATTTTTGAGCTTTAAGTAGGGTGATCGTCGATAACAAGAATACCATGCAGAGTCATTAGACTTGAAAAGTTACGCTCACCTAATAGCTCAGGAATGCGAATGAATATTTTAAGCCACCCACGGTTGTTGGCTTACTGTTGGATTAAGATGATAGGATCTTCTATCGGATCCTGCCGGAAAATGTTGGATTGAGTCGGGAGTTTAGAAATGACTCCGTACAAGTGTTTAAGAGTTGGAGACCGATAAGCAGATATTGCAAGTCAACTTATTAGAGTCTGAAGTCTCCGGTTGTTGGATAAAAGGAGCAAGATCGGAGTCATATGCCTTGAGCTATTTTCTGATTATAGAAGACCAACCGAAAATCATCAGGATGTCCTCGTGCACATCAGTGAAATCAGAAGAAAGACTCCGGGTTATGTTCTTGCAGTGCAGATCACGAAGACACGCAAAGTCATATTATCTGTTGGATCAGTTCATCTGTTGCTATTGTGAACAACCAGTACATTTGAGGAGCTATACTTTGAAGACTCAGTTGAAGACTACCAATGGTGTTCCGGGAAAATGATGCACCGTCTCGACAGCAGATATCAGCACAAAAGCAACATCAGCAGAAGACATCGTAGAAGACTCATGTAGATAACAACAACAGTTACCCCCAGATGTGGATTGGCTTAGTACAGAGGAGAGAGTATACGACGATGGTCGTATCCATTCGGTATCCTACAATTATAGCACGTAGGATTAAATGATGGGATCAGACGATCCAAAAAAATCCTCGAGTCATTCGTCGTAGAAATGCGACCCCTTTATCGCGGACTATTGGATCTGATCTTCTTCTCTTCGAAGAAAGGCCAAGACTTGCGAGGAGCCTTTAGATCAGATCGACAGATAATGGATTGTTCAGAGTATTACTTTAGTTTACTCTCAAGGTTAATATATTGAGAGATACTTGTAGTTTACGGGTATCTTGGTCTAGAACATTCTTTGTTGGATTAGAAGGGTCCTTTACATCGACTTGTAGGTTGGTGGTATCTCTACCGTCAGGTGAGAAGTGGACCAATAATTAAGAAGTCAAGGGAGGCCCTTAGACTTTGATAGACATACTTTTACTGTAGATATATCCTTACGAATGGTCAAATTGTTGGAAGTATGGTACGATATGTCTCTCGGATGTGCGTATAATCTAAGAGTATTCAGATGTAGTTTCGGATGAATTCCAAGGCTTTCCGTTTGCATAGGCAAGTGGAGTAGGCGATCAGAGTGATTTCGAAGATAGTGTCGATATTGAATTCCTCATACGAGTGATAATTTTGTCGGTGTAAGTGTTACTAAAACTATGGGAATTGGAAGAATGTAAGTTGTGATTATAGGAGAAGTTGGACGGGATATTTCCCAGTATTTCTCTTTGAGAAGATCCGAAACTCTTTGTTGAAAGAGAGATGGACCTTCGAGATTATGCATCGATTATCGATGATGGAATGAGATAGTTGTTGAAAGTAAATATCCTTCGTTGTGGATAGATGATCTGTCTAGATCAGTTAAGGACACCTGTGTATACTCTGTTGGTGCAATCGACCCAGGTCACGATTGACCATACTCGAGTTTGACTCGAGTAATGTTTTGATGTTTGACATAGGATGTTTGACAAAGTGGTTTGACATTGATGTTGGACATTGATGTCGGTTAATATGTTGGGGAGATTGTTGGAGCAATCGACCCAGGTTATAATTGACTAGACTCGAGTTTGACTCGAGGGAGACTTTGATGGTTAACTAGGGTTGACCATGTGATTATGGGAAAGTCCAAGCATGGGTCTTGGCAAGGTAAAGTCCAAGTCATGGGTACTTGGCACGGAAAGTCCAAGTGGGACACTTAGCATTTGGGAAAGTCCAAGTCTTGAGTACTTGGCATGGGAAGTCCAAGCATGGGTCTTGGCACATGGAAAGTCCAACATGGGTTGGCAAGGGAAAGTCCAAGCTTGAGTCTTGGCATTTGAGAAGTCCAAGGGGTTTGATATTGGCGTCGTAAAGTCCAAGCGAAGACTTGTCGGCATAAGTCCAATGTGCCTTGGCGGTGTAGACACCGTTAGCATGACATAGCCGATGGAAGCACCTGGAGGCTAGCGCGATGGATGAACAAGTCATGGATGACTTAGAGGGATCCGAGAGGCGTAAGGCTGATGGAGGTGGCTAGAAGGCTTAGGTCTAGGCTAAGGGTGGTCTAGCAAGTATGGGGACACCATACTTGGGTTAAAACCTCATTTTTGCTCATTGGAAGCGATCGGTGATGTCGATGGCGATCGGCTTGCCGAGTCGTCGATCATTGCCCGATTGATGTCGAGCGCGAGCGCTCCGTGGCCGGCCCAGCGATCGGCTCTGGCGCTAGCATCGGCCAGCGCCAATGTTGGCGATCGCGCAAGAGTCCCGTTTCAACTTGTCCGACGTGGATTGAGTCGTTGTCTCACAGCTACAGTGTTGGCAGTCGTCTGGGGACTTATGGCAGTCGACTGCAAGCGGAAATCCAGCCCGATGGAGGATAAAAGCAGCTGTTCGTGGAAGGCTCGAGTATCAGTTCTTTGGGAGCTTACTTGAGGCGATTTGAAGGCGATTTGCAGGTGCATTTCAGGGCCCTTCAACCTCATCCAAGCAACCAACAAGCAAAGTGCTCAAACCCTAGTTTGTAAAGTGTTCTTTACATTTCCTTGTATTTTGCTTGTATTTTTGTGTATTACTTGTTGTAATCCATTGTACGAGGTTTCTCCACCTCCAACTTATTGTCGAGAAGGAGTTTATTGCTTAGTGGTGTTTGTGGCATCGCTAGGGTTCATACGAACCCAATCCGTGGAGTAGGAACCATTTCAGTTCTGAACCACATTATATCCTTGTGTTTGTATGCTTGTTATTGTGATTGTTGTTTCATTTCTATATTCCGCTGCATACTAACAATCATAGGCAAGCGAACGCGATCAAATTCCATCTACGTATGGTCAACGCGCTATTCACCCCCCCCCCTCTAGCGGGCGCACAAGTTCTAACAAGTGGTATCAGAGCGAGGTCGCTCTTCTAAGTCTAACAACGAAGGGAGCAAGCTAGAGGGTAAAAGATGGAAGTCCAAGGACAATTGGGATGGGATATCAACACACCTATCCCATATACCTTCTATGGACAAGAAGGTTTTAGACAATGGAAGGCAAGGATCGAAGATTTCTTAATGATGAGGGACTTCGAAGAATGGTCCATTTTAATGGAGGGATATAGCTATCCAATAGGACCAAAGGGAGGGTTCCTCAAGAAGAAGAAGTGGAGTGAAGATCAACTCCAAGCCTTCGAGAAAAACATGAAGGTAATAAAATTTATCCTTGATTTGGTCCCTAATGAGATTGTGTGTATGGTAGGGGACTACATGGATGCTAAGGAGTTGTGGAGCCAAGTGGCAAAGCTTCATGAAAATCCATCATCAATCCAAGAAGAAGAAGAAGAAGAGGAGGAGTGCTCACCCTCTCAAGCTCAAGCAAGCACATCCCCATCTAAAGAGCTTGAGGAGTCGGAAGTTGATAGGGAGTTGACTTTCGGATCGGAGAAAGAAGAGGTGGAAGAGGTGGAAGAAGCATCCACCTCAAGGAGTGAGGTGGGGGAGAGACCATCCACACCGGAGCCGCAACCAATTCAAGAAGAAGCCTCAATCTCCGGGAGGAATGAAGAATCCAATCCGGCACCCACCACAAATACCCTAGGTAACTCAAGCAATTTAGGTTTGAATAAAAATCACATAACTTGTTTTGAGTGTAGGAAAAGTGGGCATTACAAGAGCAAATGCCCAAAGAGAGTAAGAAAAGCTCCTCCGGCGTCCAAAAGTCAACAAAAGTCAAAGGATGTCGGTTCCCCAAGTCAAAAGAGCAAGGAGCAAGTGATTTGCTTCAAATGTCGACAACCGGGACATTACCGGAGTCAATGCCCAAGGGGGAAGAAGAAAGGGCAAGAAGGAGCAACACAAGTAGGGGGAGCCTCCAAGGCAAACCCTAAGGTAAAATTTATTAATGCACCTTCAATTTCTAGGGATAAGAAGCATGCTAGGAATAATTTTAATAGTCTTGCTATTGTACATGAAAAGCATGCTAGAAATAATAGATATATTTGTTTAGGTGCTAAGAGTGTCCACTTAGGAAATAAGAAGAAATTTGGGACTAATGTCCCTAGAAATATTTTACCTAGGGAATCTATCAAGAAAATAGGAGAACACCTAGGTTTCAATCCTAAATGGACTAGGCATATGCCTAAGAAGTCTCATGCCCATGGTTTAAATAAAAATTCTAAAATTGGCCAATTAGAATTAGAGAATCAAGCCTTGAGGTCAAGGCTTAAAAAACTTGAGAAGACCCTTAAAATTATACAAAATCAATTTAAAGGGTCAAATGATCAAAAGTCTAGGTCCAAATCTCAAAGTCAACACTTAGGACCTAAGAGTCAAAAGTCAACCAAGGGCAAGCAAGGTTTGGGTCACAAACCTAAGCCTAAGGTGGCTTATCATAGTGTTCCATTTGACTATGAAACACAAACTAGGTCTAGGAAGACCAAGGTCAATAGGGAAGTCATCCCTAAGGTTGACCAAAGGTTGTGCCTAGTGGCTAGGGTTTCTAGGAAACCTAGGGTGGCCACTAAAAAGGTTGCAAGGGGAGTTACCCCTAGAGTCAACCTAGGTAAGACCCAAATGACCAAGGCTAACAAGCCTAGGAGGGTCATTAGGAAGGTATCTAGGGAGGTTATTCCTAAGGAATACCTAATTAACCCTAGGAGCTCAAATCGGTTTTGGGTTCCTAAGAGCGTGATTGAATCATACTAGATGGGTTTAGGGTGTGCCAACCTTGATTGGATGGGTAGTTAACTCAACCATGGTAAAGGTGGCACTTTAGGATATTTTCAAGGTTATGGTTACCTTGGAAATAGATTTGAATCAATATCCTAAAAGATTTTAGGATGTGCCAATGCACTTTTGAAATTAAGAAAAATCAATTAAATTGGCACAATTTAGGTTTAGAGGTTAGTGTGCCATTTTGGGTTTTTGGCACACTAGGGAGATTAATGATAATATGGCAAAATATATCTAATTATATCAAATGACACTTAATATTAAAATTTAGGTATTACTATACCTATATATTTTATATGTCATGCTTTGTTTGCCATATAACATGCCATGACATCATGTTTATTTTAATCATTTTATATGTCATGTTCATGTTTAGGATTAAGGTTTCAAATGTCATGTGTTTTTAGATTTCATCTTATGCCATGACATCATGATTATGTGCATATGCTTATTTATATCATTTCTAATGTCATAATCATTCATGCATTTAAGACAATTTGGTTGAAATTGATTTAAGGACTATGGCATGACTTGAAGTCCCATTTATAAGGGAATCAAGTAGGGTTGCCTTAGAGAATGCATGAAACCCTAGATTAGGATGAACAAAACCCACATCTCACATTAAATTGATATGTATGTGTATTTTATACACCTTAGATACATGTGAGATGCTAGGATATGAGTTAAGTTCAAGGTGCATAGGTTTTGCATCTAGATGAACTCAAACTCATCTTATATGATTAGTGGATCATTTGGAAAGCTTGTGTACAAGTCATGTGCATAGAGCCCAAGGAATATGATCCAATAAAGGTTTTGAAAACATTTTTAAATCATTTTTAAAAACCTTGGTGAAGTCTATCTTTTGGTAGCAATCACCATTGATGAAGTTGATACAAAATAGGGCCAAAACATTGAAAATTTCAATGGTTTTGAGTTTTTTATCAAACTCACTATTTTACGGGTAAAATATTTTTAAAAACATTTTTCACCCATTGTATTGGTCATAGGTATTATACGTATCAAATTTCATGATTTTTCGATATACGTATAATTAGTTATGATTTTCTGAATCTCGATTCTGATAGCTGAAATTTGGAAATTTGATCACCGATCGCCTCTGGTGGCGATCGATCGATATGGGTGGCATCAATCTTTATCAAAGAGTCGACTGCCAGGTCTGATTTTGAGAAAACAAGGTTGTTTAGCCCGTGTTCAACTATGGTAAAGGTTTCTAACCATTCCTAACCCTAGGATATGCTTTGGGAAGCATTATAAAGGGTGAAAATCCATTGGATATAGATTAGGATCCATGTTAGGTCAAAGTATCAAATTTAGGGTGAGTGAAAGTTCTATGTTGAACTTAGAACCTTAATTTTGATGGTTTAGCGTTCCTATTGGCTTAGGAACTTCCCAAGGACATTGTTGGTGCAATGGTCAAGGGGGAGCAAGCCTTTAGGGGGAGTTATCCATCTTGGGATGATGGATGTGTTTCTCTTCTTGAAGGGGGAGAAGTTATTGGGAGAGTATCATCAATTGGGAAAATTGATGGGATTTTGAGAGACCCAATTTGGAAATTGGGAGAGAGTTTAGGATTGCCTCTCTTGAGTGATATGGGACTTATCACTAGGAAGATGGTAGGCATCCTAGGTATTTTTGGATCAAGGGGGAGATTGTAAGATCTCATTGGGACATGAGACATTGACCTCCTTTGAGAGATAACCTTTTTGATGTATGTCAAAAAGGGGAAGAAGATTAAAACTACCAATTTGGAAAATTGGTAAGGGAATTGAGTTAGGGGAATAACTCAAGGTTTGTTTTGTCAAACATCAAAAAGGGAGAGATTGTTGGTGCAATCGACCCAGGTCACGATTGACCATACTCGAGTTTGACTCGAGTAATGTTTTGATGTTTGACATAGGATGTTTGACAAAGTGGTTTGACATTGATGTTGGACATTGATGTCGGTTAATATGTTGGGGAGATTGTTGGAGCAATCGACCCAAGTTATAATTGACTAGACTCGAGTTTGACTCGAGGGAGACTTTGATGGTTAACTAGGGTTGACCATGTGATTATGGGAAAGTCCAAGCATGGGACTTGGCAAGGTAAAGTCCAAGTCATGGATACTTGGCACGGAAAGTCCAAGTGGGACACTTGGCATTTGGGAAAGTCCAAGTCTTGAGTACTTGGCATGGGAAGTCCAAGCATGGGTCTTGGCACATGGAAAGTCCAACATGGGTTGGCAAGGGAAAGTCCAAGCTTGAGTCTTGGCATTTGAGAAGTCCAAGGGGTTTGATATTGGCAGCGTAAAGTCCAAGCGAAGACTTGTCGGCATAAGTCCAATGTGCCTTGGCGGTGTAGACACCGTTAGCATGACATAGCCGATGGAAGCACCTGGAGGCTAGCGCGATGGATGACCAAGTCATGGATGACTTGGAGGGATCCGAGAGGCGTAAGGCTGATGGAGGTGGCTAGAAGGCTTAGGTCTAGGCTAAGGGTGGTCTAGCAAGTATGGGGACACCATACTTGGGTTAAAACCTCATTTTTGAGGTTGGCAGTCGACTGACATTATGGCCGGTTCGACTGTCGTGAGTCAACTTGAGTTTGACTGCCAGTTTAGAGCTAGAAATGCTCCGCGATCGCTCATCGAGAAGCGATCGTCGATGTCGGCAACGATCAAGCGCTAAGGGTCGTCGATCGCGCCCGATTGATGTCGAATGCGCTCCGTAGTCGGCCCAGCGATGAGCTACGCGCGCTAGCGATCAGCAATGTTGGCAGTCGAATGCCAAGAGTCCCGTTTCAACTTGTCCGACGTGGATTGAGTCGTTGTCTCACAGCTACAGTGTTGGTTGTCGACTGGGGACTTATGGCAGTCGACTGCAAGGTGGAAATCCAGGCCGATGGAGGATAAAAGCAGCTGTTCGTGGAAGGCTCGAGTATCAGTTCTTTTGGAGCTTACTTGAGGTGATTTGAAGGCGATTTGCAGGTGCATTTCAGGGCCCTTCAACCTCATCCAAGCAACCAACAAGCAAAGCGCTCAAACCCTAGTTTGTAAAGTGTTCTTTACATTTCCTTGTATTTTGCTTGTATTTTTGTGTATTACTTGTTGTAATCCATTGTACGAGATTTCTCCACCTCCGACTTGTTGTCGAGAAGGAGTTTTTTGCTTAGTGGTGTTTGTGGCATCGCTAGGGTTCATACGAACCCAATCCGTGGAGTAGGAACCGTTTCGGTTTTGAACCACGTTATATCCTTGTGTTTGTATGCTTGTTATTGTGATTGTTGTTTCATTTCTATATTCCGCTGCATACTAACAATCATAGCCAAGCGAACGCGATCAAATTCCATCTACGTACGGTCAACGCGCTATTCACCCCCCCCCCCCTCTAGTGGGTGCACAAGTGCTAACATACTCTAGGATCGATTTACGACTGGAGCGTTGATATTGTAGTGACATGGTGTCATATAATTATCATTGTCGTTGTGATGATTAATATACATCATCAGCTTAGAGTAAAGGGGAAGCAGGTGTGTAGAGACGACAATTTCATACTTAGTATGAATTTTATGAGTTTTGATTAAGTTATTAGACTAATTAATAATTTAGTCACCACTGGATTTGAGAATCGTGTATCCTGGACACGATTGGATCAGTTTGTGGTTGTTGGAGTTGCGTAATGATGTGGGTAAATCATGCTATGTTTTCACTACTTTATATATGTGCATTTTATCTCATTTCATATCCTAGGCATGTATTTTATCACGATTCAGTTAAGTTTAGCATATGGAAAAAAAGAGACTGCTTTTGGTGTTTTTGTGTTAACAGGGCGAAGAAGAAGGGCGTATCAAAACAACACAGGCGTGTTGGGAATCGACACGCCTGTGTCATGAGAGCCAGCGGACAACACGCCCGAGTTCAAAGCGCAACACGCCCGTGTCGGTGATTCCAGCAGCCAACACGCCCTAGTGCAGCCGCGACACGCCCCAGTTCAAACCGTAACACGCCCTGTGGGAAACCCGCGACACGCCGGTGCCCTCATGTGGCATGGGCGTGTTGGCCTGATTTCAGCCTTCCTTTTCTGCGAGCAATCAGGATCTTCGTCTCAATTAAAAGGGAATCTATTGCCTTAAATTGAAGAGGAGGCAAGGCTATAAAAGAGAAGATATTCTAACCCTAAAGAGGAGGAGGGGACGACGGGTGGTCATAAAGGACGACAGAAGACGGCGAAGGAGTCGACGACGGAGGAACGCAGATGGCGACCAGTATCGTAATTTCTTTCTCTAGCAATTCTTGTCAGATTATGGAGTAGTGTCCTATAATCTTAGGATGGGGGAGTAGCCCTTTGACGATTTACGATGATGATATAATCTATACTACTTAAATTATTGTTTGTGTTGATTTGGTTTTCGTTGGATTCTTATTGACAAACCTAAGGAGCTAAGGGGAAGTACCTAACAGTGAACCCAAGTTCCCGAAACCCCGAACCAACTAGGGATAAACTCCTGTCAAGTAGCGGTAGTGTATCTACGAGGGCTTGCGGGGGTCTCGTGACAGGTCCCCTTAGCTGATTATGGTCCCGTGTGCAAACCTACCGTGAAAAAGGAAATTTGACTCTAGAGGAACTCTTATGGACTTAATGGATCTATCAAATCCAGTTTCTACCTAGTAACAGAGGTAAGAATAGGGAGGTTTGCGGGGGTCTCGTGACAGGTCCCCTTAGCTGATTATGATCCCCTATGCTCGAACACCGTGACAGGTAAATTGAGTTTGATAGGTACAGTTAGCGTAGACCTCGAAAGGGGCCGTTGATTTACCTTAGGATAGGTTCCATCAAAACAAACTCTAATAGGGGTAGGAAAGAATTAAATCACCTTATAAATCATCGACGTGGTGAAACCCATATCCTGAGATTCTCCTCAACTATCGACTTTTAGCTCGTTCTTCTCATTCATTGTTATTGACTGCTCAGTTTCTTTGCTTAAACCATAAATTGATTTACTAGATAACTTGGTATCACGATCATTCGGTAATTGTTCCAATCCCTGTGGGATCGATATTTTTATTACTTGACGACAACCGTGCACTTGCGGAAAAAGTACACATCAAGTTTTTGGCGCCGTTGCCGGGGATTAGCACTCAATATTGAATTGAGCGTGATTTAGTTAATCTAGATTTCTGTTCTGAATTCTTGTTCTGAATATTGATTGTTCCTATTTTTCTTTAGTATCTATTCTGAATTCTTGTTTTGGGAGCCTCTCTTGTTGTTGCATGCACAGACTTAATAGGGAAATTCTCGATATTGATCCTGAGATAGAGAGAACTTTCCTTGCTAGAAGACGATTTCAGCAACCTCAGGAAAACAATCTGACCTCTGACATGGCTGACCAGAACGAAAATAAACCTTTAAGGGATTATGCAGCACCTAGTACAAGGGGATTGAGATCGAGTATTAGAAGACCCCCTATTGAAGCAAACAATTTCGAATTAAAACCGGCTACATATCTATGGTCCAACAAAGATCAATTCGGAGGAGCACCTCATCAAGATCCAAATCGCACTTGGAAGTTTTTTTGGAATTTTGCGAGACTTTTAATCTGAATGGAGCCTCAGCAGTTTCTATTAGATTGCGCTTGTTTCCTTTCTCATTCATGGACAAAGCCGAGCTTGGCTACACTCTCTTCCAAGATTGTATAACTACTGATCACCGAGCAAAGATTTTTAGACAAGTATTTTCCACCCAACAAAGCGCAAGTCTTCGCCATCAAATCACTAATTTTGCAAAGGATGGAGAAACATTATTTGAAGCCTGGGACAGATTTAAGGGATTACTACAGCAATGCCCTCATCATGGGCTAGAGAAGTGGCTCATTGTTCATACTTTCTACAATGGAATCTCGTATGCTACTAAGGTTTCTCTTGATTCTGCTGCAGGAGGAGCTCTTATGAACAAAACATTGGATGAAGCTTTTGAGATCATCGAGAATGTGGCAATGAATTCTCACCAATGGGCTACAGAACGAGGATATCAAACTAAAATGTCAGGTAAGTTTGAGGTAAGTACCATTGATCTACTCAGTGCAAAAGTCGATGCATTAACTCAAAAGCTCGAACATTTTAATGTATCAGCTGTAAACTCATCTAATGTCACTTGCGAGATCCACGTGGTGTAACAGACACGTGAGCGATGAACTCACAAATCCTACACGCACCATCATCTAAGCCGGGATCGAGCAAGTCGATGCGTTGAATAATTTTAATCGAAGCCTAATGGTGGCAACCCTTACTCAAACACGCATAATCCCGTTAGAGAAATCATCCCAACTTTTTAGATAGAGCCCATCAAAATTCTTCCGACGAACAACTTTGGAGCACCTTCGGATTTCACCAGACCCAAGTCGAGCTTAGAAAAGATGATGGAAAATTTTATCACGTGTCAGGGGAAGATAAATGATGAATTTCGGTAGCATATTGTAGAATCAAATAGGCAACATCAAAATAATACCGAGGCAATCAAGCAATTGGGAAGCAAGGTTGATAATTTGACTAATCACACAAGAATGCTGGAAAATCAAATTTCCCAAATTGCCAGCTCAGCATCAAGGATGCCCGTGATTTCCGAAATTCGTATAAACCCAGTCGAGCATTGTAATTCTATAAGTTTGAGAAGTGGAAGGATTTTAGAAGGAGACAGAGCTAAACAAGCAGCCTCTGACACGAGCGTGTCGGAGTTGGAAGAAGACAGAAGACGCTGGGTTGAGCGAAAGAAGGGAACCGACACACACGACCCGTATGCGTTGTTCAACACGGAGGCCCACGAAGCGTCGGTCACCGACACACCCGTGTCGGGTAATTCCAGCAGCCGACACGCCCAGCCTGTGCCGAACGACACAGGCGTGTCGAATAGGGAACCAAGAACATATAAGCCCCCTATCCCGTTCCCTCAAAGACTGATTAAGGGAAAATTGGATGAACAATTTGGTAAGTTCCTTGAGGTAATTAGGAAGTTGTATATCAATATACCTTTACGAAGCTCTTCAACAAATGCCTACATACTCTAAGTTCTTGAAGGACATCTTAACCAATAAAAGAAAAGTCGAGGAGCATGTAATGTTGGCTCTTCTTGAGGAGTGCAAAGGCCTTAATTAAGAACATGGTACCTCCCAAACTAAATGATCCAGTAGCTTTTCTATACCTTGCATAATTAATGACTCAAATTTTGATAAGGCTTTTTGCGATTTGGCGCGGTGTAAATCGATACCTCTTCCATATGCAAGAAATTGGATTTGGGAGAAATGAAACTAACTACTATGGCTTTGCAGTTAGCCGATCGCTCCATTAGATATCCTTTGGGAATCTTAGAAGATGTACCAGTGCAGGTGGGAAATTTTATTGTTCCAGCAGATTTTGTAGTACTAGACATGGATGAAGACCCATGTATCCCACTTATTTTGGGGAGACCTTTCTTGGCTACTGCAGGAGCAATGATAGATGTCAAAAACCACAAACTTTCACTTGCATTTGGAGATGAAAAAATTGAATTTGACCTTTCAAAAGCTGTTAAACAACCCTCTGTTTTTGATGTTTGTTGTAGGATTGATAGTTTCCAGTCAACAGCACTAAAAGGAGCACCAGAACAAACTCATCTTAATAAGCTCGGAGGGGATTTTGAAGATAAAGAACCAGAGATTTCCGATTCCAATCTCCACAGTAGAACTTAAGCCTCTTCCATCGACACTCGTGCGAAGTTTCTTGGCGAAAATTCTACTTACCTCATGATCATTAATGCTAATCGAGTAATGCAGACCGAAAAACTGATTGAGGTATTGAAAATATATAAGAATGTCATTGGATACAAGATTGATGACATTAGAGGAATTAGTCCATCGGTTTGCATGCACAGGATTTTATTAGAAGACAATTTTAAAACCTCTATAGAGCATCAAAGAAGATTGAACCCAGCCATGAAAGAGATAGTCAAGAAAGAGGTTATGAAATTGCTAGATGCAGGAATTATCTATCCAATATCCGATAGCGAATGGGTAAGTCTTGTCCATGTTGTGCCAAAGAAAGGGGATAACGGTAATAAGGAATGCTACTCTGAATGAGTTAATCCCACTAGAGTACATTCTGGGATTGAGAATGTGTATTGACTATAGGAAATTGAATAAAGAAACTAGAAAGGACCATTTTCCCATCCCATTTATTGACCAAATGTTAGACCGGTTGGCAAAACACTCGCATTTCTGTTACTTAGATGGATACTCAGGTTTCTATCAAATCCCTATCTCTCCTAATGACCAAGAGAAAACAACTTTCACCGCCTATGGTACCTTTGCCTTGGAGAATGCCTTTTGGGTTATGCAACACTTTTAAGAGGTGTATGACTTCAATTTTTTTACGATATGATCGAGAATATAATGGAAGTATTCATGGATGATTTTTCTGTATATGGTGCAGATTTTGATATATGTTTATCTAATTTGGTCAAGGTATTGCAGAGATGCGAGGAAATGAATTTAATGCTTAATTGGGAGAAGTGTCACTTCATGGTGCGAGAAGGCATAGTACTTGGACACCTAATTTCACACCGTGGTATCGAGGTGGATATTGCTAAATCAAGTGATCAAGAGGTTGCCACCTCCAACCGATGTCAAGGAGTGCGTAGTTTCTTAGGACATGCAGGTTCTACCGACGGTTCATCAAGGACTTCTCAAAATTTCAAGGCCATTAACTAATTTGCTTGCTAAAGATGTTGTGTTTCACTTTGATAACCCTTGTCTTGATGCATTTTCCAGTTAAAGGAAGCATTAACAACCGCCTAATAATGCAACCTCCAGATTGGAGTCTCCCCTTTGAAATTATGTGTGATGCAAGTGATTTTGTTGTGGGCGCAGTGTTAGGACAAAGAAAGGATCGCAAGGTGTATGCAATCTACTACGCTAGTAAGACATTGGATGAAGCACAAATGAATTATGCTACCACAGAGAAGGAACTCTTGGCTATAGTATTTGCTTTCGACAAGTTCAGATCTTATATCATAGGGACCAAGGTGATAGTTTATACAGATCATGCAGCCATAAGATACTTGCTGAGTAAAAAAGAATCTAAGCCAAGACTTATCCGGTGGATACTTCTCCTACAAGAGTTTGACTTAGAAATTCGAGACAAGCAAGGAACGGAGAACGTAGTTGCGCACCATCTATCGAGGCTTCATCTAGAACCAAATGCGGAAGAGCCGACGATCTTGCTATAAACGATTTCTTTCCGGATGAGCGCTACTAGCCTCGAACAATCAAGGCTCCGTGGTATGCTGATTTTGCCAACTACCTAGCTTGCGGGATAATACCTTCTAACATGAGTTATCATCAGAGGAAGAAGTTCCTTTCGGATGTAAAGCATTATGTGTGGGACGAACCATTCCTTTTCAAGCAAGGGGCGGATGCTATATATCGAAGATGCGTATCCGAAGAAGAGATTGAGGATATATTGTACCACTGTCATTCTTTTGCATATGGAGGTCATGCGAGCACAGACAAGGCTAAGATCTGCAAAGGTTTTGCAAGCGGGATTTTATTGGCCTCACATTTTTAGAGACTCTCAGAATTATGTGACGACTTGTGACCGCTGTCAAAGGACCGGGAACGTATCAAGGAGACATGAGATGCCTCAAAATTCGATATTGGAAGTCAAATTGTTCGACGTATGGGGAATTGACTATATGGGACCCTTCCCTACTTCCTATAAAAACACCTATATAGTAGCAAGTGGACTATGTGTCTAAATGGGTTGAGGCTCTACCATCCCCCTCTTGTGACGCAAAAACAGTCATTAAGCTCTTTAAGAGTATAATATTTCCAAGATTTGGAATACCGAGAGCAGTAATAAGTGATGGAGGCTCACACTTTATCGAAAGACAATTTGAAAGTCTTCTCAAGAAGTATGGAGTAACCCATAAACTAGCCTCACCATATCATCCACAAACGAGTGGGCAAGTAGAAGTTTCGAATAGGAGATCAAGACTATCTTGGAAAAAACAGTATCAAGATCAAGGAAGGATTGGTCTTTAAGACTTGATGATGCTCTATGGGCCTATCGAACTGCCTATAAGACACCCATTGGAATGACTCCGTTTCGATTAGTTTATGGAAAACCATGTCATCTTCCAGTTGAAATAGAGCATAGGGCATATTGGCAATTAAATGGCTTAATTGTGACTCAAGAAAGCCGAGAGAAAAGAAAATCAAATAAATGAACTTGAAGAACTACGCCTGATGCTTATGAACATGCGAGGTCTTATAAGGAGAAAACGAAGAGGTGGCATGACAAGAATATCATGCGCAGAGAATTCCATCAAGGAGACTTGGTATTACTATTCAACTCCAGATTGAAACTCTTTCCCGGGAAGCTGAAATCCAGATGGTCGGGGCCATATCGAATTGAAAAGGTTTATCCTCATGGAGCTATTGATATATCTAGTGAGTCTACGGGAATTTTCAAAGTAAATGGTCAAAGACTTAAGAGATACTTCGCAAATAATTCTGTTGAGCTGATTGGAGATGAGGAGAGGCAGAGCATACTCAAGCCATATCCCCAAAACTAAGGAGTAACTGAGGGGTCAAGCTAACGACCTTAAACAAGCGCTTCTTGGGAGGCAACCCATGCTATTTTCATTTTTTTTAGTCATTTTATTTTATTTTATTTTATTCTTTATTCTATTTTTATTTTTGTGCACTTGCCGAATGACACAGGCGTGTTGTTGGTACCCGCAGACAACATAGGCAGGGCGTGCTGACTAGCACGCCCGTGTCGCACACTTCTCAACCTAGGCACGCCTGGGCTGGACTGCGACACGCCTGGGGAGCGACGGAGCACGCCCATGTCGCACCTAAACGGGTCGGGTATTTGCGTAAGAGCATGCCCGACACGCCTATGCTGCGGATAGCCCTCTAAAACCAGCCCGAGCACGCCCTAATCTTCCACTCGCGATACAAGGTTGAAGCCACCGGCCGTCTCTCTCAAGAGCGAGGAGCAAACCTGCTGCTCTCCATTCCCTAACGCCATGAGCAAGCGAGTGAAGACTAGAGGAGGAGCTTCTTCCTCTCCAAGAAAGGACAAGGGAAAAGAAAAGCCTGTGGATTTGGGTAACTAACCTCCTCCGACCTCTAGCCATCCTTATGGAATTGTTTTTAGGATGATATTATGAAGACTAAATTCAAGAAGCTTGAAAAAGGAAGTTAGTATCTACGAGAACTATAGACTTCTACACGTTGACCACCTTAGGGTTAAGAGATGACATAACTTGGTTAACAAATAGGATAGGCTGGACCGAGTTTATCACACACCATCACCTTACTTACCCTAGCATCACTCTTGAATTCCTTAGCTCCTGTCTCAAAATACTGCAAGGAAAAGATTGTGAGGAAGGAAAAATAAAATTTAGATTAATGAACCATGAATTTACCCTTTCTCTAAGTGATTTTAATATGATATTTGATTTTCCTAGCGGAGGGGAGAGGCAAATTCATAGACATTTTATTGATCACCAATTTTGGAGATTAATTTCTGATGACCCTCGCCCTTACGATGCATCTAGATCTAAATCATTTAACATCCCTAATCCTACTTTCCGTTATCTCCTTAGATTCATGGCTAATACAATCTCAGGGAGAAATGATAGTGCAGGGGTGGCTAGGCAGAGTGAGTTACAATTTTTATGGGTCATGCTAAATGAAATTAAGATTGATTCTGGAGCCCATATGGTTAGGCATTTAGTTAAGGTTAGTAATAGCCCATCCGGAGTCATAGTCATTGGGGGTATTATCACTAGGATTGCTGTAGCCTTAGGATGTGATTTGGATGACCTTGAATATTGTCCTGCTAGCCCTAGATTGGATTTGGATGCTTGTATAAATATGAAGATGATTGAGGTATGTGACGAGGGATATCGTTTGGTGTTAAGAAATGGAATTAAAATCCCTCTTCCGAACCCTGAGCGGATGACTGTACGTAATTCATCCAATTGGCTTTTTAGAGATGTTCAGGAACCCTTTCCTACCCCCACTGCCCATGCTCCATCACCCCCTGCTAGGGAGCCATCTCACATAGCCCCTGAGCCATCACATTCGACTCCTGAACCCCACGGTTTCCTACTGACAATGTTTCTGCAGGGTACTCTTCTTTTGATTTTTCAGGATTCCGATCATCATTCGAAGCATTTAGGGTCGAGCATACCTCGCACATTGGTGTGTGGGATCGGTATGCCCAAGCTACAGAGGAGCACCATCGCATGGTGACACAACATTTGGATAGGGCAGCTGATTTTTACAGGAGAGCTGATGAGTTTTTCACTGCTGAGTCCGCCCGGAGGGAAGATGATGATAGATTTCGACAAGAGTCCCGGGAGTTTTACCAGGAGCAGCGACGTAGGTGGGCAGAGGAGGATGCTAGTAGCGAAGACGATGACCATTGACCACCTTCAACTATTTTGTGAGTTTTGATGCACATCCTTTACTGCTTATGCCGTTTCTACTTAGATTTTTTTTTTTTGGTTATTGCTATTTTATTTGCATCTTTTCATATATCATAACAGTGCATTTTTTATATATCATCCAGCGTAATACAACTGAACATTGGTCGGATCATGAAATTCCTTTTTGCCTATTTGATAAGAACCCTATTTCACTTCGAACACGGTCTATAGGTCTGAGGTATCCAATGAAAAGATTTAAATCCCCCATATCGGACGAGTACTCGATTTTCCATTGGAGACTTACTTGCGCAACTTGGTAACTGGAGAAACACTTTCACTAGAAGTTGAGACCAAGTAGTTACTGGGGAAACACCTAAAAGGTGCCCCTTTGAGACTAACTAGTTACTGGGGAAATGCTCTCTATAATTCCTTTCCTTCTCTCTTCTTGGAAAGTGCTCCTTTGAGACCTTTTGATGATAGGTAAGAATGATCCATGCATTAAGGCAGGTAAGTGCCTCTATGCCGGAAATAAGAATATTCTACGATAGAAGGGATGTCAAGTCCAGATTGGTGTCCAATGACTTTAGTCCACCATTTCACGTGCACTATATAGGATCTTCAACTTGGCAACTAGGAATGATTTGAAAAGATTAAGATCGATCAGATACCCCTAGATGATGCCTAGTATTCCCACAAATAAGTTGTCTTTTGAGTTTTCTTTGCTTGAGGACAAGCAAAAGTTTAAGACTAGGGGATTTTGATGTGGGTAAATCATGCTATGTTTTCACTACTTTATATATGTGCATTTTATCTCATTTCATATCCTAGGCATGTATTTTATCACGATTCAGTTAAGTTTAGCATATGGAAAAAAAGAGACTGCTTTTGGTGTTTTTGTGTTAACAGGGCGAAGAAGAAGGGCGTATCAAAACAACACAGCGTGGGAATCGACACGCTGTGTCATGAGAGCCACGGACAACACGCCCAGAGTTCAAAGCGCAACACGCTGTGTCGGTGATTCGGCCTAACACGCCTAGTGCACCGCGACACGCAGCAAAACCGTAACACGCCCTGTGGGAAACCCGCGACACGCCGGTACCCTCATGTGGCATGGGCGTGTTGGCCTGATTTCAGCCTTCCTTTTTGTTGGGTTTTCGGCACCGCGGCGTGTGTGTGTTCGATCATGTTTCGTAAACATGAGCACAGTGGAAGCAATTAAAAATAATAAATCTATATTATTTATTACAACACACACACAACACACGCATGCTATTACAACAAGTGTAGACATAACCGTAAATTAAAATTTACAATAAAAGGAAATTAAACTACGTTATACCTTCCGTATGACGTGTAGCGGGAACGGCATCAACCGGAACGATCCTCGTAAGAATCGTCTCTATCCGTATCCACGCCGAGCTCCTCGGGATGACTTCGCTAAGTCACGAGCTTCGTCTTCGTACGGGTTACTAGCCTCGTGTTGAAGACGACGTGATCGAGAGATGATCACGATCCGAATCCAAATTCGGATCCAAAACGAGTTCTCAAAAACTCGCTTCTCCGGAGAGGTGTTCATCAACCGTTTGACGAATCCTTCGTCCTCCACCTCAGAGGATTACCGGAGATCAAATCCCCGGTAAGTTAGCCGCTGTCGGAGCACTAACCGTCGTCCAAACGACGCTCCGACGAGAGGAGAAGCTGTCCAGAAAACTGGACAGCTTGGTGGAGGAGTAGGCGCCGCCAAAACAAGGAGAGAAAAGGCTCACCTTGATGCCGAACCTATAGGAGATCACGAGGGTCGCCGGAGGTTCACCTACCGGAGCTTGGACCCCGCAAGGAGCGGACGCGCCACCATAAGTGGCGGCAACAATGTGTTGGGCGGCAACAACATGTTGGGCGGCTTAGGGTTTGATGATTAGTTAGGGTTTAACAATCCCTTAAGCCCACTTTATAGAGAACTAATTCTCTTAATGGTTAATGGATCATATCCATAAAGCCCGTTAACCCGCTCCATTAAGATAAGTTAAAATAAACCAAACCATGATGGTTTATTTTAAGTTAAAACGAACCGAACCAACTTTTGGTTCATTCGCTTAAAATAAACCAAACCCTTTGGTTTATTCTTATCCATTGGATTAGAACCAAACCATTTTGGTCCATCCATTACGCCTTCATAAGACAGCCCATCCACGCCCATTGCATCAAACGATTTCATGCTCGCTTATGTTTGGTCCAACCAAACCTAGTTTCTCGGCCCGAGAATCCAATTCTCAAGCTCGCTTTTAAATCCTTTGGATTACACTCGTTGTCGTGTGACCAAATAGGTTCTCGGTTTATGTTGGCCGCCTATAATTAACCATTAATTATAGAACGATCATGAGTGGCACCTAGTAGTACATCATGATCCCCAATTAACCGAAAAGATCAACGGTTGATCCGTAACTATTTCAAAACCCTTCAAGAGCTCGAATGAATCGTGCCCCATTCCCTTCACTCATCTTATACCCACTTGGTTCAGACATGGTCTATTGTGTCATCCCCACTAGGTCGACTCGTCCACACCTAGCCCAAGTATCATTTCCTCGCCTCACGGATTCTAGTTACTCCACATGTATCAAGAGTACTTTACTCTAAACATGTAATGCTTTGGCCAAAGACTTTAGTAACAATCCAGAGGCCATGGGTATACATCTCCTCGCAAGGAGTGGTGAATCCTTTATAGGCTATTTAAACACCTTTCGATCACTTCGACTTATACCCAATCATCCCGGTCCACATCTCCTGAGATGTTTGCTTAAGATGTCAAAGCATAAGTCTCCATGATCAAGATGACTTGAATACCGCAAGTCAAAGGAACATCGCACTTAAGCCACAGTAAGAACTTCATTGACATATCTATATATGCAGAGAACCATATGAAGTCTTACGGCTGGTCACTCCAATAAACTAGTTACCATAACTAGCATCCACGATTAACTCCGGACATCACTATGTCTCCAGCCAGTGAGAATCAGCTGCTTGGATACACCAAGGAGTATACCTCGTGCTAGTCTCGACAGAATTGATGGTGTCCAAATCCATCAATTCATCGACTAGGGATAATTCCGATACATCACAATTACACATGTAGAGATACTCACTAGTTGTGATCCAATCACAAATTCTCTCATGCTGTGAATCGTATCGTGGACATTTAGTAAATGAGTTTAAGATCCAATCAAATACATAAAACATGTATACTCAAATAGTGAATCTTCATTTATCATATAAATGGTTCATACATAAGGCGATTGCCTTAGGACATCTCTTATATATTACTAACAGACTCCCACTTGGCCTAATGCCAATCGCTACGGTATCCAATACCATAAGCTCTAACATGACCCTCAAACTTACTTTGAGGTAATGCTTTAGTCAAAGGATCCGCTAAGTTCCTTTCAGTGGAAATTTTCTCGATTTGTATTTCGTTCCTACTGATGATCTCTCTGATAAGATGATAGCGGCGAAGCACATGTTTGGATCATTGATGAGACCACATCAAGTTCAGAGATGAATTTCTTGATCCAAACCGCTCTTCTTTGCCTAAAGCCGCAATGTATTCTCGCCTTAGTGGCGTAATCCGCTATAGTGTCAAGCTTGGAACCTTTCCAACTTATTGCGCCCATTCCAGTGTGAATACATACCTGCATAAAGACATGGAATTATCCTTGTCTGTCTGGAGCTGGTATCCGTATACCCACGTATCACCATGTACCCTTCTCCATATATTAGGAACACATCCTTAGTTCTTCTCAAGTACTTAAGGATCGTCTTAACAGCCGCCCAATGATCCATTCTGGATCGGATTGGTATCCGCCGTGACACTCGTGAGCGCATACATCGTGCCTCATACATAACATAACATACATGATAGATCCTATTGCGATGTATAGGGAATCTTACTCATGCAAATCCTCTCGCCTTCGGCGCGGACACATAGACTTGAAAGGTGTTCCCATGCCCGATGGGTGGGTAACCTTTCTTGGATTCAGACATGCTAAACCTCTTTGCTTTTCGGTCTATATATGTACTGCGAAAGACCAAGCAACCGTTTGATCTATCTCTATAGATCTTAATCCCAGGATGTAGGTTGCTTCTCCCAGTCTTTCATGGAGAATGTCTTGGATAACCAAACCTTATTGTAAGATTGAAACATCGTTTCCTATAAGTAATATGTCATCGACATACAATACTAGGAACACATTGCCTCCCACTAACCTTCTTGTACACAAGGTTAAATGCGGATTTTGTGAGAAATCAAACTTTTTGATTGTCTCATCAAAAGCGGATATTCGACTCTGGATGCTTGCTTGATCCATAAATGGACCGTCATGCAATTTGCATACCTTGGTTTTATCAAGATGTGAAACCCTCGGTGTTGTATCATATACCGTCCTCGGCGAGTTTCCATTAAGGAAAATTTGTTTTCACATCCATCGCCATATCTCATAATCATAATGAGCGCTATGGCGGGAGCATCGAATGGATTTAAGCATAGCTCTGGCGAATAGGTTTCGTCATAATCAACACCTTGCTTTTGGCGATATCCTTTCGCCACCAATCTAGCCTTATAGGTAATCACATTACCATCCATGTCGGTTTTCTTCTTGAAAACCCACTTGCACCTATAGGCTTTATGCCTTGGTGGTCGACAAGTTCAAACTTGGTTTTTCATACATGGAATCCATTTGACTTCATGGCACCAAGCCACTTATCCCTTCACGAACTTGTCGGCACTTCTTCATAAGCTGGTAGGCTCCTCATCATCAATGAGTAACCGTCGTTCGATTCACTTACGAAATCCATATCTCTCGGGAATATTGCGTGTTCTACGGATCTCTGAAGATGTGGTGTTACAATAAGTCAGTAGGATTGCTCATCACTATGAGTTGTCATTTGTTGTGCTTCACGGTATCTCATCAATGTCTATTTGAGTCTCTCGAGCCTCCTCAAGCTCGGCGACACTCCCCTTTGTTTTCTTGCAAGAGAAACTCTTTCTCTAGAAACACAGCATGCCTTGAAACAAACACCTTTTGTTCCACAGGATGATAGAATTGGTAACCCCTTGTTTCCTTAGGGTATCCAATAAATAGACATTTATCAGAATTAGCATCCAATTTATACGTCTGATCACTTCACATAAGCGAGACAACCCCATATCTTCAAGTAAGATACATGAGGTTTCTTACCATTCCATATCTCATATGGAGTAGTTGAGACTACCTTGGTAGGCATTACATTTAACAAGTAAGCAATTTATGAAGTGCATAACCCCAAAAGGACTTGGGAAGAGTTGCATGATTCATCATTGACCTGACCATGTCCAACAAGGTCCGGTTACGCCTCTCAGATACACCATTATGCTGTGGTGTATAGGGCGGAGTCCATTGAGACAATATGCCATTGTCTCTTAGATAATCAAGAAACTCTTGACTTAAGTATTCACCACCTCGATCCGATCGAAGTATTTTAATACTCTTGTCATGTTGTTTCTCTACTTCTTTTCTGAATTCTTTGAACCTTTCAAAGGCTTCAGACTTGTGTTTCATCAAGAACACATACCCAAACCGTGAGTGATCATCGGTGAAGGTAATGAAGTAGCTATAGCCTCCTAATGCTTGAGTTGACATAGGTCCACATACATCAGTATGTACTAGACCTAGTAACTCTCCCACTCGTTCACCTTTTCCAGTAAAAGGTAACTTAGTCATCTTGCCTTTTAAGCATGATTCGCATGTATCGTATGAATCCAATTCAAACGATTCCAGAATTCCACATCGGTGTAATTCGGACATGCGTTTCTTGCTTATATGGCCAAGACGACAATGCCACATATAGGAGTCTATGTGATTATCCTTTCGAGCACGCTTGTTGCTCGCTTCGATATTGCAAATGTCACTGGATACGTCCAACGTATAAACACCATTGCTTAAAGTTCCAGTCCCATAAAGAACTCCATTCAAAGTTATGTAACAACAATTGTTACTAAAAGTCAAATGGAACCCATTTCTATTTAGACAAGAAATAGAAATGATGTTCTTTATCAACGAAGGAACATAAAAGCAATTGTCCAGTTCTAAGACAAGTCCTACAGGGAGTTCCAACAAATACGTTCCGATGGCGAGTGCAGCAACCGTTGCTCCATTCCCAACACGTAAATTTGACTCTCCCTTGACGAGTCTTCTTCTATTCCTTAGCCCATGTATGTCATTACATATATGTGAGCCACACCTAGTATCAAATATCCAAGTGTCTGAGGAAATAGAATGACAATCAATAAAGAAGATTTCTGAAGAAGATGGGGCATCCGATGCCTTATCCTTCTTCACGGACTCAAGATAAATCTTGCACTTTCTTCGCAAATAGCTCTCCTTGCCATAATGATGGCAAGTTTCCTTTTGTGCTAGTTCTACCTTCTTAGCCTTTCTCTTCTTTCCCTTCTGCTGTTTCCTTGACTTCCTCTTAGAACCTTTCTTCGAGGAATCAACTAATAGCATCGTCCCCTGCTCATGCTTCTCAGAAGACTCCACAGTCTTCAGCATATTGAGCAGTACCACAGATGAACCTCCTAGCATCTCAGAGGTGAAGAGGAGCTTTGAGACTTCGAACCTTTCGAATCTCACTTGCTCATCAACCAACTCACAAAGATGAAGGACTACGATATGAGCATCTATATGCTCATGCTGCTTTCGTAGCTTGAGTTCCATCGTGGCTAGCATGATGCAACTCATTTGTTCAAAATCACTCACATGTTTCTGATAGGCCAACAATTGGTCCAGAGTTGCATCGTCACTAGGACGGGCGGGAAGAGGCGCTTCGAGGACATTTGCAAGCTTTTCAACCTTGAGAACAATTCTCAAGCTTCTAAGCCACCCATGAAGCTCGGCCAATTTATTTGAATCCAAAATGGAACGCAAATTCAAACACATCATGATCAATATATTAACTTAGAAATACAAAGCGAGCATATATGAGAAAGATGATTTTAAAATGCATCAATATACATTTATAAATCCCATTCATTTTTGAATTTCAAAACCCCAAAATCACTTGGAGATTGTAGGTCCATCTCGAATGGGCTGATATCCATCATAGTTATGAACAACCTTGGAGAGAGTCCAACAAGCCATTCATAACTACGACGGTAGGTATCATCTATACCGATTGCATATCCCGTATATGCAACTATCACAATGTGCTATCAACTAATTGAATGTTCACACATACATCGGGTTGTTAACACATTAACAAGTATGCATCATATGCATAGCACCCAACTTCACCTCCCTTTACATCGACCTTGAGAGAGTCCAACAAACCGATGCTCGAGTTAAAGCCAACCCATTAATCAGACATAGTTTTAATATGGTTAGAGCGCATTCAACCAATTAGCCCAGCTTGGAGAGAGTCCAACAACCAAAGCTAACGATTGACCTCTGACTCTTACCATATTAGTATTAAACTATTCCATGGTTTGAACATATTCAGGTTCGAGCTGGGCTTGGAGAGAGTCCAACAACCCAAACAAGAAACAGAACACTGGTTCTAACCATATTAATGGAAGGTGTAGGTTTTAATATTGATTAAGGGTTTTTATGTCTCATCCTCTTTGCATGCAAATAACTATTATCTACATGGCATGGCATACATGGCATACATCTACATGTCACGACACGCATGGCATAATGTTATGCATCTAATGCAATTACATGGCATACAATTATGTCATGTATATAATTTCCTTATATGTCATAACTATTTATGGAAATAAAATATGTTTAAGATTTGATTCTCCAAATCAAATCATAATTAAATTAGGAAACAAATTTCCAAATCTAATCACATATTTCATTCATGGAATTATTTGATTAAGGAAAATCTATTTAGGAAACCAATTTCCTAAATCTTTAAAAATACTTATGGAAATTAAATATTTTAAGATTTGATTTCCCAAATCAAATCATGATTAAATTAGGAAACAAATTTCCAGAATCTAATCAAATATTTTATTTATGGAAAATATAAATTTCCATAAATACTTCCAACTTTCCAAAAGTGGAAGATTTCCATAAATACTTCTAGACTTTTCAAAATTGAAAAATTTCCATAAATACTTCTAAATTTCCAAAATTTAGAAAACTTCTAGAAATACATTATGACTATCGTAAAACCATTTTTACGATTATGTCGAAACACAACCTGGGCTCTGATACCACTGTTGGGTTTCCGGCACCGCGGCGTGTGTGTGTTCGATCATGTTTCGTAAACATGAGCACAGCGGAAGCAATTAAAAATAATAAATCTATATTATTTATTACAACACACACACAACACACGCATGCTATTACAACAAGTGTAGACATAACCGTAAATTAAAATTTGCAATAAAAGGAAATTAAACTACGTTATACCTTCCGTATGACGTGTAGCGGGAACGGCATCAACCAGAACGATCCTCGTAAGAATCGTCTCTATCCGTATCCACGCCGAGCTCCTCGGGATGACTTCGCTAAGTCACGAGCTTCGTCTTCGTACGGGTTACTAGCCTCGTGTTGAAGACGACGTGATCGAGAGATGATCACGATCCGAATCCAAATTCGGATCCAAAACGAGTTCTCAAAAACTCGCTTCTCCGGAGAGGTGTTCATCAACCGTTTGACGAATCCTTCGTCCTCCACCTCAGAGGATTACCGGAGATCAAATCCCCAGTAAGTTAGCCGCTGTCGGAGCACTAACCGTCGTCCAAATGATGCTCCGACGAGAGGAGGAGAAGCTGTCCAGAAAACTGGACAGCTTGGTGGAGGAGTAGGCGCCGGCCAAAACAAGGAGAGAAAAGGCTCACCTTGATGCCGAACCTATAGGAGATCACCGGAGGGTCGCCGGAGGTTCACCGGCTGGAGCTGGACGGCGCCACCATAAGCTGGGCGGCAACAATGTGTTGGGCGGCAACAACATGTTGGGCGGCTAGGGTTTGGATGATTAGTTAGGGTTTAACAATCCCTTAAGCCCACTTTTATAGAGAACTAATTCTCTTAATGGTTAATGGATCATATCCATAAAGCCCGTTAACCCGCTCCATTAAGATAAGTTAAAATAAACCAAACCATGATGGTTTATTTTAAGTTAAAACGAACCGAACCAACTTTTGGTTCATTCGTTTAAAATAAACCAAACCCTTTGGTTTATTCTTATCCATTGGATTAGAACCAAACCATTTTGGTCCATCCATTACGTCTTCATAAGACGCAGCCCATCCACGCTTCCATTGCGACTGAAACAATTTCATGCTCGCTTTATGTTTGGTCCAACCAAACATAGTTTCTCTCGGTCTGAGAATCCCATTCTCAAGCTCGTTTTAAATTCTTTGGATTACACTCGTTGTGCGTGTGACCAAATAGGTTCTCGGTTTATGTTGGCCGTCTATAATTAACCATTAATTATAGAACGATCATGAGTGGCACCTAGTAGTAAATCATGATCCCCAATTAACCGAAAAGATCAACGGTTGATCCAGAACTATTTCTGAAACCCTTCAGTAGCTCGAATGATTCGTGCCCCATTCCCTTCACTCATCTTATACCCACTTGGTTCAGGACATGGTCTATTGTGTCAGTCCCCACTAGGCTGACTACGTCACACCTAGCCCAAGTATCATTTCCTCGTCCTACGGATTCTAGTTACTCCACATGTATCGAAGAGTACTTTACTCTAAACATGTAATGCTTTGGCCAAAGACTTTAGTAACAATCCGACGAGAGGCCATGGGTATACATCTCCTCGCAAGGAGTGGTGAATCCTTTATAGGCTATTTAAACACCTTCGATCACTTCGACTTATACCCAATCATCCCGGGTCCACATCTCCTTAGAGATGTTTGCTTAAGATGTCAAAGCATAAGTCTCCATGATCAAGATGACTTGAATACCGCAAGTCAAAGGAACATCGCACTTAAGCCACAGTAAGAACTTCATTGACATATCTATATATGCAGAGAACCATATGAAGTCTTACGGCTGGTCACTCCAATAAACTAGTTACCATAACTAGCATCCACGATTAACTCCGGACATCACTATGTCTCCAGCCAGTGAGAATCAGCTGCTTGGATACACCAAGGAGTATACCTCGTGCTAGTCTCGACAGAATTGATGGTGTCCAAATCCATCAATTCATCGACTAGGATAATTCCGATACATCACAATTACACATGTAGAGATACTCACTAGTTGTGATCCAATCACAAATTCTCTCATCGTGAATCGTATCGTGGACATTCAGTAAATGAGTTTAAGATCCAATCAAATACATAAAACATGTATACTCAAATAGTGAATCTTCATTTATCATATAAATGGTTCATACATAAGGCGATTGCCTTAGGATATCTCTTATATATTACTAACACTTTTCTGCGAGCAATCAGGATCTTCGTCTCAATTAAAAAGGGAATCTATTGCCTTAAATTGAAGAGGAGGCAAGGCTATAAAAGAGAAGATATTCTAACCCTAAAGAGGAGGAGGGGACGACGGGTGGTCATAAAGGACGACAGAAGACGGCGAAGGAGTCGACGACGGAGGAACGCAGATGGCGACCAGTATCGTAATTTCTTTCTCTAGCAATTCTTGTCAGATTATGGAGTAGTGTCCTATAATCTTAGGATGGGGGAGTAGCCCTTTGACGATTTACGATGATGATATAATCTATACTACTTAAATTATTGTTTGTGTTGATTTGGTTTTCGTTGGATTCTTATTGACAAACCTAAGGAGCTAAGGGGAAGTACCTAACAGTGAACCCAAGTTCTCAAACCCCAACCAACTAGGGATAAACTCCGTCGAGCGGTAGTGTATCTACGAGGGCTTCATGGGTCTCGTGACAGTCCCCTTAGTCGATTATGGTCCCGTGTGCAAACCTACGTGAAAAGGAAATTTGACTCTAGAGGAACTCTTATGGACTTAATGGATCTATCAAATCCAGTTTCTACCTAGTAACAGAGGTAAGAATAGGGAGGTTTGCGGGGGTCTCGTGACAGGTCCCCTTAGCTGATTATGATCCCCTATGCTCGAACACCGTAACAGGTAAATTGAGTTTGATAGGTACAGTTAGCGTAGACCTCGAAAGGGGCCGTTGATTTACCTTAGGATAGGTTCCATCAAAACAAACTCTAATAGGGGTAGGAAAGAATTAAATCACCTTATAAATCATCGACGTGGTGAAACCCATATCCTGAGATTCTCCTCAACTATCGACTTTTAGCTCGTTCTTCTCATTCATTGTTATTGACTGCTCAGTTTCTTTGCTTAAACCATAAATTGATTTACTAGATAACTTGGTATCACGATCATTCGGTAATTGTTCCAATCCCTGTGGGATCGATATTTTTATTACTTGACGACAACCGTGCACTTGCGGAAAAAGTACACATCACGTAACCTAGCCACTGTTGATTGTGGTAGTTGGAGTTGCGCACTCGACCACCGTAGATGGTGGTTTTCCTTGTATGTTTTGGGTTAATTCTGTAGATATGGATAGAATGTTTGGCATTACTATACCACGAACTTGTTTGACAAAGGTGATGATGGAGATCATTTAGTCGGAAGCTGGTGAAACCAGTTTACAGGACCTAGATGGCGGTTAACTTTTACATGAGTATTAGTTAATCCTTTCGTGGTGGATAAAAGGATGTTGTACGCAAATGCATCGTTTCAAGGATCGAAGCGATTCCGATGCAGTTGCATGAGACGTACCTTATGCTTACAACAGTTAAGAAACTATGAGATAGGCCGTCATATACATGACATGACTTTAGTGGTCATTATTTTGATTTGTGGATATAAGGAGCAGAAGTGCTCATTGAATTTAACTAGCTACTGGGTAGTTACTATAGAGTTGCTAGAATGCGAGCAATTGCAACTTGTGAGATTGATCGCTATAGTCTCCCATGCACTTACAGAGTGTGTGGTGGAGTGGATTTTGAATGGTTGATGGACTTCTCTTTTGAGAAGATAATTCCTCGTCTCTGATAAGGATAGTGTGTTCCAGACACGCATCCAGTTAAGGAAGAGTTGCTATAGGAAGCACATCATTAGAAATTTGATATTCACCTTGGTGGTACTCAGATGTACCGAGATTTGAAACGTCTATACTAGTGGAACGGTATAAAGAGAGATGTAGCAGATGTTGCTGCTCGATGTTTAGTATGCCAATAGGTGAAGGTTGAACATCAGAAATCGATGATTGCTCCAGAAAATTTTGATTTCCGGAATGGAAGTGGGAGCATATCACTATTGATTTTGTTACAGGATTGCCTAGAACCCGTAAAGGACATGATGCGATTTGGTTGATCATGGATCGACTAACCAAATCAGCTCACTTTCTGCCTATTCGTAGAACAGACTCGTTGGATTGTCTGTAGAGTTGTACTGCTGAAAATTATCAAATTTCATGGAGTGCCCTTAGGTATTATATCTGATAGAGACCCACGATTTACCTCACGATTTTTTCATACCATGGGCATAGAGCTTCGACTCAGTACAATGTTTCATCCGTAGACGGATGGACAGTCTGACCGTATGATTTAGACATTGGAGAATCTATTGAGATCCTGTGTCATGGATTTCAGAGGCAGTTAGGAGGACCACGTTCATTCAGTTGAATCTACCTATAACGACAGAAGAGTTACGCAGACCGAAGGCGAAGGCCTTTCGAAATTCTCAGTTGGGGAATAGGTATTTCTGCGTGTTTCACCTTCGAATGGGGTGAAATGATTTGGGTCGCAAGGAGCGACAGTGGCGGAACAAGACCATTCGACTCGTAAAGGTTGGATGACAATATCATACTGATGAGGAGGCTATGTGGGAGCTGGAAGATACTATCCGAGCTCGGTACCCTCACCTGTTCACTTAAGGTATGTGGTCATTTCAGAAACTTGCTGAATTAATTTTTCATGTAAGTACGAAATTTGGGGACCAAATTTTTATAAGTTGGGGAGAATATAAAATACCATGAAAAAAAATAAAAATAAAATAAATGTTGGGTAATTAGGAGAATACACTATGAAATTTTCTAGGATTTTTTAGGAATTTTTCTGGACTTGAATGGAGATTTCTAAGACCCTCTTTGCTTAGAAGGAGTTAAAGGGTGTAACGGGTCTGAAATTCGACCCGTTTATCTGGAACCCGATCCACTTCCTCTCCCATTAACGCACGCCGTTTGACTTTTTCCTCACTGCACGCAGTCTTCATCCTCGAGAGCATTTCCCAACTGCGATATTTACTTCCTCTTTTTAATGCTATCACCTCGCGATGAACCCCCTTCACCGAGATCTTTCTTTTTCTTCCTCGCGGATCGTATCTCGCGACCCCTTCCCTTCTTCGACGGTTTCCTTTCCAACGGCCGGAGCTCGCTCTTCTTCCCCTGCCGGCGACCTCCCGCCTGCCGCTCCAGCCGGTTCCGAGCAATGATCGCTTCCGATTGCGCGATCTCTGCTCGCTGCTCAAATTGGTCTTTCCCATCCCAACTCCTCGACCTCCTCGCGCGCTTGGATCTGTGCAGTTGTCATCATAGCAGGAAGCTTCTGCCACAGTTGGTGCTCTTGTGGTGAGGGGCAGCGATAGGTGTTCGGCTAGCAGAGCAATTGGGGGAGGAGAGGCGCCGGTGGAGTGGGAATCATTGGTATGTCTCATGGCTTCTTTTCCCTTTCCGTCATAGGTTTCGATTGCTAGATTTCTCATCAGATCAAGCAGTGGAATAAATCTTGGTTTAGATCCTTATGCATATTTTCCCTGTCGTGGCTAAGCTTGAAATTTTATTTGGGCAGTGGTTTGTTTACGGTCGGCTGAGGATTGGGAAGGATTGTAGCAGGTAAGTGGGATTTATCTTCGGTCCAGTGGTTGTTGATTGCTAATTTTTGTTATTGTGGGGGGATGAACTGATGGATGTTGGGTTTAACAAAGTGGTTAAAAAGTTAGGTATCTAAACTGATGGAGGTGGTTGTGATTGTAATGGGTCGGCTGTGAACAAGTTGATAGTTGTCGGTGTGGCTGTGAGTGAGAGGAGAAGACATGTGAGGTCGGTAATATTCTGCTTGAGAGGTTGTGGGTGGAGTTAGGTCAGTTGTAATGGTCTGAGTGAGTGAGGATTGGTTGTACGGCTGGAAATTGAGTGTAAAAGGTTGTGTGAGTAAGCTGTGAATGATTGTGCGGCTGTGGGCAAGGAATTGTCGGCGGTGCGGCTATGAACAATGCTACTCTTGGTCGTGAAGGGGTTACAATGACCTTGAAATGGTTGGTACTAGTTTTAGCTCGGTTGGGGCTAAGTGGAAAAGAATTGGTTGGAACGGAGTGAGTCAATTAGGGTGGTTAGACCCCTGATTGGGCATAATTATGAGTGGTTACGCACCGTTTCAAGTCGAGTAATTGGGGGATTAGTTGAGATTAGTCAGGTCCTAAAAGTAGTGTGAAATGTCGACTGTCGATCGAGCTGTGTGATGCTCTGATCTCGACTACAAAATGGAAGTTATAACACGTATTCAATAAGGGATGTGTATATGGGGAAATACGTAGTAGTTAATTCGTATTTTGTTATATGCTTGCACTAAATTATAATTGATGATATTTGTAGGACATGGATACGAGACCAGTTCGCGGACGTGAGGACTCTAGTACTACGAGCATTTACAGTAGGTGGGTAATTCCTATCTTGGTCAGGTAGTTTTAATGCATACAGATTTAGTTGCATGATCATCTTATATGATTATGTTACCTTGACTCTGTTCTTATTTACTCTTGCGCTTGATACTTTACCTTTGACTGTTAACTTCATTGCTGCTATCATGTTTGATTTTATGATGATTAGGAATTATATATATAGGTGATGTAAGTAACCTAGAATTTGTTTAGTTAAGTGCAAACAGTAAAGTCCGGATGACAACCTGACTGTAAATTGGGCAAAAAGGTCATCCGTAGGTAGATAATGTCTTGAACCTAGGGTTAATTCTAGTATCCTTAGGTTACATATTTACCACTAACCCTGTATTGTGTAAATGGTCAGGTGAATGGTATTTAGTGTGTCGCTACGGACCGATGGTCCTAGCTTAATATAATCAGTTTGAGTACGACTCTCTACAGTATAGAGAGTGCATCGATCATATGAGTATGACTCTCTACAAGATAGAGAGTGTGTCCATCAGTTGAGTACGACTCTCTGCAAGATAGAGAGTGCATCGATTAGATTAGTGTGACTCTGTATAGGATAGAGAGTGTTATGATCAGTTGAGTATGACTCTCTGCAGGATAGAGAGTGCGTTGATCTGATTAGTATGACTCTCTGTAGAATAGAGAGATTGTGGTAGATGTTTGTACGTGTGACAGCATATTCATGTCATTTGCATGCATTCTGACGACATAGTCTCCCTTGGGGTTGAGAGAGTCATCAGTCATCTTGCCTCCCAGGTTACTCCCCAAGGAGTAACTGGTGTGAGGGCAGAGCATTTGTTGTGTCGCACTCTACCACTATAGACGGTGGTAGTTGGAATTGCATGCAGTTATCCTGGGTGCGTGACACTCGACCACTCATCGGTAGTGTCAGTCGGAGTGGCCAGCAGTAGGGACCCCCGTTGTGTAGCGAGCTCTTTACGCTCATATGCTACTTGATCATACTGCCCACTCGACCACTCTAGAGCGGTGGTTAGTGTTGAGTTGGGACAATTGTCATGTCGTGCCACCTAGGACACACTGGGGTCGCGGTAGCGAGTAGGGGTGCGCAGACATGACCATGCATGCTGCATTGTCATATCTTATGTCACTTTGCATATTACCATATATATACATATATGCATGTATATATATATATGGATGATTGTGATTAATATATATATAGATGCAGTCTATATATATATATATATATATGCTTATTGTGATGTTGCATTTGATTGTACTATGCTTGTTGCATTTGGTTGTACATCATATTCATGCATGCTTCTTGCATCTATTATACGGTTGTGTCGGATACTTGTATATGTGTTGGACAGACCATTAGATACCTTGACCTGTAGCATGAATATATTATGAGTTGGTATTACTCTTCCTGTTATATATATGTTGGATATATGCTCAGGTTGGATCAGAGTAACGTAGCAGACTTTCAGATATGTCTGCATTTTACGTTGTTCATTTGGTTAGACGGTATATGCTTGTATTTATATATTATGCTGATATACCTTCTGTACCTCTAGATTATGTTGTTGAATTACATGTGATATTTGATATATACATGTTTTTCTATTACCTGCTGAGTTTTACTCACCACCACGGACCACGGTTTTTCCGCCTGTAATGTAGCCGACTTCGTGATGGACTTGGAGCACCGCTGGCTGGCATCGTCTCATCTCAAACTCCGAGAGTCCGAGTTTTTGGGTTTTTCGTATGTCTTGTTATGTATTCTGAGTTTTCATGGTGTTATGTGTTATGTGATGTACGCACATGTTGATGCGGGTTTTGACGGGGTTTTCTTTATGTTCTAGTGTTAGTCATACCGGTATGCATGGTGTGTGGTTGTATTATATTTATGTGGTTATGGGTATGTCGTTGTATTAGTTTCTGCTGTGTTTTGTTATGTTGTTATGTTTATATATATATATATGTTGTTGTTATTGTTTCCTACGGCCCTTGTATTAACCCGAAATATTGTCACGTACAGGGGAGATGTTGTCCGTTTGCTTTTCGGCACAGCATGCTCTCGGGGTGTGACACCAACAATCTCCCCCTTTTTAATGTTTGACAAAAACACATACCTTTGAGTTAGAACACTAACTCAAATTCCCTTACCAATTATCCCAAATTGGTAATTTCACTTTCTCCCCAATTCTCCGAATTGACAATTGATAACATCAATTGATAACACTCTCCATAACATTCTCCCCCAAAACATTCTCCCCCTTTTTGACTAACATAAAAAAGGTTCTCTCCAAGGAGGTCAATGTCTCATGTCCCAATGAGATCTTACAATCTCCCCCTTGGTCCAAAAATACCTAGGATGCCTACCATCTTCCTAGTGATAAGTCCTATATCACTCAAGAGAGGCAATCCTATACACTCTCCCAATTTCCAAATTGGGTATCTCCTAATTTCATTTTCCTCCCCATGAGGAAAAATACCATCCATCATCCCATGATGGATACCTCCCTTTAAAGACTTGCTCCCCCTTGACCATTATACCAACAATGTCCTTGGAAAGTCCCTAAGCCAATATGAACTCTAAACAATCAAAAAAAAGGTTCAAAGTTCAAACATGAACTCTCCACACCTTAAATTTGATACATCATCCTAACACCTCTCCTAATCCATATCCAATGGATTTTCACCCTTTATAATGCTTCCTAAAGCATATCCTAGGGTTAGGAGTGGTTAGGGAACTTTACCATGGTTGAAAATGGGTTAAACAACCTTATTTTTCCCGAATCACCGCAATCGACTTATCAAAGATCACGATCGCTTAGATATCAATATCGCCACTAAGGGCAATGATCGATAATCAAAAATCCGATTTTCAGTTATCAGAAATGGATTTTGAAAATTCATAAATAATTATACATATATCGAAAAAACATGAAAATTCATACGTATAATACTTATGACTAATACAATGGGTGAAAAATGATAGAAAAATATTTTACCCATAAAATATCAAAATTGATACAAAATTCAAAAGTGAAGAAAAACTTCAATGTTTAGCTCACTTTGTATCAACTTCATCAATGGTGATTGCTATCAAAAGATAAACTTCACCAAGGTTTTCTAAAAGTATTTTAAAATGTTTTTAAAACCTTATTTTGGATCATATTCCTTGGGCTCAATGTACATGACTTGTACACAAGCTTTCCCAATGATCCACCAATGAAATAAGATGAGTTTTAGTTCATCTAGATGCAAAAACTATACACCTTGAACTTAACTCATATCCTAGCATCTCACATGTATTTAGGGTGTATTAATACACATACATGTCAATGTAATGTGAGATGTGGGTTTTGGTTCATCTTAAACTAAAGCCTCATGCATTTTCTAAGGCAACACTACTTGATTCCCTTATAAATGAGACTTCAAGTCATGCCATTGTCCTTAAATAAATTTTCATTAACTTAAATGCATGAATGATCATGGCATAAATGATAGCAATAATTAAGCATGGCCAATGATCATGATTGTTGGATTGAGAAGCGTCGCTAGAGGGGGGGTGAATAGCGAGCGTAAATATTTTCGCCGTTTCGTTCGAGTAGACAATTAAACGCAGCGGAAAATAAAGAGACACGTTTATTTTACTTGGTTTACAACCCAGCGGTTGCTACTCCAAGGCCCTATCGGTCCTAGACCGCGTACGGAGGGCAAAGCACTAAAACATCTCCTCCTCGTTGGAGGTAGGAGACAATGATCACAAAACGGAATGTACGAGGATGAGGCAACAAGCCTACCTCACCTCGTTACGAATAAAAACAACGAATACAATATCAAAATATATTACTAGATGTTGCTGCTGACGAAGAAGACCTGAACTTGTTGTCGCGTCGGCGTTATGACGGTGTTGGAGCGTTGGCGTTGTAGGAGCACTTGATGATGTTTGGAGTTAGAATCCTCCCCTCCTTTTATAGATTTTAGCCTCTGAATTTGTCTCCTCTTTTTTCGGAACAGATCACGAAGTTGTATAATTTTTATCGCGAAGTGGCCGCGTCAAACCTTATCCATTTTGACCTAGCGCAAAGGCTGATTCGTCGCCATCAGTCGACTGATGCCTCCCATCAGTCGACTGATGTGCATCACCGATCGCCTAACGCCCAGAATGATCACAAATTAGCCACTTCCCTACAGTAAGAGGTTAGCTCGGAAAATGATAAATGCGACGGTTTCTAACCGGCCGATCTCGACCTAGACCTTCCACAGGAAATCTTAGTCGGATCGCCGCCTATGGTCATCCCCGTAAAGAGGACACGACCTTACAATCACTCACTCACACGAGCTTTTCTCGATACTTACCTTGTAGCTCTTGCTTCCGGCCTTCCACTCGATTCCTTCGGCTCCCTCTGAAGTCACTCGAGTGTCGCCCGACCACCGCGGCTTCCTCCGGATGTCGCTAGCCTTCAGCTCCAGCTTTAGTACTTTTCTGCACACTCGATTTAGCTCGTAAGATAACGATGTAAATTTAACTTTGTGTCTTTGCCATAATCAAAACACAAGTTCAATTATCTAGTGCCCCTGCACCAACAATGATGTCATGATATATGATTAAATCTAAGCATACATGACATTTTAATTTTAATCCTAAGCATGATCATGACATATTAAATGATTAAAAAATAGATATGATGTCATGGCATGTTATATGGCAAATCAAGCATGAAAAATAAAATATAAGGTATATAATACCTAAATTTTAGTATTTGTTGCCATTTGATATTATTTTGTCCATTTTTCCATATTATTACTTATTTCCCAAAGTGTGCCAAAAACCCAAAATGGCACGCTAAAATCTCTAAACCTAACTTGTGTCAATTTGATTGATTTTTCATAATTCCAAAGATATATTGGCACATCCTAAAATCTTTTAGGATCATAATATCAAATATATTTCCAAGGTATCCATAACCTTGAAAATTGCCTAAAGTGTCACCTTTACTATGGTTAGGTTAACTACCCTTCCATTTAAAGTTGGCACACCCAAACCCATCTAGTGTGAATCAATCACGCTCTTAGGAACCCAAAACCTATTTGAGCTCCTACCATTTACTAGGTATTCCTTAGGGATGTCCTCCCTAGATACCTTCCTAATGACCCTTCTAGGCTTGTTAGCCTTGGTCATTTGGGTCTTGACTAGGTTAACCTTAGGGATTGCCTCACTAGTAACATTCTTAGTGGTCTTCCTAGGTTTCATGGAAACCTTGGCCACTAAGCACCTACCTTGGTCAACCTTAGGGATGACTTCCCTATTGACCTTGGTCTTCCTAGACCTAGGTTTAGTTCCATAATCAAATGAAACATTATGATAAGTCACCTTAGGCTTAGGTTTGTGACCCAAACCTTTCTTGCCCTTGGTTGACTCTTGTCTCTTAGGCCCTAGGTGTTGACTTTGACTTCTAGCCCCTATGGTTTGACTATTTGACCTTTGCATTTGATTTGTCATTTTTGCAAGGGTCTTTTCAAGTGTCTCAAGCCTTGACCTCAAGGCTAGGTTTTCCAATTCTAATTGCCCAATTTTTGATTTTTCATTTGGTCTTTGGGTATTATTTTTCCTAGGCATATGCCTAGTCCATTTAGAGTTTAAACTTAGGTGGTCTTGTACCTTTCTAATTGTCTCCCTAGGTAGAATTGGTCTAGAATTATTTGACCTAGATTTGTCTTTAGATAAATTTGTTTTAGGGACATTAGTCCCAAATTTCTCCTTATTTGAAATATGGACATTTTTAGCTCCTAAACAAAAGTATTTGTTATTCCTAGCATGCTTGTCATGATAAATTGCAAGAGAGTTAAAATTTCTAGCATGCTTTTTGACATTTAAATTAGAAGGAGCATTACTAAAATGTACCTTAGGGTTAGCCTTAGCTCCCCCTACTTGTGATGCTCCTCCTTGGGTATTTTTGCTCCCCCTAGGGCATTGACTCCTATAATGCCCTCTTTGATTACATTTGAAGCATATAATGTGCTCCTTGCTTTTGATGGTTGGGGAACCGGCATCCTTTGACTTTTCTTGACTTTTGGGTGCCGGTGGAACTTTCCTTACTCTCTTTGGGCACTTGCTCTTGTAGTGCCCGGCTTCTCTACACTCAAAGCAAGTTATATGTTTTTTATTTAAAACCAAATTGCTTGAGTTACCTAGGTTGGTGGCAGTCGGAGTGGATTCTTCATCTCTCCCGGAGGTGGATGGCTCCTCTTGAGGTTGCTCCGGTGTGGATGGTCTCTCCTCCCCCTCAATCCTTGAAGTGGAGGCTTCTTCCACTTTTTCTTCTTCTTCCACCGATTCGAAGGTTGACTCCCTATCAACTTCCGAATCCTCACTCGCTTGTGAGGATGATGATGGTTCTTCCTCGGCTTCCTCCTCTTGAGCCGGTGATAGGTCTTCATGGAGCTTGGCCAATTCCCTCCAAAGCTCCTTGGCATCCGTGCAATCACCTAGGCTACACAAGAAGTCATTAGGAATTAAATCAAAAATAAATTTGATTACCTTCTTGTTTTTTTCGAATTGTTGGAGTTGCTCTTCACTCCATCTCTTCTTTTTGAGGAAGCCACCTTTTGGTCCTCTTGGATATTCGAATCCTTCCATTAAGATGGATCACTCCTCAAAATCTCTCATCATGATAAAATATTCAATTCTTCTCTTCCAAGAATTGAAGCCTTCTCGTCCATATAGGGTGTAAGGCACCGGTGTGTTGATGTAACGACCTAGCCCCTATTGGCGGAATTTGGCGACCCCTATTGGTCGACGACCGTCACCCCTGTTGGCCCGTCGTTACTCACCTGGACTTCCCACCCCTGGAAGTGGGTTTTTGCCTTCCCCAGGATTCGAACTCTAGACCTCCAGGCTAAGTACTAAAGTTTATGAATCGCAACTGTGATCTCTGATCACTTGTTACTGTGATTCATAAACTTTAGTATTAGTCGAGGTTCAGAGTTCACTGCAAGGCAAAACTTCCGTGGGTGAAGTCAGTGAGACAACGGCCAACAGGGGACGGCCGTTGACTAGTCTCGCTAATAGCCAGGTCGCTACAATAAAAGGCGCCTTTATCAGTAACGATCGCCCCTATCGCGGAATTCGACTTTATCGTCGACGCATCGTCGCTCGCTGGGGCCGTTACGAAGTGGGTTTTTGCCTTCCCCAGGATTCGAACTCTAGACCTCCAGGCTAAGTACTAAAATTTATGAATCCTGGTAACCAAGTGATCCACTCCCTCGGGGCGTGACAATTTATTTGGTATCAGAGCGTAGGTTTCCGAGTTCCTTAGGGTCTTTGGGTTTATGGAGTTCGCTAAGTTTGGCAGGTTAACTGGGTATTTTCGGATTGGTACAGATTTTCGATGATTGTTATGTTTCGGAAATTCGAGGTATTATTGACGAGGACAATATGGGGGATTTGGCGGCAACAGGACATCTCCAGACAGCTAACAGGTAAATACATTCTAGAAAATTTTCTAGATTTAGTACATATTTATATTGGTTATGCGGTGATATCATGTTTTGTCTAGTATTGCTTTAACTTGATATATGTTAGACTGTTAGATTTTTAGGTTGCTGGTTTATAGATAGCATTTGGTTATAAATTGCTATTACTGCTATACGTAGCTAGTTATCATTGTGATATAAATGATAAGATATTATTGGTAGATGTTTACCACTTAGGATTTGACTAGTATTAGGATTATTAGACTAGTTGAATAATATGACTAAGATGGATAAATTCGTAGAAGGTATACATAGAGGTTCTTTGACTTTCTAGATCCTAGTGCATGAGGACATGACTACATTGCTTACGTAGTTTAGGGTATATATAGGCACCTGATGGTTTATTGAGTATCGCCTTGACTTTGTTCTGGCATGACCCTTTAGTTATACCCTAATAAATTTCCACCATTGATTGCCATTAGTAGGACTATGCTGTCGTTTATTAGACAGCTTGTTATATGTTTATATGGTTATGTGTTTTTGCGGTGGATACCATGATTAAGACTAGTAGGGATAGAATAACTTAGATGAAGTTATTCTGTAGGAGCAGATCTCAGGAATGAAACAACATTAGTGGAACCCTAGGTGTTGGAACCCTAGGTGTAATAACCCGGATGTGCATATTGGTATAGGTTTATACATTTACTATTTCAGCTGATATGGTGATCGGATTAGTAGAGGTCATATGATTAGGATGCGATTAAATCCTTAGAGGGTATATAACGTTGTTCATATTTATCGGCTGCCAACAATATCACCCATTTGTGGTTGAGGAAAGTTAAAGTAGAGTTTCTCTAAAGGGGCTTTTGTGTATTTGAGGTCGAATAGGTCTCCCATGTATGGTTGAGATAATCTACTGTAAGGTTATACTCTTGTGTTATTCGTTCAGAGTTGGTGATAATCGGATTCGTATAATGTTTGTAGCAAGATAGCTACTTTACAGGTTGAGTACCCACGAGATCTGTTCGTGGTAGCATGTTGGAGCTTGCATGATTGAACTGGTAGGACGGTATAATTTAGGCTTAATCCTCTTGAAGGGCTTGATAGTAGATTTGTGGTCCTTATTGGCCGGATAGGACGATTCTGTTAGTTGGGACGAAACCCTATGATTAATCGTCTCGACGCGATTATTAGTGGACTTATGATTTTGATCGACCTTGATACCGATCATGTTAGAAGGGTTGGAATGCTAGATTTAATCATCTCGACTTATTTATTTATAAGTTGATGATCTTTACCGAATTTGATAAACATTTCGTATTAGAGGTGTTGAAACCCTCGACCGCCTCAATGGGTTTAATTATAGATCGATGATCTTTGGTCGACGCCAATGGTCGCTTTTATATCGATGTATTGATAACCCGAGGTTTAACAACCTAGGATGATCGATCGCTCACGCGACCTATTGGTGATAGTATGCCAATGCCCGCAATGATAATTAGATATTTATATACACCGCTATCCACGAGTCTCATTCGTGGTAGCATATAGTTGCGTGTAGACCGTGCTATTGCTTGTTGGCCCATGGGTTACGTTCGCGGTAGCTCATAGATAGTTTCCTTTTTGTGCGAGAGCCACGAGACTTTGTCGTGGTATTCGGATGTACACTGCTTGTTGCAGTGGTTGTGTATGTTGCGGGTATATTTGTTATACTGCTGATCAGGATGGTTGCAGACTGATATTGGTACTCTGAGGGTTGGGTTACTCTAGCTTGTTCCCTGTGACTTCCATTATGTGCATTATGATTATGCACTATTGTCTATACATCCACAGAGTGGTTGTACTTATCCCCTCCTCACTTATCCTCTAGGTTAACTGATGGAGGACGTGTCAGGTTGACCTACCTTTGTGTCGCTCAGAGAGTTCATTGCCGTGCTTGTTCCACTGCATCGTCGAGATGCCACTTTATTTACTTGATCGGTATTGCATTTTGTTATGCACTTTGGATTTTATCACAATTGGATTTGGGGTCATAAAACTATTTTACTTTGATTGATGTATGTTTAGTCGTGCATGCATGCGGTTATTAAAATACTGGTATTTCTATAATTATTTCGAGGTTTTTACCAGATTTGGTCCATGGATTTCGGAATATTGTCACTAAGGGGCTCCTCTGTCATTTGGATGACGGATATGCCCCCAGGACGTGACAATTTTATTGGTTTACGGTTTTGGTTTGTGGGTTTTGTGTTTCGAGGATTTGATTTCCCTTGGATTTTTGGGAGTTCTCGGGTTTTGGAACCAGGCGAGCTGAAGGATATCTCTGAGCTATAGGAAAAGTATTGTCTTTAGTGGTTACTGTACTTTAATGGTTAGGAAAAGTATTGACTTAGTGAAATTACCCCTACTCATGGTCGTGGACGAGTTCGACGATGTATTGATCTTGAGGAATCTAATGATGATTTCAGAGGTAAGGATTCTTTAGAGGTGCCGACTGATGTCGAATTAGGAAGCTAGGGATTTGGCCTGCTAGTCACCCATTTGAAGGTCAAGGAGTAAACCCTCAGAGAGTATCAGTCCCTACTAATAGTGATTTGGTTATGGATAAGGCGTGTATACCTACACTGGTCAAGACGATGAAAGATCATTTTGCCTTATTATAGGAGATGGGATATTTATCTGCCCCAGTATTTTCCTAGAGAAGATCAGGAACTCTTTGTTGAAAGAGAGATGAACCTTTGAGATTTTGCATCGATTATCGTTGATAGAATGTGGTAGTTGTGGAAGGAAATGTATATTCTTCATTTTGGATAGAGGATCTATTTAGATCAGCTATAGAACACCGATGTATACTCTAGAATTGATCTATGACTAACTTGTTGATATTGTAGTGATATAGTGTCATACAATTATCATTGTTGTTGTGATGATTGTGATATCATCAGTCTAGAGTAAAGAGAATACAGGTGTGTAGCGAAGACAATTTCATATTTGGTATGAATTGTATAAGCTTATGATTATCTTATTAGACTTATTGACGACTTAGTCGTCCAGGGATTTGGGAAGTCGTGTATTTTGACACGATTGGATCAGTTGTGCACTCGGCCGCCGTAGATGGTGGTTTCTTGGGGAGCCGTATTGCTCATGGGGTTTTGGCTAGCTACTGGATAGATACTATAGGGTAGCTGGGACACAAACGGTTGTAACAAGGCAATTTGGTCACGATAGCCTCCCATACACTTACAGGGTGTGTGGTGGAGTGGATTTTAGACGGTAGATGGACTATCGTCTCTGACTCCGATGAGGATAATGGTTTCCGGAGTTGCTTTAGTTTAAGGAACACATGCTTCAAGAAATTCCGATTTCGGAATGAAAGTGGAAGCGTATTATTATAGATGTTGTGGTAGGTTTGCCTAGGACACGTCAAGGCCATGATGCGATTTGGGTAGTTGTTGACCGACTAACCAAATCCTAGCACTTCTTAGCGATTCGGAAGACCGACTCTTTGGATCATTTGATAGAGTTAGATATTGTCGGGATATCATCAGATTGCATGGTATTCCTTGAGCATTATATCAGATAGAGATCCCTGATTCACGTCTCGGTTCTGGCAGAGTCTGTAGCAGGCCTTAGGCACACAGATTCTCATTTTAGTATCGTGATTCCATCCTGCATACGATGGACAAAGCCATTTAGACACTCGAGGACTTGCTAAGGTCCTGTGTAATGGATTTCAGGGGCAACTGGGAGGATTAGTTGCTATGACCCATAGAGCTCAGTATGAGGTAGGGTTGGTCCGTACTATCAGACGTAGGATGACAGAGGCGCAGGTTCGCCAGAAGAGTTATGCTTTAGATCAGAGACGGAGACCTCTAGAGTTTTTTTTATTGGTGATCATGTATTCTTGCGAGTCTCACCCATGAAAGGGGTGAAGAGATTTGGACTCCGTGGTAAGCTAGCTCCTAGGTACATTGATCCGTTTGAGGTTTTGGAGAGGATCGGAGCAGTCGCTTACTGTCTAGTGCTACCACTGTACTTGGTTGGTATCCATGCTCTGTTTCATGTGCCCATGTTGAGGAAGTATGTGTCATACCCTACACATATTCGGTCAGGTGCGTCGGGTTCTATTCAACCTGATGCTACTTACGCAGAGGTTCTGGTACGGATTTTGGATCACAAGGAACGACGGTTGTGGAATAGGATTGTGCGACTTGTCAAGGTCGGGTGGAGTCACCTCACAGATGAGGAGACTACTTGGGAGTTTGAGGAAAAGATTAGAGCTCAATACCCCACTTAGTCACTTGAGGTGTGTGACTTGTCTCCAGATATCTGAGATGGATGTTGTGACATCTCGTACTCGTACATGAGCAGGGAATTTGGGGACCAAATTTTTATTAGTGGGGGAGAATGTTAAATACTGAAATATTAAAATACTAAATTCAATGGCCAAAGAATTTAGGAAATAATCCTGGAAATTTTACGGGATTTTTAGGGAATTTTAGAAATTTTTTCGGAATTTTTTTGGATTTAAACGAAGTCCGTACGAGATTATTACGGGGATAAAATAAATAGGCTTTTGGAGGGCCTATTTGAAATATCAATTTTGGAGGGGTTAATAAATTTTATTAACCTAAAACCTAGGTTTTCGATTTTCTCCTTTTCTTTTCCCCGTTGCGCCCGACGCCCTCTTTGCGGTCTCCTTCTTCTCCTCGCGTCGCAGCCAGGAGCCACGACGTCGCGATCGCCGATCAACCTCAACAATCGCCCAGTCTCCGCCCTTCTTCTGCTACCTCTTCTGCCCTAGACGACGATGCCGCCTCCTCCCCGTTGTCGATCTCGGTCAAAGCCACCGAGTTTTCCCCCACCGTGCCGCAGTGAGCACCGTCGCCCGACGTGACGCGAGCTCGCCGTCCACCGTCGCACGCGACGCTGCTCCCTTCATTGCCGTCTCACCCGCTCGACCTCTGCGTGCTCGCGATCACATCGGCGGCGTCGTCGGCCTCTCGCCAAAGCACCCCGATGCCCCTCTCCTCCCGCCAGGCGCTTAGCCTGCGAGCCGCTTCTTCCACGGGCCGACACCACGACCGCCTCGATGCAGCTTTTCTCGCCGCTCACCGCCGGCACTCCGGCGCGCCAGAACTCACCACGGTTGAGCCTTGTCGTGAGTTTTGCCGAAACATGGGGTTTTCTGCCAGTGTTGTGGATTGCGCTGCTTGGTTGGGTTTTCTGCAGGTGGTTACCGGAGCAAAGGTGATGCTACTCTTTCCCTCAATTTTGGAATTCCTACTGTGATTTTCCTTTGGTTGAACAGGGATGGTGGTTGAGCAGTGGTTTTCCGGAGAACAGGGTGGATTTTGGGTGGGGGGGGTTACTGTCGGTGAGGTTTCAACCGCTAGTAAGCACGATCTGCTTCTTTTTTTGTGCATATGGTGGTTAATTTTGGTTATATGCAGTTGTATTTTTGATCTGTGGAGTTGGCTATGAGTTTGAGTTGGTTTGGACGTTTGAGTTGGCTGTGAGAGGAGAGGACTCGTTTGGGCTGTTTCGGTGAATAGAACAGGTTGTACAATTTTATTGGGATATGGTACACATGATAATAGGGGTTGTAAAATCATATTTGATTAATTGGATGAAATGATGGTTATATTAGGTGGGATGTGACCGAGATTTTATTAAGCATTTGGGTTAATTGGTTTATGTCCGAAATCGGCTTAGGATTTAATTTGACGATGGATCATATCTTAGTGCTTAACAATAGTTATGTTATATGCAGGTTTCGATCACGAGGCAGGTCCACGGACATGAAGGTTTCACATTTCGAGCAATTTTTATCAGGCGAGTATTTTGACTTGTCTTTTTGATATAGTCATGTTGATATGCTAGATAGTTATAGCTTGCAATAGTTTTCATATTGATCTACCTTGCATGTTATTATGCCTATTTGACACATGCATTTGATCAGTTTATAGTTATACTTTCCCTGTTTTACTTGGATCATGTATATGTACCTTTTTATTGTGCATATTATTCGGATACGTATGTTAGTTGGTATTACATGCTTTAGTGTCATGCACTATCTTGCATGATTGCATGCTGGCTGGATGGGGTTCCATTATTGTTGAGCCCGCAGCCAGTTACATGGTATGCACACACTGCCACTCATGGGTTAGTGGTACATCAGGAGGGTGTGTGCAGTTGCTCTGTCAGGCTCTGCTGGTCCGCTCATGGGTAGCGATGAGGCAGCATGGTAGCGAGCAGGGATCCCTCCTCTGGTCTATGACACCAGGAGATGAGAGCTTAGCTCCCCCACTCTGTTTGGGGAAGGAGGATAGGTGTACTCCGACAGCATCCTGTCCACTCGATCACTCAGGAGCAATGATGGCAGAGTGCACAGTTGTCATAGCCCTACCCACTCGGCTTCACCATCGCGTGTGAGGCGGCTGACTGGCGTCAAGGGTGACCATGTCATATGCACGACATGCATTTTTGCATGGATCGCATTTGTATTGTGTTTGTTGCATTTTATTGATGCCTTGGATGTTGCATATGATTGCCATGCATACAGGATTCATATTCATTTATGGTGATGACTTTATCTCTTATAGTAGGGCACATGCTCCTATATCAAAGTAGGAGATTCAGGTGAGTACAATCCTTTTGCATTTATTTCTTGCTTACCATATATATGAGACTGTACTGACATGATTAGTATTGTTATCTATTTCTTGCTATTCATATCGACTAATATCCGCTAAGTTCTTTGAACTTACCCCGTGGTTTTATTTTTATTTCAGGATGAAGCTGTCAGGAGAGTCCAGTTGCCATATCCCCCCCCCCCTCGTAGTGACAATTTCTTAGTTGTTTGAGTTATGGTATGAATTTTGTATAGAAGATATGTTTAGGCTTGGAAATGGATTTATGTACTCGTAGATTTTTGGGGTTCTTGTGGACCATTGGTCGGATCTTATTTTGATTGGTTTGGTTGGATATTCCTGCCCAGATGGCAGAAGGGGTAAGTCTAGTTAGTGTAGACTTTTGTTTACCTAGATTTGTTGGCCTGAGGCCTTATTATTATCTGCGTGTGTTGTTTGGATTTCAGTCATGTTGATCGATGTATAGTGGCCATGTAGGCCTTGTATAAAAATTGGTATTGTCACCCGTACAGGGGAGGTGCTGTCGGATTTTCTTCTGGCGGAGACTCCCTCGGGGCGTGACAATTTATTTGGTATTAGAGCATTATATCAGATAGAGGTCTCCGTCTCCGATCTAAAGCATAACTCTTCTGGCGAACCTGCGCCTCTGTCATCCTACGTCTGATAGTACGGACCAACCCTGCCTCATACTAAGCTCTATGGGTCCTAGCAACTGGTCCTCCCAGTTGCCCCCGAAATACATTACACAGGACCTTAGCAAGTCCTCGAGTGTCTAAATGGCCCGCTCAGACTGTCCATCTGTCTGCAGATGGAATACAGTACTAAAACGAGAATCTGTGTGCCTAAGGCCTGCTGCAGACTCTGCCAGAACCGAGACGTGAATCAAGGATCTCTATCTGATATAATGCTCAAGGAATACCATGCAAGCTGAAGGATATCTCTGAGCTATAGGAAAAGTATTGTCTTTAGTGGTTACTGTGCTTTGGTGGTTAGGAAAACTATTGACTTAGTGAAATTGTCCCTACTCATGGTCGAGGATGAGGTCGATGACGTATTGACCTTGCGGAACCTAACGATGATTTCAGAAGTACGGACTCTTAGAGGTGTCGACTGATGTCGAATTGGGAAGCTTGAGATTTGACCCGCTAGCCACCCATTAGAAGGACAAGGAGTAAACCCTCGGAGAGTATCAGTCCCTACTAATAGTGATCACTTGGTTACCAGGATTCATAAACTTTAGTACTTAGCCTGGAGGTCTAGAGTTCGAATCCTGGGGAAGGCAAAAACCCACTTCCAGGGGTGGGAAGTCCAGGTGAGTAACGACGGGCCAACAGGGGCGCACTCGGCCGACCAACAGGGTCGCCAATTCCGCCAATAGGGCCAAAGCCAATAGGGTGGGCCGTTACATTAAAAGGCGCCTTTTTATTGTAACGATCTGCCTTATTGGCGAATTGCGACTATTGGTCGACGATCGTCGCCTCGCATGTCGTTATTACTTGTCTTCCACTGAAAGTGGTTTGCCTTCCTCATGATTCGAACTCTAGACCTCCAGTTAAGCATTAAGTTTATGAATCTCCGTAACCGCGATCCAAGGATCACTTGGTTACCAGGATTCATAAACTTTAGTACTTAGCCTGGAGGTCTAGAGTTCGAATCCTGGGGAAGGCAAAAACCCACTTCCAGGGGTGGGAAGACCAGGTGAGTAACGACGGGCCAACAGGGGCGACGGTCGTCGACCAATAGGGGTCGCCGAATTCCGCCAATAGGGGTCACTTGGTTACCAGGATTCATAAACTTTAGTACTTAGCCTGGAGGTCTAGAGTTCGAATCCTGGGGAAGGCAAAAACCCACTTCCAGGGGTGGGAAGACCAGGTGAGTAACGACAGGCCAACAGGGGCGACGGTCGTCGACCAATAGGGGTCACCGAATTCCGCCAATAGGGGCCGGGTCATTACAGTTGATGTCCCAACCAAGTTGTTCTTCTAACTCCATCTTCACCCTCTAGCGTCTTTGCTCCCGGCGATTAGTCCGTAGAAGAGCCTCGGGCTTTGATACCAATTATAGAGGAAATGGTGACCGTTAGAGGGGGGTGAATAGCTCGATTCATTGCGTGATGGATTTCGTTGCGTGCTCGTCTACAAATCTTCATTAGCGCAGCGGAAATAAAACAATAACAATACAAGCACACAATTACACAATCATATAACGTGGTTCAGAACCGAATGGTTCCTACTCCATGGATCGAACTCTAAAGAGCTCTAGCGATGCCAATCACACACCACTAATAAACACTCCTTCTTGACACAAATCGGAGGCAGAGAAACCTCGTACAAGTGATCTTACAACAGTAAGAGATAAATATAAGCAATATACAAATGAAATACACAACAAGTAAAGAAAATAACACTTTATAATTGCTCTTGGATTGCTTGCTTTGTGGTTGCTTGAATTGCACTTGGAGACCCTGATTTGCAACAGCAAATCGCCCCAAAACACCTCAAGAAACACTAATGATTTCCTCCTCCATGAGCTCCCTTTAAAGCTGCTGCTTGGGCTGGAAATTGTCGATCACCGATCGCCGACATCACCATCGATGACACGATCCATGCTAGAAAAATCTAACATATAGGACATTAGTTGACTGATCATGTCCATCAGTCGACTAATCGAGCCTTCACTCGACTGCTAGCCCCAGCGGTCGAGTCCGACTTCATTCTATGCCCAAATTCGCGAGCACCAATCGACTGATCGCCTTGATCAGTCGACTGATCGAGCCAGCAGTCGACTGCCCACCTCTGGCAGTCGACTGTTGGGACACTTCCCGCAGTCAAACCCTAGTTGACTCACACCAGTCGACTATCATATGGCACCAATCGACTGTCACACCTCAAACAGGAGGTTTTAACCTCAACCATGAGGTTTAACCCAAGTATAGTGCCCCCATACTTGCTAGACCACCCGTAGCCTAGACCTAAGCCTTCTAGCCACCTTCGTTAGTCTCGCGCCTATCGGATCCCTCTAACTCATCCATGACTTGTTCATCCATTGCACTAGCCTTCAGGTGCTTCCATCGGCTATGTCATGCTAACGGTGTCTACACCGCCAAGGCACATTGGACTTATGCTGCCATGACTCCGCTTGGACTTTACGCTGTCAACCATTGGACTTATATTGCCAAGACTCCCACTTGGACTTTACGCCGCCAATATCAAACCCCTTGGACTTCTCAAATGTCAAGACTCAAGCTTGGACTTTCCCTTACCAACCCATGTTGGACTTTCCATGCCAAGACCCATGCTTGGACTTTTCCTTGCCAAGACCCATGCTTGGACTTTACATGACAAGTACTCAAGACTTGGACTTTCCATGATAAGGTCAACTCCAGTCAACCATCAAAATCCCCCTCGAGTCAAACTCAAGTCCGGTTAATCATAACTCGGGTTGATTGTATCAACAATCTCCCTAAAATATTATTAGACATCAATGTCAAACTTTTATGTCAAACATCAAAACATCACTCGAGTCAAACTCGAGTCCAGTCAATCATGACCTGGGTCGATTGCACCAACATAAATGAATATATTAACGATGAATTTTTATCTTCTTGTATATTAACCATGAAAGTAAAATAAATTTTTTTTGTTTTATTCTTAATATTTATTTAGTTTCATTTGCTTTAAACTCTAATTAAAGTTTGATGTTTTATACCAAATATTAATTATGTATTATGATGTTTTAATTTCTCTTGTTACTATAGTATAAAATACTAGAAATAATTTATATGAAATTTATAAAGAATATAATTTAAAATATGGATTAGAAAATAATTTATCGAAACTCTAAAATATTAATATTAGTAATATAAAACGGTAAATTAGACTAAAATCTCACTGCCCATGTTTATATTTGGATTCAGTCCCTATGTAATTTTTTTTAGGATTTGGTATATGACAACCACCCAAATCTTAGTTTTAACTCCCAATAAGGTTGAAATTCCATTTTTACCCTTATTGTTTACATTGTTTTGATTAAATTCTTTTTACCCATCTTCTCCCACTGATTCAATTTCTTCCAACAATCCATCTTCTTCTCTCCCCCAACTGAAACTCATCCTGACACTCTCCTACCTTGACCATTAGCGATCTACGATAGAAAATGTGATAACATCGATTTTCTTCCCAACAAGTCATCGTCTTCCCTCTCCCAACGGTAACCCTAAACCCTCGGTTCATCCCCCACTTGACCAAACCATTTGCTCACTCCCTTGAAAATCATTGTCTCCCTTATTTCAACCACTAGTGACCCACTGCAGCAAGCAAATGCAATAAGAGCGAGCAAGGAGAGCAATGAGCAAGTGCGCAAAAAAGATTAAACAAGGTAAATATACTTGATTGCATATAATTTTTGGTAAATTTTTTATGATAATTATATAAAAAATTTTATTGATACAAAGAGTATCTAATTTGAGTCAATATGTATTTGATTTTGTGCCTAAAATATTCTGATTTGATTTTTGGGGATGTAAAGAAATTATACCTTGAAGTTAATAATAGTGACTTTTTTTTTACGCTCAAGAAATAAAAATATGATACCTAATGTGAGTTAATAAGTACTTGTTTTGGCTCCAAATTATTTTACTTAAAATTCAACCCCTATGTAATATATTTTGTGAATTGGTATATATACCTAAATTTTACCAATAGTAACTTCATGGGGTATGTCACTAAAAATTTCATTAATTTTCATAGTCTTTCTTAACTTTCCCTTTCAAATTCTAATGTTTTGAATTTTAATGGCAACCTATTCCATTTAAATTGGTTAGATTAGCATATAAAAAATTTGTTTATGATTTTTTTAAGTTCAATGTTTGTTTGTTGAAGATGATGTTGTAGAAAGCATGATAAATTTTTAATTTTTCAGATATTCCACGGTCATTGTATTGATGGAAGTCGAATCTGGGGGCGCTAATTTTCATTTATTGGAAGTTGTCGTTATGTCAATGATCTTTATTTGATTTCAATTCCTAATGGTGCAACTCTAATAAAGATATTCCAGAGTCTAAAGCGAAAATGTGATGCTATTAATCCCGAGTTAACGATATTGCAATACATAGCACCACATGAGAAGATTGCAGTAACATTGAACGAAGATGATGATGTCCGAAATATGATAAATCTTCATAGTTGTCTGAAATTAAATATAATCAAATTGAGAGCAGCTCCAAAAGATGATCAGAGTCAGGTTAACATAAATATTGAAAGGTAATTTTTATTTGTAATGTTGTTTTGGTTTGAGTGTAAGATTCAGAATTTGCAATGTTCATATATTTTTTTGTACTAGTTTTTTTTTATAGCATATGACTATTATTTTTCATTATTGATTGTGTATATTAGTTAGTTAATAATTTTAAAATATCTATTATAATTTATATTGCAAGTTCAATTGTTATTAATTGAAAATTGAGTTGGTTGCTAATGTGTTGTTTTGATTTGTATTAAAATGGTAAGGTTTGATTTTGATGATGAAGTTTGTTCGAACGGAGGCAATGAGCTTGAAGTTAGCACTATAAGTAATTCTATTGATTCTTAGATGCATTGCATATCCTATGAAGGCCAAACATTTAAAGATGCTACAGAGTTCAGGATTTGTCTTAAAAACTATGATATTGCTACTAGATGATTATTTTCTTACAAGAAAAATGATAGTGATAAGATCATAGTTATTTGCAGCAAAGAAAATTGTGAGTGGAGAATTTATGCCTCCAAATATAAATTATACAAATTATTCGGCATAAGAAAATGCAACTTAATCCATAGTTGTGGGGATGATAATTTGAGGACTAGAGGTCACCCTAAAGTTGATTCAACTTGCGTAGCTAATGTGGTGAAGGAGAAGTTAAGGGGAGAGCCATCATATCGTCCATGTACAATGATGAAGGACATTCAACGAGACTATGGAGTAGAACTTGAGTATCATAAAGTTTGGGCGGGCAAAGAAATGGCAATGCATGGGTTGGTAACAGTATGCAACATACGGGTATTGGAAATAAATCCTACATATAGGGCATTACCTACCCATAGATGACTTTTTTCCAATTTATAAATTGGGTCATCCCTCGTACTAACATTTACACCCTACTAAACATCTAGGCCAATTTACATCACATCTACAACTTCTAAATCATGATAGGGTATATGTGATATCAACAATTGAGCATAAATATATCCAACGATAAGTTCAAGCATACGATAATAAGAGTAGGGTCAAGGTAATATGAACACCTAACATGCTCATATCTATGACTAAATCTGAATGCAATACATCTACCCGGACCAGGTAGGAAATTACCCACCTGCTATGTAGACTTCGCTGAGGGTCTTCACATCCGTGAATCTGTCTCGTATCCACGTCCTGCAAATACCATCACAGTAAGTTAAAACACATGACAATATATCAAAGTTCTACTGTCAATCTAATAGTAGAACCAAACCAATCTCTTAACCGTTTTATTACTCATCAATCCATATCCCGAATCTTACCAATATAACAACTTCTTCCATTAGTTACTAACCAGCAACCCAATAGTAACCCAGTTAAACAAGTTCTACAATAGGGTAATCCCATTCACTTCCTTACCCACATATACAAGTACCAAAAATCAAGGAAACTGACCCCATATCAGATTAGCTACATAAGCAAATCTCATACCACCATTTCCTCAATCCACACTCACAATGGATCTATAGCTGAAACTTACCACCGACCACCACCCAGCTTGTTCACCTGAAGGAACCTGCGATTCAACCAATAACATCGCAATCAGGAGCTACATAAGACACAGATTGTTAAATACTGGAAAATTTAAAATATTAAATTAAATGGCCAAATAATTAAGGAAATAATCCTGGAAATTTTTCGAGATTTTTAGGGAATTTTTGGAATTTTTTCGGAATTTTTCTGGGTTTAAACGGACTCCGTACGAGATTTCTACGGGGATAAAATAACTAGGCTTTATTTAAGGGGTATTAACCTAAACCGAAAACCCTAATTTCTATTTTTTTATTTCTTCTTTTCCCCGCCGCGCCGCGACCTCGTCCTTCAATCGACAGTTCCCGTTTCGCGAGCCGCTTTGCCGACGCCGCGCTGATTCTTCACGCAATGCCTTTCTTCGCGCCACCCCGTGCGTCTTGTCTTCGCCGCCGCCGACGCTTCTTTTCTTTCCTCCATCGCTACCAGCCACCGGAACCGATAGCTCGCGTTCGCCGCTGCGCACGCGCACGCTCACGGCGACAGCATCGCGATCGCCGCTTCTCCTTCCCGGCGTCTGCGACCAGTGGTCGCCATCATGAGCTTCTTCCCAGCTACCGCAGCCTACCGAATAAGCTGTCGCAAGCCCGGTGAAGTGGAAATTTGTATATATCTTGTTTCCTATCCTATGCTATAGTGAATCTGTGATTTTGGGGCGTTGATCGGTGAGTGTTGATGGTGCCGGTGAGTAGGGCGAGGGAAGGAATCGGGACTACCGAGAGGGGTCGTAAGGGGTTTTGTTTTGGAGGTGGTCGCAAGGGTGGTCGTGAATAATGTTTGAGCCAGTAAATTGAGTTGAGATCCGATTTGGGGAAAGGATTGGTATCATTGTCGGTGGAATTTCTAGGCGTGAGCTTGATTGGTCGATTTGGGTTGAGTTCGGTGTTAGTCGGTTGATCGATACAGTATTCGGAGGATATGGGATTTGGGTGATATTGTTTGATCTTGAGGATATTTTTGGTGGGTGATGAATTAGGTTAATTGATTTGGAATTAATTGGGCTAAATTAATTGTATGGATATTTGTGGACAAGGAAAAATTGGAAATAGTTTGGGTTAATTGGGATATAAAGGAAATCGATTAATTATTGATTTGTCGTTGAATTGTATTTTGTGTGACTATAGTCATGCTTTATGCGAGTTTGATCACGCGGCGGGTCCCGATCGTGTGATTTGGTTCATTCTTGCGGATATATATATTGGTAGGTATTTTGACTTAACTTTTAGATTAAGTCAATTTGATATGCTAGTAGGATAGATTACAATAACTTTTTCATGTTTATATGCCTTGTATAATTTTGGTGCCTACTAGATACATGCATGTGATAGGATATGATTATATTTCACTGTTTGATTTGGATCATAGTTATTTGGATTAGGGATATGTATGCGTATTGATTGTACATATTATTCGGATAGGTATTTTGAGTAGGATTTACATGCTTTAGTATCATGCACCATTTTTGCATGATTGCATGCTAGTAGACGAGTTCCATTATTGTTGAGCCATGACTAGTTACATAGCTTTCACCTTGCTTGCCACTCATGGGTTAGTGGTACATCGGGAGGTGTGTGCGATTGCTCTGTCGAGCTCCATTGAGTCAGCTCATGGGTAGCGATGAGGCGTGGTAGCGAGCGAGGATCCCTCCTACGGCCTATGACAGGAGATGAGCTTAGCTCCCCACTATGTTTAGAGGCGGGAGGATAGGTGTACTCCGGCGACATCTGTCCACTCGGTCACTCGGGAAGCGATGATGGCGAGTGCCGATTGTCATAGCCCTACCCACTCGGCTTCACCATTGCGTGTGAAGCGGTGGTAGCGTCGAGGTGACCATGTCATTAGTACGGCATGCATTTTGCAGTTCATTTTGTATTATGTTTCTTTGCATTATTGTATTGATGCCTTGGATGCATATGATTGTCATGCATCTGAGGATACATGTTTATATATGGTCGAGACTCTATTACTTCTAGTCGAGACACATGCTCCTATATCGGGGTAGGAGATTCAGTAAATCTGATCATTTTGTATTTCTTGCTTGCATACCCTATTTATGTGAGGCTATCTTGGCATGATATTTTTATTATTAGCTATACCTTATTTTGCATATCTACTATACATGAGTTCTTTGAACTCACCCGTTGATTATATCTATTTGAGGATGAAGGCATCGGGAGAGAGTCTCAGGACCCCACTAAATCGTGAATGTTTTATTTTGGATATTTGCTTTATGGTTTGGATATTTTGGTTAGAGGACATGTATAGGTTTAGAGATTGATTTTGTATTTGGATTTTTGGTGTCGTATGGATACCTATTCGGATTTTGGTTTGATTGGATTTTGGTGAGTATTCTGCCCGGATGGCGAGAAGGGGTAAGTTGATTTATGGTAGGTATTTATCATTTATTTTGGTTGATGGCACGAGGCCAAATTATATAACTTCGCGTGTGAGTTTGGATTCATCGTGTTGACCGATGTATAGTGGCCGTGTAGGCCTTGTATGTAAATTGAGATTGTCACCACGTGAGGAGATACTATCGGATTTTTTAAATGCGGCGGGGTCTCCTTGAGCGTGACAATTTATTTGGTATCAGAGTGCCTAGGTTTTCAAGTTCCTAGGGGGTTTTGGATTTTTTTCAGAGTTCGCCATGTTTGGCGGGTTTTCTGAGGCAATTTGGAAAATTTTAGATTGGTATGGATTTGGCGATTTTTATATTTGAATTCGAGGATTTATAAAGGTCGATATGGGGATTTGGCGTAATGACAAAACCTCTCCTGCGGCAAAATAGGTATGATGAAAATTTTATATATTTTTACTTCTAGTAACATCTGTTCTAGTAGCATCTGTAATAATTTAACAGATATGAGACGAGGTGGGCGTGCACCTGCACCGAGACGTGGTGCAGGGTAACCACGCAAGAGGACAGTGAGATCTCTGGTTATGGAGTTGTCAGAAAGGGTCTATTGAGTTTTGACTCGTGTGCAGACTCGTAGTAGGGGTCGCCCACCAAGGTGACCGTGTAGTTTTATACTCGAGTTAGATTTGGCTATGTGTTTAGTGGATAACCGGAAATAACATTCCGTGTGTTGGTCACTATTCGTAATCGTAGATGGAGTTGACCACGTGAACAACCCGCTCAGCCGTAAGTCTTGAACACAGACGAAAAAGATGAATTGTCTTTGAGAGATGACTGATATCGAGTCAGAAAGCAGGGGTCAAGTTATCACATTGGTTGTGGAAATCAAGGACTACAGTGTCAGAGATTTTCACTGATTATGCTAGGCAGATTATTACTCTATGGGGCAATGGACAAAGAATGTATACTATTGTTGATACAGTCCTTGGAGGTTTAAGTTACGAAGTTCCATAGGGATTTTAATCCTTGAGCGGCTTGAGCCTTAGATTGATAACATTGAAGGTACTGTTAAGTACCTAACGGGTATTTATCTAGGAGTGGAGATAGTTTCTTACTATTGCAATGATCAAGTTGTTACTTGGTGGAATATGTAGAAGGAATTTATTTGGGGAAATAACCCATTACGGGATCACGGGTTCAGGATGTTTTCGAGAGACAGTATTTCTCCAGGTTATTTTGTATGACTCATTGTTGAGGAATTCTTGAGTCTTAAGTTGAGTGATCAATTATTAATGGAGTTCACTATAGAGTTTACCCCCACTTAATGGCTCAAGTTAGTGATTGAGTTGTTTTCAATCACTCACGATTTATTGGTTTACATTTGGATTAGGATAGTTGGATCTTCCATCAAATCCTATCGGGAGGCATTAGGGTGAGTCATATTTATAAAAATGACTGCAATAAGTGTCTCAAGAGAATAGTGTAGTCAATCTATGTGATAATAACCTACACTTTGGATAAGACAAAGGTAGAAGCCGTGAATGTGCTCTTCTAGCTAAATTTCACGTGACATTATTTTGTTCTCAGGTTGTTGCTCGATATTGATCAGGTCTGTTGCTAGAGGTGGTAATTTGATATTGATGATTAAAGTTTACAATCTCTTGAGTGATTGAGGGATTAGTTGGAATTTTAGTTTATTTTGGTAGGTGATCAAGGCTCTGTCTTGAGAATGAAGGATTTATGAAACACTTCAATTCCCAGCGAAAAGCAAGAATAGAGATTAAAGCTTTCTCCTCAGATTTATGTGTCTATCAGAAGTGGTTTGTGCACTTGTGGAGATATGAGGTTGGTTGTATGGTTTTTTGAAGAAAATGATAGGAAGAGGTGTATACACCTAGATGCATACAGTTATCGAATTCTTTTTCTAGATTACTGTGAAATAGGGAATCCGTTAAGAGCAGAACTTGGATGAGATTACATTTTTACTCGAAAGGAATTGTAGATGGTTGAAGGATTGATCATTGACGTATTGCTATAATTTACCTTGATGATATATTGAGAGGTACAGGTGTTTACAAATATCTATGGTTAAAACATGTATAGATAGGATTAAAAGGATTTTTATATTTGGATTATGTGGATTAATAGTGTTTCCACTGATAGGTGAGATGTTGAGATGATTACTGTGATGATTATCACAGGGGTATGAAAATGATTTTGGATGTTTAGAGGTTGATTGATGTAAATGTTATATTATGGTGAGAGAGTTGACTTAATTGTTTTATAGTTGACTTGGTTGATATGATGTGAATATCTGGATATTAACTTGGAGGTTATGCTTGTGACATGATGGTATAAGAAGGTCTCTCGGATGCCTGTATAATTCGAGAGTAATCAGATGTAGTGTTGGAGGAACTTCTAGGCTTGCCGCTGTATAGGCAAGTAGAGTAGGCGATCGGAGTGATTTCGAAAATAGTTTCGATATCGAAGATCCCCTACTGTGAGATAATTTATTTGGTACTGAGGTAATGTTATTTTTACGAGCCTAATATTTTTACTTATGGTGCGTTGGTTGAGGGCTAGTGTAAAGCGCACAAGGTTGTTAAAGCTCGTGATGTACTCAAGGCAATGTCATTCAATTGGCTGTAATCCAATCGAGTTGCTTAGATACCGTCATCGATCGGTCTTTCAGAATTGGCAAGGTTGATGATGCCAAGAGGTATTTGTTAGAATGACGATTTTTCAGGGGATAATTTAGTTGGTATTAGTGTTGCTTAATACTATGGGAATTGGAAGAATCTAAGTTTCAATTAAAGGAGGTATTGGATGGGATATTTGTTGTCCCAGTATTTTATTCTTGAGAAGCTCTGGAATTTATTGTTCAAAGAGATATGAACCTTTGAGGTTATACATCAATTATTGATGATGGAATGCGGTAGTGGTAGAAGGAAAAGAATATCCTTCATGGTGGATCGAGGATCTATTTAGATCAACTATAGGACACCTTTGTATACTCTAGGATTGATTTATGATTGATGTGTTGATATTGTAGTGACAGGGAGTCATACAATTATCAAAGTCGTAGGGATGATTGATATATCATCAGCCTAGAGTAAAGAGGATGCAGGTGTGTAGCGATGACAATTTCATACTTGGTATGAATTGTATGAGCTTTTGAATTATCTTATTTGACTTATTGACGACTTTGTCGTCCAGGGATTTGGGAAATCGTGTATTCTAGATACGATTGGATCATTTGTGATGGTGGCAGTTGGAGTTGAGCACTCGGCCACCGTAGATGGTGTTTTTTTTTTTTGGTATTTAATTTGATTATTATCATAGATATTGATAGGATGCTCTAGTGGTACTACACCGTTGACGGGTGATGGAATTTATTTAGTCTGAAGCTTGTGAAACTAGTTTCAGGGCTCAGACGATGGTTGACTTTTACACCAAAGTTGTTTGATCATTCTCGGGTGGAAGGAAGGGTATTGTATGCGGATGCAATGTTTCAGAGAATAGAGCATTTCTGATGTAGTTGATCAAGACGTATCCCATGTTTACGTCAAATGAGGAACTACAAGATGGGTTGTCATATATATATATGACGTGGACCTAGCAGGAGTTGTTATGTTGTTTTGTAGAGGTGAGGAGCAGAAATGCTTATGAGGTTTTAGCTAGCTACTGTGTAGTTGCATTTGAATTTAGGAAGAGTTACTATTGATTCAGGAACAACAGATAGATTCCTGTTGTGATGATAGAGAGCATCTACCATAGAGTTGTACTTTTGCTCTACCGGTTCGGAATTAGTGATATTGGAATTTGTATGTAGTAGGTGGCTAGATAGCTACCTGACATCTTGACTGGCTATGAGTCCCGGTCGTAGTAGCATGTCGTTGCCCGTAAGTAGTGCCTTTGGTATTACCTCGAGAGTCATAAAGCTTTATCATGATATTTTGATAAGTATTGTTGAAGATTGCAATAGGTTCTGTATGTTGCAGATGTATAGGATTGTATTCGGAAAATAGTAAGTATTAAAAACGTTCTCCGTGGTGGAACGACATGCGGAACATAGTTGATTTGGAAGTCTGGTAAAGGTGGTATATAAATAATCAGCACGGTTCTGTACCGAGATGGACGTGAAAGCATAGTATGATGGACAGTGTTGGGAGATTATTTGGAATTCGGAAAGGACTTAGTATGATTAGCTAAGTCCGCTCATTTTCATTGGATCCATACGATGAGTTTGTTGGATCGCTGGATAGGTTATACTATGGCGATTTCCAGTTCATGAAGGATCTGTGAGTATCGTATGTGATAGCGGTTCAGGATTTACCTTCGGATTATGGATAGTCTTTAACAGGTCACGGATATAGAGATCCACTCAGGTACAGTTAGGTACTTGTTATAGGTGGACGAAATGAAGATATTATTCATATTTTGGAAGGGCTGCTAGAAGCAAGTGTGATTTGATGTTAAGGGATATCAGTAACCCCACTTGAGGTGTGACTTGTCTCCAGATGCTTGAGATGGTTGTTGGGACATCTCGTACTAATATACGAGTAGGAAATTTGAGGACCAAATTTTTATTAGTGGGGGAGAATGTTAAATACTGGAAAATTTAAAATATTAAATTAAATGGCCAAATAATTAAGGAAATAATCCTGGAAATTTTTCGAGATTTTTAGGGAATTTTTGGAATTTTTTTCGGAATTTTTCTGGGTTTAAACGGACTCCGTACGAGATTTCTATGGGGATAAAATAACTAGGCTTTATTTAAGGGGTATTAACCTAAACCGGAAACCCTAATTTCTATTTTTTTATTTCTTCTTTTCCCCGCCGCTGCCGCTTCTCGTCCTTCAAGTAGTTCCGTTCGCGAGTCGCTCACTTGCCGGCCACGCCGCTTGGATTCTTCAAGCGCCTTTCTTCCGCCGCCGGTGCGTCTTTGTCCTTCGCCGATGCCCTCTTTTCTTTCCTCCACCGCGCCATGTACCGGAACGGCCCGACCCTCGCGTGTTGTGCGCCGCTGCACATCATGCCGCGTCGATTGGCATCGCGACGCCGCCTTCTCCTTCCCAGCGTCTGCGACCACGGTCGCCCTTCTTCCCACGCTGCCTAAGTGTCAGTATATATCTTGTTTCCCTATACATGCGGTGTATGTTGCTATAGTGAATCGTGATTTTAGGCGTGATCGGTGAGTGTTGATGGTGTCGGTGAGTGAGTAGGGCGTAGGGAAGGAATTGGGGGACTACCGAGAGAGGGTTGTAAGGGTTTTGTTTTGGAGGTGGTCGTGGGTGGTATGAATAATGTTTGAGCCATTGTAAATTGAGTTGAGATCTGATTTGGGAAAAGGATTATCGGTATCGATTGGAATTTCTAGGGCGGGTGAGCTTGATTGGTCGATTTGGGTTGATTCCGGTGTTATTCGGTTGATCGGTACGGTATTCGGAGGATATGGGATTTGGGTGATATTGTTTGATCTTGAGGATATTTTTGGTGGGTGATGAATTAGGTTAATTGATTTGGAATTAATTGGGCTAAATTAATTGTATGGATATTTGTGGACAAGGAAAAATTGGAAATAGTTTGAGTTAATTGGGTTATGAAGGAAATCGATTAATTATTCAATTTGTCGATAAATTGTATTTTGTGCTTGACTATAGTCATGCTTTATGCAGGTTTCGGTCACGAGGCAGGTCCCCAGTCGTGACGATTTGGTTCATTCTTGCGGATATATATTCAGGCGGGTATTTTGACTTAACTTTTAGATTAAGTCAAGTTGATATGCTAGTTAGGATAGCTTACAATAACTTTTTCATGTTTATATGCCTGGTATGATTTTGGTGCCTACTAAATACATGCATGTGATAGGATATGATTATATTTCCCTGTTTGACTTGGATCATAGTTATTTGGATTATGGATATGTACGTATTGATTGTACATATTATTCGGATAGGTATTTTGAGTAGGATTTACATGCTTTAGTATCATGCACCATTTTTGCATGATTGCATGCTAGCTGGACGAGGTTCCATTATTGTTGAGCCCGCAGCTAGTTACATGATCTGCACACACTTCCACTCATGGGTTAGTGGTACATCAGGAGGGTGTGTGCAGTTGCTCTGTCAGGCTCCGCTGGTCCGCTCATGGGTAGCGATGAGGCAGCGTGGTAGCGGGCAGGGATCCCTCCTCTGGCCTATGACACCGGGAGATGAGAGCTTAGCTCCCCCACTATGTTTGGGGCAGGAGGATAGGTGTACTCCGACAGCATCCTGTCCACTCGGTCACTCAGGAGCAGTGATGGCAGAGTGCACAATTGTCATAGCCCTACCCACTCGGCTTCACCATTGCGTGTGAGGCTACGATCAAGCGTCGAGGTGACCATGTCATTACACGCATGCATTTACGGATTGCATTTTGTATTGTGTTCTTTGCATTATTGTATTGATGCCTTGGATGTGCATATGATTGTCATGCATACAGGATACATGTTTATATATGGTCAGGACTCTATTACTTCTAGTCAGGCACATGCTCCTATATCAGGGTAGGAGATTCAGGTAAGTACAGTTATTTTGTATTTCTTGCTTGCATACCATATTTATGTGAGACTGTACTGGCATGATATTTTTATTGTTAGCTATACCTTATTTTGCATATCTACTATACCCGCAGAGTTCTTTGAACTCGCCCCGTTGATTTATATCTATTTCAGGATGAAGCTGTCAGGAGAGTGCAGCTGCCGGACCCCACTCGTCGTGAATGTTTTATTTTGAATATTTGCTTTATGGTTTGGATATTTTGGTTAGAGGACATGTATAGGTTTAGAGATTGATTTTGTATTTGGATTTTTGGTGTCCGTATGGACCTTATTCGGATTTTGGTTTGATTGGATTTTGGTGAGTATTCCTGCCCAGATGGCAGAAGGGGTAAGTTGATTTATGATAGACTGTTTATCATTTATTTTGGTTGATGGCCTGAGGCCAAATTATATAACTGCGTGTGAGTTTGGATTCCGGTCGTGTTGACCGATGTATAGTGGCCGTGTAGGCCTTGTATGTAAATTGAGATTGTCACCCGTACAGGGGAGATACTGCCGGATTTTCGTCTGGCGGGGTCTCCTTCGGGGCGTGACATCGTAACAACACAACAACGAAAGATCACTAGCTTGAGAAGTGATTGTAATCTAAATTCAGCACCACAGCAGAATAATCCAGGATGCAGAATATAAGTCGGAAAGAACCTATAGGTTAATTCAAACCTTACCAGGAACTCGAAGTGAACAGAACTAGCCCAAACTTCGATCTACAGCTCACTCATAGAACAGCCAACGTCCCCAAAAGAGCAGCACAACCACACAACCAACACAGAACCGAATAGACTGCAAAAATACAAAGGGAATCAAGATGTATACCAACAATAGAACCTCCCCCTTTGACGAGCCAAGTTCATTGGAACAGCTCTACCACTGGCAATTGCTGCTGTTCTTCCGCTCGGAACACAAAACAACACCATCGACTACACTCCATCCAACCTACTCCACCGATTAACTGCAATCGTTGCCCTAACTCACAATTCAACAACCTTTAATATCATCGATCCATATATCACTCTGGATAGAAGAGAAGAAAACAGAAACGAGAGTTATACCAGAATTTGGTGTCTTCACCGACTGCACTCCCCCAATCTGTTTTGTTCGCAGGAAAGATTCCTTACTGCCCTAGCTTCGGCAGAGATTGCGAAGCAGCTTCCAAACCCTGTTGCAACCCGATGGAAACAACGAGATCTAAATCAAGAGCTCTCCTACGCTTGATCTGATGGAGGAACAATAATCGAAATCCAAATAGCAAAAACAAAAGAACTGTGTAACATGCAGCAACAGCTTTGGATCGCGGCGATAATGTCGTCGATCGGCTCACGCGACTAGATCGACAAGTGCCCAAAGAAAAGGAGTCGAACTGACCTCCAGCTGGATCTTCCACCGAGAACAGCATCGGCTTTCCTTCCCTCCCGCCGGCCAAGCACCATCCACAGGGCAGAGAGGTGGATGGCAGACTCAGAAGAAGGTGCTCGGCAACGAGCACGGGGCGGAGATCGGCACCGGCGACAGCTCTCTCTCGTGGCGGCGAGGCAAGCGGCAGTAGCAAATGGCACGGTGGCAGCAAGTCGAGTTCAAGGGCGTCGGCACCCACTGCTGTTGGACCAGCAGAGAAGAAGAGGCGACGGCGAGGAGGCGTCGTCGAGATCAGGAGGAGCCACTGTCGCCCGCGGCGACAACGATGGGGTCAGCTCCCGACATGGCGACGGCGGCGGGCAAGCTCGAGCGTGGGCGAGTGGCGGCGTGGAGGCGGAGATCACCAGGCGAGATGGCCCGTCGCAATCGGTGAGGAGAAAAGGAAGAAGAGAAGTCGGGGAAAAGAAGAGGAGTCGGGGGAAAAGAATCGACGGGAAAATAGAAAGCATCGGGTTAATTAACCCATTTAATTCCCGTCTAAACAGGCTTTATAAAAGTCTATCCATTTTATCCCCATGAAATATCCATAAGACCTCCGTTTAAATTCAGAAAAATTTCTAAAAATTTCTGAAAAATTCCACAAGATGTTTTATCAATTACCGAGGAATATTATTTTTTTTTCTCTGGTAGTTTACACCAACCCTATACAAATACAATTATTAGCATTTACTCACTCAACAAATAACACATATATACTGAAAGTAATACCATCAGTCCAACTATGCAACCTCCCATATATGTTTTCTCTTTTTTGTCCACTTTGGAGTATCCAAGATGGTCTTCAATTTTTAGCACGCAAAAATCTAAAAACTGCATCTCCCCAACCATACTCAAAAAATGTTTCCAAATTGTCTAAGTATGGAAAAATAAAACTAGGTGTACCAAAATTGCTAATAGGAAATATAACACAATTAAAAAGTAGCAAAATAAAAAACCTAAAAAATCATCAATTTCTAATTCTTTATCTGTCAACACAAATAACTTCTATATGATGACATTTCTCTTAACACATTTCATCCCCTTGAAATGTCGCTCAAGGAAGTTAGAACCCAATTTCAAATCGATGTTAACCGGTTGACCAACGCTAGGTAAACCTATAATGATTGAGAACTCCCTAGAAGTGAATGACACCATGATATTGTTTCCAAAACAAAAGCTGCATGTCTCTACTTCAAAGTGTTTAAGCATTGCATAAACTCTTGAGGTGCTTATAGAAAGCTTTTGAATCTTCAACCAATGTGCAAAAGGTGAAGCCTTGATCTTCTTTAATTGTAGTTCACTCAGTTTGGGAACCAATTATTCCATGACTGACATAAATTTTGTTGGGGAATACCTTGAATAACCTTCTTTTCCACTTGGTCCAATATCTCCATCATTATCATCCGTGTGTTTTTTTATCCTTGTCATTTCTAATTCACAAAAAACTTAATTAGCAATAATTTCAATAAATATTTCCATAAAATAAGTTAATAAGAAACACAACATGACATATTAATCTAGATAATACATTAAGCAATATAGGGCAAAATCAGTATCACAATAAGTATCGATTGACGAAAGCCACAAACATATGTCACTTAATATTAACTTTTAAATAATTTTCTTAACATCCTCAGATAATCGAATATTGGTATTTAAATGGCCAAAACAAGTATCGATTGACTAACATTAAATACTTTTTCTACCAATTTAGGTATCATTATTTTATTTCATGAATAACATAAACAATAATCAAATCAGGGTATTTAATGAGCCAAAATAAATACCTATTGACTCACATTAGATATAAAATCTTTTGTAGCAATTTAGGTATCATATTTTTACGTCATGAACGTCAAACAAAAGTCAATATTATTAACTTCAAAGTATAATTTATTTACAACACCAAAAATCGATTCAGAATATTTCAGGCACAAAATCAAATATCTATTGACTCAAATTAGATGCTCTTTGTACCAATAAAAAAAAGTATGTAATTATCACAAAAAATTTACCCAAAATTGTACGTAAAATCAGTACCACAATAAGAACCGATTGACGAAGGCTACAAACATAAGTCACTTAATATTAACTTTTAAATAATTTTTTTGACATTCTCAAATAATTAAATTTTGGTATTTAAATGGTCAAAACAAGTATCGATTGACTAACATTAAGTATATTTTCTATAAATTTCGATATCATTATTTTATTTCATGAATAACACAACTAATAATCGAATCAAGGTATTTAATGAGCTAAAATAAGTATCTATTGACTCACATTAGGTACAAAATCTTTTATAACAATTTAGGTATCATATTTTTACTTCATGAACGTTAAACAAAAATCATTATTATTAACTTTAAAGTATAATTTTTTTACATTTCCAAAAATCAAATCAGAATATTTCAAGCACAAAATCAAATACCTATTGACTCAAATTAGATACTCTTTGTATCAATAAAAAAATTTATATAATTATAATAAAAAAATTATCCAAAATTGTATGTAATTAAGCATATTTACCTTGTTTAATCTTTTTTACGCACTTGCTCATTGGTCTCCTTGCTCCCTCCTATCACATTTGCTTTGATGTTGTGGGTCGCTAGTGGTTGAAATAAGGGAGACAAAATGATTTTCAAGGGGGCAAGCAAATGGTTTGGTCAACTGAGGGATGAATCAAGTGTTTAGGGTTACCGTTGGGGGGAGGGAAGACGATGACTTGTTGGGAAGAAAATTGCTGCTATCACATTTGCTGCCTCAAGTCGCTACTGGTCAAGGTAGAAGAGTCGATGGTTTTCAAGGGCGAAAGCAAATGGTTTGGTCGGGATCAACTGAGAGTTTCTGTTAAGGGGGAGGGAAGAAGATGGGTTGTTGCAAGATGAATCGGTGGGAGAAGATGAATGAAAAAATTAATCAAACCTATGTAAACAATAAGGGTAAAAACGGAAATTCAACCTTATAGGGAGTTAAAACTAAGATTGGATGGTTGTCAGGTATCAAATCCTAAAAAAAATTATATAGGGACTGAATCCAAATATAAACAAGAGCAGAGGGATTTTACTCTAACTTACCCAATATAAAACTTATAAAAGTATAACTTTTACTGAAAGAATGGACGAAACGTCCATGAGAATTCTCTAGTCCTAGACAAAACTTGAGAATTATTTGTCGATTTCTTTTGATTTTAATGATACAAATAGTGAAATAAAATTTCGATATTTTATGATAACTAGTGGTTACAGAAGACTCAGAGTTTTCCTATCATTTCCATCATCGCAAAAGAAATTTTAGCTTATTCGATATCAATCGTTGTCATAAAATAAACATTCAATTTCAAAGAGAACATATTGGATGAACGACGCTTTATTTTGTCTTCTGATTTTTTAGAAACACAAACATTGTTTAATGATTGGATAATAATAGAAAAAAGAATACAATAAATATAGCTTTTTGAAAACGAAACAGAGGAGTTCAATATCGAAGAAACTATAATTACAAGAATAGAAAATAAAAGTGAGTAACAATGTCGCTTCCTAAGATAAAAAGAATAAAAGTGTAAGAGAACTAAGTGAATTTTGATTCTCCTATATTTTAAGAGGATACATTGACAACTTAAATAAGTACAAATCTTTTTGATTATTTAAATATAAAATAATAATTTTGAATCATAAATTGAATTGTGAATCGGCGATTCGGAATAAATCGTAAGTCATAATCATCTTGAACGGTTAAAATTAAGAGTCAACATTTTATAAACTATCGAACTACCGATTTCAAACCGTCAAATTGTCGATTTGAAACCATTTTTTTATTTGTTTATTTTTTAACCAAATTAATATTTACTTCGAGAGGATTGATAAGCTTAGAAACTATTAAAAAAAATTTTAATCTTTGCGATATCACGACAGAATTTTTTTTTTATTTATTTCTCCATTATAAAAAAAATCTCCTAATAACCTTTTTTTCATAAATTCTCCTCTTTATTTATATATTACATTATATATATATATATATATATATATATATATATATATATATATATATATATAATAATTAATTTGTAATGATTATTTTATAAGAACCACTTTTTATATTATTTTTTTATTTTATTTATTTTATTTTATTTTCAAAAAATAAAAATTATAAAAGTATTTTGGGAGAGAGCCTCTTTTATCTTTATACGTAATCGACGATGGCAGCTCAAAATTTTGGATGCTTTAAAACTACGTCGATAAAGAAAAAAAAGGTGCGACTCGAAAAGTTCTCTCAAAAAGTTTTAATAAGAGGGAGCCCTTTTATCTTTACACCGTGATGGGAGCCCAAAATTTTGGATGTTCGAAAACTACATCAATAAAGAAGAAAGTGCAACTTTTTTTTTTTTCTATTTGGCAACTGTATAATTTCTTATGTGTTTTTTTTTCTCTACTTGATTCTGACAAATCAAGGTCATTCTTTTAAGTAAAATGTAGAAGCTCAAAAGGATTTCTTATTTCATTCTTCATCTGAGTGTCTTTAATTACAAATTAGAGATGAAAATGTGGTCTGAAGACCATGAATGTAGTGTGAGGACTCATAAAAATATTTTAAAATGTTAATTATTTGATTTAAATAAAACATCATATAAAAAGACTCTAATTGGTTTGTTTTCCTTTCTGATTTGGTTTTGGTTTGAATTACAAGATTTCCATCTGATAAATTGCAAACAAAATGAAATTCAATATATATTTGCCTCTCCCAAAATACCATATATTCTGTACTTGAACATCCACACAAAATGTATTTCTGTTTGAAAAAAAAAAAAATCAGGTTTCACAAATTCTATATCCTCAATTAAGTTTCATAAAATAAAATATAAAAAAAAGACCTACAATGAGGAACTTTTTTCCTGGAAGTTATTTAAGAAGAGCTAAATTGCCTCTATCATATACACTTGATCTGATCAGTAGATGGGTGTCTCATCTATGGTTTTGGCAACTAATAAGTGACTTCAGAGTCGAGCTAAAATTCCTGTCAAAAGCTGTAGGCAGTAAACATTTACAGTCGAAGCCCAGGTTTGCATTGCATAGCTGGACCTTCATGAGGATCAACAAAACTGTGTTCCAATGTGGTTGTTTCATTGAGAAGGGCGTGGAATCGACTTCCCTTGAGAGGAAATGTGAGTTTCTGAATTGCCTAATGATCTGGCCGGCGGTTCCTGCCGGCATAGAGTAGGGACTCCGTCGAAGTGGGGGCCCTGGCCATAGTTCTTTGGTTTGACTCGATCATGGCGGGCTCTGCGTACAGCCTGCTGGATTTGGCGCTCATGTTCTCTGAGGATCTCTTCAAAGTTTCCGCCTGGAGGCATAAGAGGTCCAGAATAATGAACCTGATTCTTCTTATTTCCATGACCCTGAAAAGCATCGAGAAACATATTAGAAAAGAATCAAATTGAGTAGACACAACATTTAAATGGCCCATAGTTCAGAAGGGATATAAGACGAAAATTGAACAAATACTAGATTCACCAGTTGATATTTTGTTAAAAAGATCATAGGCAAGACTGATTGCTTTTTCTTAGCTGCCTATTCATGTATTTTTGAGTTGCAAGTTTAAAATTCTAAAACAGAGTGAAGAGGAATAACTATTGAGCCACTTTTGTGATTGTATTAGAACTTACAGTAGTCGATTCCTTGTATTGTTGTTTGTCTTCCTTTTTTTGAAAGTATGAAGGCCCATTCAGCAGGCGGCGAGTCCATTCTTGCTGACTGGATGAATCAGAAACATCAAGATGGTTGTACTTGGAGCTAACTTGGTTGTTGACTGGAAGATGTGTGTATTTGTTGCTCCGCTTGCGATCCAACCTTTCGGTATTGCTTCTAGCGACCACCGGACCAGAGGTCGTCGGAAAATCGCCAGCTCTGCCTTGTCGCCTGTATGATATATGCGTATCCATTTCTGTACCAGTGGGCAATCCTGTTGTTGACAAACGACCAGAGTATCTCAAAGGACCGCCATAAGGAAAGCCATTCTCGACATTTCTCGTAGGAAGATCCATAGGGAGACCTTGCAATGCTTCCTTTGTTGGCTTATACTTGTCACTGCCAGTTCTAACATTTCCATTTATCTTGTGCGTCTGCATAGATAACCGTCGCCAGAATACATGTAAATTAAGAAAAAGAATTAGGATTCACTTAGGAACAAATCGAGGAACAACGATGAAAGAGATCAAGTAAGAGTTGATTGGGTTTTTTTTTTCTTTATTTCTTTGGAGGTGCATTCTTCAGGCAGGGAGCCATACAAAAACATGGGATTTTAGTCGCAGTTAACACTAAATAGTTGTCAGTGGAATTATTTTTCCATGGCAAAATTGTGGATAATGATCATATATGTGATAAATTTTTTTTATCACAAAATTTCATCATGTTATACTATAGAGTCATATTTAGTGACAAATCAAAATTAATACTACCATTACAAAGTCGCTGTCGTGTGATCTAGAAGTCACGAATATAGTCATATAGTCATTTACAGCTTCGAGAAAAGAAAAAAAAAATCATATGCATGCGTTATTTCCTGAACATGCCTGAATAAAATAGTTGCTAATTGGTTAAGAATTACATGAAAATTAGTGAAATTTGTACTGTAATTTGAAAAGTGATCCACAAGAAACTAGAATAAAAAAAAATCTTGCTTCGGTGAGCATATGCAACGAAAACTTGTCTAGGGTGCAATCATTTGTTTCTCATACACAGGCGGGAACAACAAGCGTGGCTTGTCTCTGGCCCTTGTATAAGCATCAAGAGCCCTCAATTTTGAAGTGTTTTTCTATTAAAAAACATAAGCAACAAAACATAAACCAGGCACCGAACCTGTGGCTCCATGTTTCCATGAGAAATAGGCATTTGTTTTGTGCTTCCTTGAACAATACCATGGACTTCCATAGCTGCTTCTCTTTGTCTGATATCAAAGATAATGTTTGTTATCAGCTATAAAAGAAGGGAGATTCAGATTATGGAGCATATGAAGGCTTGTTTACTTCTTTTTTTTTTTTTTCTAATTTTATCAAAACCAAATGCATTGTTACTTTTCTGCAGAACAAAAAAGGCAGAAAATTGCATATCATGCTTATGTAGAGATAAGAACTTCACCTTCTAGCTTCCTCATTTCGAAGTTTAGCATCGTATTCCTTGCATGGAGGGTATTTTGGTAGACTTGAAGGATCACAGGGAAAAGGTTTTGTAGCAAAGAACTGAAAAGAGAACCAACTAAACTTTCAGCTCTATGAGATTAGGATTTCAAAGAACTGGGAATGTTAATTGCTATTATGGACCTAACAAATTTGAAAGAAATATGTGTTATAAACAAAGTAAAAAATATAGTTAAAACATTCCCGAATCAACACTAATTCTATGGTAAAGTCCCATTGAATATGCATGACTCTCCTACCAGAAGAGCCATAATTTAGCATCCTTAATTAAACCAGAAAGGGATTAGCTCAATTAGACAATGTCACTCAACAAATTCACCGGGCGGGTGTTCTACAATTCTATGTTCAGTGCTCAAAATTCACACCTTGTTCAGCATTGAATTGAACTAGTTAAAATGAGTAGATTTGAAAAGGAGGAACTAAAAAATGTGCTAGACCATGTAAATAAGTAATGTGACAAATTTCATTTGAGTTTCAGCACCAAGTGAATTCATTGTTAAAACAAGTACATGAATCATCCAAATGATATACAAAGTAACAAAGGCAGCATTCATCATCTGTCAGCACAAAGCATTATCTAAGGAATACCAAAAGACAACATAAAATAGAGAGAAAAAAAAGTAAAATTTTAGGGTCAAAAACCACAATGATGAACAAAAAACAAGTAGAAAGAACTTGAAAACAGTAATCTTACTTCACTCTTGAGGGCATAAACTGCAGTTCCACGGTCTGCTGGATCTACTGAAAGTAGTTGGTCAAGAAGATCTAAAGCAGCGGAGGGGAAGTCTTTAAAAGTCTCCCTAACACGCCGTGGGTATGGTTGTTGGGGCTTATAAGAGGTAGCATGAGGTAACTTTGAGGTCCTCCAGTACTCCTCAGAAGGTGAGCCACACAATTTGAATATCCTGTGCAATTGCTCCACCTATAGATCAAGAATAATCAATGTTTCGATGCCATTGCAATACACCACAACTAAACAAATTGTAGCCAGCAAAAGCTTAAAAAAACACAACCTTCTTTAAATATTTTTGCTCATAGTAACACACATATCTAGTTTCTGATTTTCACTAAAAAAGAAACTTCATACCACAGATTAAAACTCATTAATTGAGAAATTACATATTTGATTTTCGAAGAAGGATTGAAGATGCAATATAGTTCTTTTTGTTCACTCTGCTCAATGGAAGCCCTTTGCCAACTGACTTGGGCTTTTTTAATCACATAAAAGAACATTAGAACTTAAGGTATGGTGTGCTTCGTACCACGTATACCATGGAGTGATACTTAGAATGTTTCATCATACCATATTTGACTAAGTTATGACATTTGGATGAATAACTTTGACTAGCATAATTACTTTAGTCCAGTAAAATGATAATTTCATTCCATATTCTAATGCCAGTATGGACACTCGATCTTTAAGGAGGAAAATACTTCATTATCCCTACAGGAGTGCATGAAAACAGTGATAAGAATCACTTGCCTTTTTATTGTATTAAATCTCAACTACCATGTTTGACTAAATTATGACATTTGGATGAACAACTTTGACTGGCACGATTACTTTGGTCCAATTCCAAGTTCTAAGATCAGTATGGGCAGTCTATCTTTAGGGGGGAAAAAAAACTTCATTATCCCTACAAGGGTGCACAAAAAAATGAAAAGGATCACTTGCCTTTTATTGTATTAAATCTTGATTTTCTTCCCATTTTATTTTGGATCTACCATATAAAACACATCATAATTGGATTATAGCTTTATGAGGACCTGCATCGTTGTTGTGCAAGTCACCAAGGCACACAACAACTACTTGCCAAGCACCTTAATCTAGGCATCCTAATGCACTGAATGAGTTAGCAGCCCCTCAAAGTTGCCAAGTGAAGCAAAGGATTGGCTAGTGGTGGGCAAGGAAACTTCTTAGTCCCAAATGCCAAGTTGGGAGATCCCGATAGGCTTTATATGCAGTGGAAATCTCTGACCAAATGGCGAGTCATTTTAGGTAGTGGAGTCTAGCCCTTTGACCATATTGTATCAGAGCTAACTCACTAGTTCATGGGCACGAGGCCTTGGTGGATTGCCAATTAAGCCCAACCTACAGTTAAGCTGTGATTTGGAGTGGGGAAGAAAGGAAGAATTATACAGATATGACTTGATGTGGATTTATATCATTGTTGTGTTATGTCTCAAACAAGGCACATTGGTTTTGCTTGTTAGGTGCCCTAGTCTAAATACTTTAGATGCACCAATTAAGGGAATGCCATAAAAAATTACCAAGTATGGTGCATAGCTTGCTTGTCATGGGAAGGGAAGTCCATTGTCTCACATGGCCAAGTTGGATGATCTTAGTCGGTTTATAAATGAACAAAATGCCATGAACAAATAAAACTCATGAATAATCCAAGATCAAATTTATCTAAAAACTTGTCTAAGCCTCCATGTTGATCTTATTTCTTTAGTTTTTTATTTAAGATACAAAGAACATTACACACGCACACACACACCTATAATACTATTTGTGTTGAATTTAGAAGCTCCAAATTCACTACAATATGTTAAATTAATATAAATTTCATTTATTGAATTGATGTTTTAACTAAATTATAATGGTTGCCTTACCTCTAGTTGAGCTCCTCAAAAGCTTGAGCTCAAGTGGTGCTTGATAAGCTTTTCATTAGATGAGCTCAACAAGCTTGAATACACACATATTTATAATCTACTTATGTTTGTTATTTTTGGTATCTTACAAATTTTGCAGCTTCAAATTCACTACAATATGTTAAATTAATATAAATTTCATTAATTGGATTGATGTTTTAACTAAATTATAAAGACCGCTCTAGTTGAACTTGTTAAAAGCTTGAACTCAGATGAAGCTTGATAACCTTTTAATTAAACAAGCTCAATAACTTGAACATGCTGTATGAGCTTCAATAAGATAAACAACCAAGAGTCAACACAATCAAGCTCAACTGAACTAAGCTTGTTTACCTTCCTATTCCAATCATGGTTCTACCTATGTTACTTCAACTTAGTTGAGTTCGACATGGATGTGGATCTAATTGGGTTACTACATCCTTTTGGGAGGTAAACAGATTTTTTAGAAAAGAAAGAAGCAGAGTGGCGTGGCCAAATCTAGTGTAGAAGTAGAGTATAAAGCTATGGCCTAGCTACATGTGAACTTATTTGGGTTAGGCAACTATTGGATGAATTGGGATATGCTCCCAAAGTACAAATGAATTGTATTGTGATAACCAAACTGCCATCCATATAGCTTCTGATTTAGTGTTCAACGAGAGAACAATTAGCAGAGAGAGTGCAGTTCAACGAAATTGTTACATTATTTATGACCTGTAATGAACAATTAGCTAACTTATTCACTAAATCTTTAAGATCTCCTAAAATTAAGCATCTCTGTAGCAAGTTGCAGTTTCACAGTATATCTACACCAGCTTGAAGAGTGTTGTGGACATTTATAAATAGTGTATATTACAAAGAGTTGTTGGTGCAGAGACACTAGATAATCAAATTTGAGTTTTGATGATGGCGAAGATTCAAAATTAAGTCATATTGTGATCCGATATTGTGTCTTAAGTTTGCAGGACTTAATAGGTAAAAGTCTAATAGGTCTACTAGACTTGACTAAGCGAGTAAAAGTCCCAGTAGATTTGCTAGGTCTGACTAGGCGAGTGAAAGCTCTAGTAGTCTGCTGAACCTCACTAGGCGAGCGAAAGCCCTAGTAGTCTGTTGAACCTAACTAGGCAAGGAAGTATTAGCAAACCAAGGATGCCAAGCGGAAGAGTCTTGATGGTTAGCGGAGTCTAAACATCGGAGAAAGCTGGGGTGGTCAAAAGATCATATGCTAAGTGGGAAAGTCCAAATAGGTTGGAGGACGAAGGGTTTGACAAAGGTAAGTGAAGTAAGAACCTTGTGTGGAGTGATTCTTCTGGATAGAAGAACTGGTAAGGTATGTCCTCGGTATGGGGATAACTTTAGGTGTCGATCCGACTAAGTATTCCGAGGGAATGTCAAAGTCAAGATCGGATAGTTTGAGTATTGTCATTACTATTTGTTTTGTATTGTGTTTGGGCTAATGTTGTGATGCATGTACTGTTCAGGTGACTGGATGAAATCCAGTCAATTGGACTTCTAGGCGCCCGAAAAGGTTCCAGGTGACTGGAGCCAAGTATGTTCAGAGTCGAGATCCAACCCAGATACATGGTGACGTGGCAGGCGACTGGAGGCAGTCTAGGTGCCTAGGACAGGATAAAAGTCGAGTGAGTTGGATATGATCGGAGCCCAGCTGGAGGTGCCTGAAAGGGCTTCCAGGCACCCAAATTAGGTTTATAAAAAGACCCTTGAATAGAGAGTCCTACATTTCATTCCAAGCAATTGCGTTCTTGCCTCTCGTATTCAGAAACCCTTCTCAAGTCATGCCGTGCTACAACTCTGACGACGAGCAGCATCTTTAATCAACAAGTGTCGGCATACTTTTATTATACTTGTGTCATTTCTTTGTGAACTTAATTTTTAAGGGACGGTAAGGTTGTTACCATATCCTATCTTTTGTAAAAGAAACTAATATCTTATCTCTATCGAGAAAGAGATATTTAGTGTTTGCCCTTTCGATAGCGGTCTCAGATCACGAGCCTTGAACTAGCAACCCTTTGGATGTGAACCAAGTAAAAAATATTCTCTTTGTGTCTTTTATCTTTTCGCTGCATTTTACTCTATGTTTTACAAAAAAGCGCTTGCGCTATTCATCCTCCCCTCTCTAGCGCATTGATTCTACAATTGGTATCAATTGTTAGGATTGTTGAGAAAACAATCAAAGTCCCACATTGAAAAGACATAAAAAAAATTACAATCTTATAAGATAAAAAGATATCTCTATTGACGAGGACTTTTGGGTATAGCCCAAAAATAAAATCATGAGAGTTTAGATCCAAAGTGGGCAATATCATATCATTGTGGAAATATGTGAATCTTATTTGCACTAACAATTGGTATTAGAGTCAATAGTCTATGTCGAACCATGAGCCTTGAACAAAGGATGTGAGAGCTCCCATGTCTAGATCAAGAAAATCAGACCTCATATAGCAAGTCCAATTGGATTAGGAGGATCAAACAACTGGCAAGAAGTCCAGCTGGATCAGAATGACCGGACAGTTGACAGGAAAATCTGATAGGTCAAGGATTGGACATCAAGCAGAAGATGTTCTTCGAGGACGGATAGACTTGAGAGAGAGATCCAATGTGGTCTTTCATTTAAGGGGGGATTGTTGAGATTATTGGAAGAATAATCAAAGTCCCACATTGGAAAGATATGAAAAAGATCATGACTTATAAAATGAAAAAACATCTCCATTGGCATGAGACATTTTGGGTGTAATTTAAAAATAAAATCATGAGAGCTTAGACTCAAAGTGGACAATATCATAGCATTGTTGAGATATATTAATCTTATTGCATCAACAAGAACTACCTATAATGTATTCCAAAACCTTCCCTTCCCTTCTTTAGCAACCAAAATGGAAGAGTACAGTCTTCAACTAAATTAGTTGCTTGTACAAAAGAATATGTTACAGTTTCTAAGCTTCATCTGAATGCATGAATATAGAAACTGAAAAGAGAAACAAGTCATAAGAGATACCTCAGTTCTTCCTGGCATAATAGGCCGCCCAGAAAGCAACTCAGCGAGAATGCAGCCTACACTCCACATATCAACTGCGACACCATATTCTGTAGCACCCAACAAGAGCTCAGGAGGACGATACCACAGAGTTACCACACGGCTTGTTAAGTGTTGCTTGTGCTCAGGATTATAAATTGTAGCTAGTCCAAAGTCTGCGATTTTCAGGATTCCATCATTGTCAATCAAAAGATTTGCTCCTTTAATATCTCGATGCAAGACACAATGACTATGGCAATGCTCAAGCCCATATAATAGCTGTTGCATATAGCATTTGACCTGTATATTGGTAGAGAAATTAATATAAAATATCAAGAAAACCTCAGCAAAATTAAATGTGTATAATAACAAAACCAAATACCTGTGGCTCTGCGAACTTGATACCAGGTGTTGCTACTAGTCCAGCAAGGTCATGTTCCATATATTCGAAAACAAGATACAAGTTAGATGACATTTTTGATGCAACTAGAGCTTCAAGCTTTACAACATTTGGATGATCAAGCCTCCTTAGAATATGTATTTCTCTTGCCATAAACCGTACACTTTCAGGATCTACATTAGCAAATCGTACTTTCTTAAGTGCCACAATTTTGCCTGTTTCAAGATCACGGGCTTTGTACACACTGCTATAAGTTCCTTGCCCAATCTGTAGATACAACAACAATGTCAGCATAACAACATTAACCATGCTAAGGACTCCATTGAGGTTCAAATTTGGACAAATCTGTCTCCAAAGAGAACCTAGATCTAACTAAGCAGAGACCGCAGAAAAAAAAAAACTATTTAAAATGAGTTAGCATCACACAAGCTAGAGAAGAACATATCATACAATTGTCATTGAATCAGAGAGGTATGAATCTCCAACAGCTGTAGCAGTATCGCAACAAAACCATATATGGTTTGCAAATTCACATACAATTATATATTTTTTAAAAAAGAAGTTGAAGCAAAAATATCATAGATGCCATACAACTATGATATCAATATAACAGATGCACATGCTACTAAGAAAATACATTAGATATATACCAAATGCATTAGAATGCTAATTTAGACCATTATTTTAAAAAGTGATTTTGTGCATCCACGTACTACTTATGAGTGCTTTATCAGTATTGCATATGTCAAAATATGAATGTGCAGTCACATAGTTGCTTTTTATATCACGAAACTGAGAAGTAATGAGACTCCTTGACTACAAAGATGCTGAACTACAAAGGAATAGCTAATTGATGATATAGAATAAAGGGAAGTTTTTTTGCTCAAGTGCTACATGGTTTTTGCATAATGGTTAAATTTTGAGACATTAATTGTATAGTAAGAGTGGGCTATTTCATACATGTTCATTTTGATATGCTCTTATTTCAATTGTATTTTTATGGATATAATTTCCTTATAACAATCAGGTATACTTCTACATATGCTCCCGCAAAACTATGCTAACATGAATTTACATCATCAACAACAACAAAGTCTTATCCCACTAGGTGGGGTCGGCTATATGGATCCTTCTACGCCATTGGACTCTATCTCCTACTATTTCATCATCTATATTTAAATAAATTTTATCTTATTTTATTGTTGCTAACCAAGTCTTTTTTGGTCTTCCTCTTCCTCGTTTGATGTGTATATTTGTCATCGTTTCATATCGCCAAACTGGAGCATTTATTGGTCATCTAGGTACATGTTCATACAAGCTTAAATGTCTTTCGGAGCTTTCCTTCAATAGATGCAACACCGACTTTTTCTCTAATGCTCTCATTTCTTATTCTGTCTATCCTCGTATGTCCGTACATCCACCTTAACATTCTTATCTTTGCAACTCTCATCTTTTGTTTAAGTGCTCGAGTCGTAGTCCAACATTCAACACCATATAACATAGCAGGTTTAATCGCCATTTTGTAGAACTTCCCTTTAAGTTTTAGAAGCACTTTACGATCACATAAAACACACGACGATTTTCTTCATTTCAATCATCCTGCTTGTATTTTATGTAAGACATCTCTCTCAATCCCTCCATTATCTTGCAAAAATAATCCTAAATATTTAAAGCTCTCAGTTCCAGACAACTCGTCATCTTCTATCTTAATACTTATCTCATTACGTCTAATATTGTTAAACTTAAATTTCATATATTCTGTCTTTACTCTACTAAGTCTAAAACCTTTCACTTCTAGTGTTTCCCGCCAAGATTCTAGTTTAGCATTTACTCCTTCACGTGTCTCATCTACCAAAACAATATCATCTGCAAACAACATGCACCACGATACTATGTCTTGAATGTGTCCAGTGAGTTCGTCCATGGTTAGTGTAAAATGATAGGGACTTAAAGCTAATCTTTGATGTAACCCTATTTTTATTGGAAATGCTTCAGTTAATCCGCCTGAAGTCTTCACTCTGATTGTTACTTCCTCATACATATCCTTAATTAGTTCAATATATGTTACACAAACACCTCTTTTTTCTAAAATTCTCCATATAATTTCTCTTGGAACTCTATCATAAGTTTTTTCTAATTCAATGAATATCATGTGTAGATCCTGCTTTTGCTCTCTATACTTTTCAATTAGTTGTCTGAGAAGATATATAACTTCTATTGTCGACCTTCTTGGCATGAATCCAAATTAATTTTCGAGAACCGTGGTCTCCTTCCTTAATCTTTTTTCTATTACTCTTTCCTAAAGTTTCATAGTATGACTCATTAGTTTAATACCTCTATAGTTTTCATAAGTTTGTATGTCTCCCTTATTCTTATATAAGAGAATTAGGATACTTACTCTCCATTGATCAAACATTCTTTTTGTTTTCATTATAATATTAAATAATTTTGTAAGTCATTCAATATCTTGTTTCCCTAGACACTTCCATACCTCTATCGGAATATCATCTGGTCCAACGACTTTTCCATTTTTCATTCCATTTAAAGCTTATTCTACTTCTAAAATTTTAATTCTACGATAAAAATTTAAATTTCTATACTCATTTGACCTACTTAAATTACCTAAATTAAGTTGGTCTCCTAAACCTTCATTAAAAAGTTGATGAAAATATCTCTTCCACCGCTCTTTTATTTCTTCATCATTTACTAGTACCCTATTGCATTCATCTTTAATACATCTTATTTGATTAGGATCTTTTGTCTTCCTTTCTCTCACTTTAGTTATTCTATAAATGTCTCTTTCCCTTTCTTTTGTATCTAATTTTTGATATAACCGTTCAAAAATTTCAGTCTTAGCCTCATTCACTGCTTTCTTAGCTTCTTTCTTGACTATTGTATATTTTTTCAAATTTTCCTCATTTTTATAAATATATAATTTCTTATATGATGTTTGTTTTTCCTTGACTTTCTCTTACACTTTCTCATTCCACCACGAAGATTTTTTACTGGTGGTGCATGTCCTTTGACTCACCGAGTACACTCTTGGCTACTATTTTTAACTTTGATACCATCTTATCCCATGTCGTATTAGGGTCACTATATATTTCATCTAATACTTATACTCCTACCTTCTCTTTAAATATATTTAATTTCTCATCCTTTAACTTCCACCACTTAATTCTAGGAGTCGTGTATATTTTCCTTCTATTAATATTATGTTTGAGGCGTATATCCAATACCACTAACCTATGTTAAATAGTTAAACTTTATCCAGGGATGATCTTATAATTTTTACAAATCTTTTTATCTCTCTTCTTAACCATAAGAAAATCAATTTGTGATTTATTATTTCCACTTTTGAACGTAACCAAGTGTTCTTCTCTTTTTTTTTAAAATGTATTAGCTAGTATAAGATCATATGCTATTGCAAAATCCAATATAGTTTTACCTTCTTCATTTCTTGTTCCAAACCCATAACCCCCATGCACCCTCTCATATTCGTCATTTTTCACTCCGACATGCCATTTAAATCGCCTCCTATTAAAATCATCTCATTTGACGGAATATTTTGTAATACTTCATCCAAGTCATCCCAAAACCTTAATTTGGTATTTTCATCTAATCCGATTTGAGGTGCATATACACTAATTACGTTTATAGTTTTTTTTTCCATTACTATTTTGAGAGCTATAATTCTATCCCCCATTCTAATTACTCCTACAACTTCATCCTTTAACAAATTATCTACAATAATAACCACTTCATTTCTTGTTTTACTCTTTCCTGTATACCATAACTTAAAACTCGAGTTTACTATCATCTTTGCCTTCTCACCTACCCATTTTGTCTCTTGTACACACACAACATTAATTTTCTCCTAATCATCGTATCTACTATCTCCATTGTTTTACCAGTGAGGGTTCTTATGTTCCATGTACCAAATCTTAGACTATTAGTTTTTCTATAATATTTGTTCTTACCCAATCTATGGTGTGAGAACTCTTGCTTATTTAATACTACACCCAAGTTCTCATGGAAATATAACGGTCCTTGTTGATACGTTGCAGTCGGACCCTGCAACGCGAACTCTTATTTATTTAACCTACATATATGTACAAATATCACTTGCTTCATCCGTATTTGTAATACTAAATTAACCATACACAGCCAGGCCAGACAATAGTGCTTCAGTCACAGAACTACATAGATAACAGGAAATACAACAAGAAGTTAAGATCTAGATTTATAGGCAAAAAAAAAAAAAAAGAATAAAAGAAAACTAAAAACAACTAGCACATAAGAGAAACAGCTAGGCAAGTTCCTTCGTAAATGCAAACTAGTGACACAGAAGAGTACGGCAGTGCTTAGACTACTGCCTACCTTGTTTAATTTCTCAAAGGTATCAGCTCTTCGAGGCAACCACCCTTTTACTGCCTCCCCAGCAACAGCAGTGAGCCAAGAAGGCCAACCTGCAGCAGTGTGCTCCAATCTGAACCCATTTGGCACATGAGATATCACCATATTGTGCCCCACTGAAGTTGCACCATCAACCACTGAGTTCGGTTCTCCCATATTTGCACGAGACTCCATGGTTTCCCCTCTCCGATGAACAGCCCCCAATCCAATCGTCTCAACTGATGGAGACACCTTCTTCTCTCCATCAATCGCCAAAGGGATAGGCGAAGTAGCAACATTTCCATGAGGCTTTGATATAAGCCTCACTGTGCTCCCATCATTGCTAAATCCCACATCGGCAACCTCAATCCCCTCCCTCCTTGAAGAAGAAACCGATCTATCTGAGGCCTTCCGCTTAGGCCTCTGAGACTCTCTGTCGTCATTTCCCCTGGCTGCTTTGGAGGAAACACAGCCCATATATAAGAACGTCTGCCTCCCTCAACTTAATCCCTAGAGCGTAGTAATTGTTGCATTGAACTCGAGAAAGGCGCCTCCTTTCGCACCGAACTGTACTGAAAACTCTTTTAAAAACTTCTCGTCAGCGACTAGGGAGCAGAAGTAACCCGAGACCAAAGAAACGACCGGTGGAAGCTCCAAAAGTTCGTCCAAACGCCTCAAGAATAAAACACTGACTAGATCAAAATTATTTCAGCTATAATTGAGAAACAATAGCAATTAAACAGCGATTCAAGTCCCTAAACCCTTAAAATCTCCATCAAAATCAACCAATTGGAGAAATCAATTATCCGATAAATATGGTTTCTCTTCAGTCACGGGCACAGGCAGAAACCCAAGTCGATGAATTCCAAACAAGCTGCAATCTTGGCGCAGCAACCCGAGAGTCAGCGATGCTCCGTTGATTAGGAAATTTCGAGTCAAAATCCCTAATTTCTGCAGCCTCTGATTCTCCCTTCGCAAAAGGCAGAAACACAACAGGAAACGACGAAGCGAAGAAAGAAAATCCCGAAATTAGGACTAATATCCCCCAGCCGATCAATATTCCACTACAAGCAATTATCAACAAAACAAAATATATAGAAAAAAGGCAGCTTGTGCAGTGATTAATGGATCCAATGAGAAGAAGAAGAACCAGCAGATCAAGACGAAGCGTCAGACTTTGCAATCAAGACGAAAGTAGAGATCGGGCAAAAGGAGAGGAAATTGAATAGGCAGCCGAATAAGATGGATCAAAAAACGCGGTTTGGGGAAGGAATACTGAAAGCGATGGACTCGGAGACAGAAAGAGAGCGGCCAGCGGCGGAGCATGAGATTCCCGGGTGGGGGCGGAGCGCCGCAGCGATGCAAACCAACGGTGGAGATGGGATCGTTTCCGCCGCCGCGGCGGCGTGCAATTTATGACTAGATTTTGTGTCAACGTTAACAAACGGGAAAACGGAGAATAATAGACATTTGTGGGCCTCGATGATCCATAAGTCGAGTCCAATCTATCATTTTTATTAATATTCATTATAAATATTAAATATTAATTAATAGGAAATTGTCAATTTTAATAATATATATTATAGTTTTTAGAAGTTTATTTATCAATTTTAGTAATTTTAAAAAATAACTATTGAAAATAAATGTTTTAATAAAGATGTTCTCAAAAATATTTGTCTATAATTATTTTTTTAACAGCCCATCACAATAATAATCGACCATGAGGCAACAAAGTGCGAGGGAACTTAATTAATATTAATTATAAATATTAAATATTATTTAATAGAAAAATGTCTATATATATATATATATATATATATATATATATATATATATATATATATTATCTATCATTCAATCCTCTAGAGTTCAAGGATTAGACTATAATGCTCACCCGATCGGATGGTGGATAATAGAGGTATTTATATGTGCTCACGGATGAGTTACGTAGGATAATATTTCTATATATATAAAATGTTATCCTACATAACTCATCCATGAGCACTTTCATTATCTATCGTTCGATCCTCTAGGGTTCAAGGATTGGGCTATAGTGTTCATCCGATCGGACGATGGATAATTGAAGTGCTCACGTATTATATATATATATAAGAATGTTATCCTATCCAACTCGTCCGTAAGAGCATCCATGAGCATCTCGATTATTCATCGTCCGATCAAGTGAGCACTATAGCTCAATCCTTGAATCCTAAGGGATCGAACGATGGATAATGGAGGTGCTCACGAATAAGTATATCCTACACAACTCACTTGTGAGCACCTCTATTATCTATCGTTCGATCCCCTATGATTCAAAAAATAGGCTATAGTGCATATCCGATCGAACGATGGATAATAAAGATACTCACGAATGAGTTGTATATATAGTGGATAACGGAGGTGCTCAAGGGTGCTCACGAATAAGTTGTGTAGGGAAACATTCCTCTCTCTTTATATATATAGAAGAATGATTCCGATCTAATTAATCTGTGAGTATTTTCATTATTCATCGTCCGATCAAGTGATTACTATAATCAAATCCTTGAATCCTAGTGAATAGGATGATGGACAATGGAGGTACTCATAGGTGCTTGCGGATGAGTTGTGTGGGACAACATTCTTATATATAGAGAGAGAGGGGGAGTTTTGATATGTTAGGCGCCTGATCAATGCGTAACTCGTGCACAATGTCATCTCAACCATCCATTGTATGGTGATGCACAGTAAATAAAAAATGCACAGAGTATCTCCCCTGCAACTCTGGCCAAATTCTTTGTCGTCGATTGTCATCCAAATTATAGCCCAACCCTTGAACCCATCGAGATCATCGTCGCCGTCCCTTCGATCGAACCGCAATCAAAATCCGACGGAACAATGCTGACAGGGAAGAGATTACACGACGAAGAAATATTGTTCATTTTTTATTACTGTGCATCATGGACGGGTACTTAAGATATATATATATATATATATATATATATATATATATTACACGTCTTGTGCGCGATAATGGGCAATGAACAGTAACTTCGTCATCTGAGTAAGCACAATAATGGGGAATGCACAATGTTTCTTTCCATCGGACTTTCTCGCCGCCCTAGCTGCTCAGCTGAGCATCATCGTCGAGCAGTCAAATTTTGATCGTGATCCGACTGGAATCCGATCACAATCCAACCAGCATCGGAGTCCTACTAAACCGCGATTGAATTTCAACCTGAATTCGACAAATTATGACGTGACAACAATCACGGTCGGAATCCGATCGTGATTCGATTGTCATTGGAGTCCGACCGGAAACAATCGTTGCATTGGCAGTCATAGTTTGGCCGAATTCTGACCGTAATTCGGTCGCGATCTAATAGACTCCGATACCATCAGACCGTAGTCAGATTACGGTCAGAATCCGACCGAATTGTGGTCCCTAGAGACCATAATCGCAGTCGATTTTGACCACAATATGGTCGGATTATGATTGGATTTTCAGCTGGATTGTGGCCGCCAACAACCGCGACATTGGTGACCGCAATTCAACCAGATTTAGATTGAAATTTGGTCAGAATCTGACCGTAGTTTAGTCGGTCGGATGACGATAATGATCTTGACGGGTTCAAGAGTCGACTATAGTGCTCATCGGAGAAGAACGTTATGGGCGAGAGCACTGTACATTTTTCATTTATTATACAATCCCGTGAATTGGACTGAGATGGGACAACTCACAGCGCATCGTGCATGGGCGCGAAGTTGTCACGCAGCATAAGAAATCTCATATATATGAGATTTCTTATCTTCGTGATGTTCTTTCAACTACCAGCATCTAATGGTATGCGATTATGGGGAATGCACAGTAACTTCATCACTCAAGCACCCGCTTCCCATGCCCGTCGCTCAAGCACTCGCTTCCACTCGGCATCGTCGCTGAGTGGTCGGATTCACGCTATATACGAATTCCATCGTCTTGTCGATTCTAATCGATTACGCTGGATTACGATTGTAATGATCGTGACCATATTCCAATCGAACTTCAAGCTTGACTGGATCGGTCGCGGTCTGACTGGACTTTGAGCCTGACCGAACCACAGTCGAATTCCAACAGCCACAATTCGACCAGATTTTGATTGCAATTCGACCATATTTTGGCTGCAATTCAATCAAAATCCAGCTGTAGTCTAGCTGGAGTGGTCGGAGGATCGACGACGACCATCCTGACAGGTTTAGGAGTTGGGCTATAGTGCTCATCAGAGAAAGAAACTCGCGGATAACCAGAGAAGTAGACGAAAAAGTACTATGCATTTCTCATTCACTATGTAATCCAGTTTAATCGGACTGTGGAGAACACAGTTGTATATATATACAACTCATCCGTGAGCATCCATGAGCATCTTCATTATCCACCGTCCGATCTCTTAAGGTTCAAAAATTGAACTACAGTGCACAAGTGATCGGACGGTAAATAATGGAGGTGCTCATGTATGAGTTTATATATATATATATATATATATATATATATATATATATATATATATATATATATATATATATATATATATACAGCTCATCTGTGAGCACCCAGGAGCACCTCAATTAACCATCGTTCGATCAAGTGAGCACTATAGCTCAACTCCTTGAACCCTAGAGGATTGAACGATGGATAATGGATGTGCTCACGGATGAGTTGTGTAGGATAACATTCTGGTATATGTATACTAGCGATAATGGAGGTGCTCGCGGATGAGTTGTGTAGGATATATATATATATATATAAATATTATCCTACACAACTCATCAACATTTATATCCATCGTCCGATCTCTCGAGATTGAATATTGTACTATTATTGCTCACCCGATCAGTGGATAATCGAGGTTTTTATATATATATATATATATATATATATATATATATATATATATATATATATATATATATATATATATATATATATATATATATAAGCTTGACTTTTTGAGGTCTTTTGAATTGGATTCATTTGACACATGCAATATATGCTTAAAAGGCAAGATGACAAAGTTACCTTTTAAGGGAAAAGGTAAACTAGAGCTTGATGTTTTGGGCCTTATACATACTGATGTATGTGGACCGATGTCAACTCAAGCACAATGAGATTATAACTACTTCATTACCTTCATCGTTGATTGTTCACGATTTGGATATGTGTATCTATTGAGATACAAGTCTGAAGTCTTTGAAAAGTTCAAAAAATTCAGACATGAAGTAGAGAAATAACTTGGTAAAAGTATCAAAATACTTCGATTAGATTGAGGTGGAGAATACTTAAGCCAAGAGTTTCAAGATTATCTCAAGGAAAATGACATCTTGTCCCAAAGGACTTTGCCTTATACACTATAATATAATAGTATGATTGAAAGGTGAAATCAAATCTTGTTGGACATAGTGAGGTCGATGATGCTTCATGCAAGTCTTCCCAAATCTTTTTGGGGATACACACTTGAGACCGCTATTTACTTGCTAAACAGAGTCCCAACTAAGGTTGTCTCAATTACTTCATATGAGGTATGAAATAGTAAGAAACTTCATTTATCTTATTTGAAGATATAGAGTTGTCCTGCTTATGTGAAGAAGACAGTATCAAACAAGATGGAGGCTAAGTCTGATAAGTGTCTATTTATTGATTACTCTAAGAAAACAAGGGGTTACCAATTCTATTATTCATTGGAACAAAAGGTGTTTGTTTCAAGGCATATTGTATTCCTAGAGAAGGAGTTTCTCTTACAGAAAAACAGTGAGAGTAAGGTTGAACTAAGTGTAGTTCAAGAGACTCCAATAGACACTCAAGAGATACCTAGTTAAGAACCACAACCAATTATTCATAGGGATGAAATAATGATTGAACCTGATAATCCACCACTTTTTCGTAGATCTAGTAGGATATGTCAAATTCCTAAGAAATATGGATTTCTCATAAGTGAATTGAATGATGTATTACTCATACAAGATGAGGAGTCTACTAGTTATGAAAAAATTTTAAATAGTTAAGACAGGGATAAATGACTAGATGTCATGAAGTTAGAAATGAAATCCATGTATGAAAATCAAATTTGGAACTTGATGAACCCACCCGAAGGCATAATGCCTATTGGGTGCAAGTGGATTTTCAAAAAGAAAATTGACATGGATGGTAATGTAATTACCTATAAACAAAGGTTAGTGGCGAAGAGATATCATCAAAGGCAAGGTGTTGATTATGATGAAATCTTTTCACCAATAGCTATGCTAAAATTCATTAGGATATTCTTGGATATAGCAGCTCATTATGATTATGAGATATGACAGATGGATATAAAAATAACTTTCCTTAATGGGAATCTATCTGAGGATATATATATGATACAACTTGAGAGTTTAACATCTATCGGTACGAAGAAGGTAAGCAAGCTTCAAAGATCCATTTATGAATTGAAGCAAGAATCTAGGAGTTGGAACATCTATTTTGATAAGGTAATCAAATAGTTGAATATCTCACCAAATCCCAATGAACTCTGTGTGTATAAGAAGATTAGTAGGAGTGCAGTTGTGTTTCTAGTGTTGTATGTCGATAACATACTACTCCTAGGAAATGATATCTCAGTTCTTCAATCAGTTAAAGTTTAGTTATCCAAAATATTCTCCATGAAATACAAGGGAGAAGCAACTTATATCTTGGGGATCAAGATCTATATAGATAGATCAAATCGGTTGCTTGGTCTTTCACAGTCGACATATATAGACAAAGTGTTAAAACAATTTAGCATGGAAGAATCCAAGAAAGGTTTTATTCCCATGAGGTATGAGATTCACCTTTCAAGGTCTATGTGTTCGTGCATAGAAGACAAGAGGATTCATATGACTCTGATCTCGTATGCGTCAACTATATGATCGATCATGTATGCTATGTTATGTATTAGATCTGATGTGTCGTACACTTTAAGTGTTACGAGTAGATACCCGTCAGATTCTGGTATGATTATTGGATGGTTGTTAAGGCAATCTTTAAGTACTTGAGAATAACTAAAGATTTGTCCTTGATATACGGAAGAGGTGATATGGTAATATGCGGGTATATTGATGTCAACTTTTAGATAGATAAGGATGATTCTAAATCTCAGTCTAGATACATATTCATTTTGAATGAAGGTGCGGTGAGTTGGAAAAGTTTCAAACAAGACACTGTTGCTGATTCTATCACAAAGACAGAGTACATTGCAACTTCTGAAATAGCAAAGGAGGTCGTTTGTTAAGAAGTTCATCACTGAACTTGGAGTTGTTCCGAGCGTTGTTGAAGAATTACCGATTTATTGTGACAACAATGACACCATTGCACAGGAGAAGGAACCACAGTTTCATCAACAGTCCAAGTACGTACTTTGTCGTTACTATCTGATTAGAGAGATTATAGATAGAAGAGACGTACAAATAGAAAAAGTTTCCACCGATAGAAATCTAGTAGATCCTTTAACAAAGTCTCTTCCCCAAGAAAAATTTGAGAGACATATAGAGACCTATGGTATTAAATACCAAGGTGATTGGTTGTAGGCCAAGTAGGAGTATAATGTAATTGAGAGGTGTCGCAAAGCAATCACCTTAGATGCTATTAATAAAATTTACTATTTGAGTGTATATTTTCTATGTATGTGATTAGATCTCAAACTCATTTACTGAAATCCATAATAAAAAATATAGCATGAGAGAAATTGTGATTGGATCACAATTAGTGGGTATCTCATCATGCGTAATTATGTAAGTATTGAAACTATCCTTAGTCGATGAATTGATGAGATTGGACATCATCAATTCTGTGAGACTAGAACATGTTATGCTCCTTAGTTTATTCAAGCATTCGGTACTTACTGAATGGAAGCATAGAGATGCTGAGAGTGAACATGTCGATGCTAGTTAGGGTAACTAGCTTATTGGAATGACCTGCTATGAAACTTCATATGATTCTTTATGTCGATGAAGTTTCGTTGTAGCTCGAGTGCAAGCTTCTTTAGACTTGAGATATTCAAGTCATCTTGATTATGATGACTTATACTTTGATTTCTTCACAGTCATCTCCATAAGAGATGTCACTCCAGGATGATTGGGTATAAGCCAAAATGATCGAAGATGTTTGAATAACCCACAGAGGATTCACCACTCCTATAAATGATATATATACCCTAGGCCTCTAGTCTGGATTGTTAATCAGAAGTCTCTAGCCAGAACAATCATATTAAGAAAACAGTCTTCTTGAAAACATGTAGGAGCAACTTGAATCCATATGACAAGAAACTAACTTGGATTAGGTGTGGTGTAGTGAGCCTAGTGGGGACGATCACATAGACCATATCCTGAACCAAGTGAGTATAGGATGAGTGAAAGGAATAAGGACACAAACAATTGAAGATGTTGAAGGGTTCAGAAATATTTTGAAGTTAATATTGGACTTTTCGATCAATTGGAGGTCATAATATACTGATAGGTGTCACTCAAGATATATTTATAATTAATGTGTTAATTATGAATGACCAACGTGGCCGGGAACCTATTGGGTCACACATAATATGGGTGATGTAGAGATGCAAAACAAATTTGAGAATGAGATTCTCAAAGAGAGAGGTTATACCTAGTTGGACTAGGTCAAGAGGGCTTTAAATGGAGGTTACATAACCTCCCACGCCTATGCCAGGGCTTAACATGGTTGTGCCATACTCAACCGAGCTTAAATGAACCTTACAGAGGGAAACACGGTCATGTCAAACTAGGCAGGGGTCGTGCCTAATCCTAGCCAAAACTGCCAAGCACGAAACTATGCCCAGAAGGATGTCGAGTTTCAAGGAACGAACATGCCAAGGTTTCCCAGACACGCCCGTGTCGCAACTCCACCAATTTTGGTCCGCACAAGTTAGGTTGTTTCTTGGGTTTTCTTACCATAATTACATGTTAATTATGCTAAATTGGCTCCGTTTAATGATTCTATAAGGTCATAATCAAGAAAATTATAAATAGATCTCTTTATAATTTTTGGGAGAGATTTTTTCTTTCTTTCCTCATGGTGTCATCTCTTCTTTCTACTCTCTCTCCATCTCGCCTCTGTTGGTTGGCTAGCATCAATCGGAGATAAAAACTTGTTCTCTTGGAGTTCTCTTTAAGATCTCGGCTTGGATATCGATAGAGGCAAAGCTCATCAACTTTGCTCTTTGTTTTTATGGATTCGAAAAGAATTCTGAAGGTATAAGCTCTAAACTCGTTTTATGAAACAATTTACATATTGCCTATGTCGATGCATGAAATTCTAGCCTCCGGAGATGTCTAGGATGGAATAAAATTTTATTTTATTGCTCTTCCATTGCTATTATATCTTAGAATTTCCAATAATTGATTGATGCATTAATGAAGTCAATATAAGGTTTTGAAATCTATCTGAGGACTTGTTTGATAATGTGACAATCATTTAATAATGGAAAAGTAGTTAATTGATGCCAAGCTAGATGGACCCATTAGACTAACGGAGTAAAGCAACATTCAAATTACAGTGGGAGCAATCAACTTTTAGATGAATTTTAGTTGTGAACTAAAGCCTATAAAAGGAGTTTCAAGGAGATCTAGCATGCAGGTTCATGGAAGTTTTAAACAGAAATGCTGTTGCATTCTAAACTTTTAAGAGGTAATCCTAAATAACTAAAAATATCAAAGAAAAGATTTATTATTTTAAAGTTATTTCATTTACATTGTTCATATTTGCTTTTGTATCTTTGTATTCTTCCTTGTATTACTCGTAAGAATAGGGATTGTAAGAGATTTTTCCTCATCTAAAACATATCCTAGAAGGAGAAAGCATAATTGTGCTCCCTTTAGCACTATAAGAAAAACTCATATTAGAGACCGAATTAGAGATTGATTTTTGATCTCTAAATTCATTAGAGACTATTTTAGAGACCGAATATTTTGATCTCTAATTTTCGAATTGCTAACTTTAGAAAATGATTCAGAAATCGATCTTTAAGTCGATTTTTAAATTTAGAGATCGATTTTTAAATCGAATTCTAAATTAAAAACCGATTTAAAAATCAATCTCTAAATTTAGAGACTGATTTAAAAATTGATCTTTAAATTAAAGACCGACTTAAAAATCGATCTATGAATTTAGAGACATAAATTTTTAAAAAATATGATTATTTTTTTAATAATCAATATTAACCTCAATTTTTATTTATACTATTTAAACACACACAATTATAATATAAAAACTAAACAAATTTGATTTCATTAATATTCAAATATACACAATTACAAGACGAAACTTAGTCAAATTTAATTTTATTAATATCCAAATATACACAATTAAACAAATATGATTACAAGATGCATGAATAATATTAAGCAACCTTCCACATGCCATCGTAAATAAGGATAAGCATAACTAGATTTCCAGAGCGCATCTAGTGGAGTTCATGGTCGTGATGAGCTCTACAGTTATATCGTGGACCCTATTGCACCCTTATCATGTCAAGCACCACCTTAAAATAAAATTTCATGGTCTAAGTGCATGAACAAGGTTAACATTAAAGAAATTTTTCAAGTAAACTAAAAAAAAATATCTTAAAAATAATCATTAATCATTTGATAATAACTTAAACAAGGCTGGTAAAACAAAAATAACACTTATAACTTTACAGATCCAGAAATGGGATGGAAGAAACAATAATTCACAAAAACAACACTTATAACTTCACAAATCCAGAAATTGGATGGAAGAAACAGAAGAAACAATAATTCACCTAATTCACCTGTCCCATAAATCCTTTAATTAAGCAATGGAAGAGTGATCCTTTGTAGTGCAATACCTTCTTAGTCACTAATCCATATTTCATTTCACCTGTAAATTAGAATGCACCTCTATTAGTAATTCAATCTAAAAAAACTAAGAAAATTAAAAGACAACTCATAAATTCAATCTCCAACCACATCCACATGATATGAAATTAAAATCAATGGTGCTCTTCAGTTCACAAAGTCAATCAATTGATTTTATCAATATGTTAAATCCTTAGCATGAGAGAATAAACATTTGGTTTGTTTTTCATGATATCAATGAGTTCATAACTGTGTTGATTTTGAAATATAATTGAGTTGCAAGTCTATCCAAAATCAATAAAAAAAATAGAATAAGAACTTAAACATCGTTAGTAAATAAGGCAACTAGAGTGCCAACTTCATCAACAAATGTATAATAAGTCCCTGAAAAAAATTTGAGCAATGGGAGGTATGAACTATAAGCTTAAAAACAGATGTTTTCTATAAATCAATTCACATTTCAGCAAATCTCTATACTCTCAATTTTTGCAAATATCTGAGTTTAGTAAAGATCACCTACTTTTGACAAGAATTCCCGCATCACGGCCTAACTACAGTGCCCTATGGAGCTTAATTTAGGGTGTGTCCAATGGGGCCACAATCGTTGTGAGCTCCATAGTCACACCATAGACACTGTTGCATTTTCATCATGTCTTAAAAAGTCACCATCTTGTCAAGATAACCATCATGTCAAGTATCACACGAAAATAAAATTCAATGGAAAACATAAATGAAGAATGAGACATTGGAATGCAACAATATGAACAATATTAATAACAAAATATTAGCAAATGTGATCACAAAAATACTGGTAAATATTATAATGTAAACTGTATTTAAAAAAAATGTTGACAATGAAACTAGCATATATCCTAACTTCTAACACAAAAAAACTTGGAAACTAAAATATTGGGCATCATGAAAATTAAAAACCTTTGCTAGGAAGATAGCTAGTGAATAGAAGCTACCATATATCATTACTTTCTATTATTCCAGCACATTGCTACTTGCACTCCAACTTATTATTACTTCAGTTAATACAATTGAACAAATTTAAAGACTAAAAATGTAAAGGATGTTAATGGTCAAAAAATACTTCAAAAATATACCTTATCATACCCTGCTATAGCTTTATTTTACTGCCAGCGATGTTCCTATAATCCATGACCAGACATCAAATCAAAAGTATAGTATTTTTTTATTTATCTTTTCCTCTGAAATAACTGTCAATCTTTGACAGTACAAATTTCCTATGTTGGTTTAACCATTATAGAGCAACCAAACTAACATACTATGTTAAAGGTATTGCATACTTTCCTTTAGTTTTCATATATGATGCAATTGATTTTTGTTTCTGAACTAGTGCCATCAGTGTATTACTGCAATGAAATAATAATAAGAGTAATAACAAACAAGATGTTCACTAAAGCTAAAAGTATTAAGAAGAAACATCAGCGAAACTCTTTTACCAAGGATTATAACATCTATAGTTTCAATCGTTCTTGGCAGACAGACTTCTTTGTTTGAAATATCCTGCTCAAGTCAATCAAAACCATTTGTCAGCTTACGAAATATTTGAATTTAATGATAGGAATGTTGTTCCCATCTATTGAAAAACCAATTTATACTTCATTAATCTACCAAGTATCTCAGGAACTTGAAGTCACCAACAAGCATGGCTGATAAAGCATGTGACACTTCAACCTAGACAAACATTAATAAAAAAACACCAAACTTCCAACCCTTTCCATAAGATGTTGAAAAATCAACAATTTTGAGATGATGAAATCCCTGCAAAAGCAAAGAATAGAGACATTTATTTTCCTGCATATGATACCATCATTTGTTAATCTCGCACTCCAAATTTCCAAACCTTTGCTAGGAATATATAATCTAGAATTGGAAAAGAACTACTCCATTTTTCATAACATACAACTAAACTGAACAACTGAAACTGCGGGTAAAGAATATTCATATCTTTCAAAGAAATGATGCTATCTGATTTGCAGTGGTTTCAACACTAAGTTTGTTGCTGATCTTATCCAGAGCTAGCCACTATCAAAAAGATGGTCAAATGAAATGAGGAGAAGACCAACTAATAATCATGGCACAAGGAACAAAATAAATGTTTAGGGTGAAGTAAGCAATGATGTTCTATAAGGTTAAATATACCACCCATCCAGAACCTTGTAAAGCATCACCTTCTGCATTTATTTTCTACACCAAAGCCTCCAAAGAGCCAAAGTCTATGTTAATTGCTCAACCTAGTGAGTTATGAGGCGACTTGCCTCCACCTTCCTGCATACTCATTCCATTATCATTTTTGTGGACACACACAAAAAAAGAAGAGGATATTCCATAGTGTTTTGGACATCTTGCAATTACATTTACAGGATTCAGGTTTTGCTAGAAGATTGTGCGGTTGATATGACTTGCACACAACATTAAACCCTCCTATTAATCCAATCTCCTATTAATTGTCAGCTCTCAATGTCTAAATGTCCTATGCAATAGATTATGGTCAGCTAAGCATTTTTTCTTTATGATTCAAGACATTTGAACCATCCTTACACGATCATGGACCATACGACTACTTCTAAAACCTAAAAAAACGATTGGAAATACCTTGATGGATTTAGAAATCATCAAAACCATCGAGTCAAGGAAAGCGATGGAAAGCAGAAAAACCTCTGCCATTGAACTTGATGGCACTCTGTAGCCGAACGACCGTCGATGCGTCAACCTTCGTGATTGCCACACGAGCTGCTGGTAGATGCTCGATCTGGAAGCCGCATTGTCACCTTGCCATGACCAAGCCTCCCTACCATGACCAAGCCTCCCTGCCACGACTAAGCCGCCTTGTCACAAATCCACGGCCAACCTTGCATCTCTCTGCAGTCGTCGAAGTGTCGCTGCCTCGCAGTGAAAGGAAAAGAGGGGAAGACCTAATCGATGCGGCCTCAGCCTTGCGTGACCTAGGTTGCGGTCTCGACCTTGCATGACCTAGTCATGGGCATGAGCACAGCCTCGAGCATGGGTGCAACCGTGGATACGATCTCTTGCGACCCAGGTCACGGTCGCAAGAAGAGAGATCGTGAGAAGAAGAAGAGAGATCGGGGAGAAAAGAGGGTGCGAGAGCAAAAGAGAGCCATAGAAATAAAAAAAAACTTATTCAGAGATCGATTTTTATAGTTGTCAAAATTTGAAAATAAATTTTAAAAAAATAAATTTGAGATCGAATTCGATCAGATCAATTTTGAATCGATTTCAAATTTAATTTTTTCTTATAGTGCATGATACTAGACTATGAAGTAGGAACTAGAGATTCCAACTTATATAAAATTATATAAAATTGAGATGGTGTGTTTGTGTTCTATTTTTATATTTGTTTTTTTATTATCCTCTATATATTAACATTTTGCAGGTGAACATGAGATCGATGAATAAGAATGAAATAAATCATTATTCACTCCCTCTAACAACCTCAATAATCTTAAGACATAGATGTTACAAATTTTGAGCATTAGCCATATTACTTGTTGCCCGTCGAGACGATGATGGTGAGGTGTCCGAGTGGCGAAGACGACAAGGGTCAATAACTACAGTATGGAAAGATGATGTGGAAGAACAATTCAGGATAGTTAGGATGTGACTTCGCCGAATGGCCGAGCCGTATGACAAGAAGCTAGCCGAATGAGGATCCTGCACAGTAGCAAACGGTTAAGGGCGCCGAGAGGGATCTTGGTAACGCCCCTCCGACGCTCAAGATAAGAAATTAGATTGAAGAAGTGAGGAGAAGCTGAGGAGAATGAGATTAAGAGCGTGAGAGCTTACCTTTCCTTCTCAAGGAGGGTTATATATATAGGGGAAAGGGGGAGTCCCCTCGTTGGTGGATTTTACTTGCGGAGGTGATATGACTTCAGGGGTCGTACATCATGATCATTGATATCTAAAACCGCATCCAGCGCGTGGGTTGCAATTAATGCCCATCGTGCTATTGATAGGAGGCAAATCCTAATTAATGTTGCAGTCAATCCTCTGAAACTTCAGCAGGGAAATCTTCTTTTGCGCGTGGGCGGCCATTAATACACGTCGCGCAGTTGATAGGAGACAAATCTCAATTAATGTCGCAGATGCTTATTTGCACCTTGTCAGAGGATCTCACTTTTCTGTCGGAGAGAGGTGATGACGAGGATTGCCAAGTCAGCTTAAAGGTATGAAATAACCGCCTCCTCCTTTAAACGGACCAGCTTAAGAATAGATCATGCAGAGAAACGGTGCATCAGAGAAGATGTATCCTTGCTGAGAGATAAAATGGATGGGACGAAAAGCCTTCAGCATAATAAGAAGTCTGAGCCGAAACACGATACGACCAGCATGATAGAGGTTCGCCCCGAGATGCTAGGCATCCGGCCTGATGATAGAAATCCGGGGCGGGACACGGGGCGTCCGACATTTGTCTTTTAACTGCAAGGAACCCATGATGAGGGATGCCTTGTTGGATACCTGATCATGATCGCCTATCACATCTTTTAGTCGATTTGAATAAAATATTCTGGAGAGAAATATACAGCCTATGGAACCTAGTACGATCCCCAGATGGAGCCGAGAGGATGGAGAATAGCCGAGATACCGGGCCATGGGAGATAATACAGTCGATACGGGAGACAGCCGAGGCGTAAGGAGTAGTACTAACCGTACCAAGATGCAAGGCGCCTTAATAGAAAGGCTGAGACACAAGGTGTCTCGATAGGGAAGTCGAGACACAAAGCGTCTCAATGGGAGTGCCAAGATGACCCAACACCCGCTATAGGCGAGGTGAACGGGTACCATACCGTGATGGAGTGACTTGGCTGTCCAGCTGTCATCATCATGTGGGTAATGGGCAGACAATTATACTTGGTATCATAAGACATCCCCCCTGGGTCTAGTCAAAGGAGAGGTGCGGCTTGACTGGCTAGACCGAGCCCTGTTCACATATGACCTTCTTTTCTTGCCTTAATGAGGGATGGGGAGGGATGCCGAGGACGTGCCCATTTGGAACGGAAAAATCTTTTTTACTGTGGATCATTAAATGCGGGGATACGACATGATGGCTTTATTTCCCGAGATCATGCCCCATCGCTCCATGCGTCAGCCTGATCTGCGGAGATACTCTCGAGAAACGAGGCATCGCGGTCCCTTTATAAATACCCCCTCCTAGCTTAGGGTTCTCGATCTTTTGCCTGCAGCTTCTGCTTCCTCTCCCTCTCCGACGATCTCCTCCCCTTCCTTTCTCCTCCTGAGTTTCTACTTTCGTAAGTCCTCTCTCTCCTCCCCTCGTCATTTTTTCGATGGCCGGTTCCTCCGACCTGTGGTTCCTTAGAACTTGCAGCGCCATCACATCTGATGTGCGTAACGAGATTAGGTCCCTCTACCAAATTCACCGATCATACCGATTTAGGGCTCCCCAGCCAGATCAGCTTCCCCACGAGACCTTCTTCCAAGACCAGCTTGCGGCTGGTCTCCGCTTTCCACTCCACCCCTTCTACTCCAAGTTGTCCCTATACTTCTGTATCCCCATTCAGCAATTAGCGCCTAACTCTTTCAGCCTTATCAATGGCTTCATCATCGTGTTCCTTTTTTACCATCTCCCCCTCTCGACCGCTTCTTTCCACGTATGCTTTTTCCCGAAAAGGAAAGAAGTAGGCATTTTTTTCTTTACGGCTCACCAAGAGACCAAGTTTTTGGCGAAGCTCATCACTTCCTACAAGTATTGGAAAACCTGATACTTGTTCTTAAGACCCGAATCTCCCTTCTCTTGGCCGAGTGAGTGGCAGCTCGAGCTCCCACCACCCCCTTCCCTTAGAAGCTTCAAGAAGACTCAGGATTACCGAGAGATAGTGAAGGTTCTCTCGGGTCTGAGCTTCGACATCAATGCACTGCAGGAAGAAGGGCTTCTCCATCATTTTGATCTAAGCCCCATAGAAGCCGAGCTGAAAGGCACCTTAGGTAAAAAGTTTCTCATTCTCTTTTTGTGTTTCTAACCCTTGACTTGCTTTATGTTTTTTGCAGCCGAAGTCATGCTGAAGGCCTCGATCAACAAAAGGATGAAGTGGAAGAGGGAACAGATGATCGCCCCTGCAGCCGCTCCAGTCGAGACCTCAGAGGAGGTTGGCTCAGAAGAACTCCCTCCTTCTCGGCCATCTATGATAACCGAGACCATCAGCTCGAGGGAATCCGAGGAACGACAGAGACGATGGAAGAAGAGCCGGATGGGAACCCCTTCTTCCGAGGATAGCCCTTCTCAGGCCTCGCTAAGCCCAAGTTCTCGCGACCTGACGGGGGCGAGTGGCACAGCGGCGGAAACCTCTCAAGCCCCGGATCCCCCGGCTGAGGAGCGCCCCGAGGTCTCTGTGCCTTCATCCGAGCCGGTCCTACCCCAATCGAGTCTTCCCCCTGAGACGCCTTCCGGTGGGCCAACACCTAGGCCAGAGCGACCAGCCCAGAGTTACCTCCAGGGAGTGTGAGAGTCTATCAGAGCTTCGGCCAGGGAAAAATCCATCCCTGCCTTAAGCGACGAGATGAATCTGCACTTAACTAAGGTAATCGGCCTTATGCCTTAGGGATATTTTTTTTTTTACTAACTCTCTTCCTCTTTTGCAATTTTTGGGGTACCACCTGGAGTTGATGTCCCGGTTGACTCGCCTAGCCACCACCTACCCGGCGATGCAAGTCCAGGTGGTAGCCCTCATCACCCAACTTTGAGACAAAGAGACGGAGCTCGGGTTGACACAATCTAAAGCAGCGGTGTCTCGGTCAAAGGCCCTACACTACGAGGATGATCTCTGAGCTCAAGCCCGAGAGATCGATCTCCTACGGCTCCAAGCAGCCGAAGCGGAGACACTAAGGGCTCGTGTGGACGAGGTCGAGGCCTGGCTACTGCAGGCGGAGCAACATAGAATTGCTCAAGCAGAGTCCGAGGCCAAGCGATGCAGAGAACTGGTCGCCCAGGCGGAGGTGGACAAAGCCCAAGCGAAGGCAGCTAAAGTAGAGCTAGCTTCCTACAGGGATGGCGAGGAGGATCAGTGGAAAGAGCGCAAATAGGCCTTTCTCGCCTCGGAAGAGTTCTCCGACCTCCTAGGAAGCCGCATCGCCAATTATATGGAGATAGGCTACAGTGGGGCCATCCGGCACTTCAAAGAAGCCGACTACCCGCTAGAGGAGGCCTCAACCGAGTTCCTGGACCTTCAGCGCCTGGTAGATGAGACCCCGGACTCGGAACTCGATGGGCTCCCCTAGTAATTAGGTTTCTTATTATATAAAAATTTTGTAGCCGTACGCGGCATTAGTAGTTTTCTTGTAATCGCACTTTTCAGTTTATAAAAAATGTTATCATACTAACACGGCTAAAGTAGTAGAAAGTTATTAATGAATAAGCGATAAGGCACCTTTATATGGTCACGAGAAGGGGCTCGAGGAGGGACCGAGTTATCCTTAATTGACTGGAGCCGCGGTATGGCTTTAGCGTCAATAGAACTCGTTCCTAGAAAAACCCGAATGATAGACACTTGAAGTCAATCCTTGTAAGTGCAAGATGTCCGAGAGGGAGCTGAGTGGCAAGCACAAGCTCCGTAAGATAGCGCCTTAGGGGGCAACTTATCCCGCGACACCCCATGAGAGGAGACTTGCTAGAATGCGCCGTAAGAGGCGGCTTATTCCGAGATGCACCGTGATAGTGGCTGACTAGAATGCGCCGTAAGAGGCGGCTTATTCTGAGATGCACCATGATAGGTGGTTGACTAGAATGCGCTGTAAGAGGCGGCTTATTCCGAGATGCACCATGATAGGTGGCTGACTAGAATACGCCGTAAGAGGCGGCTTGTTCCGAGATGCACCGTGATAGGTGGCTGACTAGAATGCGCCGTAAGAGGCGGCTTGTTCCGAGATGCATCGTGATAGGTGGCTGACTAGAATGCGCTGTAAGAGGCGACTTATTCCGATATGCAGCGTGATAGGTGGCTGACTAGAATGCGTCGTAAGAGGCGGCTTGTTCCGAGATGCACCGTGATAGGTGGCTGACTAGAATGCGCCGTAAGAGGCGTCTTGTTCCGAGATGCACCGTGATAGGTGGCTGACTAGGAAATAAATACTTGCCTATAATCACAAGGGGTAACTTACATTATTCAAAGAAAAAAGTTTTCCTCATTACATACCGTACACCCTCATACATGATACAGTCTCAGATGGAGAGCGTTCCATGGTCGTGCAAGATCTTTTCCCTCTTGGTCCTGTAGATAATAAGCTCCGGAGTTAAGCTTCTTGATAATCTTATACGACCCCTCCCATCGAGGTGCCAATTTGCGGACTTCTCCAGCGGGTTGGATTTTCTTCCACACAAAGTCGCCTGGCTGAAAAGAGCGAGGTACTACCCTTTTATTGTAGGCCTGTGCTATCTTCCTCTGGAAGGTGCTCATTCGGCTGGCCGCATTGTCTCTTGTCTCGGTCACTAGGTCTAACTCAGCTAGTCTTTTCTCTCTGTTATTGTCACCCATGGCGTAGGCTGAGACTCTAGGTGATCCCATTCCGATTTCCACCGGGACCAGGGCCTTTGACCCATATACGAGGTGGAAAGGGGTAAGGCCAGTGCTATCCTTTGGTGTTGTTCGGTAGGCCCACAGAATGCTTGACAACTCCTCCACCCAGCTTCTGCCGGTATGGTCTAATTTAATTTTGAGTCCCCGAATCAACTCTCGGTTAGTTACTTCAGCTTGCCCGTTACTTTGAGGGTATGCCACAAAAGTAAAAATCTACTGAATTTCTAGTTGCTGGCACCATTCCTTGAGTTTCCGTCCTTGAAACTGCCTTTCATTGTCCGAGATCAACCTCCTGGGAATGCCAAATCGACAGATTATGCTTTTCCAGAGGAATTTCAGCACAACTTCCTCCGTTATCTTGGCTAGGGGTTCTGCTTCCACCCATTTTGAGAAGTAATCCACTACTACAAGTAAAAATTTCTTCTGATTCGGCCCGAGTGGTAGTGGTCCCATAATATTCATTCCCCATTGGTCGAAAGGGCAAGATATCACTGAGGCCTTTAGCCATTCGATAGACCATTGAGAGAAGTTCTGATGCTTTTGGCAACTAATGCACGTGCGGACACAGTGGGCGACATCCTTCTGAAGGGTCGGCGAAAAATATCCAGTGAGGAGAACCTTGCGGGCTAGGGATGGCTCTCCGGAGTGATTCCCATAACAACCTTCATGTAGCTCCCTCATGACGTAATCAACCTCTACCGGACCAAGGCACTTAAGGAGCGGTCTAGCGAAAGCCCTTTTGTATAGGACATCCCCCACCAGCACGAATCTAGTTCCTCTCTTCTTAATAATTCGGGCTTCGGCCTGATCTTCCGACAGTATTCCTTCTTTCAAATAGTCAATCATAGGAGTCTTCCAATCCGGCGAGCTTCTAGGCGTTGTCGGTTCTTGGTCTATGTGAGCAACGAGTTGTGTCTCAGCCAGAGTGTAAAATATCGGAATATATATATATATATATATATATATATATATATATATATATTTTCAGGAATTCTTACCTTGTGCTGCTTGGAGCTCAGGCCGCTGTCCATCTCATTTCGAAAACCAAAACCGAATAAATCGACTCTCAAGAATCCAAGACTCGACTCAAAAACAACATTGTATGGCATCGCAGAACCTTGGGCTCTGATACCACTAAAGTTGTCACGTCCCAAGAGCATGCCGAGCCGAAAATCAAACGGACGACATCTCCCCTGTACGTGGCAACATTTCGGGTTAATACAAGGCCCGTAGGCCCACAATGACAACATAACATATAAAGTAAATACAACAACTACTCAAAGAACAGTGGAAACATAATACAACAAGCTACACACATGCATACCGGTATGACTAACACATCACAACAACACGAAATCTCGACAAAATCTGAATCTACAACATAGTACATCAGGAAAACTCCAAATACATAACACCATGTACGGAAAGCCCAAAACAAGCATGGGAGCCTCGGAGGTGAGATGAGATGTCAGCCAACGGTGCTCCAAGTCGTCACGAAGTCTTCTACATTGCTACAGGCGCGTAAAAACCTGTGGTCCATGGTGGTGGTGAGTAAAACTCAGCAGGTAATAAAAAACATGTATATATGTAATATCACATGTATTTCAACAACATAATCTAGAGGTACAACAGGTATATCAACATAGTATATAAATACAAGCATATACTGTCTAACCAAATGAACAACGTAAAATGCAGACATACCTGAAGTCTGCTACGCTACTCTGATCCAACCTGAACATATATCCAACATATATATAACAGGAAGAGTAAGATCAACTCACAATATACTTAAGCTACAGGTCAAGGTATCTAATGGTCTGTCCAACACATACCAATATCCGACACAATCGTATAACAAATGCAAGAAACATGCATGAATATGATGTACACCCAAATGCAGCAAGCATAGTACAATCAAATGCAACATCACAATAATCATATATATATATAGACCGCATCTATATATATATTAATCACAACCATCCATATATATATATATATATATATATATATATGCATATATATATATATATATATATATATATATATGTATATATATATGGTAATATTCAAATCTTCATCAGATACGGCAATGCAGAATGCATGGTCATCTCTGCTCTCCCCTATTCGCTACCGATTAATTGGTGGTGGCCTAGGTGGCACGACATGACAACTGTCCCAACTCACACCAACCACTACTATAGAGTGGCCGAGTGGGCAGTATGATCAAGTAGCATATGAGCGTAAAGAGCTCGCTACACAACGGGGTCTCGCCGCCACTGACTGACACTACCAATGAGTGGTCGAGTGCCACGCACCCAGGACAACTACACGCAACTCCAACTACCACCATCTATAGTGGTAGAGTGCGGCACAACAGATGCTCTGCCCTCACACCAGTTACTCCTCGGGGAGTGCTCTGGGAGGCAAGATGATTGACGACTCTCTCAACCCCAAGGGAGACTATGTCGTCAGAATGCATGCAAATGACATGAGTATGTTGTCACACGTACAACCATCTACCATAAACTCTCTATTCAACAAAGAGTCATACCCATTTGATCAATACACTCTCTATCCTGTAGAGAGTCGTACTCAACTGATCGAAGGACTCTCTATCCGGTAGAGAGCCGTACTCAACTGATCATAACTCTCTATCCAATAGAGAGTCGTACTCAACTGATCGATGCACTCTCTATCCTGTAGAGAGTTGTACTCGACTGATCATAACTCTCTATCCAATAGAGAGTCGTACTCAACTGATCGACGCACTCTCTATCCTGTAGAGAGTCATACTCGACTGATCATAACTCTCTATCCAATAGAGAGTCGTACTCAACTGATCGACGCACTCTCTATCCTGTAGAGAGTCGTACTCGACTGATCATAACTCTCTATCCAATAGAAAGTCGTACTCAACTGATCGACGCACTCTCTATCCTATAGAGAGTCGTACTCGACTAATCATATCAAGCTGGGACCACCGGTCCGTAGCGACACACTAATCACCCTTCACTTAACCATTACACAACACATGGTTGGTAACAAGTATGCAACATATGGGTATTGAAAATAAATCCTACATTTAGGGTATTACCTACCCACAAATGACCTTTTTGCCAATTTATAAGTTGGGTCATCACCCGTACTAACATTTACACCCTACTAAACATCTAGGCCAATTTATATCACATCTATAACTCCTAAATCATGATAGGGAATATGTGATATCAACAATTCAGCATAAATACATCCAACGATAAGTTCAAGCATAAGATAATAAGAGCAGAGTCAAGGTAACATGATCTTATAAGATGATCATACATCTAAATCTGTATGTATTAAAACTACCTGACCAGGGTAGGAATTACCCACCTGTTATGAATACTGTGTCGATAGTCTTCACGTCCATGAACCTATCTTGAATTAAGGTCCCAACTATAGAATACAAATAACCAATTGCCATCATACATACTAGGAATATGAATCTAAGCCAATCTTAGTCCATTTTGTAAACCACATATATACTGTAAGTAGAATTTCCCTACAGTATCAAATTAAATCAATTCACATAAAAATCTCAATCTAAACTTACCTAACATTGCTTCAATTGCCCACAGCCAATCCGGAAGAAGAAATCCATTGTCCTAAGCACCCAACTTCTTGATTCACATTTGAAAATATGATATGGACAATTCAACTGAGTTGAAGACAACAACCCATCTCTACCTGTAATTGCAAGATGTATTACAGGTATAATCAATCCAATTTAAACCTTACCTTCAATCCTTCACAATTCCGATCCTACGGTGAATCTGCACATGAAACCCACCATTGATCTTCCCCCATAACCACCTGTAACCATACAATACATCAGTTTCCCTTTCCCTTCAAATTCTGAAACCTTAATCCACATCTAGCTTAATTTCAACTATCAAGTTTTCATCCAGAACTTATAACAACAAGAATATAAATGACTCACAAGGAATCGACTGTGAAATTCATAGATCTTATCCTGCACCATCGAAACTTCGTCGAAGCTTGCTGCGTAAGGCCAAGCTCTTCCCTTGCCTTGGCAACTAGCGCCCATAGCCGGTGGTCAAACGGTAGTCGGCGAGGCAGCGACATTGTGAGAAAGGCAGGGCCATCCTCGGTCGGCATTGGCCTCGAACAGTTGGTGTCGCAGCAAGGGTGGTCGCGGTGAATGGTGGCAGCTGACCGAGGTGGACTACAGCGGACCTGTCGCTCACAGCGAGGATTGGCTCCCTATCCTTTGCGACGACTGACCCAAACAGTGGCCGACGGATGGTGGCTCGACTCGGTATCACAGGTCGACGACGAAGCAAGCAGTGATGGAGTGGCTCGCGGCCAGAGAGGCTGACGATGTTGTGTCGTCATCAGGATCTGGAGAAGACGAACTGCGGTGGCCCGTCGGAGAAGAAGGGTAAGATCCGGTGTTTCGGGATCAAGGAAGAAGGATCGACGGAGATCGGCACTGGCGGCAGTGAGGAACACTCGAACGATGGTGACGAGGAGGTGAAGAGGGCGGCGCGCGAGAAATCGAGAGGGAGGAGAATCGTCGTCGACTGAGAAAGGAATCGCGCGGTGATGAAATGGGAAGAAGGGGAATCACAGAAAGAAAAGAAACAGTCGCGTGCGTTACGAAGGGGATGGGTCGGGTTTGGCATTGGATCAGGTTTAAAACTCTATAAGCAGATAACCCAAACAGGCTTTTCCAAAGCCTATTCAATCTTTCCCTAAAAATACCATAGAAACTTCATTTAATTTCAGAAAAATTTCTAAAAATTCCTGAAAAATTCCATAAGATAATTCTTAATTAGCAAGGGATATATATATATATATATATATATATATATATATATATATATATATATATATATATATCACAGAGAGTCTTCTATGCTCCAGGTGGTGAGTGCACTGCCCATACGGGCTAGTTTGTCCGCTTTTTGATTGTCGGCTCGAGGGATTTTATTGGGAGTGACTTCCTGGAACTCAACAACCAATTTCTGATAAGCCTTCTTGTATAATTGCAGCCACTGATTGTTGATGTCATAGAAGCCTTTGACTTGTTCCATGGCTAGTTGAGAGTCGGAGTACAAAGAGACTCGTGACACTCCCACATGCCGAGCAGCCCAAAGTCCCTCTAGTAAGGCTTCATATTCAGCTTCATTATTAGAGGCCCGGAAATTAAGTTGCACTGCAATTCGGATCGTTTCCTCTTGTGGTGATATCGACAGCACCCCTACTCCGCTTCCTCGTTTAGTGGTCGAACCGTCGACATATATCCTCCACTCTTCATTTCTCTCGATTCCTGATGTCTCGGCAAGGAAATCTGCTAACACTTGTGCTTTGAGAGCTATCCTGGGCTGATATTGGATGTCGTACTGAGCCATCTCCGTGGTCCATTTGATCAAGCGGCCGGATGCCTCAGGATTAGTTAGTATCCTTCTAAGGATGCTGTTGGTCAGCACCATGATGGGATGAGACAGAAAGTAAGAGTGGAGCTTCCGAGTCATGATAAGTAGGGCCAGCGCCAGCTTCTCTAAAGTGGTGTACCTGCTTTCGGCAGCTTTTAGCAAATGACTGACAAAATAGATAGGCGATTGTTTACCATCCTCCTGCCGGAGTAGGACGGATGCCACTATCTCTTCTGAGGCGGCCAAGTATAGTTGTAAATTTTCTTCGGGCACCGGTTTGGCCAGCGTAGGTAGCTCGGATATATACTGCTTCAACTTAGAGAAAGCTAACTCGCACCTCTCGTCCCATGAAAACCGAGTCGACTTACAGAGTACCTTAAAGAATGAGAGGCTCCGTTCGGCCGACTTAGGGATGAAGCGGGAGAGGGCAGTTATTCGGCCTAACAGCCATTGTACCTCTTTGACATTCCTGGGTGAGAGCATGTTCTGTGAGGCCTGAGCCTTCTCGGGGTTAACCTCAATGCCCCACTCAGTCACAATGTAGCTGAGGAATTTACCTTCTCGGACCCCGAATATGCATTTAAGGAGATTTAGCCGGATTCCGTATCGGCGGAGTGTGCCAAATGTCTCTGTCATGTCATTGATGATATCTCTGGCCTTCATACTTTTGATAAGAATATCATCTACGTATATTTCTATGTTTCGGCCTATTTGTGACCGAAACACTTTATCCATCAACGTTTGATAGGTGGCACCGACATTCTTTAGTCCGAATGGCATGACTGTATAGCAAAAAATGTCATCCGCCGTAATGAAACTAACTTTTTCCTGATCTTCTTTTACCAATGGGATCTGGTGATATCCTTGATAAGCGTCTAACATACACATTAGGTCGCATCCGACCGTGGAATTAACTAGTTGATCTATTCGAGGCAGCGGGTAACAATCTTTAGGGCATGCTTTATTAAGATTTCTAAAATCTACACATACCCTCCATTCCCTCCTGGCTTTGGAACTAACACTATATTCGACAACCATTCAGGGAACTGTACCTCTCTAATGTAGCCGGCTTGCAGCAACTTCTGTATCTCGGCTCAGATAATGTTATCCTTCTCTAGGCTGAAATAGCTTCTCTTCTGCTTTATCGGCCGAGACCCTGGCAGCACATTCAGCTTATGTTCCATCACGGTCCGAGAGATGCTCTTGCTTCATTCTTCCGGCCACACAAAGATGTCCCGGTTGGCAATTAAGCTACTGGTCACTTTCTCCTTCAGCTCGGCGGGCAAATCAGTAGCGATTCAGATTACTCTGTTGGGTTGATCCGGCCACACTAGTATGACTTCCTCTTCCAGTGCCTCCTCCCGAAGGGTATATACTTCGGCTCTCTCCATCCTTCGGTTCTTTCGGGGGCCCGTCCGAACTTCCTCCACATAACATTTTCGAGCCACTTTTTGATCTCCAGCAGCTTCCCCACTTTGACCATTCACCGGGAACTTTATCTTCTGATGATAAGTTGATACTACAGCTTCGAAGGAATGCAAAGCCGACATTCCTAGGATGACGTTGTAGGCCGAAGTGGCGTCAACCACGGTAAAGGTAGTGATTCTTGTGCGTCGAAGAGGTTCTTCCCCCAGAGACAAAGGTAGGTCGATCCGACCCAGGGGGGCCACCTCGTGACCCAAGAAGTCGAACAGGGCCGTGTTCATCGGATGTAGTTGAGCCGGGTCAATCTGCATGCGGTCAAAGGCATCTTTGAATAAAATATTGACTGAGCTACCTGTGTCCATGAAGACTCGAGCTACATCATAATTGGCGATGGTGGCTCTGATCACCAAGGCATCACCATGCGGGACAACAACTCCTCGCAGATCCTTAGGGCCGAAAGTTAGCGAGGGTCCTTCAGCACTTTTCCGATTAACACTTCCTTCCATATTTTCCAGCCGCCTCCCATGAGCCTTTCTAGCTCGGTTTGAATCTCCATCCGTGGCCCCGCCCGTGATCATATTGATGGTGCCGCAATATGGAGTATTGGTGAATTCTTGCGGCGATCCGGCCTGGGGAGCTGATTTGCCTGGAAAGGCTTCTCTAGTTCTTCGTGGAGCTTTAGCTCGCCGTTGGTGCTCGGGTGACGGGCGATGAGCTCGCCTAGCTTGGTTGCGCGAGCCTTGACCTCTCAGCTCAGACCCGACTTCCCTTTAAGGAAGTGGAGGCAGCGCATTGACTCTTTGTTGTTGTTCCTGCATCACTTGCCTGATGTCTTCAGCAAAGGTATGACACTCGCGAGTTGAATGCCCATGCACCTGATGATATGCACAAAAAGGGGAATGCTGATTCAGCAGTGTTGGTGGCTGGGAGACTTCTTGTACGGCATGAATCGCCCTCTCCCCCACCAGCCTTGGTGGATAGGTAGGGGGAACCTTAAGCGGGCGAGTCAGCGCCGAGAGGGGTACCTTTTTGCTTGATTTTTGGAGTGGTGGTCGCTCAGCTTTCCTTCCCGCTTGCTGTTCATCTACGACTTTCTTCGCTTCTTCCAGATTGATATATTCTTTGGCTCTAGCTAGTAAAGACTCGAAGCAGGAGGGAGGTCTTTTCATAAGGGATTTGGAGAAATCTCCCCTTGTTAGCCCTTGAGAGAAAGCACTTATTATCGTTCCAGGAGAGGCATCCAAGACATCAATCGTCACCCGGTTGAACCTGTGTATGTAGTCCCTCAAGGATTCCTGATCCTTCTGCTTTATAGTCATGAGGTACTGAGTTGTTCGGCGGTATCTCTTGCTGCTGGTGAAATGCTGGAGGAAAAGGGCGGACAATTCGGGAAAGGACCTAATAGATCCTCCTGGCAATCGGTCAAACCATCTCTGTGTGGATCCGACCAGGTTGAGGGAGAAAACTTTGTACTTAACCCCATCAGAATAACCGTGTATCATAGCGGCCTTCTTAAACCTTCCCAAATACTCTTCCGGGTCAGCTGAGCCGCTGTACTCTATGATGGATAACGGCTTGAAAGATTTGGGCATCTTCTCGGCTATGATGTCAGGGTTGAGAGGAGAGTCTAGGCCGACTAGCGGGGCCTTCCCCTTCTTAGGGTCCCTTTCCGGCGTCGGCTGAGAGGGTGCTTCCTTCAAAGATTCCTACAGGGAAGTCGTCGAGGATGACTCGATTGATATTGAGGCTATTGGGACCACCTTCAGAGTGATTGGAGTCGAGGGGGCGGATTGAGGCGCGAGGCCCTGAACTGGGCTAGGGGACTCCTGCTCAGGACCTCGAGAGAAGTGTTTACGTAAGATGTCTTGCATGGTGACCCTAACAAGGGCGATGATATTATTCCTGGTCAAATTTCCTTCGTCAGTCTTGGCGTTGTCGGAGTTCGCTCCTTGGTCTCCCATCCTTGTCTCAGACATGCTTGCTACTTTTGCTTCCCACAGACGGCGCCAATTATGTTGTCCATCGAGACGATGATGGTGAGGTGTCCGAGTGGCGAACATGGTGAGAGCCAATAACTACAGTATGGAAAGATGATGTGGAAGAACAATTCAGGATAGCTAGGATGTGACTTCACCGGATGGCTGAGCCGTATGACAAGAAGCTAGCCGAATGGAGATCCTGCATAGTAGCAAATAGTTAAGGGCGCCGAGAGGGATCTTGGTAACGCCTCTCCGACGCTCAAGACAAGAAATTAGATTGAAGAAGTGAGGAGAAGATGAGGAGAATGAGATTAAGAGCGTGAGAACTTACCTTTCCTTCTCAAGGAGGGCCATATATATAAGGGAAAGGGGGAGTCCCCTCGGTGGTAGATTTTGCCTGTGGAGGTGATATGACTTCAGGGGTCGTACATCATGATCATTGATATCTAAAACCGCATCCAGCATGTGGGTTGCAATTAATGCTCATCGCGCTGTTGATAGGAGGCAAATCCTAATTAATGCTACAGCCAATCCTCTGAAACTTCAGTAGGGAAATCTACTTTTGTGCGTGGGCGGCCATTAATACACGTCGCGCGGTTGATAGGAGACAAATCTCAATTAATGCCGCAGATGCTTATTTGCGCCTTGTCAGAGGATCTCACTTTATGTCAGAGAGAGGTGATGACGAGGATTGCCAAGTCAGCTTAAATGTATGAAATAATCGCCTCCTCCTTTAAACGGATCAGCTTAAGAATAGATCATGCAAAGAAACGGTGTATCAGAGAAGGCGTATCCTTGCCGAGAGATAAAATGGATGGGACGAAAAGCCTTCATCATAATAAGAAGTTCGAGCTGAAACGCGATACGACCGACATGATAGAGGTTCGGCCCGGAATGCGGGATATCCGACCTGATGACAGAAATCCGGGTCGAGATGCAAGGCGTTCGACATTTGTCTTCTAACTGCAGGGAACCCATGATGAGGGATGCCTTGTTGGCTACCTGATCATGATCGTCTGTCACATCTTTCAGCCGATTTGAATAAGATATTCTGGAGAGAAATATACAGTCGATGGGACCTGGTACGATCCCCAGACGGAGCCGAGAGGATGGAGAATAGTCGAGATACCGGGCCATGGGAGACAATACAGTCAATACGGGAGACAGCCGAGGCGTAAGGAGTAGTACTAATCGTACTGAGACGCAAGGTGCCTTAATAGAAAGGGCGAGACACAAGGTGTCTTGATAGGGAAGATGAGACACAAAGTGTCTCAATGGGAGTGCCGAGATGACCCAACACCCGCTGTAGGCGAGGTGAACGGGTACCATATCGTGATGGAGTGATTTGGCTGTCCAGTTGTCATCATCATGTGGATAATGGACAGACAATTATACTTGGGTATCATTACTATACAAAATTGACATTAATTCAAGGGAAAATAATTTCACACAAAAATATCAACCTTCGGACATCAATACCAGATAAGTAATCTAGATGTTCCCAACATTTTGTCAAAACCCAGATACAATTATCCCTACTTTTCAAAGTGAACCGATGGTTTCATACCTTAATTCGCTTGAAAAAATATATGAATTAACTTTCAAATACTTATTCCTTAGACATTTCCTTATCTCCAACTAATATATATTCAGCCAAAAAAATCCCAATTATTTTAGTCTTTGTTCTCCAGACACCAATCAATCAAAAAACAACAAAGACCTTATAACCTATATATCCTTGGAGGGAAAAGAACCAAAGGGAGATAGAGCACCAAATACACCATGAGCTAATTGCAAGAGTTGGAAGTAGACTCGAGATCAAAAGATCCACAAAGTAACTTTAATCTTGAGTCTTCCAAAGATGACAATCTTACAATTGCAAAAAGAAAATGTGTTAGAGAATGATCAAAACATCTCAACTATAACTTTTTGTCATATTAGAGGAGGTTATCTTATAAGTATAATGAATATTTTGTGGCAAGTTTGGATCGAACTCAAATTCCTAAGTCTATAAAAAAAAGGTCTAACAATATCAAAATGGAAAGTTACTATTGAAGAAGATATCTAAGCACTAAAGAATAATTGAACATAAAAGATAACTAAACTACCACGTGGAGAGACTCTGGTACATATAGTAAATGGGTTCTCACAATTAAATACAAAGAAAATAGAAATGTTGATAAATTCAAGACTTGACTCACTGTAAAAGGATTCATAGAATCTTATGAAATCAAAAACAAAGAAACTTTTGCTCGTATAGCTAAAATAAATACAATTTGGGTTCTTCCATTACTAGCTACAACTACTCTAGAGTGACCTACTTCATCAATTAGATGTCAAAAATATTTTTCTCAAAAGAAACTAGACAAAAGAAATTTACACGAGCATATCCCTCCTGCATTTGAGTCACAAACCAAAATCAATAAAGTTCAAGGTTTGAAGCAATCATTGTACGGGCTCAAACAATCTCCAAGAGCTTAGTTTGACAAATTTACTTGATAAATCAAGTAATATGATTATCTATAATGTCAGGTCGATCACATCCTATTTGATAAATTTCACCTCAAATAAGAATTAACTATCATCTTTATTGTATATGTGGATGATATTATTCCAATAGGAGATCATATGCAAGAGATAAATACACTCAAGAGCTGATGAGCCCAAGAATTTGAAATCAAATATTTGAGATGCCTCTGGTATTTTCTAGAAATGGGCATAGCTCGATTAAATGCAAAAATCTCACTTTCTACAAAAATATGTAACATTCTTCACGAAGTTAGAATGCTAGGATTCAAGCAAATTACAAACACTCCCATTAACTTAATAATCAAACTAGGAACAAAAAAAGATTATTGACTAGTTGATAAATTAAGATATTTATTAATTAAGGCTCATGGGCAAACTTATACACTTACACTCACAAGACCTACCATTGTATACTTGGTTAGTGTTGCCTGTCGAGACAGGGACGACGAGGTGTCCGGTGGCAAAGACGACAAAGGACCGGTGACTCGGACGGAAAGACGACTGACGCGGAGGGAAAGACGAGACGGAAAAGCTGGCGTATCGAGCGCTAGCCGAGTCGAGTGGTGCAAGATGGTCGAATGATGTATCCTGCAAGGAAAATGTAGTTAAGGGTGCCGAGAGAGATCTCAACCAAGCCCCTTCGACACTCAAGGTAAGAATTAGTAAGAAAAGGTGATGAAAGAAGTGGAGAGAGTTTTAGAATGCAAAAACTTGCCTTTCTCCTCCTCAAAGAGGGTTATATAGAAGCGAATCCTCCTGTTGAGTCGTACGGTGGGTATGACAGATATGGGTGGTATGGCTCCATGATGTACTTATGTCATCTTTTTAGGAGGTAACAGGGATCATTACCCTCGTAAAGGCCACAGACATGTGGGATGTGATTAATGCTCATAATGTGGTTGATGGGAGACAACTCCTCATTAATATGGTGGGCAGGCTAATGAAAACTAGTATGGACATCTGCTCCCTGGTTGGAGAGGACCGTTGATAGGGCTGCTTTGTTGACCATATGAACAGGAATACCCACCACATCACCTAACTAGGTGAGATAAAACATACTTTGGAAAACCATACGACCAATATAGCATGCAACTGTTGAGGTGAGGAACAAGCCGAGATGCAGGGCGTCTGACATACAATATGTTCGAGCTGAGGAACAGACCGAGACGTAGGGCGTCTGGCATACAATATGGCCAAGCTGAGGAACAAGCCGAGACGCGAGGCGTTTGACATACAATATGGCCGAGATGAGGAACAGGCTGAGACGTGGGGCGTCTGGCATACAATATGGCTGAGTTGAGCTCTTCATATAGCTCAAATGTACCGAACTACTGGGTCTCCTTTCATAGAACCGTGATACAAAGACTTGGAGTCTTGGTTGTCGTTTGTTATATGACTAGTCCTAGGTTAGTTCTTTCCAGTATCATAGGGACCCCCCAAGTCTAGTCGAAGGATAGGCGTAGCCTGACTGACTAGACGGGCATGATTACGTCATGCTTTATCTCTTTTGACTTAATGAGGCATGGGAGGTGGCGCCTCAAATATGCCCATCGGGAACAGAGGAGATCTCGCTTTAAAGATGACTCATTAATGCAAGGATATGATATGATTATCTCGCTTCCCTAGGGTTCCCTCTGCCATGCCATGTGTCTATAGGATCCTAAGGAAGGGGCCTCGAGAGATGAACCGACACAGCTCGTCTATAAGTGCCTTTCAAAACCTAGGTTTCGTCGTTTCGCCCACGATGCTTCTTCAGTTTCTTCTTCTCCGGCGATTTCCCCCTCCTTTTCTTCCGGCGAAGTCTCTACTCCGTAAGTTCTCCCTCCTTGCCTTCCTTTTTGTTTTCCAATGGTTGAAACCACCAATCTATGGTTCTATAGGACTCGCAACGCCATCACTCCTAATATACGTCGTGAGATTAGGGAAGCCTTTCACATTCCCTCCTCATATAGACTTAGAGCTCCTCAACCAAACCAACACCCCATGAGCCTCCTCCTGCCTTCACCATTTTTTTCCACGACCAGCTAGCAACCGGTCTCCATTTCCCTATCTATCCTTTCTATGTCGAGCTATCTGATTACTTCTGTATTCCTTTGCAGCAACTAGCTCCCAACTCTTTTAGCCTTATCAACGACTTTGTCATCATCTTTCTTTTTTATCATCTTCCCTTATGGATCGAGACCTTTCACTCCTGCTTCATCTCGAAACGGAAAGAGACAGGAGTATTCTACTTTACAGCTCGACCAGAGACTAGGTTTTTAGCAAACCTTATTACTTCCCGCAAGTATTGGAAAACCCACTATCTGTTCCTCAAATCGGAGACTCCCTTTCTTTGGCCGAGTAGCTGGCAGTTCGAGCTGCCTCCCACCTCCTCCTTACGCAGCTTCAAAAAATCCTCCACCTATAAAGAAATTGTCGAAGTGCTTTCTGGTTTATGCTTCGATGTCAACGTCCTACTGGAGGAAGGACTTTTATACTACTAAGGCTTAAGCCCGATAGAGGCCGAGATGAGCGACGCATTAGGTATAATTTTATTTTTTATTCTTTTGTACTTCTAAATTCTAACTTGCTTTGTGTCTTTCACAGCCGAAGTCATGTTTCGCGCCTCGATCAACAAAAAACTGAAGTGGAAGAGGGCGCAGATAATCCCTCCTGCGGATGATCCAGCCAAGACACCCGATGGGCTGGATCAGACGAACCCCCACCACCTCGACCTTCCATGGTGGCCGAGGTGATAAGTTCCGAGGGGTCGGAGGAGCAACGACAGCAGCGCAAAAGGAGTCGAGTGGTGCTCTCTTCCATGGAAGGGAGCCCTTCTCGGCAATCCTCTCCCAGCCCAAGTCTTCGTGACTCGGCTGGGCCAAGTGGCGAGGGGCTGAGTGGCACGGGTCCCTTTGATATCCTGATGCCCCCCATGGAGGAGTACCCAGAGACTCCTCCTCCAGCTGAGCCGTCATCTTCGCAACCGCACAGTTCCAGCCCTCTCCCTGGAATGTCCTCTGAGCATTCCGTGCCAAGATAGGAGCAACCTACTCGAGGCTTCCTCTAGGAAATTCGGGATGTGATAGTAACGTCCGCTAAGGAGAAATCCATCCCGGCGTTGAGTGACAAGATGAACACCCACTTAGTAGAGGTAAATATTCTTCAAGAGTCTTAATACTTCAGTTATTTTTACTAACCTTACTCTTTTCTTCCGTTTTGGGACTGCGACCTGGAGATGATGTCATGCTTGCCCCCCCCCCCCTGACAGTGATATTTCAGGGGATGCGAGCCCAGGTAGCGACCCTTTCGACCCAGCTCAAGGATAATGAGGCGGAACTCGGGCTAGCTCAATTCAAAGCGACCGTGTCCAGATCGAAAGCTCTCCACTACAAGGATGACCTCCATATCCAGGTGTAGGAGATGGAGTGTCTTAGGGTCCAGGCAGCTGAAGCGGAGAGTCTCCAGGCTAGAGCTGCCGAGGAGGATGAACTCCGGGTCTGCGCAGAAGAAGCTGAGGCCAAACTGCTACAAGCTGAGTAGATCATAGTTGCTCAAATAGAGTTTGAGGCCAAGCAGCGGGAAGATCTAACAGCTTGAGTGGAGGCAGCCAAAGTTGAGCTGATTACTTACCAGGCTGGTAAGGAAGGCCGTTGGGAGAAGCGCAAAAAGGCATTCCTCGCCTCCGAGGAGTTCTCCGATATCCTAGGAGGTTTTACCATCGACCTCCTAGAGATAGGCTATGAGAGGGTCATCCGACACTTCAAAGAAGTCGGATACCCCTCTAAGGGAGCCTCAACTGAGTTTCTAGATCTGCAACGCCTTATCGACGAGACTCCAGATTCACCACTTGGCAGGCTCCCCAAGTAGTTTTAGTTTTAGTTTTTACTTTTAGTACTTTTGTAGTCGCAACAAGCAATTAAGTTTTTTCTTTTCAGCAATTTTGAAGGCTTGTAACTTCATACGACCAAACTTTCTAATATGATAAGTTTTTTCCGGGCTTAATTGTCATTGTTATGTACGAATTAATTGTGTCTTAGTTTTCTTCGAGTATGGAGTAACATAAAGAAATAAATTGTACTTTACCGTAGTGACTAATAGGGTTTGAGATGCTAATAGATATAATAAGTACCTTAATCCTGCCCCAAGATAAGGGTCTCGACTGAGATGTGCCCCCGTAGGTGACTTAAGGAATAATATGCCCCACTGTTGATCAGTTATAATAGGAATAAGCAAAGAAATGAGACTTGGAGTCAACCGTGATAGGTGATATCCGAGGAAGAGTCGATTAACAAACACTTGGAACCAGCCGTGATAGGCGATATCCAAGGAAGAGCATATTAATAAACACTTGGAACCAACCATGATAGGTGATATCTAAGGAAGAGCCGATTAATAAACACTTAGAATCAGCTGCGATAGGTGACATCCAAGGAAGAGTCGAATAAGATATACTTGGAACCAGCCGTGATAGGCGATATCCAAGGAAGAGTCAAATAAGATATACTTGGAATCAACCGTGATATGTGATATCTAAGGAAGAGCAGAATAAGATATACTTGGAACCAACCATGATAGGTGATATCCAAGGAAGAGTCGAATAAGATATACTTGGAATCAACCGTAATAGACAATATCCAAGGAAGAGCCGAATAAGATATACTTGAAACTAGTCGTGATAAGCGATATCCAAGGAAGAACCGAATAAAATATACTTAGACCTAGCCATGATAGGCGATATCCAAGGAAGAGCCGAATAAGATATACTTGGAACCAGTCATGATAGGCGATATCCAAGGAAGAGACGAATAAGATATACTTGAAACTAGTTGTGATAGACGATATCCAAGGAAGAGACGAATAAGATATACTTGTGTACGTAAGGGGTAATTCTATATGAATTGCATCCTGATAAGCAACTCATAAGAAAGCCTTGTCGTGGTCACGAAGGAGAGCTTTTATTATGGAGAAACTTCCTTACATATTGCCTGCCCCTTTATACATGATAGGACTGCAAATAAAAGGCATTACATGGCCGGGTAAGCTCCTTTCCTTCGTTATCTTACAAATAATAAGTGCCAGAGCTGAGCTTCTTAATGATTTTGTATGGGCCCTCCCATCGGGGTGCCAATTTGCAAACTCCCCCCTGGCTAGATTTTTTTCCATACGAAATCACCGGGTTGAAAGGAGTGGGGGACAACCTTTTTGTTATAAGCTTGGGCAATCTTCCTTCGAAAGACATTCATTCAGCTAGCCGCCTGGTCCCGAGTCTCAATTACTAAGTCTAACTCTGCTAGCCTCCTTTCATCATTGCTTCCACTATCCGCGACATAAGCAGAGACTTGAGATGATCACATACCAATCTCTATAGGGATGAGGGCTTCAATGCCATATACAAGATGAAAATGGGTGAGACTCATGCTGTCTTTGGGAGTAGTTCTGTATGCCCATAAAATACTAGGTAATTCTTCAACCCAACTTCCCCCAATGTGATCTAGCTTGATTTTGATTCCCCGTATTAGTTCTCGGTTGGTGACCTTAACTTCCCCATTGCTTTGAGGATAAGCTACAGAGGTGAAAGTCTACTGGATCTCCAACTGTTGGCACCATTCTTTTATCTTTCGGCCTTGGAATTATCGTCCATTGTTTGAGACCAACCTTCTCGGAATGTCAAATCGATAGACTATATTATTCTAAAGGAATTTTAGCACAACTTCTTTAGTTATTTTAGCCAATGGTTCGACTTCCACCCACTTTGAGAAATAATCCACCGCGACCAGCAGAAATTTCTTCTGATTTAGCCCAGTTAGTAGTGGTCCCACTATATTCATTCTTCATTGGTCGAAGGGACATGATATCACTAAGGCCTTTAACAACTCAGCTGGCTGTTAAGAAAAGTTTTGATGCTTTTGACAGCTGAGACATACACGCACATAGTGGGTGACATTTTTCTGGAGAGTCGGCCAAAAAATATTCGGCCAATAAAATCTTTCAAGTAAGGGATGTTCCTCTGGAATGATTTCCACAACATCCTTCGTGCACTTCTCTCAGGACATAATCAGCTTCTTCTGGGCTAAGACACTTAAGCAAAGGCCGAGCAAAGGCTCGCTTATATAGGGTGTCCCTATCAAGACAAATTGAGTTTCTCTTCTCCTGATGATTTGTGCCTCAGCTCGGTCATCTGGTAGTGTTCCCCTTTTCAGATAATCAACGAGGGGGGTCCTCCAATCTGGTGGACCTCGAGGCACCACCAGATCATGATCTATATGGGTAACGAGCTGTGTCTCGACCAGCGAATCTTCCAAGCTCCAAGTAGTGAGAGCACTGGCTATGCGAGCTAATTCATCAGCCTTCTAATTATCTACTCGAGGAATTTTATGAAGGAAAACCTCTTGGAATTCTAAGGATAATTTACGATAAGCTTGTATATAGCGCTGAAGTCACTGGTTGTTGGTATCAAATGATCCTTTGACTTGTTCCACCACCAACTGTGAGTCGGAATATAAAGAAATCCGAGAAGCTCCCACATGTCGAGTTGCTCGCAATCTGGCTAGTAAGGCTTCGTATTCGGTTTCATTGTTGGATGCTCAAAAAATGAGTTATACTGCTATCCGGATTGTGTCCCCTTGAGGAGATATTAACAACACCCCTACTCCACTTCCTTTCTTAGTTGCTGAACCATCCACATATATTTTCCATTCCTCATCTCTCTCCACCCCTGATGTCTCGGTTAGGAAGTCCGTCAATACTTGTGCTTTGAGGGTTGTAAGAGGTTGATATTGGATGTCATACTCAGCTAGTTTAGTGATCCATTTGATTAGGCGAGCAGATGCTTTGGGGTTAGTTAATATCCTTCCGAGGCCACTATTAGTTAAGATTGTGATTGGATGAGATAAAAAATAAGGATGAAACTTCCTAGCTATTATAAGTAGGGCTAACGCTAGCTTTTCCAGTGTTGTGTATCTGCTCTCAGTAGTTTTTAATAAATGATTGATGAAGTATATAGGTAATTTCTTACCATCCTCTTGCCGAAGCAGGATTGACGCCACGACCTCTTTTGAGGAGGTCAGATATAAATGCAAACTTTCTCCTAGCACTGGCTTGGTAATGTAGGCAGTTCAGATATATACTGCTTTAATTCAATAAAGGCTTGTTCGCACTTCTCATCTCATGAAAACCAAGCTGACTTGTGAAGCACTTTGAAGAAAGGAAGGCTTCGCTCAACCGACTTAGGGATGAAGCGAGAGAGTGTTGTTATCTTACCCAGTAGTCTTTGTACTTCTTTGAGATTTCTGGGAGAAACCATGTTCTATAAGGCTTGAGCCTTCTCGAGATTTGTTAGGAACATTGTGCCCGCTAGAGGGGGGGGGATGAATAGCGTCGTATTCGTCATTGATGGAATTGGATCGTGTTCGTCTCTACAAAACTTGTTAGCGTAGCGAAAATATGAAATGCAACAATAAAAGACGACAACACAATCACAACACACAATATAATGTGGTTCAGAACTGAATGGTTCATACTCCACGGATTGGTCTCTAAAAGCCCTAGCAATGCAAACACGCACCACTAATCACAAATACTCCTTCTCGAAATAATCCGGAGGTGGAGAAATCTCTTATAAATGATTACAACAGTAATACAAAATACAACAAAAGAAATGCAAAGAAAACATTACAATCGATCTTTTGGAAGCTTGCTTGTTTGGTTGGTTGAGTTGCACTTGAAGACCCTAAATTACACCAGCAATTCACTGCAAAACTCCTCAAAGAACCATTGCCAAATCCTCCCTCCATGAGCTTTCTTTAAAGTTGTTCCTTGGGCTGGATTTCGCCTGGCAATCGACTGATCGAGACCATCAGTCGACTGCCCCTGTAGCCTTTGTCTTACAACGACATGAAACACGTCGGATAAGTCCAATAGATAGACCATCAGTCGACTGATCATACCCACCAGTCGACTGATGGCTCAATCAGTCGAGTGGTCGGGCCGATCACTCGACCGAGAACCTTTCAGGTTCGAGATCCCGACCATCAATCGATCGATCACCGTGATCGGGCCGATCGCGGCGGAATGACCAAGCTCTCGCGCATGATCGCAGGATACTTCCCACAGTCAAACCCTAATTGACTCCCACCAGTTGACTGACCCATGGTCTCAGTCGACTGATACACCTCAAACATGAGGTTTTAACCCAAGTATGGTGCCCCCATACATGCTAGACCACACGTAGCCTAGACCTAAGCCTTCTAGCCACCTCCGTCAGCCTCACACCTATTGGATCCCTCCAAGTCATTCATGACTTGTTCATCCATACGCTAGCCTTCAGGTGCTTCCATCGGTTATTGTCATGCTAACGGTATCTACACCGCCAAGACACATTGGGCTTACACTGCCAAGACTCCCGCTTGGACTTTACGCCACTAACCATTGGACTTATGCTGCCAAGACTCCCTCTTCGACTTTACGCCGGCAATATTCCCCTTGGACTTTCCAAATGCCAAGACTCAAACTTGGACTTTCCTTTGTCAACCCATGTTGGACTTTCCATACCAAGACCCATGCTTGGACTTTCTTTTGCCAACCCATGTTGAACTTTCCCTTGCCAAGACCCATGCTTGGACTTTACATGCCAAGTACTCAAGACTTGGACTTTCCCAATGCCAAGTGTCCCACTTGGACTTTCCATGTCAAGTACCCATGACTTGGACTTTACCATGACAATCACATTGTCATACGTTTTGTCAAACATCAAAACATCGCTCGAGTCAGACTCGAGTTTGGTCAATCGTGACCTGGGCCGATTGCACCAAAAATCTCTCCCTTTTTGATGTTTGACAAAACCACATACCTTTGAGTTAGAACACTAACTCAAATCTCCTTACCAATTATTCCAAATTGGTAATTCCATAACTTCTCCCATAAATTCTCCCCCTTTTTGACTAACATCAAAAAGGTTCTCTCCAAGGAGGTCAATGTCTCATATCCCAATGAGATCTTACAATCTCTCCCTTGGTCTTAAAATATCTAGGATGTCTATAATCTTCCTAGTGATAAGTCTCATATCACTCAAGAGAGGCAATCCTACAAACTCTCCCAATTTCCAAATTGGGTATCTCAAAATTCTCATTTTCCCCCCTCATGCATTTGGCGGGGTTGAGCCGAATTCTACATTGGCACAGCATGCCGAATGTTTCCGCCATATCTTTGACAATGTATTCAGCCTTTGTGGATTTGATGAGAATATCATCCATGTATACTTCAATGTTTTAGCCTATTTGCGACCGAAACACCTTATCCATTAGCCTTTGATAAGTGGCACCAATATTCTTTAATCCGAATGGCATGACCTTGTAGCAAAAAGTATCATCCACTATGATAACGCTGACTTTATCTTGATCTTCCCGTGCCAATGGAATCTGATGATACCCCTGATAAGCGTCTAACATGCAGATTAATTCACATCCTGCCGTAGAATCTACTAGTTGATCTATCCGAGCCAAAGGGTAGCAATCTTTAGGGCATGCTTTATTAAGATCTCTAAAGTTTATACATGCCCTCCATTTTCCTCTTGGTTTTGGTACTAATACAATATTAGATAGCCATTCGGGAAACTGCACTTCTCGGATGTATCCAGCCTGCATGAGTTTCTGTACTTCGGCTCAGATGACTTGATCTTTCTCTGGGCCGAAGTGTCTTCTTTTTTGTTTGATGGGTTGAGATCCGAGAAGGACATTTAGCCGATGCTCTATTATGGCCCGAGAGATACTATGATTCTGATCTTCAGGCCAAGTAAAGACATTTCAGTTATTTGCCAAACAGTCAGTTACTTCTTGTTTCAACTCGGCTGGCAAATCTGCAGTGACTCAAATGACTCACTCAGGTTGACCCGACTATATTTTCACAACTTCCTCGTTCAGCGGCTCCTCCTGGAGAGTGTAAACCTCTGCTATCTCAATCTTCTGGTTTTTCTTGGGGTATATCCGGACTTCTTCTACATAACATCTCTGAGCTGCCTTTTGGTCTCCGGTAGCTTCCCCTATCTGATTATTCACAGGGAATTTGACCTTCTAGTGATAGATTGATATGATAGCTTCAAAGGAGTGTAGCACTGGCCTCCCAAGATGACATTTAAGTCGAGGCAGTGTCTACTACCGTAAAGGTAGTAATTTGGGTTCGACAGAGAGGGGCTCCTCCCCTAGAGATAGAGGTAGATCAATTCGGTCGAGTGGAGACACCTTGTGACACGAGAAGCTGAATAGAGCAGTATTCATCGGATGGAGTTATGCTGGGTCGAGCTGCATATGAGAAAAGACATCTTTAAATAAAATATTGACCGAGCTACCAGTATCCATGAAGATCCTGGCCACGTCATAATTGACAATGGTGGCTCTAATCACTAAGGGATCATCATGCGGGAGAGAAACTCCTTGCAAGTTCTCGGGGCCGAAGTGTATTGAGGGTCCTTCGGCATGCTTTTGGATGGTATTTACTTCCATGTTCTCCAGCCCCCTCCCGTGAGCCTTCTTGGCTTGGTTCGAATCTCCATCTGTGGCCCCACCGATGATCATGTTGATGGTTTCGCGATGTGGAGTGTTGGAGAGTTCCTACGACGATCTTGGTCGGGGAGTTGGCTCGCTTGGAGAGGCCTCTCGGGCCCTTCGGGGAGCTTGAGCTGGCCTTGGGCACTCGGGTGAGGGTTGAGGAGCTCGCTTGGCCGGGTTTCGCCGAGCATGGTTTCGCGGTTCCGATCTTGCTTCTATTTGAGGGAACTAGGGAGGGGTGTTGAAGTTTTGTTGCTGCTCCCTCATAACTTGTTTGATTTCTTCAGCCAAAGTATGACACTCCCGAGTCGAGTGGTGTGTACTTGGTGGAAGGTGCAAAAAGGGGTGCGCTGTTCTGGTAGTATCAATGGTTGAGAAACTTTCTGCACGGTGTGGATTGCCTTGTCTTTGACCAGTCGTGGAGGATAGGTAGGAGAAATTCTAGGAGGGCGATTCGGTGTTGGGAGAAGGGCCTTCTTACTTGGCTTTTGGGGTTGAGGCTGGTTGGATCTCCCCCCTTGTTACTCATCTGTTGCCTTCTCGGCTTCTTCTAAGTTGATATATGCCTCTGCTCTGGCTAATAAGGTTTCAAAGTGGGGGCGGGGGCCTCTTCATGAGGGACTTCGAAAAATCTCCTCTTATTAAACCCTGAGAAAAAACGTTGACTACCGTCCCGGGTGAAGCATCCAAGACGTCGATTGTCACTCGGTTAAACCGGTGTATGTAATCCCGTAAGGATTTATTACTCTTCTATTTTATAGTCATGAGGTATTGAGCAATTCGGCGATATCTTTTGTTGCTGGCGAAGTGTTGGAGAAAGAGAACAGATAACTCTCGGAAGGAATTGATGGATCCCTCAGGAAGCCGATCGAACCACCTTTGGGTGGAGCCTATTAAGTTGAGAGAGAAAACCTTGCATTTGGCTCCGTCAGAGTAGTTATGTATCAAGGCAGCCTTTTTAAATCTTTCCAAATATTCTTATGGGTCGACCAAGCCGCTATACTCTCCTATAGATATCTGCTTGAAGGACTTGGGCATTCTCACAGCTATAATGCTGGGGGCAAGGGGGGAATCAATGCTGACTAGCGAATCCTTGCCCTTCTTGGGGTTCCTTTCTTGTGGAGTGTAAGAGGGTGCTTCCTCGGAAGACTCCTGCAGGGATGTTGTTGAAGATGACTCGGCCGACATTGAGACTATAGGAACTGCCTTCGGAGGGATTGGAGTTGAAGGGGAAGATGTTGGCGTTGGTCCTTGAACCGGGTTGGGGGATGTCTGCATAGGAGTAGGACCCCAGGGAAGGAGGTCGCGTAGGACGTCTTCCATAGTATTCTTGACGAGGTCGATGATACTTTCCCTGGTCATACTTCCTTCAGTAGAGTTACGGTTGCCAAAATTCGCTCCTTGGTCTCCCATCCTTGTCTCAGGCATCTTTACTGAACGATTTCCCACAGATGGTGTCAATTATGTTGCCTATCAAGACAAGGACGATGAGGTGTCCGGTGGCGAAGATGGCAAAGGACCGATGACTCGGACGGAAGGACGGCTGACGCAGAGGGAAAGTCGAGATGGAAGAGCTGGCGTATCGGGTGCTAGCTGAGCTGAGTGGCGCGAGACGACCGAATGATGTATCCTACAAGGAAAATGCGGTTAAGGGCACCAAGAGAAATCTTGGCCAAGTCCCTCTAACGCTCAAGGTAGGAATTAGTAAGAAAAGGCGATGAATGCAGTGGAGAGAGTTTTAGAATGCAAAAACTTGCCTTTCTCCTTTTCAAAGAGAGTTATATAGAAGCGAATCCTTTTGTTGAGCCATACGGTGGAAATGACAGATATAAGCGATATGACTTCATGATGTACTTATGTCTTTGGGGGTAACAAGGATCATTACCCTCATAAACATCACAGGCATGTGGGCTGTGATTAATGCTCATAATGTGATTGATGGGAGATAACTCATTAATACGGTGGGCAAGCTGATGAAAACCAGTATGGGCATCTGCTCTCTGGTCGGAGAGGACCGCTGATAGGGCTTGCTTTGTTGACCATATGAATAGGAATACCTGCCACATCACATAACTAGGTGAGATAGAGTATACTTTGGAAAACCATATGGCCAAATATAGCATGCAACTGCCGAGCTGAGGAACAGGCCGAGATGCAGGACGTCTGACATACAATATGACCGAGCTGAGGAACAAGCCGAGACGTAAGGCGTCTGGCATACAATATGGCCGAGCTGAGGAACAGGTCGAGATGTGGGGCATCTGACATATAATATGGCTGAGCTGAGGAACAGACTAAGGCGCGGGGTGTCTGACATACAATATGGCTGAGCTGACCTCTTCATATAGCTCGGATGTACCGAACTATCGGGTCTCCTTCCATAGAATCGTGATACGAAGACTTGGAGTCTTGGTTGTTGTTTGTTAAATGACTAGTCCTATGTTAGTTCTTTCTGGTATCAATTAGTATGGTGAGTTGATTCATGAACAATCGAAATGAAGAGCATATGGAGGTAGTGATACTAATTGGGTAGAACCAGTATTGATCTCAGATCAATTTTTGGCTATTGCACATATGAATGTGGAAACTTAGTTAATTATATGGTAGAGTAAGAAAGATTTATTTATTTATTTTTTATTTTTGGATAAGTAAAAGATGTATATCCAATGTCAAAATGTACAAGATAAGTCCCTAAAGCCACTCATGTCTGATAAAATATCAAATCAGAGTAGACTCCTAAGGACCGGTATACATGCACTTGTACACTTCTTAGTATCCTCCCAATATCTATCTGTTCCTCCCCAAAAAAACTACAATTTTTAGCCCGCCATACATAGTGAATCATGGAAGACAAAGCAAGATGTCTGGCCTTCGTGAAAACTCGGCTCCCACGGTAATGTTGTATGAACACTCGGATTGCCCTCCGATAGGAGGACATCTCTGGGCGCATGTGGAGCCATTCACGAATCTGTCGCCATAACTCCATAATAGGTGGACACCTAAAGAACAAATGCACCTGGGTCTCCTCAATATGCTCGCAAAATGTGCACATCTAATCCTCTAAATAATCATGTCGGTCTCTAGTAGGGAGACGTCGTTGTGCAAGCATCCAAAAGGTGACAGCATGGCTCGGCTGTAGGTAGTTCTTCCACACTGTATTCACCCACGGCTTCTTAGGACTAGGCCGTCTGAAGGAGTCATAGGCTTTGGCCACCCCTCCATCCTGTGTAAACCAAGTCTCCACCAGGTGTCCAACCTCTATCGATGACCCCGTAGCACCTAGGATAAGGTCACAAATCTGTAACAGTCGCTTAATCAATGGAGAGTTTGTATGAACTACCTGCCATGTCCATATGTCAGCTCATCTCAAGTAGGTGTGATGAATCCATTTAATCCATAGTGCATCCTCCTTGGCCTGTATCTGCCATAAGTCCTTAGCTAAGAGTGCTAGGTTCCAAGCTCGTAGGTCCTTGAAGCCAAGGCCACCTTCTTCCTTGGGCTTGCATATCTCTGCCCATGATATTGGAGGGCGCCTGGATGTACACATAAATGATCTGCATATACTATAAATACGATCAATGATGCCAAAAGGTAATGGTAAGATGGACAACCAGAAGTACTCCACTCCCTGAAGCACAGAAGTGATGAGTTGAGCTTTTCTTGCATAAGATAATGCCTTCCTTGACCAAGAATTGATCCGCCACCTCAAAGAATCTAGCAAAGGGCTATAATATGAAATCCTGAGGTGCTCAGCAGCAAGTGGAATCCCAAGGTATCTAAAAGGCATATCACTCTCATGAAAACCTGTGATGGAAAGAAGTTGCTGTCGAGTTGAGTCATATACTCAAGAACGAATTATTGTCTTAAGGAATAGTGCAAAAGTTGTGGAGAAATGACACATAATCTATGCGAAGGGATGTAGCTAGAAGACTCTTAAAGGAGTCAAAGATTATTGTTGAAGAACCTACGAAGGTGTTCTACAATACTCAGTTAGCTATCAATATTGCAAAGAACCCAATGAATCATAATAGAATGAAGCGCACATGGAGATTGATACCACTTCATAAAGGAAAAAAATAGAAGCGGGAATAATCAAATTAATGCATCTACCAATTAATATTCAGATATAGTAGTAGACATCTTTACTACAACTGTTAATTAGTTAATTAGTCTGGTAGAAGATGTTTAAGGATTTGTATACTTATTACTTGATTCTATTGATATATGTGTGTGTGCATGTTTCTATTTTTGTTTTAATTGTTGTAGATGGAGATTTGACTTGATAAATTCTTTTTTTCTTAGTTTTTAGATGTGATATTATCTACAAGTGAAGTTGATATATATATGATTTTAAATATGGTATAATACAATGTTAGTTTTCAAAACAATCATATAGAGTTTGCAGACTAACATAAGCAAATATAGCACTTCCCCACTATTCTTTGAATTTGTTCGTAATCACATATATATGTTTGTTGCGGCTGAGACCGAGATGTTGAGGTGTCCAGTAGGTGAAAACGGTGAGGACTGATGACTCGAATGGAAGGGGTGATGCAACAGTTGTGCTGAGATAGAGAATTGGTTGAAGTAGTTATCTCGGACGCTGGCCGAGTGATATGTCACGGTTGGCCAAGACGAGATGAGTCTTACAGAGGAAGAAAACGGTTAAAGGTGCCGAGAGAGATCTCGGCAAGGCCCTTTTGACGCTCAAGGCATAAATCAGTGAGTAGAGGGGAAGTAATGGAAACAAAGGAGTAGTGTAAAAGATGTCCCACCTCCTCCTCTCCTCTTCAGGTTACCCTTATATAAGCGGAGACATCCCTACGGAGCGGTAGGAGGGGGGGGGGGGGGGGGGGGGGGGGGGGGGCATGGGTGGTATGCCTTTATGACATGATGTCAATTTTTAGGAGTAATAAAGATCATTACCCTTATAAATGCGGCAGACGTATGACCGATAATTAATGCTACCCGCGTGGTTGATGGGAGACAAGTCCTCATTAATGTAGCTGATATATTTCTCTGAGGCAAGTATGGGTACATGTCATTCTGTCATGTGAGGTCACTGATAAAAGGCACCCTGCTGGCCATTTTATCTTGAACGAATGGCACGTCACTTAATTTGGGCTGAGATATAATATATTAGGAAAGCCATATAGAAGAGAAGAAATATAATACAACCAGGATGCCAAGTATGCAAACTATCATACAGCCGAGAAAGGATATAGTGGTCGAGATATGATGCTTTAGTGTTTAGGACGGTCTTCTTCATTCGGCAAGGCCGAGATGTCATGTTTGCATCCTTCGACCATTTTCTGAGATGTTACCCTTGTCATTCGGCAACTTACCGAATATAATATCTTTGCCATTCAGCCAGGCCGAGATGTGATACTTTTGAGTAACAACTATACTTGATGCATGAGTAGTCATAAATAACAAACCCTTTTAGTAATAGATTAGTTTTACTCAGTATCATAGGCATCTCTCCAAGTCTAGTCGAAGGATGTCATAGCATGATTGACTGGACTAACCTTAACGCATTATGGTCTATCTCTTCGATTCAATAAGTTATTGGGGGGGGCGTGCTTAGCATCTGTCCTCGGGAACGAACGAGATCTGCTTTTGGAGGTATATCATAAATGCGCGGATTTGATATGATTGCCCCACTTCCCGAGGCTTTGCCCCATCCTGCCATGCGTCCCTAGGATCCCTAAAATGGGTCCTCGGAAGACAAAGCGGCATGACTTTTCTTACAACTCCTCCCGCACCTTCTTCTGCGGTGACTCTCCTCCCTTACTTTCTTCCGTCATGATTTCCGTCTTGTAAGTCCCCTACTCCTTACTTTCTTCTATTTTCGATGGATGGAACTTCTGACCTTTGGTTCCTTAGAACTCGTAGCGCCATCACTTCCGATGTGTGCAGTGAGATTAGGGTTGCCTTCCATATCCCCTGCACCTATAGGCTTAGGACTCCCCAAAGAAATCAACGCCCTCATGAACCACCTCCTGAATTCACCACATTCTTTCACGACCAGCTGGCGACGGGTCTTTGCCTTCCAACTCACCCTTTTTATGTCGAGCTGTCCACTTATTTCCTTATTTTTTTTACAGCAGTTGGCTCCTAACTCCTTTAGCCTCATCAATGGCTTCATCATTATTTTTCCTTTTTATCATCTCCCTTTATTTGTTGTTGCTTTCCACTCCTACTTCATCCCGAAAAGGAAGGAGGCGGGAGTTTTCTTCTTTATGGCTCGCTGAGAGACCAAGTTCTTGGCGAAGCTCATTGCTCCCCACAAGTGTTGGAAAACTCGATACTTGTTTGTAAAGCCAGAGTCTCCCTTTCTCTGACCAAATGGGTAGCATCTCGAGCTGCTTTCCATTCCTTCCTTATGAAGCTTCAAAAAATGTTCCTCCTGCCGAGAGATAGTCAGAGTGTTTTTCGGCTTAAGCTTCGACGTTAATGTCTTACTAGAGGAGGGGCTCCTATACCACTTCGGCTTAAGCCCGATAGAAGCCGAGCTGAGTGGCACATTAGCTAAAAATTTATTTTTTCTTCTTTTTTATTACTAACCTCTAATTTGTTTTATGTCTTTCGCAGCCGAAGTCATGTTTAGAACTTCGATTAACAAGAAGATGAAGTGGAAAAGGGCACAAATGATTGCCCCAGAAGATGCTCCGGTCGAGACGCCAGATGAAGGCGGCTACGAAGACCTCCCACCACCTCGACCCTCCATGGTGGTCGAGGTGATCGGCTCGGAAGGCTTTGACGAGCTACGTCGGCGCCAGAAGAGGAGTCGGGTGGTGCTCTCCTCGGTCGAAGGGAGCCCCTCCTGGGGCGCCCAACCCAAGTCCCCACAGTTCGGCTAGGTTGAGTAATGTCGAACCATCCGATAGTCTGACTCCCCTAGTAGAGGAGCCTATGGCGGCCCCCATCCCCCAGCCGAACCATCATCTTCTCGCCAGCGAAGTCCCGCCCCTCTCTCCTCTGGATGTCATCCGAACATTCCGTACCAAGGAGAGAGCGGCCAGCTCGAGGATCCTTCCAAGAGATCCGCGATGCGATCGACTCGTCCGCTAAGGACAAATTCGTTCCCGCATTGTGAAATGCCATGAATACCCATCTAGCTCAAGTAAGTGAATATCCTCTTTTTCCTTCTTTCTCTCAATCTCTCTCTCTAACCAACTTGATTGTTTTGTAGTTCTGGGCTATTACCTAGAATTAATGACGCACCTACCTCCCCTGACCGCGACCTTTCAAAGGATGTGGGCCCAGGTGGTAGCCCTCTCGACTCATCTTCGTGATAAGGAGACGAAGCTCGGGATAGCTCAGGCCGAGGCAGCCATGTCTTGGTCGAAGGTCCTCCACTACGAGGATGACCTTCGGAGCCAGGCGTGGGAGATTGAGTGCCTACAACTTCAAGTGACCGAAGCAGGGGAGCTACGAGTCCGAGCAGCAGAAGCGAAGGCCAAACTGCTGGAGGCCGAAAATACTATGGCCGCCCAAGCAGCTTCTGAAGCAAAGTAGCGTGATGAACTGGCAGCCTAGGCTGAAACAACCCAGGATGAACTGACCACCTATTGAGCAGGCGAGGAAGCCCAATGGTGAAGGGTTTAGCTTATCGAGTCCGTGAGGGAAAACTTCGCTTCCCACTTCACCTTGGTTGTTTGTTCATGGAAATCCCATCAATGTCCCCAGATTAAAAAAATTTAATCCTAGACAAAAGGGATTGCCCAAACAATCAAGTCATCGTCGTGCTATTCGTTTAGAGAGGTCACTTGAACACACTCGTTGTTCAAGCGACCAACCTCTATTCTACGAGTAGCCGCGGAATAGACGATGTACGGATCGCCGACTTTTGTATTTATGATCGGGATCCAAGTATTATTTATCCACAAATAGATTTATATCATGCTCATAATTGAAAAACAAATACAAACATGTAACATATAAAAATTAGAGAATCGATATACCTCTCGATCTTCTAATGTATGACCTTCCTCCTTTCGGATGTCGTGTGGGCGATGATCTACCAAAAGTTGAAGCTCCTAGATCACAAATCTTCCTTCCTTGCTCTTTCAAAGCAAGAGGAAGAATAGAAACAAAGCTCTTCTCCTTCCTATAGCCAACCAACAAGCAACAAGAAGAATGCTTGCCGCCGGCCAACAAGGAGAAGGAGATAATGATGGAAACTGGCCAAGACACCAAGGGAAACCCCTAAGTCTTGTTTCCACCACTCAAGGAGAAGAAAAGAGAGACTTTGGCCACCGGCCAAGGGCTGGAAAGGGGCTGGAAAGGCTGCTGGACGCCGGCCAATAGAGGAAGAAGAAGAAAGGAAAAACTTCCTTATTTGGTGCCGCCCAAGCCTCCAAAACCCTAAGCCTCCAAACCCTAATCCTATCTCAATTAGGACTCCTATTCTTGCTGCCCACCCCTTGCCCTCCTTTTATAGAGTTAGGGATAAGCCATGATTTAATCTCCTCCATTGGTTCTAGGGATTTAATCTCAACCGTCGGATCTAGAGATTTAATCTCAACCGTCGGATCTTAGAGATTTAATCTCTACCTTTGGATCTAGAGTTTTGTTTCTATCCATTGGATCTAAGCTTCATGAGGTGTTAATAGGCTACATTAGGGACCATGAGGAGGAGTTGGATCTTGGCCACCCATGGATCAAGCCCACATAAAGTCCGATCCACTAATGATAATAAAATCCACTAAAGGATTATCATTGATCTACCTCACCAACCCCCATATAATAATATGGGCTCCATATATTATTTGTACATTTTCTCACCGTGTTTATGATCTCGAATGTCCATCGATTAATTAATTTACTGACCATTAATTAATCAACATCTAACTCCATGAGTAGTACCACTCAACCTTTTCATCATGCCGGACCAAGTCCACCTGCAGGGTTTACATGATGAACCTTATGAGCTCCTCAAGGGGACATCATCATCCTAATATATAGGACACGGTTTTCTCCTATAATCAACGACACACCATATAAATAATATCATCTCCCAACTTACCGAGCCTATCGATTTAATCTATAAATCTCGTCCATTGGTAAATCAAAGAGATGAATACTAAGTATATGTGCCCGTTATTATATCGGGATTAAGAGCATGTACAAAATAATATCAGAGGTCCGATTCGATTATGTAGTCAGCAATGAATCGAATCACCTCTAAGTCGGTCCTTCTCAATACACACAAAGTGCACTAGCGTGATTCTATGGTCAAGACAAACCAATACAAAATCACACTACAACCATTCCGATGGTTTGTCCAAAGTCATCTCGGTTGTGAGCCTTTACTTATACTTTTCAAGGAGCCGATAACATGATCTCCCGTGTGACACCACACACCATGTTATCTACAATGTAAAGTATTAGACAATAAGCATAACCATAAAAATATGCAAACAATGATTATGTGATTCTTATTTCAAAATAAAGATGTTCATACAAAAGATAGACTTTTCAGTATACATCCCTACAAATGGAAGCAGCACAAGAAGGCCTTCCTAGCCTCGGAGGAATTTTCTGATATCCTAGGAGGGTGGACTATCGACCTCCTAGAGATAGGCTACAAGGGGGCCATCCGACATTTCAAGGAAGTCAGGTACCCTCTCGAAAGAGATTCAGCTGAGTTTCTAGACCTACAATGCCTAATCAATGAGACCCCTGACTCAGCACACGGCGAACTCCCGAAATAATTTTAGTTTTTATTTTTTTTTATCATAGTTGTTTTTGCCTCTCGACCATTTTGAGAACTTGTAATCCCATGCCTATTTTGGATTTTAATATAACAAGTTTTTTGGCCGAGTCTAAATGTTGTATCAAAAGGATTAATTAGGTCTTTTGGTCTCTTCAAAATATTAAGGAACATTCAAAATAAATTATGTCATAATAAGCAATAGTCAGAAATGCTTAGGATTGTTACTGGATATAATGAGTACCTTCACCATGCCCTATGATAAGGAACTTTCTTGTGGCTTACTAAGAATGCGTCATGATAGACAGCTTTAATAAGAATGAGTCGTGATAGGTGGCTTATCCAAGATGCACCGTGATAAGTGACTTAATGCACCATGATAAGCGGCTTTAATAAGAATGTGTCGTGATAGACGGCTTATCCGAGATGTACCATGATAGGTGACTTAATGCATCGTGATAGGCGACTTTAATAAGAATGCACCGTGATAGATGGCTTATCTGAGATGCACTGTGATAGGTGACTTAATATGTCATGATAGGCGGCTTCAATAAGAATGCACGGTGATAAGCGACTTTAATAAGAATACGCCGTGATAGGCGGCTTATCCGAGATGCACCGCAATAGGTGACTTAATGTGCCATGATAGGCAACTTTAATAAGAATATGTCATGATAGGTGGCTTATCCGAGATGTGTAGGGACCTGTGCGCCCGTTAGAGGGGGGGGGTGAATAGCGATTCGGCATTGTTTGATCGGAATTCGTTCGTTTCTACAAATCGTGTTAGCACACAGTGGAATAATAATAATAACAAAAATAAAATGCAAAAGATACATGATATAACGTGGTTCAGAATTGAATGATTCTTAATCTACGGATTGAGCTCAAACGAACTCTAGCGATACGAACAACACCACTAATCACAAATACTCATTCTCGACAACACGTCGGAGGTGGAGAACCCCCGTACAAGTAATTACAACAGTAATAAAATGAAATATAAGCAAAATACAACTGAAATATAAAGAACACTTTACAAACTAGATTTTGAGCACTTTGCTTGTTGGTTGCTTGGATGAGGTTGAAGAACCCTGAAATGCACCTGCACTTCGCCTTCAAATCACCTCAAGAAAGCTCCCAAAGAACCATTGGCCGAATCTCCCATGAATAACTCCTTTTAACTTGCATCGAGCTGAATTTCAGCCTGGCAGTCGACTGCCATAAGACCCCAGTTGACTGCCAACACTGTTGTTGTGAGACAACGACTCGATCAACGCTGAAAAAGTTCCAACGGAACTCTCATTAGTCGACTGGCAACATTGGCAGTCGACTGCAAGCACCCGTAGCCGACTGCCCAGTCGGCTACGGAGCATTCTGTGCTCGCGACTAAACCGTCAATCGACTGCCATATATAGCAGTCGACTGCCATCAGTCGATTGATCTAATGATTAGTCGACTGTCATGACTTTTCGGCCCTTAAATGGCAGTCAAGCACTAGTCGACTCACAGCAGTCGAATCAGCCATAATCCCAATCGACTGATGAGTGTCAACTCGGCTGTAAAGTGTCAAACACTTGACCATCTGACCGATATAAAGCCTCGGTCAACTGATAACCTCAAACATGAGGTTTAACCCCAAGTATGGTGCCCCCATACTTGCTAGACCACCTTTAGCCTAGACCTAGCCTTCTAACCACCTCCGTCAGCCTCGCACCTATCAGATCCCTTTAAGTCATCCATACGCTAGCCTTTAGGTGCTTCCATCAGCTATTGTCATGCTAATGGGGTCTACACCGCCAAGGCACATTGGGCTTACGATGCCAAGACTCCGGTTGGACTTTACGCCACTAACCATTATACTTATGCTACCAAGACTCCACCCTTGGACTTTCTAATTGCCAAGACTCAAGCTTAGACTTTCCCTTTCCAAGTCCCATGCTTGAACTTTCCTTACCAACCCATGTTGGACTTTCCATGCTAAGACTCAAGCTTGGACTTTCCCATGACAATGGTTAAACCATCGTCAAACATCAAACATGACCTAGGTCGATTGCACCAACAATCTCCCCAACACTTTGTCAGACATCAATGTCAAACATCAAAATACTAGTCGAGTCAAACTCGAGTCTGATCAATCATGACCTGAGTCGATTGCACCAACAATCTCCCCCTTTTTGATGTTTGACAAAAACACCCTTGAGTTAGGCCTAAACCCTAACTCAACTCTCCTTACCAATTATCTCAAATTGGTAGTTTCACTTTCTCCCCCTTTTTGACATACATCAAAAAGGTTCTCCCCAAGGAGGTCAATGTCTCATATCCCAATGAGATCTTACAATCTCCCCCTTGGTAAAAAAAAATATTTAAGATGTCTTCACTCTTCCTAGTGATAAGTCTCATATCACTCAAGAGAGACACTCCTACAAACTCTCCCAATTTCTAAATTGGTCATCTCACATTCTAAATTCTCTCCCTTACAAGGAAGAATATACATCTATTATCCCATGATGGATATCTCCCCCTAAAGGCTTGCTTCTTCTTGACCATTGCACCAACAATGTCCTTGGAGAGTCCCTAAGCCTATAGGAACACTAAATCATCAAAAATAAGGTTAAAAGTTCAATATTAAACTTTCCCACACCTTAAAATTGATACATCACCCTAACAACTCTCCTAATCCATATCCAATGGATTTTCACCCTTTCTAATATTTTCCAAAGCATATCCTAGGGTTAGAAGTGGTTAGGAAGTCTTACCATAGCTGAAATCAGGCTAAACAAATCTTGTTAACCCTAAATTAGATCTGATGAATGACTCGATAGTTATCGATCGAATCGCTTCATCGATCGCCATTAAGAGGCAATGATCGATAATCAAATGTTTGAATTTCAATTTCAGAAATCAAACTTTGGAAATTCATAAGTAATTCTACGTATTTTGAAAAATCGTGAAAATTCATACGTACATTACTTATAAGCAATACAATGGGTGAAAAATATTGGAAAAATAATTTACCCATAAAATAGTGAAATTGATACAAAGTTCAAAAGTGAAGAAAAACTTCATTGTTTAAGCCCTCTTTATATCAACATCATCAATGGTGACTTCTATCAAAAGATAGATTGCATCAAGGTTTTTCAAAATGATCTTCAAATTGTTTTAAACCCTTATATTGGATCATATTCTTTGGGCTCAATGTACATGGATTGAACATAAGCTTTCCCAATGATCCATCGATAATATAAGATGAGTTTAAGTTCATCTAGATGCAAAGGCTATGCACCTTGAACTCAACTCATATCCTAGCATCTCACATCTATCTAGGGTGTATCAATACACATACATGTCAATTTGATGTGAAATGTGAGTTTTGTTCTCCTAAACTAGGATTTCATGCATTTTCTAGGGCAACACTGCTTGATTCCCTTATACATGGGACTTCAAGTCATGTCAATTGTCCTTAACTCAATTTTTATTAATGAATGAATGATTATGACATTAATGATGATATAAATAAGCATGTACTCATAATCATGATGTCATGGCATAAAATGGAATCTAAGCATACATGACATTTAACCTTAATCCTAAGCATGATCATGACATATTATATAATTAAAAATAGATATGATGTCATGACATGGTATATGACAAATTAAGCATGACAAATAAAAAGTAAAGGTATATAATACCTAAATTTTAATATTTATTATCATTTGTTATAATTAAATTCATTTTGCCATATGATTAGTTTATCCCAAGTGCGCTAAAGACCCAAAATGACACATCTCAGCCTCTAAACCTAAATTGTGTCAATTTGATCAATTTATCAAACTTCTTAAATAATATTAACACATCCTAAAATCTTTTAGGATTTAAATTCAAACCTATTTCCAAGGTATCCATAACCTTGAAAATGACCTAAAGTGTCACCTTTACTATGGTTAGGTTAACTATCCATTCATTTAAAGTTGGCACACTCTAACTCATTTAGCGTGAATCGATCACGCTCCTAGGAGCCCAATACCTATTAGAGCTACTTGGGTTAATTAGGTATTCCTTAGGGATGCCCTCCCTAGATATCCTCCTAATGACCCTCCTAGGCTTTGAAGCCTTGGTCATTTGGGTCTTGCCTAGGTTAGCTCTAGGGGTAACTCCCCTTGTAGCCTTCTTAGTGGCTTCCCTAGGTTTCCTTGAAACCCTAGCCACTAGGCATCTATCTTGGTCAACCTTAGGGATGACTTCTCTAGTGACCTTGGATTTCCTAGACCTAGGTTGTGTTCCATAATCAAATAGAACATTGTGATAAGTAGGCATTACCTTCTTTGACATAGGCTTGTGACCCAAACCTTGCCTCCTAAATGGTTTTTGCCTCTTACACCCTAGGTTTCGACTCTTGACTTTTAGACCTAGACTTTTGATCATTTGACCCATTAATTTGATCTTGTATATTCCTAAGGGTTTTTTTTCCATTTTCTCAAGTCTTGACCTCAAGACTTGATTTTCCTTTTCTAATATCTCAATTTTTTATTTTTCATTAACTCTTGAGATATTCTTATTTCTAGGCATATGTCTAGTCCATTTAGGGTTGATGCCTAGGTGATCTTCTATCTTTTTAATACTTGCCTTAGGTAAAATTTGCTTAGGGACATTAGTCCCAAATTTTTCCTTATTCTTAATATTGTATGATTTGGCACCTAAGCAATAGTGTCTATTTCTAGCATGCCCTTCATGTACAATAGCAAGATTGCTAAAATTATTTCTAGCATGCTTTTGCCTATAACTTAAAGAATGAGCATTATTTAAATATATCTTAGGGTTTACCTTACATGCTCCCCCTACTTGTGATGCTCCTTATTTGACCTTCTTGCTCCCCTAGGGCATTGACTCCTATAATGCCTTCTTTGGTGACACTTGAAGCACACCACGTGCTCCTTGCTCTTTCTCATTGAGCCATCGGCATCCTTGACTTTTTCATTGACTTTTGGTGCCGAAGGACTTTTCTTGACTCTTATAGGATATTTACTCTTGCAATGTCCTACTTCCCTACACTCAAAGCATATAATATAATTTTTAATATTAATCGAAATGCTTGAGTTACCTAGGTCAATGGTGGGAACCGGAGTTGATTCTTCATCTCCTCGACCGGAGGTAGATGACTCTTCTTCTTGCTTCGGCATGGAAGGTGATCTCTCCTCCCCCTCAATCCTAGAGGTGGAGGGTTCCTCTACTTCTTCTACCTTCTCTTCCTCCTCGGATGTCAAAAATTCCTCGACCTCTGAATCCTCACTTTCTTGTGAGGATGAGCTCTCTTTATCCTCACTTTCTTGTGAGGATGAGCTCTCTTTATCCTCTTCCTTATCTTCTTGGATTGAGTGAGGCTCTTCATGGAATTTTGCCAATTTGTTTCATATCTCCTTGGCATCTTTGCAATCTCTTATCTTGATCAAAATATCATTAGGAATTACATTAAGCAATATACCCATTACCTTATTATTGATATTGTAATATCGGAGTTGGTCTTGGCTCCAATTATTCTTCTTGATTTTTCTTCCTTCTTTGTCTTTTGGAGTGTCAAAACCTACTAAGACACAAATCCAATTGTCAAAGTCACACATTAGAAAGTGCATCATTCTACATTTCCAATACGCGAAATCTTTACGGTCAAAGGACGGTGGAATGTTGATGTCGTCACTCAATCTTTCTTGGAAATCCATCTCATTCCCTCTAGCGCGTTTGCTCCCTCGGATGCAAAGCCAGTGAAGAGAGACCCGATCTAATACCAATTGTAGGGACCTGTGCGCCTGCTAGAGGGGGGGTTAATAGCAATTCAACGTTGCTTGATCTGAATTCGTTCATTTCTACAAATCGTGTTAGCGTGCAGCAGAATAATAATAATAACAAAAATAAAATACACAAGATACATGATATAACATGGTTCGGAACTGAATGGTTCCTACTCCATGGATTGAGCTCAAACGAGCTCTAGCGATGTGAACAACATCACTAATCACAAATACTCCTTCTCGACAACACGTCAGAGGTGGAGAAACCTCATACAAGTAATTACAATAGTAATAAAATGAAATACAAGCAAAATACAACTGAAATGTAAAGAACACTTTACAAACTAAGTTTTGAGTGCTTTGCTTGTTGGTTGCTTGGATGAGGTTGAAGAACCCTGAAATGCACCTGCACTTCGCCTTCAAATCGCCTAAAGAAAGCTCCCAAAGAACCATTGGTCGAATCTCTCACGAACAACTCCTTTTAACTTGGATCGAGCTGGATTTTTGCCTGACAGTCGATTGCCATAAGGCCCCAGTCGACTGCCAACACTGTTGTTGTGAGATAATGACTCGATCCATGCTGAAAAAGTTCCAACGGAACTCTCATCAGTCGACTGCCAACATTGGCAGTCGACTGGCCAGTCGGCTACGGAGCATTTTGTGCTCACAACTAAACCATCAGTCGACTGTCATATATGCCAATCGACTGTCATCAGTTGACTGATCCAATGATCAGTCGACTACCATGCCTTTTCGTCCATTAAACGACAGTCGAGCACTAGTCGACGCATAGCAGTCGAACCGACCATAATCCCAATCGACTGCTGAGTGTCGACTCGGTTGCCAAGTATCAAACACTTGACCATCCGACCGGTATAAAGCACCGGATAATCGATAACCTCAAACATGAGGTTTAACCCCAAGTATGATGCCCCCATACTTGCTAGACCACCCTTAGCCTAGACCTAAGTCTTCTAGCCACCTCTATCAGCCTCACGCCTTTTGGGTCCCTCCAAGTCATCCATGACTTATTCATCTATACACTAGCCTTCAGGTGCTTCCATTAGCTATTGTCATGTTAATGTGGTCTACACTGTTGGGGATCCTTGGAAGGCTAGAGGGGTTGAATAGCTTCTTTTTCGATTTCGACAAAAGGTTAGCGGAAGCAAAAACAAGAAGCTAAATGGAATTAAGAGACAAACAAATACAATCACTAACAAGGAAGCCTTTACGTGATTCGGAGATAACGCTCCTACTCCACGATGATCCTTAAGGTGGATTAACCCAAATCGATCTTCACTAAGAAGCTTTCTCTTTTACAAAAAACTCTCCTCTTCTTACAAAAGATGAAGATGAAGATTAGAGAGGAGGAGGGGAATTAAAACACTTAGAAAGCTTAGGAAATTCGTGGGAGCTTGAGAGAATGATCAGAATATAATCACTAGCCCTCTCAAGCACCCCAAGCCCTCTTTTTATAGAGAGAGGGTTATTTTTCCCGTTGGGCTACGATCAGTCGACTGATGTACAACTTTAGTCGACTGTCGTCGCGGCTAACGACTTCTAAACAGTCGAATTCGCGAGATTCATAGGCATCATCATCTAACGGCAGGCTCATCGGTCGACTGATCCCTCCATTAGTCGTGATGAAGTGATCAGTCGAGTAATCATGGTGAGCAGTCGAGTGAGACTCCATTCTGTGCCCGAGTTCGACTTGATCAGTCGACTGCCACTGTTTGGTAGTCGACTAAGTGCGACATCAGTCGACTACCAAGACTAGGCAGTCGATTGTTCGTCAGTTTTTCAGCCTGACTTAGTCGAGCACCCTATTAGTCGACTGTCGTCGCGGCTAACGGCTTCTGAACAGTCGAATTTGCGAGATTCATAGGCATCATCATCTAACGACAGGCTCATCAGTCGACTGATCCCTCCATCAGTCGACTGATCCCTCCATCAGTCGTGATGAAGTGATCAGTCGAGTAATCACGGCGAGCAGTCGAGTGAGACTCCATTCTGTGCCCGGGTTCGACTTGATCGGTCAGCCCTTGTTAGCGATCGACTAATAACATCGATCGACTACCAAGACTAGGCCGATCATTGTTAATCGGTTTTGCGGCTGACTTAGTCGAGCACCCTATCGATCATTGCTACATCGTATGAGTAATTCATACTTGAATTGTCTCCCTAGACCTAGACTCAACCTTCTAGCTCTTCCTTAAGCCTTGCGCCTCCAGGATCCCTTCGAGTCCGTGACTTGTTCATCCTTTGCGCTTGCTTCCAAGAGCTTCCTTCGATTTTATCATGTCTTGGGTTTCCCTTTGCCAAAGTGCACTTGGACTTTACGCCGCCAAGACTACATGCGTGGACTTACGCTGCCAAGCCTTACCTTTGGACTTCCTTTGCCAAGGTCCACTTGGACTTTACTCCGCCAAGACTACATGCTTGGTCTTACGCCGCCAAGCCCTTTCCTTGGACTTCTCTTGCCAAGATCATACTTGGACTTTGCCTTTACCAAGTCTTCATACTTAGATTTTTCTGTCACTTGAACACATTCACAATTAGATCACAAAGCATTGTCTAACTTAGATGATTATCCAAACATCAAAACATATAGATGCTTGGGGCATTGTTGCACCAACAATCTCCTCCTTTTTGATGTTTGACAATCATTTAAGTTAGGTCTTTAGCACATGCACATAATCATATTTCCAATATGAATTCTAACTTAAACATTCCTTCTCCCCCTTTGACATATATCAAAAAGAGAAGGATTCATGAATTTCATGAAAGAATTAAATTTGTTGTATCTTGAACTAAGGTATAAGATTGAGATTAAGCTCCCCCTTAATCCAAGATATGGTTCATGATGTGTGAATAACATATGAAGAAAAGCCTAACAAAAGATTGGAGGTTAAATCCCAACTTTGCACCAACAATATAAGTTTAGGGGATGAAAAGATTTATATTATGAAGCTCCCCCTAAAACATTGCATCAAACAGTCCTAAAAACTTCTTTATACTGAAGATTATCATACCATAGTTTTAGGACATTCAAAAATACACTTAAAACCAAGAAATAGGGTTATTTTTCAGAAAACACAGTGTATCAGTCGACTGAATTCTGATTGATCATTGCTTCAAGTCCATTTTTGATTTTTATTTAATTTCAAAAATGCACCAAAAATTCTAGAAATATCAAAAAATCACGAAATTTTGTGTACACATTTATGAAATTATTTTCTATCAAGTAAAAATAATTTAAAAAATATATTTTTTCCAAATTTCGAAAATGATACAATTTTGAAACCTAGCAAAAGCTTTAAGTATTTTGCAACCTTTGTATCACTTTTGTATTCCACTTGAAAACTATTTTTCAAAGCATGATAAACATAGTTTAAATTATATTTTATTTGACATTTCCAATCATATTCTTGGAGCTATATGCACATCAATTGTGCATAAGCCTTCCAAATGATTGGTCCAATGAAGGATTAATGTCTTTAGATGGCACTTTGGTTCATAGTAATGCATCATAACAAGCATGATGAATCAAGTGTATCTTCCTAACATCTCACATATTGTCTAAGTGTCTTAATACAAAAATCATGATTTCTTAGGTGTTTTGTGAGATGCTTAAAGGTATAAATCCTAGAATTTCTATAGGATCATGCAAACTTACACCTCTATTCAACTAAGCACATTCCAAGTTCTCTCCTAAGTGATGAAAATTTTACTTCGGGGAGAGGCTTGGTAAAGATGTCGACTAGGTTGGACTTAGATTCAATGTAATTGAGCTCAATGTCCCCCTTAGCCACATGATCTCTAATGAAGTGATGTTTCACTTCAATGTGCTTAGTCCTAGAATGATGCACCGGATTTTTGGTCAAATTTATGGTGCTCACATTATCACAAAATACTTTTATGTTAGAATAAAGTAGCTCATAGTCCTCTAAAGTATGTTTCATCCATAGTAGTTGAGCTACACAACCACCCATAGCCACATACTCGACCTCGGTAGTGGATAGGGCAAGACAAGGTTGCTTCCTACTACTCCAACTAACTAGGGAGGACTCAAGGAATTGACATCCACCACTAGTACTCTTCCGATCCAATTTACAATCGGCATAATCGGAATCGGTGTACCCAACCAAATCAAAAGACCTAGTCCTAGGGTAGCATAGTCCTACATTTAGTGTGCCTTTAATCTATCTTAAGATTCTCTTAACAACAACTAAATGAGATTCTTTGGCACATGATTGGTACCTAGCACACATACCAACCGCAAATAAAATATCGGGTCTACTAGCGGTTAGGTAGAGGAGGCTACCAATCATACTTCTATAGAGTTTAAGGTCAATTTGTTTTCCTTCATGATCATTATCTATTTTTGTATTAGTTGTCATTGGGGTTAAAACTACCTTAGCATTTTCCAAACCAAATTTCTTAATCATTTCCTTAGCATATTTGGTTTTGTATACATAAATTCCTTCATTTGTTCGTTTGACTTGTAGACCTAGGAAGAAATTTAGTTCCCCAACTAGACTCATCTCAAACTCATTCTCCATATTTTTGATGAAGTCTTGAGGAGCTTATCATTTGTTGACCCAAAGATAACATCATCTACATATACTTGGGCTACCTGGATGTCCTTAGACTTTGATTTAATGAAGAGAGTTTGGTCTACTTGACCCCTTCTAAACCCCTTAGAGACCAAGAAAGATGACAATCTTTCATACCAAGCCCGAGGAGCTTGTTTCAAATCGTATAAAGTCTTTTTAAGCTTAAATACATGGTTTGGATAGTCTATGTTTTCAAATCCAGGAGGTTGTTCTACATATACCTCTTCCTTAATGAACCCATTTAGGAATGTCGACTTTACATCCATTTGATGAAGTTTGAAACTCATATAAGAGGCATATCCTAATAGGATTCTAATGGACTCTAACCTAGCAACCGGAGCATATGTTTCATCATAATCAAGTCCTTCAACTTGATTGAAGCCCCTTGCAACTAACCTTGCCTTATTCCTAGTTATATTGCCTTGATCATCTAGTTTGTTCCTAAAGACCCATCTTGTAGTAATGATGGTATTGTCATTAGGTCTAGAAACTAACTTCCATACTTGACTCCTTTCAAATTGAGCCAATTCATCTTGCATTGCTAAGATCCAATCCGGATCAAGTAATGCATCATTGATTGTTTTGGGCTCAATTTGGGAGATTAGTGCTATATGACTAGAGGGATCTCTATGAAATGACCTAGTCCTAACACCTTAAGATAATTCACCTACAATTTGATCTAAAGGGTGATTTTGATGAACTCTTATTATTTTAGGAGGTGTGTTAAATTGATTTTGATCATGATTATCCTCAACCCTTCTTTCATCATCGGAATCACCTCTTACTCCCCCTTGATTTAATTCTCCCCCTTGATCATTACTTCCTAAAGTCAAATCTTGAAATTTTTGGGTAATTTCTTGATTTTTGTCATTGATATCATTATCAATGGGGGATTTCCTAGGGTAAGTATTAGAGGTTTCATTAAATTGCACATTTGAGGATTCCTCAATCTTTTGAGTTCTCTTATTATAAATTCTATACCCTACACTAGTGGATGAGTATCCAACTAGGATTCCTTCATCCATTTTGGATTCAAATTTACCGAGGTTGTCTTTGATGTTTAAAATGTAAACTTTGCATCCAAAGACTTTGAAATAATGAATTGTTGGAATTGTACCATTTCATAATTCAAATGGGGTTTTTCCTAAAAACCTATGAATTAAAATCCTATTTTGGATATAGCAAGCGGTATTAACCGCTTCTGCTCACAAGTAACTAGGTAAAGAATATGCATTAAGCATAGTCCTAGTCACTTCTTGTAAGGCACAAATTTTCCTTTCCACCACCCCATTTTGTTGGGGTGTTCTAGGACAAGAAAATTCGTGCTTGTACCCTTGTTCTAGGTAAAATTTTGAGAAGTTAGAATTCTCAAATTCTCCACCATGATCACTACGGATCCGGTTGATTTTGAGTTTTCTTTCATTCTCTACTCTCTTGCTAAATCCTATGATTATTCCTAGGATTTCATCCTTATGTTTCATGAAAAATACCCAAGTAAATCTAGAAAAATCATCTACTATCACTAAGCAATGTTTACTACCATCATGGAAGGAGTATTATGACAATCAAATAAATCCATATGCAATAGTTCTAAAGGTAAAGCGGTACTAAGTAAAGTTTTACCGTTGTGTGATGATTTTGATTGCTTCCCCTCTTGGCATGCATCACATATTTTGTCCTTAAGATACTTGACTTTTGGCAACCCCTTGACTAACTTCATTTTGGTTATTTTGACAATATTCTTCATATTGATGTGCCCTAGCCTCCTATGCCAAAGTCAACTCTCTTCTTCTTTTGCAATAAGACACTTAGTAGAAGTGTTAGTAGCATAAGATAAATCAACATAATAAATATTTGATTTCCTAAATCCTACTAACATGCAATCATTTACTTCCTTATGTCTTATAAAGCATTTTGAAGAATCAAATTGAACATCAAAATTTGCATCACATAATTGACTTACACTAAGCAAGTTAAATTTCATATTTTTAACTAATAACACTTTTTGAATGGCAAGATTTGGGGATACCTCAATTGTGTCTTTTCCTAGGATCTTAAGTTTACCACTATTTCCAAAAGACACCTTCCCCTTGCTAGTGTGGTTGATGGTGGAAAATTTTCTCATCACCGGTCATGTGTTTTAAGCAACCACTATCAACAATCCATAAGTTTGGTCCTTCTACCTATACAACATAAAAAATACAAGCCTTAGGCACCCAAATTTTAGGATCAATAGCATTAACTATATAACTTTTGGGGACCCAAGCCTTTTTAGCCTTGCTCCTAATGGTTGGTTTTCTACTAATTAGAGAGGTGAATGCTACTTCCTTCTCCTTAGGCTTATATCCTATGCCGACTTTGTTATAAATGACCCTTTGGTTCCTAAGAATCATATCAAGATATTTGGACCCATTTGTAAACTTTTCTAAACATGCATGTAAATCACCTATTTCTTTCCTAAGTTCATCATTCTCATTCCTAAGTGGACATGCATAATCACAAGGCGGTTCTACATTTTTAAGTGATTTAATTTCTAATTTTAAGTCCTTAATCCTAGTTTTTGATCTATTTAAGGCATTTTGAAGGCATGCAATAATTTTATAAAGTAACTCTATCCTAGGGGAGTCTCTTATCTCATCATCACTTGATGATGATTCGTCGCTTGAGGATGAGGATGAAGACTCCTCACTTGAGCTTCTGGCTTCCTCCTTCAAGGCCATGAGAGCTAGGTTCCGGGTGCATTGCACATTTCTTCATCATCGGAAAAGTCCTCCAAACTTAGTGTGTCCCACGTTTGTGCCACCATTGCCTCCTTCTTCTTCTCCTTCTTTTCCTTCTTCTCCTTATGCTTCTTTTCCTTCTCCTCCTTTTTTAAGTCCGGACAATTTGGCTTGATGTGCCCCTTTTTATTGCAACCATAGCAAATAACATTAGAGGAAGGAGTTGAACTACTAGAAGACTTACTTCTTAAGAATTGGAACATTCTCCTCACATCCTTCTTGGTGAGCTTCCTTGATCTCCCACCAAATCTCTTTACATAGTGAGCTACCTCACTTGCCGATAGTTCTTCATCACTATTAGATGTCTCCTCCTCGGACTCGGATGAAGAAGAGATCTCCCTCCTTTCTTTCTTCTTCTTCTCCTTTTTACCTACAAAAAGAGTTAAACCTTTCTCTTTTGATGAAGTGTTAGCTTGCTCATGTAACTCAAATTCACAAAAAGAGTTCATCTAATTTAACCAAAGAAAGATCCCTAGAGACCTTATAGGCATCTACCATTAAAGACCACAAGGTTGTTCTAGGGAAAGCTTGGAGAATGTACCTCACAAGGTCTCGGTTGTCGACCTTCTCACCTATCACATGTAGTCCATTGACTACTTCCTTGAAGCGACCATGCATTTGGCTTACGGTCTCATTGGTCTTCATAGCAAAGCTTTGGAGTTGGCCTATCAAGAGATCTCTCTTGGCTCTTCTTGTTTCCTTCGATCCCTCGTTGAGCTCAATTAGCTTCTCCCAAAGCTCCTTTGCCGATTCGAAAGGCCCCACCTTACTTAGTTGCTCTTTGGACAAACCACATTGAAGTGTGGTTGTTGCTTTGGTGTTAGCTTGAGCCTTCTTGGCCATGTCCCTCGTACAATCCTTGGTTGGTATAGGCACTCCGTGTTCCTCGACCGGCTTCTCGAATCCATCTACAACACTAAACCAATTATCAATATCATTCATAAGGTAGTATTCCATCCTACCTTTCCAGTAGCCGAAGTCGTTGTCGTCGAAGAATGGAGGCCTCGCCGTGCTATACCCCTCTTGAAAAGCCATTATGCTCTGGTTGATGGTTAGATCTTCCGATGCGATCCGGACTCTGATACCACTTGTTGGGGATCCTTGGAAGGTTAGAGGGGGGGGGAATAGCCTCTTTTTCGATTTCTACAAAAGGTTAGCGGAAGCAAAAAGAAGAAGCTAAATGGAATTAAGAGACAAACAAAAACAATCGCTAACAAGGAAGCCTTTATGTGGTTCGGAGATAACGCTCCTACTCCACGACGATCCTTAAGGTGGATCAACCCAAATCGATCTTCACTAAGAAGCTTTCTCTTTTACAAAAAACCCTCCTCTTCTTACAAAAGATGAAGATGAAGATTAGAGAGGAGGGGAATTAAAACACTTAGAAAGCTTAGGAAATTTATGGGAGCTTGAGAGAATGATCAGAATATAAGCACTAGCCCTCTCAAGCACCCCAAGCCTTCTTTTTATAGAGAGAGGGATGTTTTTTTCTCATAACAATCGTGATCGATGTACAACATCGATCATTGCCGGGCTAACTGGATTCACGAAGAGCCAGATTCGCGGGATTCATAGGCATCATCATCCAACGGCAGGCTCATCAGTCGACTGATCCCTCCATTAGTCGATTGATGAAGTGATCAGTCGAGTGATCACGGTGAGCAGTCGAGTGAGACTCTATTCTGTGCCCGAGTTCGACTTGATAAGTCGACTACCACTATTTGGCAATCGACTAATGGTGACATCAGTCGACTGTCAAGACTAGGTAGTTGACTGTTCATCAGCTTTTTAGCCTGACTCAGTCGAGCACCCTATCAGTCGACTGATACTCGTCAAGTATGAGTAATTCATACTTGAATTGACTCCCTAGACCTAGACTCAACCTTCTAGCTCTTCCTTAAGCCTTGCACCTCCAGGATCCCTCCGAGTCCGCGACTTGTTCATCCTTTGCACTTGCTTTCAAGAGCTTCCTTCGGTTTTGTCATGTCTTGGATTTTCCTTTGCCAAAGTACGCTTGGACTTTACGCCGCCAAGACTACATGCTTGGACTTACACTGCTAAGATTTACCTTTGGACTTCCTTTACCAAGGTCTTCTTGGACTTTACGCTGCCAAGACTACATGCTTGGTCTTACGCCGCCAAGCCCTTTCCTTGGACTTCTTTTGCCAAGATCATACTTGGACTTTGCCTTTACTAAGTCTTCATACTTGGATTTTTCTGTCACTTGAACACATTCACAATTAGATCACAAAGCATTGCCTAACTTAGATGATTATCCAAACATCAAAACATATAGATGTTTGAGGCATTGTTGCACCAACATACACCGCCAAGGCACAGTGGGCTTATTCTGCCAAGACTCCGCTTGGACTTTATGCCGCCAACCATTGGACTTATGCTGCCAAGACTCCTCCCTTGGAATTTACGCTGTCAATATTCCCCTTGGACTTTCCAATTGCCAAGACTCAAGCTTGGACTTTCCCTTACCAAGACTCATGTTTGGACTTTCCTTGCCAACCCATGTTGGACTTTCCATACCAAGACTCAAGCTTGGACTTTTCCATGACAATGGTCAAACCATCGTCAAACATCAAACATGATCTGGGTCGATTGCACCAACAATCTCCCCAACACTTTGTTAGATATCAATGTCAAACAACAAAACACTACTCGAGTCAAACTCGAGTCTGATCAATCGTGACCTGGGTCGATTGCACCAATAATCTCTCCCTTTTTTATGTTTGACAAAAACACCCTTGAGTTAGGCCTAAACCCTAACTCAACTCTTCTTACCAATTATCCCAAATTGGTAGTTTCACTTTCTCCCCCTTTTTGACATACATCAAAAAGGTTCTCCCCAAGGAGATCAATGTCTCATATCCCAATGAGATCTTACAATCTCTCCCTTGGTCAAAAAAAATATCTAGGATGTCTTTACTCTTCCTAGTGATAAGTCTCATATCACTCAAGAGAGACTCCTACAAACTCTCTCAATTTTCAAATTGGGCATCTCACATTCCAAATTCTCCCCCTTACAAGGAAGAATATACATTCATCATCCCATGATGGATACCTCCTCCTAAAGGCTTGTTCCCCCTTGACCATTGCACCAACAATGTCCTTGGAGAGTCCCTAAGCCTATAGGAACACTAAACCATCAAAAATAAGGTTAAAAGTTCAACATTGAACTTTCCCACACCTTAAAATGGATACATCGCCCTAACAACTCTCCTAATCCATATCCAATGGATTTTCACCCTTTCTAATGATTTCCAAAGCATATCCTAGGGTTAGGAGTAGTTAGGGAGTCTTACCATAACTGAAATCAGGTTAAACAAACCTTATTAATAAAAAATCAGACTTGGCAGTCGACTCCTGACAGTTATTAGTCGAACTGCCCTTCATCAGTCAACTTCCATTAAGAGGCAGTCGACTGATAACTGAAATTTCTGAATTTCAATTTCAGAAATCGAACTTTGGAAATTCATAAATAATTCTACATATTTTAAAAAATCATGAAAATTCATAGGTATATTACTTATAAGCAATAAAATGGGTGAAAAATATTGGAAAAATAATTTACCCATGAAATAGTGAAATTGATATAAAATTCAAAAGTGAAGAAAAATTTCATTGTTTGAGCACTCTTTGTATCAACATCATTAATGATGACTTCTATCAAAAGATAGATTGCACCAAGGTTTTTCAAAATGATTTTCAAATTATTTTAAAACCTTATATTGGATCATGTTCTTTGGGCTCAATGTACATGACTTGAACATAAGCTTTCCCAATGATCCATCAATAATATAAGATGAGTTTAAGTTCATCTAGATGCAAAGGTTATGCACCTTGAACTCAACTCATATCCTAGCATCTCACATACATCTAGAGTGTATCAATACACATGCATGTCAATGTGATGTGAGATGTGAGTTTTGTTCTCCTAAACTAGGGTTGCATGCATTTTTTAGGGCAACACTACTTGATTCCCTTATACATGGGACTTCAAGTCATGTCAATTATCCTTAACTCAATTTTTATTAATGCATGAATGATTATGGCATTAAAGATGATATAAATAAGCATGTACTCATAATCATGATATCATGGCACCAACAAGATGCACCGTGATAGGTGACTTAATACGTCGTGATAGACAACTTTAATAACAATGCGCCGTGATAAGTGGCTTATCCGAGATGCACCGTGATAGGTGGCTTAATGAGAATGTGTCATGATAGGCAGCTTATCCGAGATGCACCATGATAGGTGACTTAATGCGTTGTGCTAGGCGGCTTTAATAAGAAGAGATATGCCTGCAGTCAACAAGAGAGAGACCTTTCATTATTCAAAAAAGGAGAAACAATATTACATACTGCCTAGCCATTACACATAATAAGGTCGTAAGTGAAAAGTGTTCCATAGCCGAGTGAGCTATCTTCCCTCGCTATTTTGCAGATAATAAGCTCCCGAGCTGAGCTTCTTAGTTATCTTTTATAAGGGCCTTCCCATTGAGGTGACAATTTACGAACCTCTCCTGCCGACTTAATTTTCTTCCATACAAAGTCGCCGAGCTGGAAGGAGTGAGGTGCCACTTTCTTGTTGTAAGCTTGAGCGATCCTTCTCCGAAAAGCATTCATTCGGCTAGCAACATTGTCTCATGTCTCAGTTACTAAGTCTAATTCTACCAGTCTTTTTTTATCATTGCTGTTGTTATCCAAGGCATAAGCCGAGACTCTTGGCGACTCCATGCCAATTTAGATTGGGACAAGGGCTTCAACACTGTAGATCAGATGAAAAGGGGTGAGGCTTGTACTGTCCTTGGGAGTTGTTCTGTATGCTCATAGAAGACTTGGTAATTCTTCTACCCAACTTCCCCCAGTGTGATCTAACTTGATTTTGAGCCCCTGAATTAACTCTCGGTTGGTGACTTCAGCTTGTTCATTGCTTTGAGAATAAGCTACTGAGGTGAAAGCCTATTGAATTTCTAACTGTTGGCACCATTCCTTTATCTTTCGGCCTTGAAATTATCGCCCATTGTTCGAGACTAACTTTCTCGGGATGCCAAACCGACAGACTATATTTTTCCAGAGGAATTTCAACACAGCTTCCTTAGTTATTTTGGCCAATGGTTCGGCTTCTACCCACTTTGAAAAATAATCCACCGCGACTAGTAGGAGCTTCTTTTGATTCGGCCCGGTTGGTAGTGGTCCCACTATGTTCATTCCCTACTGGTCGAAGGGGCATGATATTACTGATGCCTTTAATAATTCGACTGGCTGTTGAGAAAAATTCTGATGCTTTTGACAACTGAGACATATACGTACACAACAGGTGACATCCTTCTGGAGGGTTGGCCAAAAACACCCGGCCAATATGATCTTCTGGGCTAGGGATGTTTCTCCCGAATGATTTTCACAGTAGCCTTCATGTACTTCTCTCATGACATAATCAACTTCCTTAGGGCCGAGACACTTGAGTAATGGGCGAGCGAAAGCCCTCTTGTATAGGGTATCTCCGATTAAGACAAAGTGAGTCCCTCTCTTCTTGATGATCTGTGCCTTAGTTCGGTCATCCGGTAATATTCCTTTCTTTAGATAATTAACTAAAGAATCTCTTCAATCCGGTGGGCTTCTCGACATGTTCTGATCTTGATCTATATGTGCGATGAGCTGAATCTCAACCATTGAATCCTCCAGGCTCCACGTAGTAAGCACACTAGTCATACGAGCTAACTCGTCGGCCTTTTGATTATCTGTTCGAGGAATTTTATGAAGAATTACCTCTTGGAACTCTACTTCTAGCTTGCGGTAAGCTTGTATATAGAGCTAAAGTCATTGGTTGTTGATGTCGAATGACCCTTTGACTTGCTCCATGGCTAACTGTGAGTCAGAATACAAAGAAATCCGAGAAACTCCAACATGCCGAGCCACCCGAAGACCTGCTAGTAAGGCTTCATATTCGACTTCATTGTTGGAGGCCCAGAAGTTAAGTTGCACAACTATTTGGATCATATCTCCTTGGGGAGAGATTAACAGTACTCCTACTCCACTTCCTTGCTTAGTAGCCAAGTCGTATACATATATATATTTTCCATTTCTTATCCTTTTCGGTCCTTGGCGTCTCAGCTAGAAAGTCCACTAATACTTGCGCTTTGAAGGTTATCCGAGGTTGGTACTGAATGTCATATTCGGTCAGCTCTGTGGTCAATTTGTGTTAGTGTCAGCCCTTAGTGCTAATCATTAGATGATTGATTAGGGATCATATGTATCATATTTCATTAATAACAGGCAAAGATAGATTATTATATTTACTTTATGTGTGTGCCAGTAAATAAATATAATAATGCTCTTGAATAGTAGGTTCTAATCTATAATAAATCAATTGGTAGAATTGATTATGAGAAGCTGTAGAGAATACTATTCTTAAACATTTCTAGTCAAGTATTGTATTAATAGACAAAGGAATATATTGATATATTGAGACTAGCATCAATGGATGACTTGATCTCACAAGTCATGGATATGTGATATCACATTGACATATGGGTATATATATTGGAGAATATATGTACTGGATTGACCCACCATGAGAAAGTGTCATGGATTGTTATATGAGTGTCATATACTTTCTCATGTGACTATTGGAATGAATAGTCCTTAGACCTGAAGTCACTACGGTTCCCTACATAAGGAGTTATGTACTTTGGTATCGTCTAATGTCGCACTGTAACATGGTGCACTATAACGGCAATCACTGGATATGTAACGAATTATGCAAAGGGATGTGAGTGATGTAGATGGAATCTATCCCTCCCATATGACAGGAGTGATATTTTTAGAGTCTTGATAGAGTATGACCACGAAATGCATGGTCATGCTCAAATGAGTCAATATGAGATATTGAGCTCATTTATTTGAGTGAGTCTACTTGGGGATCAAGAAACATAAAGATCGATAAGGGGATGACACGATCTATGCCTCATTGATCGATTTAAGATATCAAGGATAGAAGGACACCGTCATATATGATAATAGCCATGGAAAGGTTATCGGATCTCGACTTTCTTGTAACTTGGGTAGCAATGATGTATTGCTAGATGTCGCTCATTGCTTATGTATCTAAAATGATTTTAGATACATTACCAACGTTACAAGAACTTATTGGGTCACACACAAATGACATTCTGTTTTAGAGATGGTTTCTTTTAGTTAACTAAAAGAACAATTGAGCAAATGACCAAGACTTGACTTAGACTCAAGTTGAACCATGGAAGATGATTCATCATCATCTATCATCATGCATGATTAATGTGATTAATCATGCAAGGGAATACCAAGGGTCTTAGTATTCATGATGAGGAGATGAGAGGTTTAATACATTCATGAAGGAGGATACCAAGGGTCTTGGTCTTAAGAGTCTTCTTAATGAGGAGTTAAGAGGAATTAATGGCAAGTGTTGCTAGTGGCTTAAAATGCTTTCAACGTGAAAGCAAATGGGGATTTTGGCAATTTCCAACATGCAAAGCCAAAAAGGAGAAAGAGTTCTCTTCTTCCTCTCCTTCTCTCTTCCAAGTGGTCTTGGCGTTTGCTAGGGTTGCTAGCACAACGTGACACCAAAACTACTGAGTGTCAGTGTGGATACCTTAGAGATATGATTATCCTTACCGTATTGAGATCCCACAGCATTTGAATTAGCATGATTGCGAAAGGCACGCATCGAAGGTATACTTCTCCTTCTAGATAAGATCTAGAAAAAGTAGGATACGAAATGATTTGTATATTTTGCATGGATCTCTGGTGGGATCCAGTTTATATATTATTTTCGTTGCGGTTGTACAAAGTATTTGCCCGCGATGTTGTGAACATCACGATCCGAAATTTCCCAACAATTTGATCAAGAGGTCGGATGCCTCAGGGATGGTTAATATTCTTCCGATGTCGCTATTGGTTAATACTGCGACTGGATGAGATAGAAAATATGGGCAAAGCCTCCGAGCCATTATAAGCATAGCAAAGGCCAACTTCTCCAATGTTGTATATCGACTTTCGATAGCTTTTAGCAAATGACTGATAAAATAGATATGTAATTTCTTATCATCCTCCTGCCGAATCAAAACAGAGGTCGCAACTTCTTCAGATGCGACCAAGTACACCTGTAAGCTTTCTCCTATTATTGCCTTTACAGTATAGGTAACTCAGATATATACTTCTTTAGCTCTATGAAGGTCTATTCACATCTTTCATCCCATGAAAACCGAGCCGACTTGCGGAGTATCTTAAAAAAGGGGAGGCTCTACTCAGCCAACCTAGGGATGAACCGTGAAAGTATTGTTATCCTTCCGAGCAGCCTTTGCACTTCCTTGATATTTCGGGGAGAGATCATATTTTGTAAGGACTAAGCTTTCTTAGGGTTAACTTCAATGTCTCGCTTAGTCACAATGTATCAGAGAAACTTGCCATTTCGGACACCAAATTTGCATTTATTGGGATTGAGTTGAATTCCATATCATCGCAGTATGCTGAATGTTTCTATCATGTCTTTAACAATGTATTCACCTTTAGTAGACTTGATGAGGATATCATCCACATATACTTCAATGTTCCACCCTATTTGTGGCTGAAAGACCTTGTCCATTAGTCTCTGATAAGTGGCACCAACATTTTTTAAGCTAAATGGCATAACCTTATAACAAAAAGTGTCATCCTCCATGACAAAGTTGACCTTGTTCTTAGTCTTTTTGTGCTAAGGGAATCTGATGGTACCCCTGGTAGGCATCTAGCATGCAGATCAACTCACATCTTGTTGTGGAATCCACTAACTGGTTTATTCGAGGCAAGGGATAGCAATCTTTAGGGCATGCTTTATTAAGATCTCGAAAATCTATATATACCCTCCAATTTCCTCCTGGCTTAGGTACCAGTATAATATTTGACAACCATTCGGGAAACTGGACTTCTCGGATATATTAGGCCTGCATCAATTTCTATACCTCATCTCGGATGATTTGATCTTTGTCCGGGCCAAAGTGTCTTCTTTTCTACTTTACTGGCCAAGCTCCAAGGAAAATGTTCAAGTGATGCTCCATTATAGTTCCGGAAATACTTCGATTCGGCTCCTCGGGCTAAGTGAAGACGTCTTGGTTGTCCGCAAGGCAGCTAACTACTTCTTGCTTTATCTCGGCTGGTAAATCGGCAACAATTCGGGCAAAATGGCTGGGTTGATCTGGCCATATATATACAACCTCGTCCTTACCACGTGGCTCTTCTTGGAGAGTGTAGACTGCTCCAGCTTCAACCTTCCGGCTCTTCCAGGGGCCCATCCGGACTTCTTCCACATAACATCTTCGAGCCGCCTTTTGATCCCCCACAACTTCGCCCACTTGATCATTCACGGGGAATTTGAGCTTTTGGTGATAAGTAGACACAGCAGCTTCGAAGGAATGTAGCACCGACCTTCCTAGGATAACGTTGTAAGCAGAGGCGGCATCTACTATTGTAAAAGTGGTAATTCTAGTCCGGCGGAGGGGCTCTTCTCCCAAGGACAGAGGCAGATTAATCCGGTCGAGTGAAGATACTTCGTGACCTGAGAAACCAAATAAGGTTGTGTTCATCGGCTATAGTTGGGTTGGGTCGAGTTGCATGCGAACAAATGCTTCTTTAAACAAAATGTTAACCGAGCTACCTGTGTCCATGAAGATTCTGGCTACATCATAATTGGCTATGGTGGCTCGGATCACCAAGGCATCGTCATGTGGGACAGAAACTCCTCGCAAGTCCTCGCGGTCGAATTTTATTGAAGGTCCTTCGGCACCTCTTCGGTTGGTATTCACCTCCATGTTCTCCAGCCACCTTCCATGAGCCTTCCTGGCTCGTTTTGAGTCTCCATCTATGGCTCCACCGATGATCATGCTGATGGTACTTCGGTGTGGAGTATTGGAGATGTCTCTCGGTGACTCTGACCGAGGAGTTGGTTGCCTCGGGGAAGCCTCTCTGACCCTCCTTGGAGCCTGAGCTCATATATTCGGCTCTTCTGGTGAGGGTTTGCAAGCTCTCCTTAAAGGATTCCGTCGGGCATGGCCCCTTGGCTCGGACCTTGCTTCTATCTACGGAAATCTGGGTTGGGTGTTATAGCTCTGATGTTGCTCCCGCATTACTTATCTGATTTCCTCAGCCACATTGTGGCACTCTCAGGTCGAGTGGTCGTATACTTGATGAAAGACACATAAAGGACTGTGCTGACCTAGCATTATTAGGGGTTGAGGGGTCTCTTGTACTGCATGAATTGCCTTATCTCTGGTCAGCCATGGCGTATAATCAGGCGGGACTTGGGGAGGACGAGTCAGTGCCGAAATGAGGGTTTTCTTATTCGGCTTTGGGGGATGGGGCTTGCTAGACTCCCTATGTCTTTCTGCTCATCTGCTGCTCTCTTGGCTTCCTCCAAATTGAAATATACCTCTACTTGTCCCAGCAATGTCTCAAAATGAGGTGGGGGTCTCTTCATCAAGGATTTTGAGAAATCTCCTCGTATTAAGCCTTGGGAGAAGGCATTAACTATCGTCTCGGGCAAGACACCTGAGACGTCCACAACTATCCGATTGAATCGGTGTATATAATCCCTTAAGGACTCATGACTTCTTTATTTTATTGACAGAAGGTACTGAGCAATTTTATGATACCTTTTGCTACTGGCGAAGTGTTGAAGGAAGAGAACAGATAGCTCTTGAAAGGAGTCGATGGATCCTTCAAGAAGCCAATCAAACCACCTCTGTGTTAAACCCACTAGGTTGAGAGAGAAGACTTTGCACTTGCCCCATCAAAATAATTATGCAGCAGGGCTGCTTTCTTGAATCGTCCTAGATATTCCTCAGGATCGTTGGAACCATTATATTCCCCGACAGACAACATTTTGAATTTTTTGGGAAGTCTCTCGGCTATAATGCTGGGGGCAAGGGGAGAGTCCATACTGACTGATGGGGTTTTTTTTTCCCTTTTTGGGATCTCTTTCGGGCAGCGTGTAGGAGGACATTTCTTCAGAGGACTCCTGTAAAGACGCCATTGACGATGACTCAGTCGGCAGTAATACTATTGGAATTGTCTTGGGAGGGACCGGAGTCGATGGAGTAGGTGTTGGTGTTGGGCCCTGAACCGGGCAGGACCCTTAGGAAAGTGCTCGCGTATGACGTCCTCCATGGTAGTTCTGACAAGGGCGATGATATTTTCCCTTGTCATGCTTCCTTCAATAGAGTTTCGGTTGTCGAAATTCACTCCCTAGTCTCCCATCTCTATCTCAGTTGTATTTACGTTCCTACAGACAACGCCAATTATGTTGCGGCTAAGACCAAGATGTTGAGGTATCTAGTAGGCAAAAACAGTGAGGACCGATGACTCAGACGGAAGGGGTGACGCAACAGTTGTGCCGAAACAGAGAATTAGTTGAAGTAGTTGTCTTGGACGCTGGCCGAATGATGTGTCACGATAGACCGAGACAAGATGAGTCCTGCAAAGGAATAAAGCGGTTAAGGGTGTCGAGAGAGATCTCGGCAAGGTCCTTTCGACGCTCAAGGCAGGAATCAATGAGTAGAGGGAAAGTAATGGAAACAAAGGAGTAGTGTAAAAGATGTCTCACCTCCTTCTCTCCTCTTCAGGTCACCCTTATATAAGCGGAGACCTCCCTACGGAGCGGTATGGGGGCTTTATGACGTGATGTTTGATTTTTAAGAGTAATAGAGATCATTATCCTTATAAATGCGACAGACGTATGACCGATAATTAATGTTACCCGCGTGGTTGATGAGAGCAAGTCCTCATTAATATGGCTGGCATATTTCTCTGAGGCAGATATGGGTACATGGCATCCTATCGGGTGAGGTCACTGATAGAAGGCGCCTTGTTAGCCATTTTAATTATCTTGAATGAACGTCACGTCACTTAATTTGGATTGAGATATAATATATTAGGAAAGTCTGCATATAGCAGAGAAAAAATATATAATACAACCAGGATGCTAAGTATGCAAAATGTCATACAGCCGAGACAGGATATAGTAGTCGAGATATGATGCCTTAGTATTTAAGACGATCTCCTTCATTCGGCGAGGCTGAGATGTCATGTCTGCGTCCTTCGGCCATTTGCCGAGATGTAATACCCTTATCATTCAGCAACTTGTCGAGATATAATATTTTTGTCATTCGACCAAACCGAGATGTGATGCCTTTGAGTACCAGCTATACTTGATGCATGAGTAGTCATAAATAATAAACCCTTTTAGTAATAAGTTAGTTTTACTCGGTATCAATGTTATTTCATGGCCGACACTCTTAACTATACACCTTAATCTATATGATCTTAAATGGTTTCTCGATGATAATGAAAGCATGCGTGCAGCTTCGATTGGTTCTGCTAGTCAAAAATGAGGAAAGATCAACGTAGATTATAGGTATGATTTGCTATTCCATATTGCATTTCATCAGTAACTAGCTAGGTTTCTTCTTATCTAGTGGTTGATCAAGATAATTTGGAAATCCTGGCTGTACATTAATCCTAGAAAAATGTATGATTAGAAAAATATGACAAGAATGTATATTCCGCGCAAGCCTGAATTGCTATAAAAATATTAATTACCATGTATTTGGATTTGGATGATTAGACATCAACTTTACAATTTCCTTTTTGAATTCAAAAAGTATATAATTAACTCTAAGTAAAATTTCAACGAGTAGGCTGTAATCACTTCAAACTCCTTGCACGCTTCTATCCCTTTTTCTGTTGTCCCAGCATGCATTTTGTCCTTAAGCTCAATAATTCAAGGATTGAATCCAAGCTAAGTGTGTGCTCCACATTACATGCATTGTGATTACACATAGATGCACACTGTAACTAATTAATATCACAATATCGTTATAAATTCATCCATTTTAAAAACACATATTCTCCAGAAACTATTATAAAAATTAAATATATATAGATATATATATATCTCTTCCATTATCCTCTACTCCCAAGAATCACATCAAAATAGTACTACCACCTAAATACCACTGTCACCACTCGGGAAGTGGATAAATATTATTAATTGTCCTTAGGCTTGTTTAATTTACGGCACTTTGAATTGACGTTAATTCAACCAACAATAACAAAAAATAAAAAAAAAACAAATCAATCAGTGTGCATCATATTCTTCTTCGGCGATTGATCATCACTTGTTAATTAATTGAGAATAAACGGCGGCCATGTTCTTCTGCTACTCTTCTGAAGCTATAGCTGACTATATATACCCCTTTTGTATATCGCATGAGTTGATATGTATATCATATACTCGGTCCAGAGCCTCTTTAGATTAACTGAAGGTTAGTTTATATTAGTTATCTAGCGATACTTAACATAGTCGATTATATTTTGTCTGATTGCTTAAACCAGTGTGGTGCACTGTCACAGTATAGAAATGAAGTTGAAGGTGATCGCCTCCGCTCTGATAGTAGTAATGTTTCTAATGAGCTCATCAGTAATTGTGATGGCAACGGCAAGAGAGCATCCATACGAGGAAGTAGTCATGCATGGCCACCAAGATAAGGCGGCCAATCCTCTAGGCCATGGGACGATGCAAAACTCAGAGATATTAGACCAAACTAAATTAGAGGTCTCCCCAGGAAAATCAATTAATTATGAGGAACACGGAGGTAAGACCGTCGTCAATGGGCGTTGAACTACGTACTTTATGCTTACATATAATGGAATAATGGACAAGGTTTCATCGTGAATGATGATTCATCTCACTTGCCTTCGTCCGTATGGAAGTCATGTTATATGTATAGTGTGCCCGTATATGGCAATGTTTTTTACATATGTGTGTTGCACCTATAATATATTATATATATAAAGGAAAGTTTATGTAAATATCCGATCCCTCTAGCTCCTGATCATTTTCTGCAACATAGTATAGTTAGAAGTTGGTGCAACTGAACTTGCAAATGAACTTTACATAGTTATAAATTTTTGAGAAGGCACAAAGTTTCCTATGATGCAAAAAGGTTGAAATTCATTAACTTAACGATCCCTACTAGTTCGTCTCTGAATCATCGTAAAAGAGATAAATCACGATAGACCTTTAATCCTTAAGACTAGTAACTAACGTATAGAGGAACGACACCCTCGCAACTGAATAATTGTGTGAAGGTACAAAGTTTCCTGTACAATATATAGCGAAGGAAAAATATTTGTATCAATTGATCAATTTTGTATATAGCAGAAAAGATCTTATGCCATAAAATTGTCAGACAATCAATTTTAAGCAACGTGTCTGAGGGAGAGGAGAGGGTGAATCACATAAAAAAATAAAAAACTCTCTTATTGTGACGAAATTTATGATAAATTTGGAATATAAATTAAAAAAAGATTGTTATGAAATTTGAAATGAAAATATTTTTGTTGTAAATAAATTATTATAAAATTTTGCGATGATAAATAAAAATTCATCGTAAATATTGCAATAAATAAAAAATTTATCCAAAAAATCAGTGCAAAATTAGCGACTAATTTTTCAACAAAAAATAAGTTCATTGCAAAAATATGTGATAATTAAAATTCAATTTTATCACAAAATCTACCATGAAAATATTTTTTACGACGAAAATCAATTTTCATTGCAAAATTCACAACTCTTGGCATACCCATTGTGGGGGCTCCAAGAGATTAGATTTTGCGACAAAAATTGATTTTCATCATAAATTTTGAGATGAAAATCAATCTACAATGAAAAATAAATATCATTGCAAAATTTGTGACAAAAATTATTTTTCGCTGCAAAATTGCATCTCTTGGAGTTACCACAGTGGGCACCACGGTGTGGTCGTGTGGACACTTTGGTAATGCTAAGAATTTTGAAAAATTAATTTTCGTCAAAGATTTTATGATGAAAAATATTTTCATCGCAATAATCTACGATAAAAAATATTTTTATCACAAATCTAAAATTCTTGATGTCGCCGCATTGGCCGCCACAACCAGGATGTGGTCTACGTCCACCACAACTATGGTGCCCACGGTCGTTGCTCCAAGAGATTGAATTTTGTAATTAAAATTGATTTTTGTTGCACATTTTGCGAAGAAAAATATTTTCATTGTAAACATTTATAATAAAAATATTTTTCGTTACAAAATCTAAAATTCTTGGCATTAAGACAATGGACATGATAACAGTGGTGGTGGTCACCACGACTTTGGTGACGACCACGACTAGCCCGTATAGTACGTGGTGCCAACCACGTACGACCAACCCATTGTGGCAATCACAGCTAGACCATGGTGGCAACCATGGCCAGGCGATGATCGATGGAGACCACAGCTAGGCTGTGGTGCTGACCACGATCAGATCGTGCTGGCCACTATGGTCGTAGTGCTCATTGTGGTGGCTCCAAGAGATTAGAAATTTCTCGTTGCAAAATCTACAATGAAAATCAATTTTCATTGTAAAATCCAAATTAAATTAAACAATCGACACTATGCCCTAGTTGTGGTTGCCACCACGGTGTGGTGGAGACCACGATCGTGGTGGCGACCACGTCTAGGGCGTGTTGGGCACCACACGAATATGGTGGATACCATGACTTGGCCTTGGTGGTCACCACGACCATAGTACCCACTGTGGTTGCCTAGACGATGCCACAATAGGAATCACGATAAGGTCGTGTTGCCCACTAGTGTGGACCAAACAACACCGCAGTATAAACCACAAAATCATCCCGATCATCATTTGTGGCAACTCTTGAGGAGTATAAAAGACAAACCCTGTACTATCATATATCTAACTTTATAGACAACTAACTATCCAATCATTATCAACATTAAATTTATGTTGTCCCTATTAATCAATAGAACTAACTATTCAATAAGATTAATAAATTAAAATTTCAACAAGAAATCATCGTACTAGTAATAAAACATTAACAAAGCATTATCTAATATTTGTATATTAACCATATATAATTAAGAAAATCAATATAAAGAGTATTAAGTTTAACCGTCAAATAACATAATTTATATACAATAATTTCAACCATACCCATCATCACTATTATCGAAGAAATCATCATCATCACCATCACGAGAATCATCGGGAGGAGATTGAGAAGGATAACTTTGACTTAGAGTGAAGGCTAATTAAAGATGTTGCATGATTAACATCTATTATTTGTGGAACTCATTCATTTGTTCATTGAATTCTTGATCTCTTTGTCTCTGTAGTGTGCATACCTCTTAAAGTTCATAGTTCTTTTGTACTAGTAACTCCTTCAAATGGCTAACCTCTTCATTCAATTGATTTATTTCTCTGAAAAGGTACATATATAAAATAAAGCCGCTTCATGGGGGGAATGCCCCAATCCACGCATCACAATACAGGACCCAAACCACAACACCTACCCATTCCTACTCAAATCAAACGTCCACCCAACCCCATGCAGGAGGTTTCCCCTTCATCATGACCCATCAAAATTCGTCCAAAACCTGGCCACATCATCCACCCTCACACCACAACCAATCATTTATACAATCCCAAGCAATACAAACACAAGCAATACATATTCAAGATCCACAATCAAACAAGTAAGAGCATAATAAAACCAAGATAGCTCCAAGCTTCACTGATAGCTACCTTTATCCTCTTTGCTCTGATAGGTCTACAAACCTATGAACATGAATTTGCACCTTCCGAAAAGCTCCTTCAATGTTATACAGCACCCCCTCATATTTGCTTTTGTTTCGGGCTGCCCATATATGATAAATACCACATGAGATGTCAAGAAATCTTGCTTTAACCTTCTTTCCAGCCCCCTTGTATCTTCTCTTTGCACCGGCCAGCAACTCCTCTATCTTTTCAAACCTAAACTTGATAGCCAACCATTCCTTCATACGCTCCCATAGACCATAAGCAAAAGGGCATTTGAAGAAAAGATGATCCATGGTCTCCTCCTCATGCTTACACACCGGACACCCCTTGTTCTCTTCATAAGCCATTCTATCCGCCGTGCGAAGTTTCTTTTGTATTAGAAGCCATATAATAAAGCGATGCTTTGGCATGATTTCCGGCCTCCATAGCTCCGGAACCCATGGGGGTTTTTGATAAGCACCTTGAAAGAAACCATAAGCCTTAGCCACCCCTTTCTTTTCCATAACAAACCAATCCATGAACGTCATGTTTGCTTCACCCACTCCACTTGATTGTTGCTTTATTTCCTCCTTGATTTCCACCAACCTCTTGATCAAAGGCGAGTCCGAGGCTTTCACATTCCACTCCCAAAAATCTGCCCTACCTACATAGTGATGCCACACCCATTTGACCCAAAGCATGTTTGCACCAGTTTTTATGTCCCATAACACTTTAGCAAGCAAAGCTTTGTTCCACACAAGCAAGTTTCGAAGCCCATATCCCCCACTCTCCTTTGGCATGCAAATGGTGTCTCATGCTATCGGCGGATACTTTGAGTCCCAAACAAACTCCCGACATATGACTTTTATCTTATCAATCACTCCAACCGGTATTGAGAGCAAAGAAAACCAAAAGCATTCCACACCTTGAAAGACCGTCTTGACAAGCTCCAACCTTCCCGCATAAGACAAAGCCTTCTTTGGCCATACACTCATCCTTCTTGTGATTGCATCCAATAGAGGGCCATAGTTAGCAATTCGTAGCTTCTCCACCGCCATTGGAATACCCAAGTATCTAAAGGGAAACACCCCTTCTTGAAAACCCAAAATCTTCAACAACTCCCCTTTTGTATTGCCATCTACTCCCACCATATATAGCTGCGATTTTATAGGATTGGCCCTTAAACCCGCTTCATTTCCAAACCGTTCCAAACATCCCACAAGCATCCTCAATGAAGTCTCATCCGCCCTTGCAAATAGCATTAGATCATCCGCGTATATAAGATGGGTGATGCCTACCTCCTTACACCTTGGATGATAATGAAAAGATGGAAGTGCCGAAATGTCCTTGATTCTTCTTGATAGCACCTCAACACATAGCCCAAAGAGAAGTGGGGATAGCGGGTCACCTTGCCTCAACCCCCTCCTACCACCGAAAAACCCATAAACTCCTCCATTAAGAGATATAGAATACGTTGTTGTAGTCACACATTGCTTTATCCAAGCACAATATTATTGGGGAAGCCCAAAACCAACAAGCGCTTCCATTAAGAAATCCCAATTTAGCATATCAAACGCTTTCTTTAAGTCCACCTTTGCCATGCATCTCGGGGAAACCCTCTTGCGAGCATACCTCCTTAGAAGATCCTGGGTAAGAAAGATGTTATCCCCAATACTCCTCCCTTGCACGAAAGCCACTTGAGTCGGATCTATCAAGAAATCCATTACTTTAGAAAGCCTCCCTATCAATATCTTAGCTATTACCTTATAAAAGACAGTGCAACATGAGATAGGTCGATAGTCCAAGACACTCTCCTCATGATCACTTTTGGGCACAAGGTATATAAGTGAGTGATTCCATTGCTTCAAAAGATTACCCATCCCAAAGAACTCCTTTATTGCAGCAACGAAATCATCCCCCACAATATCCCACGCCGATGTAAAGAACCTAGCTCCATAGCCATCCGGTCTTGGTGCTTTTTCACTCCCAATGTCATGTAGCGCCACCTTGATCTCCTCCACACCCACCGGCCTCACAAGACCACCCGCTTGCCAACTATTAAGCTTCCTCCCCATAAGGGCAGCACCATCAAAGGGGTCACACCCCTCCGGTTGCCCAAGCACCCCATGAAAATAATCTACAAACTCCTCCGCCACTTGCTTGATGGTTGTAGTTCTCTCCTCATTCTTTTTTGTAAGCATAATTATTGCGTGTCTCTTGTTGTTTCTTTTGACCACGTCATGAAAAAAACTGTGTACATTTGTCTGCACTTTGCAAATATGTATGCTTTTCCCTTTGTTGATAAAACATCTTTTCCACCTCCGATAACAGAATTGCCCACCTCCTCTTTTCACCATAATCCGAAGGAATGGGGTCTCCTGCCAACACCAACCTTTGTGCCTCCTCTAACTCACTATTTACCCTCTTTGCCTTTTCCGATATGTGCCCAAACTCTTTCTTGTTCAGCTCCCTCAAAATTGCCTTTAATCTCCCTAGCTTGCTTTTTAACCGAAATTGGGCATTGCCTTGAACCGGTGCCTCCCATGATTCTTATACTAATCTTTTGTAATCTTGATGCAAAGTCCACATGTTCAAGAACTTAAATGGCCTTGTCGCTGCCCTTTCCTTGTCAAGAATGCATACCATAACACGAGTGGTCTGATAAACACCCCGGAGGTAAAAATTCTGCATACGCATCAAACTCCTCCATCAACCAAGCCGGATTCACCATTGCTCTATCCAACTTGCAAACCACCTCCCCATTGGACCAAGTGAATCTGCACCCTACGGATCGCAAATCCACCATTCCACATACATGAATAAATCTTTGCAAATCCCTCAACTCATAGTTTGTGGCCGGATTGCCTCCTTGCCTTTCTTGGATATCCCTTATAGCATTGAAGTCTCCCATAATCATCCAAGGCCCCGAAATACCTTCACCCATTTCCGAAAGCTTCTCCCATAGCATCCTTCTAGTACTCATAGAATGAAGCCCATATATGAAAGTGACATAGAAAACCCTCCCCGAGACCCGGCATATGATATAAGTATGGATGAACTGCTCCGTAGAATCAAGAACCTCCAGATCAACCCACTGCTCATCCCACAAAAGTAATATTCGTCCATGGTTAGAAGTATGAAAATTATGCACATACTTCATACCTAAAAACCTTTTTCCCATGATTGGCCCAATAGATTGCTCATCAAGTTTTGTCTCCAATAGCGCTAGCACTTGTATATCCTTGCTCCTCAAGAGGTGCTGCACACCCCCTTGCTTTAGGTACTTGTGAAAGCCCCTAACGTTCCAAGCAACGATCTTCTTTGGCCACCTCCCCGGACTGCTCGCGTCCGTAGTTGACGTCCACTCCGATCAGCCCCCGCTACTTCATTTCCTGCCCTACCGCCTGCTTTATTACTTGAGCTTGCCACCGAGGTAGAGCCCGAAGTCGATGTTGCCGAAGATGAAGTCCCCGCCACCGAAGAGGAGGTAGAAGACCCCCTAGCTGTCGGCACCCCTTGAGCAGGCCTGGATGACGTTCTACCCGCTGCCCCTTGCCCACCTTGGACGTGACCAGCCCTTGGAGTCGCTCCCCCTTGCTGCACCGGCTCCTTTCCTCGAGCTACTTGCTGGCCCCCTCACACCACCCCTTGTCGATCCCCTTCTAGCACCCCATCCGGCCTCACCACCTCAACTTGCCTCAACACCAGCTGCCTCTCTTCTTGCTCCCTATCCTACCGTCTCCCCCCATCCCCTTCCTCCGAGCCTCCATCCTCCCTACCCCCATCCTCCTCCCCCTCTTCCGTGTCAGCTTCCCGCGACAAGGGGGGCTCAACCGCAACCGGAATTGGGCTAGAAGCTGCCATCATTGCCAACCGATTCTGCTCTCCTCCATTCCCAGCGCTAACCTCCTGATTGGGTTGATTTGTCTCCCTTCCTTGCTGCCTTGGCCTTGGTCTGTACTACCTCCTTGGCCCGCCTCGCCTATTGACCGATTGTGAGCAACGTCGGGGTGGTCGTCGACCATTTCCAGCCCCCCCATCCACCCCTTCACCAACCTATCCCTGCGATTCTGCACCTTCAGTCCTCCCTTGACAAAGATATGTTCCATGCCCAATCCGATGACATTTCTCGCAGAATTCCGACAATGCCTCATATCTCATATACAATATGAAGGTTCACCTGCGCTCTAGTTGGCAAAGTAATTGGAACCTCCAGTACCTGCTGTCCAAACACCGGAACCTCCACCATCATACACACATAAACCAGCCTTTCCCGTGTCCGCATCAACTTGTCCGTGTACAACGGTTTGTCAATCTCCGAACCCACTTTACTCAGGACTTTTTGTGACCAGCAATCCGGCGAAAGACCGTGAATCTGAACCCATGCCGGAACATGTCTCCCGTCCTCATCAAACAAGAAGCACCTCGGCATAATCTTCAAGAAAATCGACACTCCGAATGTAAAATATGCCCCCCCTGCAGCACGCTATCCATATCCTCTTGCATATCAAACCGATATACCACCCATCCACTCTTGTGCATGAAAAACTTGTACACCACGTTCCATTGCTCCGCCACAGCGATTACCCCCCTGCGCCCCGGATGCAGCCCCATGAAGCAACCCACTAAGCAGAATCCCATGGTGTCTTCGATGTTGTCCGGATCTTCGTATGAGAACGCTAGCCTCTCCCCCTTCGCCTCATACTGATCAAGTTTCATTGCTTGTTTTATCTTGCGGTTATCCTTGAACAATCCAGCCCACGAAGTTGGCCCCCAAGCTCTAGCTTCTGTTGGGAATTCGACGCCGCTAGAGGGGGGGTGAATAGCGTAGATGACCGGTACGTCGATGGAATTCGTTCGCGTGCTTGTCTACAAGATTCGTTATGCGCAGCGGAATAGAAATAATAGCAGTAACGAAATACAACAATCACACGAACGCAAAGATATAACGTGATTCGGAACCGTAACGGTTCCTACTCCACGGATCAGGCTCAAACGAGCCCTAGCGATGCCAAACACACACCACTATCAAATAACTCCTTCTCGACACAAGTCGGAGGTGGAGAAACCTCGTACAACAGTTTACAACAATAAACTAAGTACAACAAGCAATTACAATGAAATACAATGCAATACAAGTAAAGAGATCACTTTACAAATGCCTTTAGATCGCTTGCTTTTGGTTGCCTTGGACTAGCCTTGAAGGACTGGAAGAGCACCAACTATTCCCCTTCAAATCGCCCAAGAGAACACTTGCTTCAATCCTCCCACGAACATCTCCTTTTAACTCGCTGCCAGATTTCCGCCTATCGTCGATCATAAGTCCTCGGGCCGATCGATGCCATCTTGTCGTGAGACAACGGATCGATCCACGCTGAAAAACTCCAACGGATCTCTGGCGATCGCAACATTGGCGGGCCGATCGCTAACGCCTCGTAGTCGATCGCCTACGGCTACGAACGCTCGCTTTCGACACTCGATCCGGGCAATGATCGCCATCCTCGCGCTGATCGCAGAGCCATCAGATCGATCGCCCATGAGCAGCCGACCGCTGTAGAGCAATCCTCTCTAACTCGGCAAATAACTCAAGTCGACTCACGGCAATGAACCGCCATAATGCCGGGCCGACCGCCAACCTCAAGAATGAGGTTTTAACCCAAGTATGGTGCCCCATACTTGCTAGACCACCCTTAGCCTAGACCTAAGCCTTCTAGCCACCTCACGCCTCTCGGATCCCTCCAAGTCATCCATGACTTGTTCATCCATCGCGCTAGCTTCCGTGTGCTTCCATCGGCTATGTCATGCTAACTGGTGTCTACACCGCCAAGGCACATTGACTTACGCCACAAGACTCCGCTTGGACTTTACGCCGCCAACCATTGGACTTATGCTGCCAAGACTCCCGCTTGGACTTTACGCTGCCAATATCAAACCCTTGGACTTCTCAAATGCCAAGACTCAAGCTTGGACTTTCCCTTGCCAACCTATGTTGGACTTTCCATGCCAAGACCATGCTTGGACTTTCCTTGCCAACCCATGTTGGACTTTCCATGCCAAGACCCATGCTTGGACTTTCCATTTGCCAAGACCCATGCTTGGACTTCTCATTTGCCAAGACCCATGCTTGGACTTCCCATGCCAAGTACTCAAGACTTGGACTTTCCCAAATGTCAAGTGTCCCACTTGGACTTTCCATGCCAAGTACCCATGACTTGGACTTTCCCATAAATACATGGTCAACCCTAGTCAACCATCAAAGTCTCCCTCGAGTCAAACTCGAGTCTGGTCAATTATAACCTGGGTCGATTGTATAAACAATCTCTCCAAAATATATTAACCGACATCAATGTCAAACATCAATGTCAAAGACTTTGTCAAACTACTTTATCAAACATCAAAACATCACTCGAGTCAAACTCGAGTCCTGGTCAATCGTGACCTGGGCCGATTGCACCAACAATCTCCCCCTTTTTGATGTTTGACAAAAACCAATCAAATCATGAGTTAGAACACTAACTCAAATCCCTTACCAATTATCCCAAATTGGTAAACACTCACCAAATGTTCTTCCCCAAACATTCAAGTGAAAAAGTAAACCAAATGTTCTCCCCCAAACATTCTCCCCCTTTTTGACTAACATCAAAAAGGTTATCTCTCCAAGGAGGTCAATGTCTCATGTCCCAATGAGATCTTACAATCTCCCCCTTGATCCAAAAATACCTAGGATGCCTACCATCTTCCTAGTGATAATTCACATATCACTCAAGAGGGGCAATCCTAAACACTCTCCCAATTTCTAAATTGGGTATCAAAAACCCATCAATTTTCCCAATTGATGATACTCTCCCAATAACTTCTCCTCTTCAAGGAGAAAAACACATCCATCATCCCAAGATGGATAACTCCCCCTAAAGGCTTGCTCCCCCTTGATCATTGCACCAACAATGTCCTTAGGAAGCCCCTAAGCCAATAGGAACTCTAAACCACCAAAATTAAGGTTCTAAGCTCAACATAGAACTTTTACTCACCCTAAATTTGATACTTTGACCTAACACAACTCCTAATCCATATCCAATGGATTTTCACCCTTTATAATGCTTCCTAAAGCATATCCTAGGGTTAGGAGTGATTAGGGACCTTTACCATAGTTGAAAATGGGCTAAACAAACCTTGTTAACCCGAAATCAAACCTGGCAGTCGACTCCTGACAGTAATCAGTCGATTTCCACATACATCAGTCGACTGCCACCAATGGCAATGATCGTATAGTAATTTTCCAAATTCACTATCGTAATCCAATTTAAAAATCATAACTAATTATACGTATATCGAAAAATCACGAAATTTGATACGTATAATACTTATGACCAAAACAATGGGTGAAAAATATTTGAAAATTATTTTACCCATAGAATAGTGAGCTTGATACAAAACTCAAAACTATTGAAATTTTTAATGTTTTGGCCCTATTTTGTATCAACTCTATCAATGGTGATTGCTATCAAAAGATAGACTTCACCAAGGTTTTTCAAAGTGATTTTAAAATGATTTCAAAACCTTATTTTGGATCATGTTCCTTGGGCTCTAAGTACTTGACTTGTACACAAGCTTTCCCAATGATCCACCAATAGAATTAGATGAGTTTTAGTTCATCTAGATGCAAAAACTATGCACCTTGAACTTAACTCATATCCTAGCATCTCACATGTATCTATGGTGTATAAATACACATACATGTCAATTTGATATGAGATGTGGGTTTTGTTCTTCCTAATACTAGGGTTTCATGCATTTTTCTAAGGCAACTCTACTTGATTCCCTTATAAATGGGACTCCAAGTCATGCCATTGTCCTTAAATCAATTTCAATCAAATTATCTTAAATGCATGAGTGATTATGGCATTTGAGATGATATAGATAAACATATGCTCATAATCATGATGTCATGGCATAAGATGAAATCTAAAAACACATGACATTAACCTAAACCCTAAACATGATCATGATTTTTTTTTTTTTATGATTAAAACTAAGCATGATGTCATGGCATGTTATATGGCAAACAAAGCATGACATATAAAATATATAGGTATAGTAATACCTAAATTTTAATATTAATTGCCATTTCATATAATTAATTGCATTTTGCCACATTTTTATTTTTCTCCCAAGTGTGCCAAAAGCCCAAAATGACACACTAATCTCTAAACCTAAATTGTGCCAATTTTGATCATTTTATCAAACTTCATAATTAATATTGGCACATCCTAAAATCTTTTAGGATATTAATTCAAATCTATTTCCAAGGTAACCATAACCTTGAAAATATCCTAAGGTGCCACCTTTACCATGGTTGAGTTAACTACCCATCCAATCAAGGTTGACACACCCTAAACCCATCTAGCGTGAATCAATCACGCTCTTAGGAACCCAAAACCTATTTGAGCTCCTAGGGTTAATTAGATATTCCTTAGGGATATCCTCCCTAGATACCTTTCTAATGACCTTCCTAGGCTTGTTAGCCTTGGTCATTTGGGTCTTACCTAAGTTGACTCTAGGGGTAACTCCCCTTGCAACCTTCTTAGTGGCCACCCTAGGTTTCCTAGAAACCCTAGCCACTAGGCACACCCTTTGGTCAACTCTAGGGATGACTTCCCCATTGACCTTGGTCTTCCTAGACCTAATTTGGGTTCCATAATCAAATGGAACACTATGATAAGCCACCTTAGGCTTAGGTTTGTGACCCAAACCTTGCTTGCCCTTGGTTGACTTTTGACTCTTAGGTCCTTGGTGTTGACTTTGAGATTTGGACCTAGACTTTTGATCATTTGACCCTTTAAATTGATTTTGTATAATTTTAAGGGTCTTCTCAAGTTTTTCAAGCCTTGACCTCAAGACTTGATTCTCTAATTCCAATTGCCCAATTGATTTTTGATTAAATTCTTGAGCATGGGACTTTCTAGGCATATGCCTAGTCCATTTAGGATTAACACCTAGGTGCTCTTGCACCTTTCTAATGGTCTCCCTAGGTAAAATTTTCTTAGAGTTATTTGACCTAGGTTTGTCCTTAGATAAATTATTTTTAGGGACATTAGTCCCAAATTTCTCCTTACTTTTGAAGTTAACGCTTTTAGCTCCTAAACAAATATATTTATCTCTAGCATGCTTTTCATGGTGAATTGCAAGAGAATTAAAATCCCTAGCATGCTTTTGCTTATAAATTGAAGAAAGAGCAAAATTAGAAGTTACCCTAGGGTTTGCCTTAGCTCCCCCTACATATGATGCTCCATTTTGAGTCTTCTTGCTCCCCTAGGACATTGATTCCTATAATGTCCTTTTGAATTGCACTTGAAGCATATGATGTGCTCCTTGCCATTAGGTGTTAGGAAACCGGCATCCTTGACCTTTGGAACCGGTTGAGCCTTCTTGACCCTTTTTGGACACTTACTCTTGTAGTGTCCGGATTCCCTACACTCAAAACAAATGATATGAATTTTATTTGAACCTTGAGTGTTTGAGTTACCTAGGGTAATGGAGATCGGAATTGGACTTTGGGCTTCTTCATCTTGACCGATGTCGCTTCTTCTTGATGTTCGGTGTGAAAGTTATCTCCTCCCCCTCAATCCTTGAGGTGGATGCTTCTTCCACTTCCTCCACCAACCCGAAAATTGACTCCCTATCAACTTCCGATTCTACTTCCTCTTCCTCTTTGGATGTTGATGATCTCTCAACCTCCAAGTCCTCACTTCCTTGTGAGGATGATGCATTAGCCTCTTCGGTCTCTTCCTCTTGGACCATTGATGGGCTTTCATGGAGCTTTGCCAAATCGCTCCATAGCTCCTTAGCATCCATGCATTCACCTAGGCTACACAAGAATTCATTTGGAATTAAATCAAAAATGAATTTGATTACCTTCTTGTTTTTCTCGAATTGCCGGAGTTGCTCCTCACTCCATTTCTTCTTCTTGAGAAACCCTCCCTTTGGTCCCTTAGGATATTCAAATCCTTCCATCAAGGCGGACCATTCCTCAAGGTCTCTCATCATCAAAAAATCTTCAATTCTCGCCTTCCAAGAATTGAAACCTTCTCGTCCATAGAGTGAATAAGGGACCGGTGTGTTGATGTCCCATCCTAATTGATCTTGGACTTCCATCTTTTACCCTCTAGCGTCTTGCTCCCGGTTGTTAATCCGTTGAAGAGCCACCAGGCTCTGATACCACTTGTTGGGAATTCGACGCCGCTAGAGGGGGGGGTGAATAGCGTAGATGACCGGTACGTCGATGGAATTCGTTCGCGTGCTTGTCTACAAGATTCGTTATGCGCAGCGGAATAGAAATAATAGCAGTAACGAAATACAACAATCACACGAACGCAAAGATATAACGTGGTTCGGAACCGTAACGGTTCCTACTCCACGGATCGGGCTCAAACGAGCCCTAGCGATGCCAAACACACACCACTATCAAATAACTCCTTCTCGACACAAGTCGGAGGTGGAGAAACCTCGTACAACAGTTTACAACAATAAACTAAGTACAACAAGCAATTACAATGAAATACAATGCAATACAAGTAAAGAGATCACTTTACAAATGCCTTTAGATCGCTTGCTTTTGGTTGCCTTGGACTAGCCTTGAAGGACTGGAAGAGCACCAACTATTCCCCTTCAAATCGCCCAAGAGAACACTTGCTTCAATCCTCCCACCTCCTTTTAACTGCTGCCGATTTCCGCCATCACCGACCATAAGTCCCGGTCCGATCGATGTCACTTGTCGTGAGACAACGGATCGATCCACGCTGGAAAATTTCCAACGGATCTCTTGGCCGATCGCTAACGCCAGAGTCGATCGCCTACGGCTACAACGCTCTGCGGCTCGACACTCGATCGGGCAATGATCCATCCTTGGGCCGATCGCCAGAGCTATCACGATCGCTCCCATGAGCAATGATCGCCGTGAGCAATCCCAACTCTAACCTGGCAGTCGAACTCAAGTCGACTCACGGCAGTCGAACCGGCCATAATGCCAGTCGACTGCCAACCTCAAGAATGAGGTTTTAACCCAAGTATGGTGCCCCCATACTTGCTAGACCACCCTTAGCCTAGACCTAAGCCTTCTAGCCACCTCCATCAGCCTCACGCCTCTCGGATCCCTCCAAGTCATCCATGACTTGTTCATCCATCGCGCTAGCTTTCAGGTGCTTCCATCGGCTATGTTATGCTAACGGTGTCTACACTGCCAAGGCACATTGGACTTACGCCGCCAAGACTCCGCTTGGACTTTACGCCGCCAACCATTGGACTTATGCTGCCAAGACTCCCGCTTGGACTTTACGCTGCCAATATCAAACCCTTGGACTTCTCAAATGCCAAGACTCAAGCTTGGACTTTTCCTTGCCAACCTATGTTGGACTTTCCATGCCAAGACCATGCTTGGACTTTCCTTGCCAACCCATGTTGGACTTTCCATGCCAAGACCCATGCTTGGACTTTCCATTTGCCAAGACCCATGCTTGGACTTCTCATTTGCCAAGACCCATGCTTGGACTTCCCATGCCAAGTACTCAAGACTTGGACTTTCCCAAATATCAAGTGTCCCACTTGGACTTTCCATGCCAAGTACCCATGACTTGGACTTTCCCATAAACACATGGTCAACCCTAGTCAACCATCAAAGTCTCCCTCGAGTCAAACTCAAGTCTGGTCAATTATAACCTGGGTCGATTGTATAAACAATCTCTCCAAAACATATTAACCGACATCAATGTCAAACATCAATGTCAAAGACTTTGTCAAACTACTTTGTCAAACATCAAAACATCACTCGAGTCAAACTCGAGTCCTGGTCAATCGTGACCTGGGCCGATTGCACCAACAGCTTCCGCCTCTCCACCAACCTCCTTTTCCGGCAGCACATCCTCAGCCCGCTGCTCCACCACCGGCGATTCCTGCTCCTCCGGCATGATTCCATCCCCTCCAGCCCCTTGAGAGCTTGCTGGAGCTTCCTCACGAGCTGCACCTCCATCCCCAACCCTCCCTTCCACGCCAACAGCAGCTTCCTCAACCCCCTCCTCCAGACTGTCCACGTCATTCTATTTGTCCATCTCAACATTCACCGATTGGTCCACCTGTCCAGCCCCCTTGCCACTTGTCCCTCTTCATATTCCACCTCAGCTTGACTTGCCACATCCCTAGGGCCTTTTTGACCTGAATGGCTCTTCTCCTTCCCCCTTTTCCTAGCCATCACCGATCAAGAAGACAACTAAGCTTTGAAACCTTCCCTGCCGCCCAGATCAACCAATGGATGGCCAGCCCTCATTTACTTTGAACCAGCCCCCAAGCTAGTGGATTGTCGCCCACCCAGCCACCTGCCACTTGTCCACCACCCACTGGCCGGTGTGGCCGGCCCTTGGCCGGAGCAGATCGTCGGACTTTCCCCAACCTCACCGGAAAACACCAAAACTCACCGAAACCAACTTTCACCACTTCCAACCTGCCCAATGAGAAATACCAAGCAAAGAAAACCCTCTTACCTCCCTATTGGCCTCGGAAACCACCACCAGCAGCTCCCCCTTTCCAGCCAAGACCCCAAAACCAGCCCAAACCAACCTCCTTCTTCCTCCAAGGTGGAAGAAGCAACCTTCCAGTCATCCAAGGTTCTGTCCGCAGCCCCTTCCAGCCACCGAAACATCAAGAATCCTAGAGAGAAGTTAGAGCTTCTCTCACTAACCTCCCGACCCTCCACTCGATTGACTGAGAGCTCTTTCACTTTAATTGATTTATTTCTGTTCTTACTATTGGTGGGGTGGAAAAATATGTATCAGCGACTCTTCAATTTCTGCTTAAAGAACCCAGTTCAAATATTCTTCCCCCTTCCAGTCTGCCAGTTGATGTATGTGAATTATGCATAATTTTTATAGTTTTATCCTCACACATTCATCACATTTTGTCAGGATTTCGTAGTAAAAACATAAGAAATTGTATTCATTTCATCTCTTAGTTCAGATAACTACGGTCTACGGTTGTAAGTTTTGTTTCTCAGGAGACTACAAAGGAGGAGCAATCAAGGAACTACCACACCGATAACAAAATAGAAGATTCAAACGTTGACATGGCTTGCCTATGCTATCCAACATAGGTGTGCTCAACATCAGCACAACCAGCCAACATGCTCATAGCCAACAATCCACCGCTTGACACGATCTGGTCATGCCACCTAGCACGACCATGTCAGGGCCATACTCTTTTAGTTGTTACGGAAAGATTGCAAACACGGTCTGACCGTGCCACCTAGCACAACTGTGGAGTGACATAATCTCATGTTGTTTTTGTTGGGAATTCTAGGATACAAGCACAGTGGAAGAGTGATAAAATTAATTTTTATTCTATCTCAGACATCTCGGGGGGCCAAAATCTCATGCTTTGACAAAGGCAATATGACAAATATTCTTAATACAGTTAGAGTTTATACCTTCAGGTTCTTTTTGAATCTGTAGAAACCATGAGCAATACCAACATGTCGTGCTTTTGTTGGTATCCACGTTGGATCTTTATGAGACAACCTTCCAAATGTCACAAGCATTCCTCTATGATCGGTGTTAGTCCAACGTGGACAAGAAGAGGAGAGATGAGGAGGAGATGACACAAAACGACCCTTAGAGTTCCATGCATCCAAAAGCTATAATGAAGAGACATATTTATACATCTATCATTTAGAGTATCTTTGGGCCATTAATACTTGTCAAGTTTATCACATAAACCCAGCAAAATAATCTAACTCACAAAAACTCCGAAACGGAGGCTCGATCCACGACCATGGTATGCTCCATGGCCTGGTCATGGAGTTTTCCACAGTCGTGTAGGGCTCCACGACTAGGTTGTGGAACTCTCCACCACGACCAGGTCATGGAGTTCTCTGCCACGACTAGTGGTTGGTCGTGTTGGGTCATGTCATGTTAGGCCTTGTATGTTCAGTTTTGACTCATTTTCATGTGCCATAACTGTGCTAAGTTCCGGCACAGCATGTTAGATTTTGTAAGATCCATTTCATGCCATTTTATGTATGGTCCAACTAGATATCCTCTCTCTCTCTTTAAGAATCTTATTCTCTAACTTGTTTTATGCCTCTTGAGACACCATTGTACATGTGACCTGATAGGTTCCTAGCTATGTTGGTCATTCATAATTAACCGCTAATTATGAATAAATCATGAGTGACAAGTATCAGTATATCATGACCCACAATTGACTTAAAAGTCGGCATTGAATTCAGAACCTTCAACAGCTATAATTGTTTGTCCCTTATTCGTTTCATTCATCATATACCCACTTGGTTCAGGACATGGTCTATGTGATCGTCCCTACTATGTTGACTCTGTCACATCTAGTCCAAGTTAGTTTTCTTATTCTATAGATTCAAGTTACTCTCTACATGTGTCAAAGAAGACTATTCTTCTTGACATGTGTGGTTTGGCCAAAGACTTCTAAGTAACAATCCTGGCAAGATCGAGGCCTAGGGTATACATCTCCTTTACAGGAGTAGTGAATCCTCTATGGGTCATTCAAATATCTTCGATCACTTTGACTTATACCCAATCAATCCGGAGTGACACCTCCTATGGAGATAGTTGCAAAGAAGTCAAAGTATAAATCGTCATGATCAAGATGACTTGAATACCTCAAGTTTAAGAAAGCTTGCACTCAAGCTGCAATGAAACTTCACTGACATAAAGAACTATATGAAGTTTCATAGTAGATCATTCAAAAAAATTAGTTACACTAATTAGCATTCACATGTTTACTCTCACTATCCATATGCTTCCATTCAGTGAGTATTGAATGTTTGGATAAACCAAAGAGCATAACATGTGCTAGTCTTATAGAATTGATGATGTCCAATCTTATCAATTCATTGATTAAAGATAGTTTCAATACTTACATAATTACACATGATGAGATACTCACTAATTGTGATTCAATCATAATTTCTCTCATACTATGTATCTTATTGTGGACTTCAATAAATGAGTTTAAAATTTAATCAATTATATATATAATACACTCAAATAGTGAATTTTATTACCTTATGACATCTCTCAATTATATCACACTCTCACTTGGCCTACAGCCAATCGCCTTGGTATCAAATACCATTGGGGAAGAGGCTTTGTCAAGGGATCTTCTATACTTCTATCGGTGAGAATTTTCTCTATTTGTACATCTCTTCTATCTATGTTCTTTCTGATCAAATGACAGTGACAAAGTACATGCTTGGATTTCATATGAGACTAGGTTCAATGATGAACTTCTTGATCCAAAAATGACTTCAGAAGCCGCAATGTACTCTGCCTTTATGGTAGAATCAGCAATGGTGTCTTGTTTGAAACTTTTCCAACTCATCGCACCTCCATTCAAGGTGAATATATATCCAGACTAGGATTTGGAATCATCCTTATCCGTCCAGAAGCCCTTCATATACTAAAAACAAATCCTTAGTTTTTTCGTAAGTTCTTAAGGATTGCCTTGACAACCACCCAATGATTCATATCAAGATATGACTGGTACCTACTCGTAACACTTAAAGCGTATGATACATCGGTCTAGCATATGACATAGCATATAGGATCGATCCTATAGTTGATGCATGTGACATCTGACTCACGTGAATCCTCTCGTCTTCAGTGCACGTGCACAAAGACTTTGAAAGGTGGATCTCATATCTCTTGGGAATGAAACCTTTCTTGGATTCATCCATGATAAATCATTTTAGCACTCTATCTATGTATGTAGACTGCGAAAGACCAAACAACCTCCTTGATCTATCTCTATAGATTTTGATCCTCTAGATATAGATTGCTTCTCCCATATCTTTCATAGAGAATGCTTTGGACAACCAAACTTTAATTGATTATAAAATTGGGATATCATTTCCTATAAACAATATGTCATCGATATACAACAATAGGAACATCACTACACTCCCACTAACCTTCTTATACATATAGGGTTCGTCAGGATTTTGTGAGAAATCAAACGATTTGATTTCCTCATCAAAATGGGCGTTCTAACTCCTGGATGTTTGCTTCAATCTATAAATGAATTTCTAAAGTTAGCACACTTTATTCTTGTCGATAGATGTGAAACACTCAGACTGTATTATATACACATCCTCAGACAGATTTCCATTAAAGAAAGTTATTTTCATATTTATCTATCATATCCCATAATTATAATGAGCTTCTATGACTAGGAGTATCCGAATGGATTTAAACATAGCTACTGGTGAAAAAGGTTCGCCATAGTCAACACATTGTCTTTGATGATATCCCTTTATCACTTACCTAGCTTTATAGGTAATTACATTATCACACATGTCAATTTTTTTCTTAAAAATTCACTTGCACCCCATAGACCTAATGTCATCGGGTGGATTCATCAAATTCCAAACTTGATTTTCGTACATGAAATCCATTTCTGATTTCATGGTTGTAAGTGATTTATCCCTGTTTGAACTTTTCAGAACTTCTTCATAACTAGTAGGCTCATCACTCTCGATGATCAATACGTCATTCGATTCACTTACGAAAAATTTATATCTCTCAAGAATATGTCGTATTCTACTAGATCTATGAAGAGATTATGTTTACAAAGGTTCATCCATTACCTCATCTCTATGAGTAATAGCCTATTGTTCTTGATAGGCATCTCTTCTGTGTTTATTGGAGTCTCTTGAACTACATTTAGTTTAATCTCACTCCCACTGTTTTCCTGTAAGAGAAAACTCCTTCTCTAGAAATACAACATGCCTTGAAACAAATATATTTTGTTCTAAGAAATGATAGAATTGATAACCCATTATTTACTTAGGGTAACCAATAAATTAACACTTATCAGATTTAGCCTCTAGCTTATCTAATATTGTCTTCTTCACATAAGCAGGACAATCTCGTATTTTCATGTAAGATAAATAAAGTTTCTTACTATTCTATACCTCATATGGAGTAGTAGATATAACCTTAGTCGGGACTCTGTTTAGTAAGTAAACAACGATCTCGAGTGTGTAACTCCAAAAAGATTTGGAAAGACTTGCATGAAGCATCATCAACCTCACCATGTCCAACAAGGTTTGGCTTCGCCTTTCAACTACATTATGTTGTGGTGTATAAGGCAGAGTTCTTTGGGACAAGATGTCATTGTCCCTTAGATAATCCTGAAACTCTTGGCTTAAGTATTCTCCACCTCGATCCGATCGAAGTACTTTGATATTTTTTCCAAGTTGTTTCTCTACTATATGTCTAAATTCTTTGAACTTTTCAAAGACTTCAGACTTGTGTCTCAATAGATACACATACCCAAATCGTGAATAATCATTGATGAAGATAATGAAGTAGCTATAACCTCCTTGTTTTTGAGTTGATATCGGTCCACACACATCAGTATGTACAAGGCCTAAAACATCAAGCTACAGTTCACCTTTTCCCTTAAAAGGTAACCTTGTCATCTTGTTTTTTAAGCATAAATCACATGTGTCAAATGAATCCAATTCAAAAGACCCCAAAATGTCAAGCTTGTGCAATTTGGTCATGCGATCCTTAATTACTAATATGGTCAAGACGACAATGTCACATATAAAAAGTTAATTGATCATCTATTTTAGCACATTTGTTACTCGATTCGATATTGAATACTCCATTGGATATATCTAATATATAGATCCCATGGTTTAATATTCCCATTCCACAAATAACATTATTCAATATTATGTAACAGCAATTGCTATTAAAAGTCAAATGGAATTCTTTCTATTTAAACAAGAAATAAAAATAATATTTTTTATTAACGAATGAACATAAAACAATCATCCAACTCTAAAACTAGTCCATTAGGAAGATGCGATAAATAAGTCTCTATAGGTATAATAGTAACTTTTAATCCATTTTCAACTCTTAAATTTGCTTCTCCCTTAATAAGTTGTCTACTATTTTTCAACCTCTGTATGTCATTACACATGTAGAAGGTACATCCAGTATCTAATATCCAAGTGTTGGAAGAAATAGTATGACATTCAATAACGAATATATTTGAAGTAGATTGGACATCAAATGTCTTCTTCTCCTTCAAAAACTCTAGTTGACGCTTACAATTCCCTTTCTTATGTCTCATTTTTAGTGAATACCGCACCGCAGATGAACCTTCCTGCATCTTTGAATGAAAAAGGAGCTTCGTGATCTCGAACCTTTCAAATCTCGCTTGCTCGTTAAAAAACTCACTGAAATGGTAGACAATGGTGTACCGATCTAAATGCTCATGTTGTTTCTGCAATTTGGGAGTCATCGAAGTTAACAAGAAATTCGACCTAGTTAATTTATTTGTGTCCAAAATTGAATGCAAGTTAATGAAGGTCGACATACTATTATACTATTATTAATCTAGACATACAAATAATGTGTATAAGAGAGATGAATTATTGTAATGTATATAAACAATTTACATTAACAAAGAAACTCCCATTATTTTATTATATTCGAGAGCTCTCACTTTGAATTCGAGAGATGGTAGATTTTCTCTTAATGAGTTGATATCCATTATAGCTAAGAACAACCTGAGAGAGAGAGAGAGAGAGAGAGAGAGAGAGAGTTTTTTTCTCCTGCGTGACCATTTCGTCTGCGTCATCGCCATTGTCGCCGCCACGCCATCTGATCACCGTTGGTTGTCGGACCGGGCGCGATCAACGCGTGACTCGCCGGCGGTCCGACGGGGCTTGGATTCCGGTTGGTTAGTGCCCGGAATCCGACGCAAACCAGTCGGAAACGACCGAAACACGTGGTCGATAGTGGCACGACCACTGTCGACCGCGATCGGACCAGATTTCGACTGAATCATTGTCGAAATCCGACACCAGACGGACCGGCAGCCGACGTCGATCCGTTCGATATACTCGGGCGGCTGGGATTCGGTCGTCGACCGATCAAATCGCGGTCGAAATCGGTCGCTAGAATCGGGCGGCCAATTTCGGCCGCGATCGGGCCAGATTTCGATCGAATTGCGACTGGAATCCGGCATTGATTGCCAATCCGTCCGCCGTCGGATTCTGACCGCAATTCGACCAGAATCTGACCTAATCGCGGTCGACAGTGGTCGCACCACTATCGACCGCGTGTTTCGGTTGTTTCCAATCGGTTTACGGCAGATTTCGAGCGCTAACCGGCCGGAATCCGAGCCCCGCCGGACTGTTGGCGAGTCGCACGTCGATCGCACCCGGTCCGGCGGTCGGCGATGATCGGACCACACGGCGATGTGGAGCGGACGGGCATGGGGTCGACGTGGAGCGGACTGGCACAGAGATTTTCATCGCATATATATATAACATTATTTTATCAACTAATTAAATACTCATATATATATTAGGTTGCTAATATATATGTACAATGTTTCCCATCAGACAAAAAAGGAGCTTGACACAGTCGACACTGTTGCCGAGCAGTCGGATTCCGATCGCAGTCTTATCGGCATCGGGGTTCGATCGAATCACAGTGAGATTCTTGCCGATCGAAATCAGCTGTGATTTCGGCCACCAGCGCAACCCTTGGAGGTCGTAATTGCGACCGATTCCAACCAAACTTGGAGTCTAGCAAAACCACGGCTAGATTCCGATCGAATTACTACTGAAATCTGACTGGATTGGGGCTAGAATCGACAGCAATTTTGTCCGCTAGTGGCGGCACACTAGCAATCGTTCCGTTGGATTTCGACTGCAATCCAATTGGAATTCAACCCCGGTTCGGTTAGAGGGATGTCGACAGTGATCTTGACGGATTCAGGGGTTGAGCTATAGTGCGGACAACGATCGAAGGTGAAGATTTTGGCCAGAGTCATAGGAGAGAAACACTATATATTTTTCATTTACTATGCATCTCCGTGCGATGAATGGCTATGATTGAAGTAACATATGGGTAACGCAGCATAAGGAACGATGTGTATTATATATATATATATATAAAAGAACGTTATCCTACCGAACTCATCCATGAGCACCGCCATATATATATATATATATATATATATATATATATATATATATATATATATATATATATATATATATATATATATATATATATATATGTGTGTGTATGTGTTGCACGCCTTATGTTGCGAGACACGTGCGTGACCTTTCTTCACCGTCCGATCATCACGACTGGGAAATGCATAGTCTCTGCACCCGAGACTCTTCTTTGTCGACGAGCACTATAGTCAATGCCTGAATCCGTCGAGGTCACCATTGCCGACCAAATCTTGGTCGGATTCCAACAGGAAAATGATCGAATTGCGGTCGCTGGTGCTGCGGTTATCGGTGATACAGTCATAGTCGATTCTAGTCGCAATCCAACTAGAATCCGATCGCGATCCGATCGACACTAGAGTCCAGTCGAAATTCGATTGCGATCCAGTTGATGCCAGAATCCGATTGGATCACGGCCAGATTCTGATTGGATTGCGGTCGAAGTCTGATCGAATTGGGGTCGCTAGCAGTTGCAATTCAATCGAAATCCGACTGCGATTCGATTGGACTGAACTCCAGTGTCGATCGAATCATCGTCGGATTTCGATCGGATTGTTGTCGGATCGCAGTCGGATTCCGATTGGATTGCGGTCAAAATTTATCCTAGTCCGGTCGGAATTCGATTGCGATCCAGTTGATGCCAGAATCCGATCGGATCACGGCGGTCTACGATTGGATTGCGGTCGATACGTCGAATTGGGGTCGCTGGCGATTTGCAATTCAATCGAATCATTGCGATTGATTGGGGAACTCCAGTGTCGATCGAATCATCGTCGGATTTCGATCGGATTGTTGTCGGATCACAGTCGGATTCCGACTATATTGCGGTCGAAATTTATCCTAGTCTGGTCGGAATTCGATTGCGATCCAGTTGATGCCAGAATCCGATCGGATCACGGCCAGATTCTGATTGGATTGCGGTCGATGTTTGATCAAATTGGGGTCACTAGTAGTTGCAATTCAATCAGAATCCGACTGCGATTCGGTTGGACTGAACTCCAGTGTCGATCCAATCGTCGTCGGATTTCGATCGGATTGTTGTCGGATCGCAGTCGGATTCCGACTGGATTGCGGTCAAAATTTGGATAAATTTCGACCGCCAACGTCGCGGCCAATTTCGGTCGCGATTCGACCAAAATCCGACCATGATTTGATCAAAATTTGGCACAATTCGATCGAAATTCGATTGCGATACAGTCAAACTCCAGTGTCAACCGGACCAAGATAGAATTCCGATCAGATCACGGTCAGAATCCAACCTTCTACCGATGATTCCGAGTTGCCCAGTGCTCGAACGAGAAGAAGAGTCACGGCGTGGTTACTGTGCATTTCTCATTCGCGCACAGGTGCATAGAAAATGGGTGTGCAACGGATCATTTCCATGAGCACCTCGATTATTCATCATCTAATTAGATGAGCACTATGGCTCAATCCTTGAACTCTAGCTAGGAGATGAGACAATGGATAACATATATGCTTACGGATGAGTTATATATATATATATATATATATATATATATATATATATATATATATATATATATATATATATATATATATTAGTAATTTTACAAAATAAATATTAAAAAAAAGTTTTAATAAAGATGTTCTCAAAATATTTGTCTAAAATTATTTTTTACCGAAAAAATACTCTAAATTCTTTTTCTCATATTACCTTCATCTATGATTTAAATTAATTTTTTTTTCCGGAGTTGCCCGTTGGTTTACTGGTTTTGGATAGATTTGAGACTGCACTTTTCTTGAAACAACGCTATTTATAATTGGTATTTATGAGAATAGATTTAATAATTGTGTTTTTTTATCAAATACACTTTGAACATTAAGAAATATGAAATATTTGTGTTACATAAGATTTTCGACCAGATTTGTCGAAAAGGACTGAAGTAAAATCATCACTCAATTCTACTCGTGGAGATTGGTCGATTAAAAAGGTCAATGTGTTCAATTGATAAAATAATAATAATAAGTCAATTGGTTAACGAGCTCTACGATTTGAAGGTGGCTCTATATCACAGTGAAAACTACAATAGAGATTTCTCACTTTGGATTTTCTGTGAAAAAAATAAGCGCTTTATATTTTTTTTTGTCCCAAGCACCCAAAGTACTCGAACAACTTATCTCAATCGGGTATCCACTTGATAAACTCATGGTTCATCGTCTTCTCCATGATGAACCTGCGAACTCTCGTTGATCGCTTGATTAATGAAATGCATCAAATCAACCTGGCTTTAATATCAATATTGGAAGATGGTGAAGTAAAACATATATTTACTTCTACAACAACAACAATAACAAAATCTTATCCCACTAGGTGGGGTCGACTATATGGATTCTTTTACTCCATTGAACTATATCCCCTACTATATCATCATCTATATTTAAATAAATTTTATCTTGTTGTATTGTTGCTAACTAAGTCTTTTTCATCGTTTCACATCCCATAACTGGAGCATTTATTGGTCGTCTAAGTACATGTCTGTACCACCTTAAACGTATCTCTCGGAGCTTTTCTTCAATAGATGGAATACCGACTTTTTCTTTAATGCTCTCATTTCTTATTTTGTTCATCCTCGTATATTCGTACATCCACCTTAACATCCTCATCTCTGCAACTCTCATCTTTTGCTCATGTGTTCAAGTCGTAGCCTAACATTCAACGTCATATAACAGAGCAGGTCTAATCGTCATTTTGTAAAACTTCCCTTTAAGTTTTAGAGACACTTTATGATCACATAAAACACCTTACACTTTTCTTCATTTCAACCATCCTAATTGGTGATGCACTGCTCAAGAATTTTTGCGAATTCTGATCCTCGCCGAAGGCTCGCAGTCAAGATGAAAGTCACGAGTTATTAATTCAAACTTTCACCATAGATTCACAACGTCGCAATTCAAAGCTTGATGATTATGACAATTGTCTTATTCTACTCAACAAGGGACAAATGCATGAATCACAAGTATAGTCTACACGCACACGTGCAATCTCCTCTATGTATAACTCATGCACTCACCTTCGTCTTTTTCTCCTTCACGAGACTCACAAGCCCTATCATCTATACTTCACACAAGAAGTATATATAGGAAAAGATGAGAATATGGATAGTCATCCATAGGGGAGTTACCTACATGTAATAATATTAGTGGCATCATGAGCTCAAGGGTCACCTCATTAGCACATTATAAATGTTTCATAGTGGACATTTAGCTTCATTGGAATAATGGGTGATCCCTCTATTACCCCATGTTGAATGCCCTTTGATGAGCATTACTAAAGGGATTTAGCTTGAAATACGAAGGGATTTATTAGATCGACTAAAGGGTTATGCTAATCACATTAGACAAGCCAGAGGACCTAGCAGGGATACATTGGCGAGGGATACTTTCTACCCAAATAATATTCCTTTATACTAAAAAGATTTTTGTGACTCCTTATGATGAGGATGATTCGAGGACTCTAAGAGAGACCCTCAAGAGTTCTTAAAAAAACCAATGGTTAAAGGTCATCTAAGATGAAATGAAATCAATAAAAATCAGCGAAGTCTGGGAGCTAGTTGATTTACCTGAGAATAGAAAGGTCATTGGGAACAAGTGGGTTCTCAAAATCAAGAGGAAGGTTAACGGATCAATCGAGAAGTATAAAGCCCGTCTGGTATTGATAATGCACGTTTTGTGTCGCACTATAGTATATCAAAACAAATAACTGAACCCCCTAACTACACTAATGTAGTATAGGAATGACTCAGATCGTCTCCTGACAAATGTAATGGAAGGATGATAATCTTAATATTAATTTATTCACAATCAAAGATTTGAGGGGTTTTTATAATATGAGATAACAATTGAAATAAGGAACTAAACATGTGCTCTTAACGAAGATTCTAATACTAATTCTCTAAATGTAAATTGATTCATGAACTTGAAAACAAGAATTTAAAGTTATCATAAACTACTGCACTGAGAAATCAAAGATTAACCAATACTAATCTAACCCTAATCCTACTCTGTCTAAAAATAGATGAGGACTCAACAAATTCATGGTAAAACAATTCAAAGAACCTAACCACATTAAACTAATGCAATTAAGGGAAAAAAACAACTAACATCTACAATTCATTCAACCACATTACCACATTAATCAATCTATCAGGCTAAATCACAGCAATGAAGAAACTATTGAAACTGACATATTAAAGCTAATTCATAGCACTGTAAAATCTATTGAACCCGAAACATAGCAACAACACAATTCAAGAGCAGTGAATTTAAACTACACATCTAACAAATCAAGCACACTAAGGTAAGAAGGAATCGAAAGAACCAAGCTAGGGCAACCCCTTAGCTTGAAATCGGATGTAATCGGAGAAGAACAGCAAAAGAACAAGGCACCAGTAACTGGCGGCTATGAAATCTGACGAGCTTTGATCTGGAGGATGAAAACGATATGTGAAGGAGAACCACTGCGATCTAAGCTGGATGAATGAGTAGGGAATCCCCTTACTCTTCTTCCGCTTGTTGGTAGCTCAGTGAAGCTCGACATTGTCTTATGGCTGTTGGAGAAGAGAGGGTTGATCGGAGGGGGAACCCCCTCTCCGATCAGTAGGTGGCAGAGCTTGGTGAGAAATAATCTGATGGCAGTCGGGTGAAGCTGTGATGGCTGGTCGGAGGAGTTGTGATGGTGTTGATCGGCTGGAAAAGAGGAGCGGAGTGATCGGAGGAAGAAAGCGACAAGGAGCCTGGAGAAGCTGCGGGTGTCGGCGGTAGAGGAGGTAGCTCGAGATTGGTCACCAGAGGGAATCCCCTTTCCTCTCCGACGACCGACATGGCGGCGACGACCGACATGGCGGTGGAGATGGTGATCGGGTGGTGAGGAGAAATCACGTCGAGTGATCAGGAAGATATCAAGCTCCGATCGGGAAAAATTTGACCTCTTTCATAATTAGATTCGGGATCTGATCGGACGGTCTAGATTGCTCGGATTTAAGATAGACGGATCTGATCAGATCTGAATGGACGCTCACGATCAAACTGATCCGAATGAAAGGCTAGGATGCCTAGATCTTAACGTATGGATCAGATCACTCTAGATCTGGATAGATGGCTCAGGATCAAGTTGATCACATCAAATGGTCTAAATTGCTCAGATCTGATCCTTTGATTGAATTATCTTCGATCTTGATGAACGGTTCAGATTGATCCAGTTTAAAATACCCCTTATGACCCAGATAAAGTCATATTTGATCCAACTCGAGTATAGTCCATTGGCTCATCTCGATCTTCTACAAATAAGAGATAAAATTTGCATATAAGTCTAAAATTTAAAAGAATTTACAATAAGATCCACAATAAATACAAACTCATAAAACATGCTAATAATCGACAATTAATTACTCGAGAGGATAAAAACATTGAGATTGAAGACTGAAATAATACAACAAAATGGTAGTTATTAGATCTCCAAGGGTTATACGCAAACAAAGGGTATTGACTACGAGGAGACTTTTTCCCCTATAGTGAAGTTTACTTCGATCCATTTACTTCTAGCAATTGTCGCAAGTTTAGATCTAGAGTTACATCAGATGGACATAAAGATCGTTTTCCTTAATAGAAGTTTAGGTGAGGAGATCTACATAGAACAACCTACTGAGTTCGTTCTAGTAGGTCAAGAGGATAAGGTATATCGACTTCGGAAGTCAATATATGGTCTTAAGCAATCACTTAGGTGGTGGTACCTAAGATTTCACGAGGAGGTGATATCTTATAACTTTACAATGTCGAGGAGGATCATTGTGTTTATCTAATAAGATTTGATAACTCATTTATGATTCTATCATTATATGTAGATGACATAATATTGACTGGGAACAACATTGGGTATTTACTAACCATTAAAACATTATTATCATCCACTTTCGACATGAAATATATGGATGAAGCTGAATTCATCCTTGGAGTACATATCTAGAGGGATTGCTTGAGAAGATTTCTAGCTCTTTTACAAGAAGCTTATATTAAGAAAATTCTCGAGTGATTTGGGATGAGTGAGTATAATCTCATTGATACTCCAATCGCTAAAAGTGATGGTCTTAGTTTGATGATGTGTCCTAAAACTCAGGAAGAAATATGGGAAATGAGTAAAGTACCTTATTCAAATGCAGTATGAAGTTTGATGTACACAATATTGTGTACACAATTGAACATATATTATGTAGTCGGTCTGGTATGTCGATATCAAGCAAATCCTGGAAGGGGTCATTGGAGAGCAGTGAAAAGGATTTTTCGATGTCTTAAAGGAACTGCAAACTTCTCTCTGTGTTATGGGGAGGTGATTTGCATCTTGTAGGATATTCAGATGCGGATTAGGGAGGCGATCTGGATAAATACAAATCAACATCAGGTTTTGCTTTCTTGTTCAATGGCGATGTCATCTCTTGGAACAGTAAGAAGCAAACCTGTGTTGCTCTATCTACGATAGAAGTTGAGTTCGCGGCATGCTTGTTAGTGTCAGCTCTTAGTAACAATCATGAGATTATTGATTAAGGATCATATGTATCATATTTCATTAACAACATGCATATATTATTTCTTATCTGTGCTATATGAATAATATAATAGTGTCATTAAATAGTATATTCAGGTTTACAGCATATCAATTGGTTGAATTGATAGTCCTTGCATATTAATACTTGATTAGGAATAGTTAAGAGTAGTGTTTTATATATATATATATATATATATATATATATATATATATATATATATATATATATATATATATAACACTACTCTTAATTATTCCTAATCGAGTATTAATATGCAAGGACAATATTAATGCAAAGAGACCAGCAGTCGATTGCCACTGTAACAGACCGACTCCAATAACTTCTGACCAAATCTGATCTGCGGTCATCACAGCTCAACGATACATTGAGTAGTCGACTGCTCATACTGATAGTCGACTGATCTAGTTATCAGTTCGATTGCTCAATCGGCTACGAGAGATTTTGTGCTCATGTCCACTTATAACAGTCGATTGCCAAAGTATGGCAGTCGAGTGATGGTGGACCAGTCGATTGTCAATCCTTGGCAGTCGACTGATGGGCCACAAAACCCTAGCTGACACCAGTAAACTAATAGTCGACTTGGACCAGTCGACTGATATCTATATCAGTCGACTATCGTCGGATAAAACCTCAAACAACAAGTGTTTGAGCATCTGACACTTGATCTTAGTCATTTGGCCAAGTTCACCTAAGTTGAACTACCCCGTTCCGAATTATAATCACTCAACTCTCATCTCCCATGGAGTCTTCTATCGAAGCTCTCTTCCTTCGACCTGGGTCCCTTGGATGCACTAAGCTCACGACTTCTCCCCATGTCATCTTTCGCGTTTTGCCCTGAAATTTGCTTCCTTTAACTTAACTTCATTGCTCCTCACCCGACGGTCCCTCGGATGCACTAAGCTCACGAATTATCCCCGTGCCATCCTTCACGAACTCAAAGACCCGAGCCATGAGATGAACTTGTCAATGCTTGACCGTATCAAGCTACTTGTGTTTGATTCACCAAGTCCTGTACAACTTAACACACACACACACATCAAAAGCATAGACATCCTAACTCAAACTCTTTGACACATACATCAAAACCAAGATCATACTTGGGTTGATTGCCCTAACAATCTCTCTCATTTTGATGTGTGGCAATATGTTTAAGTTAGGTAAAAAAAACTTAAGGAAAAGTAAGCATGAATATCAAACTCCCCCTTAACACATGCTCTAACATGTTTAACTTAAACCTTACACTTTCTCCACCTTTGACACCAGCAAAAAGATCATACAAGTCTTATACAAGGTGATATCAATATTTAAGGGAATAAAAAAACACCCAAAACAGTTTTGGAAAACCAAAACTCGATTTTTACAGCAACCAGTCGACTAGTCTCATTTGGTATATAGCATCAACTTGAGATGTTGCAAGCACATTCTGTGAGTCAGAGTCTGAGACACCAAATTCTTGTATTATAGAAGTTTCCTTCAATATAAGAACCTCAGCAGAGAAAACAATAGTGTCCTGAAGAAGTCTCAAGCTACAGTCGACTGGTATAACCATCAGTCAACTAGTTTTTGATAGTGCTGAAAATCAGATTTCTGAAGCCAACTTCAGAAATGCACGAAAAATTTAGAAAAATTCAAAAAATCATGAAATTTTGGGAACATATTTATTATGAGTTCCTCTATCATGGAAAAATAATTTTTCATGAAAATGCATAAAATTTTCAAAAGTTAGGCAAAAATTCAAAGGTTTTAAAATTTCTTAATATTGTATCGACTTGGAAATCCAATTTTGCCTTTAAATGTTTCAAAGTATTAACTCAAAATTTTCAAAACGTGAAATCATTTTCAAATATCAAGAATATCCAACTATGATCTTTGGGCAAGATGTTCATGAGTTAAATATTTGCTTTCCCCATAGTTGGTTAATGATTGTTATGTCATGATACATCTAATGACTCATTAAAATGTCATAAGTATTAGTGAATCATTTGTATCAACCTAACATCTCACGCAATGTTATGTTTACCAATCAAGTTATCCTTATAGTGTGTTGTGAGATGTAACTAAGGTAATTCTACTTAACCAAAAATTTTCATGCAATGCTTCTAAGGTTAAGTATAATCCATTATCACCCATCATAATCATAAGTCAACCATTTAGTAATATATGAAATAAGTTCAATTATGATTACTATCCTAGGTTTTTCTATCCTTTAAGGATTGACTTGGGTACCCAATATAGATTCTTTCCAATAGGGTTTATCAAGTATTCCTTGGGGATCCATTTTCTAGCTATCATTGTTGTTTTTTATTGCCCTCTAGCAATTAAGCAATGATATGACTTTCCATTCCTTGATCCTTTTATCCTAAGCCCTTCTTATTGAAACTTGCTCTTTGGCTCCCTATAATCATTTTCAAGGTATTAGAGCCTATGGTAAACTTTTCAAGAGCTTTACTAAGATATTCTACCTTTTCTCTTAAAATCCTATTTTCTTTTACACGTGCATTATTTGTACTAGAAGAAGCAATATTATCATGTGAACATGCATTCTTTAGCTTTTCTTCTAGAGTTCTAATATCATTTTGCATGCATTTATTTTTATTTTTTAGTTCTAAATAAATCCCTAGTTAAATTTGAAATCATATGAATAACATCTTGAGTAGGGAGATTCTTTATCTCACTTACCCAATCTTCTTCCGAATCTGAATGTTGTGCTCCCCCTACACTTGAGCTCTCCTTCTCACTTGTACTTTCTTTTTCTTGTTCGGATGAGGTGGAGGCTACATCATCTACTCCCATGAGTGCAAAATGTGAGACGGCCTTCTCTTCCTCTGATGAAGATAAGCTAAGTCATCCCATGTACCTTTCAAATTTCAGGATTTTGACTTCTTCTCCTTTTCCTTTGACTTCTTCTCTTCTTTCTTCTTGCTTTCTTTCTTCTTGTCATTCTTCTTCTTTTCTTCCTTGTTCTTGTTCAATAGAGGACACTCATCCCTCATGCATCCTTCTCCTTTGCAATCATAGCATATGATCTTCCTTGTCCTTCTCCTATCATTAGATTTGTTAAACTTAAAATCTTTTAATGCACGTCTTACCCTTCTTATCATATATGCCTCTTCATTGCTATCCATTGAAGAGTGTGAGTCGTCATCCGATGAAGAGGGTATGGTCTTCTTCTTCTTCCCTTTGCTTGCAACAAGCACTACTCCCCTTGATTGAGTATTAGGTTCTTCAACTATTCCTTCAAGGCGAGTTTCATGAAGTTCCATAGTAGAGAAATTTTTTACTAAAGTACTAACCTCTAAATTCCTTGAGATATAGAACGAATCAACCATGGAGCTCCACTTTGAGGATCGAGGGAATGCGTCAATGGCTTTCATAATCATATCCCGATTTGATAGCTTTTCCCCTACACTTGACAAGCCATTTATTATTTCTTTAAACCTAGAATGTAAAAATAATAATTTTTCTCCTTTGTCCAATTTGATATTATTGAGTTGTGATCGGAGAAGATCTCGTCTTGCTAAATTGGCTTCGAATGTACCCTCATGAAGCTCAATCAACTTCTCCCACATCTCCTTTGCACTTGAATACTCTCCAATCCAATTTATCTCTTGTTGAGGAAGCACATTGAAAAAGTGATGCTTGGCCTTTGAATTTGCTAGGTGCTTCTCCTTTTGCTTCTTAGTTCATATTGATTTTTCTATTAGCTTATTGTCTTCATCCCTAGGTTCCTCGAAAATCATTTTCCATTATAATCATAATATCAAAATCGGTTTCAAAAAATACCTTCATTCTTTTCTTCCACCAAGAAAAGTCTCCTTCGAACTTTGGCGGGTGGATGTTTATGCCGGCCATTTGATTTGCTTATCACGGCGATAAGTCCGATGACAAGTTCCTCACTCTGATACCACTTGTTAGGATCAATAGCCCGACTAGAAGGAGGGATGAATAGCCTAATCGTTGCTCGATGGAATTCGTTCGTGCTTGATTATCTACACACTTGTTAGCGCAACGGAATAATAATAATAATACTAACACAAATACAATTAAGGCTAAAACAAAAGTAAAGAAGACAATAAGAACACAAGCTTTTAACGTGGTTCATAGCCTCTTGCTGCTAGTCCATGACAATCCGTTAGGCGGATCACTCCTTCAACCCTTCCACTATTTTCTCCTTTAGATGAACACAAGGTGGAGAAGACCTTCTTACAACAAACTCTCTTCACACAAGATAATAGAAGTAGAATTAGCAAAGAAGAGAGTAAAAACACTTGGAGAGCTTGAGTATGATTTAGAGTGATAGCATTAGCCTCCTCAAGGCTCCCAAGGCCTCCTTTTATAAAGAGGAGGTTCTGTAGAGAAAACGGTGATCGCTAGAGGGGGGGTGAATAGCGTTGTGCTAGTACGTTGATGGAAATCGTTCACGTTTATCTCTACACAATCGTTAGTACGCAACGGAATATAGAAGTACAATATAAAGACAAATATGAATATACAACCACAAGACAAAGATGTAACGTGGTTCGAAACCTCAAAGTTCCTACTCCACAGATCGAGCTCAAATGAGCCCTAGCGATGTCAATCACACACCACTAATAAACACTCCTTCTCGGAATAATTCGGAGGTGGAGAAACCTCGTACAATAGTTTACAATAATAAACTAAATATAAAAAGCAAATACAATATGAAATACAACAAAAGAAATGCAAAGAAAACTTTACAATTGATTTTTTGGAAGCTTGCTTGTTTGGTTGGTTGAGTGGCACTTGGAGACCCTGAATTACACCAGCAATTCGCCCCAAAAACTTCTCAAAGAATCATATTGATTTCCTCCTCCACGAGCTCCATTTAAATCTTCTACCTGGGCTGGAAATCGCCGATCAGTCGACTACTCGGGACTATCAGTCGACTGATGTCACTGTTGTCGTGAGATAACGGCTAGATCCACGCTGGAAAAATCCAACGGATCCATCATCAGTCGACTGATCATACCCATCAGTCGACTGATGGAGCCTTCATTCGACTACTAACCCCACAATCGAGTCTCAACTCCATTCTGTGCTCGAATTCTCGAGCACCAATCGACTGATAACAAGATCAGTCGACTACTCGGCCAATCAGTCGACTGCCAAAGGCTAGCAGTCGACTGCTGAACCAATTCCTGTAGTCAAACCCTAGTTGACTCACGCCAGTCAACTGCCACATGACACCAGTCGACTGATACACCTCAAACATGAGGTTTAACCCAAGTATGATGCCCCCATACTTGCTAGACCACCCGTAGCCTAGACCTAAGCCTTCTAGCCGCCTCCATCAGTCTCGCGCCTCTCGGATCCCTCCAAGTCATCCATGACTTGTTCATCCATTGTGCTAGCCTTCAGGTGCTTCCATCGGCTATGTTATGCTAACGGTGTCTACACCGCCAAGGCACATTGGACTTACGCTGCCAAGACTTCGCTTGGACTTTACGTCGCCAACCATTGGACTTATGATGTCAAGACTCCCGCTTGGATTTTACGCCGCCAATATCAAACCCCTTGGACTTCTTAAATGCCAAGACTCAAGCTTGGACTTTCCCTTGCCAACCCATGTTGGACTTTCCATGTCAAGACCCATGCTTGGACTTTTTCTTGCCAAGATCCATACTTGGACTTTACATGCCAAGTACTCAAGACTTGGACTTTCCATGACATTGTCAACTCCAGTCAACCATTAAAATCCCCCTCGAGTTAAACTCGAGTCTGGTCAATCATGACCCGAGTCGATTGCTCCAACAATCTCCCCAAAATATTATCAGACATCAAAGTCAAACATCGAAGTCAAACTTCCATGTCAAACATCAAAATATCGCTCGAGTTAAACTCGAGTCTGGTCAATCGTGACCTGGGTCGATTGCACCAACAATCTCTCCCTTTTTGATGTTTGACAAAAACACATACCTTTGAGTTAGAACACTAACTCAAATCTCCTTACCAATTATCCCAAATTGGTAATCCCAAACATTCTCCCTAATTCTCTGAATTGACAATTGATAATATCAATTGATAACACTCTCCATAACATTCTCCCCCAAACATTCTCCCCCTTTTTGACTGACATCAAAAAGGTCTTCTCCAAGGAGGTCAATGTCTCATGTCCCAATGAGATCTTATAATCTCTCCCTTGGTCCAAAAATACCTAGGATGTCTACCATCTTCCTAGTGATAAGTCTCATATCACTCAAGAGAGACAATCCTATACACACTCCCAATTTCCAAATTAGATATCTCAAAATCCCATTTCTCCTCCTCATGAGGAAAAATAACATCCATCATCCCATGATAGATACCTCCCCTTAAAGGCTTACTCCCCCTTGACCATTGCACCAACAATGTCCTTGGGAAGTCCCTAAGCCAATAGGAACTCTAAACCATAAAAAATAGGGTTCAAAGTTCAAACATGAACTCTCCAACACCTTAAATTTGATACATCACCCTAACACCTTTCCTAATCCATATCCAATGGATTTTCACCCTTTATAATGCTTCCCAAAGCATATCCTAGGGTTAGGAATGGTTAGGAAACTTTACCATGGCTAAAAATGGGCTAAACAACTTTGTTTTTCCCGAAATTAGCCTGACAGTCGACTGTCGTGTCCATCAATCGACTGCCACCGAGGGCAGTCGATTGATAACTGAAATTTCTGAATTTCAGTTATCAGAAATAAATTTTGAAAATTCATAAATAATTATACGTATATCGAAAAATCATGAAAATTCATACGTATAATACTTATGACCAATACAATGGGTGAAAAATGTTAGAAAAATATTTTACCCATAAAATATCTAAATTGATACAAAATTCAAAAGTGAAGAAAAACTTCAATGTTTTAGCTCACTTTGTATCAACTTCATCAATGGTGATTGCTATCAAAAGATAGACTTCACAAAGGTTTTCTAAAAGGATTTTAAAATGTTTTTAAAACCTTATTTTGGATCATATTTCTTGGGCTTAATGTACATGACTTGTACACAAGCTTTCCCAATGATCCACAATTAAAATAAAATGGGTTTTAGTTCATCTAGATGCAAAAACTATGCACCTTGAACTTAACTCATATCCTAGCATCTCACATATATCTAGGGTGTATGAAAACACATACAAGTCAATTTAGATGTGAGATGTGAGTTTTGTTCTCCTAATCTAGGGTTTCATGTATTTTTCTAAGGCAACCTTACTTGATTCTCTTATAAATGAGACTTCAAGTCATGCCAAAATCCTTAACTCAATTTTAATCAATTTAGATGCATGAATGATTATGACATTAATGATGGTATAAATAAACACATGCTCATAATTATGATGTCATGGCATAAGATGGAATCTAAAAACACATGATATTAAACCTAATCCTAAAGCATGATCATGACATATTAAATGGTTAAAAATAGATATGATGTCATGACATGTTATATGGCAAACAAAGCATGACATATAAAATATATAGGTATAATAATACCTAAATTTTAATGTTGTCATTTGATATAATTAAGTATATGTTGTCATATTGTCACTAATCTCCCAAGTGTGCCAAAAATCCAAAATGGCACACTATGACCTCTAATCCTAAATTGTGTCAATTTAATTGATTTTTTATAATTCCAAAAATGTATTGGCACATCCTAAAATTTTTTAGGATCATAGTGTCAAATCTATTTCCAAGGTATCCATAACCTTGAAAATTACCTAAAGTGTCGCCTTTACCATGGTTAGGTTAACTATCCATCCATTTAAAGTTGGCACACCTAAACCCATCTAGCGTGAATCGATCACGCTCTTAAGAACCCAAAATCTATTTGAGCTCCTAAGATTTACTAGGTATTTCTTAGGGATAACCTCCCTAGATACCTTCCTAATGACCCTTCTAGGCTTGTTAGCCTTGGTTATTTTGGTCTTGCCATGGTTAACTCTAGGGGTGACTCCCCTTGTAACCTTCTTGGTGGCTTCCCTAGGTTTCCTTGAAATCCTAGCCACTAGGCACCTACCTTGGTCAACCTTAGGGATGACTTCCCTATTGACCTTGGCTTTCCTAGACCTAATTTGAGTTCCATAATCAAATGGAACATTATGGTAGGTCTTTTTGGGCTTAGGCTTGCCCTTAGTTGACTCTAGATTTCTAGGTCTTTGACCTTGACTCCTAGACCTAGATTTTTGATCACTTGACCCTTGAAATTGATTTTGCATTTTCTTGAAGGTCTTTTCAAGTTTCCCAAGCCTTGACCTCAAGACTTGATTTTCAACCTCTAATTGTCCAATTTTTGAATTTTAATTTAATCATTGGGCATGGTTCTTCCTAGGCATATGCCTAATCCATTTGGGGTTAAAACCTAGGTGCTCTTGTACCTTTCTAATTGTCTTCCTAGGTAGAATTAGTCTAGAATTATTTGACCTAGGTTTGTCCTTAGGTAAGATATTTTTAGGGGCATTAGTCCCAAATTTCTCCTTATTTGAAAAGTGGACATTTTTTAGCTCTTAAACAAAAATACTTGTCCCTATTAGCATGCTTATGTTCATGGGCAATAGCAAGTGAATTAACATTATTTCTAGCATGCTTTTTACTATAAAAACTAGAAGGTGCATTATTGAAATATATCTTAGGGTTAGCCTTAACTCCCCCTACATGTGATGCTCCTTCCTTTCTCCTAGGACATTGGCTCCTATAGTGTCCCGGTTGTCGGCATTTGAAGCACACCACGTGCTCCTTACTCTTCTTGGTGGGGACACCGACATCCTTGACTTTTTCGTTTGCTTTTGGTGTCGGAGGAGCTTTCTTTACTCTCTTTGGGCGCTTGCTCTTATAGTGCCCGGATTCCCTACACTCAAAGCAAATTATATGATTTTTGTTCAAAACTAAATTGCTTGAGTTACCTAGGGTATTTGTGGTGATCGGAGTGGATTCTTCATCTCTCCCAGAGGTGGATGGCTCCTCTTGAGGTTGCTCCGGTGTAGATGGTCTCTCCTCCCCCTCAATCCTTGAAGTGGAGACTTCTTCCACTTTTTCCTCTTCTTCCACCGATTCGGAGGTTGACTCTCTATCAACTTCCGAATCCTCACTCGCTTGTGAGAAAGAGGATTCATCTTCGGCCTCCTCTTCTTGAGCCGGTGATGGGTCTTCATGGAGCTTGGCCAATTCCTTCCAAAGCTCTTTGGCATACATGCAATCACCTAGGCTACACAAGAAGTCATTAGAAATTAAATCAAAAATAAATTTAATTACCTTCTTATTTTTCTCGAAATGTTGGAGTTGCTCCTCACTCCATCTCTTCTTTTTGAGGAAGCCACCTTTTGGTCCTCTTGGATATTCAAATCCTTCCATTAAGATGGATCACTCCTAAAAATCTCTCATCATGATAAAATCTTCAATTCTTCTCTTCCAAGAATTGAAGTCTTCTCGTCCATATAGGGTGTAAGGCATCGGAGTGTTGATGTCCCAACCTAGTTGTTCTTTCAACTCCATCTTCACCCTCTAGCATCTTTGTCTTTGCTCCTAACGGTTAGTCCATAGAAGAGCCCCAGGCTCTGATACCAATTGTAGAGGAAACAGTGACCGCTAGAGGGGGGTGAATAGCGTCGTGCTAGTACGTTGATGGAAATCATTCGCGTTTGTCTCTACACAATCGTTAGTATGCAGCAGAATATAGAAGTACAATATAAAGACAAATACGAATACACAACCACTAGACAAAGATGTAATGTGGTTCAGAACCTCAAGGTTCCTACTCCACGGATCGGGCTCAAACGAGCCCTAGCGATGTCAATCACACACCACTAATAAACACTCCTTCTCGGAACAATCCGGAGGCGGAGAAACCTCGTATAATAGTTTACAACAATAAACTAAATACAACAAGCAAATACAATATGAAATACAACAAAAGAAATACAAAGAAAACTTTACAATCGATCTTTTGGAAGCTTGCTTGTTTGGTTAGTTGAGTGACACTTGGAGACCCTGAATTACACCAGCAATTCACCCCAAAAACTCCTCAAAGAACCATATTGATTTCCTCCTCCACGAGCTGCTGGGTTAGAAATCGCCGATCGATCATTGCCGGGACCATCGATGATCGTGATGTCATCTTGTCGTGAGACAACGGCTAAATCCATGTTGGAAAAATCTAGCGGATCGATAATCGATCCGATCATACCCATCAATCGGTGATGGAGCCTTCACTGATCGCTAACCCACGGTCAGTCTCGACTCCATTTCATGCGAATTCTTAAGCACCGGTCGGTGATCACAAGATCGATCGATTGTCACCAATGATCATTGGACCAATTCATAATCAAACCCTAGTTGATTCATGTATTGACCATCACATGGCACCAGTCGACTGATACACCTCAAACATGAGGTTTTGACCTCAAACATGATGTTTTAACCTCAAACATGAGGTTTAACCCAAGTATGGTGCCTCCATACTTGCTAGACCACCCGTAGCCTAGACCTAAGCCTTCTAGCCACCTCCATCAGCCTCGCGCCTCTCGGATCCCTCCAAGTCATCCATGACTTGTTCATCCATTGTGCTAGCCTTCAAGTTCTTCCATCGGCTATGTCATGCTAACGGTGTCTACACCGCCAAGACACATTGGACTTACGCTGCCAAGACTCCGCTTGGACTTTATGCTGTCAACCATTGGACTTATGCTGCCAAGACTCCCACTTGGATTTTACACTGCCAATATCAAACCCCTTGGACTTCTCAAATGCCAAGACTCAAGCTTGGACTTTCCCTTGTCAACCCATGTTGGACTTTCCATGCCAAGACCCATGCTTGGACTTTTCCTTGCCAAGACCCATGTTTGGACTTTACATGCCAAGTACTCAAGACTTGGACTTTCCATAACATGGTCAACTCCATCCAACCATCAAAATCCCCCTCGAGTCAAACTCGAGTCCGGTCAATCATGACTCGAGTCGATTGCTCCAACAATCTTCCCAAAACATTACCAGACATCCAAGTCAAACATCGATGTCAAACTTCCATGTCAAACATCAAAATATCGCTCGAGTTAAACTTGAGTTCGGTCAATCGTGACCTGGGCTGATTGCACCAATAGGTTCTTTTTCCCATTGGGCATGCGAGATGCTGCACGTGATGCGATCGATTGCCAGTAATAGATCCGACTCTAATAAGCTTCGACCAAGCTGATCCGTGGTCGCCACAACTCAGCGGTAATCGGCGATCAGCTCATATTGATAGTCGACTGATCTAGCTTTCAGTTCAATTGCTCAGTCGGCTACGAGAGGTTTTGTGCCCATGTCCACTTATAACAGTTGACTGCCAAGGTATGGTAGTCGAGTGATGGTGGACCAGTCGATTGTCAAACCTTGGAAGTCGACTGATGGGCCACAAAACCCTAGCTGACACCAATCAACTAATAGTTGACTTGGACCAGTCGACTGATATCTATATCAGTCGACTATCATCGGGTAAAACCTCAAACAACAAGTGTTTGAGCATCCGACACTTGATCTTATCCATTTGGGCAGGTTCACCTAAGTTGAACTACCCCGCCCCGGGTTACAATCACTCAACTCTCATCTCCCATGGAGTCTTCTATCGAAGCTCTCTTTCTTCGACCTGGGTCCCTCGGATGCACTAAGCTCACGACTTCTCCCCGTGCCATCTTTTGCGTCTTGTCCTGAAGTCTGCTTCCTTTAGCTTAACTTCATTGCTCCTCGTCCGACGGTCCCTTGGATGCACTAAGCTCATGGCTTCTCCCCGTATCATCATTCACCAACTCAAAGACCCGAGCCATGAGATGAACTTGTCAATCCTTGACCGTATTAAGCTACTTGTGTGTGATTCACCAAGTCCTGCATAACTTAATACACACACACATCAAAAGTATAGACATCCTAACTCAAACTCTTTGACACACACATCAAAATCAAGATCATACTTGGATTGATTGCCTTAACAATATATTCATTTAAAATTAAAACTAAGTTACATAAATTAATTGTAATTAAATGAGAAGTAGGATAATTAATAAACATAAGAAAGTTATTTGGTTCCAATATTACATACTTTTAAAATTTCACAAATATTATTACATATACTGAAAATCAATATATATTAGGATTATTAATAATTTGAGAAAAAAATAAACATAATAATTCTTTATATTGAAATGAATCTTATAATAATTGATATTTTAAATTCTAACATGTTATAAAAATTTTAGGTCTGATTCTATTAATTTCATAAAATTTACCCCATTATTTTATTTGTATTAGAATGTGATCATAAATAAATAATAATAATTTTATTTGATTTAATTTTATTTTTTAAAAAAATTAATTTATTTTGAATACATAAATTTAAAATATAATATATACAATGAATATGAAAAAATATACTACAAATAACAAGTTAACAAATTAATTTAAATTCATCAATACTTGTAGTATTAGAATTAAAATTATCAAATAAAATTGAAAATATTTTATTAGTTAATTTATATTTTAAAATTAAACTTAATAATTGAGAAATATTATGAGTAGTGTGTGGTTCATCAAAAACTCGATATACTAATAAATATTTTTTAATTGTACAAGAGTTGTTGATCCAATGATAAATTATACTTATATAAAAATAAATTTATCAATGATTACTACAAATATTATAATATAAAGATATTTTATTATTTAATTTATTAAACTTTTTAATTAAATTTTTTTCTTATTTTACTAGTTTTTTAATTGTGCAAATAATTATAATTCATGAAACATATTTAGCATGAGCTAAGAGATTTTTAACAAAAAGAATATTCAAAAGTGCATTTAAACCAAAAACTAAAAGAAAACTATTTTATAATAAAAAAATCTAATTAATGATTTTCTTAATTTAATATCATAATATTTAATAAATTTGTATTCATACCTTCAATGGATGATAAAAATTTAGAGAATTGCATTTGAGAGTGTTCGATCCTAAATTTCATCGGGCATTTTGTTTTAACATGTCGATTTAATGACTCATAATCATCGTTTGACTGAAATTTATACAAGACATTATAATATTTATATTTTTCTTGTATTTTTCTCCATAGAGAAAAATGACTTTTTAAAAATATTTAGTAAAAATAGACAATTTAAAGGTAAAGTTTTCCGAACCATGAAAGTTTCAATACTTATCTGTATTGGTTGTCAAAAATTATTTTGATTCATCATCGATAAATTGAATGTCCTCGAACTTAGGATCAACATTTAGAATAATGACTTCCTTGCCCTTTCAAGAATTAAATGAACCTCTTTCCATTAAAATCGAAGAATCGAAGCCAAAAGTGACTGAAATTTTAGAATTTATAAAGAAGAATAGAGAAGATGATATGAAATACTGAAATAAGCATTATATATATATAATTTAGAGCATAATAAATATTAAATCGTAGTCATTGATAAATGTTGGGTTTTCTTGACACCGACGTGGGTGTGTATTCGAACACGTTTCGTAAACATGCACACAACGGAAGCAAAAACAAGTAATAAACTAATTTATTACATCACACACACCACACGCATGCAGAATACAACAAGTGTAGACATAATTGCATATTTAAATTTTTGCAATAAAGGAAATTTTATATCTAGGTATACCTGACGAACCACGTGTAGCGGGATTGACATCAACCGAACGACACTTGCAAGTCTCGCCTCTATCCGTATCCACGCCGAGTATCATCAAGATAGCTTCACAAAGCCACGAGCCCCGACTTCTCACGAGTTACTAGCCTTGCGTCGAAGACGTTGTGATCCAAGAGGCAATCACAATCCAAATCAAAATTCGAATCTAAAAATGAGTTCCACGAACTCGCTTCTCAGAAGCAGTTTTCGTCAACCAATTGACGAAACCTTTAGTCCTCCACCAAGAGGATTGCTGGAGATTCAATCCCCGGCAAGTAGGTCACTGTCGGAGAGCAAAACGCCGACCAAACGACCTCTCTACGAAGAGAGAAACAAGCTGTCCAAAATTGGACAGCTTGTGTTGGTGGAGAAGATGGTCGGCCAATCAATGGTCGGTTGCTCCTTGGTCACCGACGGCCAAGGGAGGATGGCCGGAGGAGTCGGCGGCGGCTGGTGGGTGGCCGACGGCGAGGAGGAGGAGCTTCAACAAGCTTGGGCGGCGACACAAGAGATGGGCGGCAACCCTAGAGGAGGAAGAGGAGAGGAGGCTAGGGTTTCCAAAACCCTTGAACCAATTAATTCTACACGAAAAACTCTTAAGTCATGTTTTTATAGAGAACACATTCTTTTAACGGTTATTGGTTCATAATCAAAACCCGTTAACCCACTCCAATAACTTAAGTTAAAATAAATCAAATCGCATTGGTCTATTTTAAGTTAAAACGAATCGAACCAACTTTGATTTATTTTTCACCATTGGATTAGAACTAAACCAATTTGGTTCATCCATCATGTCTCCATTATACTTGACCCATCCATGCTTTCGATGTGACTGAAACAATTTCACACTCGCTCTTTATTTGGTCCAACCAAACCAAATCTCTCTCGATCTAAGAATCGTATTCTCAAACTTATTTTAAATCTTTCGGATTACACTCATTGTGCGTGTGACCAAATAGGTTCTCGATTTATGTTGGTCGTCTATAATTAATCATTAATTATAGAACGATCATAAGTGACACATAGTAGTACATCATGATTCTCAATTAATCAGAAAATCAACGGTTGATCCCAGAACTATTTCCGAAACCCTTCAGTAGCTACAATGAATCGTGTCACATTTCTTTCACTCATCTTATACTCACTTGGTTCAGGACATGGTCTATTGTGTCAGTCCCCACTAGGTTGACTACGTCACACCAAGCTCAAGTATTACTTTCTCGTCCTCCGAATTCTAGTTACTGCACATATATCCAAGAGTATCATACTCTAAACATGTAATGCTTTGGCCAAAGAATTTAGTAACAATCTAACGAAAGACCATAGGGTATACATCTCCTCGCAAGGAGTGGTGAATCCTCTGTAGGCTATTCAAACACCTTCGGCCACTTCGACTTATACCCAATCATCCCAGATTCACATCTCCTCGGAGATGCTTGCTTAAGATGTCAAAGTATAAGTCTTCATGACCAAGATGACTTGAATATTGCAAGTCGAAGGAACATCGCACTTAAGCTATTGTAAGAACTTCATTGACATATCCTTATATTCAGAGAACCATATGAAGTCTTACAGTTAGTCACTCCAATGAATTAGTTATCATAAATAGCATCCACAATCAACTCCGGACATCCCAATGTCACCAGCCAATGAGAAACAGCTGCTTGGATAAACCAAAGAGTATACCTCGTGCTAGTCTCAACAGAATCGATGGCGTCCGAATCCATCAATTCATCGACTAGGGATAATTCCAATACATCACAATTACACATGTAGAGATACTCACTAGTTGTGATCTAATCATAAATCTCTCATGATGTGAATCGTACTGCAGGCATTCAGTAAATAAATTTAAGATCCAATCAAATACATGAAAACATGTATACTCAAATAGTGAATATTCATTTATCAAATAAATAGTACAATTATAAGGTGATTGTCTTAGGACACCTCTCATATATTACTAACAATAAAAAAATTATTTCATTAAAAAAAATGAAAATTCCCATTGAAATCTAAAAAACCATTAAAATCATCGGCTCAATAGGTTTTGAGCCAAATGAAGCGGGGATGCAGTGTAGTTTTTTTTATCTATGAAATCTAATAAAGTAGAAGAATGCTAAGAGATCCTAATATTATACAATATAAGAAGATCCTAATATTACACAATATAATATATTGGATCACAATTAATAGGATATAATTTAGGACAAGAGTTTCCCTTAATTAGAAGGAGTTTCTAAGAAGTCTTTCGGATTGAAAAAAAGACTCTTTTCCTTGATCTTTTCTTTCTAGTGAGATTCATCTGCTACCATCCATAATTGTGTCCGACATAAGTACATTTCTATTTAAGTTGTGCAAAAAAATGTTGAATTCTCGTTTCTATGCTATCATATTTTATAGGTGCATGTAAGTCAGTCCAAGCTTTATGGATTTCCTTACCTAATTCTCCTGGAAGTTTACTAAATAATCTTTCTCCTAAAATAGGATTACAATAATTGCCAGAAATTTTGGTATAAGTTAAAAATTCATTACAAAAAGATTTTATTTTTCTCTAATCGAGTATTTAAAGTTGTTCTAAGTCTCTCATAGCTTCTTTTTGTCTAACATCTAATTCAGTATTAGTGTCTCTAGCTGTTAAAAGTCTATGGACTGCATAACAAAAATTAAGTATATTATTTCTTTGTTGGATCATTATTTGGATTTCTTCCAAAAAATTAACTTTATAGTCTTCCCAGGTTGCTTTTGCTACTTCCCCTAAGTAACCTTCTCCTACCCTAATCATACCACTTCCGGATGATACATCAAGTTCATATTTTTGTTGGTAATCTCTTTGTATTGATACTGTCCATTGTTCTAAATAATTATCATAAAGTTGAGGATCACATTCAGTTATGTTAAGTAACATCGAATTTTTTCCATAGAATGTGACTTCTGTTGGCTTTCGTTTTCCCATAGTTCTTAACATTGGGTTATTATTTGTATATAGGAATATCCTTCGTCTAGGAGGATGGCCTTGTCCATAATCCAGAGTGCCCATGGTACTTTCGGGGTATTGTATAGCATAAGGTCTTGAAGTAGCTGAAGATTCAACTAAATTCATAAAGTCTTTTAAACTATTTATTTCCATAAGCTCATTAAGTTCTTCTACTAATTTGTCTTGTAATTCTATTGTTTCAATGTTTATGAAAATTTTATCAAATTGATGTTGTCTTAGATATTTTAAACCTAAGTTTCATAAAGTTTTTCTAAGATCGATTTCTCTATTCATAAGATTTAAATCTTCTATTGACTAAGCAGCGTTAGATTTATAATCCAGAATTCTACAATTAAGTTTTCCATTTCTATTTTTATAGAGAATGGATTCTATTGGTTTTAAAGTTTTTGTGATATCTTCTAAGTCAATAGTCCATTCTATGTAGGGGATCCTTAGAGCTCAACGAGCTCTAGCGATGTGACCACACACCACTAATCAAGAATAACTCCTTCTCGACATAAGTCTGAGGTAGAGAAACCTCGTACAATGTATACAACAGTAATACAATAGAAATACAAGCAAATACAATGGAATGCAAGTCAAGAAAACTTTACAAAGAGCTTTGGATTGCTTGATCTTGGTTGCTTGAAAAATAGCCTTGGAGACCCTGATTTACAGCAACAAATCACCCCAAACTGGCTCAAGAACCATGGCTGATTTCCTCCTCCTCGAGCTCCATTTAAATCTTCAACCTGCGCTGAAAATCATCGATCAGTCGACTGCTCGGGACCATCAGTCGACTGATGCCACTGTTGTTGTGAGACAACGGCTAGATCCACGTTGGAAAAATCCAACGAATCCATCATCAGTCGACTGATTATGACCATCACCAATCGCTCGAGCCACCACGCGCTAAACACGAGGAGCCGACTCATTCTCAAGCATCGACTGATCACCGATCGATCACACGATCAATCGATCGCTGCCAATCGGCGATCGCCCGCCGATCATTTAAGTTCCCTAGTTGACTCATGTCCGATTGATCACACCCGCACGACGCGCACACCTTAAACGTAAGGTTTTAACCCAAGTATGGTGCCCCCATACTTGCTAGATCACCCTTAGTCTAGACCTACACCTTCTAGCCACCTCCGTCAGCCTCACGCCTCTCGGATCCCTCCAAGTCATCCATGACTTGTTCATCCATTGTGCTAGCCTTCAGGTGCTTCCATCGACTATGTCATACTAACGGTGTCTACACCGCCAAGGCACATTGGACTTACACCGCCAAGACTCCGCTTGGACTTTACGCTGTCAACCATTAGACTTATGCTGCCAAGACTTCCGCTTGGACTTTACGCCGTCAATATCAAACCCCTTGGACTTCTCAAATGCCAAGACTCAAGCTTGGACTTTCCCTTGCCAACCCATGTTAGACTTTCCATGCCAAGACCCATGCTTGGACTTTTCCTTGCCAAGACCCATGCTTGGACTTTCCATTGCCAAGACCTATGCTTAGACTTTCCCAAATGTCAAGTGTCTCACTTGGACTTTCCATGCCAAATACCCAAGACTTGGACTTTCCCATGACAATCACATTGTCATATGTTTTTGTCGAACATCAAAACATCTCTCAAGTCTGTTGGTGCAATCGGCCCAGGTCACGATTGACCAGGACTCGAGCTTGGCTCGAGAGATGTTTTGATATTAGACAAAAACATATGACAATGTAATTGTCATGGGAAAGTCCAAGTCTTGAGTACTTGGCATGGGAAGTCCAAGCATGGGTCTTGGCAAATGAAAAGTCCAACATGGGTTGGCAAGGGAAAGTCCAAGCTTGAGTCTTGGCATTTGAGAAGTCCAAGGGGTTAATATTGGCGGCGTAAAGTCCAAGCGGAGTCTTAGCAGCATAAGTCCAATGTTTGGCGGCGTAAAGTACAAGCGGAGTCTTGGCGGCATAAGTCCAATGTGTCTTGGCGGTGTAGACACCGTTAGCATGACATAGCCGATGGAAGCATCTGAAGGCTAGCACGATGGATGAACAAGTCATGAATGACTTGGAGGGATCCGAGAGGCGTGAGGTTGATGGAGGTGGCTAGAAGGCTTAGGTCTAGGTTAAGGGTGGTCTAGCAAGTATGGGAGAATCATACTTGGGCTAAAACCTCATATTTGAGGTGTGTCAGTCGACTGGTGTCATGTGACAGTCGATTGACATGAGTCAACTAGGGTTTGACTGCGAGAAGTGGCCTAGCAGTCGACTGCCAGAGGTAAGCAGTCGACTGATGGCTCGAGCAGTTGACTGATTGTGTGATCAGTCGACTGGTGCTCGAGAATTCGGCCACAGAATGGAGTCTCACTCGACTGCTGCGGTTAGCAGTCGAGTGGAGGCTTGACCAGTCGACTGATGGTCATAATCAGTCGACTGATGAAGGATCCGTTGGACTTATCCAGCCTGGATCTAGCCGTTGTCTCACGACAACAATGGCATCAGTCGACTGATGGTCCTGATCAGTCGACTGATCGACTTTTTCCAGCACAGGTTGAAGCTTTATAAGGAGCTCGTGATGGAGGAAAAGGTAGCGATTTTCTTGGGCGTTTTGAAGCGATTTGCTGTTGCAAATCAGGGTCTTCAAGTGCTAGTCCAAGGCAATCAACAAGCAAGCTTCTAAAGAGTTTTTGTAAAGTGTTCTTTACTTCTCTTGTTGTATTTCATATTGTATTTGCTTGTTATATTTGATTATTGTTGTAATCACATTGTAAGGGGTTTCTCCGCCTCCGACTTGTGTCGAGAAGGAGTGTTTATCATAGTGGTGTGTGATTGGCATCGCTAGGGTTCGTACGAACCCGATCCGTGGAGTAGGAATCGTGCGGTTTCGAACCACGTTAAATATTTGTGTTTGCGTGTTGTATATTTCATTATCATTATTATTTCTCTATTTCCGCTGCGCTAACGAAATTGTAGAAACGACACGCGATCGAATTCCATCTACGAACGGGCAACGCACTATTCACCCCCCCCCCTCTAGCGGCCTCAATTCTTCTACAATTGGTATCAGAGCCTGGGGCTCTTCTACGGATTAACAACTCGGAGTCAAGACGCTAGAGGGAAAGATGGAAGTCCAAGAACAATTAGGATGGGACATCAACACACCGGTCCCTTATTCATTCTATGGACGAGAATGCTTCAATTCTTGGAAGAGAAGGATTGAAGATTTTTTGATGATGAAAGATTTTGAGGGGTGGTCAATATTAATGGATGGATTCGAATATCCAAAAGGATCAAGGGGTGGTTTCCTCAAAAAGAAGAGATGGACCGAAGAGTAAGTCCAAGCCTTCGAGAAAGATGATAGGGTATTGAAGTTTTTAATTGATTTAATACCTAAAAATATCTTGTGCATGTTAGGCAATTATATGGATGCTAAGGAGTTATGGAGCCAAGTGGCAAAGCTCCATGAAAACTCATCATCGGTCCAACAAGAAGAAGAAGAAGAGGTGGAAGAAGTATCTACTTCTAGGATTGAGGAGGAGAGACCATCTACACCGGAGCAACCTCAAGAAGAGCCTTCAACATCCGGTCAAGATGAGGAAGCTCAAAATTCAACTCCGACACCTACCATCACCCTAGGTAACTCAAGCATATGTGTTAATAATAAAATGTATATAATATGTTTTGAGTGTAGGGAAACCGGGCACTACAAGAGCAAATGCCCAAAGAAGGTTAAGAAAGCTCCTCCGGTGCCCAAAAGTCAACAAAGTCAAAGGATGCCGGTTCCCCAAGTCAAAAGAGCAAGGAGCATATTATATGCTTCAAGTGCAATTCAAAAGGACATTATAGGAATCAATGTCCTAGGGGGAAGAAGAAGACCCAAGAGAGAGCTACACATGTAGGGGGAGCTTCCAAAGCTAACCCTAAGGTATTTTTAAATAAAGCTCTTTATTCAAATAATGTCAAAAAGCATGCTAGAAATAATTTTAGCAATCTTGTCATTTATCACAAAGAGCATGCTAGGAATAATAGATATATTTGCTTAGGAGCTAAAAATGTTAACCTTAGGAGTAAGGAGAAATTTGGGACTAATGTCCCTAAAAATATTTTACCTAGGAAATCTATCAAGAAAATAGGAGAACATCTAGGTTTTAATTCCAAATGGACTAGGCATATGCCTAGAAAGAACCATGCTCAAAGTTTCAATAAAAATTCTAAAATTGAGCAATTAGAATTAGAGAACCAAGCCTTGAGGTCAAGGCTTGAAAAACTTGAGAAGACCCTTAGGAATATACAAAATCAATTTAAGGGGTCTAATGATCAAAGTCAAGGGTCCAAATCTCAAAGTCAACACTTAGGACCTAAAAGACAAAAGTCAACCAAAGGCAAGAAGGGTTTGGGTCACAAACCTAAGCCTAAGGTGGCTTATCATAGTGTTCCATTTGATTATGGAACACAAACTAGGTCTAGGAAGACCAAGGTCAATAGGAAAGTCATCCCTAGAGTTGACCAAGGGTTGTGCCTAGTGGCTAAGGTTTCTAGGAAACCTAGGGTGACCACTAAGAAGGTTGCAAGGGGAGTTACCCCTAGAGTCAACCTAGGTAAGACCCAAATGACCAAGGCTAATAAGCCTAGAAGGGTCATTAGGAAGGTATCTAGGAAGGTTATCTCTAAGGAATACCTAGTTAACCCAAGGAGCTCAAATAGGTTTTGGGTTCCTAGGAGCATGATAGATTCACACTAGATGGGGTTAGGATGTGCCAACCTTGATTGGATGGGTAGTTAACTCAACCATGGCAAAGGTGGCACTTTAGGATATTTTCAAGGTTATGGTTACCTTGGAAATACATTTGAGTCTTAATCCTAAAAGTTTTTAGGATGTGTCAATATTACTTGAGAAGTTTGATAAAATGATCAAAATTGGCACAATTTAGGTTTAGAGGTTAGTGTGCCATTTTGGGTTTTTGGCACACTTGGGAGAAAAATAGAAATATGGCAAAATATAATTAATTATATGAAAATGGCAATTAATATTAAAATTTAGGTATTACTATACCTATATATTTTATATGTCATGCTTTGTTTGCCATATAACATGTCATGACATCATGCTTATTTTTAATCATTCTATATTTCATGTTCATGTTTAGGATTAAGGATTAATGTCATGTGTTTTTAGATTTCATATTATGTCATGACATCATGATTATGAGCATATGTTTATTTATATCATTATTGATGCCATAATCATTCATGCATTTGATTAAAATTGAGTTAAGGACAATGGCATGACTTGGAGTCCCATTTATAAGGGAATCAAGTAGAGTTGCCTTAGGAAAATACATGAAACCCTAGATTAGGGAGAACAAAACCCACATCTCACATCCAATTGACATGTATGTGTATTTATACACTCTAGATACATGTGAGATGCTAGGATATGAGTTGAGTTCAAGGTGCATAGTTTTTGCATCTAGATGAACTAAAACTCATCAAATTTCAAATGTGGATCATTGGGAAAGCTTGTGTACAAGTCATGTGCATAGAGCCTAAGGAATATGATCGAAGATAAGGTTTTGAAATCATTTTAAAATCAATTTAGAAAACCTTGGTGAAGTCTATCTTTTGATAGCAATCACCATTGATGAAGTTGATACAAAATAGGGCCAAAACATTGAAAATTTCAATGGTTTTGAGTTTTGTATCAAACTCACTATTTTATGAATAAAATAATTTTAAAATATTTTTCACCTATTGTATGTGTCATAGGTATTATACGTATCAATTTTCGTGATTTTTCGATAAACGTATAATTATTTATACATTTCCAAATCTCATTTCTGATAACTGAAAATCGAGTTTTTCAGTTATCAGTCGACTGCTCATAATGGCAGTCGACTGATTTCTGAATCACTCGATTGATTGTTTGATTTCGGGATAAACAAGCTTGTTTAATCCGATTTTAGCTACGGTTAAGGTCCCTAATCACTTTTAGCCCTAGGATATGCTTTGGGAAGCATTATAAAGGGTGAAAATCCATTGGATATGGATTTGGAGAGTTGTTTAGGGTTTATATCAAATTTAAGGTGAGGGAGTTCATGTTTGAACTTTTAACCTTATTTTTTATGGTTTAGAGTTCCTATTGGCTTAGGGACTTCCCAAGGACATTGTTGGTGCAATGGTCAAGGGGAAGCAAGTCTTTAGGGAGAGGTATCCATCTTGGGATGATGGATGTATTTTTTTTCTCCTTGAAGAGGAGAAGTTATGGGAAGAATAACATCAATTGAGAAAATTGATGGGATTTTGAGAAACCCAATTTGGAAATTGGGAGAGAGTATAGGATTGTCTCTCTTGAGTGATATGGGATTTATCACTAGGAAGATGGTAGACTTCCTAAGTATTTTTGGACCAAGGGGGAGATTGTAAGATCTCATTGGGACATGAGATATTGACCTCCTTGGAGAAAAAACCTTTTCGATGTTAGTCAAAAAGGGGGAGAATGTTTGGGATTACCAATTTGGGATAATTGGTAAGAGATTTGAGTTAGTGTTCTAACTCAATGGTTTGTTTGGTTTTTGTCAAACATCAAAAAAGGAGGAGATTGTTGGTGCAATCGGCCCAGGTCACGATTGACCAGGACTCGAGCTTGGCTCGAGAGATGTTTTGATGTTAGACAAAAACATATGACAATGTAATTGTCATGGGAAAGTCCAAGTCTTGAGTATTTGGCATGGGAAGTCCAAGCATGGGTCTTGGCAAATGAAAAATCCAACATGGGTTGGCAAGGGAAAGTCCAAGCTTGAGTCTTGGCATTTGAGAAGTCCAAGGGGTTAATATTAGCGGCGTAAAGTCCAAGCGGAGTCTTGGCAGCATAAGTCCAATATTTGGCGACGTAAAGTCCAAGCAGAGTCTTGGCGGCGTAAGTCCAATGTGCCTTGGCGGTGTAGACACCGTTAGCATGACATAGCCGATGGAAGCACCTAAAGGCTAGCGCGATGGATGAACAAGTCATGAATGACTTGGAGGGATTCGAGAGGCGTGAGGCTGATGGAGGTGGCTAGAAGGCTTAGGTCTAGGCTAAGGGTGGTCTAGCAAGTATGGGGGAATCATACTTGGGCTAAAACCTCATATTTGAGGTGTGCCAGTCGACTGGTGCCATGTGGCAGTCGACTGACATAAGTCAACTAGGATTTGACTACAGAAAGTGGCCTAGCAGTCGACTGCCAGAGGTAAGCAGTCGACTGATCGTGTGATCAGTCGACTGGTGCTCGAGAATTCGGCCACAGAATGGAGTCTCACTCGACTGTTGCGGTCAGCAGTCGAGTGGAGGCTTGACCAGTCGACTGATGGTCATAATCAGTCGACTGATGAAGGATCCGTTGGACTTATCCAGCCTGGATCTAGTCGTTGTCTCACGATAACAGTGACATCAGTCGATTGATGGTCCCGATCAGTCGACTGATCGACTTTTTCCAGCATAGGTTGAAGCTTTATAAGGAGTTCGTGATGGAGGAAAAGGTAGCGATTTTCTTGGGCATTTTGAAGCGATTTGCTGCTGCAAATCAGGGTCTTCAAGTGCTAGTCCAAGGCAATCAACAAGCAAACTTCCAAAGAGTTTTTTTAAAGTGTTCTTTACTTCTCTTGTTGTATTTCATATTGTATTTGCTTGTTATATTTGATTATTGTTGTAATCACATTGTAAGGGGTTTCTCCGCCTCCGACTTGTGTCGAGAATGAGTGTTTATCATAGTGGTGTGTGATTGGCATCGCTAGGGTTCGTACGAACCCGATCCGTGGAGTAGGAACCATGCGGTTCTGAACCACCTTAAATATTTGTGTTTGCGTGTTGTATATTTCGTTATCATTATTATTTCTCTATTTCCGCTGCGCTAACGAAATTGTAGAAACTATATGCGATCGAATTCCATCTACGAACGGGCAACGCGCTATTCACCCCCCCTCTAGCGGCCTCAATTCTTCTACAGAGTCAAGCTCGAGTCCTGGTCAATCGTGACCTGGGCTGATTGCACCAACAATCTCCCCCTTTTTGATGTTTGACAAAAACCAAACAAACCATTGAGTTAGACCATCTAACTCAAACCAATCATCCCCATCAATTTTCCCAATTGATGTCATTCTCCTAATAAGTTCTCCCCCTTTTTGACTAACATCAAAAAGGTTCTCTCCAAGGAAGTCAATGTCTCATGTCCTAATGAGATCTTACAATCTCCCCCTTGGTCCAAAAATACCTAGGATGTCTACCATCTTCCTAGTAATAAGTCTCATATCACTCAAGAGAGGCAATCCTTTTCACTCTCCCAATTTCCAAATTAGGTATCTCAAAATCCCATTTTTCCTCCTCATGAGTAGAAACAACATCTATCATCCCATGATGGATATCTCCCCCTAAAGGCTTGCTCCCCTTTGACCATTGCACCAACAATGTCCTTGGGAAGTCCCTAAGCTAATAGGAACTCTAAACCATCAAAAGTAAGATTCAAAGTTCAAACATAAACTCTCCACACCTTAACTTTGATACATAACCCTAACACCTCTCCTAATTCATATCCAATAGATTTTTACCCTTTATAATACTTCTTAAAGCATATCCTAGGGTTAGGAGTGGTTAAGGATCTTTACCGTAGCTGAACACGGGCTAAACAACCTTGTTTTTCCCGAAATCGGCAAATCGACTTTATCGTAGATCACTGATCCGTCATCCATCGATCGCCACAAAGAGTCGATCGATAATCAAATTTTCTAATTTCAATTATCAGAAATGGATTTTGGAAATACATAAATAAATATACGTATATCGAAAAATCATGAAAATTCATACGTATAATACTTATGACCAATACAATGGGTGAAAAATATTTGAAAATTGTTTTACCCATAAAATAGTGAAATTGACACAAAGTTCAAAACCATTGAAATTTTCAATGTTTTGGCCCTACTTTGTATCAACTTCATCAATGGTGATTGCTATCAAAAGATAGACTTCACTAAGGTTTACTAAAATGATTTTGAAAAGTCTTTGAAAACCTATATTGGACCATGTTCCTTGGGCTCAATGTACATGACTTGTACACAAGCTTTTCCAATGATCCACCACTAATATAAGATGAGTTTAGGTTCATCTAGATGCAAAAACTATGCACCTTGAACTTAACTCATATCCTAGCATCTCACATGTATCTAGGGTGTATAAAATACACATACATGTCAATGTGATGTGAGATGTGAATTTTGTTTTTCTAAACTAGGATTTCATGCATTCTTCTAAGGCAACACTACTTGATTCCCTTATAAATGGGAATCCAAGTCATGTCATTATCCTTAAATCAATTTTCAATCAAATTAAATGCATGAAGTATGATCATGGCATAAATGATAGCATAATAAAGCATGGCCAATGATCATGATGTCATGACATATGATATAATCTAAAAACACATGATATTAGTCCTTAATCCTAAACATGATCATGACATATAAATGATAAAAATAAACATGATGTCATGACATGTTATATGACAAACAAAACATGACACAAAATGTATAGGTATAATAATACCTAAATTTTAATATTAATTGTTATTTGATATAATTAAGTATATTTTGTCATAATATCACTTTTCTCCCTAGTGTGCCAAAAACCCAAAATGACACACTATAACCTCTAATCCTAAATTGTGTCAATTTAATTGATTTTTCATAATTCCAAAAATGTGTTGGCACATCCTAAAATCTTTTAGGATCAAAGATCAAATCTATTTCCAAGGTACCTATAACCTTGAAAATTACCTAAAATGTCATATTTACCATGGTTAGGTTAACTACCTTTCCAATCAAGGTTGGCACACCCAAAACCCATCTAGCGTGAATCAATCACGCTCTTAGGGACCCAAAACCTATTTGAGATCCTAGGGTTTACTAAGTATTCCTTAGGGACGACCTCCCTAGATACCTTCCTAATGACCCTTCTAGGCTTATTAGCCTTGGTCATTTTAGTCTTAACTCGATTGACTTTAGGGGTGACTCCCCTTGTAACCTTCTTAGTGACTTCCCTAGATTTCCTTGAAACTCTAGCCACTAGGCACGCACCATGGTCAACTCTAGGGATGACTTCCCTATTGACCTTGGTCTTCCTAGACCTAGTTTGTGTTCCATAATCAAATGGAACACTATGATAAGTCACCTTAGGCTTAGGTTTGTGACTCAAACTCTTCTTGCCCTTGGTTGACTTTTCTCTCTTTGGCCCTAGGTGTTGACTCTTGGTCCTAGACTCTTGACTTTGACCATTTGACTCTTTTAGTTGATTTTGCATAATCTTGAGGGTCTTCTCAAGTTTTTCAAGCCTTAACCTCAAGGCTTGATTTTCAACCTCTAATTGCCCAATTTTAGAATTTTAATTTAATCCTTGGGAATAATATATCGCTTCGTAACTTTTCTAAAAAGTTGCTGAGATACATGATGGTAGTAACAGGTGGACCATGAGAGAAAAAAAAAAGAAGCCGGGGGGGGGGGGGGGGGGGGGGGGGGGGTATGGGCGTAGCCATACCCCTTAAATTTATTTTTCCATGGCATTGATAAGATTTTCTTCAACTATGGAATCAAGTGAAAGTGTTGGTATTGTATTAGTGGAGTTTGGAATTGGTCATTTTGGATAAGTCTGTTTTGAATTCCATTCTTCATGTTTATTTTTGTAAAATTGCACCAAAGCTATATTTTTTATGGTTACTAGAAAGGGAATGAATAAAGTTCCCATAGAGTTCGGCTAGTAAATCTTTTTAGTATAGGTTTTACCAGCTAAGCAGAATTCATGTGAATCATAATAGGAATCTCATAACCAAGCTCCTCCTTGTATTGAAGATCTTAAATGTTTAAGTTGTTGCTTTGTAGACTGTTCAGCGCACCAATCCAGATAAGGATCAGTTTCATTATCTTTAAATCTATCAAAATATTCATGAAGACCAAAAATATTCATTCGAATCAAGTGTTTTGTTGGTTCAATACCTAAGTCAATCCACTCGGAAGAAGTACTTTCAAATTGACAAACAATATAAGTTTCTTCTTCTAATGCTTTTTGCATTATGAAGCTAAGTCTCTAGGGAAACTCCAAAGTGGACTCAAAATCATGAATCCAAAGTTTGTCCATAATCCATAAGTATAGTAAGGGAGTAATTAAACAACCCTTAAAAGTATGCTTCTTGAAACACTCATAATGTATGTTTGCTTTTCACAGAGAATAAGTAAGATGACATCTGTAATCATCCCATTTTAAAATTTCTTTATTTTTACAAGTAGAATATTTTTTGAGACATTCTTTTCTACTTGAGTATTCAGTCTCATATATAATAGAAATTCCTTGCTTTGGATTTTAATGAAACCATTTAAGTGCTTCTGTTAGGAGCTAATATTTTTGTAGAGAGGAATTCTCTCCTAAGTCTCAAATATAAGTATTTATGTTAAATACTGAAAAATGTAAAATAGTAAATTAAATGGTCAAATAATTAAGGAAATAATCCTGGAAATTTTTCGGGATTTTTAGGGAATTTTCTCGGAATTTTTCTGGATTTAAACGGACTCCGTACGAGACTTTTACGGGGATAAAATAAATAGACTTTAGAGGGGTCTATTTAAAGGGGTTAAATACACGATAGAAAACCTAAAAAATTCTATATTCCCTTTTATTTCCCCCGCCGCGACTTCGTTCCTTCGGCAGTTTCTTCTCGCCGGCGCCCCTTTCCTCGTTGCGATCGGCAGCCCACCGCCGCCCGACGCGAGCTCGCCGCCCCCGCCCCGGCGCTTGCTCCCCTTCGCCGTCCGAACCACCACAACCACTGCCGAGCCCTCTTCTTCGCGTCGCCACCCACAGTCCGTGGCCACAGGATCCTCGCCGGTTCCTCGCCGCCGACGCTCGCCTTCACGGTGCTCGCGCCCGGTTCGTAGCCGCATGACCATCGAACCGCCGAAGCTCTCTTCCTCGCCGATCCGACCACGCGTGCGTGCTCCGGGACTCCTCTGCCCTAGGCGGCGCCGGCCTCTCTTCGCCACACAATGACGCCTCCTCCTCTGCCCTTCTGGCCGGTGGTCGCCAGAGTAGGTAAGGGTCTTTTCTGTTATGGTTGATCGGTGAGTGTGGTTGGTGATGGTGAACAGGGCAGTAGGGAAGGACTTGGGGGCCGGCTGTGAGAGAGGCTGTGAGGGTTTGATTTGGGGGTATCGGCTGTTGGTGGAATTCCTAGGGCGGGTGAGCTTGATTGGTCGATTAGGGTTGATTCCGGTGTTCTTCGGTTGATCGGTATGGTATTCGGAGGATATGAGATTTGGGTGATAATGTTAGATCTTGAGGATATTTTTGTAAGTGATGAGTTGGGTTAATTGGGTTATAAAGGAAATCGATTAAGTATTCGATTTGTTGTTGAATTGTATATTTTGTGCTTGACTATAATTATGCTATATGCAGGTTTCGGTCACGAGGCAGGTCCTCGGTCGTGACGTTCTTATTTTTGCGGATATATATTCAGGCGGGTATTTTGACTTAACTTTTAGATTAAGTCAAATTGATATGCTAGTAGAATAGCTTACAATAACTTTTTCATGTTTATATGCCTGGTATACTTTTGGTGCCTACTAGATACATGCATGTGATAGGATATGATTATATTTCCCTGTTTGACTTTGATCATAGTATATGGATTAGGGATATGTACATATTGATTGTACATATTATTCGGATAGGTATTTTGAGTAGGATTTACATGCTTTAGTATCATGCACCATTTTCGCATGATTGCATGCTAGCTGGACGGGGTTCCATTATTGTTGAGCACGCAGCTAGTTATATGGCCTGCACACACTGCCACTCATGGGTTAGTGGTACATCAAGAGGGTGTGTGCAGTTGCTCTGTCAGGCTCCGCTGGTCCGCTCATGGGTAGCGACGAGGCAGCGTGGTAGCGGGCAGGGATCCCTCCTCTGGTCTATGACACCGGGAGATGAGAGCTTAGCTCCCCCACTATGTTTGGGGCAGGAGGATAGGTGTACTCCGACAGCATCCTGTCCACTCGGTCACTCAGGAGCAGTGATGGCAGAGTGCACAGTTGTCATAGCCCTACCCACTCAGCTTCACCATTGCGTGTGAGGCGGCTGACTGGCGTCAGGGGTGACCATGTCATTGGCACGGCATGCATTTTTGCATGGATCGCATTTGTATTGTGTTTGCTGCATTTTATTGATGCCTTGGATGTTGCATATGATTGTCATGCATACAGGATTCATATTCTTATATGGTGATGACTTTATCTCTTATAGTAGGGCACATGCTCCTATATCAGGGTAGGAGACTCGGTGAGTCTGATCCTTTTGCATTTATTTCTTGCTTACCATATATATGAGATTATCGGCATGATTAGTATTGTTAGCTATTTCTTACTATTCATATCGACTAGTATCCGCTAAGTTCTTTGAACTTACCCGTGGTTTTATTTTTATTTGGGATGAAGGCATCGGAGAGTCCAGTTGCCATATCCCCCCCTCGTAGTGACAGTTTATTAGTTGTATGAGTTATGATTTGGATTTTTGTATAGAAGATATGTTTAGGCTTGGAATTGGATTTATATATACTCGTGGATTTTTTTTGGGGTCCTTGTGGACCATTGGTCGGATCTTATTTTGATTGGTTTGGTTGGGTATTCAAAGCGAGAAGGGGTAAGTCTAGTTAGTGTAGACTTTTATTTACCTAGATTTGTTGGCCTGAGGCCTTATTATTATCTGCGTGTGTTGTGGTATGATTCCGGTCGTGTTGACCGATGTATAGTGGTCGTGTAGGCCTTGTATAAAAATTGATATTGTCACCCGTACAGGGGAGATGTTGCCGGATTTTTGTCTGGCGGGGACTCCCTCGGGGCGTGACAATTTATTGATCACTTGGTTACCAGGATTCATAAACTTTAGTACTTAGCCTGGAGGTCTAGAGTTCGAATCCTGGGGAAGGCAAAAACCCACTTCCAGGGGTGGGAAGTCCAGGTGAGTAACGACGGGCCAACAGGGCGTGATGCGTTGACCAATAAGTCACCGAATTCCGTCAGCGAGAACGGCGATCGTTGACCGATAGGGTCACCGAATTCGCCAGGCAGTCGTTACAATTTATGTCTGCAGGAAGATTATGAAGTAATTGTGAAGTACATGGAGCATTTTCAAGCGTTAAACCTGTTGTCATCTTCTATAGTTACTATAGAAGAAGAATATCCTAAAGTAGTCCCATCCTCCTGGATTGATGGACTGACAAAATAGTTTGGGCTAATTTGTGACCTTATGAAGTCCATAGCATCACTTAGAGCATAAAAGCCCTCATAAGAAATTCTCTAAGTATGTGTTAATAAGAATTTTACCTCTTTCTATGATGAGTAGATGCCTGCTTGCTTTCCTGAGTAAACTGCATAATAAGAAAACTTCTTGCCCAAAGGCTTTTGAATTGTTGTAAGGAAATAATTAGTAAGTACATTTATAAGAGTAATCTTTTGATTAGAAGTTCCAGACATAGTAGAAATATTTCATATATTGTCAAGTAAGCAGAGTTGAACAGTATTCAACTGTTGTCTATCCTCATATTCAAATTGATATTTAGATCTTGCGAAAAGTTGAAGTTCTTGAAAACCTGAGTACATTCTGACTTTCATTCATATTTCTTCATTATTTTTCTAAAAAGATTAATAAGAATATCTACTAAGGAATTAGTAATTCCTTTTATATATTCACATTTTATTCTTATTCCTTTATTAAGTATGACATTAGTAAATTTTGACTATCTTTTCATACTTAAACCTTTCTTTAGTCCCTTTGTCTGTTGATTATATTTAACTATATTTTCACAGTCTGTCCTTATTGTAATTTCATATTTGTTACAGATAAAGAGCATAAATGCTTCTGAATAATATAAGACTGCTAAAATTTCAAAGTCTAAGGGAATTAAGTGACATTTTTCTTTATATTTGCATGATACATACCTACATAATGCTTCAGTATTTTTTTGATTGTTGACACATCCGATGGGTGTAGATAAACTCTAACTTACCCATTAATCAAATAAACAAATAATTTATTTATTGACCCGATTATGAATTCGCACCGGATCTAAGCTAGATCCAACCCGAGATTAGGTCTACTTTAGATGAGGGCATTCGAGTAGCAAAAATATTATCAAGGGCATTTTCCCTTTATATATATATATATATATATATATATATATATATATATATATATATATATATATTATTTATTTATTTTTTTATAATTCAAATATCCAGAAGAAGCTTCCCATCCTAACATTGCCATCACATGGTAGGGATTGACGGTCTCGAATAAAAATGATGGCCTAAATTTAAAAAGAAAGGTAAAGTTATTATTATTATTTTTTAAGATTTTCTATCCTCTCGATGATACCAATGCTTTCATAGCTCAGTTGGTTAGAGCACCCGTTTAGTAAGCGGGAGGTCTTGAGTTCAACTCTCAATGAAAGCATAATCGTTCGGTCAATATTTATCCTCTTTTTTGACCTCCAATATTACTAGCTAGTTTATGCTGCCATTGCTGTTTATTCACTTAGAACTCTCTCCCTTCAATCCTTTTAAACCAGATGAAGCCCCAAAATCTCCATGAGTTATTTAATTATCAATTTTTTTTTTCAGTTCCACTGCTAATTCGCTTGAAGTCATCTCATCCATCTTTCTCGACCGGTTCGAACACATCTCGAGTCGACTACACTACGTTCACAGTCGCACTCATCTTCCTTCTTAATTAATTACAGTAAGAGGAAGGAGACAGGGAAAGCGATGGACATATGCATGGTCTCACTGCCACACTGCAACTCACAACCACCTTTCTCCTTTCCAATTATACTTCAACTCCTACGATAAGGACTTCAAACAAGCTAATTAAGCTACCTCATCACAATATTAATCTTTATCTCGATGCATGACTCGATAAAGAAATATTTCTCTTTTCCAGCTTCTCGATCGATATCATCAATATATATATATATATATATATATATATAGTTTCTTAATTAATCGCATCATCTTGTTCCTTTACGCGATTCATAATTCTCTTAATTATTCTGCTCAATGATTCCTCATCTTGTGCTCGTTGTAGGGAAAAGAAGAGCCAGCCTACAGAAATGAGGTTGGATTTATTCTTCACCACTCACTTTCTGCATGTCTCGGCATGCTTTCCAAGGGGACCCTTGAATTTGCTTTTGGAGATATGAAGCGACACTAGCTAGCTCCCTTTGTGAATTGTGATCCTCCTCCTCCTCGCTCGATACTGCAAATCGAATCGAACACTGATGGCTATTTATTATTCCTGCTCGATCGTTTAGAATTAGAAGAACAAAGGTGAAGGAACTTCATAATTAACTGGTTTTGAGTTTGCATAATATATAATCTTTCAGTGCCCAGCTTCATGCAGTCTTGTGTTGACAAGGGACCCTCCATGCATCATGGACTCAAAAGCTTTGCTCCCTGGTCTTCCTACTTCTTTTCTCATCAGACAACCTGCAATTATTGCTACTGTTGTTCATAAAATTGTATATCCCTTGGAAGCCAAGGATGTTCGACTCCATGATCTCATTCTTTTCCCAAATTTCTTTTTACTCATTTTCATCTGTACTTTATATGGGTAGCTCAAATTAATGGATCATTTGGCCATTTGCTTTTGGGTTTCTGATAAAGACCTATCCTTCCCTACATCATCAGTGGCAAGAAAAGAGTTCTCCTAGCTCCCTCTGCATTAACCCTCTTTATATTCGATTTGGATCGTCTGAAAATTCTCGAACTATTCTTTTTTTTCTCTTTTTTTCTTTTTGAGAATTGAAGCGATGGAGATGGGAAATAAGGCTGAGTGACATCCATGAGTGCCATATCCTTTGGTTTGGCAGCCACTGCGATCTTGGTTTCTATGTTCCTCATCATGGCACTGTTTGAGCATCTGATAATTCCAAGGGTGTCCTTGCTCCGGTCGCGGCACAATGCGCGAGATTCACTGCCGGAGATTCGTCGCCAGCCACATGCCCCAGTTCACTTGCACGAGAAGGCCCAAACTTCAGTGGCAGTGAGTTTAATTCCATGGTGCCGAAACAATAAGCTCCTCATCGTTGTGCGATTTAGCATCTATCGACTGCATGACATTTTTTCACCGTGCTAATTGATGCAGGTTGGGAATCAACATGAAGGCGATGTGTTTGTGGTAATGCCGGGAGAAGAGCATCCCACGTTCCTGGCGCAGCTTTCACCTCTTCCCTCGCCGAGAGAGGGAATCAGTTGGCCTTCCAATTCTCCTTCTGCAACCTTCATGCAAAATAATGCGGCATCGTGATCTATTAATGGTCTCAGAACACAGAGAAGAGGGCTCGGCTGCAACTTCTTCTTCTTCTTCGAACGAAGGATTTGAATAGGCTATTGGAAATGCCAATGAAAATGCAAGGAATTAAATAGTTTTGCATTGAGAGTTTCTCGGCAAAACTTAAATGTTATGAGTCTTTTTTCACAAATTAAGTGTAATTCCAGAAGCCACCATTGTTGGGACCAGAGGCAAACATAATTTACAATCTCATAACATTGATGATTGATGACTGTTTAAGACTACGTCCAATAAGTTTTTCTTTAAAATCTTATATTGACATGTTATTTTATATCTATACCTGTTATTTGCAATAATCTTTTCTCTGAAACTGTGACTCAGCTAATTATATGTAACCATACAAATAATAACAACAACAAAGACTTATTTTACTAGATGAGATCGACTATATAAATTTTTCTACGTCATTGGACTCTATCCCCTTATATCATCATCTATATTTAAATAAATTTTATCTTATTTTATTGTTGTTAACTAAGTTTTTTTTTATCTTCCTCTTCCTCGTTTGATGCGTATATTTGTCATCGTTTCATATCGCCTAATTGGAACATTTATTGATCATCTAAGTATATATCTGTATTACCTTAAATATGTCTTTCGGAGTTTTTCTTCAATAGATGTGACACCGACTTTTTCTCTAATGTTCTCATTTCTTATTCCGTCTATTCTCATATATCCGTACATCCACTTTAACATCATCATTTCAGCAACTCTTATCTTTTGCTCATATGCTCGAGTCGTAGCTCAACATTTAGTGTCATATAACATTGCAGGTTTAATCGTCGTTTTATAGAACTTCTCTTTAAATTTTAGAAGTACTTTACGATCATATAAAACACTCGATGTTTTTCTCCATTTCAATCATCCTGTTTGTATTATATGTAAGGACTTCTATAGAGTTGATCAATTATGTCCATCGAAACCCTAAACAAATGCATCTGCACTTGAAATAAGGATTTTTGTAGGGTTGATCGGTTATGTCCATCAATTTCAACTCGGAGCTAACCCTGGCTTTCTCCATTGTTTTTTCAAAAGCATTGATGTTGCTTGTCGAGACAGAAATGATGAGGTGTCCAGTGACGAACGCAGCAAAGGGCCAGTGACTCAGATGGAAGGAATGGCTGACGCGAATGGAACGCCGAGGTGGCAGGGTCGGTGTGTCTACCGGGAGCCGGTCCGAATGACAGGAGGTAGCCAAGTAGAGTATCCTGCAAGGCAGACGCGATTAAGGGTGTTGAGAGAGATCTCGGCAAGGCCTCTTTGACGTTCAAGACAGAAATCAGTAGGAAAGGTGGTGAAAACAGTAGAGAGAGTTATTGAGAGCATCAACCTCCCTTCTCCTCCCCTAGGAGGGTTATATATAGAAGAGAATCCTCCTGCCAAATAGTACGGTCGAAATGGACGATATGACTTCATATTGTGTCCAGGCCTACTCTAAGAAGTAATATAAGTCATTACCCTTGTTGGTAGTTTTAGCATCTAATCGAGATTATCTAAGTAATAATAAACGAAAAACAAAGCTGTAAATAAAAATGGAAAAATTTACAGCGAGTTTTTCTTCCGGAACTTTTAGGACAATGAGTCTGCTTGTCGTCTGAGGAATGATCACACCGGAAAAGTCATTCTTTTCCACGAGACAAGATCCAAGCTTGGTGTTCCTATCTCTCTGCTTGCACACACCGACATAACTCACAACCTCCGTTCGACCTCTTTCTCGCAAGCTCGCCCAGCAGCCTTCTGCGTTGGACGATCCCTCCTATAAATAGGAGTTTTGGACGCTCAACTTCGTGGAGAAATCGCACGCAGCGTGCGCAATTTCGTGCGCGGCTGCTGCGCACAACGTGCAACAACCGCTCCATATGTGCTCCACGTGTTTCATCTCCCACTCGTCCAAAACATGTCACATAGACAAAATGGTCATATAAACTAATAAGAGGTATTTAGTTACATAGACTAAATAGAGCTGGAGTCATTAGTCCCAAATGACTAATAGAAGTATCCAGTTACATAGACCAGAATCATGTCGGAGATCATAGTCCCAAAAGACTAATAGAACAGAGATCAATAGTCACAAAGACCATTAGAACAACCAATTCATACTTAGAAAAATGACTCGTGCGACAGCAAGCACACTGAGCTATCCAATACTATAAAAGTTATTACACCTTACATAGCTGCTCATAGAGCGATCAATACTAAAAAAAAGTTGTTACGCCTAACTTAGCCGCTCCTCAAATGGTGTATAATTATTCTCTGAATAACACGTAGTCACTCACCTGATGACTCATTGTCATCCTCCAGGTGGCTCCCAGCCATTTACTAGGTGGTACTTAACTTTTCTCCTGGTGGTACTTAACCGTTTTCCTGGATATAATATCTTGCTATTTGCCCAGATTAAATAATCTCCACTTACATCAATATGAACATCTCTATTCTCTTATAATAACCATCAAGTCAAGAGCATGTTCTATATTCTCAATATACACAAACATTTCCATACATAACAAAAATGGGTCGACCAGTGAATAATTTTCAAAGGATGTAAACATATTTAATCTTCTTTTTTAGTGTGAATCCATTCATTTTAATCAGTCGCTTTCCTAGTCATGTTCCATAGACCGAATCATCCATAGTCAATAGGTTTACATGCTAAAGAAACAGACCCTGATTAAAACTTCAAGCAGACACCTAAATAGTCACAAAGGGCAAATGCTGAGATCAATATATAATCTCAAAGGTCTCACATAGTAGAGAAGCAGAGATCCTTTCTTCTACTATTCTTATTGTCGCTTTAGCACACGTGATATGAATCACATGCTACAATGTTATTTTCTTTATTAATAAAGAGTGCATATTTCAACATCGTATAGATCTTGATTCAGACATTCCAAATGTCTAATCCTGAATTCAACATACGAATTCTAATCTGACTCATTAAACAGGTATAGTAAATATTGGGAATATTTACTTCAATCACTTTTCTTAAATGATCTTATCTTGATACACATATCAAGATGATCCCAACTTATAGGTATGTATCTCGTACATATAACTTCCAAAGTTATCCTATAAGCAATAGTCTTACCCCTATTCGTACATAACAAACAGAGATGATTGTCCATGTGAGAGGACCAATCATTACCTGTCAACATGCTCACCGAGATCTTATTAGAATGTAATATCACATACACTGAATAAATTATGGCTTGCATTAAAAATAATCAAATTACAATATCCGATTATCATTACAAAACTGTTACATTCTACGAAGTTCCATAGACTTTACATGCTCATTAAATGACTCTCTAGTCATTGGCTTAGTAAAAGGATCTGCAAGCATAGCTCGTGTAGGGATATATTCAAGAATCACCTTCCTCCGAGCAACAATATCCCTGATAAAGTTGTATTTTATAGCAATATGCTTGCCTTTGCTGTGATATTTGGAATCCTTGGAGAAAACTATAGTAGCTTGACTGTCACAGTAGACAGTCACTGGACTCCCACTGTCTTTAGCAATCTTCAGATGCTTCAGGAACCTCCTTAACTAGACCGCTTCTTGTACAGCTGCCGAACATGCCACATATTCAGCTTCCATGGTTGTTAAGGCCACACAGGCCTGTTTCTTGCTATTCTAAGAGATGGTGCCACCATTCAACAAGAACGCATAGTCTGATGTAGATTTTCTATCATCCAGGTCCCCAGCCCAATCTACATCTGAATATCCCTTCAGGCTCATATCTGATCCTTGATAACAGAGACTGTAATCTGTCGTCGCTTTTAGATATCTGAATATCTTTTTCATTGCCTTCCAGTGTCTCGGTCTTGGGTTTGACTAGAAACGGCTGACTAAGCCAATAGCATAGCTGATATCGGGACGAGTACACAATATAGTGTACATTAAACTACCAATAGCACTGGCATATGATTTTTTATTCATCTCGGCTATTTCATTAGGAGTTTTGGGACTCATACTCTTGCTTAGAACAGTACCTTTCACAATAGGTGTCTGTTCACTGTTGTAATTAGACATGCTAAAATGTTGTAACATCTTATTTATATAAGACTCTTGAGACAAACCCAAAAGTCTCTTAGATCGATCCCTGATGATCTTTACTCCTAAGATGTATTCAGCTTCTCCCATATCTATTATGTCAAATTGTGATGAAAGCCACTTTTTGACTTCTATCACAAAACCTATGTCATTTTCTGCAATCAGCATATCATCAATATATAATGATAAAATGACATACTTTCCTTTATCCTTCTTCAGGAAAACACAATGATCTCATTGATCATTTCGAAACCATAAGATAAAACCACTTCGTTAAATCTTATGTTCCACTGTCTTGATGCTTGCTTTAGCCCATATATAGATTTCTTCAATCTACATACTTTATCTTCTTGGCCTTCAACAACGAAACTTTCTAGTTGAACCATATAGATTTCCTCATCAAGCTCACCGTTAAGGAAAGCGGTTTTTACATCCATCTGATGTAACTCCAAATCATAATACGCCACTAAAGCCAAAATAACTCGGATTGACACAAACTTTACTATGGGAGAAAATGTCTCCTCAAAGTCAATACCCTCCAATTGGGTAAATCCTTTTGCAACTAGATGAACTTTATATCGGTTAATCGATCCATCAGCTTTCCTCTTTATTTTGAGAATCCATTTATTCCCAATAGCCCTTCGGCCAGGAGGAAGATCGACTAACTCCCAAACATGATTCTTAATCATTGACTCCATTTCCTCAACCATTGCAACTTTCCACTTTTCTCCAGCTCTAGAGCCCAGAGCTTCCTTTACTGATTGAAGTTCCTCATCGTCAATAGGGAGTGTCATCATTCTCAATATCAAACCTCTTCTTAGGTTTAATCTTATGAACATTTTTTCGTAAGTTGGGCTGATGAGAAGTCACCCTGTGACTAGGCAAAGTACTCCCACTGGGTTAACTAATTTCAGGTATCCCACTAGACACATGTCCAGTTGATAACGACTCTTCCTCCTCAAATAGAGGAATTGTCTTATCAACTTCACCTAAAGCTGGAAACTCAATTTCAAGAAAAGTAGCATCTCTCGAATCCAATTCAGAGATTGTTCCATCTGATTGCTCACCTATGAAAACATAATATTTTGAAGTATCATAATATCTTATAAAGACACACTTCTTACCTCGAGGTCATAGTTTTCCATATTTGTGAGAACTGTCATGAACATAGGCAGCCACCCCCAGGGTCTCAAATTTTCCAAATCTGGTTTTCTGCCTGTCCAACGTTCATATGGGGTAGATGGAACTGACTTTGAAGGCATTTTGTTAAGTATATAGGCTGCAGCTAATAATGCATCTCCCCAATAGGAGATTGACAAATTAGCCTGCGCCATCATAGACCTAACCAATTCGAGAAGAGTCCTATTTCTTCTCTCAGCAACCCCATTTTACTGTGGAGTTCTAGGGATCGTCAGCTGTATAATAATCCCTTTATCATTACATATTATCTTGAACATATCAGACAAATATTCTCTACCACGGTCAGTGTGTAAAGTCTTAACCTTACGTTCCGTTTGATTCTCAACTTCGTTCATATAACAAATGAAGCAATCCAATGCTTCAGATTTTTTAGAAATCAAATACACATGACCGAAACGAGAGAAATCATCAATAAATGTAATGAAATAGGAAGCTCCATGTCTAGCCCTCACATTCATTGGACCACAAATATCCGAACAATGTGATGACTCTGCCCTAATAGCCTTATCGAATGGTTTCCTAATTATTTTTTCAGCAAGACAATGCTCACATACAGACAAGCTAATCTTAGCTTGAGAGCCCAATAAGTCATCTTTAGCTAACCGATTCATGTGATCTTGTCCTATATATCCTAATCTAGCATGCCAAATATCATCAGTTATTTTTGCATCACTAGTAAGAGCAATATTTGAAAAACAATTATCAATCGCACAATTATTATTTGGTTCCACATCAAGAACCATAAAACCATTTGTTAAAAAATCATAACTGATTGACACTGAGTCAATCTTGAGTTCAACACACCGACTGTAAAAATTTATACAATACCCTAAATCAAGAAGATAAGCAACTAAAATAAGATTCCTCCGAATCTCAGGAGCATACAAGACATCATGTAGAAACAATGTTCTTCCACCCCGAAGGTTAAGTTTGCAAGTGTCGAGTCCTTTGACTTTAACTCTTATATTGTTTCCTACATATATCCATTTGTTGCCAGTTGATACTTGGCGGTACTCCATATATGTAACTCGCTCCTGAGCTACATGGTTGGTTTCTCTCGAATCTATAATTCACAAAGGATAAGAATCAACCAACAATACAAAACTAGCAACAAAATTCTCAAAAGACAGACTAGAAGTTACCTTTCTTGGCTCGGTACACTCCCGAGCATAGTGACCCTTCTTGTCACAATTAAAGTAAATTACCTTGCTTTTAGGTTTCTTCCCTGTCTTCTTGTTCTTTTTCTTCTTGATTGGGGTTGTCCCACCTACAGCAGCAGCTTCTTTCTTCTTTCCCTTCCCCTTCTTGAACCATCTCTTTTTCTTGGATCCAAATGATCCAGCAAAATCGGCAGCCAAGTAGGCTTGGCCAGAAATCCTTGCGAATTCTACTCTCTTCGCCTCTAGTTCAACATGGCGCGAGACATCAGTGAAAGTCTTAATACTCTCGCTGTTAGTAAGGGTTTGCTTCATGGTCTCCCAAGAATCTGAAAGGGATCGAATGACTGCCTGAACCTACTGTTCATCTATCAGCTTGTGATCGACAGTTCTAAGCTCCCGAATCATATTCGACATCTCCTTGAGATGTTGAACCATAGTGACATTCAGGCGCTTTTTGTAGCTATCGAACTTGATTGTCAGCTGTCGAAGCTTGCTCAGACTGACTCCGCTGTACTTTTCCTTAAGGGCAACCCAGACAACATGAGCTGAAGGATACGACTCATACTCAAAAACTAGGTAATCTATCATTGAACTAATCAAGATGCCCTTAGCAGTGGAGTCTTTCTTCTTTCATGCCTTGTAGGCATCAAGATCTCGTCTGTTTTGTGCAATGGGACCATCTACAGATTCTACCATGACCTGATTTACAGCCTCTAGAACTTCTTGTTCCTCAAGAACATACTGTATCTTGAGGTGCCAGATCTTGTAGTTATCTCTATTGAGTTTCTCACCCTTATTGAGTTCAACTATGATGTTTTTAGTTGTCATAACCTAACATAAATGAACACATTATTTAGTTATTCAGTGTATGATTTTATGTATGTGATCTATAAATTGACTCAATGTGAATTTGATTTGGTTTACAAAATCAAGTGGCAATCCAATTCCCACTCATCATTTGTATGTTCCAATCGAATCGACTTTGATCAATTACATTACATACATCTCATCTTAACATGATATTATTAAATGAACATATCATTTAAATTGTACTCAATATGAACAAATCAAAGAGCAAAAATATCATGCATTATGTAGAGTTAACAACATAAAATGAACATATCATTAAATTAAACTTGTTGTACATTGTCAACACATAACAAAGATAACTCTACTAAGAATGTTACATATAATATTCTTCCTACTCATAACTGAAAAAAAACTAAACAACTAGATAGATAATCATTACTCCCACTAGAACAAACACTAATGTAGTAATGATCCAAACATGCCCAATCTTCTTGGGCTGAACTAGGACATCCCCCGCCGAGATGCTCTCAAGATGATGCCAGGATGCAGAATCTTCCGAAGGACACCTTTGAAGCGATCCAAAAGGAAAGATTCCATTAGGGTCCTCTTCCGAATCTTCCTCTAGATCTTCACGATGGACCTCACAGTCCTCATAGTGAAGCAGCTCAATGCATAACTGGGTATAAGAGATGCGTCCCTCATAGCGCCCCCAGATCTGATGCGCTATGTCACTCAGGTGCTGTGGCAGTGAGCGAACCAGAGCTCAAATTCTGTAATTCTCTAGAATCAAAAACTCCTGCATCTCGAGTCTCCAGAACAATCTATCAAGCCTCCCGATGTACCACCCGACTCCATGAGCTGAGTCATACTCTATCCTCTGGATAGCCTCTCTCAGTCGATTATGCAACACATCGCGTCTAGTCATAGTGGTAATCATCTGTGTCATCTGAAAAAATTAAAATTAATTAAGTCAGCTCAAAACTGACAAACCAGTACACTTACCGGCTTAATTCAATTTATATATAGGCATAGAACTATCACAATAAATCAAGAAATAAATTTCCTTGATTTTATAGAGAACTATCGACAGACTTACTCAGACCAGTCAATTGATACTTTTACTAATTGACTATCATCTAAGTTTAGTCGACTAGTTTCTTGAAGACTCAAAATTGGGCATGAGAATCCAAACATCATGCAATTCGCTCCGAGTACCCCAGGCACCCAAGCAATATACATAGTATTCTTTTTCTTCTCATCATTTCTAGGCATCAACTTTAGTTCATTTGGTCTATCTCTAAGTTGTTTATATCAAGTCCTAATTATTCCAAACAATTACTTGATTATTAAGTCATGAGTTGAGTTGACCAAAAGTCAACTTAGCAAGTCAGTCAATATCGACTTCTAAACATTGTGTTTAACTCAGCCCGATCCAAATTTGACCACGACTGACTAAGCCACAACTGATTCAGCCAATGTTAAATCATGCTAATCAACGTCAATCTAGACAAATCCAGTTCGGTCAATTTGTTAAAGCATGATCAAGTGGAATCAAATTAGAGTTGAGTTATCGAAGTCCAATTTACACTTGGTCGTGCTAGAGCACTTAACACAATACTTGTTTGATCCAATTGGACAATTAGCTTTCATTGAAATCCAATTAAATTGAACCTATGTCCAAATTAATTTGGATCTCAAAATTAAAGACAAAGTCCAATTAATTAATTTCAAATTAGGCCTCTTTCATTGACAGCCCAATTAGAAATCCAATGCATCAGCCCAATTTCAAATTAGGCCTCTTTCATTGACAGTCCAATTAGAAATCTAATGCATCAACCCAATTTCAGATTAGGCCTCTTTCATTAACAACCCAATTAGAAATACAATGCATCATTCAATTTCAAATGAAACCGCCCCGCCAGCAAGAATCGCACCGCCAAAGCAGAAATCACCTTGCACAGATAGTAAATCTCCCTCGCCAGCAAGAAACCACCCCGCCAAGAAACCACCCCGACAGTGGTAAACCGCCTCGGCAGAAGCAGAAATCGCCTCGCCGACGCTTATACCGCCTTAGCCGCCGGCGCAAACCGCCTTCGCTAGCGCGATATCGCCCTTCCGGCGGTGAAATCGCTCGGCCGAGCAATAAAATCGCCTCGGCCGACAATTAAAACTACCATGTCGACGGTTAAACCACCCTGGCCGGCGGTTTAACCGCCGCAGTGTTCAAACCGCTCCGGCAGTGCTCAAACCGCCTATCGCTGCTCAAACCGCTGCTTGCGCTCAAACCGCTCGCGGTGATTATACCGCTCGCCGGTGGTAAAACTTCCTGTCGACAGCGATACTACCGTAGGCAAGAAACCGCCTACCGATGCTGATACCGCCTGACCGACGGCAGAAATCGCCTCGCACCCGACAAAACACTGCCGACGGTGAAACCACCTTCCAGTAGTTTCGCCAAGGCAATTAATATTTCGCATCGGCCTATTTTCCAAACCTGCCTAATCGCCAACCAGCTTTATCCAGAGGAAAGCACTCGACAAACCACTCTGGAATGGCCAGGGTGGTTTGTCCAGAGTGGTATTCCACTCGCCAGAGAAACAGTGTTTCAGCACTGTTCATCGTCTTCTTCGCACGATTTCGCGATGAACAGTTTATTTGCAGGAAAAAAACTTTTTAATCTCTATTAGATGCTTTCCAACAAGGGCTCTGATACCATTGTTGGTAGTTTTAGCATCTAATTGAGATTATCTAAGTAATAATAAACGAAAAACAAAGCTGTAAATAAAAATGGAAAAACTTACAGCGAGTTTTTCTTCCGGGACTTTTAGGACGACGAGTCTGCTTGCCGTCTGAGGAATGATCACGCTGGAAAAGTCCTTCTCTTCCACGAGACAAGATCCAAGCTTGGTGTTCCTATCTCTCTGCTTGCACACACCGATAGAACTCACAACCTCCGTTAGACCTCTTTCTCACAAGTTCACCCAGCAGCCTTCTGCGTTGGACGATCCCTCCTATAAATAGGAGTTTTGGATGCTCAACTTCGTGGAGAAATTGCACGCAGTATGCACAGTTTCGTGCGTGGTTGTTGCGCAGCAACCGCTCCACGTATGTTCCATGTGTTTCAACCCTCATAAATATCACAGGAGCATGGGTTGTAATTAATACTCATCGTGTGGTTGATGGAAAACAACTCCTCATTAATGTGATGGACATGCCTCTGGAAGCCAGTATGGGCATCTGTTCTCTGGTCAGAGAGAAACGCTGGCAAGGACTGCCTTGTGGACCATATGAACAGGAATACCTGCCACGTCACTTGACTAGGTAAGATAGAACATACTTGGAAAGTCATACATCCAAGATAGCGTGCAACTGCCGAGATGCGGGGTGCCTGGAATATGATACGGCTGAGATGCGGGGCGTCTGGAATATGATACGATCGAGACACGGGGCGTCTGGAATATGATACGGTCGAGACGCGGCGGGGTGTTTGGAATATGATATGACCGAGACAACCTCTTCATACAACTTGGATGTCCGAATTACCGGGTCTCCTTCCTTTCGTAGAACCGTGACATGATGACTTGGAGTCTTGGTTGTCATTTGTTACACGACTAGTCCTTAGGTTAGTTCTTCCCGGTATCATAGGGAATATGATACGCTCGAGACGTAGGGCATCTAGAATATGATACGGTCGAGATGCGGGGCATTTGGAATATGATACAGTCGAGACAGCCTCTTCATACAACTCGAATGTACCGAATTACCGGGTCTCCTTCCTTCCGTAGAACCGTGACACGATGACTTGGAGTCTTGGTTGTCGTTTGTTACACGACTAGTCCTTAGGTTAGTTCTTCCCGGTATCATAGGCATCCCCCAAGTCTAGTCGAAGGATAGACGTAGCCTGACTGACTGGACATGTCTTATTACATCATGATTTTCCTCTTTCGACTTAATGAGGTATGGGAGGTGGTGCCCCGAGGGTGTCTCTCGGGAATGAAGGAGATCCTACTTTATATGTGGACCATTAATGCAAGAATATGATATAATTGCCTCATTTCCCTAGGATTCTCCCTGTTGTGCCACGTGTCCATAAGATCCGAGCTAGGAAGGATCCTCGAGAGACGAACCGATGCGGTTCGTCTATAAGTACCTTTCAAAACTTAGGTTTCATCATTTCACACATGACGTCTCCTCAACCTTTTCTTCTCCGGCGATTCCTCTTTTCTCCCTTTCCGGCGAAACCCCTCTCGTAAGTCTTTTATCCTTTGTTCTTTTTGCTCAATGGCCAGTACTTCCAGCCTTTGGTTTCTTAGGACTCGCAGTGCTATTTCTCCTGAGGAGCGTAGAAAAATTAGGTCTGCTTTCTATATCCCCTCATCGTATAGGTTTAGAGCCCCTCAACCGAACCAGCATCCACACAAACCTCCTCCTTCCTTTACCACCTTCTTTCACGACCAGCTAGCAGTAGGTCTTCGTTTCCCCCTCTATCCCTTTTATGTCGAGCTGGCTTCTTACTTCCATATTCCCTTGCAGCAACTAGCTCCCAATTCCTTTAGCCTCATCAATGGTTTCATTATTATTTTTCTCTTTTATCATCTCCCTTTATCTGTCGAGGCCTTTCACTCCTGCTTTATTCCGAAACGGAAAGAGGCAGGAGTGTTCTTCTTTACAGCTTAGCCAGAGACTAGGTTTTTAGCAAACCTCATCACTTCCCGCAAGTATTGGAAAACCCGATACTTGTTCCTTAAGCCCGAGACACCTTTCTCTTGGCCGAGTAGCTGGCAACTCGAGTTGCCTCCCACCTCGTCCTTGCACAATTTTAAGAAATCCTCTTCCTATAAAGAAATCGTCGAAGTACTTTCTGGTTTGTGCTTCAACGTCAATGTCTTACTGGAGGAAGGGCTCTTATACTATTATGGCTTAAGCCCGATAAAGGCCGAGCTGAGCGCTACATTAGGTAAAATTTTATTTTTTATTCTTTTGCACTTCTAAATTCTAACTTACTTTGTCTTTCGCAACCAAAGTCATGTTTCATGCCTCAATCAATAAGAGACTAAAGTGGAAAAGAGTGCAATTAATTCCTCCAACAAACGCTCCAGTCGAGACACCAGAGAGGCCGGCTCGGACGAACCTCCATCACCTCGGCCTTCCATGGTGGCCGAGGTGATAAGCCTTGAAGGGTCAAAGGAGCAGTGACAGCGGCGCAAGAGTAGTCGGGTTGTGCTTTCGTCCCCAGAAGGAAGCCCTTCCCGGTAATCTAGCCCAAGTCTTCATGACTCGGTTGGGCCGAGTGGTGCTAGACAAAGCAACGCTGGTCCCTCCGACATCCCGGCACCCCCCCCCCCATGGAGGAGTACCCGGAGGCTCCCGCTCCTCCGGCCGAGCCATCGTCCTCACGGTCGCACAGTCCCAGCCCTCTCCTCGGGGTCTTTGGACATTCGATGCCGAGACAGGAGCACCCTGCTCAGGGCTTCCTTCGAGAAGTCCGAGACGTAGTCGGGGAGTCCGCCAAGGGGAAATCCATCCCGGTGCTGAGTGACGAGATGAACACCCACTTGGCAAAGGTAAGCATTTTTTAAGTGTTTTACTACTTTGGCTACTTTACTAACTCTACTTATTCCTTCTTTCTTTTGCAGTTTTGGGACTGCCACCTGGAGATAATGTCTCAGTTGCCTCCCCTGACAGCCACCTTTCAAGGGATGCGGGCCCAGGTAGCAACCCTTTCGACCTAGCTCTAGGACAAGGAGGTGGAACTCGGGCTAGCTCAATCTGAAGCGGTCGTGTCCCGGTCGAAAGTTCTCCACTACAAGGATGACCTCCGAAACAATGCGCAGAAGATGGAACATCTGAGGGTCCAAGCGGTTGAAGCGAAGGGGCTCCGAGCTAAACTTGCCAAGGTGGATGAACTCCAAGCCCTCGTAGAAGAAACTGAGGCCAAACTGCTATAAGATGAGTAGATCATAGTTGCTTAGGTAGAGTTTGAGACCAAACAACGAGAAGAACTAACAGCTCGAGCGAAGGCAGCCAGGGTCGAACTGGCTGTGTACCGAGCGAGTGAGAAAGGTCAGTGGGAATTGCATAAGAAAGTGTTCCTCAACTCGAAGGATTTCTCCGATATCCTAGAGGGGAGAACTGTCGACTTCCTAGAGATTAGGTACCCACCTGAAGAGATTTCTACCGAATTCTTAGACTTACAGCATCTCATCAATGAGACCCCAAACTCGGTGCTCGGCAGTCTCCCTAAGTAACTTAGTCTTTAGTTTTTAGTTTAGCAGTAGATTTTTGTAGTCGTACGCGACATTTTTGAACTTGTAATTTCCTTGAAATTAATACAAGTTTTTTGAGTTAAATGTTATCTCTCAACTTTCTAGAAATTGAATGCAACAAACTGACTATTGTAATAACAAATAATAATCAGTAACTTTAAAGTACCTTCACAATGCCCGATGACAGAGGGCTTGGCCGAGATGTGTCCTAATAGGCAACTTAAAAATATCCTGTCAAATTATATACCATTGGTGGATCGTAATATAAGTATTTGGAACCCTCCATGATAGGCGATATCCGAAGAAGAGCCGAATCATATATATTTGGAATCAGCTGTGATAGGTGATGTCCAAGGAAGAGTTGAATCAGATATACTTGAAACCAGCCGTGATAGGCGATATCCAAGGAAGAGTTGAAACAGATATACTTGGAACCAGCCGTGATAGGCGATATCCAAGGAAAGGCCAAATCATAGATACTTGGAACCAGCGGTGATAGGTGATATCCAAGAAAGGGTCGAATTATAGATACTTGAAACCAGCCGTGATAGGTGATATCCAAGGAATGGTCGAATCATATATACTTGAAACCAGTCTTGATATGCAATATTCAAGGAAGAGTCGAATCAGATATACTTGGAACCAGCCGTGATAGGCGATATCTAAGGAAGGGTCAAATCATAGATACTTGAAATCAGCCGTGATAGGCGATATCCAAGGAAGGGTTGAATCATACATACTTGGAACCAGTCATGATAGACGATATCCAAGGAAGAGTTGAATCAGATATACTTGGAACTAGCCGTGATAGGTGATATCCAAGGAAAAGTCGAATCAGATATACTTGGAACCAGCCGTGATAGGCGATATCCAAGGAAGGGTCGAATCATAGATACTTGGAATCAGTCGTGATAGGTGATATCCAAGGAAGGGCGAATCATAGATACTTGAAACCAACCATGATAGGCGATATCCAAGGAAGGGTCGAATCATAGATACTTGGAACCAGCCGTGATAGGCGATATCCAAGGAAGGGTCGAATCATAGATACTTGAAACCATCCCTGATAGGCGATATCCAAGGAAGGGCCGAATTAGATATACTTGGAACCAACCGTAATAGGTGATATCCAAGGAAGAGCCAAATCAGATATACTTGGAACCAGCCGTGATAGGCGATATCCGAGGAAGGGTCGAATCATAGATACTTGGAACTAGCTGTGATAGCCGATATCCAAGGAAGGGCCGAATCAGATATACTTGGAACCAGTCGTGATAGGCGATATCCAAGGAAGGGTCAAATCATAGATACTTGGAGCCAGCTGTAATAGGTGATATCCAAGGAAAACCCGAATAATATATACTTGGATGCAAGCGACGATTCTGTATGAATTGCACTTTGATAGGAGACTTATAGGAAAGCCTAGCTGCAACCACGAATAAGAACTTTTATTATGGAGAAACTTCATTACATATTGTCTGACCCTTTAGACATGATAAGGTCGTAAATGAAAAATATTCTATAGTCGGGTCAGCTCCTTTCCTTCGCTATCTTGAAGATAATAAGCGTCGAAATTGAGCTTCTTAATGATTTTGTATGGGCCCTCTCATCGGGGTGCCAATTTGTGAACTTTCCTTACAGGCTAGATTTTCTTCCATATGAAATCACCGGGCTGAAAGGAGCGGGGCACAACCTTTTTATTATAAGCTTGAGCGATCTTCCTTAGAAAGGCATTCATTCAGCCAGCCACCTGGTCCCGAGTCTCAGTCACTAGGTCTAACTTTGTCAGTCTCCTTTCATCATTGCCGCCACTATCCGCGGCATAAGCAGAGACTCGAGGTGATCACATGCCAATCTCTACGGGGACGAGGGTCTCCGCGCCTAAACAAGATGAAAAGGAGTGAGACTCATACTGTCTTTGGGAGTAGTTCTGTACGGGCATAAAATACTGGTAATTCTTCAACCTAGCTTCCTCCAGTGTGATCTAATTTGATTTTGATCCCCCGTATTAGTTCCCGATTGCTTACTAGACAATTGATTATTCCTTGCTTCAACTCGGTTGGCAGATCAACAGTAACTCAGATCATTTGGTTAGGCTGATCTGGCCATATATGCACAGCTTCTTCATCCATCAGCTCCTCCCGGAGAGTGTAAACTTCTGCCCTTTCAATCTTCAGGTTTTTCTTGGGACCCGTTCAGACTTCTTTCACATAACATTTTTAAGTTGCCTTCTAGTCTCTGGTGACTTCCCATATTTGATTGTTCACAAGGAATTTGACCTTCTGGTGGTATGTTGATACGACAACTTCGAAAGAGTGTAGTGTTGGCCTCCCCAAGATGACGTTGTATGCCGAGACAACGTCTACTACCATAAAGGTAGTAATTCGGGTCCGACGGAGGAGCTCCTCCCTTAGAGATAGAGGCAGATCAATTCGGTCGAGTGAAGACACCTCATGACCCGAGAAGCCGAATAGAGCAGTATTCATCGGTTGGTGTTGTGATGGGTCGAGCTGCATACGAGCAAATGCATCTTTAAATAGAATATTAACCGAGCTATCTGTGTCCATGAAGATCCTGGTCACGTCATAGTTGGCAATGGTGGCTCTAATCACCAAGGCATCATCATGAGGGACAGAGACTCCTCATAAGTTCTCGAGGCCAAAACTTATTGAAGGTCCTTCGGCATGCCTTCGGCTGGTATTTACTTCCATGTTCTCCAGTCGCCTCCCATGAGCCTTCCTAGCTCAGTTCGAATCTCCATATGTGGTCCCACCGGTGATCATGTTGATGGTGCCGCGATGTGGAGTTTTGGAAAGTTCCTGCGGTGATCCTGGTCAAGGAATTGGCTCGCTTGGAGAGGCCTCTCGGACCCTCTGAGGAGCTTAAGCTAGCCTTGGGTGCTCGGGAGTGTTAGGACCTGTACACCCGCTAGAGGGGGGGTGAATATTGTCTCGTCGTTTCGATGGAATTGATCGCGTGCTTGCTACAATTCAGTTAGTGTGCAGCGGAATAATAATAACAACAAATGCAAATAACCAAAATACACAAGCACAATACAAAGATATAACGTGATTCAGAACCGTATGGTTTCTACTCCACGGATTGGACTCTAAAAGCCCTAACAATGCAAACACACACCACTAATCACAAATACTCCTTCTCGATAATAAGTCAGAGATGGAGAAACCTCTTACAATGAATACAAAAGTAATAATAAGCAAATACAAAATGAATACAACAATCAATGTGAAGAGAGCTTTACAAATGAGCTTTTTGATGCTTGCTTGTTTGGTTGCTTGAGTTGCACTTGGAGACCCTAAATTACAGCAGCAAATCGCCCCAAAACTACTCAAAGAACCATTGCCAAATCTCTCTCCATGAATTACTTTTATAACCTGCATTCGGGTTGGATTTCGCCTAGCAATCGACTGATCGAGACCATCAGTCGAATGCTCTTGTAGTCATTGTCTCACAACGACATGAGCCACATTGGAGGAGTTCCAACAGATAGACCATCAGTTGACTGATTATGCCCATCAGTCGATTGATCGAGTCATCACTGATCACAAATTCTAACAATGACTCGAACTTTCGTCTCGAATAGCTGAGCCAGAATGACCGATCTCTAGATCACCGATCGCTCAAACCATCGCTGATCGCCTAATGCCGGGCTGACTGCTAGGTCATTCCTGTAGTCGAATTCTAGTCGACTCCCATCAGTCGACTGATAACCTCATCCATGAGATTTTAACCCCCAAGTATGGTGCCCCCATACTTGCTAGATCACCCTTAGCCTAGACCTAAGCCTTCTAGCCACCTTTGTCAGTCTCACGCCTATCGGATCCCTCCAAGTCATCCATGACTTATTCATCTATACGCTAGCCTTCAGGTGCTTCTATTAGCTATTGTCATGCTAATGTGGTCTACACCACCAAGGCACATTGAGATTATGCTACCAAGACTCCTGCTTGGACTTTACGCTACCAACCATTGGACTTATGCTGTTAAGACTCCACCCTTGGACTTTATGCCGCCAATATCACCTCTTGGACTTCTCAATTGCCAAGACTTAAGCTTGGACTTTTCCTTGCCAAGACTCATGCTTGGACTTTCCTTGCCAACCCATGTTGGACTTTCCATGCTAAGACTCAAGCTTGGACTTTCCTATGACAATGGTCAAACCATCATCAAACATCAAAACACGACCTGGGTTGATTGCACCAACAATCTCCCCAACACATTGTCAGACATCAATGTCAAACATCAAAACACTACTCGAGTTCAACTCGAGTCTGGTCAATCGTGACCTGGGCCGATTGAACCAACAATCTCTCCATTTTTGATGTTTGACAAAAACCAAACAGATTTTGAGTTAGGCCTAAAACCTAACTCAAATCTTTTTACCAATTATCCCAAATTGATAGTTTCACTTTCTCCCCCTTTTTGACATACATCAAAAAGGTTCTTCCCAAGAAGGTCAATGTCTCATATCCCAATGAGATCTTACAATCTCCCCCTTGGTCCAAAAACACCTAAGATGTCTTCACTCTTCCTAGTGATAAGTCTCATATCACACAAGAGAGGCACTCCTATGAACTCTCCCAATTTCCAAATTGGGCATCTCAAATTTCCATTTCTCCCCCTCATGAGGAAGAACACATCCATCATCTCATGATGGATACCTCCCCCCTAAAGGCTTGCTCCCCCTTGACCATTGCATCAATAATGTATTTGGAGAGTCTCTAAGTCTATAGGAGCACTAAACCATTAAAAATTAAGGTCCAAAGTTCAACATTGAACTTTCACATACCTTAAAATTGATACACACCCTAACAACTCTCCTAATCCATATCCAATAGATTTTTACCCTTTCTAATGTTTTCCAAAGCATATCTTAGGGTTATGAGTGGTTAGGGAACCCTAACATAGTTGAAATATGGGCTAAACATCCTTGTTTACCCGAAATCAACTCTGATAGTCGACTCCTTACAATCACCAGTTCGACTGTCATTCATTAATCGACTGCCATCAAGAGGCAATCGACTGATAACTGAAATTTTTGAATTTCAGTTATCAGAAATAAATTTTTGAAAATTTATAAATAATTATATGTAATTTGAAAAATTCTGAAACTTTATACATATAATACTTATGACAAATAAAATGGGTGAAAAATATGTGAAAAATAATTTACCCATAAAATAGTGAAATTGATACAAAGTTCAAAAATGAAGAAAAACTTCAATGTTTTGAGCCCTCTTTGTATCAACATCATCAACGGTGACTTCTATCAAAAGATAGATTGCACCAAGGTTTTTCAAAATGATTTTCAAATTATTTTAAAACCTTATATTGGATCATGTTCTTTGAGCTCAATGTACATGGCTTGAACATAAGCTTTCTCAATGATCCATCAATAATATAAGATGAGTTTGAGTTCATCTAGATGCAAAAATTATGCACCTTGAACTTAAATCATTTTCTATCATCTCACATATGTCTAAAGTGTATGAAAACACATACAAGTCAATTTGATATGAGATGTGGGTTTTGTTCATCCTAAACTAGGGTCACATGCATTTTTCTAAGGCAACACTACTTGATTCCCTTATACATGGGACTTCAAGTCATGTCAATTGTCCTTAAATCAATTTTCATAAATGCATGAATGATCATGGCATAAAAGATAGCATAAATAAACATGGCTAATGATCATGATGTCATGGCATATAATATAAATCTAAACATACATGACATTTAACCTTAATCCTAAGCATGATCATGACATATAAATGATAAAAGTAAATATGATGTCATGACATGTCAAGGCAAACAAGGCATGACAAGTGTAAAATACTAAGGTATTAAATACCTAAGTGTTAAGCTTAAATTGTCATTTCTAGAGTTAAATCCAATTTTGCCTTAATATCACTTATCCCCCAAGTGTGTCAAAAACCCAAAATGGTACACCATGACCTCTAAAACTAGTTTGTGTCAATTTGATTTTTTTTTCATAATCTTCAAAATATATTGGCACATCCTAAAAACCTTTAGGATTATAATCAAAATACATTTTCAAGGTACCCATAACCTTGAAAATGACCTAAAGTGTCACCTTTATCATGGTTAGGTTAACTACCCATCCATTTAAAGTTGGCACACTCTAACCCATTTAATGTGAATAGATCACGCTCCTAGGAATCCAATACCAATTAGAGCTCATTGGGTTTACTATGTATTCTTTAGAGATGACCTCCCTAGATACCCTCCTAATGACCCTCCTAGGCTTGGTAGCCTTGGTCATTATGATTTTGCCTAGGTTAACTCTAAGGGTGACTCCCTTTGTAACCTTCTTAGTGGCTTTCCTAGGTTTCTTCGAAACCCTAACCACTAGGCACCTACTATGGTCAACTCTAGGGATGACTTCTCTTGTGACCTTGATTTTTCTAGACCTAGGTTTAGTTCCATAGTCAAATAGAACATTGTGATAAGTAAGCATTACCTTCTTGGACATAGGCTTGTAACCCAAATCTTATCTCCTAGATGGTTCTTGCCTCTTACACCCTAGGTTTTGACTATTTGACCCTTTAATTGAATTTTGCATCTTCCTAAGGGTCTTTTTCAACTTCTCAAGCCTTGACCTCAAGGCTTAGTTCTCTAACTCTAATTTCTTTAATTTTGTGGGTCCATTATTTCTTTGAGTAGGGTTGTTCTTTCTAGGCATATGTCGATCTTTCTTAACATTAAAGCCTAGATGGTCCTCTATTTTCCTAGTACTTGTCTTAGGTAAAATTATTCTAGGGACATTAGTCCCAAATTTATCCTTATTCCTAACATGACAAGACTTTGCACCTAAACAATAAAACTTATTATTCCTAGCATGCTTTTGTTCATGAGTAATAGCAAGATTACTAAAATTATTTCTAGCATGTTTTTGCCTATAACTTAAAGAATGAGCATTATTAAATTTTACCTTAGGGTTTGCTTTAAAAGCTCTCCTACATGTGATGCTCCCTTTTGATTCTTCTTCCTCCCCCTAGGGCATTGACTCCTATAATGCTCTTTTTGTTGACATTTTAAGCAAATGATGTGCTCCTTGCTTTTAATTGTTGGGGGGCCGACATCCTTGACCTTTGGCACCGGTTGAGACTTCTTGACCTTCTTTGGGCACTTGCTTTTATAGTGCCCATATTCTCTACACTCAAAACACATTATATGAATTTTATTTTGAAATGATGTGTTTGAGTTACCTAGGGTGGTGGTCGATGCCGGAGTTGATTCTTCACTTCTTCCAGAGGTTGAAGCAACTTCTTGATTTTGTTCCGACTCCGGCATAGATGGTCTCTCCTCCCCCTCAATCCTAGAGGTGGAGGCTTCTCATACTTCTTCTACCTCTTCCTTGGATGTTTATGGTCTTTCAACCTCCAATTCTTCCACCTCGGATGTCGAACATTCCTCAACCTCCGAATCCTCACTTTCTTGTGAGGATGAGCTTTCTTCCTCTTCTTCTTGGACCGATTGCGGGTTCTCATGGAATCTTACCACTTGGCTTTATAGCTCCTTGGCATCTATGTAGCCCCCTAAACTAAATAAAATATTGTTAGGTATTAAATCAATCAAAAATTTCATTACCTTTTTATTTTTCTCAAACCCTTGGAGTTGTTCTTCGGTTCATCTCTTCATCTTGAGGAAACCTCCCTTTGGTCTTCTAGGATATTCAAATCCTACCATCAAAGCAGACCACTCTTCGATGTCCTTCATCATCATGAAGTCTTCAATCCTTGCCTTCCATTGATTGAAGCCTTCTCAACCATAAAGCGCATACGGGACCGGTATGTTGATGTCTCATCCTAATTGTTCTTCAAATTTCATCTTCCCTCTAGCGTCTTTTGCTCCCGGGTGTTAGTCCGTAGAAGAGCTCCAAGCTCTGATACCACTTGTTAGGACCTGTGCACCCGCTAGAGGGGGGTGAATAGTGTCTCATCATTTTGATGGAATTGATCGCGTGTTTGCTACAATTCGGTTAGTGCGCAGCAAAATAATAATAACAACAAATAAAAAAACCAAAATACACAAGCACAACACAAAGATGTAACGTGGTTCAGAACTGTATGGTTCATACTTCACGGATTGGGCTCTAAAAGCCCTAGCGATGCAAACACACACCACTAATAACAAATACTCCTCGACAATAAGTCGAAGGTGGAGAAACCTCTTACAGTAATTACAAAAGTAATACTAAGCAAATATAAACAAATACAAAATGAATACAACAATCTATGTAAAGAGAACTTTACAAAAGAGCTTTTTGATTCTTGCTTGTTTGGTTGCTTGAGTTGCACTTGGAGACTCTGAATTGCAGCAGCAAATTGCCCTAAAACTCCTCAAAGAACCATTGCAAAATCCCTCTCCACGAGCTAATTTTATACCCTTCATTCGAGTTAGATTTTACCTAGCAGTCGACTAATCGAGACAATCAGTCAACTTCTTCTGAAGCCGTTGTCTCACAATAGCATGAGCCACATTGGATAAGTTTCAACGGATAGACCATCAGTCGACTGATCATGTCCATCAGTCAACTGATTGAGTCATCACTCGACTGTCAAACCCTACCAGTTGACTCGGAAACTTTCTGTCCCCGAATACCCGACCAGCAGTCGACTGATCTCCTGATCAGTCGATTGCTCAGGCCATCAGTGGACTGCCCAATACTGGCAGTCAAACTCTAGTCGACTCCCATCAGTCGACTGACCATAATATCAGTTGACCGATAACCTTATCCATGAGATTTTAACCCCCAAGTATGGTGCCCCCATACTTGCTAGACCACCCTTAGCCTAGACCTAAGCCTTCTAGCCACCTCCGTCAACCTCATGCCTATCGGATCCCTCCAAGTCATCCATGACTTGTTCATCCATACCCTAGCCTTCATGTGCTTCTATTAGCTATTATCATACTAATGTGGTCTACACCGCCAAGGCACATTGGGCTTACCCTGCCAAGACTCCTGCTTGGACTTTACGTTGCTAACCATTGGACTTATGCTGCCAAGACTTCACCCTTGGACTTTACGCCGCCAATATCACCCCTTGGACTTCTCAATTGTCAAGACTCAAGCTTGGACTTTCCCTTGCCAAGACTCATACTTAGACTTTCCTTGTCAACCCATGTTGGACTTTCCATGTCAAGACTCAAGCTTGGACTTTCCCATGACAATGGTCAAACCATCGTCAAACATCAAAACATGACCTAGGTTGATTGCACCAATAATCTGTTGGTGCAATCAGCCCAGGTCACGATTGACCAGACTCGAGTATGACTCAAGTAGTGTTTTGATATTTGACATTGATATCTGACAATGTGTTGAGGAGATTGTTGGTGCAATCGACCCAGGTCATATTTTGATGTTTGACGATGGTTTGACCATTGTCATGGGAGAAGTCCAAGTCTTGTGTACTTGGCATGGAAAGTCCAACATGGGATGACAAGGAAAGTCCAAGCATGGGTCTTGGCATGGAAAGTCCAACATGGGTTGACAAAGAAAGTCCAAGCATGAGTCTTGGCAAGGGAAAGTCCAAGCTTGAGTCTTGGCATGGAAAGTCCAACATGGGTTGGCATGGAAAGTCCAAGCATAGGTCTTGGCAAGGAAAAGTCCAAGCATGAGTTTTGACATGGAAAGTCCAACATGGATTGGCAATTGGAAAGTCCAAGGGGAATATTGACGACGTAAAGTTCAAGGGTGGAGTTTTGGCAGCATAAGTCCAATGGTTGACAGCGTAAAATTCAAGCGAAGTCCCGACAACGTAAGCCCAATGTGCCTTGGCGGTGTAGACCATATTAGCATGACAATAGCTGATGGAAGCACCTGAAGGCTAGCGTATAGATGAACAAGTCATGGATGACTTGGAGGGATATGATAGGTGTGAGGTTGACAAAAGTGGCTAGAAGACTTAGGTATAGGTTAAGGGTGGTCTAGCAAGTATGGGGGCACCATACTTGGGGTTAAAATCTCATGGATGAGGTTATTAGTCGACTGATATTATGGTCAGTTGACTGATGGGAGTCGACTGCAAGAATTGGCCTAGCAGTCGACCAACATTAGGTAGTCGATTGCTGGTCGGGTATTCGGGGATAGAAAATTCCCGAGTCGACTGTTAGGGTTTGACAGTCAAGTGATGGCCCGATCAATCGACTAATGGGCATGATCAGTCGACTGATGGTCTATCCGTTGGAACTTACCCAACGTGGCTCATGCCGTTGTGAGACAACAACTACAGGAGCAGTCGACTGATGGTCCCGATCAGTCGACTGTCAGGCGGAAATCCAGTCCAATGTAGGTTAAAAGGAGTTGTTCGTGGGAGATTCGGCTAATGGTTCTTTGGGAGTTTTCTTGAGGCGATTTGAAGGCGAAGTGCAGGTGCATTTCAGGGTTCTTCAACCTCATCCAAGCAACCAACAAGCAAAGCGTTCAAAATCTAGTTTGTAAAGTATTCTTTATATTTTAGTTGTATTTTGCTTGTATTTCTTTTTATTATTGTTATAATTACTTGTACGAGATTTCTCCACCTCCGACGTATTGTCGAGAAGGAGTATTTGAGTAGTGGTGTGTGTTGGCATCGCTAGAGCTCATTTGAGTTCAATCCGTGGAGTAGGAACCATATGATTCCGAACCACGTTACATCTCGTATTGTGATTGTATTTGTGTTTGTTTTGTATTCCAATTATTTCCGTTGCACTAACAAACACCGTAGACAATCAAGCACGTGAGAATGATCAAATTCCATGAAGCGACGAAACGCTATTCACCCCCCCCCTCTAGCGGGCGCACAGGTCCTAACACAATCTCTCCAACACATTGTTAGACATCAATGTCAAACATCAAAACACTACTCAAGTCTGGTCAATCATTACCTAGGCCAATTGCACCAACAGGGTGAAGTTCGAGGAGCTCGCTTGGCTGGATTTCACCGAGCATGGTTTCGCAGCTCCAGTTTTGCTTATATTTGAGGAACCCAGGGTGGGGTGTTGAAATTTTGTTGTTGCTCCCTCATAACTTGCCTGATTTCTTCAGCCATAGTATGACACTCGTGAGTCGAGTGACCGTGTACTTGGTGGAAGGCGCAAAAAGGGGTGCATTGTTCCGATAGTACTAATGGTTGAGAGACTTCCTACACGGTGTGGATTGCCCTGTCTTTGACCAACCATGGAGGATAGGTGGGAGGAATTCTGGGAGGGTGATTCAATGCTAGGAGAAGGACCTTTTACTTTGCTTTTGGGGTTGAGGCTAGCTGAATCCCCCCTCCCCTTATTGCTCATCTACTACCTTCTCGGCTTCTTCTAAGTTCACGTATGCCTCTTCTCTAACTAATAAGGCTTCAAAGTGGGGTGGGGCCTCTTTATCAGGGACTTTGAAAAATCTCCTCTTATTAAACCCTGAGAAAAGACGTTGACTATCGTCCCAGGTGAAGCATCCAAGACGTCGACTGCCACTCAGTTAAACCGGTGTATGTAATCCCATAGGGATTCATTACTCTTCTGTTTTATAGTCATAAGATACTGGGCAGTTCGGCGGTACCTCTTGTTACTAGCGAAATGCTGAAGGAAAAGAGCAGAGAGCTCCTGGAAGGAACTGATGGATCCTTCGGGCAGCCGGTCAAAACACTTTTGTGCGGAATCTATTAAATCGAGAGAAAAGACCTTGAATTTGGCTCTGTTAGAATAATTATGTATCAGGGCAGTCTTCTTAAATCTTCCCAGGAACTCCTCTGGGTCGGTCGAGTCATTGTATTCCCCTATAGATATTTGTTTAAAGGACTTGAGCATTCTCTCAGCTAGGATGCTAGAGGCAAGAGGAGAATCTATGCCAACCAGCGGAGCCTTACCCTTCTTAGGATCCCTTTCTGGTGGTGTGTAAGAGGGTGCCTCCTCCAAAGACACCTGCAGAGACATTGTGGCAGACGACTCGGGCGACATTGAGACTATAGGAACTGCCTTCGGAGGGACTAGAGTTGAAGCGGCAGATGTTGTTGTTGGACCTTGAACTAGGTTGGGAGATGTCTGCACAGGAGCAGGACCCCGGGAAAGAGGTCACGGAGGACGTCTTCCATGGTGTTCTTGACTAGGGTGATACTTTCCTTGGTCATGTTTCCTTCAGTAGAGTTATGGTTATTAGAATCCGCTCTTTGGTCTCCCATCCTTATCTCAGGCTTGTTTACTGAAAAGAGGTTCCCACAAATGGCGCTAATTATGTTGCCTGTCAAGACAAAGATGATAAGGTGTCCGGTGACGAACGCGGCAAAGGGCCAGTGACTTGGACGGAAGGAATGGTTGACGCGAAGGGAACGCCAAGGTGGCAAAGCTGGTGTGTCTGCCGGGAACCGGGCCAAATGACACGAGGCAGCCAAGTAGAGTATCCTACAAGGCAGACGTGGTTAAGAGTGCCTGAGAGAGATCTCAACAAGACCCCTCTAACGCTCAAGACAGGAATCAGTAGGAAAGGTAGTGAAAATAGTGGAGAGAGTTATTGAGAGCACCAATGTTAAATATAGAAATTTTAAATACTAAATTAAATGGTCGAAATGGCCAGAAATTTACGAAAATAATCCTAGGAATTTTTCTGGGATTTTGGAGAATTTTAGAAATTTTTCTGGATTTAAATGGGGCTTGTACAAGATATTTACGGGGATAAGAAAAACATACTTTTAAAGGGCCTATTTGAAATATCAATTTTTGAGGGGTAAATATGTTAACTTAAATCTAGGGTTAACTCGTTTCCTCATTCTTAACGCACGAGCCATTTCTCGCCGTCGTTTTTATTCCCGAGCGGTTCACATTCGCGATAACTTCTCTCCACCACGCCCGACTCCACCCCACGATCTCTTGTGATCCTCTACCTCGCACAGCTTCCCCTTTCACCGCCGCCGTCAGAGCACGCACCATTATCGGTGTCGACCATTTTTTGGCCAGACACTGCCCCGTGCATCGCGCGCATGCGGTCGACAGTCGCGACCTACACATGCTCGCCCCCTTTCCTGCTCCGCTCTGTCGCGATCGTTCCTCCCTATGCCACTGCCTTATTGTCGCCCGTGATCGTGTCCAACACTGTCAAGCTGCCCCTGCATGTAAAATACGACAAATAAATTTCTAAAGAACAATATTATTATAGGATTAAATTGAATGGATATAGATTTAATTGGATCTTGGGCTAATGACTTATAGGGTTTTAAAACCTAACTCGTTACAAACCCGACCCATTTCTACCCGTTACTGCGTTTCTCGTCGTCCTTAACTCCCAAGAGGTTCCCGAGTTCACTTCCTCACCGCGACATTCTTCCACCCGATTCTTTCTAGCGTCGTAGCCCTTCTCCCGATTTCGCCGGCCAATCAATCGTCGTCCGTCGCGCGTGCCGCGCCGATGCTGCGACCTCATCGCTTCGCCCCCATCCGCGGCCAGCCTCCGGACCAACTCCTCTACCACCGACGCCGCCGCTCGAGCTTGAGGCCGCCTCCTCTGTCACCGTCGTCGCCACCCAAACTCGAGCCAACAGCGTGCGACATTCCCTTATTGGTGCCCACGACCGAGCCAGAGCAGCAAGCTTGGGTCGATGGCGTCTGCAGCGTGGGTTGATAAGAGGTTGCGATCTCTGCCGGAGGTGAGGTATGGGTTTTTCCCCTAATCTAGGATGAGCAACAATCTCTAATCGTATTCCAACTTCTCTTGCAGCATATGAACCTAGGACTTGGGGGCATCGGTAGTTTTCGGTCGATGAATAGGGCAATTTGGGGGTGCCGCCGGTGAAGTCAAAATTACCGGTATATTTCTCTCATTTTCCATTGTTTCTCTTCTGTTTTGTGTGATTCACGGACTGGTGGTGTGGGGTGGATTTTTCCTTCGGTGGAGTTTTTGGCCGGTTGTATGTTGGAGGCTGTGAGGGCTAGGATCGGGTGAATGGGTCTGAGAGACTTTGAGGGTTATGTTGTTCTGGTGAACAGAGCAAGCTGTGAAGGGGTCGGTGGCAGTGTGGATCGAGGTGGGGGTTAGATCTTGAAGTAAGAAGGGTATTGCTCTATGTTCTGGTCGGTTAAGGTGGTTGTGAGGTCCTGTTTGGGGTTGTGAACAACAGTGAATGGTTGTGCACAACTATGCGTATTCTGAGTGTCGATTGGGAATGAGCTGGGGAAGCTTAGATCCGGTAAAGAGAGCTGTGAATGGTTTAGAATGTGTTTTGATGTGTGAGGTAGCTATTTGGATTTTGGATCCGTCCTGTGGATGGTGAATTTGGTGTATCTAGTTGAATGTGTAGGTTAGCGTATTTGCTATTTGTTACGGTCGGTTTGAGAGATCAACCCTGGGAAATTGGCAATCGGAGGTTGATACAGTGGATGTATGGGTATGGGGGATATTTGGTTCGTGCTTTGATGTTGGAGGGATGCAAATGTTTAAATAGTTGTTTGGGTTTAATTAAGGTGTTAAATGTACAAGTGGGGATTCCTAATTCATATTCGATTAAAGGATACGAATATAGGAACTATATAGTAGAAAGTTAGCATGTTGTCATGTGCTTGAAATTAATCATAATTGATGATATTTGCAGGACGTGGATACGAGACAGTTCTACGGGCGTAAAGACAGTTGATATTCTTCATAGCATGCGGGTATCTTTGACTTATTTTCTTTTAGATATTGTCATATTGTTGTGCATTGTTTATTATAGCTAGTAATAGTTTTCTATGCTTGTTAACTGCCTTGGTATATCACTACCTAGTACGTGTTGTAGTCGTTTCATATGCTTATTATATTATGCTCTATCACTTTGATACTTGTTATTTGTTTAATTAGCACTAGAGTAGTGACATACCTTACATACTGGGCATTGATTGAAGAATGAATATATCTTGCATGTGTACATAGACTTATGTACTTAAGTTATCTGATATGGGCTCCTATTGGTATATACCATAGGTAGCCATGGATTGATAAGTGTATCGTGCATTAGTGACATGCATCATCTTGCATTATTGCATGATTGGCGATCATCGACTCCTCGGTAGGAGATGATACTACTTGATAGTTGGGTTCATCGTCAGTCACATTATCTACACACACAATCACACGTGGGTTAGAGGTATTTCAGGTGTGTGTGTAGTTGCTCTGTTAGGGCTCCATGGTGGTCGCTCAGGTGATTTGTATTGCGACGTGGTAGCAGACAGGGATCCCTCCTTTGTCGTGAGACGAGGAGATGAGACGAGGTGATGTCTCCCATATACATACATCGGGTAGGAGGGTGATACTTCGCCAGCATCCTGTCCACTCAATCACATAGGTGTAGTGACGTCAAAGTGCACAGTTGTCACAACTCTACCCACTCGGTCGACACACATGACATATCAGTGGCTTGACTAGCATCAGGGGTGACACAGGTGATTGCATCATGTGCATACGTTTTTACTATATGCATTGATTGTTGCATATGATTGTCATACATACACAGGAGGTATTACGTTTGTTTGTTTTGGTGATTCTACATTTACTGGTGTGGATGTATTTTATGTCAGCTTAGGTGATTCTGGTATATACAGTTTCAGGTATGTATTTCTATTGAGAAACTGTACCAGCATGATTATTATTGCTATTTATAGTTTACTATGCATGACTATTAGATATTCGCTGAGTTTTACTCACTCCGTTGATATCTCTTTTATTTCAGGATGAAGCCTTCCGGAGGGTCCAGTTGTCAATCCCCTGATCTGACGACTCCGTCATTTGGTTTTCAGGCTTCCGCATATTTTTGTTGTCTCGAGTATTCTATGTTTCAAACTTGTAATACTTTATACTCGTGATTATTTTAGTGGTACTTGGTTATATTTTTGTATGGTCTCTTTGTTCGATTGGTTTTGGTTATATGTGTATGGTTGTGTATTCCTGCTCATATGGCAGAAGGGGTAAGTCTAGAAGTTTTAGACGTAGTATGTATTTTGGTAGTTGGTCTGAGGCCCTTATGCTATATGTATTATGGTGTTTGATGTTCCGGCTGTGTTGGCCGATGTATAATGGGTCGTATAGGCCTTGTATATCGATTTCAATTGTCCGCAGTACAGGGGAGGTGCTGTCCGATTTTTGTCAGACAATTACCCCTCTCGGGGCGTGACACTGCGTGCGACATCCGTCGCCACTAATGGCCTCACTACTACCTGCCACCGATGCCATTGCTCGAGCTTGCGGCCGCATCCTCATCTTCGCTGCGGCTGACATATGTCCGATGGGAGGTTCAACTGGAGGGCAGAACGCCAACTATGCATTCGGGTGAAAGCCCTTCTTCGAGAACGAGTGTGTTGCCCTGTCTGGCGGTCGTCGGAGCAAGAGGAACGCCGCTGCAGATCCAGCGGAGATTCAGGCGGGTACTCGGTTGGAGCAGGGGTTTGCTACGGGAATTAGGTGAGTGAAGCTCTTCTTCCTTGATCTCAGATGAGAGCGTAATTTTTTTCAATTTTATCTTAGATCGTTGCGAATGTTTTTTTTGTAGCAGTATTTGGCGTTGGTGTTAGGTTTCCGGTGAACAGGGCAGTTTTGGGGAGGAATACTACCGAGGGAGTTCTAGGGCTGGTAAGTACGATCAATCCTCTTCCTCTTGTCGGTAAATTGTTGAATTTTAGTTGTGTGGCAATGTATTACGATCTGTGAGTGGGGAGTGGCTATGAGTTGGAGTTGGTCGGCTGTGAATGGGTTTGCTCGACTATGGCTAAGTGAGAAGGGGCTATGAACGGCTGCAAATGGCTGTGAATAGTTGTGAGTGAGAGGAGAGGACTCGGTTGGGCTATTCTGGTGAGGAGATGCTCTGTTTATGCCTTGCATTGGAGCTGAGGGTGATTTTGAAGTTGGTTAGAGCCCTAAATGGGTGTATCGAGGTGTTGTACTCGTATTCGGTAGATTAAGTGAATACAGGGTCGATGTAGAATTTAGTTAGCATGTTGTCGTGTACTTGAAATTAATCATAACTGATGATGTTTGCAGGACATGGATATGAGACAGTTCCACAGGCATAAAAACAGTTGATATTCTTCATAGCAGACGGGTATCTTTGACTTATCTTCTTTTAGATATTGTCATCTTGTGATGCATTGTTTACTATAGCTAATAGTAGTATTTTATGCTTATTAGCTACCCTGGTATGTCACTATCTAGTTCGTGTTGTAGTCATTTCATATGTTTATTATATTATGTTCTATCACTTTGATACTTATTATTTATTTATTTAAAACTAGAGTAGTGACATACCTTACCTACTGGGCATTGAATGAATAATGAATATAACTTGCATGTGTACATAGACTTATGTACTTAGGTAATTTGATATGGGCTCCTATTGGTACATACCATAGGTAACCATGGATTGATAGGTGTATCGTGCATTAGTGGCATGCACCATCTTGCATTGTTGCATGACTGACGATCATCGGCTCCTCGGTAGGAGGTGATACTACTTGGTAGTTGAGCCCATCGTCAGTCACATTATCTACACACACAATCACTCGTGGGTTAATGGTATTTCAGGTGTGTGTGTGTAGTTGCTCTGTCAGGGCTCCACGGTGATCGCTTAGGTGATTGGTATTGCGACGTGGTAGCAGATAGGGATCCCTCCTTTGTCGTGAGACGAGGAGATGAGATGAGGTGTTGTCCCCCATATATATACATGGGGTAGGAGGGTGATACTCCGCCAGCATCTTGTCCACTCAGTCACATAGGTGTAGTGACGGCAAAGTGCACAGTTGTTATAGCCCTATCCACTCGGCTGGCACACATGACATATCGGTGGTTTGATTGGCATCAGGGGTGACATAGGTGATTGCAACATGTGCATACATTTTTACTATATGCATTGATTGTTGCACTTTTGGTTGTTGCATATGATTGTCATGCACATACAGGAGGTATTTTGTAGCTTATTTTGGTGATTCTACATATGCTTGTGTGGACGTATTTTATATCAGCTTAGGTGACTCTGCTATGTACAGTTTTAAGTATGTTTCTATATTTTTTTGTTTATTTTCGAGAGACTGTATCAGCATGATTATTATTGCTACTTATAGTTTACCATACATGATTGTTAGATATCCGCTGAGTTTTACTCACTCCGTTGATATCTCTTTTATTTCAGGATAAAGCCTTCCAGAGGGTCTAGTTGTCAGTCCTCTGATCTGAAGACCCCGTGATTTGGTTTTCAGGCTTCCGCATCTTTATTTCCAGTATTCTATGTTTCAAACTTGTAATACTTTATTCTCGTGGTTATTTTGGTGGCACTTAGTTATGTTTTTGTATGGTCACTTTGTTCGATTAGTTTTGGTTATGTGTGTATGGTTGTGTATTCCTGCTCAGATGGCAGAAGGGGTAAGTCTAGAAGTTTTAGACTTAGTATGTACTTTGGTAGTGGGCCTAAGGTCCTTATGTTATATGTATTGTGGTGTTTGATATTCCGATCATGTTGGCCGATGTATAGTGGGTCGTGTGGGCCTTGTATACAGGTTTCAATTGTTCGCAGTACAAGGGAGGTGCTGTCCAATTTTCGTCAGACAAGTACCCCTCTCGGGACGTGACAACCAACCTCCCTTCTCCTCTCCCAGGAGGGTTATATATAAAAGAGAATTCTCCTGCCAAATAGTATGGTCGGAATGGGCAGTATGACTTCATGATGTGTTCAGGCCTGCTCTAAGAAGTAATAGAAGTCATTACCTTCATACATATCGCAGGCGCATGGATTGTAATTAATACTCATCGTGTGGTTGATGGGAGACAACTCATTAATGTGGTGGACATGTCTTTGGAAGCCAGTATGGGCATCTGTTCCCTGGTCGTAGAGAAATGCTGACAAAGACTGCCTTGTAGACCATATGAACAAGAATACCTATCACGTCACTTGACTAGGTAAGATAGAACATACTTTGAAAAGCCAAACATCCAAGATAGCATGCAACTGCCGAGATGCGGGGCGTTTGGAATATGATACGATCGAGATGCGGGGCGTCTGGAATATGATACGGTTGAGACACGGAATGTCTGAAATATGATACGACCGAGACGGCCTCTTCATACAACTCGGATGTACCGAATTATCGGGTCTCCTTCCTTCCATAGAACCGTGACACGATGATTTGGAGTCTTGGTTGTCATTTGCTACATGACTAGTCCTTAGGTTAGTTCTTTCCGGTATCATAGGGAATATAATACGACCGAGACGCGGGGCGTCTAGAATATGATACAGCCGAGACACGGAGCATCTGGAATATGATACAATCGAGATGCGAGACGTCTGGAATATGATACGACCGAGACTACCTCTTCATACAACTCGGATGTATTGAATTACCGGGTCTCCTTCCTTCCATAGAACCGTGACACGATGACTTGGAGTCTTGATTGTCGTTTGTTACACGACTAATCCTTAAATTAGTTCTTCTCGGTATCAATTGACCTAATTCTCATGCATCACATTAATGAACCTATTACAAGCCTCACCTTCCTTTCCTCGTGCATGAGCCTCCATCCGAACAATAATGGCGGTGGAGTAGGACTGAAGTAGGAATATTGCTTTGGATAACTTAGTTTATCCTCCATTTTTTTTACTGATCGACTTGGATCTTTCTTATTTTTTGAGGTCATATCTAGCTTAGGATTCGAGCGGCATTTTATCCCTTTGGAGAAAATCTATTGACTAGGTTTGTTTGGGGTTGTTTCAGTCGTGATACGCAGATCCTATCGAGCACTAAGATAGTGTTGGGACTTAGCTTGGTTGACCCATTTGATATCTCTCGTGGTAGTAAAAGATTGTGTCAAACGATTTCGCAGTTAATACGAAAGAGATTATATTTGAGATTATCATGAGAGAGAAATAAAGAACCCACAGATTTCGTCCAATGGAATTCGATCCCTAAACTTGATATCTGTCATACATGTCAATGGGATCACGATCAATTTTTTTCATATATCAGGTAGTATTTGAGATGATTTTTTTTTTATAATTCAAAGATTTAAATTCATTCTCGAAGATAAAGAGTTTTTTTTAATTTATTTATCGGATAAATTTAAAATATAATTTATATATATTCAAAAGTTGATTTTTATAATATTCGTTCCATTTAAAATTCAATTTTTATTTGAAATTTTTAGGAATTAATTCACCAACTTTATGGATTGGAAGAATAATGGGCCACGGTTGCCCAATTAAAAGCCCAATTAAACGCGGGCGAGGGGTAAGCAAACGTCGCCCTTTAAGACCACGTCGTGAGCTGGGGACTCGGCGACGACCCTAAAACCTCACACACGGCGGCAGCGGCGGCGGCGCGGTGCCATGGCTAGTTGGGTCCGAACCCGTTCCCTTCTCTCCCGCCGCGCCTCTAGCCATGCTGTTGCAGCGGCGTTCGTGAGGTGCTCTTCTTCCTTGGCCAAGAAGGCGAAAGCAGGCCCCCCACTGGAGCAGGGACCGGCCACAGCGGCGATTGCGGATGACGAGGACGTGCCTACCTCGGGAATCAGCCGGCCTCTGTCGGAGATCCTTAAAGAACTCAACAAGAAAATTCCCGAGTCTCTCGTCTCGACCCGCATCGAAGGGGACGTGGCTCTAAAATACGTTCCCTGGTTTGTCTCTTTCAATCTCCTGTTTAGTCGTTTTATTTTGATCCAGTTCTCGCCTGTTTTCAAAAACTAATCTTGCTTGAACTAGGTTTGGAATGCTAAAAATTCTATGAAATCGTGAACATTTTCTATATTGAGTTGGTGTTTTCTGCAACATATTCTTCTATTTACCTATTCATTCTGAAAGATGCTTCATTAAAATCCACATTTGGGATTTCAGAAACTAATCTAAATGTCTGGTGATTAGTCCATTGGCGCATATGTGTTTCTTTCTTAAAAGGTTTAAACGGTGTTTTCGATGTTCAAGTTCGAATCTTTTATTGAAATTTGTATAGTTTATTCGCTTATTTCGATAACCCTTATTCGTGATTCTCAATTTTTTTTTATTGAAGTTGCCATTGTCTTTGACGGATACATTTCGTAAAGGGCAGATAAAACAAAAGAAAATTGTAGTTAATGCAATAAAAAGAAGAAGTTAATTTTATTGCTCTGAGTATTTCCAGTAATAAAGTTCTTGCGTATAGTTCAATAAAAGAATTTGATTCAAAGTTGGGATTTGCACAACCTGATGTTCTTTCTGTTTCGAGAAACAATAAGTTTTATTAGATTTCAAAGTGTGGGCAACTGTCTATTTTGTGGGCATAAACTTGAAAAGTTATTTATTTATTAGTGTAAGATATTTGATACTTTCATCTCTATAACTCTGTTATGAATCAGGACATTCTCCTGTTTGCTAACATTGAATGCATTAATTCCTACATTTACATAGTTAGCATATGGTTGTTCTGTTTTTTTAACAATCAGTGCATTAATTCCTACATTTACATATTTAGCATATATGTTGTGTTGTAAACTGTGTGTACTAGTTCACTAAGTGCGAGCAATTTGACATTCTAACTAGCTTATCGTCTTGCGATTCTGTGTGAATTACCCCAGACGAAGTCCTGTGATGATTGAATTGAAATTAGAATTTTCTGTGGAAAACATGTGTGGAGTATATCTGTCGAAAACCCTAACCAAACATCAAATATGCAAAAACTGAGGCCCATATAGAAATCTCTACTTCCATTCCACATTTTCAGGGCCATGGAGATCTCAAGGTTTAGACTTCTTAATATGGTTCTCCTTGAAATATGAATTTTTGATGCCGTCAAAGTTGTTCTACCATTTGTTGCTAGTCTTCCAGCAGATATTTCAAGTATGCATTTTTTTTTCCCCTCATTTCACTGTGCATGTCATATCTTTCAGGCACTTCCTCAATCGAATTCTAAATGTGCATGCCCCTGGTATGTAGTTTCTTTTGTGGACTGTGAATTCCAAGTGTTTATTTTCTTACATATATTTTTTGTAGAATGGTCCGGCGAGGTTCGAAGTATTGTCTATTCTGCCAATGGAAGTTCAGTCACTGTTGTGTATCGGATAACGCTGTATGGGACTGATGCAGAGGTATGTTTTCAACAAACATCAAATTCAGTATCGATTTTTCTGTTTCTTTATGAGGGTTCTAGCAGTAAGATCGAATCAGATTGTGCACTGCATTAGGTACTTTAGCTTCTGTTGTCGGTATTTCAGCGGAATCTAGATGAATGCAAACAAATGAGATGTTCATTTATAATGCTGATAAAAATTTCCCTTCGAATGACCTCATTTCAGATATATAGAGAGGCTTCCGGAACTGCTGGTACTCATAATACGGGCTATGGGGATCCTGTGCAGAAGGCAGAAGCAATGGCTTTCCGCCGAGCATGCGCACGACTTGGACTAGGACTTCATCTTTACTATGAAGATGCATCATAAAATTTAGATTCTGTTTAGCAGCATCTTATGATCACTACCAGGTTTTGATGGCGAGTATTGTGTTTGCTTGCTTCCCTCATTGGTAGGATTCCTACGATGCAACAATAACTGCATTGTGTTTGTAGTGTAGTGTTCTTAGTTTGTGGTGCTGACAGAAGTTGTAGGATGGTATAATCCTAGAAGATGCTCCATCCTCATATGATTCACGTCGATTTCATGTGAAGGAATGAGTGCTATGAAGAACATCAGTTGTTAGGGGTCTCGTTTGTCAAACTCTACTAGCCAAACATCTGTTTCAAATGTGACAGCCTTGATAGTGACCTCAAGGATAGAATTCTATCCTTGGACCTCGTTGCTGGTGTTACTTCATCTCTTGCAACTTCGCTTTAGCCCCACCGCTTGGACACCACAGCAGCAGTCCTCGTTGTGACTCTTGCTGCTCGGACATCCCTGCTGGTTCTTATCCTGAAAACCATATTAGCAGGCTTCATCATAACTCATAGCCCAACAGACCTTGTCCACCACTCCGTTGAGATTTTTGACACACTGACCACCGCTCCAGATGGAAAAATTGAAGGGCCAAGAAGTTATTTCTAATAGGTTTTTGTCATCCCTATTCAATGAGCAATATATTTTATAATCAATTATTTCACACGTCTAAACCAAACGCTACACCACTTGAGCAACCCATCGATAATCATATTCAAACAGAGATCAAGTTTACCTCCGACAAATAAAAGATTAAATCATTATACTTTTTTAATAATAAAAAAACCTAAACAATCTTATAATACTAGAATTTTAAATCGGCAACATCGACGTCTTAATAAGCAAATCTCGTGCTGAAGTATATCTATCAATTTGCATCGCTAGAATTGATAAAAATTCGAGTTTGTATTTATTATATTCCACCAGCAGTTTCGCAGGTACACTATTTAATATGGGGAGGGGGGGTATTATCTCGATAAACAATCCTCCAAGAGGCAATTAATTTGTAAGGGCAAGAAATTTTTTCAAGTTTCCGCTGCCTATTATACTAGCAGAGTATATCTGAGATCTGGAGGCCAAACAAAAGGCTCACATGAAGAAAAGACTACAAATTACGCCGTGGATGACTTGAGATAAGCGATGAGGTCAGCACGCTCCTGAGGCTTCTTCAGACCAGGGAAAACCATCTTAGTTCCAGGAATGTACTGTATAAAGAGAAATCAGTCGGCAATAATTATCATCAAAGTACAATTTTTAGAAACCTTCCTACTCTTGAGCAATAAATTAAAAAAGACCAATAACAAATACTAAAGATAACTTTCTAAAAAGAAATACTAACCTAACCTTGGTGGATTGAATCGTTTATGGAAAGTGTACTGAGTTGAGCTACAAACTCCCAATCATTGGGCATTGACATATGGAGTGTAAACTAATTTTACATAATAGATTCTAGATTGCATCGCATTATATTCACATTCCCCTCTAATTAGTTAGTTTTGCTTGACTGTATGTCAATGCCCACCGTCAAGATCTCCCTTCACTCGCTAGTGGACAAACATGCTGTTCACTTTCTGATCAACCTGTGTGTTGTTGATTTGCCAAAGATGAGATACACAAAGCAAAGAAATGTGTTAATATAAAATAAACCCATCAGCTAAGATTTGATAACCATTAGGCTCAGTGCCTAAAGACATAAGTTGAGAGAATGCATCTGAAAAAGATTATGAAAATTGATCAAAAAGGGTAGGTAAAGAAGAGAGATAAACCACCAAGCTCACCCTATTTTTACTCAATTTGATCAATTACAATGAGATATTTGAATTCCAATCAGACCTATGGTTCTTCAACCACACTCAAACTCACACCCAAAGCCATCTGCCAGATTGAATCAGCTCTTGCCGATCCCAATAGAACTCAACCAATCGACCAAGTGTGACAACATCCTAACCAATAAGAAAATACCAAAATGGTAAAACCATAAACCCAAACTATTAGGTATTCTGACAACTTCATTTGCTGTCATAGATTAATTGATGTAAAGCTTTATTGGATCATAAGACCGTGAAAGAAAGAATCATGGAAGTTGGACTTGTGAGAGACCTCTAATGAAGGCACTCAAATTGCTTGCCCTGGAAGAACTTTGTAAGAAATTTCATCATCGTCCAACCAAAGATGTGAGGTTTCTCTAAGAATATCTAGTGGAAGGTATGCTTCACATAAATTGCCAGAAATAATGATACAAGTAGTGGGAAGACCGGAATAAGGAAAAATTAACATGATACAATGGAGCACTACGAAAGAAAAGAGGTATATTAATGCATAAGCCATTACTGCACATCTTAAATTTGTATAAAAGTGGGGGATGTGATTTGAAATGGCATAAGCAATGACACAATGTGAATAATTTAAATCAAACAATGTTTGCTGAGTGATCGCATAGCAAAAGGCTTAAGATGGTTATTGCACTATGCAAATTTTAGCCACAGGTAATCTATAAAATGGATATTTTGTAATACAATGACAAGATGCACGAAGGAATATACAACTATAAAAATCAAAATTGCATTATAGACTGATTAATCAAATATACCAATCTCTGACTAATTATTGTAAATAAATAGACCTATCATTCTACAGTTGCTAGAGCCACTAAACAGTCTCACATCAACTTGTGAAATTGAAGCCAGGCACAAACTACACTATATTTATATTATGGCCCTAAAGTTATCTAGTGCCTATAGCAACTCTCTACAAACATTTGCTAATAGAGTTCATGAAAAAACCTAATGAATATTTAGATCATTAAAAACAAAATGTAAATAATATTATTATCTCACTAAATGAAAATGGCAAATCACTATGCAGCACCTGCCCTTCTTTGGTTCGCATCAAATAAACAATTTACATGGTTGAATCTAAATTCCAGTCCCCAACCTATAACAAGATCTTAGTTCCATATGAAGCATAGCCATCCTGGCAAAGAAGCACCATCTCAAAAAGCAGAGTATAGTATCCATAGGGAAATGGCAATTCACTATGTGCAAGGTCATCAATCCATCACACAATTATTCAAAGTAAATAATATCTATATTTGAGATTATAATAACACCAATGCTTCAGATCAGTCATAATGCCACAACACAAGCTCCTGGCATTGACACATTAACCAAGATTCTCAAAACTAGTTCAGATTGGAATATTTTAGGCTGATCATTATAGGAACACAAAATATCTAAATCAAACTATAAAACACGATGACAAGAGTTTATTCATCAAACCTTCTTAGGGTTCAGCAAGTAATCATACAAAGTTGACTCCTCCCAAATGACAGCCATATTCTTGTTGGCAGTAGAGTATGAGTAACCGGCAGTGGTACCAGATTGTCTCCCAAAAAGTCCATTCAAGTTTGGTCCTGCTCGACAAAGACAAATTACATCAAAATGTTTGGTACATTGATTGATATCCAACAAACACAAAAATATAAGTGGATCAAATCAAAACAAAATTTTGTGCGGTGCACCCTATGGGAAGAAAAAGGACGATATAAGAATACATATACAATTTGCTAGAGTAAATAAAAAATAAAAAATGTCTATGTTCAACATACAAAGGGCAATCATTTGTACCCGTAGCTCATACACATAACACCGATTTACCAGAATGGACTGTGCATCCAATGAGAACAAAACGAACTACATGAAATTAACGGTTAGCTCTAACATTAGGAGCAAACCATTTCGGCAAGAAACCAAACCCAAAAGATACCGTTACGTAAGCAATCGATTCATTATTACCGGAACAGTCAAACCAAAAAGAGAGATTTTCTAAGAAAATCTAGGCGATCACCAGGCCACCCAAGGATCAAAGATCTGATTAGATGATCGAACCAATGAATAGCAGAGATTATCCGACAATCAATATCATTAAAGCCGGTTTAAAAAAAACAAATAAAGAGAGAATAATGGAAAGAAACCTTGTTTGTGGCCGGCTCCCTTATCGACGGTGTGGCACTGGGCGCACTTGGTCTTGAAAATCTTCTCTCCGGACTTGGCATCACCTGGAGGAGCTTCGGCAAAAGAGGCCATGGATCGAATTCTTCTTTGTTAGAGGTAGATCTGAAGCTTAGGGTTAGGGTTTGTTGGCTTCAATCCGCCGCCACAGAGAAGGTCCGAACTCCCTTTATAGCACTTTTCATTGAATAGTTAAATAAATAAATAAATAATTCTATCTTTTCGTACTTTGCCCACTAATTTTAAAGCTTCAAAAAATGACCCTGCGGCTCTTTTCTTTTATGTCCCTAAAGATCCTCAAATTAACTCGGTATTTTCACCCGGCCTTGGATTGTTCATTCAATTTGATTTTTCTTAACAACATTTTTTTTTTGATGTTATTATGTCAAAAAGAAAATGCGAATGTTAAAGAATTAAATTGAGAAAAAAAACTATCGTATGATTCATTCCTAACGAATCTAAAAGTATTACAAATATTTTTTTTTAAAAAATATAAATAAGAATTAAAAATAAATTTAAACAATTGTCCATGAATTAAAATTTATTATTTTTTTAATTAAAAAGGATTTATCTTAAATAAAAAACACTCTTAGAATATTCTTGATACCGAGAAAAACTAAACTATGACTAGACGCATAACCATTCTCATCGATTATCTATTATATTAGACGCCTCACGTCTCAACTCGGTTATCTATTATGTCAGACGTCTTGCGTCTCGGCTCGATCATTTATTATGTCAAACGTCTCACGTTTCGGCTCGGTCATCTATTATCTCAGCAATGACACATTATCTCAGATGAATGACTTCTCAATACATAATTTATCTTATTTAGTCAGAGGACGTGGCGAATGTTTCCCGCTCAGAGGGTCCACCCGACAGTCCTTGTCAGCATTCCTCTCCGACCAAGAAACAGACGCCTATACTGGTTTTCAGAGGAATGTCTACCACATTAATGAAGAGTTGTCTCCCATCAATCATACGATGAGTATTAATTACGGCTCACACGCCTACAACATTTATGAGGGTAATGACCCCTATCACTTCTTGGAGCAGGCGTACGCACATCATGAAGTCATACCACTCATACTGACAGTATCATTTAGCAGGAGGATTTTTCTTCTATATATAACCTCTCTAGAGGAGGAGAAAAGAGGTTCATGCATTCTCTACTCCACTTGTTCATTCTCTTCATCATTTTCCTGCTAATCCCTGCCTTGAGTGTCGGAGGGACCTTTGCCGAGATCTATCTCGGTGCCCTTAACCACTTGCTGCCTTGCAAGACCCTCAATTCGGCTCGACCCTCCTCATTCGGCTCGGCCCACCACCGAGACAACGTTCCAATTGTCATCTTTCTCCCTCCACGTCAGTCATGTTCGTTTGAGTTGTCAATCCTTGCCGCCTTTGCCACCGGGATACCTCACCATCCTCGTCTCGACAGGCAACATAATTGGCGTCGTCTATGAGAAATAAAACAAACAATGCCTGAGGCAAAGATGGGAGACCAAGGAGCGAACTTTGACAACCACAACTCCACCGAAGGGAATCTGACCAGGGAAAACATCATAGCCCTTGTCAAGACCACCATGGAAGACGTTCTGCGCGACCTCCTACCCCGGGGAACTACCCCCGGCAGATTTTCCCACCCGTTCAGTGACCGCCACACCTCGTCCCCTCCACTCCTCCGGCGGGCTCCTACTGATCTCAATACTGCACTGAGTCGTCATTGTCAACTGCATCATTGCCACAATCCTTAGAGGAAGCGCCTTCCTATACACCGACGAAAAAAGATCCTAAAAAGGGAAGGCTCCAATAGTCAGCACAAAATCTCCTCTTACTCCTAGCATTATAGCCGATAAGATGCCCAAGTCCTTCAAGCAAATCTCTATTGGAGAATACAGCGGCTCAGCTGACCCAGAGGAGTATCTTGGAAGGTTCAAGAAGACCGCCCTAATACACGACTACTCGGACGGGGTCAAATGCAAGGTTTTCTCTCTCAATTTAATCGGCTCTGTCCAAAGGTGGTTTGACTGACTCCCAGTTGGATCCATTAACTCCTTTTAGGAGTTGTCCGTGTTGTTCCTTCAACACTTCGCCAGCAGTGAAATATACCGTCGAACTGTTAAGTACCTTATGACCATAAAGCAGAAGAGTGACGAATCCCCGAAGGACTACATACATCGGTTTAACTAAGTAGTTGTTGACATCTCGGATGCCTCATCAAAGACCGTAGTCAATGCCTTTTCTCATGGCTTGAGAAGGGGGGATTTCTCAAAATCATTGATGAAGAGACCCCCTCTTCACTTTGATGTCTTGCTGGCTAGAGCCAAAGCATATATCAATTTGGAGGAGGCCGAGAAAGCAGCAAATGAGCAGCAAAGGACTGATCGACCCAAGCCTCAAAAGCCGAGTCAAAAGGCTCCTCCCCCAGTACACAACCGACCTCTCAGAGCCCCTCCTGTCTACTCTCCTCGGCTAATGAAAGACAGAGCAATTCATGCAGTGCAAGAAATACTCGTCATATCCACGCAACCAAGCCAACACGGCCCCTTCTGCGCCTTTCATCAGATATACGGTTACTCAACCCGGGAGTGTCGCACCTTGGTTGATGAAATCAGGCAAGTAATGAGGGAGCAGCAACATACCTTCAACGCTCCACCCCCCGAGATATAAGGTCCGAACCACGGGGTCATGTTCAGCGCAATCTGCCCAGAAGGGCTCCTCGATCTGCACCTGAGCCGCAAAGACCAGCTCAGATCCCGTAGAGATCTCAAGAAGCCTCTCCAAGCAGGCCTGCTTCTCAGCCAGATCGCCGCAGGAACTCAACACTCCACACCGTGGGACAATTAATATGGTCACCGGTGGAGCTACTGATGGGGATTCAAATCGAGCCAGAAAGGCTCACGGAAGACGATTGGAGAACATGGAAGTAAGCACTAGTCCAAAACCTGCAGATGGACCTTCACTAAATTTCGGCCTCGAGGACCTACGAGGAGTTTCGGTCCCGCATGATGATGCCTTGGTGATAAGAGTCACTATCGCCAACTATGACATGGCCCGGATCTTTGTAGACACAGGTAGCTCGGTCAATATTTTATTTAAAGATATTTTTGACCGCATTGAGCTTGATTCGGCACGGCTCCAGCCGATGAACACCGCCTTATTTAGCTTCTCGGGCCATGAAGTAGCACCACTCAGCCGAATTGATCTCCCCCTATCTCTGGGAGAAGAGCCCCTTCGTCAGACGCGGATGACCACTTTCACTGTTGTAAACGTCACCTCGGCCTACAATGTCCTTTTGGGAAAGTCATCACTGCATTCTTTTGAAGCGACAGTATCCACTTATCATCAAAAGATTAAGTTCCCCGTGAATAATCAAATAGGGGAACCCGTCGAAGATCAAAAGGCAGCTTGAAAATACTACGTGGAAGAAGTCCAAACCGGCCCCAAAAAAAGTCAGAAGATAGAAATGGCTGAAGTATATGTTATGCATGAAGCACCCCTGGAAGAGGTCATTGACGAAGAAAATATACAAGTATAGCACAATCAGCCCGAGTGAGTTATCCGAGTTGTTGTAGATCTATCGGTCGAATTGAAGCAAGAAGTAAAGGACTGCCTGGTCAATAACCGAGACGTCTTCACTTGGTCGGAGGAACAAAATCAGAGCATCTCTCGGGCCATAATAGAGCATAAGTTGAGCATCTTTCCCGGGACTCGGCCCATCAAGCAGAAAAGGAGACACTTCGGACTAGAAAAGGATCAAATTATCCGAGCCGAAGTGCAGAAACTCATGCAAGCCGGATACATCCGGGAGGTACAATTTCCCGAGTGATTATCTAATATTGTATTAGTGCCGAAACCAAGAGGAAAGTGGAGGATATGTATAGATTTCAAAGATCTTAATAAAGCATGCCCTAAAGATTGTTACCCCTTACCTCGGATAGATCAATTAGTGGATTCCACGGCAGATTGTGAGCTAATCTGCATGCTGGACGCTCACCAAGGGTATCATCAGATTCTATTAGCCTTAGAAGATCAAGAAAAGGTCAGCTTTGTCACAACGGATGACACCTTTTGCTATAAGGTCATGTCATTCAGACTGAAAAACACTGGTGGCACTTATCAAAGGCTGATGGACAAGATGTTTCGGTCACAAATAGGTCGAAACATAAAAGTATATGTGGACGACATCCTCATCAAGTCCACCAAAGCCAAAGATATGGTCAGAGATATGGTAGAAACATTTAGCACATTGCGCTGGTACGGAATTCGGCTCAACCCAAGCAAATGCATATTCGGGGGTTCGAGGAGGCAAGTTCCTAGGCTACATTGTTGCTGAGTGAGGTATTGAAGTTAATCCTGAAAAGGCTCAGACTTTACAAAACATGGCTTCTCCTCGAAATGTCAAAGAAGTGCAAAAGTTGTTGGGCCGAATAACAACACTCTCCCGATTCATCTCTAAATCGGCTGAACGGAGTCTCCCTTTCTTTAAGGTACTCTGCAAGTCGACTCGGTTTTCACGAGACGAAAAGTGTGAGCAAGTTTTCTCTGAACTAAAGCAGTATATAGCCGAGCTACCCACACTTGTTAAACCAATGTCAACGGAGAATTTGCAGCTATATCTTGCCTTCTCTGAGGAGGTCGTGGCATCAGTACTACTCTGGTAGGAAAAAAGTAAACAATTACCTATTTATTTCGTCAGTCATTTATTAAAAGATGTCAAGAGCAAGTACACAACTTTAGAAAAGCTTGCCCTAGCTTTACTCATAACAGCCCGAAAGCTCTGGCCTTATTTCTTATCTCATCCAGTCACGGTCATAACTAACAGTGGCCTTGGAAGAATATTAAACAATCCGGAAGCATCTGCCCACTTAATCAAGTGGATCACTGAGCTGCCTAGTACGACATCCAGTATCAGTCCCGTATGACCCTTAAGGTGTAAGTATTGGCGGATTTCCTAGCCGAGACGCCCGAGCTCGAGAAAAACGAGGAATGGAAAGTATATGTGGATGGATCGACGACTAAACAAGGAAGTGGGATAGGCGTATTATTGATAACCCCCCAAGGAGATACGATCCAGATAGCTATACAACTCAACTTCTGAGCTTCCAACAACGAAGCAGAGTATGAAACCCTACTGGCCGAAATGCGGGCAACCCATCATATTGGAGTCATTCAGATTTCTCTATATTCGAACTCTCAGTTGGCCATGGAGCAACTTAAAGGGTCATTCGATATTAACAACAAGAGGTTGCGGCATTATATGCAAGTTTACCAAAAGCTATCCTCGGAATTTCAAGAGGTCACCCTTCAAAAAATGCCCCGGGCAGACAATCAAAAAGCCGTCGAGCTGGCCCGCATGGCTAGTGCACTCACTGCTTGGAGCTTGGATGACTCAATAGCCAAGACACAGCTCATCTCTAACATAGATCAAGAACCAATGGTGTCTCACGGCCCACCGGACTGGAGGATTCCTCTAACTGATTACCTCAAGAATGGAGTATTGTCCGATAATAGAGTCGAGGCCCAAGCCGTCAAAAAAAGAAGCACTCGCTTCGTCCTAATAGGCGACATATTATACAAGCGAGCTTTCGCTCGACCTCTACTCAAATGTCTCGGCTGGGAAGAAGCAGATTATGTTATGCGCGAGGTACACAAGGGTTGCTATGGAAATCACTCTGAGGAGTATCCCTTGCTCGAAAAATCTTATTAGCTGGGTATTTTTGGCCCACACTCCAGCAAGATACCTCTCACTGTGTGCGGATATGCCTTAGTTGTCAAAAGCATCAAAAATTTTCTCAATAACCCGTCAAGCTGATGAAATCCTCTGTAGCATCCTGCCCCTTTGATCAGTAGGGGATGGACATAGTGGGACCCCTACCCATGGGGCCGAATTAGAAGAAGTTTCTGCTGGTAGCGGTGGACTATTTTTTAAAGTGGGTGGAAGTTGAACCACTGACCAAGATAACTGAAGAGGTCGTATTGAAATTCCTCTGGAAGAATATAGTGTATCGATTCGGCGTTCCAAGGAGGCTGGTCTTGGATAACGGGCGACAATTTCAAGGCCACAAAGTGAAAGAATGGTGTCAGCAGTTGGAGATTCAGCAAGCCTTCACTTCAGTGGCTTATCCTCAAAGCAATGGCCAAGCTAAAGTCACTAACCAAGAGCTGATTCAGAGGGATTAAAACCAAATTGGATCACACAGGGAGAAGTCGGGTCAAAGAATTACCCAGTATCTTATGGGCATACAGAACTACCCCTAAAGACAACACGAGCATCACCCCATTCCATCTGGTCTACAGGGCTGAAGCTCTCGTCCCCATAGAGATTAGTATAGGATCACCCCGAATGGCTGCCTACCCTCCCGACGATGATACCAACAAGGAGAAAAGACTGGCCGAGCTATATTTAGTATCAGAGACCCAAGATCAAGCGGTCAGTCGGATGAATGCCTTTAGGAGAAAAATTGCCCAAGCTTACAACAAGAAGGTAGTGCCCCGATCCTTTCAACCCGGTGATTTTGTATGGAAGAAAGTCCAGTCAACGGGGGAAGTTCGCAAATTGACATCCCGATGGGAGGGCCCGTACAAATTCATCAAGAAGCTCAGTTTGTTAGGGCAATCTCTTGCCATGATAAGGTTTTGATGTGTGTGGCAAAGGGTTTAAGTTAGTTTGTAATTGTGATTTGATATGTGCATTGAAGTCGTGCAAGACTTAGTAATTCGCACATGGAGCCGTGGCGAGTTTCACATCTCATGACTCGGGCCTTGAGTCTGTGAAGGATAGCTTTGCGGAAGCCGTGCGCTTGGAGCATCCGAGGGACCGTCGGACGAGGAGCTTGGAGTGAAGCCGGAGGAAGTAGACTTCGAGGCAAGAGACGCGAAAGAGCATTGCAGAGTCGTGCGCCTGATGCTGCCGAGGGGCGTGGCCGCAAACGAAGAGAACTTCAAAGGCGAGGAACTCCGAGGGATGAGAGTGAGCGATGTAACCCGGGAAGGAGTAGCTCTTAGGTGAAACTTGGTCATTTAGCCAAGTGTCGGATGAGTTTGCCGATCGATGTCATGGCGGGCCGATCGCTTCCGAGTCGATGGTTCGATCGACTAGTTTAAGTCACCGAATCAGTTGATCACCGATCGCGCATAAGGGCAATGATCGATGATTTGATCAATCGACCGCTCATAGGCGCGAATGATCGCGGCACCGCACGGGCACAGAATGGAGTCGAGCTCGTGGAGCACTCGACTGATCGAGCATCAGTCGACTGATGTCAATGACGTTGGATGAAATCCAACGTGTAAAGCAGTCGTTATTGGGCAACGGCTACAGGACCAGTCGACTGATCGAGGGCATCAGTCGACTGCTCCTGTGTCAACGGGAAGAAACCCTCTTTGTCTATAAAAAGGAAGGGGATGGAGCTTTGGGAGGCTAATGCTTATGCTCTAATATTCTCCCAAAGTGCTCTAAGGGTTTTTCCACTCTTCTTACTTGCTTTATTTCCATTCTATTGTAAGAAGAGAAATTGTAATGAGGTTACCTCCACCTAGCTTGATGCAAAGGAGAGATCTAGTGGATTTGGAGGAGTGATTCACCTTGGACGAATCGGACCGTGGATTAGCGGCGTAGCCGTGAACCACGTTACATCTCGGTGTTATTGTTTGTATTCTCTTTTGTTTATTTGCTTGTCTTGTATTGTTGTTTCCGCTTGCGCTAATCTTTTGTAGACGAGCAAAATCCTCCATCCAAGTAAAGAGGGTTATTCACCCCCCTCTAGCCGGCCGATCGATCTCCAACACAATTATGGTTCTTACTACCTTCAGAATAGTGAAGGGAAGGAGCTTACTCGGCCTTGGAACGTTTTCCATTTATGGCCTTATCATGTTTAGAGAGCTCGATAATATGTAATAAAGTCTCCTTATAATGAAAATTCTTCTTCATGGCTTCAGACTGGCTTTTCTATGCAAGTATTATCTATTCGGCTATTCCCCTTGGGTATCGCTTATCACAACTGGTCTCAAGTATAGTCATTCGGTCTTCCCCTTGGGTATCGCTTATCACAGCTGGTCCCAAGCATTATCTATTCGGCTATTCCCCTTAGATATCGCTTATCACAGTTGGTCTCAAGTACAACCATTCGATCTTCCCCTTGGATTCGCTTACCACAGTTGGTGCCAAGTATTATCTATTCGGCTATTCCCCTTGGGTATCGCTTATCACAGCTGGTTCCAAGTAAAGTTATTCGGTCTTCCCCTTGAGTATCGCTTATCACAGTTGGTCTCAAGTATTATCTATTCGACTATTCCCCTTAAGTATCGTTTATCACAGCTAGTCCCAAGTACAATCATTCAGTCTTCCCCTTGGGTATCGCTTACCACAGATGGTCCCAAGTATTATCTATTCGACTATTCCCCTTGGATATCGCTTATCACAACTAGTCTCAAGTACAATCATTCGGTCTTCCCCTTGGGTATCGCTTACCACAACTGGTCCTAAGTATTATCTATTCGGCTATTCCCCTTGGGTATCACTTATCACAGCTGGTCCCAAGTACAACCATTCGGTCTTCCCCTTGGGTATCGCTTATCATAGCTGGTCCCAAGTATAGTCATTCGGTCTTTCCCTTGGGTATCACTTATCACAACTGGTCCCAAGTACTGTCATTCGGCTCTTCTCTGGATATCGCTCATCGCAGCTTCTCTGGATTGCTATTCAGCCTTCGGTTTTCTCTTTTGAGTATCTCTTCTCGACCAAGTCTCCTATTATTTAACCACGGTGAAGGTACTTTCAATTTTCTTATTATTATTCGATATTAACATGGTTAAGTAGTGTAAAATTCTTGAGAAGCCGAATGAGAACACTTAGTTAAAAAAAGTTTGCATTAATATTCCGAAAGTAATACAAATACAGAAATATCGTTACGGCTACAAGAAGTACTATTAAGCTAGAAATTAAAAACTAAGCTACTGAGGAAGGTCACCAAGCGGCGAGTCTGGGGTCTCATCAATGAGACGTTGTAGGTCTAGGAACTCGACGGAGGCCCCTTCAAGCGGGTATCCGACTTTCTTGAAGTGTCGGATGACCCCCTTATATCCTATCTCTAGGAGGTCAATAGTGCGACCTCTTAGGATGTTCGAAAATTCCTCGGAGGTGAGGAAGGCCTTCTTACGGTTCTCCCATCGACCTTCCTCACCCGCCCGGTACGAGACTAGGTCAGCCTCAGCCTTCTCGCCTCAGTCTGCTAGCTCGTCCCTTCGCTTAGCTTCAAACTTTGCTTGAGCATCCTTGATCTGCTCAGCCTGCAGCAGTTTGGCCTCAGCCTCCTCGGCTCGGGCTTTGAGCTCCTCTGCTTTTGCAACTCTAGCCCGCAGTTCCTCCATCTCGATAGCCTGGGCTTTTAGACACTCTAGCTCTCGCGCCTGGATCCGGAGATCGTCCTCGTAGCGAAGGGTCTTGTCTCGAAATACGGATGTCTCGAACTGGGCTAAGTCGAGCTCCGCTTCCTTGTCCCGGAGTTGAGTCGAAAGGCCTGCCACCTGAGCCCGCATTTATTGGAAAGTAGCGGTCATGTGAGGCAGGCGAGATATCATTTCCAGGTGGCAGCCCCAAAACTACAAAAGAATTCAAAGTTAGGAAAATAAGCGGACCAGTAAGACGTTTAAGAAAGCAAAACAAACACTTATTCTGGCCAGATGGGTGTTCATCTTGTCGCTTAGCGTCGGGATAGATTTCCCCTTAGCAGACTCCCTATAGCATCCCGGATGTCTCGAAGGAAACCTCGAGCCGATCTACCTTGTCCTGGCCCGGGATGGCCCGAAACTTTGGGGAGAGGACTCGAACTATGCTGCTGGGAGGACGATGGCTCAGTTGGAGGGGTAGGAGCCCTCGAATACTCCTCCACGGGGGGCTCCGGCCTGTCAGGACTCGCGCCACTAGGCCCTTCACCACTCGGCCCAGCCGAGTCATGGAGGCTTTGGTTGGGGAAAGAGTGGAAAGGACTCTCTTCTGAAGAGGACAACACTGCACGACTCCTCTTACGCTGTTGGCGCTGCTCCTCTGAATCCCCGGAACTTACCACCTCGGCCACCATAGAAGGCCGAGGCGGTGGAGGTTCACCTGATCCGGTTCCCTCAGGGGGCCCGCCAGGAGCATCTGATGGAGGGATCACTTGCGCCCTCTTCCACTTCAACTTTTTGTTGATAGAGGCGTGAAACATGACTTTAGCTATAACAAGGAGGGAAGAAAGTTAGCCATTAGAAATAAAACAAAAATTGAAGTAAAGAAAGACCTTTTACCTAAGTTGTCACTCAGCTCGGCCTCTATGGGGCTTATATCATAATAATGTAGAAGTCCTTCCTCCAGCAAGACGTTAACGTCAAAGCTTAGGCCGTTAAGGACTTCGGCTATCTCTCGATAAGTGGAGGACTTCCTAAAGCTATGAATGGAAGGAGTCGGTGGCAGCTCAAGCTACCATCCGGTAGGCCAAAGGAAAGGAGAGTCGGATTTTACAAATAAGTACCGGATTTTCCAGTACTTATGAGAAGTGATGAGATTCAACAAGAATTTTACCTCTTGCCGAGTCGAGAAGAAGAAAACATCTGCTTCTTTCTTCTTCGGAATGAAGCAAGAATGGAAAGTTGTGGTCGAAAGAGGAAGGTGATAAAAGAGGAAAACTATGATGAAACCATTGATAATGCTAAAGGCGTTGAGGGCTAATTGATGTAAGGGAATGAGGAAGTAGTTAGACAGCTCGGTAAAGAAGGGATGAAGAGGGAATTAGAGACCAGCCGCCAGTTGGTCATGGTAGAAGGCGGAGAAGTCGGGAGGCAGTTCGTGAGGGCGTTGGTCTCGTTGGGGTGCTCTAAGCCTAAAGGAAGAAGGGATCTGGAAAGCTTCCCTAATCTCGCGGTGCACATCAACAGTGATGGTGCTGCGAGTCTGATGAAACCACAGATTGGTGGTCTCAACCATCAGGAAAAAAGAGAAAGGACAAAGAGAAGACACTTATAGACGCATCGCACCGCTTCGTCTCTCGAGCGCCTTTCCTCGGATCCGACGACCACGTGGCACAGTAAGGAAACCCTTAGGGAATCGAGACAATCATAACAATATCCCCACATTAATGAGTCGTAATGGGTCATCTCCAAAAGCGAGAAATCGAGATCTTCTCCGTTCCCGAGGAACACATACTAGGTGCCACCTCCCATGCCTTATTAAAGATGAGAGAGAAAAATCATAACGCAATAAGATCAAAGTAATCAGTCAAGCTGCGTCTATCCTTCGACTAGACTAGAGGAGGGATGCTTGTGATACAGAGAAAAACTAACCTATGACTAGGCGCATAACCATCCTCACCGGTCATCTATTACGCTAGATGCCCCGCGTCTCGACTCGGTCATCTATTATGCCAGACGTCCCTCGTCTCGGCTCGGTCATCTATTATATCAGACGCCCCGCATCTCGGCTCGGTCATCTATTATGTTAGACGCTCCGCGTCTCGGCTTGACTATCTATTATCTCGGCAAAGGCACATTACCTCAGATAAATGACTTTTCAACACATAATTTATCTTATTTAGTCAGAGGACGTAACGGATATTTCCCGCTCAGGGGGTCCACCCGGCAATCCTTGTTAACATTCCTCTCTGACCAAGAAATAGACGCTCATATTGATTTTCAGATGAATGTCTACCACATTAATGAAGAATTGTCTCCCATCAACCACACGACGAGTATTAATTACAGCCCACGCGCCTACAGTATTTATGAGGGTAATAACCCCTATTATTTCTTGGAGCAAGCGTACGCACATCATGAAGTCATACCGCTCATACTGACAATACCATTTAGTAGGAGGATTTCTCTTCAATATATAGCATCTCCGAAGGAGAAGAAAAGAGGTTCGCGCATTCTCTACTTCACTTGTCTATTCTCTTCACAATTTTTCTGTTAATCCCTGCCTTGAGCGTCGGAGGGGCCTTGCCGAGATCCATCTCGGCGCCCTTAACCACTTGCTACCTTGCAGGACCCTCGATTCGGCTCGACCCTCTTCATTCGACTCAACCCACTACCGAGATGATGTTCCAGCTGTCATCTTTCTCCCTCCACGTCAGTCTTGTTCGTCCGAGTTATCGATCCTTGCCGCCTTCGCCACCGAGATACCTCACCATCCTCGTCTCGACAAGTAACAATTCTATTCTATGAATATTCCTTGACGACTAATATAATTGGAGCCTCGTTGAATTGTTAATAGATTATAATGTCATCTAGCGAAATTTGTTTGGATATAAATTCTTCTTTATAATTATCTTTATTTTATAATTGCTAATTAAATATTATTTAATTTTTTCTTTTCAGTTAATTTATATATTTGGTATAATTTTATATTATCTACACATTTATCTTTGTTTATTTGGGAGGACAAAAATAAAAATTATAAAAACCTTTTCTCTGTTTATTTCCTAAAATCTGATAAATTATTATTATTATTATTTCATTTCTTTAATGGCCAGATGAATTTAGAAATTCATGGACGAATCATTTTTTTTTTAAATATTTTTTCATCCGAATGAATGAAAAGTAATTTGAATTTCTCCCAACTCACACCTGTAAGATCCTGCAGAATCTCACGCGGACACGAGCATTTTTATTTCTTGTCTTTCTCTTGTTTATTTTCTTTTTTATTTCTTAAAAAAATCTTTTTTCTCTTTCTTTTTTTAGCTCTATTTATTCGAGAGATTTTTTTAATTATGGAAAAAAATTTACAGTGGATAATTTTACTGGAAAAAAATGAACAATTTTATTTTTTTTAATTATTTACCTATGGGACGAAAAGAATTCCATCGTCGACCACTGTCGATTATTGATTGTCATTGTTGTCGCCTTTGCTCGTTGGTCGTCGTTGTTGTCGTCCACTGCCACCGTTGTCACTGTCATTGTTCGTCGTCGCCATCATCAATTATTGTCGTCGTCATTATCGATTGTCATTGTTGTCGTCACTACTTGTCGATCGCCGTTGTTGTCGTCCACTGTCACTGTTGTCGTCGTCATTGCTCATTGTCGCCCTCATCAGTTGTTGTCGTCGTCATTATCGATCTTCGTTGTCACTGTTAATCATCAGTTGTTGATCGTCATCATTTTCGTCGTCAATTGTCGATCACCGCTACTGTCATCGTCATCGTCTATCACCACCACCACCACTATACGATCACCACCATCGTTGATGTCATCGATCGCCGCCTTATCGAGCAGTGACAACGATGGCCATCACAGGTGATCAACGACGACGTCATCCCGGTCACTAAGAGAATTTTAAAAAAAATAACTTTTCTTTTATTATTATTATTATTATTATTTTTTGAGAATTTCTTTATTTTCTCTTTCCTTTCTTACCATTCATAAATTCTATAATTACGAAGAAGATCTTAAATATTGTGATTTTCACATCCATATCAAAATCAAAAATCTATAATGTGAGATAAATAAAACATACCTGAATCCATAATGCAGCGAAGTATGTATATAAGAATTCTCTCCTCTCTAACTTTTTCTTTAATTATATCCTTTGATGATTAAGGATGTAACCTTTCTTTCACCTTCACAATCCTCTTCTCACACCCCTTTTCATGACAAAAGTTGAGAAAAAGATTCTATCAATATACTGAAGTAATACTTCGAATTTTCACAAAAGATATTTTTTTCTTTCAATACTTACTCATTAGTTAACAATTCTAATGATTGGATTCGTATGCTTAATTCTGATAGTTAAGGTCAAATGATTATTCATCACATTTTTTTTTTTTTTTAGAAAATAGGAGGTATTTCTATGTTCAAATGGCGGTGCCATTTTTTATTTTCCAATGAGAAGGTAGAACATAGGTGTGGGCCAAGTAAATCAATGGATAGTGTTGATAGTATTGGACATACAGATAGAAGTGAACAACCTATTCTAAACGATATGGAGAAAAAGGTTCCTAGTTGGAATCATATTGGTAATTATAGTTTCAATAATGTTGATTATTTATTTGATATCAGGAATATTTGGAGTTTGATCTCTGATGACACTTTTTTTGTTAGGGATAGTAATGGTGATCGTTACTCTATATCTTTTGATATTGAAAATCATATTTTTGAGGTTGACAATGATAGTTCCTTTCTGAGTGAACTAGAAATTATTGTTTCTAGTTATTTGAATAGGGGATCTAAGAAAAAGAATCATACATGTAATATATATATAGAGTAAGTTTAGTAATCAATTCTAGCAACCACCCACGTAGCCATCACTTTAAACATTTCATTTATCTTTTATAAAAAGAGAGAGGAGAGGGATTTATTTGATTAATAAATAAAACTCTTGACTTTAATTTCTATTAAGTCAAACAACCATCACATTATGCCCTATTATATTAAAGTCAATGCTATAAGTTGCATGGGCCACAATAGATTATTATTAAATAATCTAACAATCTTCCACTTGATCCATGTGACGACTTGAAGATTCAATAATAACTATAATTGCGTGACAATCCTTTAGTTAACATATCTATTATCATTAATTTTGTTCATATATGCTCAATAGACATCTTATATTTCTTCACTTCTTCTTTGACAAATAAATATTTCAGATCCATGTGCTTTGCACCTTTTGAGTACTTGTTATTTTTAGAGAAGAATACAACTGCGGTACTATCACAATAAATCCTTAGCGACCTGGCTCTGAATCTGAGTAGTCAACCACTTCAAGGTGATCTGACCTTCTATATGTGAGCATGTAATCTTTGGTGCCTTGTAAGTATCTAAGAATCTTCTTTGCAGCTTTCCAGTGACTCATCCTAGGATTGCTTTGATACCGGCCTAATATTCCAACAACAAAACTGATATCTGGCCGAATATATGTGTAGGCATATATTAAACTTCCAACCACTGATACATAGGGAATATATTCCATTTCCTTTCGTTCCAAATCATTTTTAGGACATTGCATTTCACTAAAATTGTCCCCTTTTTCAATTGGAACTGTACATGCAGAACATTTTTTCATTCTAAATCTCTCTAACACTTTATTGATATAGTTTTTCTGAGACAATTTCAATAATCCTTGTGATCTATTACGGAATATTTTTATTCCTATCACATAGAATGCCTCACCCATATCCTTCATTTCAAAGTTCTTATAGAGAAATTTTTTTACATCATGTAACATAGTGATATCATTGGCAGCAAGTAGAATGTCATCAACATACAAACTAAAATAATGAATTTGCTCCCACTGACCTTCATATAGATACACCGATCAATAGTGTTTTCTACAAAATCATACGACATAATGATATCATTGAATTTAAGATACCACTGTCTAGAAGCCTATTTTAGTCCATATATTGACTTCTTTAATTTACACACTAGATTTTCTTCTCCTGTGGTTAGAAATCCTTTAGGTTAGTCCATATAAACTTCTTCTTCTAAATCACCATTTAGAAAGGTGATCTTTACATCCATTTGGTGAAGCTCTAAATCATAATGAGTCACCAAAGCCAAAACAATCCTCAATGAGTCCTTAGAAACTGGAGAGAAGGTTTTTGTGTAATTAATGTCTTCCTTTTGAGTATATCCTTTTGGTGACAAGTCTAGTTCTATACATTTCAATGTTGCCTTTCGAGTTGCGTTTAGTCTTAAAAATCCATTTACAACCAACTCGTTTTGAACCTTCACGCAACTCTACTAGATCCCATACTTTATTGTCATCTATGAAATTTAACTCTTCTTTCATAACATTGAGCCAATTTTCGGAATTGTCACTTTTCATGACTTATATGAATGAGACTGGATCTTTATTAATGCTTAAGTCACATTCATGTTCAAGTGAATAAATGATATAATCATTTAAAATAGTTAGTCTTCTTTGCCTTTCAGACCTCCTTAATGCTTAGTTCTTGTGTCTCTTCTATCATTTGTTCATTTGTGATTTGTACATTGTCAATTGATTCATCATCTATATGTTCATTTTGTAGGTTTTGAATATTATTATTTTGTTGTCTCGAGGTGTTGTGTAACTGTGATACAACAAATGGAACAACAACTTGAGGAGAAACATTAAGTGAAGAAGATTCACAATAAGTCTCTCTAATATCCACTTTTCATGATTTCTCACTCCCACTAAACTAGTCATTCTCAATGAACCGAGAATTACTAGACTCTATTATTCTTGTATTGTGATTAGAATAGTAAAATCTATACCCCTTTGACTTTTCAGGATAACCGATGAAATAACCACTAATAGTTCTTGCATCAAGCTTTCTTTCATGTGGATTATATATTTTTATTTCTGCTAGACAATCCTAGATATGAAGGTGTCTTAAACTAGGTTTCCTTCCCATCCATAATTTATAAGGAGTCTTAAGAACTGCCTTACTAGGAACTCTATTAAGCAGATAATCAGCAGTCTTTAATGCATGCATCCACAATGATAAAGGTACAATACTATAACTTAATATACTTCTAACCATGCTCATAAGAGTACGATTTCGTCGTTCAGCTACACCATTTTGTTGCGGTGTACCAGGCATAGTATACTGTGGACATATGCCTCGACTTTGAAGAAATTTTTCAAATGGACCTAGACATTGCCCACTCATTAAATTTTCTGTAATATTCATCACCTCTATCAAACCTTACAACTTTCACTTTTCTATCCAACTGTCTTTCAATCTCATTAACAAACACCTCAAGGATATTCACTGCTTGAGATTTTTCATGCAGTAAGTATAAATAATAATAACGTGAAAAGTCATCAATAAAGGTGATAAAATATTTTTCACCGTTCAAAGATGGAACATCAAAAAGACCACATATATCAGTGTGTATCAATTAAAGTAGTTGATTGCTTCTTGTGGTTGACTTTTTTGATATATATATTTAGTTTGTTTTCCTTTAATGCAACTCAAACATATATCCTAGTCATCAAAATCCAATTGAGGTAATATGTCACTTTTCATTCATCTCATTATCTTTTCTTTGGATATATGACCTAATAGTTGATGCCACAAATAAGCAGAACTCTCATTATGTGCACTATGTTTATTACTAAGAACATGTTCGACATAAAACAGAGATTTAGAAAAATTAACATCAAGATTTAAATGGTATAAACCATCTATTTAAGTATTTGAACCGTAATAGTACTCATTTTTATATAAAGAAACTACACCGTCTCCAATCTTAAAGTTAAACCCTATAGCATCCAACTTTCCAATAGAAATTAAATATCTAGCACATACAGGAACATATATGTAATTTTCTAGATCTAAAGAATAACCAATGTTCAAGATCAATCTGTACACCCCAATTTCTTCTATTCATACCTTCATTATGTTCCCCATATACAGAAAATTTTTAGTTCCATTTATGGTTTGGATCGAAAGGAATCCCTGTATAATATGTAACACATAAGTAGTTGCACCAGAATCCAACCACCAAGTATTATTAGGCACTTCAATAAGATTTGATTTTAAATTTATTGAAACATAATATTTACCTTTCTTTTCGAACCAACTCGTTCTTTTCAGACAATCCTTCTTGAAGTGACCACTTTTATTACAAAAATAGCACTTCCTCTCTTTATGGACTCCACCACCCTCTTTAACTTTTAAGAGAGCTTTATTTATTTTTACCTTTATTATCTGGTTTAGCCTTACTGCCACTGGCTTTGTCATGAGTCGATAAACGAATGGAATGATCATTTTCTTTAACCTCCCTTCCTTCTGAACCAACATAACCTTAATTTTTTGAAAATTCTATTTCTCTTTAATAGTGTTATAATTCACCTGGAACTATCCGAACTCAGAAGGAAGTGAATTAATAATGAATTGTACTCAAAATGACTCATTCACATCCATTCTCATCAATTTCAACTTTGCTGCTAGATTTGTCATACTTGTCACATGATCATGAATGAGCTGAGACCAGTCAAATTTTTTAGTCGTCAACTCACTAATTAAAGTTTCAACAATGGATTTATCTGCAATCTCTGATTGTGAATATTCCTTAATTATTTTCATAAATTCCCTTGCACAGTCAGTTTTGGGAATAGATACTTTAACATTTTCAGCCATCGTTATCTTCATTAAGTTCAAACATAGCCTATTAGATCGCTCCCAAGTCTCGTAAAGAGTCTTGTCAGCTTCCGTACTAGTTTCAGTAATGACTATAGGTTTTTGTTCCATTACCAATGTCATATCAAGATTTATAACACCTAGTTGAAATTGAATTTATTCAAACCAATTAATATAATTTAGTCCATTGAACTTAATCATTCTATTGCCCAAAGTAAATACATTATTGGAATCTGCAAATATTTATACAAACTCATATATCAATGCTTTGAGTAAATTTAATATATTCAAACTAGAACTTTAATAATGTACCTAAGTTCACCTTTGGATGATACTTAATTGTGTAATGATAATGATGCTAATTCAATATTATTTTAATGTGTAACCAACTATACATAAGATAACATGCATGATATCTTTGGATATTCAAATATTTACCAAGTACGTTAATAAATCTTTAATATAATTAATTATAAGTTATGATCCATCTTTAGGTGATACTTATATGTCTTATAATAATTTTGTGTTAGCCACCTGATACCTGATTTATCCCTTCCACACGTAGGGGCAACGGTGGAGGCTACTAATATGATGGTTCCACATTTTATATGTCTTATAACAATGAATTTCAAACAACCCAAAATACATAATTTATATAGCATCATGATCAATATTTGAAATTATAAATGTTATTGATTCGATCACTTTGGTGATTAATAAATAATTTAATAATATATAATTCTAAATTAAAATTATATGTATTGACGGAACTTTTCATTTGTTGTTCATATTCATATACAATTATTTTTATTATTTGAAATCATAAAGTTCTTAGAGTTGATCACTTTGGTGATTAACAAACTCCAAATCCATAATATATAATTCCAAATAAAATTAAATAATTGTATATTAATTGTTATAATGCATCACATAAATAATAAATATAACAATTAATATAAATTAATAGCAAATAATTATCAATTATCATAAATAGTCATAATTGAATAATTCTCATGCAATTTAATATTTTCAATTTTATACTACTTTTCATCCAATTTAATATCAATTAAATTAAAGGGGGAATTACAAACAAAATATGTCATACAACCATTTTTTTAATTGTAATATTAGAATTTTATGCCAAAAATTTGTCACATATCTATTAAATTCAATTTTTCATTATGCAATTCAATTTTATATCAAATAATTGAGTCCAATTGAATAGGAATTGCATGCAATTTAAAATTGTACCGTCATTTTTTTTATAATTTAATATTCTGTCATAATTAAATACAAGAAAAGAAATTGATATAATGTATTATTATGGCATAAATAACACATAATACAATTTCATGCACACGTACAGTTCATGGTGCTATGAACTCCAAATTCAATCTCGGGCAAGAAATTGAAATGAAAGGAGAGACCGTCATTCATTCATAAGGCATGCAAAAAAATGAATCCAATTAAATTAAAGGGGAATTATAATCAAAACATATCCTACAACCAATCCTTTTATAATTCAGTATAAAATCCAAATTTATAAATGAAAAATCACAATATCTATAACCTGATTCTGACATCATATGTAATTTTTTCTTACGATTCATAAATTTTATAATTATTAAGAAGATCTTGAATATTGTAATCTTCACATCCATATCAAAATAAAAATTCTTTAATGTGAGATAAATAAAACATACCTGGATTCATAAATACAGCGAAGTATGTATATAAGAATTCTCTCTCTCTAATTTTTTCTTTAATTGTATCCTTTGATGATTAAGGATACTGATCTTTCTTTCACCTTCACAGCCCTCTTCTCACACCCTTTTTCATGATAATGATAATATATATATATATAAGTTTCCACGGGGATGGCGCGGTGGTAAGGTAGTGTGGTTGCTTTAGATACAGAGTGGGGTCGATTCCGGAGGGGGTCTAAAATCTCCCCTGGGCTCAGATGGCCCTCCCACTGCCTTACGCTGTGTCGAGACATAGTCCCCGCGATTTACCTCCTCTCGCCGCGCAGGACGGGTGTGAGAGCTAGTTAAGCGATTCCCAACTTTTGGATAATATATATATATATATATATATATATATATATATATATATATATATATATATATATATATGCTCGTTCGAAGACCGAAAAATCCCCACGGGGATGGCTCGATGGTAAAGGCAGGGTGACGCTTATCGATAATACATGGATTCGATGCCGAATGAGGGGTCTAAAATACCCTCTGATTTCAGATGGACTCTTCTCTATCCTTGCCACCAAGTCGAGGGGTTGTGTCTCACCCGCGATTTATCCTCTCTCTCCAATAGCCTTAGGACGGGTGACAAGCGGTCGCTAGGTGGAGTAATCACTTCTAGCAACCACCCACTTAGCCATCACTTTAAACCTTTCATTTATCTTTTATAAAAAGAAAGATGAGAGGGATTTATTTTCTCTTTCCTTTTTTTTATCTCATAATTAATTCAGTTGGTAAATACAAAGGAGTTTGTCCGTAGTTAACAAAAGTCAATTCTCGAAAAATTTATCATCCTGAACTATCGACAGATTTTTTCCTTTGCATTTACCAATTGAGATTTTGATTTACCTTCTCCATTGATAAGAATAGTTGGAGGGGATGTTAATACGATGGTTTCATATTTTTTAATTTTTTTTTAAATTAAAATTACTTTCTTTTCTTAGAAACAAGAGGCTTAGTGATTTTTTGTAGCTTTGGATTTCTTTCTTTTCCCATTGGATATTTCAAAGTAAATAGAGATTCTGATCACCTAAATACAATTCGCAATAATTGATTCTTAATTTTTTAACATCACGTGAGTATATTTATTTTAACACTCTAGATTTAAAAAATATAAAAAATCAAGAAAAAAGGAAGAACATTGTCATAAAACACGAGATTCATTTTTTTTACACTTTAGATTTAAAAATATATAAAAAAATCGAGGAAAAAACAGAACATTATCGAACATCTCCAATTTCGATCCAAACATTCAATAAATTATTATGTCTATTAACACCCAATGATTTTATGGTAAGTCAACACGTATTTCTATTTCTACATTCATTATCATCAGTGACATTGATGGGTCGTCGCTAATTCGAGTTCTTTCGGGGGTTTTTGTCGAAAATTGACACTGTGAGAATAAATAGGCCAACCCATTTGAACCGGCAGGCCCAGGCCATTGTCTGACCTTAAAAAGGCCGGTACACCCTGAGGTCGCTCACCGCTCCGGCTATGGGCCGGAGGCCGCGGTCACCTAGCAGCCAGAATCCGACGGCGCCGAGCAGCCCCACCCTGTCGTTGAAGAAAGGCTGCAGCATCGACACCACCGTCGTCGCCACCACGAATGCCGACCTCCATGTCGTCCTAACAAGATTGAACTTGGACGGCGATCGGTCCCTCGGCATCGGGATCTCGAGCTTGGCTGTGACGAGCCGGGACTTGGGCCACGCTCGGGACGCCCACTGCTCGACGAAGGAGAAGAGTGGATGGCAGTAGAACTGGTAGGCGCCGACGAGGTGGACGACGATGGAGACGTTGGCGATGTCCAGGAGGCAGTAGGGGTTGTAGAAGCCAAAGTCGGTGAGCAGGTTCCCTGGCGCCATGTCACCGAAGGCGGCATACCCCATGCACCAACAGAGCATGTAGAAGATCGTGGCAGTGAGCACGCTGATGACGGTCACTTTCTTCATCACCTACGCCTCCGACGGCGGTGGGGCTTTAATTGTGTCCTGAAGGTGTTTGTTGATATTCCACAGTGAGTTTTTACGAACAGAAATTAATAAAACCGCGCTTTTTGGATTTGTTTAGTGATCTTGATATAACTGCATCTCGATGAGGATGATGGAGTAGGAGTAAGCGAATGCGATGTCGCCGAAGGCTTGAAGGCTGCGCCATATCTTGTCCATCTCGCTCACAGTGCCGATGCTGATCCCAGTGATACTTACTCTGATGCCTCCATTTTCTGGTAAGTGGTAAGAGAAACACAGTTCCGGAGATCGAGTTTTTGATACATGAATTTATGTTGCGTTATTGAATTTCGACTAGTTCATGGCTTGATGAAGTGTTTACTGATAACTTGGACGATGCTTAGACCGATTCCGATGGCAGAGTAGGTGAAGGACATGATGGCTGCGATGATGGAGAGCCACCAAATCTGGTCAAAGTCCGGAATCTGAGAGAAGAGAATCTCAACAATCACAAAGATGATCATGTAAGGATTGTTGCTCACTTGGCATGGGCTGTCATCCCCATTCTCGTGGAAACAGTTCTACCTCTTGATTGCTCTGTTCCATAAACAAAACCAACATCAAAATTCAATTTTAACAATGGACTAAGGATGCCGTACTATTTATGTGTTCCACTTACACCTTGCTAATGGAGGCAGCAATTGTGTGTCCGATCTTGAGGTACTGCAGGTAGCCACATACCTTGACCTTGAAACCACCTGTTTGTTGAAATGCAAAGCAGAATAGAGACATCTTACAAGTGAGTTTTGAATGCAAAGGGTTAGATAATGTGAATGGAAAAATGTATAGTGGGAAGAATTGGTCCCACATTTAAATGACATGATAGTGGATAAATAGTACAGAAAGAGATGCGAATCCAGGGCTCGGGTCGCACGCATCCAAATGATTCTTATATAAACGCTAATGCACATAACGGACCGGTCGAAAGCATGATTGAACTATATATATCTACTAATATATGCCACAAAATTCCTTGCTTGCTCACTCATATGCATGAATGCTTACAAGCTCATGATGCTTATACATTAAGATATAAGCCTACAAGTAATTAAGGCATAAGCCTACATTAAGTAAGGCCTAAACCTATAATGCACTGTTCATGCATCATTAAGGCCAAATGGATTTCATGCATCATTAAGGCCCAAGCCCAATTTTGAAGGCTAAAGCCCATGAAGGCCAAAGCCCATCATAAGTAAGGCCACCTAAGCTCCACGTGCTTCTTCATCCTTTAGGCATGTGGCATGACAAAGTCACCTAAGCTCCACATGGCTTGCATGCATTGAGGGATTGCCACCACAAGCCATGTGGAGGTGGATGTGGCAAAGGCTTGAGGGCTTGCATCCTCTTTAAAAGGAGATGAGCTTGAGGAAAGAAAAGCACGAGCAACTTCTTCACCGTGGAAGAAGACAAAGAAGGGAGTGAGAAAGAAGAGAGAGAGAGAAAAGGAGAAAGAAATTAAGAGATTTCTTTTTCCTTAAAGACTTTCTTCATTCGAGAAGAAAGAAAGAGAGTGAATCCACACCAGTCATTCCTTCATTTTGCCGAGTCATCCTTCACCTGGCAGATCCTGTAATAGTGTTCAGATACATTGGTCAAGTTGCCACTATAACCTATGCTAGGTTATACTAATGGTTTCGATGTTTTATTCTAGGAAACAGACATCCTGTGTCACCTCGTAGTACCACCGGAGGGGACGAATCTGTCTTAAGGAGACTGCGTCTTTGCAGGACTTGACATCTTCATTCCTACTTGGGTGACGGATACCATCTCGACAGATGAGTCCGAGTTGTGTTCTTATAGTTTTCAATTCGGATTATTCCCTGTAATTCCGGCTTGATTGTGGAATAAAATTTCCAACAAGCTTAAGACAAATTCGTTCTGTTGAGATGACCACAGATGATGTTGAGATGCAACAGACTCAACACATAACGACCCCTTCCGCCCCGATTAGAAATATATCAATCAATCATGTGGAAACACCAGAAAAGTTCACCGGGTTGAACTTCAAGAGATGGTAGCAGAAGATATTCTTCTATCTGACCACACTGAATCTGACTCGTATCTTGACAGAGCAACCTCCCAAATATTTTGAGGGTATAAGTGATGCTCAAACCATTACTGCTGTCGACATATGGAATCATTCTGATTTCATGTGTCGTAACTATATCCTCAACTATCTTGTCGATTCATTGTACATTGTATACACTGCAAAGAACACGACAAAAGACTTATGTGAGTCTCTTGACAAAAAATATAAGTCAGAGGATGTTGGAGCCAAGAAATCTATTGTTGGCAGATTCCTGGATTATAAAGTGGTTGATTCCAAGACGGTGATCAACCAAGTTCAGGAACTTTAGGTAATTCCACACGAGATACACTCAGAAGGTATGATTCTGAGTGAAATCTTCGAAGTAGCAGCAATCATTGAAAAACTATCTCCTGGCTAGGACTTCAAGAATTATCTGAAACATAAGCCAAAGGAAATAACGGTGGAGGAACTAGTTGTTCGCCGTCGAATTGAAGAAGACAACAAAAGTTCAGAGAGAAAGTTATTCCCTTAGGCTACTATAAAAGTCAACGTAGTCGGGCACGGTCAAAGCTCGAAATGGAAGAATTCCAAAGCTTCTAAGATGCAACCCAAAGGAGGTGGCTTCAAGAAGTTCTCTGGGAAATGTTACAACTGTAACAAAGTCGGTCACAAATCTTCGGATTGCAAGAAGCCAAAGAAGAAACAAGAAACCAACTTGAACGAGGGATCAGATATGGATCTCTGCGCAGTAATCTCTGAGGTGAACTTGATGGGTTCCAATCCGCAACAATGGTGGATTGATACTGGCTCCATCAGACATGTATATTGTAATCAGGAGCTGCTCCACAACTTTGAAGAAATAAAAAATTGAGACAAGTTGTTCATGGGGAATTCAGCAACTACGGAGATTAAGGGCCAAGGACAAGTGGTGCTAAAGATGACCTCAGACAAAGAGCTCATTTTGAACAAAGTACTATATGTTCCAGAGATTCGAAAGAATATAGTATCCGGATCACTACTTTATAAACATGACTTTCATGTTATTTTTGAAGCTGACAGAATTGCAATGTATAAATGTGAAATGTTTGTAGGAAATGACTATGTAAATGATGAGTTGTTTAAACTCAGTGTAATGGTCATTCAGTTTAAAATGAATAAGAATGAAAGTTCTTCCATGTATATGTTTGAGTCTGTCACTTTATGGCATAGTATACTAGGACATGTTAATTATGATATATTGCGTAGATTAATTAACATGCAAAGTATACCTGCATTCCAACTTGATCTAAAACATAAATGCGAGACATGTGTTGAAGCAAAATTAACAAGGTCATCATTTCAACATATTGAGAGAAGCAACGAAACACTTGGCCTAATCCACACCGACGTATGTAACCTGAAAAGCACACCGACACGTGGTGGGAATAAATACTTCATCACCTTTGTTGATGATCACACAAAATATTGTTATGTCTACCTTCTTTAAAGTAAAGATGAAGCAATAAAGAAATTTATTCTCTATAAGAATGAGGTAGAAAATCAATTTAATAAGAAAATTAAGGTGGTTCGGAGTGACAAAGGTGGTGAATATGTATCATCATTTACTAAGTTATGTGTTGATCATGGGATTATACACGAAACAACCGCTCCTTATTCTCCTCAGTAAAATGGTATTGTTGAGTGGAAGAATCGCACTCTAAAGGAGATAACAAATGCTCTTCTATTAAGCTTTGAACTACCAGAGTTCATATGGAGGGAAGCTGTATTAATAGTAAATTACCTTTTAACTAAGGTACCCCGAAAGAAAATAGAGAAGAACCCTTATGAGTTATGGATTGAAAGACAATCTTCCTACAAATACTTGCGAGTGTGGGGGTGTCTTGCCAAAGTTTTGGTACCAGATTCAAAAAGGATTAAGATAGGACCAAAAACTGTTGATTGCATATTTATTGGATATGCAAATAACAACAGTGCATATCGGTTTCTTGTGTATCAATCGCATATATCAAAGATACACTATAACTCGATTCTTGAATCAAGAAATGTCTCGTTCTTTGAACATGTGTTTTCATACAAGAACTGAAATGAAGCAAGTTCTTCAAAACGGGCATTAGAACCACAAGTAGAAGAAGAAACAGATAAACCAATTGAGGTAGAGCTCAGACGAAGTAAAAAAGCTCGGGTGACAAAATCCTTCGGAACAGATTTTATCACTTTCATGTTGGAAAGTGAGCCCTAAAGTTACTCAGTGACAGTAAGCTGCTTTGAAGGACGTCACTAGAAAGAAGCAATTGCATATGAAATTGATTCAATCTTGCAAAATCACACTTGGGAACTTGTGAATCTTCCCTTGGGAAGTCAACCACTAAGTTGCAAGTGGATTTTCAAGAAAAAGATAAAAGCAGATGACACGATAGATAAATACAAGGCACGGTTGGTAATTAAAAGTTATCGGCAATGTGAAGGCCTTAATTACTTTGATACGTACTCTCCAGTATCGAGAATAACTTCCATCAGAGTATTGTTGGCTATTGCCTCTTATGGAATTTGGAAATACATCAAATGGATATAAAGATAGCTTTTCTAAATGGAGATTTAGAAGAAGAAATCTACATGGAGCAACCTGAGGAATTTTTTGCACCAGGACAAGAAAACAAGGTTTGTAGATTGGTAAAGGCATTATATGACTTGAAGCAAGCTCCGAAGCAATGATATAAAAAATTTGATGATGTTATGAAAGAAAGTGGATTTACAATTAATGCATGCAATAAATGTGTCTATGTGAAAGACACAGAAAATGCTTATGTCATTTTATGTCTTTACGTAGATGATATACTTATCATTGGAAGTAATGATAAGATAATCAAATCCACTAAAAATATATTAAACTCAAGATTTGACATGAAAGACATGAGTCTCGCTGATATAATTTTAAGAATTAAACTGCTTAAAACAGTGGAAGGACTTGTTCTTAATCAATTCCATTATGTGGATAAAATTCTTGAGAAATTTAACAGAAGCGATACTGCAGTGGCATGAACTCCATTAGATACGAGTCTACACCTATCGAAAAATCAATGAGAGAGTATCTCTCAAATAGAGTACTCTAGGGTGGTTAGAAGTCTAATGTATTCGATGACTTGTACACGACCAGACTCAACCTATGCAGTAAGCAAGTTAAGTAGATACACGAGTAATCCCGGTGTTGAACATTGGAAAGCAATAACAAGAATACTAAGGTATTTAAGATATACTCGTGATTATGGACTGCACTATATAAGATATCCGACTGTGATTGAAGGATAGAACGATGCAAATTGGATATCTGATATAAAAGATTCCAAATCTTCAAGTGGATATTTATTCACTTTAAGAGGTGTAACTATTTCGTAGAAATCTTCTAAGCAAACTGTAATCACGAGATCCACAATGGAATCTGAGTTTGTAACTCTTGACAAAAGTGGCGAATAAGATGAATGACTACGACAATTTTTAGAAGTTCCTAGATGGTCAAAATCAGTGCCGACAATTTACATACATTGCGATAGTCAATCGGCAATTGGTCGTGCACTGATGCACGCGAACGCGACCTCAAATCTCGCGATGGAGACCGTCGAAGACTCGAAGCACGTGCTCGTGCTCAACACCCACAAGTGAACGGGTATCGTCAAGTAATAAAGATTTATCGATCTCACAGGAACTGAGATTCGAGTACCGATCTACTCGGTGGACGTTATTGTTCGGAAATTGATTCTAATGGTTGCGGTTCAGAGGGTGTCGGCGGTCCTAACTCTAGTACGGTGTCACATGGAGGAAGAGAAGGGACGCTATAAGTCTTTGGATGGATTCTAGGATTTCGGTTTCGTTTGTGTGTCACAGAACACGTTGTCAATTGGATTTTGTCTAGGTTCTTAGCTGCGGTTTTGTGGAAAGGACATCATACACTCCCCCGATGAGCCTTCGCATTTATCGGAAGCTACCTCTGTTATACTAGGTCAACCCTTGGCTTTAGGACGGGATAGTCGGTACGAGGATGCCGAATCGATCCCTACGACGAGTCGAAAACGGGGGGCATTTCCTACTCTATCGCATCCTTCTACCCATAATTACCGACGATGAGGACAACCCCTAGGTTCCTCTTTAAATTCCCCTAAATCTTTGATACGAGGATTGTCACCCCTCGTATCGATTAAACACAGTGACTAGAAAACCAAAACAATAGCTATAGATCTAAATCAAACACCAATTGCAAATATAAATTCAAGAACGAAAAGATATTTGAACCAACATGTTCTAACTCAATACAAACTACTCCCTAGTCCTAGAATCAGAAAATCTACTCTATGAATGCGAGAAAAGAATCACAAGGCATTGTCGAATTCATATATACAAGATAAAGTATGGAAATAATACAGATTACAATGCGTTGAGGCTCTTCTCCCTGGCGTTGAGGTGCAAATCTTGGATCTCGAGCGGCTTCCTTCATCCCTATTGCGAGTTTCCGAAGTTTTTTAGGGCTTCGGAGTGTTGTCCCGGTCGTCGTGTCTCCCCCCTAGGGTTTGGGGCGTGACTTTCTTTATATAGACATGAGGTCGGCTCTTCATGAATCCGGAAAAAGACCTAATCGTGCCAAAATGTTGGGCCACCACACGACCGTGTGTTTCCATATGGTCAGGTCGTGCGGCCTGTGGCTAATCTCGAGCCGGACATTTATCAGGTGTATACCACACGTCGTGTGCGCCTCATCAGATCCAGCCAAATGCTCTTTTTCGTTCTGAAAGTGCACCGTTTTTCCCATGAAATGTTATCCTGCACACAAAAGTAAAAAGAGCATATCTCCGAACCAGAAAACAGGAAATGCATGTAAAACAAAGTAAAATATGCATGAAACAAACATAAAATGAAATGAGATGTGAGCGAAAATTACTCCTAAAATCTTATATGTTTTGCTCACATCAATTCCCTCCGACTTAGATCTTTGTTTGTCCTCAAGCAAATCTCAGTGCCATGAAATTTTAAAAAGGTATCGTTCCATACTTAGCATGTTAATTTGATTTATCAAGTAATATTTTCATTCAAAGCAAAATAGATGTGTTCTAAAAATTCACTAAGTTAGCTTCTCGTGCACGTGCCAAGCGAATCTTCTTAGGGGATACTCGTTTCATGGTAAGTTAAGTCGTCATCCTTAGCTTTCATAAGGTCTCCGACTCTTAGGCACTAACCTACTTAAAGTGAGGGTCGTTATCTAGATCTAGCACAAAGTCTCAAAGGCGTGCTTAGTATTGAGAGAAATGGATAGGTGTTTCCCCAATAACCTAACTCGGTCTCAAAGGGGCACCTAACCATTTCCACTCACGACAATTATTTTTTTATCCCTCGTAATCTATTTTTTTTTTCAATTTTTTTCTAACTCTATTTTTCTTTCTTTTTGTCTTTTCTTATTCCATTTTTTTTCTTTCTTTTCTCTCTCTCTTGGGATTTTGATTTTTCCGAATAGGCTTCCACAATTCGAGCATCTCCAGTAACTAAAATACTAAATCTAGAGTCACCTATGGATTCCGAAGTACTAGACTACCGAGATAAATCATAACTAGGTACGTACTAGATTTTCCCTTTCAGAATGTTTGTCATGTGTAGGTATAAAAATAAAAGCTAACTAGTGTAAGTCTAGAACATTATTAGAGCAAATAAAATAAAATATCACGAGGTAAATGAAGGTAAACTACCCATAGAAATAACTCATGAACAAACTTTAGAAATACTACTGAGGCAGCTTTATAGATAACAAAAATTAAGTGCTAAAAGCAACTAAACAACTTATGCATGAACAAATGAATGCTAACTATAATGCAAATATCAGGAAAGAAACTACTACTAGAAACAAAATAAATCAAAACTTGTAGCCCCCCAGACTTAAGCGAAGCATACCTCTAGTATGGCGGACAAGGTGGAAAGTCCGGTAGCCTCGACGTCTCGAGATCCTGGGAGAATCTGGTGTTGAGTCGCTAATGCCACATGTATATGTGGTCGATCTGAGAGTTGGTGGATGCAGCGACTGCTCGGTGCTCCTCCTCCCTAACCCACTGTGCCTGCTGGGGCACGCATGTGCTATCGCATCTCTTGATGGTAGAGCTGTCAAATGGGCCGACCCATGGCGGGGCGGGCCAACCCGTCGTAAATCCAATATTTAGCGGAGAGGGGCGGGCCGACCCGCCATCTCGGCGGGTTGAGAAATTTCCAACCCAACCCAACCCAAGGCGGGTTGCGGGTTAGGCGGGCCAACCCGCGGGCTACACAAATTTAAAAAATATATCTAAAATTACTGAGGTGTTGAGGTAATGACTTGTAAGACAGATAGAGTACCATGATTAAAAAAATAAATATTTGAAGTAACTAAAATCTTATAATTGAGATTCAATTATCGACTTATAAAATTGAGTACCGATGTTTTTGATTCCTTTTCAATGTTCTAAAATATTCAAATCTTGATAATATGTAAATGTAAATTTTTGCTCTTTCAAATAGAGATTCAATTGAGATTTTTTAGCTTGGGTAATTATTTGATTTTGATATGTTATTATTTCCTATATTAATTAGAACAGTAGTGACAAGATAATAAAAAATAATTAGAGTATAAAAAATATTTTTTTGTTCTTTACTCTTAACTTTTTTTATACTTTGTTGAGGTGTATGTGTGATAGAAGAAGATTGTAATGGTGAAAAACTTGTCTTTTGACATTTCTCAACCCATGCCAACTGACCCCACATGGAACCTGTCTAAACTCAAGAACCCGCTGGTCGCTCGCTTAGTTCAAAAATGGCGGGTTGATAAAAATTCAACCCAACCCGCTTAAATTGTTTGGCGGGGCGGGCCAACCCGACGGACCTAACCCAACTTGATAGCTCTACTTGACGGTGGGTGGCCTCCTCCTGGCAATGGGCAACCTCCTCCTAGAAGTAGATACGGGCCTCGTCGTAGAACTCCTTGACCCGCTGGAAGTGCTCCCGGAAGCCTTGAAGCTTTGCTTGCGTATAGGCGCTCTACTCCTCCCATCGCTGCCTCTGCGTCTGCTGCTTGGTATATATGTCGTCGAGGCGCGATCGGAACTCTGAAAAATCATAGGCAAATGTACTTGCATCCTGCTCAAAAGTAGAAAAAGGTGGCAGTGCAGGTGCAAGCTCATGTCGACGTAGACTAGGTGGGCTCAAAATGATTTTTGCTTCTTCCTAGTAGGTTTTTCCCTAATCCTAAGCTATTTGCAAAGAACATAAGCGACAATAAATCAAAGTCTAAATTATACACATGAATGCAGAATGATTAAAACATGTAAAATTAAACTTAGGTTGCCTCCCAAGAAGCGCTTTGTTTAAGGTCTTTTAGCTTGACCACACTCCATTATCTTCAACATAGCTCCAGAGGCTTTGTGAACCTCCATTCATCCGTCTCGGTGCTGATATCCGGTGCGCTCGGCTTTACCCTGCTAAAAGTGTAGCCATCTAAAAAGGGAGCTCTACACTTTGACAGATTGAAGAGGATGATCTCCCCGTCTACCTCCAAGGAGATCTTGTGCGCCTTTACATCTATGCATGCTCCCGCAGTCTCCAGAAAGGGTCTTCCAAGATGATGGGATTCTGGGGATTTGGTCATGTATCGAGTATAATAAAATTTGTATATATAACGAAGTTCTTAATGACCACAGGCACATATGCTAGCATGTCGACGGGTTCCTTGACTGAGTCGTCCCCCATACGAATACCAAGGTTCACTGGTTGGATCCCATTCAGTCCTATCTTCAGATAGAGTGCGTAGGGCATTACGTTGACTGATGACCCTAAATCGCACAGTGCTTCATCGAAGCTCTCCCCATAAATCGAGCAGGGTATAACAAATTCATCGAAGGTCAGCTACTTATGTTTACCATGGATGCAACTGTAGGAGATTTGAGGCCGCTAGAGGGGGGTGAATAGCGTCGTGCTAAGCGTGATGTAATTCGTTCACGTGTCGTCTCTACAAATTTCGTTAGCGCAGCGGAAAATAGATAATAATGACAATAACGAAATGGACAATCACACACGAACACGAGTATGTAACGTGGTTCGGAACCGCACAGTTCCTACTCCACGGATCGAGCTCTACGAGCTCTAGTGATGCACACGCAACCACTAATAAATACTCCTTCTCGGAACAATCCGGAGGCGGAGAAACCTCGTACAATATGATTACAACAATAATCAAAATGCTACAAGCAAATACAATGAAATACAAAGCAATACAAGTAAAGAAACTACTTTACAAATGCCTTTGGATCGCTTGCTTGTTGATTGCTTGAATCGTGATTGAAGACCCTGATTTACAACAGCAAATCGCCTCAAGATGTCCAAGAAATCGCATGGTTTTTCCTCCATCACGAGCTCCTTATAAAGCTTCAACCTGTGCTGGAAAAAGTCGATCAGTCGACTGATCACACTGTTGCTGTGAGACAACGGTGTAATCCACGCTGGAAAAAATTCAACAGCTAGGACATCAGTCGACTGATCATACACATCAGTCGACTGATGAAGCATCACTCGACTGCTTGTCCCAGCGGTCGAGTGAGACTCCATTCTGTGCCCTAAAATCCGAGCATCACCGATCGATCACACGATCATGATCGCTTCACCTATGGCAATGATCACAGAGCAATTCCAAATAAACCCTAGTTGATTACGCCACGACCGCTACATGACATCACCGACCGCACACCTCAAACATGAAGTTTTAACCCAAGTATGGTGTCCCCATACTTGCTAGATCACCCTTAGCCTAGACCTAAGCCTTCTAGCCACCTCCATCAGCCTCACGCCTCTCGGATCCCTCCAAGTCATCCATGACTTGTTCATCCATCGCGCTAGCCTTCAGGTGCTTCCATCAACTATGTCATGCTAACGGTGTCTACACTGCCAAGGCACATTGGACTTACGCCGCCAAGACTCCCGCTTGGACTTTACGCCGCCAATACGAAACCCCTTGGACTTCTCAAGTGCCAAGACTAAAGTTTGGACTTTCCCTTGCCAACCCATATTGGACTTTCCATGCCAAGTACCCATGACTTGGACTTTTCTTGCCAAGACCCATGCTTGGACTTTTTCCAAATGCCAAGTGTCCCACTTGGACTTTCCCATGACAATCACATTGTCATATGTTTTTGTCGAAACATCAAAACATCACTCGAGTTAAACTCGAGTCCTGGTCAATCGTGACCTGGGCCGATTGCACCAACAACAACTTGGTCCTCCATCCTCTTCTGTTCAGCTCTCCGGCGATGGTAGGTTCATTTGATTTCTAGATCGATTAGAATCAGGTCTTCCGATCTTAGGCGTCTAAGCATACGAAGAACCGAGCCACAAAATTAGGAGTATTGTCTAATGCTCAGAAACAAGAAATAAACTAATCTAGCTAACTAAATCAAATGAAGAAGAGCTAAAAAGAAAACGTAGAACTATTGCTAAAATAAAAATTAATTCTAGATATGGAAAATCTAAAACTGAAGTAAATACAGTAAAATAAATAAAAATAAATAAATAAATAAAAACTAAAAGTAAAGCAAGTAAATACATCTAACCTAAGTCCGATTCAATTATCCACTTCTTGATTTGATATCGAATCAATCAGTCCCAGATAACGGCGCAAAAAACATGATGCACGCGAACGCGACCTCAAATCTCACGATGGAGACCGTCAAGGACTCGAAGCGCGCGCTCGCGCTCAACGCCCGCAAATGCACGAGTGTCGTCAAGTAATAAAGATTTATCGATCCCACAAGGACTGAGATTCGAGTATCGATCTATTCAATGGACGTTATTGTTCGGAAATTGATTCTAATGGTTGCGATTTGTTGGTGCAATCGGCCCAGGTCACGATTGACCAGGACTCGAGTTTGACTCGAGTGATGTTTTGATGTTTCGACAAAAACATATGACAATGTAATTGTCATGGGAAAGTCCAAGTCTTGTGTACTTGGCATGGAAAGTCCAAGCATGGGTATTGGCAAGGTAAAGTCCAAGTCATGGGTACTTGGCATTTGGGAAAGTCCAAGTCTTGAGTACTTGGCATGAGAAGTCCAAGCATGGGTCTTGGCGAATGAGAAGTCCAAGCATGGGTCTTGGCAAATGGAAAGTCCAAGTCATGGGTACTTGGCATTTGGGAAAGTCCAAGTCTTGAGTACTTGGCATGAGAAGTCCAAGCATGGGTCTTGACAAATGAGAAGTCCAAGCATGGGTCTTGGCAAATGGAAAGTCCAAGCATGGGTCTTGGCAAGGTAAAGTCCAAGTCATGAGTACTTGGCATTTGGGAAAGTCCAAGTCTTGAGTACTTGGCATGAGAAGTCCAAGCATGGGTCTTGGCAAATGAGAAGTCCAAGTATGGGTCTTGGCAAATGGAAAGTCCAAGCATGGGTCTTGGCATGGAAAGTCCAACATGGGTTGGCAAGGGAAAGTCCAAGCTTGAGTCTTGGCATTTGGGAAGTCCAAGGGGTTTGATATTGGCAGCGTAAAGTCCAAGCGGAGTCTTGGCGACGTAAGTCTAATGTGTCTTGGCGGTGTAGACACCGTTAGCATGACATAGGGAAGCACCGGAGGCTAAAGACGATGGATGAACAAGTCATGGATGACTTGGAGGGATCCGAGGCGTGAGGTGATGGAGGTGGCTAGAAGGCTTAGGTTCAGCAAGTATGGGGCACCATACTTGGGTTAAAACCTCATGTTTGAGGTAGCGGTCGACCGCCAATATGGCGGCTCGACCGTCGTGAGTCGACGAGTTCGACCGCCAATTTAGAGTGGAATTTCTCGCGGTCGGTGATGTCCGATCGATCGCCAATGGTCAGCCGATCGCTAGTTCGTGTCGAGCGCGACAGCCGTAGCCGGCACGCGGCCGACTACGGCGTTAGCGATCGGCCCGCCAATGTTGGCGATCGATCGCTAAGAGTCCCGCTGAACTTGTCCAACGTGGATTGAGCCGTTGTCTACGCGGCTCTGATCGCAATGATCGGGAGGACTTATGGCGATCATTGCTAGCGGAAATCCACCGATGGAGGATAAAAGCATACCGTGGAAGGCTCAAGCATCAGTTCTTTGGGGGCTTTGGTGAGGCGATTTGCAAGTACATTTCAGGGTCCTTCAAGCTCATCCAAGCAACCGACAAGCAAGCGCTCAAAACCCTAGTTTGTAAAGTGTTCTTTACATTTTCACTTGTATTTGCTTGTTTACTTTGTATTACTTGTTGTAATTCATTGTACGAGGTTTCTCCACCTCCGACTTGTTGTCGAGAAGGAGCTTTATTGCTTAGTGGTGTTTGTGGCATCGCTAGGGTTCGTACGAACCCAATCCGTGGAGTAGGAACCGTTACGGTTCCGAACCACGTTATATCGTGCGTGTTATGATTGTATCTTGTGTTTGTATTTGTTATTGTTTATTCCGCTGCGTACTAACAAGATTGTAGACAAGCAACGCGAACGAATTCCATCTACGAATTCTACGCTATTCACCCCCCTCTAGCGGCGTCAAATCTCCAACACGATTCAGAGGGTTGTTGACGGTCCTAACTCTAGTACGGTGTCACACGGAAGAAGAGAAGAGACGCTACGAGTCTTTGGATGGATTCTAGGATTTCGATTTCGTTTGTGTGTCACAGAACACGTCAATTGGGTTTTGTCTAAGTTTCTAGCTACGATTTTGTGAAAAGGACATCATACACTCCCCCGATGAGCGTTCACATTTATCGGAAGCTACCTCTGTCATACCAGGTTAACCCCTGGCTTTAGGATGGGATAGTCGGTACGAGGATGTCGAATCGATTCCTACGACGAGTCAAAAACGGAGCGTATTTCCTACTCTATCGCATCCTTCTACCCACAATTACCGACGATGAGGACAATCCCTAAGTTCCTCTTTAAATTCCCCTAAATCTTTGATACGAGGATTGTCACCTCTCGTATCGGCTAAACACAGTGACTAGAAAACCAAAACAATAGCTATAGATCTAAACCAAATACTAATTGCAAATATAGATTCAAGAATGAAAAGATATTTGAACCAACATGTTCTAACTCAACACAAACTACTCTCTAGTTCTAGAATCAGAGAATCTACTCTATGAATACGAGAAAAGAATCATAAGTCATTGTCGAATTCATATATACAAGATAAAGTATGGAAAGAATATAGATTACAATGCATTGAGGCTCTTCTCCCTGGCGTTGAGGTGTAGAACTTGGATCTCGAGCGACTTCCTTCCTCCCCGTTGCGAGTTTCCGAAGCTTTTTAGGGCTTCGGAGTGTTGCCCTGACCATTGTGCCTCCCCTCTAAGGTTTAGGCGTGACTTTCTTTATATAGACATGAGGTTGACTCTTCACGAAATTCGAATAAAGACCTAATCGCGCCAAAACGTTGGGCCGCCACACGGTCGTGTGTTTCCACACAATCAAGTCGTGTGTGGCCCTGTGGTGGTCAATCTTGAGCTTCGGACACGGCTGTGTGTAGCCACATGTCATGGTCGTGTGCTCTACTGCATTCAACTGCCAAATGCTCTTTTTCGCTCCAAAAGTACATCATTTTCCTCATGAAATGTTATCCTGCACACAAAAGTATAAAGAGCATATTTCCGAACTAGAAAATAAAAAATGCATGCAAAACAAAGTGAAATATACATGAAACAAATATAAAATGAAATGAGATGTGAGCGAAAACTACTTCTAAAACCCTATATGTTTTGCTCACATCATGCACAAAGTCATCTTTATAATGGTAAGTCTAGACATATACGTCGTAGACATAATATCATTTGACAACTACTCTCAACAGGAGTTATCACTATTGACTATGTGAAGTCAAAGGATAATTTAACGGATCCATTAACCAAAGGTTAAACAGAGAGTTAGTTGCTAACTCATCACGAGGAATAGACTTGATCAGAATGTCGAAGAACAATATAGGTGCAAAGGAAACTCAACCTATGCTGATTGGAGATCCCATGAACTAGGTTCAAAGGGACAATCTACCTGCACCAATTTGCAAAATCACTATGGGCAAGGTCCCAATCAAACCGTGCATAACTGAAAGTTAAGCTATGACTTTTAATGATCCCAGTAAAATAATATCTTACTTTCGAGAGATCACCTATGTAAGAAAGAAGTGGGACCGCTTCAAAGAGAATTGGAGACATAATTTTTAGACCTTCTCATAGAATCAGACGTATTCATGACCAAGAACGAATACACTCATGAGACTTGAACTGTATCAAGGAAAGTCTTGGGTGAAGAGATGTCAATGCTTACGCAAATGGAAAAACAGTTCAAAGGCATCTCGTCTATTGATTAGTCAGTAAGAAAACAAAGCTTCATAAGGGAAGGTTCAAAAGGTAACACCTACTTATCTTATACATGACTCAACTGTTGAAGGCTATCACATACCTTATTTCCATTCATGTGGGGGATTGTTAGATAATGTGAATGGAAAAATGCATAGTGAGAAGAATTGGTCCCACATTTAAGTGACATGATAATTGATAAATAGTGCAGAAAGGGATGCGAATCTAGGGCATGGATTGCACGCATTCAAATAGTTCTTATATGAACGCTAATGCACATAACGGACCGGTCGAAAGTATGATTGGACTATATATATCAACTAGTATATGTCACAAAATTCCTTGCTTGCTTACTCATATGCATGAATGCTTACAAGCTCATGATGCTTATACATTAAGATATATGCCTAAACCTATAATGCATGGTTCATGCATCATCAAGGCCAAAGCCCAATTTTGAAGGCCAAAGCCCATTATGAGTAAAGCCACTTAAGCTCCACATGCTTCTTCATCCTTTAGGCATGTGGCATGGCAAAGCCACCTAATCTCTACATGACTTGCATGCATTGAGGGATTGCTACCACAAGCCATATGGAGATGGATGTGGCAAAGGCTTGAGGGCTTGCATCCTCTTTGAAAGGAGATGAGCTTGAGGAAAGAAAAGCACAAGCAACTTATTCACCGTGGAAGAAGAGAAAGAAGGGAGTGAGAAAGGAGAGAGAGAGAGAGGGGAAAGAAATTAAGAGATTTCTTTTTTCTTAAAGACTTTCTTCATCCGAGAAGAAAGAAAGAGAGTGAATCCACACCAATCATTCCTTCATTCTGTCAAGTCATCCTTCGCTCGGTAGACCCTGTGATAGTATTTAGATACACTAGTCAAGTTGTCACTACAACCCGTGCTAGGTTGTACTAGTGGTTTCGCCATTTTATCCTGGGAGACAGACGTCCTGCGTCATCTCGACAGAATCTGTCTTAAGGAGATTGCGTCTTTGTAGGACTCGACGTTTTCATTCCTACAAGGGTGACGGATACCATCTCGACAGATAAGTCCGAATTGTGTTCTCGTAATTTTCAATTCGGATTATTCCTTGTAATTCCGACTGTGGAATAAAATTTCCAACAAAAAGTTCATATTTTGTAACAGTACCAAAGTATTGGACTTACTGAGATTGGCTTGAACAGCATCCATGTAGGTGTAGTTTCGCCTTCCGGAGATGGGATCATCAGAGCGGTAGCAGTCAGCGAGGAGAGCAGAAGTATAGTAGGTGATAAACGAGAAGAGTAACATGACAATGGGGCCAGCAACCCATCCCAGCTGACTAATTGCCCAGGCCAAGGAGAGCAACCCGGAGCCAATCACCGCCGTGATGATGTGTGCGCTTGTAGTTCAAACAGTTCGTGTAAAGGCTCAAACTTAGCCAATAATTCGATAAGAGTTGAAATTTTGGAAGAACATTTAAATTACCAGTTCTCTTTAGCCGGCCATCATCATCAAAGCATGTGGTGGGTTCCTGTGGCAGGCCTAGTTCTAGTGCAGCTTGGTGATAGTAACTTGTGGTGCCAATATCGGGCATCTTAATCCAAAACAAAAATTCAATTCAGAGAAACAATAGAGTATGGATAGAAAACAGTAAGTAAACCATTTCATTTTACAAGAATTCTTCAGTTGTTTCACTGAATGCTGATTGAGACTGTACTCTGCTGATAGATTATAAATAAAGGTTGTGACTTCGAACATTGATTTCTTTCTGATTGATTAAATGTTATTGCAGTAGGAATTGCTCAATGAACAGAAGGCACTAATGACATAAATTGAACATTTGAACTCACCTTCTTAAATGAGATTATGATCACCTTCTACTCAAGGAAGATTCCAGGTGGTGATGAGTATAGTGGTTATTGGTGCAATAGATCTTGTGTCAATATTAACCAAATTCGAGTGGAACTCGAGTAGGATTTTGATATTTGACATAGAATTGACAATGGATTTGACTGTTGTTTAATTATACGATTTGATCATATATTAACCATATGACTAGTGGATGATTGGGACATCTAAAGTCATATGGGGGAGATTATTTGGGGAAGATTGTTGGAGCAATCAATCTCAGAAGTCCAAGGTTGGATACTTGGCAAGGAAAGTCCAAATGTAGATATTTGACAAGAGAAGTCCAAAGGTAAAGTCTTGGCAGTATAAGTCCAAGTGTGTAGTCTTGGCGACGTAAAGTTCAAGTGAACTTTGGCAATTAGAAAGTCCAACATGGAGTCGACAAGGAAAGTCCAAGAATGGTCTTGGCAAGGAAAAGTCTAAGCATGGTCTTGACATGAAAAGTCCAAGCATGATCTTGACAATTGGAAAGTCCAAGTCATTGTACTTGGCAATTGAAAATCCAAATTTGTAGGTTTGGCAGCGTAAAGTCCAAGCATGTAGTCTTGGCGGCGTAAGTCCAAATTGATCTTGGCAAGGAAGTCCAAGGGTGAGGTTTTGGCAGCGTAAAGTTCAAGGGTGTGGTCTTGGCAGCATAAGTCCAAATGAACCTTGGTAAATGATCCGGTTAGCATGATATAACTGATGGAAGCGCTTGAAGGCTAACGCGAAGGATGAAGAGTCACGAACTCGAGGGATCCGAGAGGCTTGAGACTGATAGAGGCGGCTAGAAGGCTTAGGTCTAGACTATGAGTGAGTATCAAGTATGAGAGGATCATACTTGGGATAAACCTCATGTTTGAGGTTTATCAGTTAACTGGTCGAGTGTTCAACACTCGGGAGCTCAGTTGACTTGCAGCGGTCGATTGGGATTATGACTGGTCGACTGACAAGTAGTCGACTACAACTCGATTGTTGTGTGTCATCGCGCATACGATCGATGACATCCGTAGCAAAGCATGCATTGTTATGTAGTCGATCGATCAATTGACTATTAGCAGCCGATCACCGGTAAGGGCAATGATCGATGTATCCGTTGGACAGATTTCAATGTGGATGGAGTCGTTATGAGACAACGGATAGGCTAGCAGTCGACTGTTAGACGCAAAATCAATCCGATGCAAATTATAAAAGAAATAGTTTGGGGAGGATTTTGCAAGCGATTTTTGAGGGTATTTTGAAGGGAAAGTGTTGTTGCATCCTAGACCATGAAGAGCAATCCAAAACAATCAACAAACAAACAATCAAAAGTTCCTTTTATAAAGTTTTCTTTACTTGTATTTCATTCTTGTATTGTATTGGTTGTATTTCTTATTTGTGTAAGAATTTGTGCGAGGTTTTTTCACCTCAGATGTCATATCGAGAAGAAGAGATTTGATAGTGGTGGTGTACATCACTAGAGCTCAATTAGAGCTCGTCCCGTGGAGTAGAAATTCTAGTTTCTAACCATGTTAACTTCTCTTGTGTTCGTGTTGTGATTGTTTTGTATTTTATCTTCATATATTTGTATTCCGCTGCGTATTAACGTTTTATAGACAAACAATCACGATCAAAGTACGAAATCGAAGAAATCGTTATTCACCCCTCTAACGTCATCGATCTCTACAGTGGTGGCTTCATTGTTGGCTTTACAAGGCACTGGCAGCGTGCTCTTCACACTTTGGAGGTTTCATTTTAACCATTCTTCCGAAGAGGAATAATAGTATGATGCATAAATAAGTTCCTTCATACTGAAGTTTATTGGTCGTTGCTTGAGGCATTTCCTTATTCCCCCTTTATGTGATTGAGGAGATCATGCTCGTTGTATATGATCCAGTGAGCTTACAAATTATTATAAAATTTCTACTTGCTGATGAGACACTGTTTTGTTTAGAATGCAGAACCATGGTTAACTTGTCACCTTCGGAATATGAAAGTGATAGAATAATATATTTTGGTTGTTGTCACTAAATTCTGATCACTTCAGAAAGGAATAAAAGATTTTAGATTTCTTTTCTCAGGTTTGATTACTTTTACTGGATCTATTAAACGATTCTTTTACTCCAGGAAAAAGAATAGCCGATCAATGGTGCTCAGGGAATATGCTTACCTATATATGAATGGTTAGTATATTATTGTTTCTTGTTAAAGAATCTGGAATCCAGAATACTGGATTTCTTAATAGGAACTTGCAAAATTTATTATCTTGATTATGTTTCAGCCAATATAACTAATGATTTTTTTAGACTCATTGAAGGTGCTTAGACTTGGAGTTCATTCCTCAAAATCCCTTATCATTCAATCGATCAGCGAACGAAAATGAAAGGAAGTTGACTCGTTAGTTTTGCCACGACTATAGCCCGTTGGATCAGGTCAGTCATATCTTGATTATTGTTACTGAGGTGGCAATGACTATTTCAATGGAGGTTTTAAGAAACAAGATAACAAAATATGACTCATAACACTCAGTTAATGGAGGAGAGGACCTGAAGGAATGCAAACCCTTTGCGAGCTTCGAGTTTCGTCGCTTCTTGACAGAGTAGTGCCCCTTGACTAGCCCAAGCTACACTGGTACTTATCACTCTAACAAGCACCAGATGGTCATGAAGATAAGGGTGGAAAAGACTGACAAATAACCATTGGATTTTAAGTCTTCATGAGGATATAGTGGCTATTTTCTTGGTATAGAATGATAATTCCTATGTAAAATAATATACATTGAAAACAGTCTCTTACAAAGTAGAATAAAACTGTAATTTCATACGATGAGAACTTCGTGTACTGGACTATCTTTTTAGAATGATAATTTCTGTGAGTCAAATGCCATATATATGAACTATACAAATATGTACTTGTTTACAACATGCATATATATATATTGTACAATATGCCTCGACCCTTTTGTGCTTGAGATGCCCCTTTTGCTTTCATGATCTCACCTACATTTATAACTAATTGGTTGCCCTCTTGCTCGAATGCTTCTCTTTTATCGCGAAAACAATGTCGATCGGGAGAAGTCCTACCAACTTGTTGCCCATGTTTTCGAGGATAATCCTTGCTCCTTTCATTCACCCATGCTCAAGCTTGTCGAGGAAGGGTGCATGGTTTGTGAGGGGGCACAAGTTTTTAACATTTAAGAAGGAATTTTTGATCGAAGTGATCTTGTTACATCAATAAGTTGACTCTAACTTTCGGTTACACTTATTCATGTTTAGATCGCATCGATTTGAGACACTAGTTCACCCGAACGTCATGCCATTTGGAATGAATTCGATTGAGCAAGGAAGTAGAGCACGGTTGCCTACGAGCCTTGCACACTCTTCCCCGTGCCTAGCTTAAGGCTCGCCCACCACCGTGTAAATCATATAAATTTTGATTAGTCAACGGTTTAAAGAAATTAATTAAGCAAAAAAGAAGGGTTCAACCTCCTAATGACGCATGACTTATACAATTCTATTGTCATCGTGTCGATTTTAAATTATGAGTTGTAAGAATATGAGAAGTCAACTAGTCACTGTCTATACTTTAGATTCCTTTTTTATTTGTTTGACTTTCCCACAAAATGTGATGTGTTCACTAAAAAATATCGAACATTTGCATTTGTATGGAATATAGTATAACGTTTGTTGTATAAAAAATTATGCCAATGTATATCCCAAATGCATTTTCTATAACCCTATCATTCATTCCACTCCACGTAATCAACATTTATGAAAAATCCAACACCAAATGAATATTAAACACTTCCAACAAAACACACACATGGAGTATATCATACATATGCATAGATAACATGGAGATATCCAACAAATATGAGAAGAGTTTGCCCCTGAGACACGGTGTAACGGTAAAGCGGTGCGATATTTTATAGATTAGTACGGTTCGATTGTCTATTGAGACAAATTCGATTCTGAATTTAAAAAAAAAATGGGATAGACATTTCTGAATCGAATGCGGATTGAAAATTTATCTTCTCAGACGGAATATATCTTCGGTATCAAATCTATTTTATAAGGACGATGTAACTGTATCGTCAGACTTAGCTGTTGAGCTACGAATATTTTTACGATGTACTTTGGTGGTCGATGAAGATCTTGTATGTAGTTACTTGGTGTCCCATTAAGAGATCTGTGAAACTGGATCAATCATTTTCAAGATTATTGGGCTAAAAGTTCATAATTAAAAAAAAAAATGGTATGACTCGAGAGCCATCAAAAATCTCAACCTTATCCCTGTATAGTTGATATGGAAGCAACTAGAATTTCGATACAATGATAAGGTATTCATATACGGTGTTTTAAACATCTTAAATTTGATTTCTAATTAGATATATTTATAGAGATTTAATGAAAAAGCAAAAAATGCAAATCGAGATTTGCTCGCCTCATCATGAAAAAAGAAAATAGGATATTCTATTATACTATTAATAGTGAAATCATTAAAGGAATAATAATGGAAACCATTAAAGGATTAATAGTGGAAAAATAAAAAAAATGCAAATCGAGATTTGAGGGAAAATAAAAAATACAATTTGAGTCGACCCCTAATAAGATCCAATAAATAGTTCATAATCGCTAAATAGATGCGGTCGACTCGAATTGCATTTTTTATTTTCTCTCAAATCTCGATTTACATTTTTTTATTTTCCCTAAAATCTCGATTTGTATTTTTTTTTATTTTTCCACTATTAATCTCATTTGCATTTTTTGCTTTTTCCTTAAAATTGGAATTGCATTTTTTTGATTTCCCATTTTTTAATCCTGTAGGCTAAGTTTGGTACGGGATAATCAGGCTTATAATATAATCGGATTACATTACAAGATGATTTACTTTGTTTGTTAACATTTCAAAGATGTAATGTAATGTAATCGCATTACAAAATAAGAGTCAAAATCCGTAATCTCGATTACGAAGGAAAAACGATGTAATCCGATTACATTACGGACTCAATATTTATCTTTACAAATATGCCCTTCTTTTATTTTTTCTAAGTTCGGCGTCGGCGACGGCCGGCCGTGGCTGACCGGCTGATCCGGCTGATCGGCCGACCGGCGACCGTGGCCGATCGCCGGTCCGGCGATAAGCTACGACGACCGAACACCGCCCACCGCCCACCGGTGCCCTTCGGCGATCTGTGACAACCTTATAAGGCTATTTTTGTCATTTTATAATAATATGAATTACATTCCTTATAACAAATATGGATACCAAACAAACGAATGTAATTACTTTTGTAATCAAAGATTACACATCAATCGCTAACCAAACACAGTAATGTAATACACATTACATTACATTACATTACAAACTTGATTACATTACAAGGTTGATTACATTACCCCGTATCAAACGTAGCCTTAATAGTTTCCACTATTAATCCTTTAATGGTTTCTACTATTAATAGTATAATTATTTCACTATTAATAGTATAATGGAATACCCTATTTTTTATTTTTCCTCAAATCATAATTTGCATTTTTTATTTTTTATTTTATTGATTTTATTAAACCTTTCCATAATCCAAATTTGACTCAGTTAAGAACGATTGATTCTTCGAGATATTACGAGCTATAACGATAGCCAATTTTTTACATTTTTTTTTCTCTCTCTTTTAGTTTTTGTTCTGTGGCGCTTTGTTTTTCTTTGCATGATTTTATTTTTGTTGTGTCAAATAATGATTTTTCCTCAAATCTAGATTTGCATTTTTTTTATTTTCCACTATTAATAGTATAATGATTTAACTATTAATAGTATAATGGAATATTCTATTTTTGTTTTTCCTCAAATCTCGATTTGTATTTTTTTTCACTATTAAAAGTATAATGATTTCACTATTAATAATATAATGGAATATCCTATTTTTATTTTTCCTCAAATCTCGATTTGTATTTTTTGTTTTTTCCTCTATTAATATGGTAAGGAAATGATTTATTTTTGACTATTTCTAAAAAGGAGTTTCATTCTTTTGCCTATTTTGTGATCCGTTTTTTGAATTTGGCTCCGTTTTAGTGGTCATTTAGGTTATTTTTGTCATTTTTTTTTGTATTTTAGTGGGGCTTTATGGGGTTTTTTTTAGGTGTTAGGGGGTGCATTTGGGTCGTCTCAAATTGCATTTTTTATTTTCCCTCCAATCTCAATTTGTATTTTTTTTTAATTTTCCCTTAAATATCGATTTGCATTTTTTTATGTTTCCACTATTAATCCTTTAATGGTTTCCACTCTTATTCCTTGAATGATTTCCCTATTAATAGTATAATGGAATACCCTTTTTTTTTTTCCATGACGAGACGAGCAAATTTTGATTTGCATTTTTTGTTTTTTCCCTCAAAATTAGAATTGTATTTTTTGATTTTTCAACTTTTTGATCCTTTAATGGTTTCCACTATTAATCCTTTAATGGTTTCACTATTAATAGTATAATAGAATACCTTATTTTTATTTTCCCTCAAATCTCGATTTACATTTTTTATTTTTTATTTTATTAATTTTATTATACCTTTCCATAATGCAAATTTGACTCAGTTCAGAACAATTGATTCTTCGAAATATTACGAGCTATAACGACAGCTAATTTTCTACATTTTTTTCTCTTTTTTTTTGTTTTTGTTCTGTGACACTTTTTTTTTTTTTTTTTTTTGCATGATTTTAACTTTTCTTCGGGGGTTGTGTCAAATTATGATTTTTCCTCAAATCTCGATTTGCATTTTTTATTTTTCACTATTAATAGTATAATGATTTAATTATTAATAGTATAATGGAATACTTTATTTTTGTTTTTCCTCAAATCTCGATTTGTATTTCTTTTTTCCACTATTAATAGTATAATGGAATACCTTTTTTTTTCCCCCTCGAATCTCGATTTGTATTTTTTGCTTTTCCTCTATTAATATAGTAAGGAAATGATTTATTTTTGACTATTTTTAAAAAGAGTTTCATTCTCTTGCCTATTTTGTGGCCAGTTTTTCGAATTTTACTGTGTTTTAGTGGTCATTTGGGTTATGATTTTTTAATTTTTTTGTTTTTTAGTGAGACTTTATGGGGTTTTTTTTTTTTTTTGAGTCTCAAGGGGTGCATTTTTTTTATCTAACTAATCTTAAAGATGATCAATTCGATTCTATGAATTTCTGATGAAGCATTATGTAACATCTAGATAAAATATACTTCATCAATCATTCGTAACTCTGTTGTGTAAAAGACTAGAATCGTCAGCTTAGTTGTCCCCTTATTCTGGTCCCGAAAAATTAAGAGGGAGTAAATCATAAAAAGGTTATACTCTAGATGTAATTGGTAAAACAGTGAGTGACCATCTAATTTCATCTGAAAAAGTAAACTCTCGATTTATATTCGATTCAGGATGCCCATCTAATTTTTTTTTTTTTTTGAAATTTTGAATCGAATTTGTTCGAGTAAAAAATGAACCGTTTTAACCGTAAAAATACTACTCTATTTTTTTCCCGGCTGTACTATGTATGCCAAGTGGCAAGAAATTGTTGAGTTTCTTTTTTTGTATATTTGTTCGTTTATTGCGGTAAGTTAGTTAGTTAGTTAGTTAGATTCAAATGGGAGCGCAAAGTGGGTTGGATTAGGGGTGTAAACGAATCGAGCCGGTTCGCGAGCTTTTCGAGTCGGTTTGAATAATATTCAATTCGAATTTGAAATTATCGAATTCGAGCCGAACTCGAATATGTTATTTTTCGAATCGAACTCGAACCGAATAATACTGTTCGAATTGTTCGTGAACTTTTTTTTTTTAAAAAAAAATCGAATATTAAATCGAGTATTAATTTTCGAATATCAAACCGAGCCTCATTCGAATATTAAATCGAGCCTCAATTTCAAATAGTAATCGAATCGTTCGAATTAATATTCGAAAATTTCGAATCGAATCCGAACTCGAGTTTTGATTCGAATCGAATTCGAGCCCAAAATTATTAAATTTTCGAATTTTGAATCGAATTCGAATATCTCAATTCGAACTTCGAATCGAACTCGAATACTAATTTTTTTTAAAAATTTGATTCGATTCAGTTCGTTTACCCCCTAGATTGGACACAGTGCACTTCAACGAATAAATACTTCTTATAGTAAATATAAAAAATATAACGCCGTTTCTTTTCTTTTTCTTATTTTATTTTATTTTTGCATATTAATCTGATTAGATAAGATCGGCCGTTGTTTTAGTCCAGACACCAAAACCTCACTGTAGATGCGACGAAAAAGAAACACTTTAAACTTGATTAAACTTAAATTTAAAAAACAAAAAAAAAAAAGGAAAGAAAGAAAGAGAGAGAGAGAGAGCTTTAAACTTGATTAAACTTAAATTAAAAAAAAAAGGAAAGAAAGAAAGAGAGAGAGAAAGACCTTTAAACTTGATTAAACTTAAAAATAGATGAGCTAAGAGAGGCCCTCATGAATCATGCTGCCACTCTCTTTCTCTCCCTGTTTCTGTTCGTCTAGAAACAATCCAAATAGAAACTGAGATTGCACTTGTTTTAATCCCTCGAAACATGATATAAGAAGGCCATGAACAGGTGCAGCGTCACTGCAAATAGAAAAGAAAACCAAAACAAAAACAATGGAGGCGACTGGCGTCAGCACAGTGAGGCAGGCAGAAGCCCAGCACCAGGTCCATGCATCATCATCACTTTGCTCCTCCTCCTCCTCCTCGTTTGTATGCGATTAGTTTCTTGACTCAGAGAAGATCATGAAAATTTGCAGGCACCTGGGTGGAAGAGGTTCCTCGCTCATGTTGGCCCTGGCTTCCTGGTTTCCTTGGCTTACCTTGATCCCGGAAACTGTATCGCATCTCGCTCGCTCGTTCTCCGAATGCATTCGTTCATTGTTTGGTAGATGAGCATTATCGACTGATTTTCTTACCTCTGTGGCAGTGGAGACTGACCTACAAGCCGGAGCAGATCACAGATACGAGCTCCTGTGGGTGATTCTGATCGGACTGGTTTTTGCCCTCATTATCCAATCTTTAGCAGCGAATCTGGGGGTGACGACGGGTACAGCAATCGCGACTTCTAATTTCTATCCCCTTTTTTTGTTTTTAGTAAAATTTTGTGGATTCTTGATATGGTCGATGCATGAAGGGAGGCACCTGGCTGAACTGTGCAAAGCAGAGTACCCTGTTTTCGTGAAGTATTGTCTGTGGCTGCTGGCTGAATTGGCTGTGATAGCTGCTGATATACCCGAAGGTTTTGTGATTGAACAAGTTTTTATTGTTGTTGTTATTGCTGTTGTTGTTATTATTATTGTTGTTGTTCAGATTTTGATCTTTCAGTTTGGGCGTGCAGTGATAGGGACGGCCTTTGCTCTCAACATCTTGTTTAATGTTCCAGTTTGGGCAGGAGTGCTCGTGACGGGGTTGAGCACTCTGTTGCTGCTCGGACTGCAGAGATTTGGGGTAAGTTTTCGGCCATTATACACAAACAAAGTTTAACTGATAGATTCAATCCACCGTCCATATGAATCGCATAAAAATTCTGATCGTAAAAGAGTCAAGTCAAGTTTTACAATATTCAGATTTATTTGATAAGATAATCTTAACTTGTTTAATGAGTATCGAACAATTCAAATTTATTGATTTAAATTTGATTTATTTAAATATTATCAAACTTTTAAGTAAAATTTATTTATTTGTTTAAATTTTTAATATTTTAATTATTATTTATAAATGAGTAGAAATAAATAATCTGTTATCGATCTACAAATTATGAATTCGAATCTCGAAAATAATCTGTTAAAAAATAAAATAAAACTGTGTATAATAAAATTTTCAATCGTTAAATTAACATCTAAACGTAAGATTATTTTAAATCGTAATAACTTCCTGCAGGTCAGAAAACTGGAGCTGTTGATCTCCTTCCTGGTGTTTCTAATGGCTGCCTGTTACTTTGGGGAACTGAGCTACGTGAAGCCCCCTGCAACGGACGTGATCAAGGGTCTCTTTGTCCCAAAACTCAAGGGCAACGGCGCCACTGGAGACGCCATCTCCCTCCTCGGCGCCCTCGTCATGCCGTAAGCAAACAAATTAACCAATTAATTAAGCAGTTGCATCATCTGCCATGCACAACTCGATCACTTCGACTTTTATATATATATATATATATAAACAAAAACTCTCATATATATATATATATAAACAAAAACTCTCTTAATTTGCAGGCACAATTTGTTTCTGCATTCAGCACTAGTGCTGTCGAGAAAGACTCCACCTTCTGTCAAAGGGATCAATGTGAGTTCGATCAGATCATACAACTCGATCTTTTTGATGCATTTCCATATATGATACATTTTAATAATTGTTTGTTTGTTTGTTTCGACTTGATCAGGACGCCTGCAGATATTTCTTACTGGAGAGTGGCTTTGCCCTCTTCGTCGCTCTGCTCATCAACATCGCAGTGGTCGCTGTCTCCGGAACCGTCTGCGCTGCTACCGATCTCTCTGCTGAAGACGCTGACAGATGCAGTGACCTAACCCTAAACTCTGCGTCTTTCTTGCTCAAGGTTTGGTTTGCCGTCGATCGAGCTCTTCGTGCATGTCGACGTACGTACGTACGAGAAGCTGCCGGGGGAAATCTCATCGGCGATATGTTTAATTTTTTTTTGTAGAATGTGCTGGGGAAGTCGAGCTCCATCGTGTATGGAATCTCTCTGTTGGCTTCTGGCCAGAGCTCTACGATCACAGGCACATATGCTGGTCAATATATCATGCAGGTAATTGATGAAACAGTACCCATTTCAGTTTTTTCTTTTTGATAAAAAAAAATCTTTTTCAGGGCTTTTTGGACATCAAAATGAGGACATGGATCAGAAACCTCATGACTCGATGCATCGCCATTTGTCCCAGTCTCATCGTGTCGATCATCGGAGGAAAGGCCGGCGCCGGGAGACTCATAATCATCGCATCGGTATAATATATACATAGTACATAATGCCCCTGAACTTTGAATACCTGATTTCCTTCGCCTCTGTAGATGATCCTCTCGTTCGAGCTCCCCTTCGCCCTCATCCCTCTGCTCAAGTTCAGCAGCAGCAGGACCAAGATGGGACCTCACAAGAACTCCATCTACGTCAGTGCATCTCGTGTTCCCCCTAATCACCTCAATGAAGTTTCTCCATTATCGCTGACTCGAGCTCTTCCATTTTAGATCATCGTGGTGTCCTGGATCCTTGGGATGGGCATCATCGGCATCAACATCTACTACTTGAGCACCAGCTTCGTGACGTGGATCATCCACAGCAGCCTCCCCAAACCTGTCACAGTGCTGATTGGGATCGTCGTCTTCCCTGCCATGGCATTTTACGTGCTCGCCTTGATCTACTTGACGCTCAGGAAGGACGTGGTGGTGACCTTCGATGAGAAGCTGGAGCACTCGATGGAGCTGGGAGCGCACGGAATCAGCAGGGGGACAGAGGTGGTGCCCTACAGAGAAGACCTTGCTGGCCCTCTGCCGGAGTAAGCCTTTTTCCGACGCGAGGTTGGCTTTCATAAATACGAAGGGCCTCCATGTGATTAAGTAATGTCGAGTGTGTTTGCTTGCTGGATTTCATAGTGCAACCTGTGCGTTTTGCAAAATCCCCTAAGACAAAGTTGTATTTGCAAAATGGAGACGGATCGATTACCATGTTTTTGGCATTTAATAAGAATCATTGATCAGTCCTCATTGAGCGTATTACAATGCAAAATATTATTTCAGCAAATTCAAATAAAATTCAGCTCTTTGCAAATTGCAAGCAATAATAGGATATGAATATCCTCAACGTCTGAAACCAGACCAGCAAAATACGGGGCAATGAAAACAAGTTCGCAGTTGCAGTAAAAGTCAGAAGGAATGAAAGCAGAGAAAAACAGAATAAGGACAAAGTACCTTTGGCAACCAAAACATCGATTGGATGATGGGGAGAGGTAAGAAATCTCTAATGGATAGCCAAAGCCAAACATATGGAGTAACTAAAATACGATAGAGAAGATCTCATGTCATGATACGGGCTGATCTCACATAGAGACTGTCCACGACTTTGCCTATATTGGCAATGGTGTCCAGTGTTCCGGGGAAGATGGCATCGGTCTTGGGCTCATCGAAGATGATAAGACATCCGGCACCTTGGTCCAGAGTGCCGGCGAACTTCTTGTCGAGAATCATCTGTGACAGCTTCTTTTCCACATGATCCAAGGGCAATTCAATCAACTGAGCAATATGAGCAATCTCCACCTTCGAGTAGGGTTCGATCAACCTGCAAAGATTCTGCTCCAAAAGTGTATCGTACAAAGATGAAAGATGCCTATGGACAATCGGATCCTCCTCGAGCTGGGCCTTGTAATCACGGAGAGCGGTTTCGAATAGTTTCAGCGAACGCTTTGAGTGTGCATCTGCGACAGCTTTCATTGCGTCCAAATCAGGACCCAGATACTGCAAGCCGGCTTTGGATGAGATTATTCCAGCAACATCATCGGCCTGGCTGACCATTATCTTGCACAAAAGCATGTACTTCAGGCTAAACACCGCACGGGGATCCACAAGAGAATTAAAAGCTTCAAATGCTTCAAAGAAGTAGCTGTAAGCCGTCTTGTAGTCCTTTTCTTCGGCGTGAAGGATCCCACTTTGTAAATCTATGGTGCCTTGCTGTGCTGGTGGAACATAGATGGCGTTAGCGGCAGTTCTTGCTGCAGTCAGAGCAGCTTTTGCTTTCGGTAGGTTTCTAAGTGAAAAGTGAAGTTTGCTCTCTAAAAGGTCAATGTCTACAAGCAGCAGCTTGTCATCGAGTCTTCTAACCTCCTTGATCAGGCCTGAAAGGAGCGTTAGAGCCTCAGAATATTCTTTGTTTTCCATAAGGAGAGCTGCAAGTCTTGCCTCAACTCGCTGCCTCAGAAATGTGCGTTTCTCAGCTCGAGTCCACTCCACCATCTCTTTGCAAAGCGAGATTTGTAGATCAGAGGTTCCGGGAATCTTGGCAACAGCATCTATGATTCCTCTCACAATTTTTGCAGTTTTGGCCTTTGGAATTGATGAAAAAAAGGGCCTCAATTGGGTCAAAAGACTTCTCAAATCCTCAGCCTTCTTCTCTCGGGTGAGAAGATCTGTAAGATTTGAAATAGCCTGTTCTTTGATGCGCAATGCCTCTGAAGAAGATGATGGGTTTGCAAGAACACCATACAGAATGGAAATAGACTCTGCATGATGTTTAGCCTCCAGGGCCTGTTGTATTGAATCAGTGGTAGCAGGTAGGTATGCAGCCTGCATTTCTGATCCGTTGAAGTTGTTTCTATTATAAAAAATCTGCAAGCTGAAATACAACTATTTATTAAAATACGATATCATCTGAAGGAAATTCCAAGGATAAAGCGAGACTAAAGTACCGAAGAACCCATGCTAACTAAGCAAGCAGTCAAGAAAAGCACTACAATAATTGTCTTAAAGCCCCAAACACAGTTGAAAATTATAAGTTATACATGATTCGTGAAAAACCTTATAACAAAATGCAGGCCAGCAGCCTTTCAATGAGAGACGAGGTCACACCTAATGTGGCCCTGTGTGCCACAGGAAAACAAACAAAGAAGACATACATAAATGCATCAGTTACTAATAATCCTGTAGATCTCTCCATCGAAAGAGCATATTTAATATAAACATAAACAACTCTTACCATTAAGAAAAAAGATCTAGAAGAAACTTCCAACTTGATAAGTGATTTTCTTTCAAACAATAATAACAATGATAATGAACATACATACAACAACAACAACAAAACCTTATCCCACTAGACGGGGTCGGCTATATGGATCCTTTTACGCCATTGGACTCAATCCCCTACTATATCATCATTTATATTTAAATAAATTTTATCTTATTTTATTGTTGCTAACCAAGCATTTTTTAGTCTTCCTCTTCCTCGTTTGATATGGATATTTGTCATCGTTTCACATGCCTAACTGGAACATTTATTGGTCGTCTAAGTACATGTCTGTACCACCTTAAAATTGTCTCTCGGAGCTTTCCTTCAATAAATGCAACACTGACCTTTTCTCTAATGCTCTCATTTCTTATTTTGTCCATCCTCGTATGTCCGCACATCCACCTTAACATCCTCATCTCTGCAACTCTCATCTTTTGCTCATGTGCTTGAGTCGTAACCCAACATTCAACGTCATATAATACAACAGGTCTAATCGCCGTTTTGTACAACTTCCCTTTAAGTTTTAGAGGCACTTTACAATCACATAAAACACCCGACGCTTTCCTCCATTTCAACCATCCTGCTTGTATTCTATGTAAGATATCTCTCTCAATCCCTCAATCATCTTGCAAAAATGATCCTAAATATTTAAAGCTCTCAGTTCCAAACAACTCATCCTCTCCTATCTTAACACTTATCTCATTACGTTTAATATTGCTAAACTTAAATTTCATATATTCTGTCTTTACTCTACTAAGCCTAAAATCTTTCATTTCTAGTGTTTCTCGCCAAGATTCTAGTTTAGTATTTACTCTTTCATGTGTCTCATCTACCAAAACAATATCATCTGCAAACAATATGCACCACGGTACTGTATCTTGAATATGTCCAGTGAGTTCGTTCATGATTAGTGTAAAAAGATATGGACTTAAAGTTGATCCTTGATGTAACCCTATCTTTATTGGAAACGCTTCAGTTAATCCACCTGAAGTCTTCACTCTAGTCGTTACTTCCTCATACATATCCTTAATTAGTTCAATATATGTTACACTAACACTTTTTTTCTAAAATTTTCCATATAATTTCTCTTGGAACTCTATCATAAACTTTTTCTAAATCAATGAATACCATGTGAAGATTCTGCTTTTGCTCTCTATATTTTTCAATTAGTTGTCTAAGAAGATGTATAGCTTCTATTGTCGACCTTCCTGGCATGAATTCAAATTGATTTTCGAGAACCGTGATCTCCTTCCTTAATCTTTTTTCTATTATTCTTTCCCAAAGTTTCATGGTAGGACTCATTAGTTTAATACCCCTATAGTTTTCACAAGTTTGTATGTCTCCCTTATTCTTATATAAGAGAATTAGGATACTTACCCTCCATTGATCAGACATCTTTTTTATTTTCAATATCATGTTAAATAATTTTGTAAGTCATTCAATACCTTGTTTCCCTAAACACTTCCATACCTCTATCGGAATATCATCTGGTCGAACAGCTTTTTCATTTTGCATTCTATTTATAGCTTATTCTACTTTTGAAATTTGAATTCTACGATAAATATTTAAATTTCTATACTCATCTGACCTACTTAAATTACCTAAATTAAGTTGGTCTCCTAAACCTTCCTTAAAAAGTTGATGAAAATATCTCTTCCACCGTTCTTTTATTTCTTCATCATTTACTAGTACCCTATTGCACTCATCTCTAATACATCTTATTTGATTAAGATTTTTTTGTATTATTCTCTCTCACTTTAGCTATTCTATAAATGTCTCTTTCCCCTTCTTTTGTATCTAATTTTCGATATAACCGTTCAAAAGTTTCAGTCTTAGCTTCATTCATTGTTTTCTTAGCTTCTTTTTTGGCTATTGTATATTTTTTCAAATTTTCCTCATTTTTATAAATATATAATTTCTTATATATCATTCGTTTTTCCTTGACTTTCTCTTGCACTTTCTCATTCCACCACCAAGATTCTTTACTTGGTGGTGCATGTCCCTTTGACTCACCGAGTACACTCTTGGCTATTATTTTCAACTTTGATACTATCTTATCCCATGTCGTATTAGGGTCACTGTATATTTCATCTAATACTTGTACTCCTACCTTCTCTTTGAATATATTTAGTTTCTCATCCTTTAACTTCCACCACTTAATTCTAAGAATCGTATATATTTTCCTTCTATTAATATTATGTTTGAGACGTATATCCAATACTACTAACCTATATTGAGTAGTTAAACTTTCTCCAGGGATGACCTTATAATCTTTACAAATCTTTCTATCTCTCTTCTTCCTAACAATAAGAAAGTCAATTTGTGATTTATTATTTTCACTTTTGAATGTGACCAAGTGTTCTTCTCTTTTCTTAAAAAAATATATTAGCTAGTATAAGATCATATACTATTGCAAAATCTAATATGGTTTTACCTTCTACATTTCTTGTTTCAAACTCATAACCCCCATGCACCCTCTCATATTCGTCATTTTTCACTACATAAAAAATAAAAATCTACACGTGATTTTTCATGGTTCGGGGCATCCTCAACTTAACTAATAGTGGAAATTGGCATATAAATAAGAGTGCATCTTTTGATTTGCTTTTGAACTACTAGTGAAAAAATGACTAAGGTATAAACAATGATGGAATGGAAAATTTACCACTGAAAGGTTCTTGTCTGGTGCTGCCTATCTTACAGTCTTAATGTGGTTAATCTGAGATTCACACAACCTAGAACCTTGGAAGAATATTTGAGATTTATTTGTACAGATGACAGACCAATAACAGTCAGCACAAGTTTGTAAAAATTTATGCCAAATAATTGCATCCTTATCTTCTCAAATCTAAAAAGTTGGTTAATTTAGACAGAAAATTAAATGGACAACGAAATTTAAGAAGCATTAGCAAATTAAAGATGTAAGAAATATAGACGAGGTAATAGGGGAGCTCATCAAGTTGCTCAAATTTATTTTCATCATTGCATCCAGGGATGCAAACCCAGAAAAACAGAGTTGGAGTGAGTTATTAATATCTTATAACTAAGGGGCAAAATATAATTATTGTAACATATTTTAGGACTAAAATTTAAAAATATAAGGGATTGATAGAAGCAAAAATATCAATGAAAATATTGTTAACAGGACAAAAGGTGAGTGGTTCAAATAGAGAGGGGGTATAGTGTTCCCTTTGGCTCAATGAAAATTTGGTATGACGACTCTTTAAAGGCCAGATTGTTGAGCAACATGTAAAGTGCACCAAAGATGAGAATGCTACCATGACTGCTGTGAGATTATAAGAAGCAAAAAAATACAAAATTATCCTATCTTGAGGCAATAAATTTTAGTTCCAATATATGACAAAAATGAGAAAAAAATAAATTAACACAATATGTATGTGATCAAAGACAACCATTAGATAAATTGAATTGGTTAAAGTTGAAGATATGGCGGATATAAGGAAGCCAAAAGAAAATTCTTTTTAGCATAATTAAACGTGATTTAAAAATTAGATGTTACTAGTAACATAGTGCTGTAGTTCAATGATAGTACAAGATCTATGTAATTAACACCAAATAGCGGGTACCCAAAAACTAGATGCTTTGGCCTCCTGTAATAGCTTAGATAGTCAACCACACGAGTTTTACCTTTTCAAGAGATAATGCTAAGGAAATGAAGCTCCTTTTTTCTAGGTAGTGTCTAAATATGAGGTGCTAATGAACTGGTACCCATGAGGCATTTGCCTGTTGAAGTAGCATGCCTGACAAGATTTAAGGAACTTGTTCCTTATTTGTAGCACCTAGATGATCACAGAGTACCTTCTGATATCATTAGACTGATATACAGATTCCCTAATGGTTGAGAAGAAATGCATACTAAATATTGATTCTAATAGGTACGTGTAAATCTGATGAAACACTTATCAACATTATGCATTCATCAAATTCTCTCAATAATCTTATGTGCCAATCATAACCTATTACTTAACCCTCAACAATTACAAGTGTTCAAATATGACATTATATACAGACATGGTTGTACTGCAAATAACTTTTTTTTTTATCAAAGTTATACAAGACGTTGTTAGACAGTATAATCTCAATAAATATATGATTAGGTAACTAAAAATAATTCTCACATTATCTGAGCTAAAAAACATAATATTGAGTCACTTTTTACTTTAAATAAATCAGATGTCTGAATGGTGTTGCCTTCAAGTTTAATATGTGGGGAAAGGCTCCTCAAGCCAGTTGAAGATAGCAAATCTTTCCACACCTCCTTATTTTCTTTAGAGCGACATTTGACCTCTGGTCTCACTCCTCTTTTATTCCTATGGCCCCTCTTTCCGCCCTGTGCATGCATTTAGAGTCACAAAGCTCCCTCCCAAAAAAAGTCCATGTTTCAAACTCATTGGTCAGAACTAGTGACAGAAAAAACTATGAAAAAAACACATATGATAACCAAAGCACATCTGACTTTTAAGGGAGAGGTGCGCTTCCTCCTTAAGTACTATCTTGGGAAGGAGTAGCTCAGCCCCCAGGGCAAACCCAGATGGCTAGCGCAGCCGTGTTAAGGCTTGAAAAGGCAAGGGGTCGATTCCTGGAGGTGACGACCAGGCTACCGATGACTCTGCATTTCTGCACTAGCCACCTGGAACCTGATTTACCCCCCTCCACATGTAGGGGCAACGGTGGGGGACCGCTAATGTGGCGGTTTCACATTTTTTTTTGGGAAGGAGTAGCTCAGATAGTAAGATAGAAAAGGCACACTTGTTGGTACCAAATTGTACTTCTGGATTAGAATAGAATAAGCAACCCCGCTACAAGAACTGAAGGATAAAAACGATAATTGAATATGAATGTTGCTAACCAAATTTGAACCAAGCTTTTAGAATAAATCAAAGTTGATGCTGACCTATCATATCCAACCTTCAATATCATATGCAAAAACGTCAAGTATAAGCTTATATATTACTGCAATATCCAAGCATAGTAGACATAAATCTATCTAACAATACCATCAGAAGCACGCAGATTCAACTGTAGTGCAAAAACAGTAGTAAAACATTGGATGAAAAAAAAACACCAAATTAATGCAGGTCTGCACATAATTCAGCAAAACTTACAGGATATCATTATTAAATTTAGCAGCAAAATCCTGCTCACGAGATGGCAAACAAACTAGCAGAATTGTCTAAAAACCCCTGCAGAAAAATTACCTACCAACATGTTCATAAATCATCACAATATATTTTTTTGGAGGTGACCTTTGTATTAGTGTCCTTGTTCAGTCTCCTATTTTAATCCACAAATTGGACATGTACCCAATGTGAACAGGCACAGACAACTACATGATTCACACCGCAATGCCCTCATTCATCTATGCTCTAAAAATATCTCGAGCATGAACCTAGCTGGAATCAGCAAGTTCAACTGGTAGCAAAAAAATAAGATTTACCTAATATATATCTTGCATATAGATCTAGATATAGAGAATCAAGAAAAACAGATGGCCGATGAAAGGGACAACGGGAGAACAAATCTAAAGAAACATTTCAGATTCAAAGATGCATTCATCGCATTGCGATGAGAACGCGGAAGAAAAGGGAGAGAAGAAGGTGCACTCGACGCTTACCACAGGTCTCCGGCCGCGGTGATCCTCGTTAGGGTTGAGTAGGTTCGAGTCGGGAGACACGTATCGAATTTTTTAGCACGGATACAATTTATTTGATGGGCTGGGTCGGGTTACGTTGAAATACCCGGTCCAGACCTCAAACCACCCAAATTATTTGGATATAGAAACAACATATTTTTGACAGAAAATGAAAGGGACCCTCGTTTTTTATCTATATGAATAAAAAAATGTGTTTTTTATTCTATTTTTTCTCTTCTTCCTTCTTTTTTTTTTACTTTTGTTTTGTTTTCTTTCTTTTAATTAGCATATCAAGAAATTAAAAAAAAACAAGCTGGAGCAAAGTTATATATACATGTTTGTTATGTTGAGCAATGCATGCGGCGTGATTCGTGCGTATTAATAGGAAGTGTACAGTAATTTTCGTTACACTCCGTCTCGTCCCGAGCATCCACTTTTCTACGCCGGAGCAAACACAGTAAATAGGAAGCATTGTGCATTTCTCCATCAGAGCTCGACAATCGCTCGACATCCATTCGGCATCATCGTCGACAATTGAATTCTGATCGTGATCAATCAGGACCGAAGTTCGATCGAACCACGATCAGAGTGTTGGATCGAGAAGCGTCGCTAGAGGAGGGTGAATAGCGAGCATAAAACTTTCCTTTTTCGACGATTAAAACCAAGTATGCAACGGAAAAATAAAAGACAAACACAAGAAAGACACAAAGCTTTTTTACTTGGTTCACAGGCCACAGCCCATCGACTGTTAATCCAAGGTCCTGCGATCCTTGATCGCTTCTGAAGGGCAACCACTAAAAGTCTCTTCCTTGTTGGAGGTAAGAGACAAAACGATTACAATGATTATAAGGCCGGTAAACACCTTACCGGTCCTTATACAAATTAAGTACAGAAGGATAACAATAATACCGACAATTAATTAGAAGACGACGCACGGTCGGAGTGGCGTTGTAGCACAAATGAGAGCACGAGCACTTGGGAGATTCTTGAATTTGGGTTTGAGTCCTCCCCTCCTTTTATAGATTTGTGCCTTGGAATTTGTCCCGATCCATATCCAAAACTCGTGGATCTTATCTTGAGGTGACGACATCAATCTCTATCTCTTTGACCTTATGCACTTTGGTGATTAAATCGATATCGATCGTGATCCTCTTAGCGATCGCGCCTTCAGATCACGCTGCACTTGAGAATTCCTGCAACACAAGATTAGCACAATAGATGCATAATGTCATGCAGTATGACAATCCTTTGACTTTCCGATCTCAACTTCGGCATTCCTCTTGAAGCCTTAGTCGGATCGACGCCTAGGATTGTCCTCTAACCGAGGACGCATCCTTACCACCGCTCCACACACGGAGCTTACATTTGGTCCTATTAACATGTCGCTTAGCTTTCGGTCACCATTGAGGTTCCTCGACTCCCCGAGGTTCTCTTAGTGTCGCCCGACCACCACGATTTCTCGACTTGAGATTCTTCGGGTGTCGCTCGACCTTTGACTTAGCTTAAACACTTCCTGCACACTTAGCATATCATATGAGATAACAAAATAACTTAACTTTGAATCTTTGTCATCATCAAAATCAGGGTTCGATTATCTAGTGCCCATGTATCAACAATCTCCCCCTTTTTGATCTATGACAAACTAATTCAAAGTTAAGAGAAAATAAGCAGTAAGCATTGAACAATCATTTTTCAAAACCTCCCCCTTAAGGGTACCTCTCCCTTAATCCTAGGTGAGTTTCAAAAAACAATTACTTTTTGGGAAAAAAAGTAAGTAACCTCCTAACTTTATCCTCTCTCCCCCTTTAACATATATCAAAAATAACTTTATAAGGGGTGCATTGTTAAGATTAACATTTGCCAAGAAACAGAATTTTTAAATATTTTAATCAATTTGATTTATTATGTTCAACTCCCTTTAATACTTAAAAGTTTAGGTTTCTAGATCTTGCACCAACAATGTATATTCTAGGTTAGGATGTGACCCCCTAACCTTTAACATTGTTATAAAATTTTGTGAAAATATTTTTTTTAAAAAATATATTTTAAAGGCTCATGTCTATTGGGTTTTATGTCAAACTAAAGGTAGCTAGATAATAAGTTTGTCCAACTTAAGTCTTCTCTCCCCCTTGACATATTATCAAAAGAAGGATTTAAATTTAGAAAGTATTGGCGATTTTTTTTTTGAAAAAATATTTTTTAACAGCTTCTATGATGATTATCCAATTAGAACCTCCCCTTTAACCTAACATCCTTGTTAGCCACAAGGAAGGCTTATCTAGAGGGTCTCCCCTATTGTCTCACAAACTCTTAGGACATCCTTGTTGGCCACAAGGAAGGCTCACCTAAGTGTCCAGAGGGTCTAGATGTCTAAAGTTGACCTAAGGATTTAGGCATTCAGTATTGGTCAACTAACTATCATTTTAAGAAGCATAGTTGTTTTGAAAACTACATATAACTACACACAACAATCATGACAACTAATCAAAATAGTTTTAAGAATCTATTTATGTGTATATAAATTTTGAAATTGTTTTCAATTTGTTGTCCTTATCATCTCACTCATTCTACATGATCAACCAAGTTATCCTTATAGATATTGTGAGATGAATTTAATTTAATGCCTTAGAAATTAATTAACCTTGGGTTAGATTTAGATTTAACCTTTAATTAGTTAAGTGAACATTTCAAAAAAAGGCTTCCAGATCGTGGCGAGGCACAGGGGACTTCTTTGATTGGAACAACGACCACTTTCTTAGACAAAGCCAACTTAGGAAATTACACACTTAATTCACTTAGGGTTACGTCCTGGTCTAACTAGTTTAGGATGTGATGAGGTAGCTAGCTTCAGTTAGTTCTACTTAGTTAAATGCACCAAACTAGATACTCCTTATCCAACTCGGATACACTTGACTTCGTTTCCTTAACGTACTATCATCTCACCGCGTCCTGATACTATGTTGTCAAGATTAATTAATTATTTCCTATCTAACCATTCTATGAGAGTTAATTTAAAACTAGTATGTATGACATGAGAAAATAAGCATGATAATGATATGTATGCATGAGCAAGCTACATTCAATCAATTTAAAGAAATGATTATTTTCTTGGGTAGACTTTTATTTGTTTCATAGTTATAAGATACTTTATTATAATTATGTTTACAAATTTTAGTATCTTGATTTTTTGTTAGCTTAGACTTGTAACCGAAATCTACATATTTATTAGTTGAATTTTTAAAAGTTGAAGGTTTAATTACTAGATTATTAATTTATGTATAATCAAATGGTACTCTATTATAATTAATTTTATTGATTTTACTATCTAATTTTGAATTTTTAATTAAGTTAGATTGTGAATTATTTAAAATAAGATTATTAGAATTTTTCAGAATAATATTATTAGACTTTTTCAAGATAAGATTATTAGACTTTTTAAAAGTAGAATTATTAAAATTATTATAATTTTTTAAGGTAGAATTATTATTAGAATTATTTAAGATAAGATTGTTAGAGTTTTTAAAGGTAGAATTATTATTAGAATTATTTAAGATAAGATTGTTAGAGTTTTTAATGGTAGAATTATTATTAGAATTATTTAAGATAAGATTGTTAGAGTTTTTAATGGTAGAATTATTATTAGAATTATTTATATTATCTTTGGAATTTTTTAAAGTTAATTTCGAATTTTTTATGGTTGAATTTTTCAAAACAGAATTTTTTAATTCAGAATTATCTAGATTAATTAGATCTAGGATTTGATGATTCTGTCCTATGGTTTGATTATTCTGATCAAGAGTTTGATTATTCTGATTAAGTCCTAGGTTGATTTTATCTTTGACTTGATTTAGATCTATATTGATTAAACTAAATATTTGATTAATCTCTTGGTTAATTTTATCAAATGTTAGATTAATTTGATCATTTTCTTCCATGATATTGTTATTATTATTATTTAAACTAATTAAATTTGAATTAATTAATTTTTTATTAGTTGAATTATTAATTGTATTAATTAATTGACAATAATTACACAATTTATCTAAATTATCAACTATTCTAAAATTCAACTTTTCAAAATTATTAACTTTACTAACCTTTTTTTTCGGACATTGATTCTTGTAGTGACCGAATCTTCCGCACCCGAAGCACTTGATGTGTTCTTTGTTCTTCCGGACTCTTGGCAATTGTGTCTCTTTTGCCGTCGGTTGCGTTGTTCCAGTCTTACGAGTATGACACTTATTTTTATAGTGTCCTCTCTCCCTGCACTTGAAGCAAATAATATGAAATTTAAAATTTAAATCGACATTATTACCTTTATGCCTTGTGGCTCTTCCATGGTTGGCTCGGTCAACGATTTTCTAAAACTCGCAAAAAAAACACAAACCAAAAAGTCCCAAGACTTGGTCTTGGATTAGTAGTGCAGAAGATATTTAAAAATAAAAATAAAGAAAAGAAAATGCTCGATCGGTGGTTACACCGAATCTGAGCGCCTCCGCTCTAATACTAATTATTGGATCGAGAAGCGTCGCTAGAGGGGGGTGAATAGTGAGCGTAAAACATTCTTTTTTCGACGATTAAAACCAAGTATGCAGCGGAAAAATAAAAGACAAACACAAGAAAGACACAAAGCTTTTTTACTTGGTTCACAGTCCACCGACTACTAATCTAAGGCTCTGCGATCCTTGATCACTTCCGAAGGGCAACCACTAAAAGTCTCTTCCTTATTGGAGGAAAGAGACAAGACGATTACAATGATTATAAGGCCAGTAAACACCTTACCAGTCCTTATACAAATTAAGTATAGAAGGATAACAATAATACCGACAATTAATTAGAAGACGACGCACGGTCGGAGTGGCGTTGTAGCACAAATGAGAGCACGAGCACTTGGGAGATTCTTGAATTTGGGTTTGAGTCCTCCCCTCCTTTTATATATTTGCGCCTTGGAATTTGTCCCGATCCAGATCCAAAACTCATGGATCTTATCTTGAGGTGGCGGCTTATCTTATCCTGAGGTGGCGGCATCAATCTCTATCTCTTTGACCTTGTGCACTGGGCTGATTCGTCAACATCAGTTGACTGATCCTCTTAGTAGTCGACTGCCTTCAGTCGACTGCTGATATCCCCAGTCGACTGCTGCACTTGAGAATTCCTGCAACACAAGATTAGCACAATAGATGCATAATGTCATACAGTATGACAGTCCTTTGACTTTCCGATCTCGACTTCGGCATTCCTTTGGAAGCCTTAGTCGGATCGACGCCTAGGATTGTCCTCTAACCGAGGACGCGTCCTTACCACCGCTCCGCACAAGGAGCTTACATTTGGTCCTATTAACATGTCGCTTAGCTTTCGGTCACCACCGAGGTTCCTCGACTCCCTGAGGTTCTCTTGGTGTCGTCCGACCACCACGGTTTCTCGACTTGAGATTCTTCAGGTGTCGCTCGACCTTTGACTTAGCTTAAACACTTCCTGCACACTTAGCATATCACATGAGATAACAAAATAGCTTAACTTTGAATCTTTGCCATCATCAAAACCAGGGTTCGATTATCTAGTGCCCCTGCACCAACACAGAGCTCGACCAAACCGTGATCAGAGTTCGACCAAATCGGGATCAGAGTTCAATTGAACTGCGATCAGAGTTTGGTCGAACCGTGATCAGAGTTCGACCGAACCGTGATCAGAGTTAGGTTGAACGAACCGCGATCAGAGTTCCGCCGAACCACAGTCAGATTCCAACCTGATTGTGGTCGAAATCTGATTGAATTGATGCTGCCAACATTGTGGCTGGATTCTGATCGAAATTTGATCACGATTCAACCAGATCGCGATTGGATTCCAAACGGATTGTTGTCAAAATTCGTCACGATTGTGGTCACTAGCAGTCGTGGTACTGGTGGTCACAATTCAGTTCAGATTTCGATCAGAATTCGACCATGATATGAACAGAATCCGATTGCAATCAAATTGGACTCCGATCCAGACCGAATCGCCATCGGATTCTGACCGCGATTATGACCGCCAACGGTCGTAGTGCTGACGGTCATAATCCGATCAAAATCTATTTGGAATCCGATCGGTTGGTCGACGACTACGATATCGATTGTGACTCCGACGAGTTCAGATGTTGACTATAGTCCGCACTCGACAAGAACATTAGACGATAAATATTTTACAATTTTTATTTACTGTACAAATCACTTCTGAACGAACAAAACGCATCGATTGGCGCTCAATACAATTTTCACTATTAAGCTTACAAATTATTTTATTTTATTTTTTCAAAAGGACCCCACCAATGATAAAATGTATCCGCTTGGAATTGTATTATTTTATTAGAGTTTAAAAAATTATGCTACATTATATCTGTTAAATTAATATATTAGTTGTGGGAATTATAATGATAAAAAGTTTTCAAATTTTGAAGGAATTTAACGAAGAATATTCAAATTGAATTTTTCGAGTTTTCCAGTAGTTCCGGTGCGTTCGATATAAAAATGAAAAACTGAAATATAATTTATCTAATTTAATAAAATAAAAATATTTTGCCTCTTACTTTATCTCCTTTTTTTCTAATTTAAAAATTATATTTTATCTTATAATAATTTATAAAATAAAAATAAAATACTTTTAATTTTAGAATGATTTTCTTTTTCAATTTAATCGAAACCATTATTAATTATTTAAATACATATCAATATCATCTTGAATATGCTTTTCAAAATATTCCATTAAGCAAAATATAACAGTCTGTATAAAGAGGTCAAACAAAAATTAAGAAAAATATACAGGGAGGATTAAAATTATCTTATTAATTTACAACCTTCTTTTTTGATCAATTAAATTAAATGAATTATAAACGAATCTAATATCAATTTAAATGTCTAGATTTAGGGGGTGAATCTGAGTTTTATCTTTTAAGGAAATGATAAATTTGGTTACGACATTTTAAGAGAGAGAGAAAAAAAAAGCTATAATATATTTTTGATTCTAAAAAACCACCATAATTCGCTTAGGTCAACTCTCGCTAAAATATAAAAGTCAGTACGTTAAAAAAAAAAAAAAAAATCCTCACGTTGTCTCCTCCTCTTCCATTGGGTTTGGAGTAGGCTGCAGAGGAGGATAAGAAAGCAAAGGATTCTTTCTTGTCCCAGAATCTGCCCAAGTAAAGGAATGAAAAATCTACCCTTCCTTTCCAACTATATCCCTTCTATCCAAATCCAAGCAAGGAGTGCCAATAGTTGAGGTCTTGCTTATCCTGCAAGGCTCCAAAACAAACGAATCCAACCTTTCCAAGAGAACAATAAAATTTCATCACTGAAATCACAAAAAAAAAAAAAAAAAAAAACGAACTTTGGGATACATAGATAGATCGATCGATCGGTCTGTCTGTCTTCCACATTACATGGCCCTAAGTTTACCTGAGGAAACAGATTCAAAACGTGCTGTGATAATTATCCGCCATAAATCAACTCCAAGAAAACCAAAACCAAACAAAGAAGCAATGCCCGCCCCTCTTTATGAAGAAATGGAAGCCTCTCTCTAAATACTCTGGAGTTGCGAGAAGGAAATCCGGATGACGGACCGTGCAATGGAGCTTGCATGCTTGCACACAAGGGCCTCCGTAGCCTGTGCCTCGTCCTCGAACAGAACCAGCGCTTGCTTCTTTCCATTCACCTCGAATAGTTTCGTGTTTACGATCGTGCCGTGCTCCTCCAGGTGAGAGAGAATCTCCTCCTCAGTGATGTCTTGGGGAAGAGATGACAAATGGATCATCTTTGTTGGGGAGCAACAATACTTGTAGTTTTTTACTGCATTATTGTTGAAGCGGTTGAGGCTTGATCCCGCATATTCACGAGTATCAGATGCCGGAGTGATGCTTGGATACTTGGAAAAGTTCAACTCCAACCTCTTCCCAAACAATAATGATCCCTATAATTTTTTTTTTAAAAAAAAAAATTTGTTAAATGCACTAATCCAAATATAAATTGCAATGATTTAAGCTACAAAGCAACCTTCAAAAAATGTACAGCTAATTCTGCCTGGAAGCCATCCTCCATCTGAACGAGAGCATGGTCGGGTTTGTTGCGTAGGAGTTTTATTCTTACAATATTGCCATATATTGAGAACAAATTGAAAAGCTTATCTTCGTCAATTTTCTGCAGCGAATGGAAGAATAGATTAACAAGGTGTTATGAATCATTCTAGGAAGAGAACATCGATTAAAAGTCTAACTTACATCAGGATCTAAATTAGTTACTAAGATTGTAGACCTGTCATTAGTACCAGTAACTCCAGGAGGCAATCCTCCGCCAAATGCAGCTGCAATTGCTGCAGGATTACCCATCTAATGAAACAAAATGTTAGTGCTGCAAGTAAACACGAGTACAGAATGCCACGGGGATATTTTGATGCAAAGAAAAATATAGCTTGATCGACCATCCATAAAGATGTGTAAACCGGCAATACGATGCGGCAAAACCTGTATGGGGAAATACCATCAAACTCACCTGACCATAGGCAACTGCAATAAAGGGAAAATGGTAGTCAGCAAACAAATGACACTTAATGGAAACGAGACAAACTTACAAAAATACAAACCTCTGCCGCCAGATGATTGAAGAGCATAGAGACTTCCAGCATCGCCATAACCGTGCTGCTGCAAGTAAGAGCAAAAGAGAGAACAATGCCATCAGAATTCAGAACATGTTAGCATATTACCCATAAGAAAAATATCCATCGACTGGTGCCTTGCAGCTATTTAAATACACGTGTATTAAGGTAGCAAAGACAACTCACTTGTGAAGATCTACCTCTCTGTTCAGTGGGCAAAGATGGATTTGTGAAGTCTCTGAGCAAAGACCAAAGATAGATCTCAGTAAATTATTTGTAAAAAAGAGAAATTGTTTTCAGCAGCAGCTAGTCTTTGCGTTACTATTCTCACATTACAATCTGGATGTTTGGAACACAGTGGACAAAAGTAGGAGTGCAAAAAAGATGATATGAAAGCACTGAAATTTTGAACAACTACCAACATTTTGCTAGAATCTGACATCCATAATGTCTAGAGATGAAATTTTGGCCATAAAGAAACAATGATCTTAATTTAAATATAGTATCATTCAGACAAGAAATGTGAGCTTATATAGTAGCCCATATCCTAGAAGAGAGAGACACGTTGGACTAACCCATTTCCTAGGTTGTGTAGTATTCCCATGCAGTCTGAACCCAAATAACACACCAGTACTTCAGATACATTAAAAGTGCATACCTGGATCGGTCATTGTTGTAATTTACTTGCAACTCATTGAGACTGGATTTGAACAAGCAAAGAGAAAACATGTAAGACAATAGAAAAGCAGAATAATAAAACTGAGCAGTAGAACATTCAGAGAGAAGCTAACTTTGAAAACTGTATATCTAACTGACAGCAACCATCATATATATTGCGTCCCTACACAAATAACATAACCATATATAATCATCTTATAAGACATCTAAACATATTAGAATTTATTCAATCATAATTACTTGTAGAGAACTTCTTGCTTGCACTGCACTTTGTTGTGATTCAAACTGGATAAGGGCCTGGAAACCTACAAAAAAATGATATGTTATGTTTCAAAAAGCTTATGCCATGATAAAAATTTTAATAACTCAAAGTGTGTTCCACCAACATAACCAACAAGAAAGGTGATTACTATGGAAATGAAATAAATCAACAAGGAATATAAGAAAAGTGGGAAATCAACAAGGGGAATTATAGATGACCAAAGACATCTGGAGAATACATGGTAAAATCACAAGGACCAAATTAACAAGGGAAATTGTAGATGCTGACCAGCTGACTTCTGAAACGTCACGATTTTCTCCACATATCCACATGGAGAAAAAACTTGATGTAACACCTCCACTGTGATAGGATAAAGCATGTGATGAATTGTAACTAAGAGAATTCGATTGGGTGGTGAATCCTGAATGTTCGACAGCAATTCATTAAGACAATGGAACAATGAAAGAATGAAGTAAACAGAAAAAAGTTGTGTATTCCAGGACAGATATTATGGTAAGCATAATTGACAGTCTAATAGACGAGTAGGAAAACAAGGTAGTATACATAAGAAGAGACATTTGTTAATGGTGAGATAACCACGCATAAATTTAAAGAAATTTAATATTATCTCATAAATTGAAATATGTTTGACTGATAGTGTAGAAATTTGAACACTGTGTGAATAATATAAGTGGAAAGTGTGAGACACGAATCAGACACTATTTGGATAGTGCAATTCTGCAACTTGATTGAAAAAACAACCAACTTATTCTAACCATAAGAAACTTGAAGAATGTCACATTTGCAAAACCTTTAAACATAAGTTTAGTAGCATAAACAAGACTATAAAGTTTTAGCATCCTCAACATTCAGATGACACAAACTAGCAATTGATCAACTCAACCTAACTCTACCTCTTGTTGCACACCAATCATTTTAAGTATACAGAATTAACTCTAATACCAACTTTCTGGACATGGTAAAAACCACAGGCCACAAAACAATCGTACAACCTGCTCAAGGATATTAGAGGAACATAATATTTCCTTGATACACCATTTGCTTGCATAATTTAACATTGTCTTTTAACGACCTGATCACTTAAAACTCTGTTCAAACTTCCAAAATGAAATCTTGATACTTGAAAAATGGATGGGAAAAAAAAACTATATCAGAAATGACCAAAATTTCAACAAATATTATGTTTCACAATAAAATTCCATTAGAAGAGTAGTGCAGACAAACAAGACATCTTTCTTGTATAAAATTTTCTCAGGTCACATAGTCAGCTCCTGTGCAAATGCATCATTTTTTCCCAATTCTTCCAATCAAAAGGTCACAAAAATGCAAGCAAGTTATTTCAAGAAAATGGCAAATTTGAATTCTAATAAGAAGAAACCAATCGAGGTTTGCCAAAAATTCAAGAGCAAACATCCTACATAAATAGTATGCTATTTAAACTTTTTAACATACATCACTATGCTAATTGTGGTGTCATCTCTTCACTGATTGTAATCCAACCAGTAAAACTAGGCCTTTCATGGGCTTATAGACACTGCTAATAGTGGAGCTCTAATACTAAAAGGTAAGAGAACTACAGTCTGACAATTAAGAATCAATTTCAATAAATGGATATGTCAACAAAATAGAAGAGCCTAAATCAGGAAAAATAGGAAAAGAAGGATCCTCCCAACAAAACTGATCATGGTGCGAAAGACAATTAAGATTAATTAAGAGTTGTTCTAGCAACCAAAAAAAAAAAGGACAATCACAGGACCCCTATTAAGCACTTTATGACAACCTACTATCAGAAAATGCATAGCTGCTTGGTTAGAAAGTTTAGGTCTGCCTGAAAGCAAGCCAGTAGACATAAGTTGGATCGTTAAAGAACTTCTTCATTAAAAGTCATATTCCTGTTTACTTGAAACTCTAGCCAAAAACAAATGGCTAGAAGACAATAGTCAGGACAGAGAGAACAGGTAAGAGATAATATTAAGGCTAGAAGAGATGACCAAATGCATAACTATATTTAGTACTTACATCCCATGCTTCCCCCTGGCTTTCCAGTAAGCATATATCCTTTTACAAAGTTAGATTGATGAGCAGATAAAGAAAAAAGTAATATCATCATTACAGATTGTGAAGTAACAAAATCCTATCGGCTGGCTAGCCAGTTGGTTCACAACAACTATGATCTGTCAAACAGATCCCTTCGACCAAATCTATTCTGCTAGAAGACACCATCCCTACAGCCTAAAAGACTCCCAAAACATCTATGATAAAAACAATTTCAATCTACGTTATAGATAATATATTCTGGGATAAATTTAAGATGGTAGGGATATGTTCAAAAACCACTAATATATGTTACAGATAGTCAAGTTGATTCAATTAGAATTGGAATTGTGAAGGAAGGAAACCCAAAGAAAAACTCTAATGTACATACTTAAAAGCAATCAAATAATATCACAGGCAATATAGACTAATGCAGTCCTAATGGCCGATTCAGAATAGTTGAGATTCATTGTTTGTTGTTGAAAAGTTTGCTTAGTGTGACAAATAATGAGAATTATCCTAATTTGTTATAAGGACAAAGTGATGTAAACATGGTTCTGAACTCAAAATGACATGCATAGCATCATTGATACTTGTCATCCCTCAAAGGGATATTAATGTTAAATTCACATAAACTATATGTTCAATGAATTAAAAACCGAAGCAATGGATTTGTTTTTTTTTTAATCACACAAGTTTCATATGTTCAACATGTTAGTTCACAACGACTGCAAAAATAAAACTAAATTCAAGATGATCGATATTGTAGGCCAATATACTGATTTAGAACATGAGACATCATGTCACAAAAACTGCCTCAAGAGAGCTAAAGACAACTTAGCTGATTACGAACCTGATCACCTTTGCGACCTTGTGAGCTCTGATCTGTTGTTGTAAGTTCTTGATGTGAGGAAAATTGTATATATACATTTCGTCCCCTGTACACAATTAATGCACAATTAGCTCCTCATGATGCCATAATAATAACATAAAACTGAAATCATATAGGAGACTTCATTATAGCAAGAAACATGAAAAATCGTTTCTGTTAGTTAATATAGCAGAAATATGGAAGAAAAATATAAGATCAATAGGAGCAAGCTGTTCAAATAATATTAAAAACTAACAGGTTTTGTTTCCTTAGAAAAAAGATAAATGTGATGCACAAGGGAGCCAACATACGGATAAAGATTCCCATAGTTGATGTTCAATTAATAAAGGAAAACTTCTCATCCTAGGATCCTAGATAAATTGTTTCCAGTTTAGTTGTTACAAAAGATACATGAAAAGAATAAGCATACATTAAAAGATTGCTAATTTGGTAGACATTGCTTCAAGCAAACTTAAACAGCTGAATGCATGATTGTCTGAATCATGAGTACTTCAAAAGAAAATAAATCATCAAGGCATGACATTTTGTGAACTCAAAAACAAGTCTGGTGCACTAAAATGACAATCAGCCAACCAGGATAGCAACTGTCAAAATAAAAAAAAAAGGTTCAAGATGATTTAACCAATTGACTTTGAACCTTTTTTTTGCTCGAGAGGATTAACATAGCATAAAGAACTTGTCAATGGAAGGAAAGAAATAAAGAGGGGAAAGATATAAAATGAGATATTCTTTCTTCCCATTTTCAGCCACTTTCTAGAAAAAAGAAGTTGAGAGAAAACTGGGCTAGATTTCTCTCTTTTGCTTTTTTCACTTTCCATCTCTTTCCAAAAAAAAGAAAAAAAAACAAATTCTCTATCCAGACATTTGCTCTCCTCACTTATTTCAAACTAAACAAGCTTCAACTGATGAGACGATTGACGGGATATAATTAATGATCGATCCATGTCCTATATAGTAAATGAAGAAATTTATACACCATTGGATAATCTAAAAAAATTTCATATAGAAAGTATGTGAGATGTCAGGAGATTACTAGTTATAAGAAGGTCTGTGGTTTCTTTAACTTGGACTTTAAATTTTAGGTAGGTTTGTGGATATGAACCTTTTGTTGGCAGGTAATGTCACTTATTTTTCAGGAGAAGACTCCCTCTTTGCCATTATACTGGAGAAGTATAACTACTGAGGAAAAAAATCACCCAACAGAACTAATTTTGACCATGTGATGCTTCTGTATTTCATCTATTTTCCAATCATTTGATTGTTTTGTTAAAACAGAATCCAATGTATATTATTTGGTAATCAAATTTCTAACAACTTCCATTATGCCTTCCCAATTGGAAATTCCAATACTTTTCTCACTGTTATCATTTTTTTATCCTTGCATCGTTTACTGGACCATCACTTAATATAACTCATCGCCAATACCTCAAGATGTTAAAAAGAAAATGTAACTTTCTGCAAAGCATTGATGTTTTTTTAGTTACAATCATGAAGCATCCATCCTAAAAGCACAAACATAAAGAGAGGATATCCTGGATCTAACCTGACGCTTGGTTGGACATTCGTGTAGTACTGAATAACATTCATTGCAGAAGCTAAATCATGCATCTGAAGAAGAGCCTATTATGAAAAGACAAGAAGATGGTCGCTGAAAGCTAGGGACACAATTTCAAATCAGAAACAGCCATCTCAGTTACAAGCGATGCGGCAAAAAACCTGGTTTTTGGCTCGTAACATCACAAGCTTGGTGACAACTCCAAAAGGTTGCACCAACTGAAGAAGGTCATTCTGCATAAAGTATGAGACTTGGAATTAACTCTGACGAAGAACAAAAATTGCATAAAATGGAAGACAGTAAAACAAAGGAAATTACTTCAGATATCTCGTGGCCTACGTTACGGACGTGAATGACTTTGGAGGGTTCCGTCATTGTTCACTTCTTCCTCTAGATCAATCCTGAAAGCAAAAGAAGCTCGAAGACTTAGCCGTTGAAAACGGGGAGAAAGCAGGGGAAAAAAATTGAAATGTAATTCCTCCATTCCCAAGAAAACGTAAAACAAGAGTAATCCAAATAATCACGCAAAAAGAAAGATTTAACTCCGCGCAAGGAAGGGGACAATAAAACCAAATCTAACGCTAACACATCAAAGGAGTAAAAAAAAAAAAAAAAGACGAAGAAACGCAAACCGAACCCAGGCAACCCTGCGAGATCTCGAATCGAGCTAATGGAAAGGAAACGAAAGCGCGTCACGCGAACTCGGATCCTCGTCGAGCCATAGATGTCGAGGGGCGTCGACACTCGCTGGGCGGAAAGGGGGCGACGGGAGCAACAGCGGTAAGCCCTAATGGATGGAAACTTGAGATGACCAAATCAGCAGGGTCGAGTGCTCCTGCGGGACATGGAGAAGCTACGTCTCATTCGCCAATCTAACCCGTCCAGTCGGTAGGGCCTTGAAAGTCGTCATTTCCAACCGTCTGATGAAAAGGTAACATAACTGATCTCTTCAAAATAATAATAATAATAATAATAATTACTTTTGCCACAGATTAAAAAAAAAAACAGATTGGCCTCACAATTTCAAGAATATAATTTTGACCTTAAATTCTTTTTGAAAATCGCCGGAGACGTGCATTAGATAGCAAGATGACCGGAGGTATTTGTCGGATCGGAATCTAAAAAAAGTTGAACCTGCACTCGGAACTTCAACTATCGGAAGCCTTCTAGGAAGAACCATCCTCGAAGTGCGAGATAGAAAGATGACTGAGTCAAGGGTCATCTTGCTTGACAGCTCTTTAAAAATCCAAGCTCAGTTAGATCCCTTGGATCATCACCCACCGTTATAGCATGCATCTCGAGTATCTGAGGGCCTGAGTACTTGAGTTCTCGACTACATAAGCTCTTGAGTTTATATTGGATCACACGAGTTTCATTCCTTTTCGTCTATTATCTTAATTCTTTACATTTATAAGTATTTAATCAATGATCCATTCAAACGGAATTATAAGTCACTCTTGAACAATCATACAATCAAATACAAATGTGTATGATGTTAATCTATCCATTTTTATTAATGTTACACTACTTTCATTCTAGAGTTTCATGCCTACTTGACTTATTCACATCAATGTGACCCACATCGCTATCATCCTAAGTCCTTGTACTTACATGTCCTCGTACTCTTCGTTTGCCAACGACGCTCACGCATCCTTTCACCTTCTCTTGTCAACATTTCGTACTTTGTGATCATCATTGTCTATTTTTGCCGAAACTTCTTTAAAATGGCTTCACCCCTACCCCTGCCTATTTTGTATTTCATCTCCTCTTCCACTGTCTTCTCCTTTCTCACTCTCAAGTAAGTAATGGGTCTTTCAATTCTCTTCGATCCTCATGGCTTCTTCCTCTAGAGCACTCTTCTCATCGACTACTCCCTTATGTTTTGAGACCCTCTCTTCTTGGATGACTCTCTTTTATCCTTTTCGGAAAAATAATGATCAGTATGTTACGGAAGTTATTCCCAAAACCCACTAATCGCCTTCATCGTCCTCCTCCAAAAAATATTGGCTTTTTCTAGGCCAACTTGAAGGTGACTTTTGTTTACCCATCCCTTCCATTTATCTTTTGTCTCCTTTCGTTCTATTAAATACCCTTAAATCAGTTGACTTTCAATGTCTTCTGTATTTTGGTTGGGTAGACATAGTTTTTCGATACCTACAACTTCCCCTCTCGCACGTCATGTTCTACTACTTCTTCCAACTGAAAATAACCGAGCCAGTGTTTTTTATTTCACAGGGTGTCTCAACTGTCAGTTCCTAAAGGACATGTCCTCTTCCCATCAAAGTCGTACCTAAAATTTAAAGGGGCCGAATCAAATTTTAAAAAATATATTGATGAATTAATTTTTGGACCCTTTATATTAATTTTTGGGCCTTTGTAAAGAGGGAGTTGAACTATTTTAGAAAGGGGCCCGAGGCGATCGCCTCTCTGACCTTACATTATGTACGACTTTGCTTCCCATAAAGGTTGAAAAAAATCTATACTTCTTCGCTAACCTATCCACTCCTTTACCCTATTATAAAGTGTATCGTATCGAATTTCCTTAGCTTCCCGACCTCCAAGAGTGTCACTCTTGTTGCCCTTCTCTTCCACCCTTGCAGACCACTCTTATAGTATTCATGTCCTCTTGGGCAATCTCTTTCTCACTCACTTCAAATTATCACCTTTCATTCTTGACCCGACCTTAATAGGTAATTTTCCTATTGTTTACTATATGTCCTGAGAAATATATATATTAATTTTTATTGTCTTCTTTTATATATATATATATATATATATATATATATATATATAAATGTTATCTTATATAATTCATTTGTGAGCACCAATGAGTACTTCGATTATCCATCGTAGTGAACACTATAGTTAAATTCTTGAGTCATAGGAGATTGGACGATGGATAATGGAGATGCTTACGGATGAATTGTGTAAAATAGATGGAGATTACAATGATCTTTTTGTACCTACTCTTTCTTTTCTTAACCACCGTACTTTTTTATGGACAAAAACTTTGCGGTTCAATAGTTAATTTTTTTAAAACATTGTAATTGTTTATTCTAATAATCAAAATCAATATTTTTTTAATGGTAGAGATTATTTGACTATGTTTTGATTAATGATTATGATTTAATTATTGTTATACTTCAAACTCTATATATAAAATATTCATTTCATCATTTTCATATAATATTCTTTACTTTTCTCTTTGAATTTCGAAATATCAATCACTTTCGTCTTTGATTCTCTAATTATAATGAAAATAAATTCATCTCGTTCTTAGAAGGACAAAAAAAAACTACTTCGAATGTCGATCCTAAAGATATTCAATTAACCGGTGATGAACCAAAGTAATTTTTAACAACTAATACATAGTAAAGTACCGAAACTTCCAAAGTTAAAGAAACTCTACCTTTAAAATCATATATTTTTACTAAACATTTTAAGAACGTCATTTTTCCATCCGAAGAAATTAAGACAAAATATAAATTAATATTGCAATGCATCATAATAATTTTAATTGGGCGACGATTATGAGATATTGAAGCGACACCAACCCGACGAAATTTGGAATTGAACGTTTTTAAATGAACACTCTAGATTTTCATCATCTACTAAACTACCGATATAAATTTATTTAAATATTATAATATTAAACTAAGAAAATTATTACCTCAATTTGTTTCTCCAAAACATCTTTCTTTTAATTTTGAATTTAAATATATTTTTAAATTTCTATCAAGAATCTCATAACTTATTTACTAAAAGTGTTCCACGAGCTATACTTACTCATGTAATTAAAAAATTAATTAGTAATGAAAAAAATTAATTGAAGAAATTAGTTTATATATGGATATGATATGTCATTGAATCAATAATTTTTAGATGATTAAAAAATATTTATTAACATATCAAATTTTTAAAGAATCACATATTACTCAGAATATTTCTCAGTTATTTTTAGAAGAATATAAATTAATTAATAAAATATTTCTAATTTTATTTGATGATATTAATTCTAATACTGTAAGTATTAATAAGTTTAAATTTATTTATCAATCTGTTATTGATGGTGTATTTTTTCATATTCATTGCGATGTCATATTTTAAATTTATGAATTTAAAATAAATTAAAATTTTTATAAAACCAAATTAAAATAATTAAAATTACTAATTCTTATTTATGATCACATCTTAATATAATTAAATAATGAGATAAATTTTACCTATTATTTTTTAATAATTTTGGTACCTAAAAAATTACTATTTTTTTATGATCACATTCTAATTTTAAAATTTAGGTATGTTCAAATTAAATATATAAGTTCCTAAAGATTTATTTTAATATATAGAATTATTATCTTTATTTTTTTAAAAAAAATTGTTAATAATTTTAATATATATTTATTTTCACAATAATGAAATATATATAATAATATTTATAAAATTTTAAAGACACTTACTGATGTAACCAAATAATTTTTCAATGTTTATTATCATATTTTTCATTATACACGATGACTTTTATAATATAACCTTAAATTTAAATGAATTTATATATTAATGATACATTTTTATCTTTTTGCGTATCAATAATGAAAATAAAATAAGAAAAATAATTTTATAATATTCTTTATATTTATTTGGTTGCATTTACTTTAAATCTTAGATTAAAATTACATTTACATAAAATATTAGTGTATTATAATGTTTTAATTCTAATAAAAAGTTATTTTTATGGTCCTATCAATATAATATAAAATATTAGAAATAATTTATATAATATTTATAAAATATTATAATTTTAAAAAAGGATTAAAAAGTAATATATATTTGAAATTTAAAATATTAATAATAATAATTTAAAAATTATAAAAAGTACCACTTTTATTTAAAAATGGACGAAGCCACGAAGATTTTTAAATTTTAGATAGAAGTTTGAGAATTATTTTGCAATTTTTTTTATTTTAGTAAAATAAATATCGAAACGATTTTTGATATTTTACCATGATAGATATAGAATATTTAAAGTTTTCTCATCTTCGCTATCATCGAAAAAAATCTAACTTATTCAATGTCAACTATCGTTATAGAATAAATATTTAATTTCAATAATATATTGGATAGATGATGATTTCCTTTGTCTCTTAATTCTTTCAAAATATAAAAATTATTCATAATCAAACAAGAGTTAAAAAAAATACAAATAATGCAATATTTTGAAGACAAAGGAGAATAATTTGATATCAGATGAACTAATACTATGAGAATTGAAAATACAAGTGAATAACAACCTTATTTTTTAAGATAATAAAAGTAAAAAAAAGGAAAAAAATTATATGAGTTTTTATTCTTTTATATCTAAGGAGATCAATTAGTAACCAATTTAAATAAGTATATATTTTTTATTTTTTAAAATATATATTTTTAAAAATTTTAAATTAAAAATAATAATTTTGAATCGCGTATCAAATTTCATTGCCGTCCTTACATATAATTTAATTTAATTTACATTTCAAATGGACAATTTGATACGTTACTAATACGTTGGATATTGCCGTCCGCAGATTCTTTGTTAATAATGATACACAAAAGAAAATTATGGTACAGTGTGCGCCGGCCCACAATTGCAATTTTCAAATTTTACCTCGCCAAAATAAAAATAAAAATAAAATCCAATTTTTAAATGAAATTTTTCACATCGACCTCTGTAACTTTCAATATCTAAACTCGAATTTGAATTCTATTTCGCTTGGATGTCAAACAAGCTGCTAAATTTCTTTCGGGGATGTTTTCGCAATTAGTGAATTTGTAGAGGATGGTTTGGCTTATTTCGTCTAGATCGACGACGTATAATTAGAGCAGTTGCGGATGTGCGATTCTTCGCGAGTGCCGCGCTGAGGTGACGACCGAGACCGGCGACCAGGGAGAGACAAATCGCGGGGCATAATCCTCGTCGCTTCCATGCCTCTGATGCCGTCGTCTTCCTCGCCCAATTCCGATCTCGCGCGGCCACCTGGATTCGTCACCAAGGGCCTCGGATCCGCGAGCGTGGAGGACCTTTTTCGCAATGTGAGCGGCGGAGGCCTAGACGGCGCAGGAAAAAGCTTCCCTCTGCCGGAGAGATTCGGAGAGAGGACGGATGAGGATATGTGGAGGGTGGTCGCGGCCGATCGGGGGGCGGACGGATCCGACGCGGAGGTCACGTTGGAGGACTTCCTTGCGAGGTCGGGCGCGGTCGGAGAGGAGGATACTGCAGTTTCCACCAGATGGAGCCAGGTGGGGTTGGCGGCGAATACTGCGACAGGGGATGGGTTTGGGCAACCACAGAAAGTGCTCTTGGAGAACCCTACCATAGGGTTCGGTAATGGAGCGGAAGGCGTTGTAAGGGCGGAGCGAGGAAGAAAGAGGCCGTTGTTGGATCCGGTGGACAGACCGGCGATTCAACGAGAGAAGAGAATGATCAAAAATAGGGAGTCTGCAGCAAGATCGAGGGAGAGGAAACAGGTTCGTCATTCCTCACTTATCTAACTCAATCCTTTCTTATCTAACACTTAGTGGATCCAAAAGAATGCAGTAAAGTTTTCAATTTTGCATTGTTAATTTGTTTGTTTCAGGCCTATATCAATCAACTTGAAGCTTCGGTTGCAAAATTGGAGGAGGACAATGCACGGCTGTTGAAATCCCTGGTAAATTAGTTAGGTACATAAGAATATGAGATATTGCATACTTTGTTGATCGCTTTTTTTTTTTTCTTTTAGGGATATTACATTATTTCTTCTTGGAGATCCGCTTCTGGATCGAAGATTGTTGTCAATGATAACAATTATCAATCTATTAACATTTTTATCTACTAATAACTTTAAACTTGAGTATATCGCTTGTGTGTAGGATCATGAGGAATGAATATCCTCTCTATCTATTAACATTTTTTAGATATTTGAGTTGTTAAAATTGAGTGATTTTTTTATTTATGAGTTCGGACTAATGTTAATTGCAGGAGCAGCAGCAAAGGATGAGGCTCGAGCAGGTATGAGTTAAAGCAAATATAATTGAAGCTATTTTCTTTTTCAGTGTTTCACAAATAAGTATTCCGTCTGTAGTTGAATTTGAGTAAATAGTTTGTTTGAATAATGCTCTCGTAGTTTTTGGCTTATATGCAACATGGTCCTACTTGTCATGCCGCATCCTCAATAGTTTCATTACTATTATATTGCAATTTGATGCTCCGTGATCGGTAAAGTTGTTGTCTTGTTGCAACGGTAAAGTTATTATCTTGTGACTTAGATATTACATATTTGAGTCCTGAAAATAGCCTCGTACAAAGAAGGATTAAGACCGCTTACAATAAACTCTTTCTCGAAATTCCACATGGTAGGAGTTTTGTACACTGGACTGTCTTGTAATTTGATACTTCTTGTCATGTCACGCCGTAATTAACTACATTTTTATCCTTTCTTGTGCTAGTCTAAAAGTCAAGCAATCTTTCATACCAACCTTAAATCAATGCATTCATACATAATTTGAGGTGCGACAATAAGTTTTATAGTGAGTTGAATGTGCTCGTTGACATTAACGAGGTTAATCACCCATAATTAGGTCGTTTGATGAAATACGCCATGGTCAATACTAAATGCATAAGACAGCATCAACAACCAACTGTTCAAACTATTTGGTGTTATTGAGTTAGATGGAAGTTATGTTGTCATTGTGGTCTGTATAAATCGTATCATTAATAATACACAGGTCATTTACATCTATATTAATTATGTTAAGTAGAAAGTCTTTGTTGTCCCCTTGCTCATCTAGTCTTTAATTAATTTAAGTTCGTGGTTGCATTTGAACACAATAACCTTACAGATCTAGCATTTTTTTAAAAAAAATTCTGCTAGTAATCCTTGCACATCCATCTAAACTTTCGTTAGCAAATTTTCCTAAATAAAATGTTCATACCTCGGGGCGAAGTCTTCATTAAAATGTAACAGTACGAGGGAACCTAGCTAACACAATGCATCTTAACACTCGCTTTCAGTATATTTACTTTATGTATTATTAGATTCAAAGTTAGGAATCTGTCCAACTAGCAGCCTCCTGTCATCCGTCCCAGGACTGCGGCGAGAGAGAGGTAAATCGCGGGGGGACTATGTCCCTTGACACGGTGTCAGGCAGTGGAGAGGTCATCTGAGCCCAGGGGGGATTTTAGATCCCCTCCGGAATCGACCCCACTTCGCATCCAAAGCAATCACACCACCTTACCATCGTGCTATCCCCGTGGAGACGACTTTATGTATTATTAGAGCATAACTAAGATGTCTTGCATGCAGGATAATATTTTCCTGTTATGAGCGAGATTTCAAACTTCTATATTCTGAATATTATATACTTGCTCACTTTGATGAAATATATTCTAAGAAAAGAGACAAAAAGACTGGTTTTAAGTTTTATTCCATCTCAGTATCTGGTCTCTATGACCATAGCACTGATGAATTAGGAATTACTGCATAAATACTGATAATTTACTTTTATAGTACATGATGCCAACTTGTTTCAATCTTTTGAATGAACATCTCACAAACGGCCTCTGCAAATTTATTTTGTTTGATTGTCTGCACTTTTTTTTTTCTTCTTCTTTTTGTTAGTTCGTCTCATATCCTATTTCTTAGTAACCGATTCCATTCCCATTGAGACTTAAGGCGGACAAATGAGACTTGTAGTTTGCGGGTACGAAAACATTATCAGTCATTGCATTATTTTAGGACATTCATAGTTCCATGCTTTATCTACATCAAAATCTTTTCAAACTTTCTGCTTAAGTTTATTTGTTTTTAATGTCTTTTATTTTGAAGTAAGAGTGTAGGTATTGTTGCATGAATGGCGCAGTTTGTGAGAGGAATTTTATACCTGTCGAGAAAGTATTGTAGCTAGCATGACAGTAGAATTGTACCAATGAACATAAGTTAATCTTTGGAGGTTATAAGTTTTTCGAGGTATCTGTCCTTCTGTCGCACTAGTCCTGAGTTGGACAATATGCTCATCATGATTTACTTCCTTCGTATTGACTATGAAATTAGTTGGTGGGGGTGTTGAGGACGAACAAATCGTCTTTTGCACCCATCTAATAAGAGTAGAGATAGAGCATACAATAAAAATAATAATAAAATTGAAAGGCTTATGAAAGAAAAACAAAACTCTTACTAATAGAGTGGAACTGTCAATAGAATTATACCTGGGTCAGGTACGAACGACACGAGCCCAGAAAGGGACTTATCTTGCCCAGCTTGAGTTTAAGTGGATGCGTCTTATAATCTAAATTTTAAAAAATAATAAAAAGGAATAATCTAAAATTTAAATATAAAATTTGATTATTTAAAATTTTGATGATATTTTATTCTTTAAATTTATAAAAAATAAAAATTAATATCATTATACTATTTAAAGGCATTTAAAAATATGTATAATATTATTGTTAATTTATAAATAGAAATATTACACCTACTTATGGCAAAAGGTGGAATTCTCACTTGGGGCTCCTTCACTGTCGGTTCCAAGGTCTCTGGATAGAAATAAATCACGGTACCGAATGGTCTCATGAGTGGGAGGGTCAGAATTCCAAGGGAATGAACTCCAAAAGAATCGATCCTTGTTTATTTGTGATAATTTTATCATCATCCGAGTACCAATCTCATTATGCCCGTGGGAGCATGCAGTATTACCTCTGCACGTCGAATTACTAATGAAGTTGAATTATCTGTCAAAATTCTTCTATATTTTTTGAATAAAAAAAAGAAACACATTTGTAGGTTTACATTTGGTTATGTCTAAATCTATAACAAATCACAACAACGTACAATTATATGCGCCTTTCGTACCTAATACTCTAAACAAATAAACATAAATTTAACGAGGGTTATATACGATAATTGTCTTCCCAATATCTTCGCAATTTGACTCGGAATATACGCTATTCTTTACCATAGCATTGTTTTGCAGCTCATGGAAAACGTAATGCGAGTAACAGAGAGGAAAAGACGATCACTGCGAAGAATCAGCTCCATGCAGTGGTAGAAAAATAAAATACGAGTGCAAGTTTGAAGTGTCAGAAAGTCATAATCTTTGGGTTATACCTGTTATTGTCTCCATATATACAGGAGCGTATCAAACATATAAGCCAAAATCTGGAATGACCGGAGATTTAATTATTTCCTTTTTTTTTATTAGCAGATATTCAAGTATTCTATAAATATTAAAAATAATCGGTTCACTTTCACGGATAAAATTAAATGGCCAACAGATTATAGATCATCGTGATTTATCTTTTATCGAGAATAATAAATTCAGTTCATTTAAATTTTTTATTTATAAGTGCTGATGATTACGGTCGAATTCTTTTTTATTTATTTATACATTGAAAGAGTTGGTATAGGTAAAAAAAAAAACTCCGCGATTTGGGTTAGGGTCAATTAAGACTTTTGGCTCAGGATTAATCTACATCAAAGGTCGAAAGGGATTAATTTATCAGAGTATTCATCAATTGATTGTTTCCAATTTTAATTATTAAAAAATAAATTTCGCGAAACAAAATATTAAAAATTAATAACCTATTACATACCAAATACAATAAATAAATGTGAAAATAATAATAATAATAAATCTTTGGTTATATATACATAGGCAATAAACCTCGCCATAAACGACAATCGAGTCGAGTCGCCGCGGTTTTGCGCAATTTTAATTTTTTTCCTTCTTCCATCGATCTCCTCCTCCCAACTCGTCGTTAATATGGCGATGACGACGGCTTTGGGCTCGTCGGAGGCGGTCCTTAACGTCGTCTTTGTCGACGGCGACCATGAGTTCAATCTCGGTCCTTTTCCGTTCGTCCCGTCGCTCGGGCTCAGCGCCTTCAAGGCGACAATTAGCGAGCGGATCGGCGTCTCGCCGCGCCAGATTTCTCTTTCCCTCGTCCGCCTCTCGGCGCCGCCCGCCCCCGACGTCCACCGCCTGATCGCCAGCGAGGAGAGGACTGATTTCCAGGCGATCGCGCTCGAGCTCGAGCGCGATTGCGTCGTGCTCGAGCGCGATTGCGTCGTGCTCGCTTCCCTCTGCCGGACGAGCAGCGCGAGGCGAGGGAAGAGGAGGCCCCGATCCAAGGGCTTTAGTAGCCTCGCGAAGGGAGGGTCCCTCGGGGAGAGCGCCGCCTCCGCGCCGGAGACCAGGATCCAGAGGCGGCGGGGCGGCTCCGCGGATCGGAGCAACCACGACCCAGTCAACGACGGGATGGCGGCGCAGGTGCTCGGGTGGCAGTATGTGCGGAAGGAGGCGCGGCTGCATCAAATGGCGTCTCGCTTCGTGGCGGAGTACTACGGACCGGCTCTTTCGCTGCCGTCGGCGTCGGCATGCGGGGAGTGCGATGCGGCGGCGGCGGAGGGTCGAACGCCGGAGTTCCATTGCTGTGTGCACGACACGATCGTCGTGGGCTTCGCCCGGGGGATGCCGCCGATTAAGCGGCCTGGGTCGAGCGGAGCCGGCGGCGCAGCGCTAACTGTTTACCCTATTCCACAGGCGACGATACCTAATTAAATTGTTTTTAATTTTTTTTTTATTGGAGGGATTATTTAAGAGAGAAAAATGTATGTAAACTATTTATTTAATTTTTATTCTAAAATTATAAACTTTTTTTTAAAAAAAAAAATCACTTCGACAAAGTCGTGAAATAAGTTCATTCCGGCGAAAACAATTTTTTGGATTGGTGAATACCGAACTTAAAAAATAACACTTGTAGCAATTTTAATTCTAATGAAGTTAGGAATTGCAATGAGAGAATGATAATCTGATCATTAAAAAAAGGATAAAGAAATGATAATTGAATCATAATTTCTTACCGTATAAATCCCTTCTTTTTTTTTTGTTTTCCCTTTTTTGAGTAGCGTTAGGTCCTAGTGATGACTAATTTGATCCCATCAATCTCTTTCGAAGGGCTCATAATTCTCTTAAACGAATTCTCCATTGACTAATAAAATAAATCTAAAAATGTTCACAATTTAACAATCCAATTTAGCTTTCACAATCGCTCATCTCGATAAGATTGTCCAATGTTGAAACTGTACTTTATTTGTGAAAGTAAACTCTTCCGACTAAGGCCGTAGAAGATAAACTCCTATAATTAGGATCGGTCATATAAATTTTTCGAAATTCACGATCGAATATGTTTCAATAAAAAAATTGAACTGTGATTTTTTATAGGATATTTTTTTTTACTTTGCCACTGCACCATATATACTATCCCAGGACTATAAATTCCCTTTTGAACTAACCAAAAAAATAGGCTTCACAAACCTAAGCCACAAGTGTTCATTCTATCAAACTTCCCAAAGAATGAGAACAAGAAAACGATGTTCCCACGGGGATGGTGCGATGGTAAAATAGGGGTTACTTATAGAATGGACAGGGGTCGATTCCGAATGAGGAGTCTAAAATCCTTTCTGGTTTCAGATGACTCCCTCTGCATTGCCACCATGTTAAGGGACCTCGTCTCCCTGTGATTTACTTCCCTCTCATCGTAGCCCTAGGACGGATGACAGGGAACTGTTAGTTGGACAGATTTTCAATTTTTACAGAGAACAAGAAAACGACGACTGAAGCAGATTTCATTTGCCCATTAATTTTCGATCAAGCTTGAGCAAAGTACAATATCATTTGACAAGATCGATGGAAAGAATTCCTTTTCGCATGAATGAGAAAGAATTAATGATTGAACCTGAAGCAACGTCGATTTGATTTTTTTCAGTCTATGGGTTTACGTATTATGTTGTAACATGTATTAATTCCAATGATCGAGTGATCTAATTGATGAATTATAAGTTTCGACTTATTATTAGCTTTATCCATGATGATATAACGACATATGATCTATAAATAACACATGCTCCCGGTAAAATTGGATACTTTGACACTCTTCTTGTTTTCTATCGGTGAGGGGTGAGGAAAAATTCAGTATCATTACTTTAACACTCTATAGAAGATTTATCTTTACTTTTTTGCTGGAACTTTGAATTTTATTGACGATGCAAGATCGATGGTTGCTCCGCTAATTCAAGTTATTTTATATTTACATTATCTTTTATATGCTTTGATGTTGTAAATCTCGATAAAACTAGATTTGTTTTACGCATCATCTTGTATTCTTTTCTGTTCTTAAATGCATGTTGTAGATTCATGATTTCCATTAATTGGAATAAGAGTGAGGTCATTTTGTCGATTTTTATGGCATAAGGAGGTAGATTTTCATCGTTTTTCATTGGGCTGGTACAAAAATATGAATTTATTATCGCAAAACGATGATTATTTGACGAAAACATGAGTAGAAAAAAAAATAATCTAATTTTAGGTGCTAAATTTGAGTTCTTCAAGTTTTTTTTTGAATAACACGAAGAACAATAACTAATCGCCACTGTTTGTGGTCAAACAGTCGTTTTAGATCCAAAAAACCATCATGAGTCATCTATCAGTCGACTGATGCATTGTATAAGTCGATTGTTATGCCTTAAAAATCGAACAGAATATTTTTTATTCGACTACGACACTCGATTAGTCTGTCACTAGTCAGCTGTCATAATGATCAATCGATTAATGGGTCCAAGATTGCTAAAAAAGCATCATTTAAGGTCTTTTCGAGGACTTCAAAAATTTTTAGTCCTTTGTTAAAATTGTTTTCTGCATCATTATACTACGGTTGAGTTTATTAGATTTTTTTAATATATCTAACTATGCATATGATTCTATTTCAAATTAATATTATCATCAAAGTGAGAATTATTTAGAATATTTAGGACATATTATGTAGATAGATATATGTTTATGTTAAACATAATTGGTCCAAAAAAATTATATTTATATCAGATATATATTCAGAATGATTTACATATAAAGAACATATTCTATTGATCATGCATACTTGATGTCGACTCAAAGGAAGACATTTTATATAGTAGATTAAAATTTTATAAAATATAGACTCAGACAGATATAACTGATAGTAAGTATAGTTTTGTAAATTATACGCATCATGTTGATACTGTACCGTAAGTCGCACTACCATAGTATCAAAATAAAATTTATAATTAAACCAAACTCACTAATGTAGCATAGAGATGACTTGGATCGTCTCTCAATGAGTGCAATCAGTAGAGTGGTGTCCTTAGGATTGTTTCGTTATTGCTTTGATTTTTCTCATGTAAATGGGGCATTTGGGATTTGAAATCTAACCTATGATTGCAAGGAAATTAAAACTCTAACCTGCAAAAATTAAATTAAACACTTAAAGTACGGTAATTAAAACAAGCAAAACTGTAAGAGACAATTAATCAAACATGTAATATGCACAACTATAATTAAATTGAACAAAGTAAATCAAACATAAAGGATAAATTGACAAATACTTGACAGGTAGAAAATTAACCTAAACTAAACAATAGATAAATGATCTAATCAATCCAACATGTGCTCGGTGTGCGAACAAGTTTCTAACGGCTAAGTCCAACGGAGCTCGATTGAGTCTCTGAAAGTGGTGGTGGATGTAGGATGGCACAAACTTTATAATCTGTGAGCTTGATGGATGCTCCGAACTTTCTCGGATCCGATTGAGCTCGAAGAAGTATCGTCGGGATGGAACTCCTCCTCTAATCTGTAGGAGAAGGTGGAAGATGAAAGACGTCGTTGGAATCCCTCGATGAAGTGGTTCCTCCTCGAATCCGTAGGAGAAGGTCGATGAGGTGGAAGATGGAAGACGTCGTCAGAATCCCTAGATGAAGTGGTTCCTCCTCGAATCCACAAGAGAAGGTGGACGAGGTGGAAGATGGAAGATGTTGTCGGAATCTCTCGATGAAGTGGTTCCTCCTCGAATCCGCAAGAGAAGGTGGACGAGGTGGAAGATGGAAGACGTCGTCAGAATCCCTCGATGAAATGGTTCCTCCTCAAATCTGCAGGAGAAAATGGGTGGAGGATGGTGGAAGGTGACTACTAGAGTTCTAGGGAAGAAGAGATAATGTTTCCTCTAGCTTTTTGCGGCTTTTAAAATCGAGAACATTGTTTCCTTGGGGCGCTCCATGACTATGGTGCCCACCACGGTCTAGCCGTGGTGACCATCTAAGTGCTCCAAGCCATGGTCAGAAAGGTTCACGATCGTGGTCTTCTCCACGAGTTGGCTGTGGACCCCTCTGGGAAGTTTGTTTCTTCATTTTCTTGCTCCCACAGCTTGGCACACCTTGGCCGTATTTGGGACCACGGTTTGGCTGTGGTTCATGCTTGATAATCTCCAAAATTCCTCGATATGTCTTTCAAATTTTCTACAAAATAAAATATATAATAAATTAGAGCTAAGAACATCAAATTAGCATGTATTTGTATTAAAATGCTAAAACAATCTATATTCATAAAACATGATAAATACATCGAATTAACCATACAAATGGATCAAAACATCGAGGAACGAATACAAAATATCATGTCAAAATGTGAGTTATCAATTCTCCCACACTTATTCTTGCATGTCTCGTACAAGTAAACAAAACTAAGAAAACAACTAAAGATGCATTTCTCTAGCAATTTTCAATCATACATAGAAAAACATGAAAGAGAGTTATCTAGGATTGTCAAATCTCAAAGACTTACGCATTCATAGACTTAAATCTTACACATGTTAATAAGCATGTTAATTTCAATTCATCCTGAATAAATTGAGAATGATTAAACTTTACAAGGTAAGTGATGGTTTCTCTTGCTCTCATAAGCATATAATAGTAAAGTTCACTCAAGTCACTTGTGTTTATGCACTACTATATGTTTTTTTTTTCTAATCTTTGCCACTATATACACATAAGAATGCATAATTTTTGAAGGCTTATTAGGAATGTAAGGAAAACATGAATAAAGGAAATGATAGTATGTGTGTAAGGAAAGAAATGAAATAGCTAAAGAAATGCAGGAAGATATGAAAATATTGGAATGTTGCATAGATGAATACAAGAAAGCATTACCCCAAAAATTTCTATCCAAGTTAGCTTTTCTCAATTCACTAAATAACATGTAAACAACTCCGATCACTTTCCACAATACAGATCAACTCATAATATACAATAAATCTCTTCATAATTGCAACAAGGAATGACAATTATAAAAAATATTATCACATATAAATAAGAATTGCACAATATGTCAAAGAATTTTTTTCATTCATCATTTTTTATTGCCTCTATTCATTTGACCTAATGTTTATTTTTTTCACTACTTTGTTTCCTTCTTTTTTTTCAACAACTTTTTTTTTTCATAATTTTTTTTCTTGACATGAGTGTACTTCCCTATTCTCTATCCCTCAAGCTCAACTAAAATAAAAAATAAAAAGCATAGCTCGCTCAAGGTAATCAAGAACAACTTACCTATGCTTACATTGAATTCTACTGGGCTACTTTTTTTTACACGATTGTGATCTTCTTTGAATGCTTGTTGGTTGTTGTGGAATGACTTGGAAGGTCTGGAATGCAACAGTAAATCCCCTTCAAAGTCACCAAGAATTGATAGCTCGAAATCTCCACGAAACCCTCTTTTATAAGGTCTTTATTGGGCTGATTTCCGTATACCAGTCAATTGTTAAAACCCCCAGTCGACTGGTCAATTAATGGATCGTTGTGTGATCTGATGCTCCAATGATAGAATCCACATCATATTCTGATCAATCAGTTGACTGCTATTGCCTACTAGTTGACTACCAAGCCATCAGTCGACTGGTCAATCGAGTTGCTAACCTTTTGTGCCTAGTTACAGTAGCACTAGTTGATTGCTCCTTGAACATCAGTCGACTACCATCCTTTCTGTGCCCTGCTACAGTGCTACCAGTTGACGATCAATCCATCAATTGACTGTCAGTAGCCAGTTAAATTCTGACCTCCATGACTCCTTAAATAGTGCCACTAGTCGATTGCTTGAGTCAACTAATTGACTGTCCAAATACCAATCGACTGCCCTTAGCCAGTTGAGTTGCTAGTCGAGTCCCAAACTCAACATTTGCTCGTCGACTAGTAGTTCAATCTCAACTTAGTTTCAAGTCAACTCTCGCTTCATCTGGTATCTGTTTGACCTTAACCCACCAAGACTTTTCTCCCTTGTCTAACATTCAGTCAACCATGACCTACTAGGACTTCTCTTGCCAAGTAAGGTAGACTCGACCTACCGGGACTTCCTTTACCAAGCATGGTACTTCCTTTACCAAGCACGATCTCCCATACCTGGACTTTACTTGTCAAGCATGAACTCCCAAATCTGTCGAGACTTTACTTGTCAAGTACAGTCTCCCAGACCTGTAAGGACTTCACTTGCCCAGTCATCCAATCTGTTGGTGCAACAATGCCCCAAGCATTTATATATGTTTTGATGTTTAGTTAAATCATCTAAGTTAGACAATGCTTTGTGATCTAATTGTGCACATATTTAAGTGACAGAGAAATCCAAGGATGAAGACTTGGTAAAAGAGAAGTCCAAGTATGATCTTGGCAAGGAAAGTCCAAGGGACGGACTTGGCAGCATAAGACCAAGCTTGTAGTCTTGGCAGCGTAAAGTCCAAGTGAACCTTGGCAAAAAAAGTCCAAGGGATGGACTTGGCAGCGTAAGACCAAGCTTGGAGTCTTGGCAGCGTAAAGTCCAAGTGAACCTTGGCAAAGGAAGTCCAAAGTAAAGTCTTGGCAGCATAAGTCCAAGCTTGTAGTCTTGGCGGCATAAAGTCCAAGCATTTGGCAACCCAAGACATGACGAGGCCGAAGGAAACTCTTGAAGGTGAGTGCAAGGCTGAAGGAAGAGTTAGAAGGTCAAGTCTAGGTTTAGGGAGTCAATTCAAGTATGAATTATTCATACTTGACTAGTATCGATCGTGACGATGTATCGATTATTTGATGGTCGGTGCTCGTAGTCGGATGAAACCACGACTATCGATCATTGCTTGGTCGTGTGATCGTGATGAGGCAATCGATCATTGCCGATCTAGACGTGACCGATCGAGTCGAAAATGGGCACAGAATGAAGTCTCACTCGACTCCTCGCGGCGATCACTCGACTGATCGCCTCATTAGTTGACTGATAAGCCTCCCATTGGAAATGGTGGATGCGAATCCCCGCGGATCGGCTTTGTTAGAAGCCGTTAGCTTCGACGCCCAACGGGGAAAACAACCCTTCTTCTATAAGAAGGGGCCTTGGGGAGCTTGGTGAAGTTAGTGCTCTCATTCCTAACTACACCCTCGTGCTCACCAAGCTTTCTCCAAGTATTTTTGTGATTCTAAACCTCCTCTTCTCTAGTCCTCATCTCCCATCATTGTAAAGAAGAGGAGTTCATTGTAAGACAAGGTTTCTCCACCTTGGTTCATCCAAAGGAGGATTTAGTGAAGCTTGGCTAGGGCTAATCCACCTTATGGATTTCCGTGGAGTAGGAGTGTCATCTCCAAACCACGTACATCGGGTGTTAGCATTGTTTTCTTGTTTCTCATTTGTATTTGTATTTGTATTTGTATTGCTTCCGCTAACGTACTTGTAGAAACAAAGAAAGGCTAATCACCCCCCTCTAGCCATTACAAAGATCCAACAAGTGATATCAGAGCCCGAATAGCTTGGAAGATTTCACCATCAACCAAGGCATCAATGTCTCTTCAAGAGGGATATAGCACCGCCAAGCCACCGCTCTTCGATGGGAGTCACTTTGCGCATTGGAAAGGTAGGATGAAGTATTATCTAATGAGTAATATTAAGATTTGGCATAGCATTGTAGATGGCTTTGAGGAACCGATGGATGAACATGGAAACCCTATTCCAAGCAAGGATTGGACAAGGGAAATGAATAGGAGGTTCGAATTAAATGCAAAGGCGGTACTCACCATCTAATGCGGTATTACAATGGAGTAACTCAACAAGGTGGGACCTTTCGAATCCACCAAGGAATTATGGGAAAAGCTCATTGAGCTAAATGAAGGATCCAAGGAGTCAAAGAGGGCCAAGAAGGACTTGCTAATTGGACAACTTCAAGCCTTCCAAATGAAGATGCATGAAACCGTAAGCCAAATGCATGGAAGGTTTAAGGAGATTGTGAATGGACTCCACATCATAGGTGAGCGAGTTGACAACCGAGATTTGGTAAGGTATATTCTCCAAGCATTTCCTAGAACTTCTCTATGGACTTCTATAGTTGATGCTATTAAGGTAACTAGGGATCTTTCTCAAATTAAAATTGATGAATTATTTTGTGAGTTTGGATTGCATGAGCAAACTAACATGTCCTCTAAGGAAAAGGGTTTAGCTCTATTTATTGAAAAGAAGGAAAAGAAGAAGAAAGAAAGGAAAGAAGTGTCATCATCATCCGAGTTAGAGCATGATTCAAGTAGTGATGGAGACTCATCTAGTGAGATGACCAACTTTGTCAAGAAGCTCTATAGAAAATCAAAGGACTTCAAGAATAGAGAAGCAAGGAAGGGGTCCCATTATTCAAGAGGTAAGTTTAGTGGTAATTCAAATTTTAATAATAATGTGATTTGCCATGCTTGCAATAAGAAGGGGCACATAAAGCCAAATTGCCCGGAGCTGAAGAAGAAGGAGGAAAAAGAAAAGAAAAAGAAGGATAAGAAGGAAAAGAAGAAGAAGGAGGCCATGATGGCTCAAACCACATGGGACACACCGAGTGTTGAAGATTCCTCCTCCGATGATGAGCTTTGCCACATCACACACCATGTGGCACTCATGGCCCAAGGAGATGACTCCGGTACATCAAGTCAAGAAGAAGACTCTTCAAGTGATGAATCGTCATCTAGTGACGATGAGGTAATGAATTCTCCTAAAGTTAAGCTTCTCTATAAATCAATTGCTTATCTTAAAGAGGCTCTAGATAAGTCTAAATCTAGGTTAGAAGCATGAAAGTAGAACTAAAGGCCATTAGGAATGAAAAACCTTCACATGTTGATTCTTGCATACTTAAGGAAGAGAATGACAAACTTAAGGATGAGGTTGGTGACCTAAAGGCATGCTTAGAGAAATTTACGAATGACTCAAAATATCTTGACATGATCCTTAGCTAACAAAGAGCCGTTTACAACAAGGCCGGTTTAGGATATAAGCCAAAAGAAAAAAAAGTTGCTTATATCTCATTGATTAATAGAAAAGCAACCACTAAGGGTAAGGTTAAGAAAGCATGAGTACCTAAGAAGTTTTTACTTAATGTTACCGGTCCAAATATTTGGGTACCAAAATCTTGTGTTTTTCATGTGATTTAGGTAGGAGAGCAAGGTATGTGGATTGTGGATAGCGGTTGCTCAACACATATGACCGGGGATGTGAGCAAGTTCTCCACAATTAAGTATGTGAAGAAGGGAGCGGTGTCTTTTGGAAATAGTGGAAAACTCAAGATATTAGGTAGAGGTACAATTGAGGTATCCCCTAAAATTGTCATTCACAAAGTTTTACTAGTTGAAAATATGAAATTTAATTTATTAAGTGTTAGTCAACTTTGTGATGCAAGCTACCATGTTTCTTTTGAATCTTCTAAATGCATGATTAGACACAAGGATTTAAATGATTGTATGTTAGTTGGATATAGGAAATCAAATATTTATTATGTTGATCTTTCATATGCTTCTAACATTTTTACTAAATGTCTTGTTGCAAAAGAAGAAGAAAGTTGGCTATGACATAGGAGATTGGGGCACATCAACATGAAAAACATAGCCAAGGTAGCCAAATTGGAGTTGGTCAAAGGGCTACCAAAGATCAAGTATGTCAAGAACAAAATGTGTGATGCATGCCAAGAAGGAAAACAAGCAAAGACATCACACAAAGGTAAAACCTTAACTAATACCTCTTTACCGTTAAAACTATTGCATCTTGACTTATTTGATTGCCATAGTACTCCTTCTTTAAATGGTAGCAAATATTGTTTAGTCATAGTAGATGATTTTTCTAGGTATACTTGGGTCTATTTTATGAAACATAAGGATGATACCTTAAAAATACTCATAAGATTTAGTAAAAGAGTTGAAAATGAAAAGAGTCTCAAAATCAACCGGATCCGTAGTGATCATGGTAGTGAATTTGAGAACTCTAAATTTTCACAATTTTGTTTAGAGCAAGGGTACAAGCATGAGTTCTCTTGTCCTAGAACACCCCAACAAAATGGGGTGGTGGAAAGGAGAAATCGTGCCCTACAAGAGGCGGCTAGGACTATGCTTAATGCATATTCTCTACCTAGCTACTTGTGGGCGGAAGCGGTTAATACCGCTTGCTATATCCAAAATAGGGTTCAAATCCATAGGTCTTTAGGAAAGACACCATTCGAATTATGGAATGAGACTATTCCCACAATTCATTATTTCAAAGTCTTTGGATGTAAAATTTACATTTTAAACACCAATGATAACTTAGGAAAATTTGAATCCAAAGCGGATGAGGGAATTCTAGTTGGATACTCATCCACGAGTAGAGGATATAAAGTCTACAATAAGAGAACCCAAGGGATTGAGGAGTCCTCTAATGTTCAATTTGATGAAACCACTAGTACCTACCCTAAAAAGTCCTCCATTGATAAGGATATTAATGACAATAATCAAGACATTACCCAAAAACTTCAAAATTTAACCATAAGGGGTAATGATCAAGGGGGAGGAAGAGGAGATTCCGATGATGAAAGGAGGGTAGAAGATAACAATGATCAATTTGAAACCCCTTCTAGAACCCTAAGAACTCATCAAGATCATCTACTTGACCAAATAGTAGGAGATCTATCTCAAGGAGTAAGAACTAGCTCATTTCATAGAACTCCTACTAGTCAAGTAGCTCTTATTTCACAAATTGAGCCCAAATCGATCAATGATGCATTACATGACCCAACGATAGCACCATAATTACTACAAGATGGGTCTTTAGGAATAAGCTAGATGACCAAGGAAATATCACTAGAAATAAGGCTAGGTTGGTTGCTAGGGGATTCAATCAAGTTGAGGGGCTTGACTATGATGAGACTTATGCCCCGGTTGCTAGGTTAGAATCTATTAGAATTCTCTTAGGGTATGCTTCCTATATGGGATTTAAACTTTATCAAATGGATGTTAAATCGGCATTCCTAAATGGTTATATTAAGGAAGAAGTATACGTAGAACAACCACCCGGGTTTGAGAATATAGATTATCCAAACCACGTATATAAGCTTAGAAAAGCATTATATGGGTTAAAACAAGCTCCCCGGGCATGGTATGAAAGATTGTCATCTTTCTTAATTTCTAAGGATTTTAGAAGGGGACAAGTAGATCAAACCTTATTTATAAAGTGTACTTGGCTCATCATGTTTGTTATGATGCATTACTATGAGCCAATGACACGCCTAGAGATATGAATACTTCATGGACCAATCATTGGGAAGACTTGTATTCAAGTAATGAATACATAGCTCCAAGAACATGATTGGAAATATCAAATAAAACATATTTTAAACTATGTTTATCATATTTTGAAAAACAGTTTTCAAGTGGAACACAAAAGTGATACAAAGTTTGCAAAATTTTTAGAACTTTTGTTAGTTTCCAAGTTTGTATCAATCTTGAAATCTAGAAAACATATATTTTTCAAACTATTTTTCCTTAATAAATTATGATCTCAGAAATGTGTACACAAAATTTCGTGATTTTTCGAGGTTTCTAGAATTTCTAACGCATTTCGGTTAATGAAAGGTCGAAATTGATTTTCAGCGAAGTAATGATCGGTTCGTAAACCAGTCGACTGATACACTGTGTTTTCTGATAAATAGCTCTATTTTCTGATATTTAGTGTATCTTTGATGTCCTAAAACTATAGCATGATAATATTGGGTATAAACAAATTTTTAGTACTGGTTAATGCAGTGTTTTAGGGGGAGTTTCATAATATATATCTTTTCATCCCCAAACTTACATTGTTGGTGCAAAGTTAGGACTTAACTTTCGAACTTTTGTTATGCTTTGCTTCAAATGTTATTCACACATCATGTAGTCTATCTTGGATTAAGGGGGAGCTTAATATCAATCTTATACCTTAGTCCAAGATACAACAATCTTAATTCTTTCATGAAATTTATGAATCCTTCTCTTTTTGATGTATGCCAAAGGGGGGAGAAGGAATGTTTAAGTTAAAATTCATATTAAAAATATGATTATATGCATATGGGAAAGACCTAACTTAAATGATTGCCAAACATCAAAAAGGGGGAGATTGTTGGTGCAACAATGCCCCAAGCATTTATATATATTTTGATGTTTGGTTAAATCATCTAAGTTAGGCAATGCTTTGTGAGCTAATTGTGCACATGTTTAAGTGATAGGGAAATCCAAGGATGAAGACTTGGTAAAAGAGAAGTCCAAGTATGATCTTGGCAAGGAAAGTCCAAGGGACGGACTTGGCAGCATAAGACCAAGCTTGTAGTCTTGACAGCGTAAAGTCCAAGTGAACCTTGGCAAAGAAAGTCCAAGGGATGGACTTGGCAGCGTAAGACTAAGCTTGGAGTCTTGGCAGCGTAAAGTCCAAGTGAACCTTGGCAAAGGAAGTCCAAAGTAAAGTCTTGGCAGCATAAGTCCAAGCTTGTAGTCTTGGCGGTATAAAGTCCAAGCATTTGGCAACCCAAGACATGACGAGGCCGAAGGAAACTCTTGAAGGCGAGTGCAAGGCTGAAGGAAGAGTTAGAAGGTCAAGTCTAGGTCTAGGGAGTCAATTCAAGTATGAATTATTCATACTTCGATGAAATCGATCGACTATCACCGATCGTTGCGGTAGCAATGATCGATGAGGCAATCACCGATCACAATCCAGCAATGATCGATCGAGTCAAAATGGATACGTAATAGAGTCTCACTCGACTCGCGGTGATCACTGATCGATCGTTTCATCACCGATCGTGAGATGATCACCGACCGATAGCCTCCCGCTGAAATGGCGGCGAATCCTCGCGGATCGGCTTTGTCGGCCGTTAGTTGACGATGACGACAGTCGACTGATGGTGATCATCAGTCGACTGATCAAAGCCCAACGGGAAAAACAACCCTTCTTCTATAAGAAGGGGCCTTGGGGAGCTTGGTGAAGTTAGTGCTCTCATTCCTAACTACACCCTCGTGCTCACCAAGCTTTCTCCAAGTATTTTTGTGATTCTAAACCTCCTCTTCTCTAGTCCTCATCTCCCATCATTGTAAAGAAGAGGAGTTCATTGTAAGACAAGGTTTCTCCACCTTGGTTCATCCAAAGGAGGATTTAGTGAAGCTTGGCTAGGGCTAATCCACCTTACGGATTTCCGTGGAGTAGGAGCGTCATCTCCGAACCACGTACATCGGGTGTTAGCATTGTTTTCTTATTTCTCATTCGTATTTGTATTTGTATTTGTATTGCTTCCGCTAACGTACTTGTAGAAACAAAGAAAGGCTAATCACCCCCCTCTAGCCATTACAAAGATCCAACACAATCTCCTTGACCTATCAGGAATTTCCTTCACTAAACATTCGATCATCCTTGACCTGTTTGGACTTTCCTTGCCTTGCCTTTGGTCTCCAGACTTGCAAGTGCTTTCCTGACACCAAGTCTCCGGTCCTTTTTGACCTGCTTGGACTTTTCTCTCCTCATGCCAAGCGATCGATCAACTTTGACCGACTTGGGCTTTCCACTTGCCAACTCCCAGTTGGACTTTCCAACACAAAGTGTCCGGTCCTCCTTGACCAACTTGGATTTCTCCCTTGCCAACGTCTTGTTGGACTTCTGACCACCAAGTGTTTAGTCACTCTTGACTAACTTAGATTTCTCCACTCGTCAAGTATCTGATTTCACGCTCATCTCCATATGACTACACCTCCAACTCGAGTCTCACTCGAGCTTGGTCAATCTTGACCTGAGGTTGATTGCACCAACAATCTCCCTCATACCATCCTTTATCTCTAATCATATTGTCAAACATCAAAACTCAACTCGAGTCTCACTCGAGTTTGGTTAACCTTGACCTAAGGTTGATTGCACCAACAATCCTGTCCTAGCGGCTGAAGACGGTTCAACTTAAGAATCCATGCCGGAGGTGGGATGGACTAAGTGGAAGCAAACACCTTCTTTAAGTGGTAAGGATAGTCCTACGCTGCTCCCTCTAATATGATCACCTCCTCGTATATTTTCTTTGATGGTCTAAGGCGATTTAGAAGAAGTGTCCAACCTTAGGGTTGGATTATTGCATTTATTGTCAGGGCTTCCATCAATAGAGATGTTGGAGTCTTTAGCTCAGATGGGAGTGTCTAATCTGGGGGAAAACCCAACTATCCATCACTCCTAAGTCAGGCTGGCAATTCTAAGCATTGATATTTAGCAACTCTGAGAGTGTTGCCTCATCTGAAAAATCTCTGCACTTTTCTCTATAATAATATCAAAAAAAGGAGCAGCTGATAATGCATTAATATTCTCATCAATATCTGGAATATTTGCAACTATATCATCACGATATAAATCAGCAGAGGAGTCCTGTAGAGTCACAGAAGTAGAGAAATGTCTTTCACCAGTTTTGCAATCTATCTCATCAAGCACATCACTACCATCAGAAATGATCTCTGAGGAAAACTGAAAGGAATCTTGTACTTGTGTTTGGCTGATGGATGATGCAATTTGATTTAGCTCGATTTGCAAATCCTGTATCCTTTCTTGTTTTTGTTGATGACTATTGCTCATTCGATGTTGGCGTTGTTGTAATAATGATGCTAGATGCAAAAACTTTTCTAGTGTTTGTGTATTTGCTTGACTAGGAGCAAGGACTTCTTCACTGTAGTCTTGGTATATGTCTCAGGGAGTCGACTCAGCTTGTTGGAATGGTTGTGACCCATTAAATATTGAATCACCCTGAAATCTCAATGGGCTTTGATAAGTTGAAAAATTCGGAGACTTTTCCTAGGGTGCTTCTCCATAACTGTAACTTGATTGATCTCCCCAACTATGCATGTAAGTATCGGTAGATGATGAGGGTGGATAACACTCAGGCTACTCAGGAACATAGGGCTATGTGTGTCCATACCTGAAATCTGAATTAAAGTTATGAAAAGATATACCAAAAAATGAATTATATCTATCCTGTTGATAGGGATGATGATACCGAGGAATAGGTTGATGATATTGAGGCTGATACCGATAATACTCCTCTTTAGATTGGTAATACTCTTGTTGTTCAGTGGTTGAATAATAAACGTCATTGAAATCTCCAAACGACTAATAATATTGATCAATATTTGCAAACAAGGGATGATTCTTGGTCTTGTCTAAAACACTAACAAATATATCAAAAGACACAGGAAATAAACATGATAAATTACATGAATATATAAAAAAATAAAAGAATGAAGCCCTAAATATTTTTTTTTTGAATTTATATATTTTTTTGAAAGAATAGAAAGACAAACAATCCTAAGTCTACTAAATACCATTACACTCCCCAACAACAATGCCATTTTTGATACTATATTGTATGTCGCACTATGATAGTATTAAAATAAAATTTATAATTAAACTGAACTCCCTCTACACTAATGTAGCATAGAGATGACTCGGGTTATCTCCCAACAAGTGCAATTGGTAGAGTAGAGTCCTTAAGATTATTTTGTTATTGCTTTGGTTTTTCTCATATAAATAGGAGGGGTTGGGATTTGAAATCTAACCTACGATTATAAGGCAATTAAAACTCTAACCTAACAATGCAAGTATTAAATCAAACACTTAAAGTACAATAATTAAAACAAGCAAAATTGTAAAAGACAATTAATCAAACATGTAACATGCATAACTATAATTAAGATAAACAAAGTAAATCAAATGTAAGGAGAAAATTGACAAACACTTGACATGTAAAAAATTGACCTAAACTAAACAATGAATAAATGATCTAATCAACCCAAGATGTGCTCGGTGTGTGAACAAGTTCCTTGTGGCTAAGTCCAACGGAGCTCAATCGACTCTCCGAAAGCGACGGTGGATGTGAGATGGCGCAAACTTCATAATGGATTCTCTGAATTCTCTCGGATTTGATTGAGCTTGAAGAAGTGTCATCGGGGGGGGCGAAACTCCTCCTCAAATATGTAGGAGAAGGTGGATGAGGTGGAAGATGGAGGGCTTTGCCGGAATCCCTCGATGAAGCGGTTCCTCCTTGAATCCGTAGGAGAAAATGGGTGGAGGAGAGTGGAGGGCGGCTACTAGGGTTCTAGGGAAGAAGAGATAATGTTTCCTCTAGTTTTTTTGTGGCTTTTAAATCCGAGAACATTGTTTCCTCGAGCCGCTCCACGATCGTGGTGCCCACCACGACCTTGCTATTATGGCCACCAAAGTGTTCCAAGCCATAGTCAAAAAGGTCCATGGTCGTGGCCTTCTCCATGGGTTGGCCGTGGACCCCTTTGGAAAGCATGTTTCTTCATTTTCTTACTCCCACAACTTGGTACACAGTTTGGTCGTATTTGGGACCACGGTTTGACTACGGTTCATGCTTGATAATCTCCAAAATTCCTCAATATGTCATTCAAATTTCCTACAAATCAAAGTATACAACAAATTAGTGCTAAGGACATCAAATTAGCATGTATTTGCATTAAAACACTAAAATAATCTATTCGTAAAACATGATAAATACATCGAATTGACCATACGAATGGATCAAAATATCAAGAAATGAATACAAAATATCTTGTCAAAATGTGAGTTATCACATTTGTCAACCCAAAGGAAGGCAAGTGGTGTGACTAATAAAGGTTATCATTAACTATAATTTTGAGATTGTACCATTAACAAATCACGTTGCAATCTAAAGACTAGATGTGATTTTGTACTTGGTATCTCATTCCTACCCCAACATATTCATACATGCATATTATGTGTATACTTTATTATAATATCTTTATATTCTTGGCAATAACATGAGCTTGTGTTCTTATATTCTCTTTCTTATTCAGTGCTCTCAATAATGTCAACTTAAGTAACATTCCATTAACTTTAGTTTTAGAAACTATTGAAATGAAAGGATCATTAATATGAGAAAGGATACAAAGATTGCATATCTGGTGATAGATTTCTCAACTTTGTTAATTCAGAAGTCAATTTTGTCACTGTATTTATATGCATTTAGCAGATAGACATTGGAGTTGCCGCTTATATAAGTGTCACTATACATAATTGTCTTAGAAGTCGATTACCTGATGATGGTAAAAGATACATTTATATGGGTAATGACAGAACGACTATAGTGACCGCTATAGGTATTTTTTGACTTTGTCTAGGGATCAGTGTATCTTTGAATTTGAAGAATACCTATATCATTCCATCATTTAAGCAGAACTTAATTTTCATTTCATGTTTGAATAAATCATGATACTTTTATTCATTTGGAAATGAAATATTTAGTATTTTTTAAAATTCAATATTTATTGGTACAGATTCCTTTGTTAATCAACTATATAACTTAAACACCATAACTTTCATGGATAATGAAATAATGCATAGTATAGATACAAAACACAATTTGACTAATAAGAATTTGTCCATATTGTGACTTAGATGTTTAGGATATATATTCAAAAAACGTTTGGAAAGATTAATGTTACAAAGAATTCTCAATTCATTTGACATGTCAAATTTTGAACAAATGTACAAGTCGATGCAGTAGGACTTTAGAATTGATATATACGTATATATGTGGACTATTTCCTAAGACATCTCAGAGTGGACAAATCTATTTTATCAATTCCATTGATCACTATTCACGATATGCTTATTTGTACATTTGCATGAGAAGTCAGAGTCCTTGAATGTGTTCAAAATCTTCAAAGTCGAAGTTGAAAATCAACTAGGTAAGAATATCAAAGTTGTAAGACCTGACCATGGAAGTGAATATTATGATCGTTATGACGGATCTGGTGGCAACATCCAGGACCTTTTACAAATTACTTTTCTGAGTGTGCGATTATGGCTCAATGAACTATATATGGTACTTCTCATCAGAATAGTTTAACTGAGCGACGAAATCGAATCTTAACTTCTTTACTGGAGTCTCTGTGGGGTAAAACACTTGACTATAATTTATTTAGTTAATAGAGTATCCAGTAAGACAGTGAATAAAATCTCATATGAGCTATGGACATATAAGAAACCTAGAATTAGATATTTATATATTTGGAGTTGTTTAACTAAAGCTAAGCTTTATAGGCCTAATAAAAGGAAACTAGACTCAAGAACCATTAGCTGTCATTTTGTGGGATATTTTAAAAAAATTAAGGGGCTTTAAGTTTTATGATTCTTCAAACAGATCTTTTTTTAAGATGAGAAATGTCAATTTTATTGAGGACAATGAGAGTGCTAAACTCGGAAACATATTATTTGAGGAGGACAACATTAATCATCCTACTCCAATTACTATTGGTGCAACTAGTGGTGATATGATTCACATACCCTATATTGTTGGTGTTGTACATCCAGTGGGAGTAGTACCTCTTGATTGTTGGTTCAATCGATCCAGGTCATGATTGACCAGGCTCGAGTATGACTCGAGTTGTGTTTTGATGTTTGTCAATATAGTTGATTATATAGGTTTGACCATATGTTGACCATATGACAAGTAGATGTTTGGAACATCCAAGGTCATATGGGGAAGTTTGTTTAAGGGGGAGATTGTTGAAGCAATTAATCTCGGGTCAAGGTTGACAAGACTCGAGTGAGACTCGAGGGGAAGTCCAAGTTTGGATACTTAATATGGAAAGTCCAAGTTTGGATACTTGACATGGAAAGTCCAAGTATGGATACTTGGTAATGGAGAAGTCTAAGTTTGGAGATTTGGCAAGGAAAAGTCTAAGAATGGTCTTGGCATGAAAAAGTCCAAGTTTGGATACTTGACAAATGGAAAGTCTAAGGGTGTAGTCTTGGCAGTGAAAGTCCAAATATGGATATTTGGAAAAGGAAAAGACCAAAAGTGAAGTTTTGTTCATGTAAGTCCAAGTGTGTAGTCTTGGCGGCATAAGACCCAAAGACATGACATAGCCGATGGAAGCACCTGAAGGCTAGCGTGAAGGGTGAATGAGTCGTGGAGAACTCGGATGGACCCTGAGGGCGTGAGGGCGTGAGGTCGATAGAGGTGGCTAGAAGGCTTAGGTCTAGGTCAAGGATGATTGATCAAGTACGAGGGGATCATACTTGGGTTAAACCTCATGATTAAGATTTATCAGTCGACTGGGGCTTTGGATTAGTCGACTGGTTGAGTGTCAGCACTCAGAAGACTAGTCAACTCGGAGTAGTCGACTGGTCGTATAGTTGACTAAGGTTCGACTGTTGACTAAGTGCTATGGCAGTTGACTGGTAACTTGCACTAGTCGACTGGTCCAGGGCAGTGAACTGCCAATGATGGATAATCGACTGCTAGTAGTGGTCATGACCATAGAAGCTTTGGTAGTCGACTGGACAGTCGATTAATGGCTTGGTAGTCAATTGCTGGTAAGGGCAGTCGACTGCTAAGCTATTCGTCAGACAGAAACCAATGTGGATAAGTCCGTTGTGAGACAACGGTACTGTAGGCAATCAATTAGCGCCTTTTGACAGTCAACTACCAGGCAAAAATCTAGGTCATGCGAAGGTTTTAAATGGATCTCAAGATGGAGGATTTCACAGTGATTTTTGGGGTGATTTTGAAGGGGAAGTATTGTTGCATTCCAGACATTTGAGAGCAATTCAAAGCAACCAACAAGTAAGCAATCAATAGTTCTTTTTTAAAGTTTTCTTTACTTATTGTTATATTTTCTTGTTGTATTTGATTATAATTTATTGTTTATTGTTATAAACATCCTTAAGAGGTTTCTCCACCTCTGAAGTATTTTTTGAGAAGGAGATGTTTGTTAATGGTGGTGTGCATCACTAGAGCTCGGTTGTAGAGTAAGAACTAGGGTTCTTAATCATGTTACATCATGTGTATTGTTTTTGTGTGTTTGCCTTTCTTTTATTGTGCATTTTATTTCTATATTCCACTGCACACTAATATTTTGTAGATAAACACGTACGAAATCGAGAATCGTTATTCATCCCCCCTCTAGTGCACGTCAAATCGGTCCCTATAATTGGTATTAAAGCAGGTCACTCTTCAAGGATTAATAATTAAGGGAGCAATGCTAGAGGAGTTGAAGAGAAATAGAGTCTCAAGATGGACTAGGCTACAACATGCAAATTCCACCTACCTTCGATGACAAAGACTTCACACTGGAAAGGTAGAATGGAATACTTTTTAAAGAATGAAATAGAAAATTAGTTTTGTATTGTAGATGGATTCGAACCTTCAGTGGACAAAAATGGATGAGTCCTCAAGAAGAATAAGTGGACCGATGAGCAAATCCGGAAGTCCAAGATAAATCAAAAGGCAACAATTATTTTAGCTAGCTGAATACTTAAGGATTTATTGTATGGTATAGGAGAATTCGATGACGCTAAGGATCTATGGAGCAAGTTAGTAGCTCCATGAAGATCCCTCACCGACCCAAGAAGACGAGGATAAGTCCAAAGAAGAGGAATGCTCATCCTCTCAAGAGAGTGAAGATTCAGAAGTTGAGAGGTACTCAACATTCGAGTCGGAAGAGGTTGAAAAAGCCTCAACCTCTAGGATTGAGGGGGAGGAGAGACCATCTTCAATAGAGTTGTCAAACAGACTGACCCATGAAGGGGCAGGCTAACCCATCGTAAATCCAATAATTAGCGGGGAGGAGCAGACCGACCCACCATCTCGGCGGGTTGAGAAACCTCCAACCCAACCTAACCCAAGACGGGTCACAGATTAAGCGGGCCAACCCGCGGGCTAAAAAATTAAAAAAAAATATATCTAAAATTACTGAGACATTGAGGGTTTGAGATAATGATCGATAAGGCAGATGGGGTGCCATGATTAAAAAATAAGCATTTGAAGTAACTAAAATCTTATAATTGAGATTCAATTATCGACCTACAAAGTTGAGTATCGATATTTTTTATTTCTTTCCAATGTTCCAAAATATCCAAATCTTGATAATATACAAATGTAAATTTTTCCCCCTCCAAATAGAGATTCAATTGAGATTTTCTAGTCTTTGTAAGTATTTGATTTTGATATGTCATTATTTTCTACATTGATTAGAATAGTAGTAACAAGATAATAGAAAATAATTAGAGTATAAAAAAAATAGAGTACTTTATCAAATATTTTTTTGTTCTTTCCTTTTAACTTCTTTTATACTTTGTTGAAGTGTATGTGTGATAGAAGAAGATTATGATGGTGAAAAACTTGTCTTGTTAATCTTAAAATATTGGTCAAAAAACTTATATAATTTTATTTTCACATGTTCCATCTTTTGATATTTCTCAATCCGCGGGCCAACCCATTCCCACAGTGGGCTGACCCGTCTAGACCCGCAACCCGCGCGGGTCGATCTGTTTAGGCCCGCCAAAATGGTGGGTTGATAAAATTTCAACATAACCCGCTTAAATTATTTGACGGGGCAGGCCAACCCGACAGGCCCAACCCAACTTGATATCTCTAATCCTCAATGTCAGAGCAAGTAGAGGAGTCATCTATATCCAAGAGGACTAAAGAATCTGACCAAGCTTCCCTTACCATTCAATGTAACTCAAGCATAATTATTAAAGATAAAAATCATATAATATACTTTGCATGTAGGGGAAAAGGGCATTACAAGAGCAAATGCCCAAAAAAAGTTAAGAAGGCTCAACTGACACCAAAGGCGAAGGAGAAAATCAAGGAAGCCGGAGCCTCGGTACACAAAGGCAAGGAACACATTGTGTGCTTCAAATACAATCAAAAAAGGCATTATAGAAGTCAATGCTCTAAGGGGAGGGACTCTAGCAAGGATAAAGGAGGAGCTACATATATAGGGGAGCTAAGAAAAATCCTAAGGTATATTTCAATAATGCACATTCTTTATGCAATAACAAATAGTATGCTAATAATTTTCTTGCTATTGTGAATCATGAAAAGTATGCTAGAAATAAGTATTTTTGCTTAGGAGATAAATCTTAGAATTTAGGCCGAAGGATAATTTTAGAATAATTAACTCTAGGACTACCACACCTAAGCATAGAAAGATGGAAAACAATCAAGACGTTAACCCAAAAGGGTAGACATATGCCTAAAAGGAAGAAGAATGCCCAAAAAATGAATGAAAATTCAAAAATTGAACAATTGGAATTAGAAAATCAAGCTTTTAGGTCAAAGCTTGAGAAATTAGAAATGACCCTTAGAAAGATAGAAAATTCAATTAAAAGGTCAAATGGTCAAAATCTAGATTTTAGGAGGCAAGAGTCGTCTAAGGGCAAGAAAGGCTTGGGTCATAAGTCTAAGTCCAAGGAGGTAATACCAACCTACCATAATACTCCATATAAATATGGAATAAAATCTAAGTCTAGGAAAACCACGGTTACAAGGGAAGTCATCCCTAGTATTGATCATGATAGATTTCTAGTGGCTAAAGTTTCAAAGAAACCTAGAAAAACTACTAACAAAGTTACAAGGGAAGTTATCCCTACGATTAATCTTGAAAAGACCATAATAACCAAGGCTTCCAAGCCTAGGTGGGTCATTAGGAAGGTATCTAGAGAAGTCATCCTAGTGAATACCTTGTTAACTCAAAGAGCTCAAATAGATTTAAAGTTCCTAGGAGCGTGATTCCCTCACACTAGAAGGGTTAGAGTGTGTCAACTTTAAATGGTTGAGTAGTTAACCTAGCTATAGTAGAGTTGACACTTTAGGATATTTTCAAGGTGATGTGATACCTTGGCAATGAGTTTAGAGTTAAATCCTAAGAGATTTTAGAATGTGTCAACAAAATTTATAAAAGTTGAAAATTTGATCATAATTGGCACAAGTAGGCTTAGAGCCAAAAATGTGTCATTTTGAATTTTGGCATACTTGAGAGATTTGGTTATTATGATAAAATTGATATAAATCTAAAAAATGACAATTGGAATTAAGACTTAGGTATCTTTATACCTTTGAATTATTTATATGTCATGTTTTATTTGTCATCATGCTATATTGTGCTATGAAATCATACATCATTGGCAAATATTCTTAATTTATGTGATCATTTATGCCATGATCATATTCATGCATTTAGGATAATTAATTTGAAATTAAGAACAATGACATTGATTTGAAGTCCTAAGATAAGGAAATCAAATCGCATATGCCTGGATATATGCATGAACCCTTAGATTTAGAGAATAACAAAACCCATATCTCACAATGTTGAAGATCAGTTAGATGCGCTAGAGGAGGTGAATAGCGATTCTCAATTTCCTCGATTCGATCATGTTTGTGTGTTCTTGTCTACACAAGTTAGCACAACAAAATACAAAAATAAATACAAATATACAACACACAACACAAGACAAAATCAATTTAACGTAGTTCAGAACTCTAGTTCCTACTCTACGGTTGAGCTCTAGAGTGAGCTCTAGTGATGCACACCACCACTAATAAACTTCTCCTTCTTAAAAAACATTTCAGAGGTAGAGAAACCTCTTACAAGATGTTTACAATAATAAATAATAAACTACAACCAAATACAAAAAGCAAATACAACAATAAGTAAAGAAAATTTTACAAAGAGAACTTTTGATTACTTGGTTATCGATTGCTTTGGATTGCTCTTGAATGTCTGTAATGCAATAATACTTCCCCTTAAAAATCATTGCTAAATCCTCGAACATGAACTCCTTTTATAACCTGCATCGGGCTAGATTTCTGCCTAATAGTCGACTGCCAAAAGACACCAGTCGATTGCTCACCTATCTATTATTTCACAACGGACTAATCTACTTTGGATTACTCCAACAGATACCCTAGCAGTCGACTGCCCTTACTAGAAGTCGATTGTCCAGTCGACTATGCATCAATTTGTGCTCGTGTCCACTAGCTTCAGTCGACTGCCCATACATGGCAGTCGACTATTAGAGGACAATCGACTGTCCACAGGCCAACAACCGACTATCCAACATTTTCTACCCTAGCTGTTGGTGCAATCGGCCTAGGTCACGATTGACCACACTCGAGTTTGACTCGAGTAGTATTTTGATGTTTGACATTGATGTCTGACATGTGTTGGGGAGATTGTTGGTGAAATTGACCCAGGTCACATTTGATGTTTGATGATGGTTTGACCATTGTCATGGGAAAGTCCAAGTCATGGGTACTTGGCATAGAAAGTCCAAGTGGGACACTTGGCATTGGGAAAGTCCAAGTCTTGAGTACTTGACATGTAAAGTCCAATCATGGGTCTTGGCAAGGGAAAGTCCAATATGGGTTGACAAAGGAAAGTCCAAGTATGGGTCTTGGCATGGGAAGTCCAACATGGGTTGGCAAAGGAAAGTCCAAGCTTGAGTCTTGGCATTTGGAAAGTCCAAGAAGAATATTGGCGGCATAAAATCCAAGGGTGGAGTCTTGACAGCATAAGTCCAATGGTTGGCGGTGTAAAGTCCAAATGGGAGTCTTGGCAACGTAAGCCCAATGTGCCTTGGCGGTGTAGACACCGTTAGCCTGACAATACTCGATGGAAGCACCTGAAGGCTAGCGTATGGATGAACAAGTCATGGATGACTTAGAGGGATCCGATAGACGTAATGCTGACGGAGGTGGCTAGAAGGCTTAGGTCTAGGCTACTAGTTGTCTAGCAAGTATGAGGGCACCATACTTGGATTAAACCTCATGTTTGAGGTTAAAACCTCATGTTTGAGGTGTATCAGTCGACTGAGACCATGGGTCGATCATGGTAGGAATCAACTAAGTTTATTGCGAAAGTGCTGAGGTTGCGAGGTGGGCGATCATTCTTGGCACGGCGATCGGTGATCAAGGTGATCGATCGGTGATGGCAAAGATTTTGGGCACAGAATGTTCTCTAGTCGAGTGATCGGCCCAACCACTCGACTGATTGAGACATCAGTCAACTGATGGTGTATCCGTTGGATTTTTCTAGTGTGGATCTAGCCGTTGTCTCACGACAACAGTGGCATCAGTCGACTGATGGTCTCGATCAGTCGACTGATAGGCAAAAACCCAGGCCTATTGTAGGTTATAAAAGCAGCTCGAAAGAAGGATTTTTGCACCGGTTTTCTTAGACGATTTGGAGTGATTTACCATTGCAAATTAGGGTCTTCAAGGCTAGTCCAAGGCAATCAACAAGCAAGCTTCCAAAAGATCGATTGTAAAGTTTTTTTTGCATTTCTTTTGTTGTATTTACTTGTATTGGCTTGTTGTATTTCATATTACTATTGTAATCATTTGTACGAGGTTTCTCCACCTCCGGATTATTTCGAGAAGGAGTATTTGTGATTAGTAGTGCGTGTTTGCATTGCTAGGGCTTTTAGAGTCCGATCTGTGGAGTAGGAATCATTCAATTCCGAACCACATTATATTTTGTGTTGTGAATTGTGTTTATCTTATTTTATTATTGCTATATATTCCACTGCGCTAACACGACTTGTAGAGACGAACACGATCGTAATCCATCAAACATCGACGATGCTATTCACTCCCCCTCTAGCGGGCGCAACATTCCTAACAATTGGTATCAGAGCGGGTCGCTCTTCACCGACTTCACATCCGAGGGAGCAAGCTAGAGGAAAGATGGAGTTTCAAGAACAACAAGGATGGAACATCAACACACCGATGCCTTACAATTTCTATGGACAAGAAGGATTCAACCAATGGAGGGCACGGGTTGAATATTTTATTATGATGAGGGACTTCGAAGAATGGTACGCTTTGATGGAAGGATTTCAATATCCTAGAGGGCCAAAGGGAGGTTTCCTCAAGATGAAGAGATGGACCGAGGAACAAATTCGAGATAAACAAGAAGGTAATAAAATTCTTGATTGATTTGATTCCTAACAATATATTGTGCAGCTTAGGTGAATATAAGGATGCCAAGGAGCTTTGGAGTGAAGTGACAAGGTTCCATAAAGGCCCATCACCGGTCCAAGAAGTCAAAGAGTGCTCATCGGCTCAATCGGAGGAGATCGAGGAAGCAAGCACATCATCCTCACAAGTAAGTGAGGATTTGAAAGTTGAAGAGGAGTCAACATCTGAATCGGTGGAAGAGGTAGAATTGGAAGAAGCCTCCACCTCTAGGATTGAGGGGAAGGAGATTAGACCTTCCACTCCGGAGCATCAAGAAGAGCCTTCCACATCTGGTCAAAATGAAGAAGCTCAAACTCCGACACCTACCACCACCCTAGGTAACTCAAGCATGTCGATTTTAAATAAAAATCATATAATTTACTTTGAGTGTAGGGAATTCGGGCACTACAAGAGTAAGTGCTCGAAAAGAGTAAAGAAAGCTCCTCCGACACCAAAAGTTAACGACAAAGTCAAGGATGCTGGTGTCCCCACCAAGAAGAGCAAGGAACAAATGATTTGCTTCAAATGCCGACAACCGGGTCATTATCGGAGTCAATGCCAAAAGGGGGAGAAAAAGACTCAAAAGGGAACTACATATGTAGGGGGAGCCTCTAAGGCAAACCCTAAGGTAAAATCTATTAGCACACCCTCTTTAATTTATAGGCAAAAGCATGCTAGGAGTTATGTTAATAATCTTGCTATTTCTCATGAACAAAAGCATGCTAGTAATAATAGATTTTATTGTCTAGGTGCAAAAAGTGCCCATTTTAATAATAAGGAGAAATTTGGGACTAATGTTCCTAGAAAAACCTTACCTAGGGAATTTGTTAGGAAAATTGAAGACCACCTAGGTTTCAATCCTAAATGGACTAGACACATGCCTAGGAAGAACAATTCTCAAAGGATCCATTGGGTGGCCAAGATCCAACTCCTCCTCATGGTCCCTATTGTAGCCTATTATAAATACCTCATGAAGCCTAGACCTAGTGATGGTTTTTTTGGTTTTTTTTGGGTTGGCGTTGGAGAGGTTTGGGGCGGCAAGGCTTGGGTGTGCTAGGGTTTGCTCCTAGTGCCGACGGCAAGGCATGGAGTTCTAGGGTTTTTCCTTCTCCATTGTCGGCGCCTCTTCTCCTTCTCCAAGGGTCGACAACATCAAGGGTTTAGGGTTATCCTTCTCTCTTGGCCGCGCCACCCTCTCCCTCTCCTTAGGAGTGGCAGACACCAAGGACTTGGTGTTTTGGTGGTTGGCACAAGCAAGGAGAAGAAGGGAGGATTTTCTTCCTTGCTCGGAAACGTGGTCTAGGAGGCTTCGATTCTTGGAAGATCGTCGCCCACACGACGTCCAAGAAGAGGATAGGAATACAATAGAAGATCAAGAGGTAAAACAAGAGGTATAATCTTGTTTAATTTTGATTCTTGTTCTTTTGTATTTATATGTTATTGATTGACATGAACCCCGATGATAAACACAAAAACTGACGATCTGTATTTCATCTATTCCACGGCTAATCGAGGAAAAGAGTTAGGTTGCTTGAACAATAAGTTTGTTCAAGTGACAACTCAAATCGAATAACACGATGACGAATCGATTGTTTGGATAATCCATCTCCATCCGGATTAGTTTTAATTAATGAAATTTTAATCCGGGGACGTGAGACAGGATCGCCATGTGCAAGCGACCGAAGGGAAGAAGTGAAATGCGACTTTTCCCTTCAAGTGGCATCAGAGCTATGGTTTTCGATTTTGTGTGTTTTAGATTCGGTTACTTTCACACATTTATCATATATTGTTTATGCTGGATAATAGTAGGATGTGCGTAGACTAACTTTTTATTTGCAGACATAAGATCCAACTATTATGGCTATGTGGATGTATGTAATTGTGTGTGTGTGATTGTAATTAATTGTTTGAATCCTCGGGGTTGACGAGGTTAATTAGTATTTAATTTTTGTAATTAAATACAACACTGTTTAGCCGCTCATTTTAATTTACTTTTGATCTAGATATGTTGTACACTCCTTAGTGGAGTATAGGATCGATGGATGTAAATTAAAATAGTTTATATCGGCTCGGATTCCCTTGTGGCTTGCGCATGGTAAAGGGAGGAGAGGACGAGGTGGCGACACGACGGGAAGCATATTGGAAAACAAAAGTCATAATAGTTGGATTTTTTTCATATTTATTGCTTATTGTTTGATATGCATGTTGTGTGTGTTTGAAAATTTCTCAATTTTAAATTACTAAGTGGGAGAGGGATATTTTTTTAATTCTCGCAGCCTCCATTACAATTTAACATATGATGCGAACAAACTTGCTCGTTGGCTTTGAGTGTCTTCCTCCATATCGGATGAGTTTGTTTTGCGAATCACTAGGTCAAATATGATTATAGGAAATTATTTAGGAGTGTGTGTACTTCTCCATCGGAAGGCACATAATCCAAGGTAATTACCTTAGTATCGGGTAATGGTAAACACTTAGATGCAAATAAAAGTATCCTCCCCATTGGAGTCACTGCTTTTATTGTAGGGCCAAAGAGGAACCAACTATTAATTTTATTTGTTAAAAAGTAAGGTTGACAGGATAATAAAATTAATGGGTAAAACCTTCTCTTACAAATGTAGAATTCATATACGTCCACACTATCATGACATACGATATTCTCGGTGTTTTGAGGTGTTGGTTGATTTTAAAATTTTATTGTTTGAGGGATCAATAAATTTTTGAAATCTAATGTTTTGATCACTGTGATTCTTAGGTTTTTCAAAATGGCTTTTAACCCACTTGCTATGATTCTGAAAGAAAATAAATTTACTGGACCAAACTATGTTGATTGGAAACGAAATCTGGACATTGTCTTGACTGCTGAGGAGGACAAATATGTACTCTTCGAAGAATGTCCTCCTAAGCCTATAGATGATTCTAGTGAAAAGGAGAAAGAGAGTTATAGGAAGTGGATCAAGGCAGATGAGATGACGCGGTGTTACATTTTGGATTCTATGTCAAATGTATTGCAACATCAGCATCAGGCCATGACTACTGCCTATGACATGATGCTCAATCTCAAGGAACTTTTCGGACACCAAAATCGGGCTGCTAGGCAGGAAGCTATGAGGAACTTGATGACGACCACCATGATTGAGGGAACACCCGTGAGGGATCATGTTCTCAAGATGATGACTCATTTGAATGAGCTGGAAGTCCTTGGAGCGGAGATCGATGGGGAAACTCAGGTCGATATCATTCTCCAATCTCTATCTAGAAGTTTTGAGTAGTTTCGCCGAAACTACAACATGAATAAGAGGTTGTATTCGTTGGTGGAGCTTCTGACAGAACTCCAGGCGACAGAGGGGCTTTTTCGTCAGAGTGCTCAGACTATGGTTGCTCAAAAGGTTTCTACTTCTAAGCCGAAAGGCAAGAAGAAGAAGAAACAAGGTGTAGCAAAGATGGGGGCAGGATCTCAGGCAAGAGTGAAGAAGTCGAAAGGCAAGTGCTTCACTTGCAAATAGACTGGACATTGGAAGGCAGACTGTCCCAACCACAAATAGAATAAAGGTATATCTTTTAATTTAGTCGTTGAAATATATTTAGCGGTGTTATCTATCGGTACCTAGTGTGTAGATACGGGAGCCACTGATCATGTCTGCAATTCTTTACAGGGGTTCCAGAAAACCAGACGACTAGCTGAGGGAGAGATTACCATCTACATGGGCAATGCTACGAAGGTGGCAGCTATTGCAGTGAGAGATTTTTATTTATCTTTTGATAGGAATAAAACTTTAGTTATGAGAAATTGCCTTTATGTACCTACATTTAGGAAGAATTTGATTTCAGTTTCTAAATTGTTTATGGATGAGTATTCTATTTCTTTTAATGATAGAGTTATTATAAAAAGGAATAGGGAGATTATCTGTTCTGATGCGTTGGTAGGAAATTTATACACTCTTGAACCAAAAACTCCCACGATGCAAATAGAAATAAATAACTCATCTTCTAAATCTAATAAGAGAAAGAAACCTTCAAAAATGAACCAAACATATCTTTGACATCTAAGGTTAGGTCATATTAACCTGAGTAGAATTCAAAGGTTGATAGCTGATGGACCTTTGGGTTCATTGGTGGTGGAAGATTTTCCAACTTGCTAATCTTGCTTGAAAGGTAAAATAACCAAGAGGCCTTTTAAGGCTAAGGGGTATAGAGCCAAAGATGTGTTGGAATTGATTCATTTTGATTTGTGTGGTCCTATGTCTATCCAGGTTAGAGGTGGTTTTGAATATTTCATCTCTTTTATAGATGATTATTCAAGATATGGATACATTTACTTGATGCGCCGCAAGTCTGAATGCTTTGACAGGTTCAAAGAATTCAAGGCTGATGTGGAGAAACGTCAAGGTAAAAGATCAAGACACTACGATCTGATCGTGGTGGTGAGTACCTCTTGGGAGAGTTTAGGAGTTACTTATCAGAGGCTGGGATTCAATCCCAACTGTCTGCACCTAGTACACCCCAACAGAATGGTGTGGTGGAGCGAAGGAATATGACTCTTATGGAGATGATTAGATTGATGATGATTTATTCTGAGTTACCAGATTTGTTTTGGGGGTATGCTCTAGAAACAACAGTGTATATTCTGAACTTAGTACCATCTAAATTAGTACCTTTTACTCCCACAAAATTATGGACTGGTCGAAAGCCTAGTCTGAGACATATTCAGATTTGGAGTAGTCCAACATATGTGCTGAAGGGATATGCTGGTAAGTTGAAATCTCGTACAGAAGTGTGCTTGTTTGTAGGCTATCCCAGAGGAATGAAAGGTGGTTTATTCTATAGTCCTAGAGATCAGAGGGTGATCGTTAGCACGAACGCTCGATTTTTAGAGGAAGACTATGTGATGAACCATAAGCCCATGAGCAAGATTGTTCTGGAGGAATTAAGAGGGGAAGTCACTACTTCAGTACCAACGGTACAAGAGGACATACCACAGGTGACTGCACCGCGTGTCACAGAGGATACACAGGTGATACCTCATTGTAGTGGGAGGGTTGTTAGACAACCTGATAGATTTATGTTCTTGGAAGAATCTTCTTATTTGGTCCCTGACGAACATGAACCTAATCCCTGGACATATGACGAGGCAATCTAAGATAAAGATGTGGTATCTTGGCAAAGGGAGATGAATTCTGAGATAGAATCTATGGATTCAAATCAGGTCTGGGAGCTAGTAGAACCACCCAATTGTGTAAAAGCCATTGGATGCAAGTGGATCTACAAAAGAAAGAGAGGATCAGATGGGAAGGTAGAGACCTTCAAAGCAAGGCTTGTTGCGAAAGGGTATACTCAGAAAGAGGGTATCGATTATGAGGAGACCTTTTCGCCAGTAGCCATGCTTAAGTCTATTCGGATTCTCTTGTCTATTGCTGCTTATATGGATTATGAGGTTTGGCAGATGAATGTCAAGACAGCTTTCCTTAATGGAAGTCTTGAAGAAAATATCTATATGGAGCAACCAGAGGGATTCATTGCAAAGGGCAAAGAGCATCTTGTGTGCAAGCTTAATCGGTCCATTTATGGATTGAAGCAAGCTTCGAGATCTTGGAACATCCGCTTTGATGAGGTAATCCAGTCATATGGATTTATTCAAAGTCCGGATGAGTTTTGTGTATACAAGAGATGTGACGAAAATGTACTGGTATTTCTTGTACTATACGTAGATGATATTTTGCTCATTGGCAACAATGCCAAAGTGTTATCAGACGTAAGAGTATGATTGTCCAAACAATTTGATATGAAAGACTTGGGAGAAGTGGGACACATCCTTGGGATCAAGGTTATAAGGAATCGCAGGAAAAGGATGTTGTGCTTATCTCAAGCTTCATGCATAGACACTATTTTAGCTCGTTTTAGCATGCATAACTCCAAGAAAGGTTTTCTACCTTTTCGGCATGGAGTACCTTTATCTAAAGAGATGTGTCCTAGAACATCAAAGGAGATAGAGGAGATGAAGGCGGTTCATTATGCTTCGGCGGTAGGAAGCCTCATGTATGATATGTTATATACGAGACCCGATATCTGCTTTGTCATGGACATGATTAGCAGATATCAGAGTAATCCAGGATAGGGACATTGGACTGTGGTAAAGCATATATTGAAGTACCTAAGAAGGACTAGAGATTATATGCTGGTATACCAGGCAGATCAATTATTCCCTGTGGGTTACACAAATTCTGACTTCCAATCAGATAGGGATAACAGTAAGTCTACCTCGGATTTTGTGTTTACTTTGGGAGGTGGAGCTATTATATGGAGGAGTGTCAAGCAAAAATATAAGGTGGACTCTACCATGGAAGCTAAGTATGTGGCAACCTTTGAGGCAACCAAAGAAGTTGTATGGCTCAGGAACTTCTTGATGGACTTGGATGTGATTCCTGGTTTGCCCAGAACTATCACAATTTATTGTGATAACAGTGGTGCAGTTGCGAACTCGAAGGAACCACGAGCCCATAAGGTAACTAAACACATAGAGCACAAGTACCACCTGATATGAGAGATCGTAAAGCGAGGAGAAGTTATTGTCGCCAAGATTGCATCAGAGGATAACCTGGCAGATCCTTTCACTAAGGCCCTTCCAGCGAGAGCTTTTGATAGACATGTGAAGGGAATGCGAATCAGATGTATGACAGTTTGATGGCGGCATAGTCTTCTAGTATAAGTGGGAGATTGTTGGGATGTATACTGAAAGCCTAGCCTTTGTATGAACATCTTCATTTTGAAATAAGAATCACATGATCATTGTTTGCATATTATGCATATTGTCTAATACTTTACATTGTAGATAACATGGTGTGTGGTGTCGCATAGAAGATCATGTTATCAGTTTCTTGTATAGTATAAGTAGAGACTCACAACCAAGATGGTTTTGGACAAACCATTGGCATGGTTGTAGTGTAATTTGATATTGGTTTATCTTGACCATAGAATTACACTAGTACACTTTGTGTGTATTTAGCAGGACCAATTTAGAGGTGATTCAATTTATACTGACTATATAATTGAATCAGACCTCAGATATTATGGTGTGCATGCTCTTAATCTCGATATAATAACAGACACATGTACTTAGTATTTATTTCTTTGATTTACCAATGGGCGAGATTTATGTGTAAATCGATAGGCATGGTAAGTTGGAAAATAATATTATTTATATGGTGTGCCGTTGATTATAGGAGGAAACTGTGTCCTATGCATTAGGATGATGATGTCCCCTTGAGGAGCTCATAAAGTTCATCATGTAAATCCTGCAGGTGGACTTGATCCAACATGATAATAAGGATGAGTGGTACTACTCATGGAGTTAGATATTAATTAATTAAATTGTCAGTAATTTAATTAATTAATAGACATTCGATATCTTAAACACGGAGATATATTTTGTACGAATAATATGTGGAGCTCATATTTAATTATGGGGGTTGGTGAGGTAGATCAATGATGATTCTCTAGTGGAATGGATCATCATTAATGGATCGGGTTATATGTGGTTCGGATCTATTGGGTGGCCAAGATCCAACTCCTCCTCATGGTCCCTATTATAGCCTATTTTAAATACCTCATGAAGCCTAGACCTAGTGATGGTTTTTTTTTTTGGGTTGGCATTGGAGAGGTTTGAGACTTGGTGCTTTGGTGGTCGGCACAAGCAAGGAGAAGAAGGTAGGATTTTCTTCTTTGCTCGGAAACGTGGTCTAGGAGGCTTCGATTCTTGGAAGATCGTCACCCACACGACGTCCAAGAAAAGGATAGGAATACAATAGAAGTGTTAGTAATATATGAGAGATGTCCTAAGGCAATCGCCTTATGTATGAACCATTTATATGATAAATGAAGATTCACTATTTGAGTATACATGTTTTATGTATTTGATTGGATCTTAAACTCATTTACTGAATGTCCACGATACGATTCACAGCATGAGAGAATTTGTGATTGGATCACAACTAGTGAGTATCTCTACATGTGTAATTGTGATGTATCGGAATTATCCCTAGTCGATGAATTGATGAATCTGGACACCATCAATTCTGTTGAGACTAGCACGAGGTATACTCCTTGGTGTATCCAAGCAGCTGATTCTCACTGGCTGGAGACATAGTGATGTCCGGAGTTAATCGTGGATGCTAGTTATGGTAACTAGTTCATTGGGGTGACCAGCCGTAAGACTTCATATGGTTCTCTGCATATATAGATATGTCAATGAAGTTCTTACTGTGGCTTAAGTGCGATGTTCCTTTGACTTGCGGTATTCAAGTCATCTTGATCATGGAGACTTATGCTTTGACATCTTAAGCAAACATCTCTAAGGAGATGTGGACCCGGATGATTGGGTATAAGTCGAGTGATCGAAGGTGTTTGAATAGCCTATAAAGGATTCACCACTCCTTGCGAGGAGATGTATACCCATGGCCTCGTCGGATTATTACTAAAGTCTTTGGCCAAAGCATTACATGTTTAGAGTAAGGTACTCTTCGATACATGTGGAGTAACTAGAATCAGTGGGGCGAGGAAATAATACTTGGGCTAGGTGTGGCGTGAGTCGACCTAGTGAGGTGACACAATAGACCATGTCCTGAACCAAGTGGGTATAAGATGAGTGAAGGGAATGGGGCACGATTCATTCGAGCTACTGAAGGGTTTCAGAAATAGTTCTGGATCAACCGTTGATCTTTTCGGTTAATTGGGGATCATGATGTGCTACTAGGTGCCACTCATGATCGTTCTATAATTAATGGTTAATTATAGACGGCCAACATAAACCGAGAACCTATTTGGTCACACGCACAACGAGTGTAATCCAAAGGATTTAAAACGAGCTTGAGAATGAGATTCTCGGCCGAGAGAAACTATGTTTGGTTGGACCAAACATAAGCGAGCATGAAATTGTTTGATCGCAATGGGCGTGGATGGGCGTCTTATGAAGGCGTAATGGATGGACCAAAATGGTTTGGTTCTAATCAATGGATAAGAATAAACCAAAGGGTTTGGTTTATTTTAAGCGAATGAACCAAAAGTTGGTTGGTTCGTTTAACTTAAAATAAACCATTATGGTTTGGTTTATTTTAACTTATCTTAATGGAGGCGGGTTAAGCGGGCTTTATGGATATGATCCATTAACCATTAAGAGAATTAGTTCTCTATAAAAGTGGGCTTAAGGGATTGTTAAACCTAATCCAAAATCAAAACCCTAGCCTCGAGGAGTTGCCGCCCAACTTTGTTGTGCCGCCCAGCTCCTTGCCGCCCAGCTGATTGTCTGCCGTCAAGACCCTTGCGGCGTCAAGCTCAACCGGTGAACCTCGGGCACTCCGTGATCCCCTAAAAGGTTTGGCATCAAGGTGAGCTTTGTCTCCTTGTTTTGGCCGGGCGCTTATCTCTTCCACCAAGCTGTCCAGTTTTCTGACAGCTTCTTCTCTTCCGCCGGAGCGCCGCTTGACGACGGTTAGTGCCCGACAGCGGCTAACATACCGGATTTGATCTCCGTAATCCTCTGAGGTGGAGGGGCGATTCTGGCCAATCGCTGACGAATACCTCTCCGGAGAAGCAAGTCTTGAGGACTTGTTTTAGGTCAGAATTTGGATTCGGATCGTGATCATCTCTCGATCACGTCGTCTTCAACACGAGGCTAGTAACCCGTACGAAGACGAAGCTCGTGGCTTGGCGAAGTCATCCCGAGGAGCTCGGCGTGGATATGGATAGAGACGATTCTTACGAGGATCGTTCCGGTTGATGCCGTTCCCGCTACACGTCATACGAAAGGTATAACGTAGTTTAATTTCCTTTTATTGCAATTTTAATTTACGGTTATGTCTACACTTGTTGTAATAGCATGCGTGTGTTGTGTGTGTTGTAATAAATAGGAGTATTTATTATTTTTATTGCTTCCGCTGTGCTCATGTTTACGAAACATGATCGAACACACACACGCCGCGGTGCCGGAAACCCAACAAGAAGATCAAGAGGTAAAACAAGAGGTATAATCTTGTTAAATTTTGATTCTTGTTCTTTTGTATTTGTATGTTATTGATTGACATGGACCCCGATGATAAACACAAAAACCGGCGATCCGTACATCATCTATTCCGCGACTAATCGAGGAAAAGAGTTAGGTTGCTTGAACAATAAGTTTGTTCAAGCGACAACTCAAATCGAATAGCACGATGATGAATCGGTTGCTTGGGTAATCCATCTCCATCCGGATTAGTGTTAATTAATGAAATTTTAATCTGGGGACGTGAGACAGGATCGCCATGTGTAAGCGATCGAAGGGAAGAAGCGAAACGTGACTTTTCCCTTCAACGACCTCTCTACAAAGAGAGAAACAAGTTGTCCAAAACTGGACAGCTTGTGTTGGTGGAGAAGATAACCGGCTAATCAATGGCTGGTTGCTCCTTGGTCATCGGTGGCCAAGGGAGGATGGTCGGAGGAGTCGCCGACGTGGAGGAGGAGTTGCTGTAGAAGATTAGACGACAACAACCTTTTGGGTAGCAAGGAGTCCCCCTTATGGTTGGGCGGCAAGAGCAAAGAAGAGAAGAGGAGGCTAGCTATTTCCAAAAATAACTCTTAGGGTTTTTTTAAAAACCCTTAAGCCGCATTTTTATAGAGTGTGTGTTTCTTGACCATCAAGAAACCTTCTCCTAGGAGTTATTGGTTCATAACCAAAACCCATTAACCCGCTCTAATAACTTAAGTTAAAATAAATCAAACCGCATTGGTCTATTTTAAGTTAAAACGAACCGAAATAACTTTGGTTCATTTGTTTAAAACAAACCAAACCACTTTGGTTTATTTTTCATCATTGGATTAGAACCAAACTAATTTGGTTCATCCATTAAGTCTTCATAAGACTTGACCCATCCATGCTTCCGATGAGACTGAAACCATTTCATACTCGCTCTTTGTTTGATCTAACCAAACCTAGTCTCTCACGATTTGAGAATCCTATTCGCAAACTCATTTTAAATCCTTCGGATTATGCTCGTTGTGCGTGTGACCAAATAGGTTCTCGATTTATGTTGGTCGTCTATAATTAACCATTAATTATATTACGATCATGAGTGACACCTAGTAGTACATCATGATCCCCAATTAACTGAAAAATCAACGGTTGATCCCAAAACCTTTTCTGAAACCTTTCAGCAACTACAATGAATCGTGCCCCATTCCTTTCACTCATCTTATACCCACTTGGTTTAAGATATGGTCTATTGTGTCAGTCCCCACTAGGCTGACTGCATCACAACCTAACCCAAGTATTTACTTCCTCATCCTGCGGATTCTAGTTACTGCACATGTATCTTAGAGTACCATACTCTAAACATGTAATGCTTTGGCCTAAGACATTAGTAACAATCAGATGAGAGACCATAGGGTATACATCTCCTCGCAAGGAGCGGTGAATCCTCTGTAGGCTATTGAAACACCTTCGGCCACTTCGGCTTATACCTAATCATCCCGGGTCCACATCTCCTCGGAGATGCTTTCTTAAGATGTCAAAGCATAAGTCTTCATGACCAAGATGACTTGAATACTGCAAGTCGAAGGAACATCGCACTTAAGCTGTTGTAAGAACTTCATTGACATATTCATATATGTAGAGAACCATATGAAGTCTTACAGCTGGTCACTCCAATGAACTAGTTACTATAACTAGCATCTACGATTAACTCCGAACATCCCAATGTTTCCAGCCAGTGAGGAACAATTGCTTGGATAAACCAAAGAGTATATCTCGTGCTAGTCTCAATAGAATCGATAGTGTCCGAATCCATAAATTCATCGGCTAGGGATAATTCTAATACATTATAATTACACATGTAGAGATATTCACTAGTTGTGATCCAATCACAAATTCTTTCATGCTGTGAATCATATTGCGGACATTCAGTAATTGAGTTTAAGATCCAATCAAATACATAAAAACATGTACACTCAAATAGTGAATCTTCATTTATCAAATAAATGGTACAATCATAAGGCGATTGCCTTAGGACACCTCTCATATAAAACTAACAAACTTCCACTTGGCCTAATGTCAATCGCCACGGTATCCAATACCATAAGCTCTGTAGGGGATCTCGTGACCGCTAGAGGGGGGGGGGTGAATAGCTCATATTCATCGTTTGATGGAATTGGATTGTGTTCATCTCTATAAGGCTTGTTAGCACAGCGGAAATATGAAATGCAATAATAAAAGACGATAACACAATCACAACACGCAATATAATGTGGTTCGAAACCGAATAGTTCCTACTCCACGGATTAGGCTCGTAAGAGCCCTAGTGATGCTAATCACACACCACTACTCAAATAATTCCTTCTCGGAACAATCCGGAGGTGGAGAAATCTTGTACAAGTGATTACAACAGTAATACATTAAGAATACAAGCAAATACAATAATGAATTGCAATACAAGTAAAGAAAACAACTTTATAAGAGCTTTTGATTGCTTATTTTTGGTTGCTTGAAGAATAGCCTTGGATACCCTGAATTACAACAGCAAATCACCCCAAAGAAGCTCAAGAACCGCTGCCAAATCCTCTCTCTACGAGTTCCCTTTAAAGCTGCTCCTTGGGTTGGATTTCGCCTAGCAGTCGACTGATCGGGACTATCAATCGACTACCCCTGTAGCCATTGTCTCACAATGGCATGAAACACGTCGGATAAGTCCAACGGATACACCATCAGTCGACTGATCATACCCATCAGTCGATTGATGGCTCAATCAGTCGAGTGGTCGAGTCGATCACTCGACTGGAGAACCTTCTGTGCCCGAGATCCTGACCATCAGTCGACTGATCACTATATCAGTCGACTGCTCAGGCCAGCAGTCGACTGACAGGGCACTTTCCGTAGTCAAACCCTAGTTGACTCCCACCAGTCGACTGACCCATGGTCCCAGTCGATTGATACACCTCAAACATGAGGTTTTAACCCAAGTATGTTGCCCCTATACTTGCTAGACCACCCGTAGCCTAGACCTAAGCCTTCTAGCCATCTCCGTCAGTCTCGCCCCTATCGGATCACTCCAAGTCATCCATGACTTGTTCATTCATATGCTAACCTTCAGGTGTTTCTATTGGCTATTGTCATGCTAACGGTGTCTACACCGCCAAGACACATTGTACTTACGTTGTCAAGACCACACTTGGACTTTATGCCGCCAACCATTAGACTTATGATGCCAAGACTCCTGCTTGGACTTTACGTCGCCAATATTCCCCTTGGACTTTCCAAATGCCAAGACTCAAGCTTGGACTTTCCTTTGCCAACCCATGTTGTATTTCCCATGCCAAGACCCATGCTTGGACTTTACATGCCAAGTACTCAAGACTTGGACTTTCCCAATGTCAAGTGTCCCACTTGGACTTTCCATGCCAAGTACCCATGACTTGGACTTTACCATGATAATCACATTGTCATACATTTTATCGAACATCAAAACATCGCTTGAGTTAGACTTGAGTCCGATAAATCGTGACCTGGGCCGATTGCACCAACAATCTCTCCCTTTTTGATGTTGGACAAAATTACATACCTTTGAGTTAGAACACTAACTCAAATCTCCTTACCAATTATCCCAAATTGGTAATCCCATAACTTCTCCCATAAATTCTCCTCCTTTTTGACTAACATCAAAAAGGTTCTCTCCAAGGAGGTCAATGTCTCATATCCTAATGAGATCTTACAATCTTCCCCTTGGTCTAAAAACATCTAGGATGCCTACAATCTTCCTAGTGATAAGTCTCATATCACTAAAGAAAGACAATCCTACAAACTCTCCCAATTTCCAAATTGAGTATCTCAAAATTCCATTTCTCCCCCTCAGGAGGAAAAATAATATCCATCATCCCTTGATGGATACCTCCCCCTAAAGGCTTGCTCCTCCTTGACCATTGCACCAACAATGTCCTTGGGAAGTCCCTAAGCCAATAACAATTCTAAACCATCAAAATTAAGGTTAAAAGTTCAACATTGAACTTTTCCATACCTTAAATTTGATACATCACCCTAATAACTCTCTTAATCCATATCTAATGGATTTTCACCTTTTATAATGCTTCCCAAAGCATATCCTAGGATTAGGAGTAGTTAGGGAACCCTAATATAGCTGAAAATGGGCTAAATATACCATGTTTTCCCAAAATCAACATTGACAATCGACTTTATCAGGAAACAATCGACTGCCATGCTCATCAGTCGACTGCCAGCAAGGGCAGTCAACTGATAACTGAAAATTCATATATTCAATTATCATAATCGAATTTTAGAAATTCATAAATAATTATACATAATTCGAAAAATCATGAAACTTCATACATATAATACTTATGACCAATACAATGGGTGAAAAATATTTGAAAAATATTTTACTCATAAAATAATGAAATTGACACAAAGTTCAAAAATAAAGAAAAACTTCAATGCTTGAGCTCACTTTGTATCAACTTCATCAATAGTGATTGCTATCAAAAGATAAACTTCACCAAGGTTTTCTAAAATGATTTTAAAATGTTTTTGAAAACCTATATTAGATCATGTTCTTTGGACTTAATGTGCATGGCTTGAACATAAGCTTTCCCAATGATCCATACATAATATAAGATGAGTTTTAGTTCATCTAGATGCAAAAACTATGCACCTTGAACTCGACTCATATCCTATCATCTCACATGTATCTAGGGTGTATAGATACACATACATGTCAATTTAGATGTGAGATGTGGGTTTTGGTTTATCTTAAGCTAAGGCCTCATGCATTTTCTAAGACAACACTACTTGATTCCCTTATAAATGAGACTTCAAGTCATGCCATTGTCCTTAACTCAATTTTTATTAATGCATGAATGATTATGACATTAATGATGATATAAATAAACATATGCTCATAATCATGATGTCATGACATAAGATGGAATCTACACATACATGACATTTAACCTTAATCCTACACATGATCATGACATATTAAATGATTAAAAGTAGATATGATGTCATGACATGTTATATGACAAACAAAGCATGACAAATAGAATATAAAGGTAGATAATACCTAAGTTTTAATATTAATTACCGTTCGTTATAATCAATCTCATTTTTCCATATTGCTACTAATCCCCTAAGTGTGCCAAAAATCCAAAATGACACACTATGACCTCTAAAACTAATTTGTGCCAATTTGATTGATTTTTCATAATTCTAAAAATATATTGGCACATCCTAAAATCTTTTAGGATAATAATTCAAATCTATTTTCAAGGTATCCATAATCTTGAAAATAACCTAAAGTGCCACCTTTACTATGGTTAGATTAACTACCCATCCATTTAAGGTCGGCACACCTAAACCCATTTAGCGTGAATAGATCTTGCTCCTAGGAACCCAAAACCTATTTGAGCTCCTTGGGTTTACTAGGTATTCCTTTGGGATAACTTCCCTATATACCCTCCTAATGACCCTCCTAGGCTTGGTAGCCTTGGCCATTTGGGCCTTGCCTAGATTAAATCTAGAGGTAACTCCCCCTTTGACCTTCTTAATGGCTTCCCTAGGTTTCTTCAAAACCCTAGCCACTCGACACACACCTTGGTTACCCTTAGGGATGACTTCCCTAGTAACCTTGGTCTTCCTCGACCTAACTTGAGTTCCATAATCAAATGAAATATTGTGGTAGGTCTTTTTGGGCTTAAACTTGCCCTCGAATGGTTCTTGATTTCTAGGTCTTTGACTATTTGTCCCTTTAATTGACTTTTGTATTTTTGCAAGGGTCTTCTCTAATTTCTCAAGCCTTGACCTCAAGGCTTGGTTTTCCAATTCTAGTTGTTCAATTTTTGATTTTGCATCTATTCTTTGGACATTATTTTTCCTAGGCATATGTCTAGTCCATTTAGGGTTAAAACTTAGGTGATCCTCAATTTTCTTAATGCTTGCCCTAGGTAAGGTTTTTATAGGGACATTAGTCCCAAATTTCTCTTTAGTTTCAAAGTGAACATTCTTAGCTCCTAGGCAATAAAACCTATTTTTACTAACATGCTTTTCATGAGTAATAGCAAGTGAATTAAAATTTCTAGCATGCTTTTTGACATTTAAACTAGAAGGTGCATTACTAAAATGTACCTTAGGGTTTGCCTTAGAGGCTCCCCCTACATGTGATGCTCCTTCCTTTCTCCTAGGGCATTAACTCCTATAGTGTCCCGGTTGTTGGCATTTGAAGCACACCACGTGCTCCTTGCTTTTCTTGGTGGGGACACCGGCATCCTTGACTTTTTCGTTGACTTTTGGTGTCGGAGGAGCTTTCTTTACTCTTTTTGGGCACTTACTCTTATAGTGCTCGGATTCCCTACACTCAAAGCATATTATATGGATTTTGCTTTTAATTGACATGCTCGAGTTACCTAGGTCCGTGGTGGAAGCTTCTTGAGCTTGTTCATCTTCTCGACTAGAAGTGGATGCTTCCTCTTGATCATGCTCCGGAGTAGAAATTCTCTCCTCCCCCTCAATCCTAAAGGTGGAGGCTTCTTCTACTTCTTTCACCTCCTCTTCCACCGATCCGGAAGTTGACTCCTCTTCAACTTCCGACTCCTTACTTTCTTGTGAGGAAGAACTTTCTTCTTCTTCGAGCTCTTTCTCGACTTGAGCCATGGATGGTTCTTCATGGAGCTTGGTCAATTCACTCCAAAATTCCTTTGCATCCTTGTATTCACCTAACTTGGACACAACATTTTTATATCTAATACAAAAATTACAAAGATGAAACACATACATGCTTCGCACGTGACTCTGATACCACTGTTGGGTTTTTCCGAGCCGCAAAAACCGCTTTTTACGTTGCGGAAACCTCGGAAGCCCCGACCACGGATCCGTGCGAAGTATAAAAATTATAAAACATGTATGTGCTTACTAAAACCCTAGATCTACATTAGATCTAAGAGGTGAGATAATTACCCTCGATGCGATGCCCTTCGCAAATCCCGCTCGTCCAAAAGGTTGCCGGAACTCGAGAGTGTCAAGTGCACACTCCTCTATTGGTATCCACACAAGAAATAGGTGGAGAAAAATGCCTTAGAGTGTGCTAGCACTCCTTTAGGAATTTCGGCCAAGGAGGTTGGGAGAGGGAGAGAGCTTGAGAGGAAGATGATCCAAGGTTGAAGATGATGGAATGAGTAACTCACAAAATGAATTCCCACTTTGAAACGCCTAAAGTGGCCGGCCACTTCATGGAAGGGGGGTTACATGCATGCATGTAACTCCCATGACCCTTGGTCTCCCTCATGATGTGGCATCAATTGACCAAGTCAATGATGATGTGGAGCACCATCATTGGCCGGCCATGCCATGTCATCATCATGACATGACATTTGGTCAAGTCAAACTTGACCTTTCATCTTCCCTCTCAAGTCAAGTCAAACTTGACCTCTAATCTCCCATGGTTGATCAAATCTAACCACTTGACTCAAGTCAATTTAATTTAATAAATCTCTATTCATTTAATTTAAATTGATTTGATGAATCAAATCTAAATTAGACTCATTCAACACTTGAATCAACTTGAGTCAAACTCAATTAGTCTAATTTGGATTACTCTTAATCCAATTTGGTTCATCCCATGAACCTAATCCTCATGGTTCATCATATGAACCTAATCTCTATCTAATTGCTCTTATGTGTGTGACCCTATAGGTTCTTGTAACATTGACAATGTCCCTAAACCGATTTAGGAACATAAGCAATGAGCGGTATCTAGCAACACATCATTGCTACCCAAGTTACAAGAATGTTGAGCTCCAACATCACCTTTGTGACTACTAATTGTGACTCTCACAATATGTGACAATGTCCCTCTATCCTTGACATCTAGATTGACAAATCGAGGCATAGACCGTGTCATCCTCGGTACAATCTAAATCTTGAACTCCAAGTAGACTCACTCTAATCAAATGAGCTCAATATCTCATATTGACTCATTTGGGCATGGCCATGCACTTCGTGGTCTCACTCTATCAAGAATATCGATGTCACCCCCGTCATATAGGAGGGATAGATCCCATCTACATCACTCACATCCCTCCGCATAATTTGTTACATACCCAGTAATCGCCTTTATAGTCCACCCATTTACGGGTGACGTTTGACGAAGCCAAAGTATGCAACTCCTTATGTAGGGAACCATGGTGACTTCAGGTCTAAGGACTAATAGTCATACTAATAGCCACATGAGAAAGTATATGACACTCATATAACGATCCATGATACTTTCTCATGGCGGGTCATTCAGTATACATTCTCCAATGCATACCCATGTGTCAACTTGATATCTCATATCCATGACTTGTGAGATCAAGTCGTCTTGTTGACCTACATACTAGTCTCTACGCATTAACATTGTCCCTGAATGTTAATACTCGACTAGGAATGATTAAGAGTAGTGTTCTCTATATCATCTCATTATCGATTCAACCAATCGATTGATATAGATAAGAACCTACTACTCAAGGACATTATTATATTTAGTTATTTGGCACAAATACAAGTAAATATAATAACCATGCCTTTATAAATAGGAATATGATACAATAAAGTCCATACAACAATCATCACATGATTGGCTCTAGGGCTTTCACTAACAGTATCCTCCTTATGGGGATGATCTTAAGCGTAGATTCGACCAAAGACATCCTATAGATGGTCTAGATCGAGATCGGATGGTTGGAGGCCGTCGAAATAATGTTTTTGTTAAGCGAACTTTGCCTTGAAGCTAGCATCAATCGACTTCCAGCTTGGAGGACTCGACTGCCGTCCATCAGTCGACTGCCTGCGGTCAGCATTCGATTGATGCTGCTATCAGTCGATTGATTATGACCATCAGTCGACTGATGATCAAGGATCAGCTTTGAGGAGTCAAGGCTTATCACCTCATTTCAAGGGGGGTGGTGCTCAAATCTTATTGGCTGAAGTTCCTCTCGAAAAGGGGCTCAAAGGCTATAAAAGGAGGGTCTTTCCTAGGGTTTTCTCATCAATTCCAAGTGCCCTAAAGCCTCCGTAAAGCTGCGACTATCCGACGACTTTACAACAACGAAGTGCTGTTGAAACACCAACAACCCTAGCTTAATTTCTATTCCCTAGTTGTTGGTATAACCTTACTTTGTCGTCTCTTTAATATTGCAATTCTTTTTGTTAATCGAGATTTTCTATCGTTGCATTTCACCTTAATAGAAGAGAGGGTTTGTTTCTCTATCTTTTGCTTTCGAAGGTTCTTGTAATCATCAAATTCCTACCTCCAATAAGGAGGAGTGTTTTAGTGAATTGCCCTCCGTACACGGTCTAGAACTATTAGGGCCTTGGAGTAGTAGCCGAAGACTACGAACCAAGTAAAAAATCCATTTGTCTTGTTTAGTTGTCATTTATCTTTCCGCTGCGTTTAATTGTCTACTCAACGTATTCGTACGAAAAGTTTTATCGCTATTCACCCCCCCTCTAGTGATCCGTTCGATCCAACAATTGGTATCAGAGCCGGGGTGCTAAGATTTAGTGAAACCACCAATCTAGCTTTCTACGAATTTTCTTTCGATTTATTTTCTATTTATTTCGAATTTTTTTTCTCATTTGTGTAGTCATTTTTTTTCTCCCGCACTACTAATCCAAGATGCGAGTCTTGGGACATTTCCGTTGTTTGTGGTTTTAGGTTTTTTTTTCCGCTTCGTTCTTTTGTCTTTTTGTTTCAATGGCCCATCTCGAGGGTTTTAGCACCGTCCGACCTCCGTTTTACAACAGAGATGACTTCCGTTATTGGAAGGGTCGAATGGAATGCTTTCTTAAAACCCAAATCGAGATGTGGATCATAATCCAAACGGGATTCACACTTCCGACTAACGAAGTGGGTGAATCCTTGGATTATAACCAATGGACCAATGCGACAAAAAGACAAGTCAAAGCCGACGCCAAGGCAACTCAAATCCTCCAATGCGGCTTGTCCAAGAAGGAGCTTAATCGCGTCGGCCCCTTCATCAGCGTAAAGGACCTTTGGACAAAGCTAGTGGAGCTACACGAAGGGACCGATGAAGCCAAGGTATGTAAGCGCGATCTTTTGTTCAATAAGTTATATAACCTAAAAATGCAGGAACATGAGACGGCGACGCAACTTCATGCCCGCGTTCAAGACATAGTCAATAACCTACACGCGATCGGGCAAAAGGTCAAAAACCGTGATCTTATTAGGTATGTTCTTAATTCATTTCCTAGGACTACCTTGTGGGCATCCATGGTCGATGCCTACAAGGTATCTAAGGACCTTTCGAAACTTAGATTAGATGAGTTGTTTTCCGATTTCAAACTTCATGAGCAGTCTAACTCGGAACCCGAGAAGGGTATACCACTTTTTACAGGTTCGAGGAAGAAAACTGCGAGCAAGCCACCCTCGAAGGAAGAAGAAGATGAGTCCGATTCGGAGGTCGACCTGGAAATGGTGGCCGAACTAGTCAACCTAGTTCGGAGGATAGTCAAGGGCCGAAAGCGAACCGTCACTAGACCCAATGAAGGTAAACCTAAAAGTTCTAATATTAGGTGTTACGAATGCAACAGGTTTGGACATATCGAGTCTGAATGTCCAAAGCTCAAGAGCAAAGCACCAAAACACAAAAAGGCACTCAACGCTACATGGGAAGAAGCGTCCGAGGAAGAAGACGATGATCGCGTCCTCATAGATAAACCGGTTGAATCGGAGACAGAGTCAGAATCGGAACACGAATCTGAAACCGAAGACGAATCGGACTGCGAAGCGCTATTCAAGACAAGCCACGGATACGCATCCGGTTCAAAAGATACACTCAAGGTAAGTTGATCCCTTATTAGTACGCTTTATAGTGCAATTAAATTATTAACTAGGAAATTAGCTAAGTCCGAGTCCAAGGTCGAGACCCTGGTTGAGGAAGTTAAACTCCTCAAATACGAGGTCTCCCTAACCTCTTCGACTAGTCGAGTTCGAGAGTAGGACTCAACTCGGGTTAAAAAGCTTGAAGTTGAGAACTCACCCTTGAAGAGTCAAGTCGAAGATCTTAGGAACACATTGGAAAGGTTTACTTTGGGATCCAAAGGACTTGACCTCCTACTTGGATCGCAAAGGGTCGCGTACAACAAGGTCGGACTAGGGTTTAGCTCAAATACGACCAACAAGTCGTATATGTCGATTGTAAGTCAACATAAAAAACGTGTCCAAGCATGGGTCCCTAAGACCACTTTGATTGCAAATTTAGGGTCGAACCAGTACTGGGTTCCCAAGGACCAAAATGCACTATATGGAGAGACCGAACCGATTCAACGGTCCAGGGGGAGCCAGTACAAAACTTGTTTGCGTTTTAACTTAGAAATTACATGCTTAGGTTAGTTATTTATTTTCCTTTTTAGAACGGTTAGATAGGACTATAACTCGTCAATACTTGGTAACATAGTACTAGGACGCGGCGAGATGATAGTATGCTAGGAAAGTGGAGTCTTGTGTATTTGGGCTAGATAAGGCGTATCTAGTTCGGTGCACTTGATCGAGCGAAACTAGCTGAAGCTACCTCACTGTATCTTAGACTAGTTAGACCAGGAAGTGGTTTTAGGTAAATCGAGTCTCTATTTTCTTGGAAATGACTTTTTCTAAGGAAGTGGTCATTTTTTCGATCAAAGAATGCCTCTGTGTCTCGCCACGACCTGGAAGCCATGATCTTGAACAGGTGACTTGATGAGCCTAAAGTCAAATCCGAATCTAACCCAAGGTTGACAAGTGTTCAAATTATTAAAATTAAATCAAGTAAAATTGGAAGTCATCTCACGAGAACATATAGAGTTAACATGCTTGATCATGTAGACATGGGTGAGATGATTTAGGTTAATAATCTTCAACCAATCTTTAATAAATCCAATATCCGATCCAACTACCTTGCGTGTAGGATCAATGGATGTTGGACAGTGGTTGCTCCCGACACATGACCGGGGATCAACTCAAGTTTTCAAAGCTTCGATTCAAACGACAAGGATCGATAGCCTTCGGAAACAACGACAAGCTCAAAATCATTGGATCAGGTGATATTGAGCTCAACTCTAACTTTATTATTCAAAATGTCTTATTGGTAGAAAATTTTCAATATAATTTACTTAGTGTAAGCCAATTATGTGATAATAACTATAAGGTCATATTTCTAGAAAATGAATGCGTAATTAAAACAAATGAAACTTCTAAAACAATCCTTAAGGGAACCAGAAATAACAATATTTACATTATTAATCTAACTAACTCCTCAACCAAGTGTCTTATGACACGACAAGAGGAATCATAGTTGTGGCATCGACGACTCGGTCACTCACACCCAAGACTCATCCACAAGATGAGTCAGAGTGACTTAGTCAGAGGTTTGCCTAACCTCAATAACTTGAACAATAAAATATGTAATGCTTGTCAACAAGGTAAATAATCTAGGACACAACATCAACTAACTAATCAAGAACGAACCAAAAGTGTTCTTGAGCTCCTACACATGGATCTATTTGATTCACACGGAGCTAAGTCACTTAATGGGAGTAAATTCTGCTTAGTCATAATTGATGGCTATTCTAGATTCATTTGGGTTAGGTTCATCAAACATAAAAGTGATACCCTAGATCAATTAATCAACCTATTTAAACTAATAGAAAATCAACAAAATCTTAAAATCAAAAGACTTAGGACTGATCATAGTGGTGAATTCGAGAACCACAGGTTTACAGAATTCTATAACCTAAAATGATACCACCATGAGTTCTTTTACCCTAGAACCCCACAACAAAATGGCCTAGTAGAACGTAAAAATAGAACCCTACAAGAAGCCGCTAGGACAATCTTAAACGAGTATAATCTACCCGATAGGTTTTGGGCGGAAGCCGTAAGTACGACATGCTATGTCTAAAATAGAATCCTTATGGTAAAGAGGCACCTTAAGACCTCATACGAGATTTATTACGATAAAATACCTAACATCAAGTACTTTAGGGTATTTGGGTGTAAGATACATATCCTAAACACTAAGGATTATCTAGGGAAATTTACATCCAACACCTCGACCGGAATCTTTCTAGGATACTCGACTACAAGTAGAGCTTATAGAGTATATAACCATGACACCCTTAGAGTCGAGGAGACTATCAATGTAGTATTTGATGAAGGACACGAACCTACAAAACCCCCGGCAACCCTAATTAGCGAGCCGATTCATACCAGACCTAACTCCGATCCGGAGATCAAGTCTAGTATTAATCCTAATCTAAGTCAACCAAGTCATTCTATCAACCAAGTGGTAGATGACTCTATTCAAACTAGGACTCAAACGAGTTATCCTATTGACCAAGTGGTAGATGACTCAAACCCAAATCAAACTAGGACACAAACGAATCATCCTATCGACCAAGTGATAGGTGATCCAAGCCTAGGAGTTCAAACTAGAGCCTCATACCGAAACCTTAGTCAAATCTCCTTGATTTCCAAAATTGAACCCAAAACTATTGACGAAGCTCTTCTTGATCCCGATTGGATTATTGCAATGCAAGAAGAGTTGGCTCAATTCACTAGGAACGAAGTATGTGAATTAGTACCACCACCTAAAGATAAAATAATCATTGGAACAAGGTGAGTGTTTAGAAATAAACTTGATGATAAAGGTGAAGTAGTTAGAAATAAAGCTAGATTAGTCGCTAAAGGGTTTAGTCAAGTCGAAGGTTTAGATTACGACGAGACCTATGCTCCAATAGCTAGATTAGAGTCCATTCGAATGTTATTAGCATACGCTGCATATCGAGGATTTAAGTTGTTTTAAATGGATGTGAAATCAGCATTCTTGAATGGATATATTAAAGAGGAGGTTTATGTTAGTCAACCCCCCGATTTCGAAAGCTTAGATAAACCCGATCATGTCCTTAGGTTAAAGAAAGCTCTCTATGGAATTAAACAAGCTCCTCGAGCTTGGTACGAGAGGCTTTCAGTTTATCTTAAGTCCAAAGGATTTAACCAAGGTGTAGTTGACCCAACCCTTTTCGTAAAAATCGTAGGTAAAGACATATTCATAGCTCAAATCTACGTAGATAATATCATCTTTGGAACCACCAACTTGATTCTACTAAATGAATTCATTTCACTTATGGAAAGTGAATTTGAAATGAATTTAGTAGGTGAGTTGAGTTTCTTCTTAGGTCTACAAATTAAACAAACTAAAGATGGAATATACCTACATCAACGCAAATATACTAGGGAATTAATTAAACGCTTTGGAATACAAGACACTAAAATTATTAATACCCCAATGGCAACGAATGTAAATATAGAAGAAGGTGTAATCGAAAATTCAATTGATTTAAAATACTATATGAGCATAATAGAAAGTATCCTTTACTTAACTGCGAGCCGACCTGATATCTTATTTGTAGTAAGTATGTGCATGAGGTTCCAAACCTGTGCCAAGGAGTCTCACCTAACTCTAGTCAAGCGTATCCTTAGATATCTAAAGGGTACACTTAATGTCGATATTTGGTACCCTAGATCTACCAAGTTCAAACTAACCGGCTACTCCGACTCGGACTATACCCGTAGTAAGCTCGATAGAAAGAATACGAGTGATTGTTGTCAACTTCTCGGCTCGAGTCTAGTGAGTTGGTGCAATAGGAAGCAACACTGTGTTGCCTTATCTACCATCAAAGCCGAATACATCGCGATGGGTGAGTGTGTTACTCAGCTTCTTTGGATGAAGCACACTCTCCGAGACTTTAAGTTAGATTTTACGAACAATAAACTCCACGTAGATAACATTAGCTCAATTAACCTAACTAAGAATCCGATATGTCATTCTAGGACCAAACATTTAGAGGTCAAACATCATTTCATTCGAGAACATGTGGCCAACGGAGCCATACAACTCGAATACGTCGAATCGAAGTCCAACTTGGTAGACCTATTTACTAAACCCCTACCCAAAGCCGAATTTAGTCTATTAAGACGAAAATTAGGCATGTGCGTAGTAGAATAGGAACTTACAAATTATATTTTCTTCATTTTCATGGAACTAGCATAGGACATACCTTAGATATTATGCACCTATAGATTTAAGGAGTCAATACATCTCACAACACATAGGACTAATGTGTTTGTGTACTTAGCCACGTAGATGAGCGTGAGATGTTAGGACCTTACTCCTGGTGCCAGATGTAGAGCTAGTGCATCGCCATGAACCACGGAGTATAATCATATATATTAACCGACTCAGACCAGGACTGGTTGATCTTTCATATCAATCAAGTCAAATATGAGTCGAACATTTTATAGATGAGCTTATTTTCAGTATATTATTTTCAAAATAATATGGAACATGCTTGGACTTTAAATTTAATATCTATATTTGTTTTTCACACACCCCCACTCTTTTCGATATATGGCAAAAGGGGGAGAAAAAGGCCAAAGTTAAGGGATCAAATTTTTGATACCTTAACTATAACTTAACTCTATTCACATGACCAAAAGTTAAGTAAATGTTTACTTAACTTTAAGTTTTGAAAATTTTCTTAACTTGTTTGAGTTAACGAAAGGGAAATAAAGGCCAAGTTAAGAGAATTCTTAACTTAAACTTATTTTTAACACTATGGCCAAACGTTAATGCTTTACTTAAGAAAGGGGGAGAAAGGGACAAGTTAAGAAGTCCTCTTAACTTAAACGTTTCACTAAGGCCAACTTTTAATAATCACTTAAACTCTTCCTAAATAGCAACCATCAAGGGGGAGGATTAAGGTCTTCTTTCAAGACTCACCCTCGGTCAAGGGGGAGGTTTCCTCAAGGGGGAGTGCTTGAAGAAAATCCTTACTACTCCTACTAATCTTTATTATTCTTGTGTCTCATGCATATTTTAATTCTTCATGCATATTATCTTCTTAACTTTGTATGTGGGTTTGCCATAGAAAAAAAAGGGGGAGATTGTTGGTGCAGTAGGCACCTAAGTCGAACCTGAGTTTTGATTATAGCAAACGATACAAAGTTAAACTTATATTGTTGTCTCACGAGCTAAATCGAGTGTACAGAAAAGTGTCAACGCTGGAGCTAAAGGCTAGCGACACCCGGAGGAAGCCGTGGTGGTCGAGCGACACTCGAGTGACTTCGGAGGGAGCCGAAGGAATCGAGTGGAAGGCCAGAAGCGAAAGCAACACAGTAAGTATCAAGGTAAGCTCATGTGTGTGCGAGAGTAAGTGAGGTCGTATCTTCCTTACGAGGATGATCTTAAGCGTAGATCCGACCAAAGACATCCTATAGATGATCTAGGTCAAGATCGGATGGTCGGAGGTCGTCGAAATAATGTTTTTATTAAGCTAACTTTGCCTTGCAGCTAGCATCAATCGACTGTCAGCTTGGAGGACTCGACTGTCATCCATCAGTCGACTGCCTGCGATCAACATTCGACTGATGTTGCCATCAGTCGACTGATTATGGCCATCAGTCGACTGGTGGTCAAGGATCAACTTCGAGGAGTCAAGGCTTATCACCTCATTTCAAGGGGGGTGGTGCTCAAATCTTATTGGCTGAAGTTCCTCTTGAAAAGGGGCTCAAAGGCTATAAAAGGATGGTCTCTCCTAGGGTTTTCTCATCAATTCCAAGTGCCCTAAAGCCTCTGCAAAGTGCTGTTGAAACACCAACAACCCTAGCTTAATTTCTATTACCTAGTTGTTGGTATAATCTTACTTTGTCATCTCTTTAATATTGCAATTCTTTTTGTTAATCGAGGTTTTCTATCGTTGCATTTCACCTTAATAGAAGAGAGGGTTTGTCTCTCTATCTTTTGCTTTCGAAGGTTTTTGTAATCGTCAAACTCCTACCTCCAACGAGGAGGAGTGTTTTAGTGAATTGCCCTCCATACACGGTCTAGGACCGTTAGAGCCTTGGAGTAGTAGCCAAAGGCTACGAACAAAGTAAAAAATCCATTTGTCTTGTTTAGTTGTCATTTATCTTTCTGCTGCGTTTAATTGTCTACTCAACGTATTCATACGAAAAGTTTTATCGCTATTCACCCCCCTCTAGCGATCCGCTCGATCCAACATATATCGTTTCCTATAAGTAATATGTCATCGACATACAATACTAGGAACACGAATGCACTCCCACTAATCTTCTTGTACACACAGGGCTTATCTGGATTTTGTGAAAAATTAAACCTTTTGATTATCTCGTCAAGATGGATATTCCAGCTCCTAGATGCTTGCTTCAGTCCATATATGGACCGTCGAAGCTTGCATACCTTGGTTTTATTAACCGATGTGAAACCCTTAGGTTGTATCATATACACATCCTTGAGTAGATTTCTATTAAGAAAATCCATTTTCACATCCATTTGTCATATCTCATAATCATAATGAGATGTTATGGCCAGGAGCATCTAAATGAATTTAAGTATAGCTACCGGTGAATAGGTCTCGTCATAATCAACACATTATTTTTGACAATAGCTTTTCACCACTAATCTAGGCTTAAAGGTAATCACATTACCATCCATGTCAATTTTCTTCTTGAAAATCCACTTGCACCCTATAGGCTTAATGCCTTCAGGTGGGTCCACCAAGTTCCAAACTTGATTTTCATACATGGAATTCATTTCCGACTTCATGGCTTCAAGTCATTTGTCCCTTTCTGAACTTTTCAGAACTTCTTCATAATTGGTAGGCTCCTCATCGTCAATGAGTAATACGTCATTCGATTCACTTACGAGAAATCCATATCTCTCAGTAATATTGTGTGTCCTACCAGATCTACGAATATGTGGTGTCACAATAGGTTCAGTTGATGTCTCATCACTATGAGTCATCGGTCGAGGTTCTTGACCAAGTATCTCCTCAATGTCTACTGGAGTCTCTTGAACCTCCTCAAGTTCAACGATACTCCCACTGTTTTCTTGCAAGAGAAACTCTTTCTCTAGAAACACAACATTCCTTGAAACAAACACCTTTTGTTCCAAGGGATGATAGAATTGGTAACCCCTCATTTTCTTAGGGTATCCAATAAATAGACATTCATTAGACTTAGCATCCAATTTGTCTTACACAGTCCGCTTCACATAAGCAGGACAACCCCATATCTTCAAGTAAGGTAAATGAGATTTTTTACTAGCCCATATCTCATATGGAGTAGTAGAAACTACCTTGGTCGAGACTCTGTTTAACAAGTAAATAGTTATCTAAAGTGTATAACCCCAAAAGGACTTGGGAAGATTCACGTGATTCATCATTGACCTGACCATGTCCAACAAGGTCCAGTTTCACCTCTCAGATACACCATTAAGTTGTGGTGTATACGGCAAAGTCCATTGAGACAATATACCATTGTCCCTCAGATAATCTAGAAACTCTTGACTTAAGTATTCACCACCTCGATCCGATCAAAGTATTTTAATACTCTTGTCAAGTTATTTCTCTACTTCATTTCTAAATTTTTTGAACCTTTCAAAGGCTTCAGACTTGTGTTTCATCAAAAACACATACTCAAACCGTGAGTGATCATCGGTGAAGGTAATGAAGTAGCTATAACCTCCTAGAGCTTGAGTTGACATAGGTCCGCATATATCAGTATGTATTATACCAAGCAACTCACCCACCAGTTTGCCTTTTCTAGTAAAAGGTAACTTGGTCATCTTGCCCTTTAAACATGATTCACATGTATCGTATGAGTCTAATTCAAACGATTCCAGAATTCTACATCGGTGTAATTCGGACATGCGTTTCTTGCTCACATGACCAAGATGACAATGGCACATGTAAGAGTCTAATTGATTATCTTTTTGAGCATGCTTGTTGCTCGCTTCGATATTGAAAATATCACCGGATACATCCAACGTATAAATATCATTGCTTAAAATTCCAGTCCCATAAAGAACGTCATTCAAAGTTATGTAACAATAATTGTTACTAAAAGTTAAATGGTATCCATTTCTATTCAAACAAGAAATAGAAATGATGTTCTTTATCAACAAAGAAACATAAAAGCAATTGTCCAGTTATAAGATAAGTCTTGTAGGGAGTTTCAACAAATATGTTCAGATGATGAGTGCATCAACCTTTACTCCATTCCGAACACATAAATTTGACTCTCCCTTGACGAGTTTTCTTCTATTCCTTAGCCCATGTATGTCATTACATATATGTGAGCCACACCCAGTATCCAACACCCAAGTGTGTCTAAGGAAATAGAATGACAATCAATAACGAAGATATCTTAAGAAGATGAGCATCAGATGTCTTATTCTTCTTCACGAACTCAAGATAAATCTTGTAGTTTCTTCGCCAATGACAGATAACTACCATTTTATCGTGTTATTTTGGTCCTTAATCTCACTGTTTTTATCCTCTCGAGTGATTATTTATCGATTATTATCATGTTTTATGAGTTGGATTTATTTTTAGACCTTAGTGTAAATTCTCCTAAATTTTGGACTTATATGCGAATTTTATCTTTGTTAGTAGGAGATCAAGATGAGCCACTGGACTAGACTCAAATTGGATCAAATATGGCTTCATCTAAGGGCATAAAGGATATTTTGAGATGGATTAATTTGGACCCTTCATCAAGATCAGAAGCAGTTTAATCAAAGGGTTCAGACCTGTTTAATCCTGACCGTCAGATGAGATCTAATTGATCTGAGCCATCCATCTAAATCTAGAGAGATTCATTCCATACATTTAGATATGGACATCTTGACCATTCATCCAGATTCGACCGATCATGATTATCCCTTCAGATGGATCAGACACATCCATTTAAAGTCAGAGAATTCTCAGCCGTTGGATGTATAACCCATTAATGGATTAATCAAGGCAATCAAAACCTAGGTTTAATGGATAGCTGGGATTCGGTGGGCGAAATGATCGGACGGCTGAAGAAAATCACTTAATCACCTTTAAAAACCAACATCTTCTCTGCGCAAAAATAGCCAGCTTCACCCATTCTTCTTCCCGCACGCGATTTCGCCGATGCCTTTCGCTCATCATCGCCGCGCTCTCCCCTTCCTTGCCGATCGCCGAAGAGGAAAGGAGATTCCCTCCTTCTCCAGTGACCGGTGCCACTCCACCTCTATACCACCATCTCCATCTTCTCCAACGCCGACAGTTGCTCCTCCGCTCCAAGCTCAGACGCTGTCGACCAATCGGAGAGGGGATTCCCCTCCGATCGGTCCAGCCAGCCCTGTTCACAGCTCCGGCAGCCATTCACTTCCATTTCATCCCGCTTTGCCACTTTCAGTAGCTTCGCCCATTCCAGCCGCCGACAACTTCATTTCCAGCCATCAAGCACTTCATCCATAGCTCCTGCAGCCTGCATTCTTCATTTCGTCCAATAGATTCTTCATTTCATCCAGCTTGGGACAGTAATTCCAGCCCTATTCTAGATTTTGGACAGCCAATTGCAAGGTCATCGATGTGTTTGATGATTTTCATTTTAATTTGTGTTGAATGTTTGTAATCGAATTTACCTTCCATGTTTTGAATTACACGTATTTAGTTTAATTCGTTTAATGCTTACATCTTGTTCGGTGAAATGCTTCTTAGAGTAATTAGGTTGTAGTTGGTTAGTTTAGATTTAGTTTCATATTTTACTTTAATTGCTTTCTTTTAATCATGTTCATGCAGTAGATTTCGTTGATGCATTGCTTAATTCATTAGGTTGTTAGTTAAATCTTTTCTTCCCTTGAGCCTTAGCAGCCGCCTCCACCCACTTTCCTCCACGGATTCGAGGAGGAACCGCTTCATCGAGTGATTTTGGCGACGTCCTCCATCTCCACAGCTCGTCCACCTTCTCTTTCTGATTCGAGGAGGAGTTCCGATTCGACGACACTTCTTCGAGCTCAACCGGATCTGCGAGAGTTCGGAGCATCCATCAAACTACTGAATTCAGGAGTTTGCACCATCCCACATCCATTGTCGTTTGTGGAGTCTCGATCGAGCTTCGTTGGACTTAGCCGGAGGAACTTGTTCATTCACCGGGACTATCTTGGGTTGATTAGATTAGTTCCTCTTTTAGTTTTTGTTGATTTAATTTCGTGCATTGTCTTTTTGTTCAGTAGGATTAGTCTTTTAAAACCCAAACCCCCAATCTTCAATAGAAAACCCAAGCAATAATTAGAAATTCTAAGTTTACTATTCTGTCGATTACACTCATTGGGAAATGATCCGGGCCATTCACTATGCTATATTAGTGTAGAGGGGGTTCGGTAATTAATTTGAAACAGTACCACGACAAATACCCGTTAATCAATGACCCTCCTTGCCACGATGATGACAAGTGCCCTTTTGAGCTGGTTCTTCCTTCTTCTTCCCCTTGTGTTATTTCTTTGATTTCCTCCTAGAACCTTTCTTTGAGGAATCAACTAACAATACTGTCCCTTTCTCATGCTTCATAGAAGACTCCACAGTCTTCAGCATGTTGAGCATTACTACAGATGAACCTTCTTGCATCTTAGAGGTGAAGAGGAGCTTGAAGACTTCAAACCTTTTGGATCTCACTTGCTCATCAAATAACTCATAAAGATGAAAGACAATGGTATGAGCATCCATATGCTCATGTTGCTTCCGTAGCTCAGGTACCATCATGGCTAGCATGATGCAACTCATTAGTTCAGAATCACTCACATATTTCTGATGGGCCAACAATTGGTTCGGAGTTGCATCATCACTAGGACGGGCGGAAAGAGGCGCTTCGAGGACATACACAAGCTTTTCAGCCTTGAGAATAATTCTCAAGTTTCTAAGCCAGTCCAAGAAATTTGACCTAATCAATTTATTCAAATCCAAAATAGAGCACAAATTCAAAGACATCATGATCAAGCGATTAACCTAGAAATACAAATCGAGCATACATGAGAAAGATGATTTAAAATGCATCCACATATATTTACAAAATCCCATTCATTTTTCGAAATAAAAAACCCTCAAAATTAATTCGAGAGATCGTAGGTCCATCTCCGAATGGGTTAGAACAACCTTGGAGTGAGTCCAATAAGTCATTCTTAGCTATGATGGTAGGTATCAAGTATACCGATTACATATCACGTATATGTAACTATCACAATGTGCTATCAACTAATTGAATGTTCACACATACATTGGGTTGTTAATACATTAACAAGTATGCATCATATACATAGCACCCAACTTCACCTCTCTTCACATCGACCTGGGAGTGAGTCCAACAAATCGATTCTCCAAGTTAGAGTCGACCCATTAATCGCGAAATAGTTTTAATATGGTTAGAGAACATTCAACCAATTAGCTAGTCTTGGAGTGAGTCCAACAACCCAAACTAATGATTGACCTCTGACTCTTACCATATTAGTGTTAAACAATTCCAATGATTTGAACATGTTCAGGTTCGAGCCGGGCTTGGAGTGAGTCCAACAACCCAAACAAGAAACAGAACTCCGGTTCTAACCATATTAATGGAAGGTGTAGGCTTTAATATTGTGTAAGGATTTTAATGTCTCATCCTCTTTATATGCAAATAACTATTATCTACATGACATGACACACATGACATACATCTACATGTTACGACACATATGACATAATGATATGCATCTAATGCAATTACATAGCATACAATTATGACATGTACAAAAAGTTTTCTTATTTGTCATAATTATTTTGGAAATAAAATATGTTTTAGATTTGATTTATCAAATCAAATCATGATTAAATTAGTAAATAAATTTTCAAATCTAATCACATATTTTATTTATGGAAAGTGTTAATTAAGGAAAGTCAAATCTAATTTAGGAAATAAATTTCCTAATCATATTAGGAAACTTCTAATTTGAATTTATTTACAAATTAAAATTTCCATAAATACTTTTAAACTTTTCAAAAGTAGAATATTTCCATAAATACAATTATGACTATCGCAAAACAATTTTACGATTATGGCGAAATGCAATCAGGCTCTGATACCACTGTTGGATCCCCATAGCACCGACGTGAGTGTTGTGTTCGAACACGTTTCGTAAACATGCACATAGCGGAAGAAAAAACTAGTGATAAACTATTTATTACAACACACACACCACACGCATGCTAGGATACAACATGTGTAGACATAATCGCTATTTAAAATTTTGCAATAAAAGAAATTTTATTCTAGTTATACCTGACGTATCACGTGTAACGGGAATGACATCAACCGTAGCGACCCTCGCTGGAATCACCTCTATCCGTATCCACGCCGAGTATCATCGAGATAGCTTCACAAAGTCACGAGCCTCGTCTTCGCAAAAGTCACTAATCCCAAGTCAAAGACTATGTGATCCGAGAGACGATCACAATCCGAATCAAATTTGGATCAAAAAATAAGCTCCACGAACTCACTTCTCGTAAGCGATTTTCGTCAACCAATTGACGAAACCTTGGTCCTCCACCTATGAGAATTGCCGGATATCCAATCCCTGGCAAGTAAGTTGCTGTCGAAGCATAAAATGCTGACCAAACGACCTCTCTATAAAGAGAGAAACAAGCCGTCCAAAACTGGACAGCTTGTGTTGGTGGAGAAGATAACCGGCCAATCAATGGTCGATTGCTCCTTGGTCGCCGACGACTAAGGGAAGATGGTCGGAGGAGCCGCCGACGGTTGACGGGTGGCCACTAGCGTGGAGGAGGAGTTGCTGCAGAAGGTTGGATGGCAATAACCTTTTGGGCGGCAAGGAGTCCCCCTTATGGTTGGGCGGCAAGAGCAATGAGGAGAAGAGGAGGCTAGCTATTTCCAAAAATAACTCTTAGGGTTTTTTTTCAAAACCCTTAAACCACATTTTTATAGAGTGTGTGTTTCTTGACCATCAAGAAACCCTCTCCTAGGAGTTATTGGTTCATAATCAAAATCCGTTAACTTGCTCCAATAACTTAAGTTAAAATAAACCAAACCGTATTGGTCTATTTTAAATTAAAACGAACCGAACCAACTTTGGTTCATTCGTTTAAAACAAACCAAACTACTTTGGTTTATTTTCCACCATTGGATTAAAACCAAACTAATTTGGTTCATCCATCATGTCATAAGACTCGGCCCATCCATGCTTCCGATGCAACTAAAACCATTTCATACTCGCTCTTTGTTTGGTCCAACCAGCGACTGAAACCATTTCATATTCGCTCTTTGTTTGGTCCAACCAAACCTAGTCTCTCTCGATTTGAGAATCCTATTCTCAAACTCGTTTTAAATTCTTCAGATTACATTTGTTGTGCGTGTGACCAAATAGGTTCTTGATTTATGTTGGCCATCTATAATTAACGATTAATTATAGAATGATCATGAGTGACACCTAGTAGTACATCATAATCCTCAATTAATCGGAAAATCAACGGTTGATCCCAGAACCTTTTTTGAACCCTTCAGCAACTATAATGAATTATGTCTCATTCCTTTCACTCATCTTATACCCACTTGGTTCAGGACATGGTCTATTGTGTCAGTCCCCACTAGGTTGACTATGTCACACCTAGCCCAAGTATTTACTTCCTCATTCTGCGGATTCTAGTTACTGCACATGTATCCAAGAGTACCATACTCTAAACAAAGACCACATGTTTGGATTTATGCCGTCAAGACTAAACCCTTAGACTTTCCAATTGTCAAGCCTCAATGCTTGGACTTTCACTACCAAGACTACACACTTGGAATTACGTGGCCAAGACTACACTCTCGGACTTTTTCTTTGCCAAATATCCAAACTTGGACTTCCATGCCAAGACCATGCTTGGACTTTCCATGCCAAGATCATTCTTGGACTTCCCCTTAAGTCTCACTTGAGTATGGTCAACTCTGACTTGAGGTTTGATTGGTCCGATAATCTCCCTTAAACAATCTCCCCCATATGACTTTGGATATCCCAAACACCCACTTGTCATATGGTCAAACCCATATTATCAAACAATGGTCAATCCATTGTCAAACATCAAAATCCTACTCGAGTCCTACTCGAGTCTGGTCAATCATGACCTGAGTCGATTGCACCAATAATATTTTCCTTTTTGATGTTTGACAATACGTTTAATTTAGGCTAACAATAACCCAACCTAACTCTTCTTATGCTAAGGCATAATGAAGGTTTACCGTACTTAAACTCTCACTTCTCTCCCTTTGGCAAACATCAAAAAGCCTGTCAAGATTTTCGATGTTCCATTTCCCAATGAGATCCTACATTCTCTCCCTTGGTCCAAAATCATTTAGAACGTCTTTACTCTTCCTAGTGATAAATCCCATATCACTAAATGAGACATAGTCTATAATGAAAGTTTACCTAACCCTCACTTCTCCTCCTTTATAATCAAGGTATATCCATCATACCAAGATGAATGACCTCACCCTGAAGGCTTACTCCTCCTTGACCATTGCACCAATACTTTTCTTAGAGAGTTCATAAGCCTATAAGAAACTAAAACAATCCAAAATAAGGGCAAAAGTTCAAACTTGAGCTTTAACCTCCTTTAAAATTTTATACTTCATCCTAAATAACTCTGGTAATCATTTTCAATGATTATTTTACCCTTCCAATGCTTTCTAAAACATATCATAGGGTTAGTAGACATCAGGGTAGCCTAAAGTTACTGATAAATGGTTAAACAAATCTTATTTAGTCGAAATCAGCACCAGCAGTCAACTAGGTTAGCAACTAGTCGACTGCCGCATTATTAGTCGATTGCTCAAAGTAGCAGTCAATTGGTTTCTACAAATGCAAAAATCAAATTTAAGATACGAGTTTTGAAAAAACACAAGTAATTATATGATTTTCTGAAAATCTTGAAATTTCATACATATAATATCTATGTCAAGTATAATGAGTGAAAATAGTTTTATAATAAAATATCTATTAATTTAAAAGATTGATACAAAGTTCGAAAGTATTAAAACCTTTCAATATTTTATCTAAATTTGTGTCAATATTCTAAATGGTGATTTCTATCAAAAGATAGACTTCACTAAGGTTTTCTAAAATGATTTAAAAATATTTTTAAAACCTTATATTGAACCATAGTCTATGGACTAGATGTTAATGATTTGCACATTAGCTTTCTTCATGATTCCTTAATGTCATATTATGAGTTTGAGTTCATCTAGATGCAACATCTATGCACCTTGAACTTAACTCATTTCTTAACATCTCACATGTGTTTAGGTGTATCAATACACACACATGTCAATTTATAGTTTTTGTGAGATGTAGCTTTAGGTTCTTCCCTAATCTAAGGTCTCATGTATTTTATCTAGGCAACTATATTTGTTTCCCTTATCTTAGGACTTCAAATCATGTCATTATCCTTAATTCAATTTTATTAATCTTAATGCATGAAATATGATCATGACATATAATGATTGCATAATTTAAAGCATTTGCTCATGATTCATGATGTTATGGCATAAAAATAATCCTAAGTACAAACATGACATAAAACAACCTAAGTGTTATCATGACATTATAAAGTAATAATATGAGTATGATGTCATGACATGGTATATGACAAACAAAGCATGATAATTTTATAATATCAAGGTATAGAAATACCTAAGTTTTAAGCATGTTGGTGTAATTGACCCAGGTCACGATTGATTAGACTCGAGTAGTACTCAAATAGGATTTTAATGTTTCATAATGGGTCGACCATTGTTTGATAATATGAGTTTGACCATATATCGACCATATGACAAGTGAATGTTTAGAATATCCAAAGTCATATGGGGGAGATTATTTGAGGGAGATTATTGGAGCAATCAAATCTCAGGTCAAGATTGACCAGACTTGAGTGAGACTCGAGGGGAAGTCCAAGAATGATCTTGGAATAGAGAGTCCAAGCATGGTCTTGACATGGAAGTCCAAGTTTAGATACTTGGCATGGAAAGTCCATGTATGATCTTGGCATGGAAAGTCCAAGCATGGTCTTGGCATGGAAGTCCAGGTTTGGATACTTGGCAAAGGAAAAGTCCAAAGGTGTAGTCTTGACCACGTAAGCCCAAGTGTGTAGTCTTGGCAGTGAAAGTCCAAGCATTGAGACTTGGCAATCGGAAAGTCCAAGAGTGTAACCTTGGCGCCATAAGTCCAAATATGTGGTCTTGGCGGTAAAGTTAGACAAAACATTGAATGTTTTCAATGCTTTTGAATTTTTTATCAATTCTTTAAAATAATGGATATTTTATTATAAAACTATTTTTCATCCATTGTATTTCATGGTCAGTAATGTACATATGAATTTTTCAAGATTTTTCAAAATACGTATAATTACTTATGAATTTTCAAATCTTGACTTTGAAATTTGATTTTTGCAATTTGCATAAACCAATCGACTGTTGCTTGGAGCAGTCTACTGGTGTTGGTGACAGTCGATTGATTGTTGATTTCAATCAACTGTTGATGCTATTTTGGCTGAATAAGGTGTGTTTGGCTTATTATCAACACTCCTAGGTACTCTGACATCTCCTAACTTAGGATATGCTTTGGAAAGAGTTAGAACGGTGAAATAATCATTGAAAATGATTAGAAGAGTTATTCAGAGTGGAGTATCAAATTTTAAGGGAGGTTAAAGTTCAAGTTTGAACTTTTACTCTTAATTTCAATTGGTTAGAGTTCATATAGGCTTAGAATCTCTCCAAAGACATTGTTGGTGCAATGGTCAAGAGAGAGTAAGCCTTTAGGGGGAGGTCATTGATCTTGATATGATGGATAAACCTTGATTACAAAGGAGGAGAAGTGAGGGTTAGGTAAACCTTCATTGTGGATTGCCTCTCATTTAGTGATAAGGATTGTATCACTAAGAAAAATAAAGGCATCCAAGATGATTTCGGACTAAGGGGGAGAATGATGGTTCTTATTGGGAGATGAGGCATTGAAAACCTTGGTAGGATTTTTAATATATGCCAAAGGGGGAGAAGTGAGGGTTTAGATTAAGCAAACCTTTATTATGCTTTGGCATAAGAAGAGTTAAGTTGGGTTATGGGACAACTTAACTTAAAGGTATTGTCAAACATCAAAAAGGGGGAGATTATTGGTGCAATCAGCCTAGGTCACGATTGATCAGACTCGAATGGAACTCGTATAGTGTTTTAATATTTGCCAATATGGTTGACTATATGGGTTTGATCATAGGTTGACCATATAACAAGTAGATGATTGGGACATCCAAGGTCATATGGGGGACTTTGTTTAAGAGGGAGATTGTTGGAGCAATCAACCTTGGGTCAAGATTGACCAGACTTGAGTGAAACTCGAGGGGAAGTCTAAGTTTGAATACTTGGCATGGAAAGTCTAAGTTTGGATACTTGGCATGAAAAGTTTAAGTATGAATACTTGGCAATGGAGAAGTCCAAGTTTGGAGACTTGGCAAGGGAAATTCCAAGAATGGTCTTAGCATGGAGAAATCCAAGTTTGGATTCTTGATAAATGGAAAGCCCAAGGGTATATAGTATTTGTTGGTGCAACAAACCTCGGGTCAATGTTGACTAAACTCGAGTGGATCGGAACTCAAGTAGTATTTTAATGTTTGACAATGAGTTTGATTATTATTTGACAATATGATTTGACCTTATGTTGACCATATGACTAGTCGATGGTTGGGATATCTAAAGTCATATGAGGGAGATTATTTAGAGGAGATTGTTGGAGCTGTCAATCTCGGAAGTCCAAGTTTAGATACTTGGCAAGGAAAGACCAAATATGGATATTTGGCAAGGGAAGTTGAGAGGTATAGCCTTGGCAACATAAGTCCAAGCATGTAGTCTTGGTGGCATAAAGTCCAAGTGAACTTTAGCAATTGGAAAGTCCAACATGGAGTTGGCAAGGAAAGTCTAAGCATGGTCTTGACATGGAAAGTTCAAGTATGGTCTCGACAATTGGGAAGTCAAAGTCATGGGTATATGACAAATTGAAAGTCCAAGGGTGTAGGTTCGGTGGCGTAAAGTCCAAGCATGGGTCTTAGCGGCGTAAGTCCAAATGAATCTTGGCAAGGAAGTCTAAGGGTGAGGTTTTGGCTGCGTAAAGTCCAAACATAGGTCTTAGCAGCATAAGTCCAAATGAACCTTGGCAAAGGACCCGGTTAGCATGACAACCGATGAAAGCACCTGAAGGCTAATGTGAAAAATGAAGAGTCGCGAACTCGAGGGATCTGAGAGGCATGAGGTTGATAGAGGTGGTAGAATGCTTAGGTATAGGCTAAGGGTAATCAATCAAGTATGAGGGGATCATACTTAGGTTAAGCCTCATGTTTGAGGTTTATCAGTCGACTGAGATTATAGATTAGTTGACTGACCGAGTGTTTGACACTTAGGAGCCTAGTTGACTCATATTAGTCAATTGATCGAGTAGTCGATTGAGCTTCAACTGCTCAACTTGTGTTCGGGCAGTCGACTGGTCCACGACATTTGATTGCCAATGATGGGTAGTCGACTATCAATGATGGGCAGTCGACTGGTGGTGGTGGACACAAGCACATAATGTTCCGTTGTCGACTTGCCAGTCGACTACTGGGTTAGCAATCGACTGTCAATAAGGGCAATCGACTACTAGGATATTCGTTGGAGTAATCCAACATGGATTAAGTCCATTGTGAGACAACGATACTGTGGGCAATCGACTAACGCCTTTGGAAGTCGACTGCCAAGTGAAAATCCAAGTTATGCATGCTTTAAAAGGAGCTCGACATGAGGAGTTGAAACTGTCGATTCTTGAGCATTTGGGAGGGGTTTTGCTGCTTCATTCCAGACCTTCCAAGGCATTCAAAGCAATCAAACAAGTAAGTGATCAAAAGCATACTCTTGTAAAGTATTCTTTGCATTTCCTTTATATTTGCTTTTGTATTTGTTGTATTTGATTGTATTACTGTTGTAATTCATATTGTAAGAGATTTCTTCACCTCCAGATTTTATTCCGAGAAGAATAGAAGGTTTAGTGGAGTAGACACTAAAGTCTGACCATGGAGTAGGAACTCTAGTTCCGAACTACGTAAAATATTGTATTGTACTTGTGATTATTTTGTGTATTTTGTTTCTACTTGTATTTCATATTCCGTTGCACACTAACAATCTTGTAGATGAGCACGAACATGATCGAATTGATGAAATCTCAAAAATTGCTATTCACCCCCTAGCATGGTCACAGATTCCTCCGCAATTGGTACCAGAGCGAGGATTCTTTTCAAGGATTAACAACCGAGGGAGCATCGCTAGAGGGCAAGATAGAGCCAAGTATTAGACTAGGCAACGACATCACCGTTTCACCCGCTTTCGACCGTGAAAATTTTGCATATTGGAAAGGTATGATGGAATACTTTTTAATGTTATAATAGGATTCGACACTCCGAGGAGCAAGAAGGGGGGATCCTCAAGATGAAGAGGTGGACCGAGGAGCAACGTCAAAAATTTAAGTCGACCGTTAAGATAACAAAAATGTTAGTAAATTTAATACCTAATGATATTTTATCTATATTAGGAGAGTTTAGAGATACTAAAGAGTTGTGGAACAAGTTGGTCAAATTCCATGAAAGCCCTCACCGATCCAAATACAAGATAAGGAGGAGTCCAAGGAAGAGTGCTCCTCATCTCAAGCTCATGAAGATTCGAAAGTTGAGAGATGCTCAACATCTGAAGAGGAAGAATCATTATCATTATCTCAAGAGCTTGTACAGTCAGAAGTTGAGAGAGCTCAACATCCGAATCAATATAGGAGGTTGAAGAAGCTTCCACCTCTAGGATTGAGGGGGAGGAGATTAGACCACCAATGCCGGAGCAAGAGGTGTCATCTACATCCGGGAGTGATTGTCCTATCACCGACCTAGGTAACTCAAGCATGCTAAATAAAAATAAAAATCACATAACATATTTTGAGTGTAAGGAACAAGAGCATTATAAGAGTAAGTGCCCAAAAAGAGTCAAGAAGACTCAATCGACATCAAAGGCTAAGGAGAAGACCAAGGAAGCCAGAGCCCCAATTAGGAAGAGCAAGGAGCACATTGTGTGCTTCAAATGTCAACAAAAGGGACGCTATAGTGTTAAAACTTTGGTGAGAGCTAGAGGGGGGGGGGGTGAATGACGCATTCATTGCTCGATGGAATTCAATTGTGTTTGTCTCTACAATTTGTTAGTTTATACAGCGGAATATAGAAATACAAACGAAGACAAACACAAATACACAATCACACGAACACAACGATATAACGTGGTTTGGAACCTTAGGGTTCCTACTCCACGGGGCGAGCTCAAATGAGCTCTAGTGATGCAAACACCACTACTAATCAATACACTCCTTCTCAGAACAATCCGGAGGTGGAGAAACCTCGTACAAATGATTACAGAAGTAATACAAGAATAAAACAAGTAAATACAAAGAACTACAACTGAAATGTAAAGAATATTTTACAAATTAAGGCTTTGAATGCTTTGCTTGTTGGTTGCTTGGATGATCTTGAAGGACCCTGAAATACACCTGCACTTTTCTTTCAAATTGCCTCCACAACCTCTCAAAGAATTGATAGTGAAATCATCCACGAGTTGCTCCTTTTATGCCTGTATCAGGCTGATTCCGCGTCTGACAGTCGACTGCTAACAGTGTCATTCTCTCACAATAACTTAATTCATGTCGGTATTCCAACCAACGGATATCTCGGCAATGATCGCCATTCTCGTGCAGCTTCATCGCTCAAGCCCGTAGTTATTGCTCGACGGCTATCGACGTTATCGAGCATTCGCGCTGCGACCAAAGCCAGATCGAGCCGAGCCATGCCAGCGATCTGCAATCTGCGGCCGCGATCGCCAATGCCTCTTGTCACAGTCGAATGCCAGTCGACTCACGACAGTCGAATGGTCATAATCCCAGTCGACTGCTTAGTGTCAACTCGGCTGCCAAGTGTCAAACACTTGACCAATCAACTGGTCTATAACCCCAATCGACTGCTAAACATCATCCATGAGGTTTAACTCCAAGTATGATGCCCTCATACTTGCTATATCACCCTTAGCCTAGACCTAAACCTTCTAGTCTCCTCCATCAGCCTCACGCTTATTGAATCCCTCCAAGTCATCTATGACTTGTTCATTCATACGCTAGCCTTCAAGTACTTCCATCGGTTATTGTCATGCTAAGCTGGTTTACACTGTCAAGGCACATTGGGCTTACGCTGCCAAGACACGCGCTTGAACTTTACGTCACAAACTATTGGACTTATGCTGCCAAGACTCTACCCTTGAACTTTACGCCGCCAATATCAAACCTTGGACTTTCCAAAAGTCAAGTACTCATGACTTGGACTTTCACCATCAAGACTATGCACTTGGACTTACGTGGCCAAGACTACACCCTTGGACTTTTTTTGCCAACCCATGTTGGACTTTCTAATTGCCAAGACTCAAGATTGGACTTTCCCTTGCCAAGACCCATGCTTGGACTTTCCATGCCAAGTGTCCCACTTGGACTTCTCCATCATATGGTTAATCCCATGTCAATCATATAGTCAACCCATTGTCAAACAATGGTCAACTCATCGTCAAACATCAAAACACTAATATCAAAACACTACTCGAGTCTAGTCAATCGTGACCTAGATCGATTTTACCAACATATAGAAGTCAATGTCCTAGGGGGAGTCACCTTACCAAGGACAAAAAGAAGAACTCAAATGTAGGGGGAACTAAGGCAAATCCTAAGGTATACTTTAATAATACTCTTTCTTTATGTAAGGATAAAAATCATGCTAGGGATAGTTTTAATGCACTTGCTATTGTTCATGATAACAAACATGCTAGTAGTAAGCCTAAGGATCAATCTAGAAATAAATATTTTTGTCTAGGTGTTAAACATGCTAATTTGCCTAAGGACGATTCTAGGTCAATCCCACCTAAGAATGATAAGAACCTAGGCATAAATTCCAAGAAATCTAGACACATGCCTTGGAAGAAGAATTCCCAAAAGGTCAATGAAAAATAAAAAATTAGGAAATTAGAAATGAAAAATGAAAAATCAAGTCTTAAAGTCAAGGCTTGAGAAATTGAAAAATACCCTTAATAAGATGAAAAATTCAATTAGAGGGTCTAATGAGCAAACCTTAGGTGTTAGGAGGCAAGCATTGCCTAAGGACAAGAAATGTTTGAATCACAAGCCTATGTCCAAGAAGGTAATGTTGACTTACCATAATGTTCCATTTCATTATGGAACTAAGTTTAGATCTAGGAGTATCGAGGTCACAAGGGAAGTCATCCCTAGAATTGGTCATAAAAAGTGTTTAGTGTCTAAGGTTTCAAAGAAACCTAGAAAAGTCGCTAATAAGGTTACAAGGGGAGTTAACCCTAAGGTTAACCTAGATAAGACCCAAATGACCAAGGTTTCAAAGTCTAGAAGGGTCATTAGGAGGGTATCTAGGGAAGTTATCCCTAGTAAGTACCTAGTTAACTCAAGGAGCTTAAATAAATTTTGGATTCCTAGGAGCGTGATTCCATCACACTAGATGGGTTTAGGGTGTGTCAATCTTGAATGGATAGGTAGGTAACCTAACAATGGTAAAGGTGACACTTTAGGACATTTTCGAAGTATTGTAATACTTTGAAAATGGGTTTAGAATTTATATCCTAAAAGATTTTAGGATGTGCTTATAGAATTTAAAAAGTTTGAAAAATCAATCATAATTGATACAATTAGATTTAGAGTCAATGGTGTGTCATTTTGGATTTTTGACACTTGGGAATTTGAGCTTTATGGAAAATTGATATAAATTTTAACAAATGACAATTAGGCTTGAAATCTAAGTATTTTTATACCTTTATATTTTATTTGTCATACTTTGTTTGCCATATGTTATGTCATGACATCATATTTCATTTAATTATTTAAAATGTCATGAAATTATTAAATTAATATGTCATGTTTGTACTTAGGTTTATATTTATGCCATGACATCATAATTATTGACAAATGTTTTAAATTATACATTCATTTTTATGCCATGATCATATTTCATACATTAAGGTTAACAAAATTGAATTAAGAATAATGATATGATTTGAAGTCCCATGATAAGGGAATCAAATAGAGTTGTTTAGATGAAATGCATGAGACCTTAGATTAGGAAGAACAAAAATACACATCTCACAAAAACATTGAATTGACATGTGTGTGTATTTATATACCCTAGATACATGTGAGATGTTAGGAAAATAAGTTGAAGTTCAAGGTGCATAGTTCTTACATCTAGATGAACTCAAACATAATATGACATTAATGAATCATGAGGAAAGCTTATGTACAAGTTATGCACATTTAGCCATAGACCATGGTTCAATATAATATTTTAAAAATATTTTAAAAAATCTTGGTGAAGTCTATCTTTTGATAAAATCACCATTGAATAAGTTGATATAAGTTAGGCCATTATCAATGTTTTTAAACTTTGTATCAATACTTCAATTTAATGGATATTTTATTATAAAAAATATTTTTTTCATCCACTGTATTTCATGTAAGTAATGTACATATGAAATTTTAAGATTTTTAAAAATACGTATAATTACTTATGAATTTTTGAAATTTGAATGAAAACTATCAGAGTCCAGTGACTGTATCAGAGAACAGTCGATTGGTGGTATTTTCAGTTGACTAGTAGCTAAAATCAATCAACTGATGTGTTTGATATTGGTTGAATAAAGATTATTTAGCCATTTATCAACACCCTTAAGTACCCTAATGTCTCCTAACCTTAAGATATGCTTTGGAAAGCATTGGAAGGGTGAAATAATCATTGTAAATGATTAGGAGAATTTTTAGGACGGAGTATCAAATTTTATGGTTAAAGTTCAAGTTTGAAATTTTATCCTTATTTTCGATAGTTTAAGTTTCCTATAGACTTAGGAACTCTCTAAAGATATTGTTGGTGCATTGGTCAAGGGGAAGCAAGTCTTTAGGGGGAGTGTGTCCATCTTGGGATGATAGATGCAATTTTTTATCAAAAGGGAGGAGTGAGGGTTTGGTAAATCTTCATTATGGATTGTTTCTCATTTAGTGATATGTGATTTATCACTAGGAAGAGTGAAGATATCCAAGATATTTTTGGACCAAGGGGGAGAATGTAGGATCTCTTTGAGAGATGAGACTTTTAAAACCTTAGTAGTCTTTTTAATGTATGCCAAAGGGGAGAAGTGAGGTTTAAGTTAGGTAAACCTTCACTATACTTTGGCATTGGAAGAATTAAGTTGGGTTATTGTCATCCTAACTTAAAGGAAACATCAAAAAGGGAGAGATTATTGGTGCAACAAGCTCTTGGTTAATGTTAATCAAACTCGAGTAGTATTTTGATATTTGACAATTGGTTTGACTATTATTTGACAATATGGTTTGACTATATGTTGACCATATGACTAGTGGATGATTGAGATATCTAAAGTCATATGGGGGAGATTATTTGGGGGAGATTATTGGAGCAATCAAACTCGGAAGTCCAAGTTTGGATACTTTGCAAGGAAAATCCAAATATGAATATTTGGCAAGGGAAGCCCAAAGGTATAGTCTTGACAGCATAAGTTCAACCATGTAGTCTTGGCGGCGTAAAGTCTAAGTAAACTTTGGCAATTGGAAATTCCAATACGAAGTTGGCAAGGAAAGTCCAAGCATTGTCTTTGCAAGGAAAGTCCAAGCATTGTCTTGGCATGGAAAGTCCAAACATGGTCTTGACAATTGAAAATCCAAGTCATGGGTACTTGGTAAAGTGAAAGTCAAGGGTGTAGTTTTGGCGGCGTAAAGTCAAAGCATATATCTTAGTGGCGTAAGTCTAAATGGAGTTGGTGGTGTAAAGTCCAAGCATGGGTCTTAGTGGCATAAGTCTAAATGGATCTTAACAAGGAAGTCCAAGGGTGAGATTTTGACAGCTTCAAGTCCAAGCATGGGTCTTGGCAGTGTAAGTCCAAATGAACCTTGGAAAAGGACCCGATTAGCATAACATAGCGGATGAAAGCACCTGAAGACTAACGTGAAGGATGAAAAGTCACGAACATGAGGGATCCGAGAGGTGTGAGATTGATGGAGGTGGTTAGAAGGCTTAGGTTTAGGTTAAGGGTAGTCAATTAAATATGAGAGGATCATACATAGATTAAACCTCATATTTGAGGTTTACCAGTCGATTGGGTTATAGATCAGTCGACTGACAGAGTATTTGACACTCGAGAGCCTAGTTGACTCGTATCAGTTGACTGGTCGAGTAGTCGATTGAGCTTCGACAACTCAACTTGTGTTCGAGTAGTCGAATGTCAGTTGTGGGTAGTCGATTGGTCCACAACAATCGACATCCAATGATGGGCAGTCGAGTGGTGGTGGTGGATATGGGCACAGAATGTCCCGTAGTCGACTGTTAGGGTATCCATTGGAGTAATCCAATGTGGATTAAGTCCGTTGTGAGACAACAACACTGTGGGCAGTCGACTGGTATTTTTTGGAAATCAATTGCTAGGTAAAAATCCAGGTTGTGCATACTTTAAAAGGAGCTTGGCAGGAGGAGTTGAAGTGGCAGGAGGGGTTTTGCTGCTGTATTCCAGACTTTCCAATGCGTTCAAAGCAAGCAATCAAAAACATACTCTTGTAAAGTGTTCTTTGCATTTCCTTTGTATTTGCTTTTGTATTTGGTTGTATTACTATTGTAATTCATATTGCAAGAGGTTTCTTCACCTCTGGATTGTATTTCGAGAAGAAGAGAAGGTTTAGTGGAGTAGACACTAAAGCCCGACCGTGGAGTAGAAACTCTAGTTCTGAACCACGTAAAATCTTGTCGTGTGCTTGTGATTCTTTTGTGTATTTTATTTCTACTTATATTTCATATTCTGCTATTTACTAACAATCTTATAGACGAGCACGAACACGATCAAATCGACGAAATCTCGAAAATCACTATTCACCCCCCTCTAGCATGATCACCAATTCCTCTATAGTCTTGGCCACGTAAGTCAAAGGGTGTAGTCTTGACAATGAACATCCAAATATGGATATTTGGCAAAGGAAAAGACCAAAGGTGAAGTCTTGGTCATGTAAATCCAAGTGTGTTGTATTGGCGGCGTACGTGTAAGTCCAAGCGTATAGTCTTGGCGGTGTAAGATCCGAAGCCATGACATAGCCAATGGAAGCACCTAAAGGCTAGCACGAAGGGTGAATGAGTCATGGAGGACTCGGATGGACCCTAAGGGCGTCAGGCTAATGGAGGTGTCTAGAAGACTTAGGTCTTGGCCAAGAGTGGTTGATCAAGTATGAGGAGATCATGTTTGGATTAAACCTCATGGTTGAGATTTATCAGTCGACTAGGGCTTTGGGACAGTCGACTAGTTGAGTATTCAACACTAGGGAGCCTAGTCAACTCGAAGCAGTCAACTGGGATTATGACCAATCGACTAGTCGTGTAGTCGACTAAGGCTCAACTATCGACTAAGTGCTCTGGTAGTCGACTAGTGGCTTGCACTAGTCAACTGCTCGTAGTGGCCACGAGTACAGAAGCTTTGATAGTCGACTACTGACTTGGCAGTCAACTGTTGGTAAGAGCAGTCGACTGCTAAGGTATTCGTTGGAAAGAATCCAACGTGGATAAGTTCGTTGTGAGACTACAGTACTGTGGGCAGTCGATTGTCAGGCGAAAATCCAGGTCGTGTGAAGGCTTTAAATGGAGCTTGAGATGGAGGATTTCGCAACCATTTTTTGAGCGATTTTGAAGGTGAAGTGTTGTTGCATTCCAGACCTTCAAGAGCAATCCAAAGCAACCAATAAGCAAGCAATCAAAAGTTCTCTTTATAAAGTTTGCTTTACTTATTGTTGTATTTACTTCTTGTATTTGGTTGTAGTTTATTGTTTGTTATTGTAAACATTCTGTAAAAGGTTTCTCCACCTCCGGAGTATTTTTCGAGAAGGAGAAGTTTGTTAGTGGTAGTGTGCATCACTAGAGCTCGACTAGAGCTTGATTGTGGAGTAAGAACTAGAGTTCTGAACCATGTTATATCATGTGTATTGCTTGTGTATGTGTTTGTCTTTCTTTGATTGTGCATTTTATTTCTTTATTCTGCTACGCACTAATATTTTGTAGACGAACATGTACAAAATTGAGAATCACTATTTACTCCCCCTCTAGCGCACATCAAATCGATGCCTACATTGATGTCCCTGTATCCTTCACTGTGCAAGTAAAGAAACCATCTACTCAGGTTGAGGCACACTCTCCTATGGTTGAGCAGTTTTCTCAAGCGCCTCAAGTACAAGTGTTGCTAAGTAGATCTAATTGGAAAAGGAGAATCACATATTCACGTGAATATAATTATCTCCGAGAGCATAACTTTGACGTAGGTTAAAAAGGAATTCTATCTCTTTCCATGAAGTCAAATAGTGCTCTAACCTTAGAAGTTGGATCAAAATTGATTACAAGGAGACTTTTTCACTTGTGTGGATAAAAAACTCCTTAAGGATAATCATGATACTTGTAGCTCATTATGACTTGAAGCTACACCAGATGAACATTTATACTATTTTCTTAATTAGGAAATAATATATATAGTGCAATCAAAGAACTTTGAATCTCATGATTCAAAGTATCTAATATACAAAATAAAGAAGTCTATTTATTATTTAAAATTTTGCATTTTGTCAATGGTATTGTAAATTTTGATCAGGTGATTATCTTATTCCATTTTATAGAAAATCTCAATGATCAGTAAAAATATATATTAAGCTCAATGGGAATTATCCTTATGCTTCGGTTATGGGGAGTCTCATATACGTATACATTTGGTTTTAGTGTACATAATAGGAATGTTGAATAGATACCTGAATAAGAGCATTGTAAAAAGAGTCATGCAGTATTTGCAATAAATTATTTGAATGCTCATATAATGAAGATTTAATCGTCTAGAGGTGATTATATATTAAGTATTTGTATTTGATGGATGTCCGAACGAAGTGATATTTACATTAGGACATATCTTTATATTGTTAGGAAGAGCTATCATTTGGAAATACTAATGACTACCTCAACAATGAAGGTTGAATTAGTAAACTACTACGAAACGTTCAATTATGGAATTGGTTGCAGAATTTATTATAGGATTAGAGATCATTTGTAAGCTTGATGATTATTTAAGATAAACTATGATAAAGCTATAAAATTTTAAGACAAAACAACTATGACATGTCGAATTTATTGCACATCGACATAAAATATTTGACGGTTAAAAGAAAGAGTTCAAAGTAGTCAAGTATTAATAGAGCCTATTTGGACAAACTTTATATTTTTATATCCATTATCAGCATAGGCTTAAAATAGAGGTTCTTCATGAAATATCCATTCAGTGAGAATCTATATTTTTATATTATTATGGATGCTCTGTGAATATGACACGTGCATATTTTGATTTATTATGTAAACTAAGATATGAAGATATATGTGTATTTTATCTTTGACATTCTGTATGAAAACATCATAATTTACTAATACGATTGATATATAGTATTTATAAATGTGATATAGGACTCTATTTTGAGTCATAAGATTATGATCATGATTTACTGTTGTAGTTTAGTATATGATACTTACAATGTAATTGAGACCCTGGTGTAGATTATAAAGAGGACTAGTTGGGAATTGACATACACATATTTGACGCAGGCGGGGTAGCGGGATTATACTAAAAATCTTCCATACATGAGATTAGGATAGAGGGGGTAGAGAGAATCGAAGGAAAAGGCGGAATTCACAAGCAATAGAGAATTCACCTCTATATTTAAATGAAACCAAAATAAACTTTATTAATCAAAAACTAATCTATGCATTACAAGAGCCTAAACACATCTTTAAATAGGCTAAGGAAAAAAGCAAGCTTTTTAACAAGTAAAATAGCTAAAAAAATAAACAAACTTAAATAGAAATTTCTTAACGAGTAAGAAAATTATAAAAAACAAACTTAAATAATAATTTCTTAATGGAATAGAAAAAACTAAAAACTAAAAATTTAAAATTAAATAGAAAATTCAAACCAAATAATTATTAATAAAATACTAAATATTTGCAGTAACGTGCCATGGTCGTGGTCTAGTCTACGGTCAGATCGTGGTGGGAACCATGATCGTTAACTGGTCCACAATCAAGTCGTGGTGAGGACCACGACCGTAGTGGGGAACACAGGCAGGTCGTGGTCCCTACTGGAGGTCCCATGTCAAGCTATGGAATGATCCATGTTCGTGGTTGTTATATTTAGGGGAAAAACAATATAATAAAGATAGGGGTGTATTTGTAATTTTTAAAACTTATTGGACTTTCTTGCAAAAGTGCCATTAAAACCATCACAGTCGAACTTTTCTTTCTCTCCCATGACTTCTTCTTCCCCTGATCTCTCATCTCCTCTTTAAATCTCTCAAACCCTAATCCCTCACAATGCAAAGTTGCGTTCTTGCCTCGCTTATCGACGTGAGATCCCATCTCAGCCACGCTGCTCCCTTCCAACTCTTGCCTCCTAACACGAGCCACTACCAGATGCCCTCTCTTCTTGCCTCTCGCTACCGTGAGCACAAGCAAGTCACACCTTTCTCGCATAATCCCGACGAATTTCAAGCTCCTCTTCCTCATGCGTGGATGCAGTGTTGTTGAACACCCTTTGCGTAGGTGCTATTGAGTTTTCTTCCCTCTTCACGAGACACTGTCGAGCTCCAATTAGCCATTGCAATCGTCGCATTTCATTGAGGTGGAGTTTTTCTTGATTGTTTTTCCTTTCAATGACCTTGTGCATGATAATTCTTATCATTATGATTTCTTTGTCTGGGGAAAAGTTGAGGTGGTATGTCTTTATCGTCCAAGAGATAATGAGAGGTCAAATAAGCACGATTAATCTAACTTATTTGGTCATCAAATTGACCTTTCTTTTATGAGGCTATTTAAGCAAAAACTTTAACCACTTAGATAACCCAAATTAGAATCAAACAAGATAATATTCATATTATTAAATGAATGTGCATACAAACTACATTAAACATCTTGTTTATTGGAATGATTGTACTGACCATTAAACTGCATAATTAGATTTTATAGAATTGGTGTTATTTTTTTTAATTGTATGAATATTGTGTTCAAGTTTTGTTCGTAGGACTATTTATTCTGGATGTTCCCTAGTGATCTTATTGTTAGGAATTGGACGTCGCTAGAGGGGGGAGGTTGAATGTCGCGTCTTCGATCGCTTGACATAATTCGTTCGTGCTTGCAATAAAACTTGTTATGCGCAGTGGAAGTAAAGATAATAAAGCAATAACAAAAACACAAGCACACAAACACAACGATATAATGTGGTTCGGAACCTTAGGATTCCTACTCCACGGATTGAGCTCAAATGAGCTCTAGCGATGCCAATACCACCACTAATCAAAAATACTCCTTCTCGACAACAAATCGGAGGCGGATAAACCTCTTACAACAGATTACAAAAGTAATACAAGATAACAACAAGCAAATACAAAGTAAATACATAAAAAAGTAAAGAACACTTTACAAAAAAAACTCTTTTGGATGTTTGCTTGTTGATCATCTTGGACTAGCCTTAAAGGACTGGAAAGCACCAATTATTCTTCTTCAAATCACCCAAGAAAATCATTGCGAAATCCTCCATTTCGATCTACTTTTATAACCTGCAACGGGATGATTTCGAGCCTGACAGTCGATTGTCATAAGGCCCCAGTCGACTACCAATAGTGATGGTGTCTCACAACGAACTTAATCTATGTTGGCATTCAAGCTAACGAATACACTAGCAGTCAATTGTCATTACCCAGCAGTCGACTGCCAACCTCATAGCCAACTGATCAGTCAGCTACCGAGTGTTTTGAGCACTAACAGTCGGTTGTCATCCATGGCGATCGCTTCGCCATCACCGATTATTAACGCCGACTAATGATCGCCAAGGCTATTACTCGAACACTTGACTCATAGCGGTCGACTGATCATAATCCCAGTCGACTGCCCAGAGTCAACTCAACTGCCAAGTGTCAAAATATTTAACCAGTCGACTGCTACACCTCAACCATGAGATTTACCCCAAGTATGGTACCCTCATACTTGCTAGACCACCCTTAGCCTAGACCTAAGCCTTCTAGCCACCTTCATCAGCCTCACGCCTATCGGATCCCTTCAAGTCATCCATGACTTATTCATCCATATGCTAGCCTTCAACTGCTTCCATTAGCTATTATCATGCTAAGCTGGTCTATACCGCCAAGGTACATTTGGGCATACACTGCCAAGACTACCACTTGGACTTTACGCTTTACGCTGTCAAACCATTGGATTTATGCTGCCAAGACTCCCGCTTAGACTTTACACCACCAATATCAACCCTTGGACTTCCCTTGCTAACCCATGTTGGACTTTCCATTTTTCAAAACTCAAGCTTGGACTTTCCCTTACCAAGACTCATGCTTGGACTTTCCATGTCAATCCATGTTGGACTTTCCAATTGCCAAGACTCAAGCTTGGACTTTCCCTTGCCAAGACTCATGCTTGGACTTTTCATGCCAAGTACCCAAGACTTGGACTTTCTATTGCCAAGTGTCTTATTTGGACTTCTCCATCATATGATCAATCTCATGTCAACCATATAGTCAACCCATTGTCAAACAATGGTCAACTCATTGTCAAACATCAAACTACTACTCGAGTCAAACATCAATGTCAACCGATTGCACCAACACTTATAAAAATAAATAATTTTTACTTCACTCAACATGATAAAAGGAAATGATGACTTTGATGATTAGTGAGTTAGAAGATCAACACATAGTTAGGGGCTTGACTATCAATCCTTGTAACCCTTAAAACAACTTTTATTGGCCTATAATTAGGAACAAGTTGGAAAAACTTGTCGATAGGTTCGTAATCTATTTTCTGACATTAGAAGAAAAAAAGAAGAAGATAACTTACCTCATTGGGTGGATTGCGGATTGTTCACCCTATTTTTGTATGAGGCACCTCACGGGATGAATTGCAGGTCGTTCATCCTATTTTTTTTTATGTGAGACATTTCAGATGGATTGCAGGTCGTTCATCCTTTTTTTTTATGTGAGGCATTTCTTATGTATATGTGCATACATAAGATATACTTTGTATTGGATGGATTGTAGGTCATTCATCCTATGCATATACGATGCATCTTTACTAGGTGGGTTATGGGTCGCTCACTCTTATCTTATATTTATATAGGATATATTTTATATCAAGTAGATTGCAGGTCGTTCGCTTGACATGTATGACATATTCTAGAATGGTAGATTATAGGTCATTCATCTATTAAAAGCTTATGTTTGACTTATATATTTATGTAAGAGCAATATGCGTTTAATGTTGAAATGAGAAATTGAGAAAAATCGATGAAATTCATTAAAGAGTGAATAAGAGTTATATTAACAAGACGGAGTAATAATCAATGGTGCATAAAATCTGAAAATATAAAGGCTTTCTTTTGTTGTTGACCCCCTGAATGCTATATATTCATGCACATCTTTCCTTACTCCACTTTGCACATTGTGCTCACTCTCCGTTCCTTTGACCTCCAGATTCGCAGACGTGAGGTGATTGTCAAGGTTCAATCAAGATTAACATTGATAGCTCAGAGATAGCTCAGTGATAGTTTGGAGATATCTTCTGCAGAGTCCATTCCGTTTATTTTCTTTTTAGTATTATCTATTATTTATGCATTTTGATTTTTTAATATTTTTTTTATTTTGCATGAGTCAGTGTGTTAGTCATGTCATGATATGGTCAAGTTAGTATTTTGGGACAAATATGTAGTTACATTATTCTACATTATTTAATAAAGTGTTGCATATTTATGTTCGTACAACCTTGTGTATCATTCTTGGATATTCTTTGTGGTTTTTGGTGCAGTGATGAATATTATTCGAATAACAAGACTATCCCTCATATAGGGATGGAAGCTTCCGGGTCGTGACAATGGTGGTGACCATGGGTAGATTGTGGTAGCTTCTAGGAACTCCTTTACGCCTCATTCCGATTCAAAATGAATAATATCCATACCAAGGGTCATGGAGGCATTGAAATCTTTATTTTGGGAGTCAATTTTTTTTATCATGATTTAGAGGAAGGCAAGATTACATCTTATAATAAAAGTTGATCAAGTTGTTGGATGCGCCTGTATCAATCACTCGGGGTTGAAAATAACTCGACCTCGAATTCAAACCAATGCTATCTTCCTTTTTGGCACAAGGAATTATGCTCTCTTAGGTGTATCCTCGATCTACTAGCTTTATCATATGTTGCCTAGACATAGAAAGGAAAGGAGAGGAAGATAACAAAATAAGAGTGGGATTATCTTGTTGGGATGCTAATTCAATCTTCTGGCCTTCGACATAAGTGTTCTTTCAATTATCGTGGATAATTTTGCAATCATGGTGCCAATGTGGGTTCAATAATATGTAGCATGCGCCTATCGCTTCAACCTTAGGGAGGAATTTTTTTTTTGAGTTGTCAGCATCTCGCGGTCATCTCCATAAAGTACCTCATCATCATTGTAAGCGATCTTGTATTCTTCAACTACTATGTCGTCTTCATCATAGATGGTATTGTCTCCTTCAACCGATATGCTCATATATTCTTCAACCGGTATGTTGTCTTCATTGTAGTCATCCTCGTGCATGGCCTGCTGGAGCTCCATTATGGCATGTTTTGGTCCAGAATGACTCACACTCGTGTTAAGGGGCATGAGCATGTCGTGTTATGATGGATGCACCTACATCATACTTCCGGGGTTGAAAAGAACTCGTCCTCGAATTCCAATCAGGTAGACTTGATCCTTGGTGGAGAAATTCGGACTTGAGTCGAAGATGCTTCTTAGATGAAGTGGTAGGGAATATGCGACCAAATACCTAGACATAGAAAGAAGAGAAATAGAAGGTACCAAAAGAAAAGTGAAATGCTCTTGTTGGGGTGCTAGTATAATGTTTTGTTCTCTCATATGGATGTAGGATCGAGTGAACCGAGAGAGGGGCGGGGGGGGGGGGTGAATCTCGGTATTTAAGAATTTTAGACTAATTTTATATTATTCTAATAAAAGTACGCAGCAGAATATGAAGACAATTATCAACACAGGCAATTTACTTGGTTCACAACCCGGACTGGGTTGCTACTCCAAGGCCCGTAGCTCTCCCGCGAGCTACCTCGATGGGCAATATCTATAATGCCCTCCGATTCAAAAACTCTCGACTTCGGAGGGAGTTCGCTTTTTACAAATGATAGAGCAGGGTAACACACTGCCCACTCTTTTAAAATTAAGTGCAGAAGTGAAATAAAATAAATAAAATACAAAACTTTATACCGACACTTAAATGGATCAAAACGTAGTCGCAGAGTGTCGGAAGATCGCCCTGTTCGTGGAGTAAGAATTTTTGTGGACGAGCAAGAATTTTGGAAGCACTTCGACGTAGTTCTTGTCTTTTCTCGGATCCGATTGAGCTCTGGAAATATAGACCTTTTCCAGTCGACTGGAATACCTTCCAATCGACTCTACATTAGCCCGTTGATATGAAATTTCTGGTCTTCCAGTCGATTGAAACCTCTCCAGTCGACTCCATATCACCCAGCTCCGCATCGGGAATTTTTGCTCTCCTGATCAAAACTCTCCATCATGGAACTTCTATCTATTTGCTCTGAATCGATCACACAATTAAATCGCAATCGGGTATTCCAATGATCGGATTCCAATCGACTGAAAACCTGCAAAACCAAATTATCACAATATACAATATAATATGAATTGATAGTAGTAATACTGCCCAATCTCGACTACTAAGTCCCACGTGGACTTTTTGTCGGATCGACGCCTAACTTTGTCCCCCTACAGAGGACTCGGCCTCACCTCTTCACTCGAGGCTTACCTGCTGGCTACCTGTCGGACTTACCATTCTTGACATCCAATTTGACCCACCAGGGCTTCCACCAACTGCCCGGTTTGTCTAACCTAGCTGGACTTTTTGCCGATTGTTCGGTCTCCTGACCCAACCGGTCTTCATGTCAAATGTCCGGTCCACGTGACCCATCTGGACTTCATGTCTGGTGTCCGGTCCTCCTGATCTATCAAGATTCATGCCTAGTATCTGGTCAACTCGACCTACTAGGACTTCCTGTTAAGCCTGCACACTTAACACTTATATTAGATCACATGTGAGTCCTAACTGTTAACTGTAGTTCATACATCAAAACTAAGGAGTAATGCTTACTGCATCAATAATGGATGTTTGTCGTCATCAACCAATCATCCCTTATTTCATCCTTGGGCAAGAGATCAAGTAATATCTCATGGTCATCTTTACAAAGTACCTCGTCATCTCGTACTCATCATAGATGGGGTCGCCCATGACCTCGTCAATGTCGTAGATAGGGTCTTCCACGTTTACTTTAATTTCCTTATCTATGTTATCATCATCGTAGATGAGATCTTCTATGTCTTCTTTAGTTTGCTCATCATAGAAAGAATCTTCAATGTCTTCATCATCATCTTAGATGGAGTCTCCTGTGTCTTCTTTAATCAAGTAATGCTCCTCCATCCTTCGCCCCATTTTGGAAAGAACTTGACCTCGAGTTCGAGTCGGGGTCATTATCTGTACATGACCTCTTGCTTCATTAATCGATAGAGATTGCTCCTTGATTGTTTGGGTGTCCTGTCTCAAGATAGGAATAAGAAATAGTAACTTGTGTATAACTAAGAGGAAGGAAATGACCTTTCATCTTCTCCCAATCTGTAATCTTAGCCTTGACCTATTTCTTGCGGGAGTGCTTCAATTGTAACGACCAAGCAAAGGCTTCTCCCTTAAGCGTGATCACCAACTTTACTTTAGCATGATCGGGAACTTCTTCGAAATAAAAAATCTGTTTGACTTCGTCAATTTAATCGATAATATTTTCTACATGTAATGCGCCGAAAAACTCAAGAAGCTTGATTCGAAAAACAAGGTCTTTATATCTTTCTTCACAATTATGGTGATCTCGATGATACTGTTATTCAAAATTCAAAGTAGTGTGTCGATTAAATACCTTATGATATTTAAGATATAAACGTCGAGATAACTCTGCGACTTGTCTTTGTAAATCCTTGATGGTTTCTTGGGAACATTGACCTTGGGGTGTGGTTTCCTCAATCAAAATTTGTCGATCATGTCCATAACTATGACCATGATAACCATTTATGGATCGCCGAGATAACTCCATGATTGGTCTCTGTAGATCGATGAACTCGTGGATACTTTGATCTTGGGGTGTGACTTCCTCAATCGGAATCTGTCTATCATGCCCATGACCATAACCACAACATCCCTTCATGGATATAGGGCTCTGATACCAACTGATGCAGGTAGGGTAATGAGATGACACTAAAAACCTTTCATGCGTGAGATTAAGATAGAGGGGGCAGAGAGAATCGAAGGAGGAGGAATTCGCAAGCAATAGAGGATTCACATCTATATTTAAACGAAACCAAAATAAACTTTATTAATCAAAAACTAATCCATACATTACAAGAGTCTAAGTCCATCTTTAAATAGGCTAGGGAAAGAGAAAATTTCTTAACAAGTAAGAAAGCTAAAAAAATAAATAAACTTAAATAAAAATTTTTTAACCAGTAAGAAAGTTAAAATAAATAAATAAATTTAAATAAAAATTTCTTAACAGAATAGAAAAGAAAATTAAAAAAACTAAATAGAAAATTCTAATCAAATAAAATTATTAATAAAATACTACATAGTTACGGCAGTGTGCCATGGTTGTGGTTTAGTCCACAAGCAGGCCGTGGTGGGAACCACGATCGTTGACTGGTCCATGGTCAAGATATGGTGAGAACCACAACCGTAGTGGGGAACACGGATAGGTCGTGGTCCATACTGAAGGTCCCGTGCCGAGCCATGGAATGATCCACACCGTGGCGGTGGTCACGGGTAGGTTGTGGAGCCTCTAGGAACTTCTTTATGCCTCGTTCTGAATCAATATGAAGGATATCAATATCAGAGGGTCATGGAGGCATTGAAATCTTTATTTTGTGACTCAATTTCTTTTCATCATGATTTAGAGGAAGGTGAGATCGCATCTTATGATAAAAGTTGATCAAACTGTTGGATGTGTCTGCATCAAGAACATATTTTATGCAATTCTCATGCTATATATTGTATCTGATCTATGTCATTGAAGATATTAGTATTGTGATTATTGATGGATCTTACTACTAATTATATATAGTGTAGCTATATCCCCTCGGGATGACTCGATGGCTAGAGCAACATAGATGCTGGTAGAGATGAGCAGGAGTTGAATTTCGACATGAGATCTAGAATCCTCATCCGAGTTCGGAAGTCCTTCGTTGTTTTTGGCCATCGGATCAAGGGACATAACCCTCCCCATGATTTATCTCTCTTCATCATCATCGAGGGACTGATGGTGAGGGGTGCTGGGTTATCGCATTTTGCTACAGATTTATAGTATAGATATGATCATTTTAGTGCTACATCAATGAAGTTAATGGACCAAAATATTTTTGTTCAATTAAAGAATTTAGATTATGTGTTACATACAAAATCATATGTAATCCAAACGAAATATTATTTGATTGAAATTTTCTAATCCAATGGACTTATATGTTATTATTGTAATACATCTGATTATATTGTATTGGTTCGAAACGGATTAGATTTCTCAATTCGGTATAACACATTCGATTGTATCGTATTGATTCGAACCCGATTAAGTGATTTAATTAATTATTTGTATGTTTTAATTTATTTGATATGTGTTTAATGTTTAGAATCCGTGATGAATTAATAATGGATTCGACTCATTTATAAAGAGTGTAATCCTCGTACTCTGTATCGATGAGGAGAGATTTGACATCACATTCCAATACTCTCTAAAGATTGTCTTTGTTTCTTCGTAGAAACTCTAATTTTTTTTTTATGATGCAAAATCGATGGCAACTCCATTGCATTAAGATTCTTTTATATTTACGTCACCGTGAGAATCGACGCCTCAAGGGCAAGGGGCTCAATTTGGGAGCATCAAAGGATATAGGACCTCCGTCTCATTGAGCTCTATGCTTGCGAAGGTAGAGGTAGAAGTGGAAGAGTCGAAGGGCGGCGAATAACAGAGGCCAAGGAAGCACTCGGAGCTGAGGGTGCGGCGGCGATGGAGACTGTCCATGGCGGAGGACTTCAGTAACTTTGGCTGTGTTTGGTTTAGCATATTTTCTATTTTTCTTTTCCGTTTTTCGTATTTTCTCATTTTTCGGAAAATGATTTTTTCGTGTTTCCAATTTTTCGAAAAACACTCTCTCATTTTCTTGAAAATGCTAATCAAATGCGTTTTTCTATTTTCCTAAAAAATGAAAATAGAAAATACTTCGACAGTGTTTGGTTTGCGTTTTCATTTCCCATTTTTACCACATTTTTCGTTTTTTAGAAAATGACTTTTAGTCTTTTTCCATTTTCCAAGCAAATGAGCTCTCGTTTTCTAGAAAACGGATATAGAAATGGCCAACCAAATAACATTTCTCATTTTTCAGAAAAGGAAAATAGAAAACAAGCCTACCAAACACTATCTTCATTTTTTACGTACCAAATACTACCTTCGCTTCAGGATAAATCTCTACTTTATGGATATTTTAAAGGTATTAATGTCAATTTATTAATCTTAACTTTGAAATTCGATGGATCTCTCATTCATAAGAGCCCCAATATTGCCAAAGCCCAAAAACGAAAGCCCAGGAATTAAGAGCCAGGGAAATTAGGGTTTTAAGGCACTCGCGGCGGGCCTCACCTCCCCTCCCCTCCCTTCCCTCTGGCGCTGTTCCTGCTCTGGTAGCTCTCCATAGGCATTTTGGCCCCCTCACGGTTCGTTCTCCAAGTAGCTGATGCTTTTCTATTCCAACTTTTTCCCCTCCACTTTGATCCTGCGTTCGTTGTCTTTGTTTTTTTTTTTTAAACTATGGATCATTGTTTTAATTTTGATTCATTTTTCTCGAAAATTGCTCAAGTCTGGATTTCTCTTTGTAGGGTTGAAAGAAGGAAGACGTACACGTTAAAAAAATGAGGTATTTTAAGACTCAATCTGTAATTTCTCATAGATGCTGTTGTTGATTCCTTTTTTGTATATTTAATGCATGTTTTTTTTCAGTATGTCCGTTACAGTTTTTCTCGTACGTTGAATCTGCATTTTTCGTTATATATTACACGGCCTGTGTCTGTTCCTTAGAGTTGTGTAAATAGTTGAATTTTACGAAGCATTTAGAAGAATCAAACATCTGTTGTCCAGTGTTCACTGTATTATTTGGTCAGTTTTCCTCCTAAGATTCTGTGATTATATTTTTGGGCTGTAAATAAACGTTTTCTTTTGCGGTAAGTGCGCAAGGATGGCTAAGTAAATCGTTCAAAAAAAAAAATTCCCAAGTCTTCTTTTCAGTTCTTATGTGTATCAACTTTCAGTTTAATTTATTAACTGTTATGTTTGTTAACCACAATATGAATTTGCCCCAATATTACCTCTTCTTTCGCAATTTAGCTTGTAAGACACTCAGTTGGCTCCTTTTTGTTGTGTTATATCATTTTTTGCCTTTTATAGGATTGGACTGTGTAGATGTGCAACTCTTTTTTTTCGATTTTTAATATGTTATTCCGAAGCTTCATGACTGCTTTGCATTGCAAAATTCCTTCAGTTTCTGTAAATTATTTGCATTGATTTTTTATTTTCCCAATTTCTTGTTTACTTTATTAGCAGTGCTATCACATTCTGGAAACTAGCAGTGGACTACCAAATTTTCCTTATTGTATTCGTCACTTTACAGTTTTAGTGGTGCTCAATTACAGTTCCATTTTTTTGTAATCATGTTGAGCTAACCTTTTGAAAATATTGTTACAATCACAGTAAGTTGCAGAGTGATGTTGTGAAGGAAGCTATTTCACAGATTGTTGCTGATTCTCGAGAGAACAAACGTAACTTCACTGAGACAATTGAGTTGCAGATCGGCTTGAAAAATTACGATCCTCAAAAGGACAAGCGATTCAGTGGTTCTGTGAAGCTACAACATATTCCACGTCCTAAAATGAAAGTTTGCATGTTGGGTGATGCACAACATGTTGAAGAGGTGTTGATATCGGAACATTTTGTTCTCCTTCTCCCCCAAACAGTTGATTCACTAGATTCTTTGTTCTTGTTTGAAATCATTTCCACGTTGTTTACCAACAAAGAAGTTGGATGGAAGGAAACAACGATAATGGAAAACTAAGTTGCAATTTTTCCATCTGTTTACTTTAGTGAACATGCATAAGAAGGGAAATATAATAGAAAATAGACCCCTTTTATCTTAAGGATGATTCCACACAAATAATTGGCAGAAATGGAAGGAAAGAAAACATTTCTGCATCAAAGGAGTAGTATATCCTTAATCTCACATAGAGAAACCCCAAGAAACATTGGATTAATTATGTATATAATGTTGGATGAGAAATAGTTTTTTGTTCCTCTGGTCAACTACAACTAACAATATTGGTCTTATTGTCAAACAAGTACTTAGCTGAATCATATCAATTTTATGTGTGTGCAATATGCTTGTCTCGAACCGGATAACTTTTCTTCTTCTTGATTGGAGCGCGTTGAAAGTAAACACAATGTAGAAATATTGTGAATTGAATTTTATTTTTCAAAATCTCAAGCTTAAACAATTATCTTATCGATCTTTTATGTTGGAAGTAAGTTCTTATTTTGAGTTTGCAGAATTCCAACTTCTTGAGCTCTGACCAAGATACTTTTCTACTTTGTATTCTTGAGGGCCTGACTCAAGCATAATGTGCTAATATTTGTTGTCACTTTCAGGCAGAGAAGATAGGACTTGATTACATGGATGTTGAGAGTTTGAAAAAGATGAACAAAAACAAGAAGCTCGTCAAGAAACTTGCTAAAAAATACCATGCTTTCCTAGCATCAGAAGCTATCATTAAGCAGATTCCTCGCCTTCTTGGCCCTGGTCTTAACAAGGCAGGCAAGTACTAATTCTTTATATGGCTGTACAACACCTGTAATCCTCCCTGGTGACTGCATATGTAAGCATGTTCTTTTTAATTTGCTGGTGACCCGAGGAGAATAATTCTGATCTGATTTTTCTATCTATTCTTGAATATGACTCGAAATAGTATCGTATAAATTCTGTGTGCTCTTGTAAAAGCAAGATCAAATCTGCATATTAAAAATCAATAATTACACATCAACAATCTTCTTGAAGTGTATTTAAGCATGTGATGCAGAAATTTTAAGGATATGTTTTTTCATAATTATTTTAGTTGGTCTGACACCAAAGTAGCTTTGGACCGATTGAAATTATATAAAAAAAAGGGACAATCTAGTGCACGAAGCTTTTGTCATATCATATGAAGTCCTAGGAAAGAGTTTATTGTACACAGTCTTGTTTTGCTTTGCAAAAGATTATTTTCAAGGCTCGAATCCGTGATCTCTAGATCACAAGGCAACAACTTTATCATTGCACTAAGGCTGCCCTTCACGGATTGAAATGACATTAACGTTTAATGCTTTATGCATCATAATGCAACATGTATTTACACCAATATTAAAACAGAACACTTGAGAGAGGACATTGGTTTACCCAGGGCACTGTTATTTGTTAACTCGCAAACATTAATCATATAGAAATTTATTGTTTGATTATAGATTCAGTCAGACTATTTTTAGACTATATTTGATTTGCTAACTGTTTATAGGAAAGTTCCCCACATTGGTTACTCACCAAGAACCTCTGGAGTCAAAGGTAAATGAGACAAAGGCGACCGTGAAATTCCAACTCAAGAAGGTCCTTTGTATGGGTGTTGCCGTTGCCAATCTTGGCATGGAGGAGAAGCATATTTTTCAGAATGTGCAAACGAGTGTCAATTTGCTTGTGTCTTTGCTGAAGAAGAATTGGCAAAATGTGAGTTGTCTGTTGTCCCTGTTATTCTTGTTTCAGACACTGTTAAGAAATCAGAAGCAACTACACTATAATTTTACTACTTTTTATTTCTCTACTGCTTAATTTTAGATCTTTATATAGTTTGAGTAAACCAGTTTTCCATTCTCTTACTAAGACTATATTCCATTCAAAAGCACCTTTGGAATCTATCTATTTGTAGTGGATAGAGTTGGCGTCTTCAGCTGCCAGAATCTACTGGCTGCTTTTTTTTTTATGATAAACAATGTATTTTTGCTGATCTCTCTGAAAAGTGTAACCCCTGAAGTTAGGGGTGAGCAAAAATTCGATTAAACTGAATAAACTGACCAAACCGAAAAGTTTGGTTCGGTTTATTCAAAAATTCAGTTTAAAAAAATATATCATTTTTTTTCAGTTTATTCGGTTCGGTTTCAGTTTCGAAACGAAAATAACTGGTTAAACCGAACTTAAGTCTATCAATTGATTGATTTGTCATATGAGTTGATTGATATGTCGACTAATCTCTTCCACCATCATCAGTCGACTGATGAAAAAAAATTCGATCATTCGGTTTTCAACCTAATTAATCGATTTTTTATCGGTTCAATTTTCGTTTGATAGTTTAGACGGTTCGGTTTATTAAAAAAAGTTTAGTTTATTCAGTTTCAATTTAATCGGTTTTTTTTTAAACACATTGCTTTTGTTCAATTCCTTATTTTTGGTTATGCTCAAAAGATTGTTATCTTATTTTTCTTCAAACTAGTAGTTGGTTTATTTACTGTTTTTTAAACATTTCCTTGCACTTGTGTGTGCTGCCCCCACAGGTGAAATGCTTGTACCTGAAGAGCACAATGGGGAAGCCTTATCGCGTCTTCTGAGTGTTTTCCCAAAGATTGGTAATCACGTGGATGGAGAAGTTCTCAAGTAAACAAATTTTGGCTTATCGATCGGTATGCAAGGATAGATGATACTGAACATTGATTTCAGTCATTTTGTTCTGAGTTATCTTCGAACTTGTTTCATTTGGTTGGATGGTGTGTAAATCAATTGTTGATTTTCTTGTTTGGCTCGCTGCAATTTGTGATAGATGATGCAACTTTACAGTGTGATTTTCACATCTCTGTTCACTGGATCGAAGAACTTATTTTATTATTTTATTTTTGATTGAGAAAAAACAAGATATTTTGTTGAGGTTTTACATATCAATGAAAGAGAGATCTGCACTTGGCAACAGCCCTTTTTAACTCTTCCTTTCTTGGCATAACTAAGCCAAACTTCTAACCCCATGCAATGCATTGTAAATAGCCTTATTCTCCTTTGCTGGGTTATTTTTAGGGCTTGAATTTGTAATTTCGAAGTTATACTATTGCAATTTTACTATTACGTCAACAAGATATAGCATAACATATAAACACCTATTGAAGAGGTTGATCTGCGTCCTCTAGTCGAAAATGGCTTTGCTAGTTTCGATCGAGATAATAAGAACATGGCTTGTGCCCTCCTCACTGTTCCTTGTTATTCGACCAGGATAGGAAATTGCCCATGATATGTAGAATATCCAATAAATTTTCACGTCTAAGAATTTCTCACAATTAAAATTTGCAAGAAAGAGCAAGGAACATATCTAAGTTATTCGTAAGTCCAACAGTGCTATCAATTCCAATATTATGATCAAATTTTTATTCTATATCAACTTCGTATTCCTATCAACTAACTAAATAGTTTCTTTCTATTAGAAATGGAATCGTCACATTAACGATTCCTTTATAATCGTCCTACATTTGAAGGAGAGAGATAAATTGAAATATAATGGTCTTACATTTGAAGGAGAGAGATAAATTGAAAAATATTCGCATAAATAATTTTCATCTTTTTGATTTGTCATTCTATTTAGAATTTTTTTTTATAAATTTGCTATAACTAGGATCAAATTGTAGGTACCTGAGAGTTAAGTTGAATGTCTTATCGTTGTACTGTAGCTTTGAAAATAAAATGATGCTCATACAGATTGATAAAAAATTTTTTTATAAGATCATTATAAAATAATAATAAAACAATTCATTCAACTTCCACAAAAAAAAATGGAATTCGTGAATCTAACGATTCCCATCGATTTGTTCCTTGATTATTTGTGAGGAAGATAAATCACGGAGGGCTCTATGAGTTTTGACATGGTAGCTAAGACACGTAGGAGTCATCTGAATTCAAGAAAAAACTTTAGACCTTCTTCAAAATCAATTCTTATTTTATCCATAAATTCTATCATGCCTTAACTATCCGTGACAATAATAATTCATTCAACTTAAACATACATGTGCATATCCTGTTACAAATTTAATGATTCCTTTTTAGTATGTTTTTTTAATGAGATCTCCGTATTATAAAAATATCTTTTTTTAATGAATCTCCGTATTAACATTTTTGAAAATTATAAATAAATTTTTTAATAACCAACCTTGATAAGTACTAAACAAATGATTAAATCATCCATTCATTTATATTTCAACTCGGTGCAATGGGATTTCTCACCGTATATCCTACAAAGAAAGAAAAATACAGTAAAAGACAAAACTTTATAAATAAAAAAAATTGACTTTTACTTACTTGGTCCGTGGGGCTAGACCTGGCCAAGATCCGGGTCAAATTCGGACCCGACTCGGAACCGGACCGTGGTCAACGGTCCGATTAACCGGGTCAACGGGTTTGACCTGGACCCGTGATCGGACCGCCTATTAGGCGGTCCGATCCTGATTTTTTAAAAAATCGAATCGGAAAACAAAAAAACCGGCATTTAAAAAAAAAAAAAAAATTTGGCCGAGCACGGGCGTGTCGCACAGCTGACACGCCCGTGTCGCTGTTTTCCCGTTACACGACACGGGCGTGTCACACGGGCGTGTCCGTGTCGCATAGTCGGCGTGTTGCCGGCGTGTTGCTCTTTGTCCGTCACGACACGGGCGTGTCGCACAGCCGAGGCGTGTCATCACGACACGGGCAGTACCAAAACGACACGGGCTTTGGACCGAGCATAGGCGTATAGACCCGGACCCGGACCGGAACCGGCGATTCCATGACTCGGATCGTAACCGGCCACGAGCGGCCCTGCGATTATCAACCCGGATCCGATAGCATTTATATTTCGACGTGTATATATATTGTATTAAAAAAAATAATATTTGAGTTATTTTAATTAGGCAAATCTGTCGGTTTTTGGCGGCTACTATATATTGGATAAGATCCAACCGTTCGAATGCTCTGTCATCGAACGGATGTAAATAGCGATCCGCGTGGTCTAGTAACGACCAATGGCCTTCTCTCATGTTTCCCTATAAATATCGAAGCCTGCTAAGAAGCCAATTAGTGTTTCGACTTCAAGCTGCTCTTCGCCCACTTCGGTAAACCTACCTCTTTCTTTGATTTTCCCTTATCGAGCTCGGAATCTTCGACGCAATGGCTGGGAGAGGGAAGTCGATCGGCTCCGGTGCAGCGAAGAAAGCCACGTCGAGGAGCAGCAAGGCTGGTCTCCAGTTCCCCGTCGGCAGAATCGCCCGGTTCCTCAAGGCCGGGAAGTACGCGGAGCGCGTCGGCGCTGGTGCTCCCGTATACCTAGCCGCCGTCCTTGAGTACCTCGCCGCTGAGGTAAGGCTTTTCCCCATCTTTTTTCCCCACTTTATTGCTCTGTGCCCTTTTTCTGTTTCCAGTTCGATTAGGGCTGACGACTTTTGGTTCGGAGCGAAATTCTTTGGTTTCTGTCTCTCGTAACGATTCTAAAATCGAGGTTGATTTTGGTTGAATGGGGAGAAAAACTTTGGTTATGATTGAATTATTCAACCTGATCGCTTCGCGAATCGTCTATATTTTTCCCGATCTCACTATTCCCTTTATATTATGATTTTGCTTCTATCTGAAGCTTTCTATGCAATTAGGTTTTGGAGCTCGCTGGGAATGCCGCAAGGGATAACAAGAAGACCAGGATCGTCCCTAGGCACATTCAGCTCGCAGTGAGGAACGACGAGGAGTTATCGAAACTTTTGGGAGAGGTTACGATCGCCAGCGGCGGCGTGATGCCAAACATCCACAACCTCCTTCTCCCTAAGAAGGCAGGCGCCTCTTCGAAGGCTGCTTCTGGAGATGATGACTAAACAGATTCAATCTTATGCAGGCTGGTTATGGATTCAAGAACTTGGAATCCCTATTGTGTATTATTATTATTATTATTGCTTTGTTGATTTTGTAGTTTTCTTGTGTTATCTCACTCCAGCAATGAGAGAGTCCTTGATATTGCTTCTTGGCGCCGCTATTTGTGTCTTATTCGACTTTGTATTGTTGTTGAACGCCCGACTTGATGTTAACTACTGGGTTGTGTCGACCATGGTTAGATGTTATCGTAATAGAGAGAGGCTTTGGTTGAAATCCCAAAATATCCTTTCTGGTCGTTTATTTTTATTATTATATGTACGCATAAAGAGCCTCCCTTGTGCGCTTGCAGTGCACGACTGTAGGGGGGGGGGGTGTCCATGTGGTATGATCATCTTTGACTGTGTCATTTGGATGCCCTCCACAGTCGTGCACTGTGCGTGCGTAAGGGACACGCGATCTGATCGGTGTATATCCCTGCGCGTGTGAGGATGGACGTCTACGTGATAATCGTCGTTGATCTGGTTGTAGGAATTTATCTTCGTTGCAAATAGAGTATGATTTAAGTGTTGGATAATTTTATGTAGATGCGATTGTAAAAGTTGGAGTGGATTAGTGAGAGCTGAGCATTTTTTTAAGAATTGATCATTGTTCAACTATTGTGCATTGTGTGATGCACGATTTGTGTGTGATTGAGTGTGCGATGCACGATTTGTGTGTGACTGAGCATACATAATATTTTACTCTTTGTGTATGTTTTTTCAGCATATGTCGATTGGATTTTGATTGTGATTTGGTTAGAATTAGAGTTTGATCAGATCGTGAATAGATTGTGATCAAAATTTATTGTTGAATGTGGATGGTGATTATCTTGATAAGTTTAGAGATGAATTATAATATGATTATCTTGATCAAAAGTATTGTATATTTTTTTATTACTGTGCAAATTATGAATTGGATGATGAAAAAGTCACATGTAAGTGTATAGATGCACGCAATGCGTGTGTATTATTTTGGTGCAATAAATTTAGGATCAATGTTAATCAAATTTGAATAAAGTTTTGATATTTGACAATTAGTTAAAAATAAATTTGATTATTTTTTAATAATATAGATTTGTCCATATGTTGATCATATATCAAGTAGATGATTAAGATATCTAAAGTTATATAGAGAAAATTATTGGAATAATCATCCTCGAAAGTTAAGTCTTGATACTTGGTAAGAAAAGTCCTAAGTGTATATTCTTGGCAGTGTAAAATCTAAGTAAATTTTGACATGGAAAGGTCTAAGTATAATTTTGACAATTGAAAAGTTTAAGTCATGGTTACTTGACAATTGAAAATCCAAGTTTTAAGTCTTGGTCATGTAAGTCCAAGTATGCCGTTTTGGCAATAAAAGTATAAACATTTAGGTTTGACAATGGAAAAGTCTAAGAGTATAGTTTTGATAGTATAAAGTTCAAACGTATAGTGTTGGTAACGTAGGTTCAAATGGATCTTGACAAGAAAGACTAAGGGTGAGATTTTGATAGCGTAAAGTCTAAGCATGAAATTTTGACAACGTAAAGTTCAAACATAAAGTTTTAGCAGCATAAGTTTAAATGAACTATAACAAAGGATCCAATTAGCATGACGTAGCCTATCGAAACATCTAAAAGCTAACACGAATGATGAATAGTCACAGACTCGAGGAATCCAAGAGGCATAAGACTGATGGAGGAGGCTAGAAGGCTTATGTTTAGGCTAAGATGATCGATCAAGTATGAGTGAATCATATTTGGATTAAACCTCATGGCTGAAATTTATCAGTCGACTGAGATTTTAAGTCAGTCGACTGGTTGAGTGTTCAACACTCGAAAGCCAAGTCAACTCCGAACAATCGACTGGAATTTATAGCCAGTCGATTAAGGCTCGACTACTCGACTGAGGCTATGACAATCAACTGTCATGTATGGACAATCGATTGACCTTGAGCAGTCGACTGTCATGGATGGGTAATCAACTGATCATGCTTGGACAGAGCACAAAAGCTCTGATAGTCGATTGAGCAGTCGACTAATGGTGCGACAATCGACTGCTGGTATGGGTAGTTGATTATCGGGGTATCCTTTGGAGTAATACAACGTGGATTAAGTCCATTGAGAGACAACGACATCGTGGGCAGTCGACTGGTGCATTTTGACAGTCAACTGCTAAGCGCAAAATTAGCCCGATGTAGGTTATAAAAAGAACAGCTTGAGGAGGATTTTGTAAGCGATTTTTAGGACGATTTTGAAGGGAAAGTGTTATTGTATTTCAAACCTTCAAGAGCAATTAAAAGCAATCAACAAGCAAACAATTAAGAGTTCTTTTTGTAAAGTTTTTTTTACTTGTATTATATTGGTTGTATTTCTTTTTTGTGTAAGAACTTGTATGAGATTTCTCCACCTCCGGTATCATACCGAAAAGGAGAAGTTTGATGGTAGTGGTGTGTGTCACTAAAGCTCAATTAGAGCTCACCTCGTGGAGTAGGAACTTTAGTTCCGAACTACGTTAAATCTCTTGTGTTTATGTTGTGATTGTCTTGTATTTTATCTTTGTATATTTATATTCCGTTGCATATTAATATTTTGTAGACAAGCAATCACAATCGAAGCACGAAATCGAAGAAATCATATATACCCCCCTCTAACGCGATGTCATAGACTCTACAATTGGTATCAGAGTCCGGTGCGCTCATAAGAACAAGTTGCCCTGATTACCAACCTTACAATTGGTATCAGAGCAAGGTTGCTCTTCTATGGACTCACCGCCGAGGGAGCAACACACTAGAGGAGCATCTAGAAGAATAGAACTTCAAGATAAATTAGACCACGACATCACAGTTCCACCTTCCTTCAACTGCGAAGACTTCACATATTGGAAGGTGAGGATGTAATATTTTATAATGTGTGAAATAAAAAAATGATTTGTTATGATGCAAGGATTTGAAGCTCCCATGAACAAAAAGGGTAAAATTTTTAAGAAGAAAAAGTGGACGGAGGAGCAAATTCAAAAATCTGAAACCAACGACAAGGTAACAAAAATGCTATTAAATTTAATACCTAACAATATCTTGTCTATATTAGGAGAATTTAGGGATACTAAGGAGTTATGAGACAAGTTGGTTGAGCTCCACGAAAAACCCTCACCAACACAAGATAAGGAGGAAACCGAGCAAAGTTCATCATTGACTCAAGAATGTGAGGATTTAGAAGTTGAGAGATGGTCAGGTCAACATCCGGGTCAGTAGAGGAGATTGAAGGAACGAGGAGATTGAAGGAACCTCCACTTCAAGGATTGAAGAGGAGATTAGGCCTTCAATACCGAAGCAAGAGGAGGAACCTTTCATCCAGACAAAGTGAAGAACAAGCTTAAGATCCTACAACCACCATAGAAGGTAACTCAAATGCATGTATTAAAAATAAAAATTATATAACTTATTTTGAGTGTAGAGAGAAAAGACATTACAAAAACAAATGCCCAAAAAGAGTCAAGAAGATGACTCAAGTGGCCAAGGGGAAGGAGAAGGTAAAGGAAGTCAGAACCCCAACACGAAAAAGGAAGGAGCATATAGTGTGTTTCAAATGTCAATAAAAAGGGCACTATTAGAGTCATTCAACCAAGGGCAAATGAGGAGCTTCACATGTAGAGGAGTTAAGACAAATCTTAAGATAACATTTAATAAGACTTCTACCTTAAGTAATGCTAGGAAGCATGCTAGAAATTTATTTGCTATCGTTCATGATAAAAAGCATGCTAGTAGTAAGTCTAAGAATCAATCTTGAAATAAATAATTTTGTTTAGGTATTGAACATGTTAATTTACTTAAGGACAATTCTAGAACCATCCCACCTAAGAATAACAAGAACCTAGGCATAAATTTCAAGAAATCTAAACACATATCTAGGAAGAAGAATATCTCAAGAAATGATGGAAATTCAAAATTTGAGATATTAGAAAAGGAAAACCAAACCTAGAGGTCAATGCTTGAAAAATTTGAAAAAACCTTTCAAATTATGACAAATTCAATTAAAGGGTTTAGGAGTCAAAATTTAGGGTCTAGGAGGCAAGCATTGCTTAAGGACAAGAAATGCTAGGATAACAAGCGTAAATCCAAGGAGGTAATGTCAACCTACTACAATGTTTCATTTGACCATGGAACTATGTCTAGGTCTAGGAAGGTCAAGGTCACAAGGGAGGCAATCTCTAGAGTTGACCTTAGGAAGATCGAAGTGACTAAGGCCTCTAAAAAGTCTAAGAAAGTTGCTAGCAAGGTTACAAGGGGAGTTACCCCTAGAGTTAACCTTGAGAAGACCCAAATGACCAAGGTTTCAAAGTCTATGAGGGTCATTAGGAGAGTAGCTAGGGAAGACATCCCTAGTGAGAGTACCTAGTTAACCCAAGTAGCAGTCGACTGATTTCTAATTTCAGTTGATTGATGGTGTTGATTTCGGCTGAATAAGAATTGTTTAGTCATGTATCAGCTACCCTAGTTATCCTAACGTCTCTTAACCATAAGATATGCTTTGGAAAACATTGGAAGGGTAAAATAATTATTGAAAATGATTAGGAGAGTTACTTAAAGTGGAATATCAAAATTTAAGGGAGGTTAAAGTTCAGTTTGAACTTTTACCCTTAATGGTTTAGATTTCCTATAGGCTTAGAAACTCTCCAAAGACATTGTTGGTACAACGGTCAAAGCAAAAAGTCTTTAGAGGGATTGTGTCCATCAAGGGATGATGGATGCAATTTTGACTAAAAGGAGAGAAGTGAGGGTTTGGTAAACCTTCGTTGTGGATTATCTCTCATTCAGTGATATGAGACTTATTACTAGGAAAAGTAAACACATCCAAGATGTTTTTGGACAAAAGGGGAGAATGTAGGATTTCTTTGAGAGATGAGACATTAAAAACCTTGGTAATCTTTTTTTATGTATGCCAAAGGGAGAAAAGTGAGATTTATGTTAGGTAAATCTTTACTATACTTTGACATTGGAAGAGTTAAGTTAGGTTATTGTTATCCTAACTTAAAGATATTATCAAATATCAAAAAGAAGGAGATTGTTAGTGCAACAACCTTGGGTCAATGTTGATCAAACTCGAGTAAGACTCGAGTAGGATTTTGATGTTTGACAATAGATTGACAATGGATTTGACTATTGTTTGACAATATGAGTTTAACCATATGTTGACCATATGACAAGTGGATGATTAAGATATCCAAAGTCATATGAAGGAGATTATTTAAGGGAGATTGTTGGAGCAATCAACTTCGGAAATTCAAGTTTGGATACTTATCAAGGAAAGTTCAAATATGAATATTTGACAAGGGAAGTCCAAAGGTAAAATCTTGGCAGTATAAATCTAAGTATGTGGTTAGCAGCGTAAAGTCTAAGTGAACTTTGACATAGAAAAGTTCAAGCATGGTCTTGACATAGAAAGTTCAAGCATGGTCTTGGCAATTGGAAAGTCAAGTCATAAGTACTTGAAAAAGGTAAAGTCCAAGTTCGAATTCTTGGCCCAAGTTCGAAGTCTTGGTCACGTAAGTCCAAGTGTGTCGTCTTGGCGGTGAAAGTCCAAGTATTGAGGTTTGATAATGGAAAGGTCAAAGAGTGTAGTTTTGGCAGCGTAAAGTCTAAGCGTGTAGTTTTGACGACGTAAGTTTAAATGGATCTTGGCAAGGAAATCCAAGGGTAAGGTTTTGAGTATAAGTCCAAATGAACCTTGACAAAGGACCCGATTAGCATGACATAGCCGATGAAAGCACCTGAAGGCTAATACGAAGGATAAAGAGTTATGGACTCGAGAGATACGAGAGGCGTGATACTAATAGAGATGACTAGAAGGCTTAGGTCTAGGCCAAGGACGGAGGCAAGCTTGCTTTTACCCGGGCTTTAGCTCGGGGCAAATTTTTTTTTACCTTATTTGACCATGTAAAATTTATTGACTCCGTCCATTAGCCCAGGGTCATTTCGAAGGGTTCATTCATTAGCCTGACAACATTATTTTTAGCTTGGGTCAACTGAAATTACTGGCTCCGCCCTTGGTCTAGGCTAAGGATTGTAAATCAACTATGAGAGGATGATACTTGAGTTAAAGCTCATGGTTGAGCTTTATCAGTCGATTGGGACTTTGGGTCAGTCGATTGGTCGAGTGTTTAACACTCGAAAGCTAAGTCAACTCTGAGCAGTCGACTAAGATTATGACCAATTGACTAGCCGAGGAGTCGACTGAAGCTCGACTGCTCGATTGAGATTGTGGTAGTGGGCAATCGACTGACCTTGAGCAGTCGACTGTCATGGATCGACAGTCGACTGATCATGAGTGGTCAGAGCACAGAAGCTCTGGTAGTCGATTAGTGGTGCGACAGTCGACTATTGGAGTATCCATTGGAGTAACCCAATGTTGATTAAGTCCGTTGTGAGACAACGATATTGTGGGTAGTTGACTGATGTCTTTTGACAATCGACTGCTAGGTACAAAATCAATCCGATGCATGTTATAAAAAGAGCAACTTGAGGAGGATTTTGCAAGCGATTTTGAAGGAGAAGTGTTGTTGCATATTCAAAAGTAATCCAAAGCAATCAACAAACAAACAATCAGGAGTTTTTTTTGTAAAGTTTTCTTTATTTGTATTTCATTATTGTATTGTGTTAGTTGTATTTCTTATTTGTATAAGAATTTGTATGAAATTTCTCCACTTTCAGTGTCATATCGAGAAGGAAAAGTTTGATAGTAGTGGTGTTTATCACTAGAGTTCAATTAAAGCTTGCCCTATGGACTAAGAATCTTAGTTCCGAACCACATTAAATTTTTTATGTTCGTATTGTGATTGTCTTATATTTTATCTTCGTATATTTATATTCTGCTGCGTATTGACATTTCGTAGACAAATAATCATAATCGAAATACGAAATCGAAAAAATCACTATTCACCCCTCTATATAATATTCATGTGAACATTGAATTCACTATTTATATCACTGTGAATTTACTGTTGGTGTGCATAGTCACACATTTGATCAGCGTACAGAATATATATATATAGAGAGAGAATTTATGCAAGGAGTGTTTAATTTTCATACTAGGTATGCATACCTCGTATTCGAATTATTCATGATTTTAGATCATTTATTGAAATTTAATTATATTTTTTAAATTTAGTAGGAAATTTAGATATTTATATTTAAATTATCAAAATAAATAAATATTTATACGACGAAAATTTGATTTTCATGTTATGCATGCATATGCCAATGCAATAGTTATTTGAATTACTTGTGATCTTAAATTATTTATTAAAATTTAGTTATATTTTTTAAATTTATTTTGATGATCAAAATTAAAATATTTATATTTGAATTATAAAAAAAATATTTTTATTTGACAAAATTTTGATTTTGATTTGATAATGCCGACAACGACGATCACAGCAACAGCAATAATAAATTCTTTTTTCAATTTCTAAAACATCCAAACATCTGTACCGTTTGGTTCCAATTAACATGCAGAATAGATGAAATAAAATATTACTTATATTATTTGATTGATAATGAGATAAAAATTTATTTATTTAAAGATTTAATTTATAATTAATTTAATATTTTATTATATTATTTTTGATGAATATTAATTGAATGTTAATTCATGTAAGATATTTTTACAAATTTTAAATAATTGATTATATTAATTTTTTATTAATTTCAAAATCAATAAAAAATTTATGCTTTCAAAATAATCAAATTTTAAATTATATGTCTCTTCTACTTTTACTGATATGATATGAATCATTAATTACTTTGAATTCAACGGGATGAAATAATACAACCATATATAAATAATCAAAATTATGAATAAAAATTCTGATTCAAACTCACCCTATATTACAAGTAACACACGTACCCAAAAAAAAAAACTCCCTGCTCTTGCCTCGAGCATATGTGATTTTGATATAATAGCCACCGAAGAAAAAAAAAAAAACATATCAAGAACTTATAATAACTTAATAGAATGATTACTTATATAATATCAACGTATTTTTATCATCATGTCAAAATTCATAGAGTCCTCTATAATTTATCTCCTTCACAATGACCGTGATAGAGACTGCTAGGCTGACAGATTCTAACATTTTACGAATAATTATTAATATAGAAAAAAAATGGCAAAATTTTAAAATGGCAAAACAAGAAGTAGTAACTAATATTCAGCAATAAGAATATGTTTTACAAATTTTTTATAAGCCACGAAAAGTCGAACCAAATAGTGATTGCCTATGTTTACCCCGAAGAGGCATCCAACGATAGGTTTGAACAGTGAGCCTAACATTCATACAACCCCGAAAGACTCATTGATACAAGCTATGCAAACACAAAGCTGAAAACAAGCTAACCAGTAGAGGTGTCCTACCGATTCCACTGGATATAGATCAGAGAATACTGCAGCATGAGAGAAACTTACCGCACTTACCCTGGTGGCTGCCTTGTTCCGGAGATAGGCCGGCGCCAGTGTTTTTGGTGGGACTTCCGCTTGCTCCAATTCCTTGTTCCCTTCTCCTGTATGAGACCAGATTGCATTCAAAATCAGAGCTCCCATACACTACTTCAAATCCTCAATGAAGTAAATATTGAAAGGAGAAGGGACGAGAACTCAAATACAGCTTGTTTAACCAATTTATCATCCACGAAGTGGGAAACAACTTAATTAGTGATGAAATGAGCAAGATGTGAGTTTCAAAGAGGAAGAACTGTAATACAGCTTTATTGAGTAGGAAATGTTACGACTGATAAATCATTTCTGAAATCATCACTGAAATTTAACTAAGTGAACAAATGGGGAGGGATCCATTATCAGTTCAACGTATCAAAGGTGCATAAGGCACAAGATCCTGTAAAGGAGACACCTATAGATTTCAAGTGAATATCAAGACAAGCCTGAAGAAGAATGAGAAGTCAAACAATAGCTATGTATTATTAGCAATGATGGCTAAATGTCTGTTAAATGACTTCTAATTATGTTGAGTGGGCTCAGTAAAGACTCCTTGCACATAAACTTAGCTTTACACGAAATATTGTTAAGATCCATGCTAATAAAGTTTAAGAAACTATTTGACATCTACTGTGAGAGCCTAACACAATCGTCCCCCTTTTTCATTACAGCTTGGGACTGACATTGACAATTTCTTTTTCAAAAAAGAGTATAGAGAAATAAAAAAATTCAAGCTACATAGAGCATAAAATCCATGTTAAGATGGAATTTAGAAAGAAAGGGCATCGATGCTGGAAGGAAATTCACTACTATCTACACTACTCTATATAACAAATAAGTAGTATGTATTGCCTGCCGGCTACCAGCCAAGAAATGAAAACCATCATAACACTACCCATGTGCCATAAAAAATTGACTGTGTTAATGTCCTTACTTCTTTATCATAATTTTGATGAATTCTTGATAGTTGATTTGACCATCACCGTCAGTATCAGCCTCACGTATCATTTCATTGATCTCGTCATCAGTTAGCTTTTCTCCGATATTTTTCATGACATGGTGAAGTTCAGCAGCTGAAATTAACCCATCTTGATCCTTGTCAAACACGCGGAAAGCCTCCTTAAGCTCCTCCTCTGAGCTAGCTTCCTTCAACTTGTGTGCCATCATATTAAGGAACTCCTTAAAATCCATTGTTCCACTGTCATCTGCATCCGCAACTTTAATCATCTCTTTAAGTTCAGCCTCAGTAGGATTCTGTCGCAATGCTCGCATTACATTCCCAAGTTCGCTGACTGTGATGTGGCCTGTTAAAAGCAGCAGAACTAGGTTCATCACTATTCACTAATGATGGAAAAATCTCTTCTTGTTACACCATCAGAAAAAAAAAATTGGCGTAATGAGTAAAGAAAATAACTGTGTTATATCCTAAAATTATAAGTGAGCATTGTTGATGACCATTGTACCCCAAAAAATACACAAGTATTCACACTAAAAAATTACTTATGAAACACAGCTATGCACAAGTGTTCTTGTGCCGCATGCATTCTACTAGCACCACAAACCTTTTATTATTCTGTTATTGGAAAAACTAGACTTTTGAGTGGGAAAAAAACGTAGAGAATATAAAATATCAAGTCTACTACCAATATTTATTGGATAATAACTTATCTCCAAAACCCCAAATTTTCCTTTTCAATTTATCTATGCATAACCACATAGACTGACTTTAATCATTAAGGCTGTGTTTACTTCGGTGGAGGAGATAGAAGGGAATTGAAATAGGTTAAGTGAAGAGAAAAGAGGGGGAAAATGAATTGCATTAACTTAATTGCTCTCTATGTAACTTTCCTTATTTACTTAAAAGGAACTGAATGGAATGAATCACTTTCTCACAAGGAAAATGTATTTAAATACCTCCACTATTTTCCTCCAAGTTAAGAAGTGAAATCGATCGACTTATTTCCTTCTTTTTTTTCAGTTCTCCTATTTTCATCCAAGTAACAACATAAGAAAATGTCATAATTTATACAAGAAGTACAAGTATTGTTAGGTATATAGATCTTACCCCTCTTACAAAATGACACAAATTATATATTTCAAACCTCATTATGAAAAATATTGATTTATATATTTAAAAAATATCATCTATTTAACCAATTCTAAAGAAAGACAACATAGTATTGCAGTCACCATCAACTCGCAACTCCCTTGGGACAAAAGGTGAAATCGATACAGCTCCTATCGATTGGTCTCACAACTATTATAAAAATCAACCCGGTGCACGAAGCTCCCGCCACGCGGGGTACCGGAGAAGGAATCCATTGTACGCAGTCTTACCTTGCTTTTTTTTGCAAGAGGTTATTTCCAGGATTTGAACCTGTGACCTCTTGGTCACAAGACAGCAACTTTACCATTGTGCCAAGGCTCTCTTCTGTCTCACAACTATTATAAGGGAGGTAAATCATGAGGGATATTTTTATCCAACTAAAAATTAGAAAGGCGGAAGGATAGATATCCGAAAAACTTTGCATCCCTTAGAAATTGACCCTTGCTCTTGGGGACAGGTATACCGTCTGTGCTATTATTTGGTCCTCTAGTGGGAACAAAGCTAGTCCTCGGAGACTTAATCAAACCCCTTTAATTTCCACATGGAAGTTAATCGCATTGCTCAAAGCAGTTACCGCAACGAGAAGGGATTCAGAAACCTAACGTCGCAGAAGATTGATGGTTGACTGAGTACAAGCAATATCACAAAAGGAAGCGTTCTCGGCTATGACTAAAATGTGCCAAGAACAAGAGTAGACCGTGCCCCCAAAAGAGAAAGGCTAAGTCAAAAATAAAAAAATAAAAATGAAGCCTTTTATTGCATTACACATAGCAAAGAATGAAGCGCCAATCTGTTCCCTAACGGGAGCATCAAAGACAGAGTAGAGAGAAGAGGCGAAGCCCGACCTAATCAAGCACTACAACCGAAATCGACGATGAAAGAAACGGCCACGAAAACGAAAGATCGAAATTCGACCAAAAATCCGAACTCGTCGAACAAAAGCATCAAAAGGCCCAACGGCGGCGACGGAAAGAAAAAACCAGACGAATCGAGTAGAACAGCGTAAAAAACCCCCTAATTTTGTACAAATTCATGAGCAATTGGGGATTCAGTAGCAGGGAGAGAAGACCAACCGTTTCCATCCTTGTCAAAGAGGCTGAAGGCCTCCTTGAACTCGGCGACCTGCTCCTCCGACAGCATATCCGCCATGACTTTTCTGGAGTAGTGCAGGGCAAAAGGAATTTGCCTCTACAACCAAAATTGCGCGAGGACAATATCGAGCGAGTGAGGAGGAAGATCACAACAACCTCGAATTCTATAAATCGCTGCAAAGCGAGGAATAACTGAACGAAGGAAGAAGGAACGAGCATCCAATTCCAAGTGAGAAAGCACAGGCATTTACTTTATCAAGCATGTTGGGCATCCAAAGTCGGCTATTTTTCTATTATTTTTTAAAATTTATATAAAAAAAACGCGTTTAATTCCTATATTATTCCTTTAATAAAGTTTAAAAAAGTTATTTTATTGTGATATTTACTTTTAGAAATCAATATCACATTTATATTGATTTTTTAAAAATCAACATCTTCATATTTTTAAAATATAAAAAAGATATATAATCCTAATTATTTTTTATTGAACTTAATTCAAATCTAATAAATTTATACGATAACCTATGAGCCTAATTGTATCTTAAAATCTCAATCGGGATCGTCTCAAATTTCAAATAGACCTTAGACGGGAAAAAAAAAATTAGGCCTTTAATCTTATTTTTTTTAAATTTCCTCATCCTTTTCGTTCTCGGAACCAATTTTGATAGGTTTAAAAAAAAATTAGACAAATTATTTAAGCATTAAAGAACAATCAATAAGTATTTAATTTTATTATAAAAATAATTTAATATTTAAAAAAAATAGCATTCTATTGTATGTATAAAAAAAAATTATAATTCATGTTCTTATCGAGAAAAAGAAAAGAGTGAGGAAGAAAGATTATGGATGAGGATGAGAAGGACATCATTGATGAGGGAAGAGAAATTTACATAATCCTTAATAAGGGAATTGCTGAAAAGGATTTAGAGGTTTGACAAGAGAAGATTATGATTTTTTAGAGATATTTAAAAGAAAGAAATTAATTATATCTTATAAAAATAGGACACGTAATTTAAAAAAATCAAAATGTAAAAAAAAAAAGAGAGAGAATGTTCTGCAGGAGTTTTTTATTGAAATCTGAACTTTTTAATTATGAGATAAGAGAATTATATTATTGGAAATTTTTTATTATGCACGTGGATCTCTTAGTGATAATTTTATTTTTAACTTGGATACAAAAGATATATTTATCATTTGTTTCATGGAGCCCATACTTAAGGCATTACTCAAAGGGGGTAAGTAATGTCATACAATAAAATCATTGAAAGAGTGGTGATAGGCAGAAAAAAAAAATCACGGTAAATTTTGAATCCGATTAAAAAATAATCTAGATAATGAGTTGTATATAGACATATTTAATGGATCGATTCGATTCAGAATTGAGTCGGAATCAATTCGTTAAATTCTGAATCGAAATCGATTTAGATGAATCGATTCTGTAATTGAATCAGAACTATTCTGATTCTAGTTCGATTCGGTTCCAATCGATTTCGGAATTAGTTTGGAATCGTTTCGGAATCAATTTCGATTTCGATTTGGATCTGATTTTGTTACTAATTTAAAGATGAAAATTCTTAGCGTATTAATATATCTACAAGATTATTTTACGATAGGAAAAAAAATAGAATCACTAACACATTAGAAGAAGCTCAAGTTTGAAGAAGGTGGTCCATAATCATTTCGGAATCGGTCCGGAATTGTTTCAGAATAAGTTCGGAATCGATCCGGATTGAATTGATTTCAAAGTTAAAATTTTGAAATCGAAATTGATTCGAAACTGATTTTGAATTGATTGGGATTGATTTCATCATCGACGAATCCGAAACTAATTAGAATTGAATCGGAACCGAAATCGAAAAACTGATAAACATTTTTTTTTTTTTTTTTTGATTTACAAGTGGTATCCAAGTTTCGCCCGACTAGTCCACTTGGCGAACCGGCCCTGCCCCACGGCCTCCGAAGAGTCTCCACCGGCCCACAAGGGTAAATCAGGAAGACGCGCCACCAAGTCACCGTGAGGGGTTTAACGCCAATCAGGGTCCGTGACCCAACAACTCACGCAGTAAGCAGGAACCCGCCTCCATGACCATGGTGAAAGCGAAATCAATGGCGTCCTCCGCAATATTTAGTTGTAGAATTGCTTGTCATTTTTTACTCCTTTTCAAAAGATATACATATTTAAAACATTAAAATTAATGTCTGAAGCTGGCATTGGTCTCAATTTCTAGATTTTCCTATTTATATACAGTATTGACCAATTGTCACATCCACTAAATTTTTTAAAAAAATTATGCATAGTTAAAAAAAACTTTTGAAGTTGATATTTTAAGACGCGGTTGAATTTATGGTCATGGTAGAAAACTATTGAATTTGAATTGAATTCAATCTAAACTATAGAAGATTATTAATAAATCTTGTAGATTTATTTTTAGTCTTTTAAGATATTTAAAAATTTGAAATCATAGTGATAGCGATGTTGATTTTTAAAAATCAATACCACTTTAATATTAATTTTCAAAACCCAACATTATTATAGTATAAAAAATTAGCACCGCCGAAAAATAAAATTTGTAGACTTTAACGAAAAGGTAATGTAAAAATTAAATATATCTTATAATAATTCTAAAATCACAGTACGTCTTTTTGAAAAATATTAAATTTTAGATGTATTATCATTTTATTTTTAATCATAATTGTTTTAAATGATATTTTCACAATTTTTTTAATGGAAATATGATTCTCAAACGTCTCAATATAATTCGTTTTAAAATATTAAAACTCTAAAAAAAAAATACTTTACTAATTGAGGACGATCAATCTTCGCCAACAAACATTATTTAACTAATTATTAGAAAACAAAATGGAAATAAAAATTGTTAAAGTAAAAGCGTTTGATTCGTAAATTTTTTTTATTTTTTATTTTTATTTTTATTCTAGAAAATAGGAAAATAATATTTTTGTGTTTTTTAATTTTTCAAAAAATACTTTTTTATTTTTTGAAAAATAAAAATCGAAAACGTCAATCAAATATCATTTCTAGCATTTTTTTTTTGTTTTCTCAAAAAAAAAATAACGAAAAATGGAAGAAAAAAAAATTACGAACCAAACGCTAAGCTTTTGTGGAGATGATTGTTGACAGCTCATAATCTGATGATAGATTCTCAATTCTTTCTTTTCACACCATTTTTTTAAAAAAAAAAAAAAATGTGCTGGCGAAATTATGTAAATATACGGGTCTTTTAGAGAAAAGAATGGGTTCACACTTCACATCTTCAATGGAATTACTATTTAATACGAGAATGTGGGCCACTGTTGATAACCCGTATCTATCGCGATACGTTATCCTACGTGGATCCATTTTATATAAGTGCTTTCGCTTACATCTGTAAAGAGGTCCATAAAGATAAGCCGATAGAGTTCCTCTTTATATATATATTATAAAATATATTTATCCCTCAAAATACTGTGACTTAATAAAAGATGAAATAATTTTTCATTCAATTAAAGTTTGAAATGCACCTCAAATATATTATACATATTTAAATTATTAATGATATTGAATTTGGACTTTATATTAATGATCCATAAATTTATTTTATGAATATAGAATTAATCGATTTGAAAGCTAATCACACTTCTGCCTTGGCGCCTGGTTCGGCGGCTCGCTTGATTCCTCTGGTCAATTTGGAGTTTTTATTTTTTATTTTTATTTTTCTATACGGCGAAGGCTAGACATTTAAAATAAAATTTCTAAGAAAAAAAAATTAAAATTAATCTAGAAAAAATTGCCGGAGCAGAAGAGGAGATAATCCAAACAAGCGTTTACTTGCGCGGCCGGTAAACTACGACGACGACGCCTTGGAAAGGTCTGCCAAGTCAACTGCGACGGCATCGTCATCTACTCGAAAATCACGTGTCGTAGGACAAGAATGGCGTTGACATGTTTAATATGATGAAAAAAAAAAAATAATTGACATCGTTATTTGAACTTTTAACTTGATTATTTTTGAAGGTGTACGATTAATTTTATGAAAAAGTTTTAAATAAAAAATGTTCACCGTAGACAATTGTCATTTTATTTGGATTTTTTTATTTTTGTAAATTCATTGGAGGCGTAGGGATCAAAATCAAATAACTAAATTTAAAAGAATTAATAAATATTTGAAAATAATAATAATAATAATAATATTTTATAATTGGATCCAACGAGAAAAGGAGTCGTCTAGCTCTCTTATTTATACGCATTAATTACTTCCGTAGCAAACAGCCGTGCTCGTCTCACTCGCTCCTTGGATCACCGCTTCGAATAAAATTCACGGACTCCAAAGCTGATCGTTGAGCTGCCAAGCGAAGCCGGCAGTGCACGGGCCTTTACACTCACCTTCGGTGACAGGATCCCGACCGCGACGTTGTGGTCCTCCGCCGGCGGCCGAGAGGCGGTGTTGGTTCGTGGAGCTCGCGATGGAGGTGGAAGACGGAAAGGCGGTGACGGCGAAGGTGGAGGGTAAGGCGTGGGGTTTTTGCCGGTTTCCTTTCTTCGGCAGCGGCGCGGGGAGTGGCGGGGGCTCGGCGTCGTCGTCGACCACGAATTCTTCGTCGGCGCTCAGCCTGACGCACCGCCACCACCCTCGCTCGTCCGGGCGTAGCCAGTTGGGGCAGCGGGAGGGGGGCGGCGCGGCGGCGACCGCCGCGCGCAGAAGCTCCGGCGCGGGATCGGTTTCGTCGGTGGCCAGGTCGCTGCTGCCGACCAGGCGGCGTCTCCGACTCGATCCATCCACCAAGCTCTACTTCCCTTGTGAGTGCTTGCTCTGATCTCTATTTTCCGGGTTCCTTTTCTCAATCTCTGATTCTTCCTCTTGGATCTCGAATGAAGCTTAGAGACGAGTGATCTTTGTATGCCCTTTTTGAACTTTCGCGGTGATCTAAGGCCTTTCCTCTTTTAGCTAGTTTATTTTGCTTGGAATTGTATATCGTCCCCTTTGATTCCACCTTTGATCCACGCAAAAGAGATTCTGTTGTTTGTACTAGAAGAACACCTGCTATGATAAAGAATTGACACCAAATTGTTGCACACTGCACTTCGTAATATTGATCTTCCCTTTTCTAGCTATCTAGCCTCTTGCATCATTTGATGCGAATTGAGACTGCTGGTTAAGTGGCCTTTTTGGATATTTCTCTGCAAAAAACCTTACAATTTTATAGTTTAGACTCTTTTACTGAGAATTTATATCTTACTTTCTTTCGAACCTGCTTTATTTGACTCTTAAGATACCAAATTCTGATTCTGATAGCTATTGTTTCTATAACAGTGTTGCTTTGCACTGATGAACCTCTTGTAGTGGTTCTTGGTTATATTTTTCTTGTATAATTATTTCTGGTTCTACTATTTTCTATATACTAAATTAAGACGCTTTAAATCCACTGAAGCTTATATCTTATAAAAAGCTTTTTTATGTGTTAGTTGAGCAATTTAGTAAAACTACAGTTAATGTGTTGATATCTCAGCAAGTAGACTATAAGTTTGAATGTTTTTCATGCTTATGCTATACTCGTCGATATGGACCTTTGGTTTTCAGGAGAAGAATCTTTTGATCTGGTGACAGAAAAACGAATATTAAACTCCACTGGATATTTAGTTTCTACCTCGATATGTATATTATCTTTGGGAAACTTTCTCTCAAGAATAGATCTTGTGGTTAATATAACATTCTGATTCATGTCATTTTATTTGAAGATGAACCTGGAAAACAGGTTCGAAGCGCAGTGAGGATAAAGAACACCAGCAAATCTCATGTGGCTTTCAAGGTCTGTAGCTTTTATTTACCTTTTCTCTTATACTAGGCATTAAACAGACTAATTTCAACATTATGAACTCTGGCTATATATAACTGAAGGAATTAGGAAGTTCCTTTTCTCTTGTATTAACCATATGTTCTCCTCGTAACATCATCCAAGCTCATATATAGCCGTCTTCTTGTTTTTGTATTCCTTAATTCCATATTCTTGTGCAAATATTGATTATTCTGAGTGGACTCAGTTTCAAACAACTGCACCAAAAAGCTGTTTTATGCGTCCTCCAGGAGGTATTCTTTCCCCTGGGGAGAGTATTATCGCAACTGGTAATTTTGCGTTCCACTTTGCATGCACTAGATTTTGTTTCCTAAGGGATTAAGTAATCATCTTTACTTGAGCACACGTTATCTTGGGTCTCAGTATTCAAGTTTGTTGAGCAACCAGAGAATAATGAGAAGCCGATGGAACAAAAGTGCAAGGTTAAGTTTAAGATCATCAGTTTGAAGGTGAATGGTCCTACGGAATACATTCCAGAGCTAGTAAGTTTACTCTTTACTTCACATTTCAACTTGATTTTAGAATACTATCGTAGAATGAATTTCAGCTGATTGGTACAAACAAATGCAATTGGATCCCGATTGTGCTAGAACAAATGAACTGTTTGTTGTATTTTAATATCTATCAAATTGGAAAATAGAAATGTATCATCACTTTATTTTGCTTGCTCCTTCTATTTTACTTAAATCCACAGACAAATCATTGGCTAATACATCTTTTAAGTTATATAAATCACAATGAAATAGATATTTGGACTTCGTCCAACAAACTGAGTGATCATTAAATGTAGCATATTTCAATTATGCCACTGTGTCGATGTCGAATAGCAAATGACAATTATTTTTTTCTCCAATGACTGAATGTGAAGTCAGGTGATTATAATTCTTTGTTGTCATAAACTAATGTTATTATTTTCCTCTTGGTTATTGATATTTTACTCTAGCAAAATTCCCTGCCAAGTGAAATAAAATCTATAATTATATATGTGCTTATGTTACAAAGTTTGTTGTCTAGTCTGCCATAAAACAAGATAAGCAACAAATAAGTCGTCTAGTCTCTGAGGAATTGTTTTAGTTTAGTAAATCATATAGGTAAACAAAAAAGAGACTATTTAGCACCTGTTTTTTTGGATGGAAGATACAAGGGGAGCACAAAAAGCAACACAAAAGATGTACATAAATTGTGGAGCTGCATATGTGATTTTGTGATCCCTTCTCTGCCCCTTCTTGATTTTCCATCCGAGTAGATGGGACATTAAGTTTTGAAGGTGAAAGAACAAAAAACTTGTTGAAAATGTCAGAAAGGCGATGAGCATATGGTAACTTATGTGCTTTGTGACCCAAAACATGAAATGTAATTGTAATTTGTACTTCCAAGTCCATTGACCTTTTATTCATCTTTTGCTCTCTTTTCTAAACAGTTCGATGAGCAGAAAGATCAAGTTGCAGTGGAGCAAATATTGCAGGTTGTTTTCCTGGATCCGGAACGCCCTTGCCCTGTAAGTCGAACGCTAAATACAAATACATTTGCCTCGTAGCTCATATCGATATTTTCGCATTCATGGTGTACATGGGCAAAATTTTGTTGAAGCAAATGGATAAGTTGAAGAGGCAGCTAGCCGAAGCTGATGCTGCGCTTGAAGCACGCAAGAAGCCTCCTGAAGATTCAGGCCCTCGGATTATCGGGGAAGGACTGGTTATAGATGAATGGGTACATATAATTCGGACTCCTCCTCGCTTCGTTCTATTTCCACTCACCATCTTACATGAATTATCATGCACATTTATTTTCAGAAAGAAAGAAGAGAAAGATATCTCGCTCGGCAGCAGGTTGGCGGGGTTGATTCTGTGTAAATTGTGGAGTCTAAACTTCTTGTTATTGTAACATCTATTTGTGCAAGGGAAAAAAAAAAAGAAACATATCACCATTTTGGTCTGAATCTTTAGGTGTATGAATCTATATCTTCTCTTCTATGAACCTTTGGTCTGTGTAGTATTTGTGCTTGAATGAGGACTGTGTCCTTGTATATAGAGGTATTTTACTTGTTAAGAAATCAAAGACTTGTTATGAATGAGGACTATGTCATTATATTGTTTTTGTTTTCTCGCATCAGCAGTGACATTTTTTTTTCTTTCTTAATAATTGTTCAGGATATTTTTGGTCAATTTTTTTGTCACTATATTCTTAACCAATAATAAAAATAATAATAAGTATTTAAATTGCTTTGGTTATATAGTGATGAATAAGGGTCATTCATATTATAATTCTGCAATATTTTAAGTTTTTTTGACTTTACAAATTGATTTGTAAGTCAACGCTGTTATTATTGCAAAGGAATTTTAGAGTTTCCCAAGTCCAAGTTAGGGCTGTAAAGTTTGTTTATGTCTGAATTTATTTCGTTTAAATATTATCGAGTTTTTTATTTAAATTTTGATTATTTAATTTTTTTTATATTTTAAAATTTATTTAATTGATTAATAAATTCATATACATATTCATTAGTTTTACATTAATTAACTAATTATTTACAAGTTTATAATAATTTATTAATAAACATAATTCATAAATTTGGTTCATGAACATTAACCATTTACATATATATATATATATATATTAACAATTTAATTATATACATGTTTAAATTGATTTATTTAATTTAATAAATTATTTAAATTTATTTATTTAATTGATATTAAAAATATATATATTATTGCTACATTAATGACCCTCTCATGACTGCTCTACGTTTTTAGAAGAGAGATAAGTCAGGAATCTACATTGGAAAATATATGGGCAAGGGATGCCCTAGTGGAGATTGAATTTTAGACTTTTAAGATCCATTTCTATGCATTTACCAACTGAGTCAAGTCATGAGACTATTTAATTGATATTAAAATATCTACGATACAATCTTCAACCATAGTACATTTATAAAAAAAAATTCTGAAATAATAAATCAAGCATGTTGGAGCTATAAAACTGTTCACACAAATACTTTCGGATTGATAGGATAAAATCGTCCATTTCTAAAATTAATCAAGCTAAAAATTTAAATATCTAATACCAGTAAAAAAAACTCTCTAATAGTAAAAGAGATTTACTTTCTATACATTTTATTTTAAAAGCAACTTCTTATTTGAGAGCCGGTCCTTATTAATGCATTTTTAATTTTATTAAAAAAAATTACGAGACACTTATTTCATGAATGATTTGTAAGAATTAACTAGATTCATAAAGAAATTATTGAATTTTTTTAATAATAAAAAAATAAGTCAAATTTTGTATTTTCGATGTGGCATCGCATGATAATAATAAAAAAAAAACACTCCAAATAATTTTTACCATCGAATGCTTTTGTATATATTGAAAACATGAAACGCTAGCACTCTCGGATATTTAAAAATATCTCATTTTATTTAAAGCTTCACAAAAGATGAAATTCCTCACCCCAAAAACTATGTCTGCTTCGATCTTTGACCGTATCTCATTTTATTTAACAATTCAATTGATAATAAATAATATCAGGAACCCAACAATTCGAATGCAACGTTGACAGGATGAAATGACTCTCTGGATTACTCTCGTAGGAGTCTACGCAGTCGAGCAAATTGTCTGCGCCACTCGCGAATAGGCACCTAAACACAAAAACGCTGCATCAGTTGTAGCATTCAAAGAAAAAAAGGCAATGAAAAACATATATACATCAATCCTTACAGCAGGAAAACCGCCGTAGTCACCGGCCTCTGTAATATCCTTCGTCACACTGCTATTTGCTGCAAGTGTAACCTGCCATCCAAATTTTAAAGAAAAAAACATTAAGATGAAGGCTACAACAACACTTAGACTGCATTTGATAGGTCCTAATGTAATCCAAGTTGTAATATAATCCAAATTATAATGGAAAGTAATATAATCTTGATTACATTACTATATCTTGGATAAAAATTATATGTAATCTTAAATTACCAAGGTCATTATATTCTTTTGTTTGGTGTCCATTACAAAGACGATAGAAATAGATTGACGGCGATGATGGAGACAACGACGACGATGACGACTGTGGTCGATCGGCGACCGGCCGACGACTGGCAGACCGACGGCCGACAGCGACCGGTGACGATCGGCCGTCGCCGGTCACCTACGGCCGATCACCGGTCGATCGCCTACTGCCGATCACCGGTCAGTCGCCGGTGGTCGATCGTCACCGATCACCGACGGTCGGTCGTCGCGGGTCGATCGTCGTCGATCGGTGATACTTTGATTGTTGAGCATCCAATACTTTTCAAATTACGGCTTGTAATGTAATCTGGATTACGTAGATTTTGTTTTGTAATCCAAATTACAAAACTTTAGTGCCTCTTATAATCTAGATTATATTACATTACAATTTTAAGACAGTAACAAACAAAGGAATTTACCTTGTAATGTAGTTGCATAAAAACTGACACTATAATGGAATTCGACATGAAATCGCAATGAAACTCAAATATCATACTGATTCGTCGAGCTTAAATACTTCCGATTGTTTCGATACTACCTTCGAAGCGATGGTCACGTGATCGCGTATAGCTACTCTGCCTCCCAAAGTGACATAATCACCAATCCTACGAGCACAAATTTAATATGTAAAAAAGATATCTAAAGGTCTTCTCATTGAAGGAAATAGAGCATGTAGTTAGATACGTCGCGGAGCCAGCGATCCCGACTTGTCCACACAGCATACAGCACTTTCCGATAACTACGTTGTGGCCTATCTGCAAGAGGAAATATATTCACAAGCATATAAGTTTGCATCAAAAGTTTACCGACAATCGATCGATCAGTTCAGTTCAGTTCAGTTATTGCACAAAAACACTCAAAACGCACCTGGACAAGATTATCTATTTTGGTATGATCTCCTATTACCGTGTCTCTCCAACTGCATCGGACATACCAATCATTGTCAATTCATTTGTTAATTAGCAATACCGTAAAATGGGGAAACTAGATAATGTTCTACCAGCATGAAATCCATCGACTCAGATGGATCTTTGATCTGAATAAGGAATTAGCTTTTCACTATCCCAGTAATCGTTCGTTTGGTTCAAAATATTTATTCATAATCTTGATTACGTGCATGAGGTTATATTATTTCATCCTACTTGATTCAAAATAATTGATGATTCCCAAGAAATGGAGAATGTCTAATAGGTCCGCAAGGAGGACATATAACTTGGAATCTGATTATCTTGGAAACGCAAGATTTTTATTGATTCCGGAATTCAAAAGTCACTTGCATGAGTTAACACTCGATTAATATCATTCAAGGGTGATGCAGTAAAATATTAAACTAGGTTATAAATTAAAATCTCCAAACAAACAAATTTTTATCGCATTACTTAATATTGAACCAAACAATATAAATTATGTTTATTCCACATAATCTGCATGATACCTGGAACCAAATGTACCCTAAGTGTAATGTGTCATAAAATTAAGGCAACAATATTGTGAGAGATAATGTAGCAAATAACTGACCTGCCCCTATCAATGCATGTGTTTGCCCCTATCTCCACATGGTCCGCGATCTTTACAAACAACTCCTTAAGTGGGAAAAAAAAGAGAGAACAAAGATTCATACACGATTTTTAGCTCATATCCTTCTCATTAACAAGTTTAAATATTTTACACAGTGATAAAGTACAACGAGAAGAAGAAGATTCAAGTAACCAATTTAGCATGATGTCACAAGTATATGATGAGATATTGAATTTAAAAGTAAATATTAAAATATCTATGCTTTGCTTTAGCTGGCCTAATGCATTATCATCAGTATTCAATTGATATCGACATAAATAACTAATGTAAACCACCAATTTCAGCCAAAAGCTTAGACGAAAAAGGTTGAGGGCTCCATTAGTTTATCAACATGAATAACTAATGTAAACCACCAATTTCAGCCAAAAGCTTAGACGAAAAAGGTTGAGGGATCCATTAGTTTTAGCCAGCCAACATTAAAAATTCTCATAAAAAATGAACATAAAGGAAAGCAAGCAAAAGAATAAATAATTATAAACTCTGTTTGGACCTATTCAAATAAATGATTATTCTATCCTGATGCTATTGAATGTATTTTAAGTTAAATTAGTCAAAAGAATAACGTTAAAATGTCATTACAAATTTTAAATTTGCCTACAACTGTTACTTGCAACCATTATCAGCAGCAGGAAACCAAACACCTCCTAAGCTGCTACTGAATTATGAAACCCTTAAAGAAAAAAAAAATCAATTACTTAACAAAACTATGCTTCAAGCTCAACGCTAATAAAGAGAGATAGCAAAGATCATTTCTCTTCACACGAATCAATCACAAAAACATTGTAAACATCATGGTTTATCTTTAAATACTTCACTCTGGCTGACTAAAGCCATAGAGGATATGGCAATTGGCAGTTTTTTTTTCTTGCAAGAATCATCATTCCCACTATTTTGTCTGGTTCTGGTTTATTTAACAATCCCTAAATACTTCTAAAACACAACAATCAGGAACACTTTTATTAAAAAATGTTGAAAAGATATTAGTTTAAATCACAAATGAGAACTAACTTGGGGCTTCTTCGCCATGTGCCCTGCCTCATCAACAAAAAATCCAAACCCTGTAAATAATAAAAGGGATAATTGATGAGTCACAAAATGTACTTCTATCGAAACATAATAAAGACTATTAGCGGATTCATATACAAAAATGGTACATTAGTATGTCATGTTCAAGAAACTAATCCGGCATTAGTTATGGACAAAGGTTTTATTCATCTTTTGAGCAAACGCTACAAAATTTCACTGATCTAAATTGGAGCAGAAAGAAAAGTCAGGGAAGAGATGCTAATAGTTATTATTTCAACATAGTCACAATTGCTGGGATAACAGTTATCAAAATTTAGATGCACCTATATAAAGAGATAGAAGATAAAAATGAAAAAAGAAACAAAATATTCCTGATATTATATTAAATCTGTGAATTAAAATGAGGGCAAAATCTAATTCAAACTTCTGAAAACTGAGACATACTAGAAATGTCATACCATCTTGACCAACACAGACACCATTATGGATTGTTGAAAAGTTGCCTACAGAGCAATTACTTAGCACAGAATTGTACCTAGACAACATCAATAAATGTCAGTACTCACACTGAAACTGGTTAGCTATCATATGTTAAACAGCCAGACATACCAACATATTCATAAAATACTATCAGCAACTAACATGACAGCATTGTCAAATGAGCAAATTTGAAAGCAAAAGATGTATAAAAGGAAAAGTGCTAGATATTTTCTAAACAAACTGAGGCCTAACATTTATATGTAGCCAAAAGCAAGTTTAAATATAAACATAATTTTCTTGAACTTCTAAGTACATATGAGCATAATTTCTTGCATCGAACGAAAAAGGTTATGTGACCTACATCACAATCAGCAGACGCCATCCAAATGATCCAAAGCATGTGAAAGGAGATGACATCCTAGATGCACTAGACTATGAAGCTAAGAAAGTTAATCATCTCCCACAGACTTGCAACTCCTGGTCAGATACCATCACTCCACCTCGAAAACATTCTAAGCCTGTCAGTCTTCTACCACTCCTACATTGCCCACCAAGTAGAAGATTTCTTTCATGAAATATCATTTGTGAAAATTTTCAATAATATAAGATTTTTTTTACTTCTAAGTAGAAGATTTCTTTTTATTTATTGCTATTATCATCCATCTTATATATATGATATCATCATATAAAAGTTGCTAATTACTAGATAAAGATGGAACATTAAAAATTAGCATCATATATATAGTATATTTACTATATGAGAAATATCAAAATGATAATGTTTGTAATATTCATAATAATACTATATATTGAAATCCAATAGATATCATAAATTATAAATATCAATTGTATGCAATCTTATGCTTTGGTCCTATGATCAGAACCTTAGGTAGGATCTTGATCGTAACAACCTTAGGAGCAACAACTACCAAAGTTGCACTCGAAACAGTAAGTTGAGTGTAGAACAATAATATCACTCATGAGTAATATCAAGAATCATAATTAGATGCATAAGCTATGCAAATAAAAAGTTGGATTCTTACCCTACCTTCGTTGACTGCCCAATAGATACAGAAGACCCCACTACTGTTCCAGACCTAATGTGAACATCTGATGCCAGCGTACAGTTTGCATGCACCACCGCTCCTATTTCAATTATTGCAGTGGGGTCAATGTCTGAGGACTGATGGAAAAGACCACCACCATTCTTCCATCTGGCGAACTCCAGTGAGTCATCTGTCCATCAAATTGAACTGCAACAAATCAGAGAAAGAAGAAAAGGGAAAAATAAAAATTAATGAAAGTTACAATAGGAAACATTACAATTACTATCATTGCAAAGCTTATTGACATCAGAGGGGCTGCATGAGACATGGCGCAGATGGACATAGCAGGAGGGCAGCTGAACGAATGTGCTTCTACCCTTAGAGAGGAGCTGAAGAGCCTCCACTGCAAGCTTTGAGGTGACCTTCATGGAGACAAGGCTTAGACAGCAAGCCCTTAGTCTTGTTTTCTAGATTAACAGAATGGCAACGGCTTAAAATAAATGTGAAAGAACGAAAAGTGTTGGACAAGTGAACTCCCAAAGGTAGCGTTTTAATCGAGCTGTAGACTCCACGCGATGTTCACCTATGAGAAAAAAATTGTTAGAAAATTTAAAGCAAAAAACCCCTATAAGGCCTTTAAAAAAAAAAAGAGAAACACATAAGCACCTCAACTTTTCAAAAAAATTACTCAACTAAAGTTCAATTTTAATTATATATTCTTTAAAAAATATCCCTAGTCCTTCCTTTGCCATATTGTCAAATTTGATTTAATCATTAGAAATCTCACTTACTGTCTGCATTCACTAGAATTGATTGCCAACTGTCAAGCAACCAAAGCCTAAAGTAATCGTGCATTTTGGCTCACTGAATGGTATAGCTATTACTAGGATAAGAAAAGACAATGAAAAGAATAGAAATAGTTACATGTATAGGTTTCCTAGTGAAGATTTTGGACATCCTGTACTACAAAATCTAACTCAATCACGAAGCAAATGCATCTACCAAGTCAAGAGGAGTGATTAGATGGATAATCTGTGGAACTAGAAAGTTAACTCTTACTTACTTCCATTGATTACCTAATCGAGACAGAAGGCTCTATGACTGCTCCAGCCCCAATGCAAACTTTTGATGCCAGCATAAAGATGCATGAACCACAGCTCAAATTTCAATTATCACAGTGGGCTCAACATCCAAGCATTGTTGGAAAAGACAACTTCCATTCCAACTAGCAAAATCTGATGAATCATCTGCTCATCAGATTTAACTGCATCAAATCATGAAAATAAGAGAGGGCGAACAAATTATTTTTATCGCTACAAAACTTACTAAAATCAGAGGGGTTGTATGAGAGGTGGTGTGGACTAGTGGAAGTTGAGGTGAAGTGTTCTGTCTTCTTGGGATGAGATGAAGAGTCTCCACTAGGGGTGAGCAAAATTTTGGTTAAACTGAAATAATCGACTGAACTGATCAAATTAGGAAGTTCGGTTCGGTTAATTTAGAAATTCAATTATTTTTTTTAATCTCGGTAGTTTGGTTTATTCGATTTGGTTTTGATTTTAAAATTCTGAATTCGGTTAAATCAAATGGGCATTAGTCGATTGTTATACCTGAATCGGATAACGTTGTACAACTCGACTGATAAATAGAATTGACTCGATTGTCCAATATCAATCGACTTGTGACAACAACAATCGACTAATGACATCACCAATCGACTAATAAAAGAAGTTTGGTCAATTCGATAATCGATTTTATATCGGTTCAGTTTGTTTAGTTTTAATAGTAAAGTTCAATGAGTTCAGCTTGTCCAAAAAAACATTCGGTTAGTTTGGTTTCAGTTTGTTCGGTCCAAGGTTTTAAATGCCGAGCTGTACCGAGGTTTCGATCAGTGACCGGAACGATACGGTTTCGGTATCGTATCGTGCGTGCCGATACTGTTTCGATAATATAAATTAATTAATAATTTATTTAATTAAATTTATGGTTTAATTAATTTATATTATATATAAAATTTTAATTAATAATATTATAATATAGAAATTATAATTTAGTTAATTATATAAATTTAATTTTTAATTAAATTGGGATAGTAGATCTGGATTGCGATCGCGTGGGGAATGCGATCGCGATCCCGCGATCGCGCAGGGAACGCGATCGCGATCCCGCGATCGCGCGGGGAACGCAATCGCGATCTCGCGATCGCACGCCAGTCGCCACCGTTGCTCTGTCATGCAAAATTTGCGCGGCGTTTCGTTTCGATCGCGCGTCGGAACGAAATGTTTCGTCCGTTTCGAGCGAAACAAAACGAAATTTTAAACCTTGGTTCGGTCCAATCAGTTTGGTTTTTAACTGAATGCTCACCCTTAGTCTCCACAATAATGTGACTGTTATGAAGACAAGGCTTAGGTAGCCGAGGCACATTCTGGTTTTCTTTAGGGAAAAAGAAGAAAAATAGTCGAAACTAAATGAAGGAAGCATCAGCCAAGAAAACTAATGAAGAAAGGGTTTAGTTACATTTCCTCTTATTTCCTATGGGCATTGTCACTTAAAAGTCAAGAATCTGATTTTGTACAATTCTGCACCGCAAAGGTTTCTAAATGGTTTAATTCACATAATGAACACCATTGATCACATTTGTATCATTTCTTACAAGTATCGACATTGAGAGAGTTTAAACACCCTATAAAACATTGAATCACACTAAATCATGTTTTACCAAAACAATATTTACACTCTCAATGCTGAAAATTCAAAAAAGGGCATGAATATAACCAGTGGTGTTATATTATATTTCCCTATGCAATTGAACATCTTTGTGACACCAAAAGCACACATAATCATGTTATGGTATAATATGATTATGTAGTTTCCACATCAAAATTTTTAGGTAGTGAAATGAATACAACCAATGATGTTCATCATGTTTCCCTGTGAAATCTGGGCAGTTGAACACCTTTATCAACACAAACACACTCTAACGTGGGTTAATATTGAATAAAACTTTACTATATTTATTTATTTCCCCTTTATAAGTGCATATATTAAATTGCCAAATTGAAAAGTGGATATCTTTTGCGGGTTAAAAGTCCAATCTTTCCAAGTTCAAGGGTAAATTTTAACTTTTATTTAAATTAATAAATAGTTTTGCTGGTGAAGTTCCAACTGACCATCAACAATTGACTATCTACTCTTATGAGGTTCATCGGTCAATGATCAATGAGATTTAGGGTTCAAAGGGTAAAATCAGTTTTTTAAAACAATTGAAGGGGTGTCTAATAGGAAGTTTAGGAAATTGAAACCTCTAAGTGGTTTTTTAGAGCAAAATGATTTTTTTTATACTTTTGCTTAAAAATATTCAAACAAGATCACTTTGTTTAAGACTTCCTATAAAATCACTCTAAAAAAATTTAATTTTATTTTCAAAATTATATTCTTGACAAAACATTATCATCTGATAAAAATAGTTTAAAAATTTATATCGAGATTAATTAGAAGTACCATTCATAAATAGTTAACAACATATTTTAAAAATTACTCAAGTATAAAAAAAATAGTAATCCGGTGCATGAAGCTCCCGCCAATGTGAGATTACGGAGAAGGGTCTATTATATACAATCTTATTCTGTTTTGTAAAAGATTATTTCCGTAACTCAAAATCTTCTGGTCACACGACGACAACTTTATCTTTGGGCCAAGGCTCCCTTTTCAAAAATTACTAAAGTATCCCATGCGAAGAATGTTAGAAAAAAATATAAGATCATTAAACTCACAGTCCACACTTCCATGTCTATTATATCTGTAAAGAATTGTCAAATAAAACAAATAGTCAAGAACCGAGATAAATACAAATGTGTGGAACAGAGATAAAAGAATTCCCTTTGCCTAAAAAGATAGAGAAGTCTACAGAAGAAACTATTATATTCTGTAAACAAAGAAAAACACTAACCTCAAATTCAAGATCATCACCTTGTCGCAAGAATTCCATTGCACGACAACTAATAAAGAGCAGCCCGATGCACGAAGCCGGCCATTGCATTGCATGACAACTAATATTAAAAAATAAATATAGGTACATTAATGACAAAGTGCATAACTTCCACAGAGATTGTTTCAAAAGTAAACATGGATATTTGTATTAGAACCAAACAAATTATATCTCCATATATAAACTCAAGTGATAAGCATATAGAAAGCTACGACCATTAAACATTAATACAGAAACAGTTAACACCATAACATAGAAATGTCAGTATAAAAGAAGTGATTGAAATTTTCCTCATAGTTTATATTTTTGCGAGTAGTTCTCAGTTTCACCTCATGCTATGATCAGTAATTAAAAATATCTGATCCTAGATCTCTCCTCGTTTCAACATTGTAGGAACCCTATCTATCCTTCTCTACTAATATATTCTCTTCTTGACTTAACTTTTGTACATGACACCTCAATCGTCAATAAATAGGGTTATCATTTGTTCTAGGAGTAGATGTTCTAGTCAATGAGAAAACACATAACATTGATAGACAATCTTATCAAGCTGACTTTGTTTTGATGTATAATGAAACAATTAACTAGTTCTGGATACCTAATACAAAATGCTTTCCGGGAGAAAGAAAAGTGAATTTTTACCATATAGCAACATCTTTTTCACTAATTTGAGCCGCAATAAACAATCAAACTCGAAGAAAATATTCGAGTTGGAAAAAAAAATGTAGATAGCGATAGCCAGACTCTAGATGAATATACCTCTATGAAGATCCATCTAGCCAAGCGAAATTGCTCATCAGAAGCATAACATCGAATTGAATCATTTTTTTTTCCAATAAATAATTGACAAAATGGCATTTTCTTGAGTAAATACGGGTATGATTGGAATTTATTTATTTATTCGTTTATTTATTATTGCCGCAATCCCTCATCCCTGAAACTGCAATTATCAATCTTTGGGCATTTTGTCTAAAAAATAAAAAACCGATAACAAGTCAATTGCGCTAGTTTCAGTGGTTGCAGGAAAGCTAAAGACAGGCTATTGAGGGAAGGAAGAGTACGAATTTCTTGACGATGTCGCCAATGTTGTTGGTGGCACTCCGGAAGGCGGGCAGAAGAAAAGTCCGGACTGGGAGCGGAGGAAAGCGAGTAGGAATAACGCCGGCAGGGTAGGAGGAGCGAACGAGGAGGTGGAGGCCGAAACCTCCTCAGGTAACAACCAAGTCGGGCGGCCAACCTACATCGGACGGACGCAAAGCTGCAATCCCAAAATCGCACGGCTCAGCAAAGATCAACCTGCGTCTCGAGCTTCTTTTCCCTTGCATGCATTTGTTAAGTTTAGGCTCTTTGGCCCTCAATTTTAATGTTTTTTAAGGATTTTTACCTGAACTTCTAAAAACATCCAAATATAATTATTTAAACTCGGGAAAATCCCCAATTTTTTCAATTTATAATTTTCAGAAAATATTAAAAAAAATAATGGATTTTATTTTTTTCCAAAAGAAAATATTATATAACTTGCACAACTTTGGACTTATATAATTTGAAGATGTTTCTAGTTAATTTGACTCTTAAAATCCTTCAATGAAAGCTAAACACGTAATTAATCACTCTCTAATTTGACATTTTAGACTTTTGAGTATCTAAAAAAATAATCACTCTTCACTTTCCTTGTTATCTTATATATATATATATATATATATATAGAATATTTTTATGTTGTGCACTGTCTCCATCCGTGCTCCTGTGCGATTCCTCACAGCGAACAGTGATTTCACTGTTCATGTGAGTAATCACACAGGAGCACAGATGGAGACGACGTGCAGCAGAAGAGGGTTATATATATATATATATATCCTCCATGTAATATAGAATAGTTGGTTAATAATTTTTTTTCATTATTCATTTTAATTTTCTCTTTTTCATAAAATAGAAAATAATTTTTTTTATGTTTTCTAATTTTTCAAAAAACATTACTTTATTTTTTGAAAAACAAAAATGGAAATAGAAAATAATTTTTTTGTATTTTTCAGAAAATGCTCCTTTATTTTCTGAAAAAAAAAAGAAAAACGTCAATCAAACATCATTTCTTGCATTTTCTCATATTCTCATAAAATAAAAACAAAAAATAAAAAAATTTCTACAAGCCAAACGCTCCCTAAATCTTCCGAAGTGATTCAAAAAGCACATATAGCATAGAAATTTATCTTAAGCTAGATAATTTGAGAGAAACCTTTTGGGTACGATGCAGTGGTAAAATGATTGTGATATTTTATAGATAAATATAATTCGATTTTTTATTAAACTATCTCGATTTTCTATGTTGAATATAGAAAAATCTATGTTATACGATCTCAGATAAATTGGACTCAAAAGTTTATCTTCATACAGATAGAGTACGATTTCAATATTAATCGATCACTTTTGGACTAGTCCAACTAAAATTAAAAAATCTCATTTTAATAAAAAAAATTAAGAGCATCTAATACCTTGTGTTATCCATTAAATTATATATATATATATATATATATATATATATATATATATATATATATATATATATATATATATATATATGTTGTCCGATTGTGTGGATGTTAGAATGTACAATAACTTTTCTCCTCTACAGTTGAGCACTCGTGCCTGCTTCGTTGCCTTCGGTATCATCAAAATCCAACTGTGATTCGATTAAAATCCAAATCTGATTGGATCGTGATCAAAATTCGGTCTGATCATGGTCGCCCACGACTGCAATGTTGGCGACAGAGATTAGGTCGAAATTCGACTGGACTCCAACTCCGATTGAATCGCGATTGAATTTTAGTTTGATCGCGGTTGAAATCCAATTGGATTCCGAAGATGTCCAGTGCCTTCCTTGCAGTGCTCAGGGCACAGAGAAGAAATCCCAATACGATTGAATCCGAAGATGCGCATGTGGTTTAGGCACTACCATCTCCAACCATAAACATCAAATTTGGTGTAGTTTTGACACCGAAATGGTATGATTTTAACACCAAACACTATTTCAACTCCAACCCACTCACACCATATTACACTAAAAAGGATATTCATTAGAATATTCTATTTTTCTTATTCATAATATAATTATCAATATACATTTTAATTTATTAATATTTTTATATGATAATTATTATATTTAAAATTAATACTTCTTTAATATTTGAGATATATTATTTTTTAAAATTTGGTCTCCAACTAATATATATAAAAAATTATGATTTCCCATTTTTAATTTTTATTACATAATTGTTCAAGTATAAATATATGTTAAAAATATTATAAAATCACACATTAAAATAAAATATTTTACTAATTTTTATTGAAAACAAATAATAACACTTAATTGAAAATATAATATTATTGTATTTTAACTTTCAGAATTACTATATTGTTCCAATAAATGCTCAATTAATGTATTTTGAAGGGCAATATAAGCTTCTTTGTCTTTGATTTGTCTGTATCGGACTAAAAACTCTTCAAATCGAGTACTATCATCTCCTGCTAGCTCAACATCTGGAATTGACACCTCGAAGTCTTCCACAATTACTGCATTTAAATCACGTTCATTTTCAATTATCATATTATACATAATAATACATGATGTTATTATATCATGTAAAATATTTTTTCACCAAAAATGTGAATGTCCTATAATAATTGCAAAGCGTGATTGGAAAACGTCAAATGCTCGCTTAACATCCTTTCTACACGCTTCTTGTTTCATTGTAAATAATTTATTCTTTCGACTTCGTGGATCATGAATCGTTTGAACAAGTGTTGACCATTTTGGATATATACCATCAGCTAAAAAATAACTCATATTGTACTCTTTTCCTTAAATGACATAATGAGCAGGAACATTAATACCTTCTATAAGATTAGTAAAAAGATGAGAAGACTCAAGTACATTAATATCATTATTCGATCCGGCCAACCCAAAATATGCAAGCTAGATCCATAGATCATAATCAGCTACAACTTTCAGAATAATTGTTGGCTTTTCACTACGGTCAGAATATTGTTCTGCCCATGCTGTTGGATAATTTTTTCATCTCTAGTGCATGCAATCTAAGCTACTTAACATACCTGGAAAACCTCGTTGCTCACCAACCTGGAGTAGCATAGCAACATCTTGAGCGTTTGGAGAGCGTAAGTATTGCCCTCCAAAACATTCAACAATAGCACGATAAAATCGTTTCACACTTTCAATGGTCGTTGATTCTCCTATTTTAATATACTCATCAGTAGCATCTGCCGGTATACCGTACGCCAATATTCAAAATGCAGTTGTTATTTTTTGCAAGCTAGACAAACCAAGTCTTCTAAGCCCATCTTTTTTCTGTATAAAATAGTTGTCATGATTACTAATAACATCATAGATACGCATAAATAAATTTTGTCCCATTCGAAATCTTCGTCGAAATATTGCATCATTATACAATGGATTTTCGACGAAATAATGATTGAATAGATTACGATCAGCAGCTTCACGATTACGATTAATCACGTTGTGACCAGGAATTGACCCTCGATGCATGCTTTGGTTATTTTCTTCGTTGAGATAATTGAAGATCATTTGATTATTGGTAGAAATCACCTGAGCGATCAGTTGTTGTCTTGCACCAAACATTTCTGCACAGTTATCATCATCAGAGCTTGAAGATGATAAATTTGATGAACTTTCATTGTTGTTATCCATTTTCTGAGGTAATTGAATGAATGAGATATATGTTGCTTATGGGTGTGTATTTATAATGTGTATTATATCTATATTTTTTATTTTGTACATATGACGTGATATGACAATGAATACATTTGAACAAAATTGTATAGATGACGTGACACAACAATGACAACATCAGGACAATTTGTGCAGGTGACGTGACCTGATACTGAACACATATTTTTATGAGTACAGATGACATAATCTAACAATGAACACATTTGGATAAAATTGTACAGATGATGTGACATAATAATAACAACATCGGGACAAGTTGGCAAGTGACATGACTTGACACTGAACACATATTTTCATGTGTGCAGATGACATGACATAACAATGAACATATTTGGACAAAATAACACAGATGATGTGAAACAACAATGATGACATTAGGACAAGTTGGGCAAGTGACATGACTTGACACTGAACATATTTTTGTGTGTGTTGATGATGTGATATAACAATGAACACATTTGGACAAAATTGTACAGATGACGTGATACAACAATGACAACATCAGGACAAGTTGTACAGGTAACGTGACCTGACACTGAACACATATTTTTATGTGTGCAGATGATATAACTTAATAATGAACACATTTAGACAAAATTGTACAGATGATGTGACACAACAATGACAACATCAAAGTAAGTTAGTAGGTGACATGACCTGACACTGGACATATTTTTTTTGTGTGCAGTTGACATAACATAACAATGAACATATTTAGACAAAATCACACAGATGATATGAAACAACAATGACGACATTGAGACAAATTGGACAGACGACATGACCTGATACTGAACATATTTTTTTGTGTGCTGATGACGTGATATAACAATGAATACATTTAGACAAAATTGTATATATGACGTGACATGACAATGATAACATTAGAATAAGTTGAGCAAGTGACATGACCTGATACTGAACACAAATTTTGTATAATTTTATATTCCCATTTTTCCCCCTATATAATGGCTTACCAGATATTGGTTTAATACATTTTACTTCGCTCATTTTTTTTAGAGTATTCTCTTCTACTAAAATGAGCTCAACCCCCCCCCCCTCCCGACTAGCTTCATACTCATTTGAAGAAGATAAATACTTATGTTATGTTTATCTTCATATTTCGCAAAATCAGATCATATAAATCAACCAATCGAAGGATCAATTCTGGGCAAGAATTAAGAAAGAGAATCATGCAGATTTGAATTTTGAGCATTGTAGTCGACCACCAAGATCTTTGCAAAAAAGAATGCTTCTTATACTTAGTGAAGTATCCAAAATGAAAGGTTGCATACGACAAATCGAACATATGAATCCTAGCGGAGCATCTGAATAAGATATTGTAAGTTACTATGTTCATATTTATTTTAGACTATCTAAATTTTATAATCAAAGTTTGAGTTCATTAATAACATTGTCTTCATAACTGATGTTCAATTATTTTATTATAGTTAACTCGTGTCAGAGTGTTGTTAGCAGATGATCCAAAATACACAAAAGGTGCATTTGGTTTGGGATTATTCTCCATAACCTTGATTATCCATCCATGGTTATCAATAAAAACCTTGTTTGGTTTAGAATTTGAACGATTATCAAGTCATGATGGATGCCCGACGCATCATGTCACATCAGCAAAAGGATTATGCATGAGAAAATTAAAAAACCTCCAAGAAACTTAGTTTTTCTTGATTCCCTTTGTTATGATTTTTTTTCAAAAATACCCTCTGATTTTTACCATTTAGGGAAAAATTATCCTTATCAATTTATCAAATAACAATCTAGCAAGTTGTCGGTTGGCCACCGTCGGTTACCGACCAGCCGTGGTCACCAGTCATTGGTCGACCACCGCTGTCAATCGTCGTCGTCGTCGGCCGTCGCTGCCTATTGTCTCCGTCAGTTGTCGCTGTCGTCATCATCGGTCTTCATCGTCGGTCGGTCGTCGTCGTCGATCGACTGATGGTCGGTGGACAACCGACGACCGATCGATGGTCGACGACCGATGATCGATTGATCGACGATCGATGGTCGATCGACCGCCGTCAAACTATCAAATGAATAATATAGTAAAATATTAAATGATGTGATACTTTAAAACCTCCAAACAAATAAGTTTTGGTTGCATTACTTCAGATTGAAGTTTGAACCAAATAATATTTGGTAATGTTTAATTCCCCATAACCTTGGTAATGTGATTACTAGAGTAATCACATTACCAAAGTTATATATTATAACTTAAATCAAACACACCCAAAGAGTTTCAAATTTGACTATGTCTAGAATATTCTCAAAGATATTGAAAAATTTGGCACTGACAACATGAATACTGTAGACATGAAATTGTGACAACAAAATGCTAATGTTGGTTCATCTGAACAATAATTCTCTGAGGAAGAATTACGTATACTTTCATCTCCTTGTATGTCTGCTTTTGATATAAATATCACTGATTCAGATAGCGATGATACTTCTAGTAAACGACCTCCTAGGGTGAAGAAAGCAAAAATGAAGAAAAAAATGATGAATAAATTGCAAAGGTAATTAAAATTAATTCTCACCTTTTTGATACAATGAATGTAAGTACTGTTGCTGCTACAAAAGTGGCAGATGTTATGATTTACAAGGAAGAAATAAAAATTTTGTTAAAAAATTTGAACTCGATTTTTGACCCGATGATACATGAACATATTTGGAATGAACAAATTAAAATTATACAAAAGAGAATGCAAGCCCAGGAATCTCATCCAGTTGCACATCAAGAAGAAGGATCTCAATCATCTCTAATATAGGGAGAAGGATCACAACTCAATCAATATCAAGGTGAAGATCAAGAATCTCATAATCCTGTGAATGTTTTCGATCAATTTCGTAATTATTTTAGTGGAATGGGAAGTGATTTTCCTAAATATTAGTATTATAATATTATTGAAGTAATTTTAAGTTTGTGTACTTTATTAGTACAGTTTGTATTTATAGTTATTTGTCATGTTTAGTGTTACTCATGTTTTTAAATTTTTATTAGTAATATTTTAATTTAGTATTATTTTTATTTTTATTTTGTATGTCAATGTAATAGGCGATGTAATTTACATTTATGCATGTCAAAATGTTTAATGTTTTTTATTATTTTTTTTATAAAATTAGTGGTATAATTTATAAATATAATTATAATTAGAATATATTAAATAAATTAAAATTAATTTTTTAAATAAATTAAATTTTTATATATAAATATGTATAAAAAATTAAAATATACTATTAAATATATTTGATTTAAATTTATAATAAATAATTAATATTACTATTTGGATAAAAAATAATTATAAATTAATTTTTATTTATGATATTTAATAATATATATTATATTTAATTTTATTAATTATATAATGTAATAAAATATGAAAAAAAATTAACACCAACAATGGTAATATGAATAGTGTCATACCATTTAAGAAAATGGTATATAGATCGGAGAAATTTGGTATGCCTTTTATCTCAAATTTGATATTTTAGTGTATGGATTGGAGATGCTTAAAGCTATAATGTGCACGATGATTTGACGGTGAAAGAATATGCAAAAGTTGGGAATCTGTCCAACTAGTAACCCCTGTCATTCGTCCCAGGACACTGACGAGAGGGAGGTAAATCACAGGGGGACAAAGTCCATTGACACGATGACAAAGCAGAGAAGGGTCCATCTGAAATCAGGAGGGATTTTAGACTCCTCATTCGGAATCGAACCCTGCCCAATCTACAAGCAACACTCTGTCTTACCATTGCACCGTCTCCGTGGGGATAAAACTGTGATGGATAAACTTTTTAACGTGACCGGTCCCACCGTCGAAGCGACCCCTCATCAGAAACTCCCGAAGGAATTTTTGGAGGTACAATACCACGATATTGATAAGAGCAACGCTGGGCCGACCCAGTATCTCAGTTAACAGCACCTACTGGTGAATTGTCACTGAGGAGAGCTCGAACCCGACACCTCCCATAATATGTACCTCCACGCTTACTACTTGAAATAAGACACTTCGGTAAAAACTGTAGCGGGTAAACTTTTTAACGTGACTAGTCCCACCACCGAAGTGATCCCTCATCAGAAACCCCCGAAGGGATTTTTAGAGGTACATTACCATGAGTTGATAAAAACATATCTGAGTCAGACTCAGTATCTCAGTCAACATGACTTACTGGTCAATTGTTACTGATGAGGACTCAAATCCAGAACCTCTCGCAATATTATATCTCTAAGCTGTGAAAGAATCAAACGAGTAACAGTGAGAGCAGAGTCACGTTGATACTGTACATTTTTTTTTTTTTTTTTTTTCTGTCTGATCGAACGACAAAATGCAGGTGAACACAGACGATAGATCTCCATCACGTACGAAAGCACAGAGAAATAGCAGAGACTGAATAAATACGGATAAACTTTATCCAATTGAACGTTAAATTTATTCCTAGATATCCGATTTATATACTGCACTATTGATGAATATTTCGCTAAAAGGTTTCTGATAATTGCATTTTGTTTTCTCTCTTTTAAGTGTATTTATTGTATGATTAAGAAGTAACAGAGACTGAATGCCTCAATCCGGGTCTTTAAACGGGCCCGCCACGAGGATGGTGGGCTTAATGGGCCTTTATTTGGGAAAGCCTGATAAAGGAAATGAGAAAAGAAAAGAAAAGAAAATGGGGAAAATACATTTTTTCGCATCCCAAGTAAATAAGGAAAATAATAATAAATATTTTCTGTGTAAAATATTTTTAGAAAAATTACTCGAGTTAACCCCGTTAAATAGGCGAATATTTCGGCTTAACGAATTGACCGCCAAACGCCGTTAAATGCTCGAGTTAACGAGGGATTTGAACGTCCATCGAACCAGCCGTCGAACGATCAACTTTGTTCGCCACCAACCTCGTGCCGTTCGCCACCAACCTCGTGCCGTTCGCCGATCCCTTTCCTCGCCCCTGTAGAACAATCAATTGTTCCTCCAAAGTCACGAGATCGCCGTGATTCGTATTTGTGTACGCTTCTCTCCCTTGATCCTCCGCAAGATTTTGTTCCTGGTTCATTGCTTGATCGCGGCGCTGCGGCGGATACGGTTGGCGAAGCAGCTGAGGGCGGAGTTTTTCTGGTACTTTTGGGGGGATTTTTACGCTGGGCGAACTATCAAAAGTTGGTAGCTTTTGAGGTTCTCGGCCGATTCTCTCGTTGTTATCGGTGCGTGAGCTCGATCGAACCGCCTCTTGTACCCTTTTATCGGCTTCTCCGCCGATCCGAACGCTAAAGTTCTCCTGTGATCGGTTCTAGAGATCGCGTTGCTTGTGAAGATGATTACCTCAGTGAGTCACTCCAGTGCCAGGATCGGTGTCGTTGATATCGTCCGGCAAAAGGCGCCTTGCGTCCGACCTCGGGTGGCGTCCGTTCGTGCTGTGTCGACGATCAAAAACCTTGATTTGACGCTTTCCACTAGGAGACCCCTCTATATCTCGACTCCGGAGGGGGCTGGATTTGGCTTCCTCCGCCGCGATGGGACCCTGTCGGCCATCAAGCCCCGTGGTCATGATTTCAAGTGCGAGGCCTACGAAGCTGATAGATCGGAGGTCTCTGAGATCTCCCCTGAGCAGGCCCGTTCGGTTGCCGCCCAAAGGCTAAAGATCGGCATCTACTTCGCTACCTGGTGGGCTCTCAACGTTGTCTTCAACATCTACAACAAAAAAGTACTCAATGCCTTCCCCTACCCTTGGCTGACATCCACCCTCTCCTTGGCTGCGGGCTCCCTCATAATGCTCATTTCCTGGGCCACAAGGATCGCCGAGGCCCCCAAGACAGATTTCAATTTCTGGAAAGCCCTTGCACCGGTAAGGGAAAGTTTCAAATTTTTTTAGTTGTTCTCTTTCTTATTTCGCGCTGTCTAGATCAAAGGCGTTATACGTTAAATCCCTTCTATTAGGTGGCGGTAGCGCACACGATCGGGCATGTGGCGGCAACAGTGAGCATGTCAAAGGTGGCAGTCTCGTTCACCCACATAATCAAAAGTGGGGAGCCGGCATTCAGCGTGTTGGTATCAAGGTTTCTGCTGGGAGAGACCTTCCCTGTGCCGGTGTACCTCTCGCTGGTGCCGATTATTGGTGGATGTGCTCTGGCTGCAGTGACAGAGCTCAACTTTAACATGACAGGTCAGTAGAAAGATTAGCAAGAATTCTTCTATATTGATTGTCATTCTCTCTGTTTGTTTCTCTTTGTTATTTGAGGTTCTATCAGCGTCTAACCCTTTAGCATATGTTTTGGGTGAGAATTTGATCTTTCTTTCCTTTTTCTTATCTTTGAAGGCCTAAAACCAGTTATAAAATAAACTTCATATCTTCAATGGCAAGCACAACAAAATGATTTTTAACCTTTGCCTCTTGGGGTTCAGATAGCTTAACATTAAAAATATGGTTCTTCAGCCTTCCTGTTATTGTTTACTAGAGGAATACTTCTCTCACAGCATTTCTTATGCTATTTATCTTAACTTTTTGCTCCTTTGGAGTTTAGATGGCTTAACATTTAAAATGTGATTCTTTAGCTGTCCTGTTATTGTCAGTAGAAGAGTACTTCTATCACAGCATTTTCTGTGATAATTTTATTCTCTATCTTATATACTTGTTTGGAACCATCAAATTATATGAAATTGCAAATCTACTTTTAAAAATTCTTGTATTTGGTAAGCAAAAATGAGAACTAAAATTCTATCTTCTGAAAAAATTGAAACAGAAAATTCAATAAAGAATCAGCCAGATTTATGTTTGGGAATTCGTAATTATTCATGAAGTAAAGATTGTTTTGCTTTTAATTTTTTTTTTTTTTTGAGCCACTGTTGTTGAATAATCTTTGATTAGATTTTCTAATGTACTATTTGAACCAATCTGATACTTGATGCTGTTTAGAATAACTTCACTTTGTTTATGGGCTGGTTGTTAAGGTGTTTGTGTTTGTCTTGTTTTCAGGTTTCATGGGTGCAATGATATCGAACCTCGCATTTGTCTTTCGGAACATCTTTTCAAAGAAGGGAATGAAGGGGTTATCCGTTAGTGGGATGAACTACTATGCTTGCCTCTCCATCCTCTCCCTCTTTATACTCACCCCATTTGCTATTGCAGTTGAGGGGCCCCAGATGTGGGCTGCTGGTTGGCAGACAGCACTTTCCGAGATTGGTCCTAACATCATATGGTGAGAAAACCCTCTTTGTTAGCAGTATAACAAACTCACATTACTGACATCCTATTTGATTAACTTATTCTTTATGTTCTATTCACATTATTTAATAGCATTTTTACAGATGAAAGTTATGTTTTGCTATATGCATTAAATTTCTATTGACATTACTAATGTCTAATTACTATTATGTTTGCCATAATGTTTGATTTGGTTGTTATCATCCATGTGCCAAATAATGACTTGCAACCACAATATATATAGGGCAAAAATTGACGCTGCTAACTTTTAAAATCATAAAAGGGCGCCTTTTTTTATTTTTTATTCAAAGGGTGCCTCAAATTTAAAATTTTCCCAAATAACCCTTATTTAATAGATGTGATTATCTTTTTGTTTTTTTATTAAAACTTTATAAAATTATAAAAAGTATATTGTTTTATAAATCTAAATTTAAACATTTACTTTTATTAGTATAAATTATTTTTCTACTGTGTTGAATATTTTGTAAAGATATGCAATATTTTTGTATGAATTTATATCTATATTGTTATTATATCATTAATTACTTAATAAAATTTTACAATCAGTTTCTTGTGAAATGTGTAATTATTTCTGTATTTTATAAAATTAAGATTTATTCTTCTAATCAGATTGGCTTAAATGTTTTTATTTTTTTTGATGAATCAGCTTAGCCAAACAACTCATTTTTCTATTACACTAATTTTATATGAGTAATTTAGGTGCACCGTATGATTTTCTCTAGCAGTCTTGGAATTTAAGCTGTGTTCGTGCGTGCATTAATTGCTTTTGTTGGAGTTTCAGTTCTTTGCCTTTTTCTGTTGAACACCTTTATACATGTATGACTGAACTCAAACTCTCATAAGTATTTTTGTATTTGTAGTTAAATAAAATCTTGCCTTTTCTGGTGCTTTTTTTTGTATCAAACCTCATCTACCATGAAGCTTCTTTTGTTGATTTAGAAAACTATTTTAGCTGGCCCATCACCTTTTTATTCTTTTTCCCAATATCTGAAATGTATGCCACTATGAACTTACTACATAATAGGTGGATAGCTGCGCAAAGTATCTTCTACCATTTATACAATCAAGTTTCTTACATGTCCTTGGATGAGATCTCACCTCTGACGTTCAGCATTGGCAACACCATGAAGAGGATATCTGTCATCGTCTCATCCATCATAATCTTCCATACTCCTGTTCAGCCTGTGAATGCCCTCGGAGCTGCCATCGCTGTCCTTGGAACTTTCCTCTATTCCCAGGTAACATTTTTGACTGTCAAAATCAGCGTTGTCTTTGTTCTCCGGAGATCTCAGAAGAGTTCACGAAAACATTGCTTACATGACAATAAATAGGACTGTAAATGAACCTTATTTGATAATGAGTCTGATCATAAATATAGTTTATGAGTTTTGTTCAGGAATATAATTTATAAGTTGTTCATAAATATTATTTGCTAACACATACATATTCAAGTTTGTTCATTTAATATATCAAATTGTTGAAGTTTGTTCATTTAACTGACTTGATGTCTATTGAACGAACATAAACGAGTTCTTACCAAGTCAAATACCAAGTTTGTTCACGGATGCTTGATTCATTTACAGCTGTAACAGCAAAAACCTAGAACCTGCTCTTTGAAATAAAGGATGGATGCTTGTTTGTTAGCACATACATTCCTTTACACCTTCTCCTACTCTGTTTAAATGGAAGATCTTATATTTTCTACTCTTTTAACTGCTTGAAAACAATACATACCTATTCATAACTAGCTGGATTATGCAGGCAAAGCAGTGAAAAGGATGATCAGAAGGGATGCAATAATAAAGTGAAGCTGCTTCCAGTAGTATAGGATTTGGTCATAGATTCTTTTGTAGAGTTCCAACAGCAGCCTACGATCGCAAATATTCCAAGATTCATTAAACTCGACTTATTGTTACAATATTTGCTCGATTTTTTTTTTAATTTCTATGCTCCCTTCAGTGCTTGAATCAGACAAGAAGCTATGCGTGTTGGTTATCTTCCAGCAGCGTAAGCCTTTCTTATCAAAAGATGTTGAATTTTTGTGATATCTCAAGCTTCAAAATACTGTGTTTTTTCCCCCTCTCCTCTTATTTATTAAGAATCTAATTGGCAGAAAAAGCAAAAAAAAACTTGCATCGAGGAAGAATTCATGTTCTTGAGAAAAGTTGTTTGTTATAATTTATAAGCATGTATGTACCTGATGAACTCCTTGCATCCAGGAAGTTTATGTGGCAATGGAGTGGATGCTACAGGGAGAGGAGGAGAAGAAGAGGAGAGAGATAAGGGGTAGAGTTTTCCACATTTGTTTGTGGCGAAATTTTGTCAATCTGTCCGTTCATTTGGTTGAGATCTTAATTGGTGATCGGATCTGCAGTAACCATCGTGTGGACTGTGGATTATTGATCGGATCCCTTTTTTTTTTTTTAATATAAAGAAAGTCTCGAATGACAAATAATTTGTTTGGAAAATAGAAAAAAAATTTATTTTGAAGATTAAAACTTAGTCAAAATGTCCCAACTGTGTTAGATATGAAAAAAGTGGATCAAGTTGTTCAATATTTTTGAGACAATAGTTTATCTTTTCCCTTTGGGTTAAGTTTATTTATGATTTTTTTACTAGCATTGTATATTTAGATTTTCGATCGGACTAATTTAAAAAATGATCGATCCAGCTCTATGAATTTTTGACGAGGTATTAAATAATTTTTAGGTGAGATATACTCCATCGAATTTTGAAAATGATCGATCCAACTCTATGAATTTTTGACGAAATGTTAAATAATTTTTAAGTGAGATATACTCTCTCAATAACTAAGATAAATCAAAAAAATATTTGTAACTCAATAGCTAAATCTGACAACGCGGTTGCATCGTCCTATAAGATAGGTTTGACACCTAAGACATACTCCATCCATTCGAGAAGGTAAACTTTGAATTCGTATCTTGCTCAGGATGACATGCTCAAGTTTTTCTAAAATTCAAAGTTGAATTTATCCCATCAAAAAATTAAATCATATTAATTTATAAGATATCGTCCCCGACCAGGGCATATGATATTTTCACAATGTAATCTGTGTATGATCGATTCATGAGACTTGCAATTTGATACAGTGAAACTTAAGACATTTTTGCTACCGGAGAGTATCAACAACGCTTAAAAGTGTAGGATGTAAATTCGACATTGAAAATTTGAAGGGCAAAAAATAATAGAGATTTAAAAAAAAAAAAAAAAAGAATTACTCTATTTCTTACTATAAGGCATCCATCTGACTTCAAACTCAAATCTGATTATTTTTAAAATAAACAATTCGACTCCAAAGCAAAATTAACGGATGATCCATCGATATAAATAATTCGGACCCATCCAAAACTCAACACAAAACTCAACAAATTCTGAAAATCGATCGCAAAAAATCATCCCGTCCCCACGAAAAAAACCTAATGGTTAACGCATACAGACGTTGCACCAGAGGACAACGGATCAATTCCTCATAAATACGAAGGTACCGTCCCTCCATGCGTTAATTATTAATTTTAAGGGTCAAAAACTTATCATGATTTACCTCCCTTACGATGATCTAAAAATGGACTGATAAAGACCGTTAAATTGATAGATTCCAACCTTTGTACCAGAGAACTACATCAAACCCAAATGCCTGCAGGCACAGACAAAAGAAAATGTGGTATAAAATTAAATAATAAACTTTAAAATTAGTTTTTAAAAAATTAAGGTTTGAGAATGCCAGAGAGAGCTATAGCAAGCTGGATGGATGGCCAATGCTAAATAAATAAGAAGAATATGAACAGTACCGAGCTAAGCATGCAGGTCGGGTAATACTAGCTCAGCATAACTAATACAGGGTAGTTATGTGCTCATCATGAATCTTTCACTCACAAACTGAAAGCACAGTCGACCGAGTAGAGCAAAAATAGTCATCGTGCATTGATAACCGGAGGGATCATGCCTAGTCATCACTGAAATTCTTCCGTGCACCACGGCGACCCCTGCCCCTGCCACCGGAGCCGCGTCCTCTACCGCGGTCGCCTCTCCCACCTCGCCCACCGCCTCTTCCTTTAAATTTCCCACCGCCTTTACCTCTACCATTGCTATTGTCGCCTTTTGGCTTTGCTTCGTCAATGGTTAGGGTACATCCCCCGAGTTCAGAACCATTGAGCTCGAATGCCTTACTGTAAGCATTCTGGTTCTTGAAGTCCACAAATGCTATCCTGTGAGATAACAGACGACAAAAGTAAGGTTAGATTTTTTTCGCTGAGAAATAGTAAACTCTACTTCCAATTTTGATTGATGCAGGTATAGAACAGATTTGAACCTCACTGAAACATCTGATACGAGATTTCAAATGGGAGTAGGGACACAAGGAACTGACCCTTTTGGGCCACCACTTTCATAGTCTTTAAGTATAGAAATACGAGTGATGTCTCCGCACGATCCAAAATGCTCTTGAAGGGAATTCCTAATCTGTATGAGTATTAGTATTAATAAATTATACAACAAAATTGCTGATTACAATGTAACATCAAACGACACCTGATCCTGTCCTAGTGATTTATCAAAACCTTTTACAAATATGGTATAGCTCTGATCTTTGCTGCCCTTTTCGTTGCTGCAAAACAAAAGAAATATAAGCACAGAGAATCATTCCCTTCTATTTTGTCCTTAGAAAGGGATTTTTTAGACCGAAACACTCTTTGAAATGCTAAATGGTATTACATTGTAAAAAACAATTTAATAGGATTCTCATGTACACTTGAACAGATTAATTTGACAAACATACCCACTCTGAGGGGTGTTTGAATCCCTTTCACGGGCAACCTCAAGTCTGAGTGCACGTCCAAAAAATTCCTGGCCATTCAATTCAAGTGCCTAGACAAGGAAAAATAATAATTTTTCACTAAGCCAATCTACATACTGATAGTTTCAAAACACTAGTTATACACATAAATCCGAAATGGAAACAAGCAATGCTTGACAGTAATTGAAATAAAGATTATAAACCTTTTTAACATCTTCCTCGGTAGCAAAATCAACATGACCAAATCCCTTGGAGCTACCATTACGTCTCGTAGCCACACGGACACCAACAACTTCCCCTGCCCCTTTGAAAAATTCTGACCTGAAAAGAAAGAATCTAATATAACTTCAAAGATTTACATTGCTTAGCTTTATGTACAATGAATTTATCTACAGGGGGACCTTACCTTTTGGATCTGTTAAGAGTATCAGAGTAAATAAGTTATCAGGTGTAATGAGTTTAGTCCCACAACGGTACTTTTAAGTTTAAGGTTTCATCATGTAATAGTTAAGTCATAATGAATAGTAATATAATTTAACATGGTATCAAGGCCACTTATTAAGTGTAAACAGTATATGATTGCAACTTCACCTCATCTATCTACTCTCTCTCTCTCTCTCTCTCTCTCTCTCTCTCTCATCTAACCACTACTTCCAAATTGTGATCCACGGGAAGCAAGATCGCTTCTCCATGCATGCCTGCCACCTTCAACAAGTTATCATATTTGGCTACAACTAGCACGCCCTCCACCTGCAAGCCCTCTGTGGCAACTTCTCGGAACTTGGATTTCTAGTTTTCTTCTCTTTTCCTGCTTCCCTATCTTGCAATTTTTTTTTGTTTCTCCTTCTAAGCTTGCATTTCTCTCTTCATATCTGTAGATCTGTTTTATTCTATACTTTCATATTCTTTGCTTGCTTCTTGTTCCATGCACCTGCTATGTTATCTTCCTCTCTTATGCAGGAATAATAATGTAACCTCCCACCACTCATTTTCTTCAGGTTGCATCGCAAGGAGTCCTCAGATACATCCTTCATAAGTTTCTCATGCTTCTGTACCCAAGCGACTTTTGCCTTGATCTCCACAAGCTGCTTCTAGAACTTCAAACTATTGTTTTCTTATTCGCTTTCTTCTTTCTTTTAACACTGTTATGTCTAATGTTTGGTGATCCATACAAGAGAGCAGACAAATAAAGCTCCAGGTAGTTGGTTTCATAGGTCAAACCAGTTGACAAAGTTTTGCATCATAATTTTGTTTCTTGCCACATCAAATCAATGTCTTACTGATGAAAGCCTTTCTAGTTCATGTCAAGTTGGATATAAGCAGTATCTATGCTCCAGCTTAGAAGAGAGTATTGAAGGCTACTAAAGTTGATATCTTATTTAGGTGTAATGGATTTAGTCCGACATTGCTACTTCTAGGATCTAACCATGAGTCATAATGGCTTATATATACACATGTTATTCTCATTATGAATAGAAAATAATATTTTTTTTCAATATTATTTTAAAAAAAAACTAAGTGGCCACTTGTGCATTTTGGGATCCCTTCTGTTTTGCCTAAGAAAAAGACAGGCCAGGCAGTCTGCCTAGGCACCTGGTTCAGATATTGAGAAACATCTTCATGGTCCTGTAGGAAAAAAGCTCAGATTTAAACCTTATTATTGCAACTCGCTCTTCTAGCAATCCTTCTCCTCTTCTCCACTTGTGACTAATTAAATCACAACACTGTCGGCCTCAACGCCTCTCTTCTCCTACCTCACTCCTTCCACATGTTGAATGTGCCACTGCCACTGCAACTCCACACAAGACTTCACAAGCCTGCGAACCTCTAAATGTGACCAAAATCTAACCCGAAATAACTCCACACTCGATGCGTAATTAACAACTGACAAGTCCATGTTCCCGACACTAGTAAGTCAACCTCCATAACATCCAGTCAACCTCGAGCATTGCAATATTTGACTATTTTGTTGACATGTAGCATCCTCTAACATTCATAGCATTTTAAGAACCCATAATATCAACAATAATCTCCAACACTTCTTTTGCAGTGCCTTACCCGCAGCTAGTGTTTTATTTTTTATTTGGATGATTGGATTAGCAACCTCTAGACCCTCTACCAGAAGGTCAGTAGCATATTTTTCTTGTTTTACTGGCCCTTTTAAATCTTCAATTATTGTATGATTGTTGATTAATTGATAGTATTTTCTCGTTTTTAAAAATTGTTTTACTGGCTATTTTTAATCTATAACTGTAAACTTGAGTGCCTGACCACATTTAGTAACATTTTAATGTCGGGTGCCTATCACTACAAGGAAGTCACGATTTAACGACCGAACTAGCAATGGAATTTTAACTCCGTCGCTAATTAATGATAGATTAACATTTTCCATCGTTAATTAGCGACCGACAAAATTATCGGTCGTTAATTTGCGACCGATTATAATTTCCGTCCCTAATTAACGACGGAATATATTTCTATCGTTAATTAGCAACGAATAATGAATATTTCGTCGCTAATTTAGCGACGGAACATAAATTCCGTCACTAATTGGCGACTGAATTATATATTCAGTCGCTAATTAGCGACAGAATATACTTCCGTCGCTAATTAGCGACGGATAATAAATATTTCGTCGCTAATTTAGCAACGGAATATATTTCGGCCTCTAAAATAAAGACTGATTTTTAAATTTCATCGCTAATTATCAATTGAAATATAAATTCCGTCGCTGACTAACGACCGAATCATATTCCGTCGCTAATTAGCGACCGAATTATAATTTGGTCGCTAATTAGCGATCGAAATACATTCCGTCGCTAGGTTGTTTTAATAACCCTCGCCCACTCCCTTCTCTTTCTCATCCATAGCTCTTTACCTTTCCCTTTTCACTTGCCCTTTTCTGCTCCTCCCCTCAAGCCATCCTCCTGCGCATCACAATAACTAGCATACTCTTTAAGAAATCGCAGCCAGGCCATAGCAGCACCGCGGCCAGTCGGCGCGGCAGCGTCGGGACGAGGGCATGTCCGACAGTATTGTGACGCAGCCAGTCCACAGCCATGCTCAGCAACGCCGCGACGCGGCTAGTCCACAACCATGCTCGACAACACCGCGATGTGGCTAGGCCGCGGCAGTAGGTTTGCCCTAGCCATAGCCATAACACTGTCCTGACAGTGAACCTGCTCTAGCCACGACACGACTGTGGGTCTGGCCGTGACAATCTCTGCCTTGGATTCGGCACTGGCATGGCTATGGGCCTGGCCGCGACAGTCTCTGCTCTAGATTCGGCTCTGGCACGACAGTGGGTTTGGCCTATCGTGGTAGTGGGTCCAGGCTGCCCACTACAATGGGTTTGGCTATGTGGATACGAGGTTATGATTGTGATTAATGTAAGATTTAAAACTTTAGGTTATGTAGTTGTTATTGAATATATAAAGAATTATTGTAGTTAGTTTGCCGATTATTGTAGTTAGTTGTTTTTCCTTTTGCTAATAATATTTTTGAGTTTTGTAGAGATTATAATGGTAGATCAGACATCGACACGGAATAGTCAGATTATACTTCGAATTATTGGTGATAAATAAGTTGCTTAATGATAGATATTATTAAAAATTCTTTTTCATATATTATTTTTTTATTATTATGAAATAAATAAGTGATTTTTTTCTTGCGGTTTTGCTCTAAATGGACATAGTGTATCTGCATATATAATTGAAAATTTTAAAGAATGTCAATACGCTTCTGGTTATACATAGAAATATATAGATCGAGAAATGAAAGAGTTCTATTATAAAGAGTTTTTGGTAAATGTTGAATATATTTTATATCGTATAATATATCCTTATACTAATTTTCTAAGTTAATTGTTACAGAAAAAATATATTTGGGAGTTCGAATATGAGACTGAATTTAAAGCAACTAGGAACTTATATTGCCAAAAATAATACAAGGATTTGTTACATAACTGGAGAAAGTTGTTGGTGCAGTGAGGCACCGAAATCGAACCTGTGTTTTGATTATAGCAAAGACACAAGGTTAAGTCTATTTTGTTATCTCATGAGTCTACTTGAGTGTGCAGAAACAGGTTAAGCTTGAGTTGGAGATCTGCGACACAGTAAGTGCAAGGTAAGACTCGTGTCCGACGAGCGTAAGTGAGGTCGAATCCTCCGTTTAGGAGTTGATCTTAGGCGACAATCCGACCCAAAACTTTCCATGAAAGTCTAAGTCGAGATCGGATGGTTAGAAACCATCTAAATCCATCACATTTAATATTTCTACATATTGCTTTGAGCTAACCCTTGTTTGAATTCGAAGTTACTCTAATTCGAATTAAAATTAGAATTCGAATTTATTCGAATTCGAATTAAAATTAGAACTCGAATTGAAATAAAATTAAATAACTAAAGTATCCTGAAAATGGGCAAAAGGAACTAAAAGCAAGGTGGCAACTTATCCCCCAAATCTTGGTGAGGTGGCGGTCCAAAAGCAAGGTGGAAACTTATCCTCAATTGGTTGTGAGGTGGCCGGATCTCAAGTGGGCGACAAGGCTTCAAACAGAGGGGGTGCTTCACATCTTAGATACAACAATTATTACAAAGCTCTCAAACGCCCACAACGCCGCTTCTACGACGACGTTTACTACAACGGCGTCGCCAACACGGCTTCACCATAAAGTGTTGGTAATCGCTTTAGTCGATTAATTTAAGTTGTGTTTTTCGAGCTTTTATATCAAAAAGGAGAGAGGGCTTGTCTCTCATCCTTGTGTTTTTTTAAAGTTTTGTAATCAGAATCCTACCTCCAACGAGGAGTGTTTTAGTGATTGCCCTCCGTGACGTGGTCTAGGACCATTAGGGCCTTGGATTAGCAAATGGCTGGTCGTGAACCAAGTAAAACTCCTTGTGTCCATCTCTTTTTCGTTGCATTTATCTCTCACTTATCGTTTTTACAACAAAATAAAAGAAAACCGCTTTTGCGCTATTCACCCCCCCTCTAGCGCTCATTTCGATCCTACAATTGGTATCAGAGCTGGGGGCACTCAAATTTGGTGAAACCACCAATTTGAGTAATTTTTATTTCTTTTGTTTCCTTTGTTTCTGTCTACGTTAATTTTTGTGTTTTTTTTAATTTTTCTAAAATTTTTTCAGACTTTTCTTTAATTTAATTTTATCGCTTTTAATCTTTCTATTGATCATCCTAACAAAAAAAACTCTTAATTACGATTTTTTAATTCTATTACTGATTAAAATTAGTTTTTCCCAGAATTAAAAATTCTTTCATTTTTTTTAAACACTTGAATTTTTCAAACCCTAAAATCTTTATATTTCGTTTTATAAAGTTTTCTCGTTAATCTTAGCATTGAATTAAATCTTATTTCCACTAAAACAGATTTTCAATCAATTTACAAAATTTAATCAATTAAAAATCAATTAAAAACTTATTTTAATTTTTAAATCTTGAATATAAGTTTGGTTTTTCAATATTTTTTACTTAATTTCAACATTAGATTTTTTTTCTACAAAATAGTTTTTAATTAATTTTCGAAATTAATTAATTAATTTTTTTTTTACAGAATTAAAATTAATTTTCTAATTAGTTAATCTATTGATTGATTTATTTATCTTTTCTTCTTCCCAAGACTACTAATCCAAGACGCAAGTCTTGGGACCTTTGTCTCTGTTTTTTCTTTTTTCTCTTCTTACCTTTCGTGTTAATGGCTCATCTCGAGGGTTTTAGCATCCGTCCACCACCGCTTTTACAACGGTGACGATTTCAAGCATCGAAAAGTCGGATGGAGTGCTTCCTAAAAACCCAAATAGAGATGTGGATTGTGATTCAAACCGGTTCACCCTTCCTACTAATGAAGAAGGTGAATCTTGATTACAATCGCTGGTCCATTACCACTAAACGACAAGTCGAGGCGATGCAAAGGCGACTCAAATCGCAGGGCGTGCTATCCAAGGAGGAGCCGAACCGAGTCGAACCCTTCATCGCAAGTAAGAGATCTCTCGGACGAGGCCGATCGAATTACACGAAGGATCGGATTGCTAAGGTTTGTAAACGCGATTTGTTGTTCAATAAATTGTACACACTAAAAATGCAGAACACGAGACGACAACACAATTGCGCCGCGCCTGTGACATAGTCAACCAGATTCAATGGGATGTAAAGTCGAAACCGAGATCTAATCGTATGTTCTAAATTCTTTCCTAGGACCACCTTGTGGGCATCCATGGCCGATGCCTACAAGGTATCTAAGGACCTAGCTAAAGTTAGAATAGACAAATTACATTAGCAGCAATTCCAACTCTGAACCCGAGAGGGGTATAGCCTTGTTTGCAGTTCAAAGAAGAAGAAAATCGCAAGTAAGCCACCACCAACCGAGGAGGAAGACGAGTCCAAGAAGAAGTTGACCGGAGTCGATCACGAACTAATGAACCTAGCTCAAGGATAGCCAAGGGACGAAAGCGAACCACGACTCGACCCAACCAAGGTAAGCCTAAAAGTTCTAATATTAGGTGTTATGAGTGTAATTTGGCTGACATATCAAGTCCGAGTGCCCCAAGCTCAACCACCAAGCACCTAAGCACAAGAAGGCCCTCAACGCGAGCATGGGAAGAAGCCATCCAAGAAGACGAAGACCACGTCTTCATGGCGAAATCGATTGAGTCGTACACGAGACCGAACTCAACTCGAGTCGAACTCGAGGATGACTTTGACCACGGTTACCTTCAAGTCAAGCCACTGACAGCATCCTGGCTCAAAAGATACCCTTAAAGTGAGTCGAACTTTATTTAATACTTTACATAATACGGTTAGGTTTTTGTCAGGAAATTAGTTAAGTCCGAGTCCAAGGTCGAGACTCGGTTGAGGAGGTCAAACTCCTCAAACACAAGGTCTCCCTAACCTCTTCGACTAGTCAAGTTCGAGAAGAGGACCCAACTCGAGCCGAAAAGCTCAAGTTGAGAACTCTCTTGAAAAGTCAAGTCAAGATCTTAGGAACACGTTGGAAAGGTTCACTGGGATCCAAAGGACTTGACCTCCTACTTGGATCTCAAAGGGTCGTGTACAACAAGGTCGGATTAGGGTTTAACTCAAACACGACTAATAGGTCGATATGTCATTGTAAGTCGGCATAGAAAACATGTCCAAGCATGGGTCCCTAAGAACTTTTGATTTCAACTCTAGGATCCAACCCGCATCGGGTTCATGGACCAAATCCACTATGTGGATAGACCGAACCGATTCAACTCCTAGGGGGAGCCAAGACAAAACATGTTTGTGCTTTAACTTAGAAATTGTATGCTTTTTTTAAACTTGTGAACTCACTTAGAACACGCATACATAACCAACTAAAATCCTTCAAAAGATTGAGCCTCGGGAGCCTCTTTCAAAATAACCAGATTAAACTAGGAAATAGTCTTAGTAGTCAAGTCATCATTTTCTTGAAAATGGCTTTTTCTAAGGAATTTGTCGATGATCCGATAAAAGAAGGCCCTCGTGCTCGCCACGACTGAAGCCATGATCTCAAAAGGTAAACTTACAAGCCTAGGGTCAAATCCAAATCTAACATAAAATTACTTGAACCTAAATGCACTTAATCAACTTAAAAGTCATCTCACAAAAACACATAAGTATAACATGCTCGATCATATGTATACGTGAGATGACCTAGGTCAACAACTTACAACCATTTTTTTAAAAATCTAACATCCAATCCAACCACCTTGTGTGTAGGATCAATGGATGTTGACGTGATTGCTCCCACATGACCGGGGATCAACTCAAATTCACGGCTTCGATTCAAACGACAAGGATCGGTAGCCTTTGGGAATAACGCAAGCTCAAAATCATCGGATCGTGATATCGAGCTTATCTCGAATTTTGTTATTAAAATGTATTACTTGTAGAGAATTTTGAATATAACTCGCTTAGCGTAAGTCAATTATGTGACAATAACTATAAGGTCGTATTTTTAGAAAATGAATGTGTAATTAAAACAAATAAAACAGCTAAAACAATACTCAAAGGAACTAGACAAATAACATTTATACAATTAACTTAATCAAATCCTCACCAAATGTTTTACGACACAGAAGAGGAATCATGGTCAGGCACCGACGACTCATTACTCGACTCCAAGACTCGCCCACAAGATGAAAGTGGCTTAGTCAGAGGCTTACCCAACCTCAACAATTTGGTTAATAAAATCAGAATGCTCACAACAAGGAAAACAACCTAGGACACAACACAAGTTAACTAACTAAGAACGAACCTCAAGTGTACTTGAGCTCTCGTGATATGGATCTATTCGATTCACATGGAGCCAAGTCACCAATAGTAAGTCAATATTGCTTAGTCATAATCGACGTTACTCCTGTGTTTACTCGGGTTAGGTTCATCAAACATAAAAATGATACCTAGATCAATTAATCAATCTATTCAAATTAATCGAGAATCAAAAACCTTAAGGTTAAAAGACTTAGAAGTTTATCATGGTGGTGAATTCGAAAATCAAAGGTTCATCGACTCAGTAACCTAAACGGATACCACCATGAATTCTCTTGCCCTAGGACCCTCAACAAAATGGCCTAGTGGAGCAAAAAACCGAACTCTACAAGAAGCCGCCAGACCATGTCAACGAATACGACCTACGCGATAGGTTTTGGGTGGTAAGCTAGCACGACTTGCTATGTCGAATAGGATCCTTATGGTAAAGAGGCACCTTAAGACCTCGTGACGAGATTTATCACAATAAAGTACCCAACATCAAGTACTTTAGGGTATTTGAATGTAAAGTACATATCTTAAACACTAAGAACCACCTAGGGAAATTCAAATCCAAAACCTCCACCGGAATCTTCTTAGGATACTCAACCACGAGTAGGGCCTATAGGGTATATAACCACGATACCCTTAAAGTCGAAGAGACTATTAATGTAGTGTTCAATGCACCAACCTACAAAACCCTTAATGACCCCAAGTGTTGAGCCCATCGATACCAAACTCGCCTCCGACCACGAGATCAAGTCTAATCCACATCAACCAACTTCTCTTGTCGACCAGTGACAAGTGATCCGAGTCAAACTAGTGTTCAACCAAGTCACCCCATGATCAAGCATTAGGTGACACAAACCCAACCCAATCTAGGATTCAGACTAACCACCCTATCGATCAAGTGATAGGAGATCCTAATCTAGAGTTCAACTAGAGCATCCTATAGGAACCTTAGTCAAATTTCCTTAATTTCAAAGATATAAAATCAATCAACAAGCTCTTCTCGATCCCGATTGGATTATTGCAATACGCAAGAAGAGCTAGCTCAATTTACTAGGAATGAAGTGTGGGAATTAGTACCACCAAAAGACAAAACGATAATCGAACGCAGGTGGGTGTTTCAAATAAGCTTGATGATAAAGGTGAAGTAGTTAGAAACAAGGCTAGGTTAGTCGCCAAAGGGTTTAGTAAGTCAAGGCTTAGATTACACGAAACCTATGCCCAAAGAGGCTAGACTCGAATCCATTCGAATGTTGCTAGCTTACGCCGCACATCGAGGATTTAAGTCGTTTAAATGGATGTTAAGTCGGCATTCCTAAATGGATACATTAAAGAAGAAGTGTTAGCGAATAACCCCTGGATTCAAAATCCTAGATAAACCCGACCATGTTCTAAAACTTAAGAAAGCTCTCTATGGACTTAAACAAGCTCCTCAGGCTTGATGCGAAGACTTTCAATCCATCTTAAGTCAAAGGGTTTAACCAAGGCTTAGTTGACCCAACTCTCTTCGTAAAAACCTTAGGTAAAAAAATATTCATAGCTCAAATTTACGTAGACGATATAATTTTTGGAACCTCTAACTCAGCCTTACTAAACGAGTTCGTTTCACTCATGGAAAGTGAGTTCAAAATGAACTTGGTAGGCGAGTTAAGTTTCTTTTTAGGTCTACAAATTAAACAAACTAAGGATGGTATATACCTATATCAACAAAAATACACTAAGGAGTTAATTAAAAGATTTGGAATGCAAGACGCTAAGATAATAAACACCCCAATGACGATTAATGTTAACATAGGAGAAGACCTAGAAAGTAAGTCCATTGACTTAAAGTACTATAGGAGCGCGATAGGAAGTCTCCTATACTTAACTGCGAGTCGACCCGACATCCTATTCGCAGTAAGTATGTGCGCCAGGTTTCAAACCTGTGCTAAGGAGTCTCACCTAACCCTAGTTAAACGTATCCTTAGATATCTTAAGGATACACTTAACGTTGATATTTGGTACCCTAGATCTACGGAGTTCGAACTAATCGGCTACTCCGATTCGGATTATGCCGGTAGTAAACTCGATAGAAAGAGCACGAGTGATTGTTGTCAACTACTCGGCTCGAGTCTAGTGAGTTGGTGCAGTAGGAAGCAACATTGTGTTGCCTTATCTACCACCGAAGTTGAATACGTTGCGATGGGTGAGTGTGTAACTCAGCTTCTTTGGATGAAGCACACTCTCCGAGACTTTAGATTGGACTTCACCAAAACTAAAATTTTTGTAGACAACATAAGTTCGATAAATCTAACTAAGAACCCTATATATATTCGAGACAAAGCATATAGAGGTAAAACACCATTTCGTTCGAGAACATGTAGCCAGATGGCTCCATACTGACTCGAATATGTTGACTCGAAGTCTAACCTGGGACTTATTTACTAAACCACTACCCGGCGAATTTAGTCTCTTGAGGCGAAAATTGGGCTTGTGCGTAATAGAATAGGTTAGCAAAGTTTTTGAATGCTATTTTGATAAATTTATTTTGAATTTTATTTTTCTTATTTTTTCTTTATGCGAATGGAACTAGTTTAGGACTTCCCTAGATATCATGATCCTATAGATTTAAGGAGCCAACACATCTCACAAACACATAGGGTTAATGTGTTTGTGTATTAAGCCACCTAGAGCGGCGTGAGATGTTAGGACCCTACTCAGTTCAGATGTAGATCAAGTCGTCGATATGAACCTCGGAGTATAAATATGCAACTAATATTAACCAACTCTAATCAGGACTTGTTGATAATATCATTTCAATCAAGTCAAACTAGAGTTGAACATTTAGATGAATTATTTTCACATACTATTTTCAAAATCATCATGCTTGGACTTAGGGTTTTCTTAATTTAAAGGGGGAGAAAAGGCCAAAGTTAAGGTTCAATAAATTCAAATTTTTGAATTTGATAACTTAACTTAAAACTTTGATTCTGGCCTAAGTTAAGGGGGAGTAAGGTTTAGGTTTCAACTCTTCGGAACTGAAAACTTTAAAGGCCCAAGTTAAGAAATCAAAAGTTAAACCTTTTGAATAATTAACCTTTTGACTTAACTTTTGATTACTTAACTTGCACTTATTTTTGACTCTAAGGAGCCTAAGTTAAGTAATGTCATTTACTTAACTCGTTATCTTTTGTGTTTGGAGAACTAAAAGTCTTTTTCAAGTACTCACCCTCGGTCAAGGGGGAGGGTTCCTCTAAGGGGAGAACTTGAGAAATATTTTTACTACTACTTTTGCTTCATGTCTTTACTGTTTCATGCACTTAATTTCCTTAACTTTGTGTGTTTTTGCCATAGATCAAAAAGGGGGAGATTGTTGGTGCAGTGAGGCACCGAAATCGAACCTGTGTTTTGATTATAAAGACACAAGGTTAAGTCTATTTTGTTATCTCATGAGTCTACTTGAGTGTGCGAAGCAGGTTAAGCTTGAGTTGGAGATCTGCGACCACGATAAGTGCAAGGTAAGACTCGTGTCAAACGGCGTAAGTGGTCGGATCCTCCGTTAGGAGTTGATCTTAGCGACAATCCGACCCAAAACTTCCTCATGAAAGTCTAAGTCGAGATCGGATGGTTAGAAACCATTTAAATCCATCACATTTAATATTTCTACATATTGCTTTGAGCTAACCCTTGTTTGAATTGAAGTTACTCTAATTGAATTAAAATTAGAATTGAATTTATTGAATTGAATTAAAATTAGAACTCAATTGAAATAAAATTAAATAACTAAAGTATCCTGAAAATGGGCAAAGGAACTAAAAGCAAGGTGGCAACTTATCCCCCAAATCTTGGTGAGGTGGCGGTCGATAGCAAGGTGAAAACTTATCCCTCGATTGGTGGTGAGGTGGCGGATCTCAAGTGGCGGACAAGGCTTGAATAGAGTGCTTACATCTTAGAATACAACAATTATTACAAAGCTCTCAGCGCCTCCACAGCGCCGCTCTTCTACGGCGCCACTCTGAAGTCTTTGCCACGAAGCTTCACCGTTAAAGTGTTGGTAATCGTTTTAGTCGATTAATTTAAGTTGTGTTTTTCGAGCTTTTATATCAAAAAGGAGAGAGGGGCTTGTCTCTCATCCTTGTGTTTTTGTCGAAAGTTTTGTAATCGTAACTCCTACCTCCAACGAGGAGGAGTGTTTTAGTGATTGCCCTCCGTACGTGGTCTAGGACCATTAGGGCCTTGGATTAGCAACCGGTTGGCTGTTAACCAAGTAAAACTCCTTGTGTCCATCTCTTTTTCGCTGCGTTTATCTCTCACTTATTGTTTTTACAACAAAAGAAAAGAAAAACCGTTTTGCGCTATTCACCCCCCCCCCCCCCCTCTAGCGCTCATTTCGATCCTACAAAAGTAGGAATCAAAATCATCACATGTACTAAATAATGTTTGTGATCTTAGCAAAGCATTTGGAGTGGAGATTGTTGGTGCAACAATGCCCCAAGCATTTATATGTTTTGATGTTTGGATAATCATCTAAGTTAGGCAATGCTTTGTGATCTAATTGTGAATATGTTTGAGTGACAGGGAAATCCAAGTATGAAGACTTAGTAAAAGAAAAGTCCAGGTATGATCTTGATAAGGGAAGTCCAAGGGATGGACTTGACAGCGTAAGACCAAGCTTGTAGTCTTGGCAGCGTAAAGTCCAAGTGAACCTTGGCAAAGAGAAGTCCAAGGGATGGACTTGGCAGCGTAAGACCAAGCTTGTAGTCTTTGCAGCGTAAAGTCCAAGTGAACCTTGGCAAAGGAAGTCCAAAGTAAAGTCTTGGCAGCATAAGTCCAAGCTTGTAGTCTTGGCGGCATAAAGTCCAAGCATTTGACAACCCAAGACATGACGAGGCCGAAGGAAACTCTTGAAGACAGGCGCAAGGCTGAAGGAAGAGTTAGAAGGTCAAGTCTAGGTCTAGGGGGTGGAATCAAGTATGAAATATTCATACTTGATGAGTATCGATCAGCCCGATACGATGTATCGATCGGTAGTCGAGCGATTCGAGTCGGTGAAACCACGACGATCGATCGACCGCCTTAGTCACGCGGTCGATTAATGTTGCGATCGGATCGCGAAAGGCGTGATCGGTGATCAAGGGAAAATTCGCCACGAATGCGGTCTCGCTCATTCTTTGCTTTGATCGCTCGGTGATCACTCCATCGATCGTGATGGAGGATCGATCGATAGGCCTCCCGTTGGAAATGGCGGCTTCGAATCCCCGCGGATCCGCTTTGTTAGAAGCCGTTATCTTTGACGGCAGTCGATTGATGGTAATCATCAGTCGACTGATCAAAGCCCAACGGAAAAAACAGCCCCTCTTCTATAAGAAGGGGCCTTGGGGAGCTTGGTGAAGCTAGTGCTCTCATTCCTAGCTACACCCTCGTGCTCACCAAGCTTTCTCCAAGTATTTTTGTGATTTTAAACCTCCCGTTGGAAATGGCGGCTTCGAATCCCCGCGGATCCGCTTTGTTAGAAGCCGTTATCTTTGACGGCAGTCGATTGATGGTAATCATCAGTCGACTGATCAAAGCCCAACGGAAAAAACAGCCCCTCTTCTATAAGAAGGGGCCTTGGGGAGCTTGGTGAAGCTAGTGCTCTCATTCCTAGCTACACCCTCGTGCTCACCAAGCTTTCTCCAAGTATTTTTGTGATTTTAAACCTCCTCTTCTCCATTCTTAATCTTCCATCATTGTAAAGAAGAGGAGTGCATTGTAAGACAAGACTTCTCCACCTTGGTTCATCCAAAGGAGAATTTAGTGAAATTTGGCTAGGGCTAATCCACCTTACGGATTACCGTGGAGTAGGAGCGTCATCTCCGAACCACGTACATCGGGTGTTAGCATTGTATTCTTGTTTCTTGTTCTTATTTGTGTTTATATTTGTATTGCTTCCGCTAACGTTTTTGTAGAAACAAAGAAAGACTAATCACCCCCCCTCTAGCCATTACAAATATCCTAACAAGTGGTATCAGAGTCCGGATAGCTTGGAAGATTTCACCATCAACTAAGGCATCAATGGCTCTTCAAGAGGGATATAACACCGCCAAGCCACCGCTCTTCGATGGGAGTCATTTTGCATATTGGAAAGGTAGGATGAAGTATTATCTAATGAGTAATATTGAAATTTGGCATAGCATTGTAGATGACTTTGAGGAACCGGTGGATGAACATGGAAATCTTATTCCAAGCAAGGATTGGACAAGAGAAATGAATAGGAGGTTCGAATCAAATGCAAAGGCGGTACTCACCATCCAATGCGGCATTACAATGGAGCAACTCAACAAGGTAGGGCATTTCGAATCCGCCAAGGAGTTATGGGAAAAGCTCATTGAGCTAAATGAAGGATCCAAGGAGTCAAAGAGGGCCAAGAAGGACTTGCTAATTGGACAACTTCAAGTCTTCCAAATGAAGATGCATGAAACCGTAAGCCAAATGCATAGAAGGTTCAAGGAGATTGTAAATGGACTCCACATCATAGGTGAGCGAGTTGACAACCGGGATTTGGTAAGGTACATACTTCAAGCATTTCCTAGAAATTCTCTATGGACCTCTATAGTTGATGCTATTAAAGTAACTTGGGATCTTTCTCAAATTAAAATTGATGAATTATTTTGTCAGTTTGAATTGCATAAGCAAACTAACATGTCCTCTAAAGAAAAGGGTTTAGCTCTATTTGTTGAAAAGAAGGAAAAGAAGAAGAAAGAAAGGAAAGAAGTGTCATCATCATCCGAATCGGAGCATGACTCAAGTAGTGATGGAGACTCATCTAGCGAGATGGCCAACTTTGTCAAGAGACTCTATAGAAAATCAAAGGAGTTCAAGAATAGAGAAGCAAAGAAGGGGTCTCATTCTTCAAGAGGTAAAATTAGTGGTAATTCAAATTTTAATAATAATGTGATTTGCCATGCTTGCAATAAGAAGGGGCACATAAAGCCGAATTGCCCAGAGCTAAAAAAGAAGGAAGAAAAAGAAGGAAAAGGAGAAGAAAAAGAAGGAGGTCATGATAGCTCAAACCACATGAGACACACCAAGTGTTGAAGATTCCTCCTCCGATGATGAGCTTTGCCACGTCACACGCCATGTGGCACTTATGGCCCAAGGAGACGACTCCGGTACATCAAGCCAAGAAGAAGACTCTTCAAGTGATGAATCGTCATCTAGTGACGATGAGGTAATGAACTCTCCTAAAGTTAAGCTTCTTTATAAATCAATTGCTTATCTTAAAGAGGCTTTAGATAAGTCAAAATCTAAGGTTAGAAGCATGAAGGTAGAACTAAAGGCTATTAGGAATGAAAAACCGTCACATGTTGATTCTTGCATACTTAAGGAAGAGAATGACAAACTTAAGGATGAGGTTAGTGAATTAAAGACATGCTTAGAAAAATTTACAAATGGCTCAAAATATCTTGACATGATCCTTAGCCGACAAAGAGCCGTTTACAACAAGGCCGGTTTAGGATATAAGTCAAAAGAAAAAGAAGTTGCTTATATCTCATTGATTAATAGAAAAGCAATCATTGAGGGTAAGGTTAAGAAAGCATGAATACCTAAGAAGTTCTTACTTAATGTTACCGGTCCAAATGTTTGGGTACCAAAAGATTGTGTTTTTCATGTGATTTAGGTAGGAGAGCAAGGTATGTGGATTGTGGATAGCGGTTGCTCAACACACATGACCGGGGATGTGAGCAAGTTCTCCACAATTAAGTATGTGAAGAAGGGAGCGATGTCTTTTGGAAATAGTGGAAAACTCAAGATACTAGGTAGAGGTACAATTGAGGTATCCCCCAAAATTGTCATTCACAAAGTTTTACTAGTTGAAAATATAAAATTTAATTTATTAAGTGTTAGTCAACTTTGTGATGCAAGCTACAATGTTTCTTTTGAATCCTCAAAATGCATGATTAGACACAAGGAATTAAATGATTGTATGTTAGTTGGATATAGAAAATCAAATATTTATTATGTTGATCTTTCATATGCTTCTAACATTTCTACTAAGTGTCTTGTTGCAAAAGAAGAAGAAAGTTGACTATGCGTAGAGATTGGGTACATCAACATGAAAAACATAGCCAAGGTAGCCAAGTTGGAGTTGGTCAAAGGGCTACCAAAGATCAAGTATGTCAAGAACAAAATGTGTGATGCATGCCAAAAAGGAAAACAAACAAAGGCATCACACAAAGGTAAAACCTTAACTAATACCTCTTTACCGTTAGAATTATTACATCTTGACTTATTTGATTGTCATAGTACTCCTTCTTTAAATGGTAACAAATATTGTTTAGTCATAGTAGATGATTTTTCTAGGTATACTTGGGTTTATTTTATGAAACATAAGGATGATACCTTAAAAATACTCATAGGATTTAGTAAAAGAGTTGAAAATGAAAAGAGTCTCAAAATCAACCGGATCCGATCAGTAGTGATCGTGGTGGTGAATTTGAGAATTCTAAATTTTCACAATTTTGTTTAAAGAGCAAGGGTACAAGCATGAGTTCTCTTGTCTAGAACACCCCAACAAAATGGGGTGGTGGAAAGGAGAAATCGTGTCTCTGAAGCGGTAGACTATGCTTAATGCGTATTCTCTACTAGCTACTTGTGAATGAGCGGTTAATCTTGTTATATCCAAAATAGGGTTCAAATCCATACGTTTTAGAAAAGACACCATTTGAATTATGGAATGGACTATCCCACAATTCATTATTTAAAGTCTTTGGATGTAAGGTTTATATTTTAAACACCAAAGATAACTTAGGAAAATTTGAATCCAAAGCGGATGAGGATCCTAGTTGGATGCTCATGCAGTAGAGGATAATAGAGTCTGATAAGAGAACCCGAGGATTGAGAGTCTTAATGTTGATTTGATGAAACCACTAGTACTACCCTAGAAAGTCCTCCGTTGATAAGGATATTAATGTGATAATCAAGACATTATCAAAAACTTGAAATTTGACCATTAAGGGGTAATGATCAAGGGAGGAAGAGGAGATTCCGATGATGAAAGAAGGGTAGAAGATATGATGATCGATTTGAAACCCTTCTAGAACCCTAAGAATTCATCAAGATCGTCCACTTGACCAAGTAGTAGGAGATCTATCTCGAGGAGTAAGAACTAGGTCATTTCATAGACCTCCTACTAGTCAGTAGCTCTTATTTCACAAATTCGAGCCCAAATCGATCAATGATGTGTTCGTGATCGGATTGGATTTTGGCAATGAGATGAATTGGCTCGATTTGAGAGAGTCAGTATGAGAGTTAGTACCTAGACGAATGATAGCACCATAATTACTACAAGATGGGTCTTTAGGAATAAGCTAGATGACGAAAATATCACTAGAAATAAGGCTAGGTTGGTTGCTAGGGGATTGATCAAGTTGAGGGCTTGACTATGATGAGACTTATGCCCGATTGCTATGTTAGAATCTATTAGAATTCTCTTAGGATATGCTTCCTATATGGGATTTAAACTTTATCGAATGGATGTTAAATCGGCATTTAAATGGTTATATTAAGGAAGAAGTATATGTAGAACAACCACGGGTTTGAGAACATAGATTATCGAACCACGTATATAAGCTTAGGAAAGCATTATATGGGTTAAAACAAGCTCCCGGGCATGGTATGAAAGATTGTCATCCTTCTTAATCTCTAAGGATTTTAGAAGAGGCCGAGTAGATCAAACCTTGTTCATAAAGTCAACATTAAAGGATATCTTCATAGCCCAGTATATGTTGATGACATTATTTTTTGGGTCAACAAATGATGATCTTCTTGAGACTTTATAAAAAGCGGAGAATGAATTTGAAATGAGTTTAGTTGGAGAGCTTAACTTTTCTAGGGTTCTAGTCAAAGCAAATGAAGGATTCGTATTTATCAAACCAATATACGAATGAAATGATCGAAATTTGGTTTGAAAAATGTGAAATTGTAACCACTCCTATGGCCTAGCACTAGAATAGATAGTGATCGTAATGGTAAATCAATTGATCTTAAACTTTATAGGAGTATGATTGGTAACCTCTATACCTAACATTAGTAGACCCGATATCTTATTTGCGGTAGGTATGTGTGCAGATACCGATCTTGTGCGAAGAATCACATTTAGTAGATTAAGAGAATTTTAAGATATATAAAAGGCACCTAAATGTAGGACTTTGGTATCCTAGGACTAGTCTTTTGAGTTGCTTGGTATCTGGATTCAGATTATCTTGGGTTCAAATTGGATAGGAAGAGTACTAGTGGTGGATGTCGATTTCTTGGGTCCTCCTAGTTAGTTGGAGTAGTAAAGCAACATTGTGTTGCTTTATCGACCATAGAAGGCCGAATATGTGGCTATGAGTGGTTGTGTAGCTCGATACTTTGGATGAGACATACTCTTGAGGTATGAGCTACACTACTCTAACATTAAAGTTTATTGTGATAATGTAGTACATCAACTTGACCCGAAAATCCGGTGCATCGCTCTAGGACCAAGCCGTTGAAGTAAAACATCACATGAGAGATCGTGGCGAGAGGGACATTGAACTTAATTATGTAGAATCTAAGTCGACCTTGCGATATCTTCACCAAAGCTCTTCCGAAACCAGATTTTCATCTTTAAGGAGAGAGCTTGGTATGTGTTTTAGAGTAAAATTCTAGGTTTGCATGATCCCGTATTCATATGTTAGCTTTATACCTTGATCGTCTCTCACAAAAAGCCTTAAGAAACCTTGATTTTTATATTGAGACACTTAGGAACATGTGAGATGATAGGAAGGTGTACTTGGCTCATCATGCTTGTTATGATGCATTCTTATGAGCGATGACACACAGAGACATGAATACCTCGTGGACGATCGTTGGGAAGGCTTGTATTGATAATGAATCGTAGCTCTAAGAACATGGTTGGAAATTCTAAATCATATATATTTTAAACTATGTTCATCATATTTTGAAAAGCAATTTTAGTGGAAGACTAAAGTGATCTGAAGTTTGCAAAACATTAGAACTTTTGTTAGTTTCAGTTTGTATCGATCTCGAAATCTGGAAAACAATTATTTTGAACTATTTTCCTTGATAAAGTATGATTTGAAATGTGATGAAATTTCGTGATTTTTGAGATTTCTGGAATTTCTATTTGAATTTGGTGAAAATTTGAAATTTGATTCGAATATCGGTCATGGTTGAAACGGTCGTGATAATGTGTTTCCGACATATAACCGTTTTGTGATATTTAGTGTATCCTTGATGCCTAACACTCTAGCATGATAATATTGGATATATTAAAACTTGTGTAGCTGTTTAAATGCGATGTTCTAGGGAGTCTTCATAATATATATCTTTTAAATCCCAGAACTTACATTGTTGGTGCAAAGTTAGGACTTAACCTTGAACTTTTGTTATGCTTTGCTTCAAATGTTAAATCACATCACATGGCATATCTTAGATTAAGGGAGCTTAATTTCAATCTTATACCTTAGTCGAATCTGACTACCTTAATTCTTTAGAAATCTATGAATTCCTCTCTTTTGATGTATGTGAAGGGAGAAGGAATTGTTAAGTTAGAATTCATATTATGCGTATTGAGAAGACCTAACTTATATGATTGTCAAACATAAAGGGAGATTGTTGGTGCAGCAATGCCCAAGCATTTATATGTTTTGATGTTTGGATAATCATCTAAGTTAAATGATCGTGATCTAATTGTGAATATGTTTGAGTGACAGGAATCGAGTATGAAGACTTGGTAAAGAAAAGTCAGTATGATCTTGGCGAGGAAGTCGAGGATGGACTTGGCGGCGTAAGACCAAGCTTGTAGTCTTGGCGTAAAGTCCAAGTGAACCTTGGCAAAGAGAAGTCGAGGATGGACTTAGCGTAAGACCAAGCTTGTAGTCTTGGCGCGTAAAGTCCAAGTGAACCTTGGCGAAGGAAGTCAGTAAAGTCTTGGTAGCATAAGTCCAAGCTTGTAGTCTTGGCGGCGTAAAGTCAAGCATTTGGCAACCCAAGACATAGCAGTGAAGGAAACTCTTGAAGAGCGGTAGGTGAAGGAAGAGTTAGAAGGTCAAGTCTAGGTCTAGGGGTGGAATCAGTATGAAATATTCATACTTGATGAGTATCGATCGGCCCGATCGATGTATCGATCGGCCCAGTCGAGCGTTCGGCCGAGTCGGTGAAACCACGGCGATCGATCAGCTTGCCTTAGTCATGCGTGTGATCGTGATGTTGTGATCGATCATTGCGAAAGCGTGATCAGTGATTAAGGGAAAATTCGCGAATCTGATCTCGCTCGTGATCACTCCATTGATCGGTGATGGAGGATCGATCGGTGATAGGCCTCCGTTAAATGGCGGCTTTGAATCGCGGATCCGCTTTGTCAGTCGTTATCTTTGTGATCGTGATGGTAATCATCGATCGGTGATCAACCAGCGGAAAAGCGACCCCTCTTCTATAAGAAGGGGCCTTGGGGAGCTTGGTGAAGCTAGTGCTCTCATTCCTAGCTACACCCTCGTGCTCACTAAGCTTTCTCCAAGTATTTTTGTGATTCTAAACCTCTTCTTCTCCATTCTTAATCTTCCATCATTGTAAAGAAGAGGAGTGCATTGTAAGACAAGGTTTCTCCACCTTGGTTCATCCAAAGGAGAATTTAGTGAAATTTGGCTAGGGCTAATCCACCTTACGGATTACCGTGGAGTAGGAGCATCATCTCCGAACCACGTACATCGGGTGTTAGCATTGTATTCTTGTTTCTTGTTCTTATTTGTGTTTATATTTGTATTGCTTCCGCTAACGTTTTTGTAGAAACAAAGAAAGGCTAATCACCCCCCCTCTAGCCATTACAAAGATCCTAACAGAGATAAATGGCAACAAAATTCAATAACGATTGGAAATAATAGAAAATCTGAGATCGTTGGCCCAGGTACAGGAGTCTCAAAACATACTTTTGGATCACGCTCTATTATAGAGCATGCAATACAGTTGGTGAGTTTATAAAAAATAATTATTTGCTTTCCATTTGACCCAATGAAGTTTATTACTATGCGTCTCTAGATCTTATAATTATGATAGAGAATAGTAGTTGTCAATAATTCATAATTAGTTTGTTTCAATGAGCCACATAAGGTGCATGAGTAGATAATTAGGAAAATGTTGTTATAACTCCCATGCCACTTAATGTTGACAATGTGAGTACCTATTAATAGTGTTTTAGGAATATTGCTTATTTATAATTATCAATGAATTTATTTTCATTTACTTAATTGTATTATGCAGGAAGAAACTTTACACAGACCATCCAATTCATAGAAGTTATTTCGCAGTACGCATCTAAGAAAGAATGGTACTTTTATTGATACTCGATCGAAAAATATAGATGTAAATATCTAAATTTTATTGCCTCTTTGATTTAACAAATTATTTGTATATTAGCTATTAATACTATTTTTTTTACATAGGATGATATGAGTGATAGAATAACACAAGCGTCTCAGCCTACTATAGAGGGAGGGGAGCCACATACTCCATCACATACATGATGAAATTAATGAAATGTATTATGACTTTGTTGGTGGAGCAAAAAAGAACTCCCTCTATGGTCTTGGTTCCCAAGCAAAGGTTATTTTTGATCATCAGATATGCACTCCTAGGCTCAAAGGCCGTCCAGGTTCTTCGTCTGCAAAAATTCAAACATTAGAAGAGGAGAATGAATCATTAAGAGCCCAGGCGACGACATTAGAGCAGACGACGCAAGAAGTTTTGTCTCATTTTGAGTTGTCTCATTCGTTAATGGGTCATTCTGCTTTTCCAAACCCCCAAATCCCCCAGGAGACTAAAGACCCTAGAGCTCCTGATGAGTAGGTTGTATATGAAAAATGCAAGTAGTTTAGCTTTACTCTTTTCCAGTTAGGAACATATTATTTCAGATATCTCTAATACTACTTGCAGATAATGAAGGCGGCAGAGATTGTTGGACATTGAGAGCTTCAGTGCTATCATATTCGTGGATTTTAGTGGGGATTCGTTTTGATTGAAGGGAGAATTCATGTTCTTGTTTATGGTTTTAGGGTCAACGAAAGAAGTGATTCTTGGTACCGATAATGGTCAAATGTTTGAGATTGCGGTAGATGAAGTGGACAAGGAGGAGAAATATGTAAAGCTGTTGTTTGAGCTGACTGAGCTTCCAGAGGCTATCATGGGTTTGCAGGCTGTTTCCCATGCATAATGTTCCTTTCTAGTAGAAATATTGTAGTTTGTCTTCAATGTCAGTATCCGTTTTCGGTTTCAACTTTTGCAGATGGAAACAGCTTCTGCAAGTAATTAAACCAGATTTTATGTGATGTCCATCATTGCTACTAGACTGTTTCTTGTTATGCTCTTCTTCATAAGTTCAGATTCTAAAGAGTACCTTGTTGTAAACCTATAGAAACCTGACATTTTTTTTAGCTTATAATGTTCAGTAATCTCACTGAAGTTTGATCAAATGGTGTTCATATATGGGTATCTCATAGTATAACCTGAACACTTTTAGATATCACTTGTGTTGATGTGCGAAGAATGTTTTCTCATTTTCTACAGAAGAATGCTTTGTGTTGATTTTTTTGAAATATAATATTTTTGAAAGGATAGCCAAGCATTTTACTTTTAATTGAAATATATATAGTTTGGTAACTAATTCTCCAGAACTTGACTCCAAATTCCTACATTGGATGAGGCAGTGGATTTAATAAATGAATTTAGGCTCCCTTGAACCTCCATTCTCTGGTGTTTTACCGTTCAACAATCTGTGAGTGCTTAATCGAAGCTCATGATATTTTAAACTTTGACAGAATTTATGTCTCTCTTTGATATTTTCAACTTTGGCAGATTTCACCTCCTGCAATCTGCAGTATAATCAGGTTTTATTATACTTTCACGCTGCTTACTTTTGAGACTCAAATTGTTTTAATCCTTTTTAATTATTTTAAAAAACCCTATACGTTTGCCCATAGCGTATTTCAGACTAGAACTCTGAAATTCTGTACAATCCGAGAGCTTAATTGGTTCAAAAAATATTCATTTTTTAGATAAGACTAATAAAGAGGTTCCACTCAGCTCGTTAGCAATTGAACAGGGAAATTTTGTTCTCGTTAATTAACGATGGATAAATAGTTCCGTTGCTAATTAGCGATAGAATAAAATTTCCGAAGCTCGTGAAGCATCTCCCTACAATGTACCAACACTCTTGAAGGATCTCCCTACAGTACTTTTTCAGACTTTCCAACACAACTTTTACCCGTGATGTTTCCACTTACCCCTAACGTACTCCAACGCCGCAAAGACACCAGCTTCTCCTCTCTCCCTATATAAGACGACCTCTCTTCTTCCTGAGAAAATTGAAGTTTGCTATCTAAGTTTGAGTTCTTGAGTGTGAGAGTGCTAGCTCCTGAGTTCGAGTGCTTTCTTTAAGTTCTTCTCAGTTTGTAAGTTCATTTTGCCTTGTACATAATTCAGACCTAAGTCAAAGACTAGAAGAATTAGTAGACATCGATAGAAATACAGAAGTATTTTTGAATGAACAGTTAAACGTTCTTAATCCCAGAAGATTATATGGAAATAGTCTCTTTTCTCTTCAAACCTCCTTATATAGAAATAGAATGGTAGAAGCTTTATATCTTCCTTATGGAAGGGAAGAACGTTTGACTCTAATAACAGAACAATCAACTAGACAAATTTTAACAAGGCAGCAGAATTATATACACCTTGGTTTGATAGTATTTGGCAGAGGACTTACAAGGAGAAAAACGGAAGGAAAAGTATTAATTGTATTACATGACTCTAGATTCAAGATAAAGAAAAAGTCATTATTGAGTTAATGGAAGTAGACCTAAGTCATTATTGAGTTCTTCTCAGTTTGTAAGTTCATTTTGCCTTGTACATAATTCAGACCTAAGTCAAAGACTAGAAGAAATAATAGACATTGATAGAAATACAGAAGTAATTTTGAATGAACAATTAAACGTTCTTAATCCCAAAAGATTATACAAAAATAGTCTCTTTTCTCTTCAAACCTCCTTATATAGAAATAGAAGGATAGAAACTTTATATCTTCCTGATGAAAGGGAAGAACGTTTGACTCTAATAACAGAACAATCAACTAGACAAATTTTAACAAGGAAGGCATAGTTATATACATCTTGGTTTAATAGTATTTGGTAGTAGAGGACTTACAAGGAGAAAAATGGAAGGAAAAGTATTAATTGTATTATATGACTCTAGATTTCAAGATAAAGAAAAAGTCAATTATTGAGTTAATGGAAGTAGACATAAATGATAACTTAGGCATAACATATTTATGCCCTAATTTCAACATGACCATTATAGATTTTGCAAAACATATTAAAGTAGTAGTGCAAGTCAGAGGATATGATAACTTTCAAGGAAACAACATAGTATTAAAAATGATTGTCTTAGACAAAACCATGAATAACATCCACAATTCTTTCAAAGTGCAAATTGACGGAATTATAGAAGCCTTGAGTTCTAAAGGAACAAAATTTTTAAAACCCAAACAAATATAGTTCAGAAGACTTAGTCAATCTAGAATGGACAATAAGTTTAGAAAATCCGGAACCCCTTTTACAACCAACAAATTCAATTCTGTATAAAGACAGAAATGAAAATCTGAACATCAGATTTTTTGGATACCAGTATATAATTGCAACTTCACCTCATCTATCTACTCTCCTTCCCAGTCTCTCTCTCTCTCTCTCTCTCTCATCTAACCACTACTTCCAAATTGTGATTCACGGGAAGCAAGATTGCTTCTCCATGCATGCCTGCCACCTTCTACAAGTCATCATATTTGGCTACAACTAGCATGCCCTCCACCTGCAAGCCCTCCGTGGCAACTTCTCGAAACTTGGATTTCTAGTTTTCTTCTCTTTTCCTGCTTCCCTATCTTGCAAATTTTTTTTTGTTTCTCCTTCTAAGCTTGCATTTCTCTCTTCATATCTGTAGATCTGTTTTATTCTATACTTGCATATTCTTTGCTTGCTTCTTGTTCCATGCACCTGCTATGTTATCTTCCTCTCTTATGCAGGAATAATAATGTAACCTCCCACCACTCATTTTCTTCAGGTTGCATTAAGGAGTCCTCAGATACATCCTTCATAAGTTTCTCATCCTTCTCTACCCAAGCGACTTTTGCCTTGATCTCTGCAAGTTGCTTCTAGAACTTCAAACTATTGTTTTCTTATTCGCTTTCTTCTTTTTTTTAACATACTGTAATGTCTAATGTTTCATGATCCATACAAGAGAATAGACAAATAAGGCTCCAGGTAGTTGGTTTGACAGGTCAAACCAGTTGACAAAGCTTTGCATCATAATTTTGTTTCTTGCCACATCAAATCAATGTCTTACTGATGAAAACCCTTTCTAGTTCATGTCAAGTTGGATATAAATAGTATCTATGCTCCAGCTTAGAAGAGAGAATTGAAGAGTACTAAAGTTAATAACTTATTTAGGTGTAATGGATTTAGTCCGACATTGCTACTTCTAGGATCTAACCATGAGTCATAATGCCCTATACACACATGCGTTATTCTCATTATGAATAGAAAATAATATATTTTTTTCAATATTAAAAAAAAAACTAAGTGGCCACTTATGCATTTTGGGATCCCTTCTGTTTTGCCTAAGAAAAAGACAGGCCAGGCAGTCTGCCTAGGCACCCGGTTCAGATATTGAGAAACATCTACATGGTCCGGTGGGAAAAAAGCTCACAGATTTAAACCTAATTATTGCAACTCGCTCTTCTTGCAATCCTTTTCCTCTTCTCCACTTGTGACTAATTAAATCGCAACACTGTCGGCCTCAACGCCTCTCTTCTCCTACCTCACTCCCTCCACATGTTGAATGTGTCACTGCCACTGCAACTCCACATATGACTTCACAAGCCTGCGAACCTCTAAATGCGACCGAAATCTTACCCGAAATAACTCCACACCCGATGCTAACAAACCAACAGGCCAACTCCATACATAATTGACAACTGACAAGTCTATGTTCCCGACGCTAGTAAGTCAACCTCCATAACATCCGGCAATATTTGACTATTTTGTTGATATGTAGCATCCTCTAACATTCATAGCATTCTAAGAACCCATAATATCAACAATAATCTCCAACACTTCTTTTGCAGTACCTTACCCGCAGCTAGTGTTTTATTTTTTTTGGATGATTGGATTAGCAACCTCTAGACCCTCTACCAGAAGGTCAGTAGCCTATTTTTCTTGTTTTACTGGCCCTTTTAAATCTTCAATTATTGTATGATTGTTGATTAATTGATAGTATTTTTTAATTGTTTGGTATTTTTTAATTGTTTTACTGGCTATTTTTAATTTATAACTGTAAACTTGAGTGCCTAACCACATTTAGTAATATTTTAACGTCGGGTGCCTATGTGCCTAGAAGGTCAGTAGCCTATTTTTCTTGTTTTACTGGCCCTTTTAAATCTTCAATTATTGTATGATTGTTGATTAATTGATAGTATTTTCTAGTATTTTTAAATTGTTTTACTGGATATTTTTAATTTATAACTGTAAACTTGAGTGCCTAACCACATTTAGTAATATTTTAACGTCGGGTGCCTATGTGCTAGGCGGTGAGGCAACCGCCTACTGCCTAGAACCCTTTCTAACATCTTGCTTTTTCCAAACTTAGAGAATCATTACATGTATCTAAGAAAAATATCTAACAGGAATGCAACAAACATATATACTATATACTAGGAAAATGTAAAAGGAGTTAAGAATGATATATGGTAAATTAAATCATACTTACAGATCATGCTGACCAACATCATAGGACAAGTTGCCAACAAATAATGTTTGAGATCCAGATGTCGGATTTTGTACTGTAGGAATTTTGGGCTACAACAAAGGCATGAAAAATAAGGCAGATAAAACTATAATAGGAATAGAGTACTACTTCAAATTACCAGAATGGAACATAAAACAGCAGAAATAGATGATGTTACCGCTTTCTTTTCAGACTTTTTAGTTTGCTTCGGAACACTATCAAGTGTTGCATCCTTCATCTTTACATTCTTTTTCTGCATTAACGCAACTTTTTCAGAAATAATATACCATCTAATAATGGTTCTTGATGTAATTTGTATGTCTAATGTTGCAATTCTTCCCACGAATATGACCTTCATGATTTAGCAGCAGTAACTCTAAACATGATAGTAGGCTATAGCAAACTAGCATCAATTTTCTGACACGGAAATCAATGTCTCATTGGATGATAATGGTGCCTGAGTTCATAGCAGTCAATTTTCTAATTCAACACTAAATCATCAAAGACTAAGAATTTATTGGGATATTTTCAAGACCACAGGAGACACTGGACCTGTAGGGTAAACAATAGCCATCCACATCATCTCTCTCTCTCTCTCTCTCTCTCTCTCTCTCTCTCTCTCTCTCTCATGATGTTAAAAATTGTGAAGTCGCCGGTCAGCCAAGTGGACTAGTTGGCGCCAAATGCCCAGATACCACTTGTAAATCAAAAAAAAAAAAAAAAATTGCGAAGTCTCTACTGTCTCACTAAGGTCAGAAAATTGCCAAGTCTCAACTGTCTCACTAGGGTCAGTCCTCTCGATTTGTCCCATGACATCTAAAATAGTATGGGTCTCTGTATCAAAAGGTTAGGCCTTTATTCATCCCTTAGATCACCATAAATAGTGCCTGTCTATATCAACTATTTTAACTCGTGATTCTGTATACCATAATTAAGTTGTGTTAAAAAAACATTTTAATATGTAAATTATGTTCAAGGAGAACTACACTTTAATGGAGTAGCTCATATAAACAAATAAAGTGAATCAAATAGTTCTAGCACATAATGAATATAATTCCATCTACACTATCCAATAGCCAATCAGTTAAACCTCAATGGCTCAGAGAAAAGCATCATTGCTGGTCAAACAAACTAGCAAAGATTCAAGTTCTCGCTATGGACCAGGATTTATCTATCTATTCTCGATACTATGCCTATAAGGGTGAAGTTAATTCAATGTCATAATACCAAAAATATTTAGCGTCAACATGTTCTACAATAAAATCTCCATAATCATTAAATTATATCTTCATTGGTAGGTCACACTTTTAAGCATTATGTTGGAAAATTCTTTTAAATGTATGTTTGGCATAACTCATTAATAAACTTTACAAATCAGCAAAAGTCATGCTAATCGGTAGATCATCACATGTAAGATTTATTTTGAAGAAACTTTAATGCGAAAATATTGTATATTCATATTTGAATTTTGACAATTAAAGCAATGTCAATCTAGCACCTGAAACTCCCACTAATATTGTATCTTAAGGAAAAGTTTATTGTATGCAGCCTTACTGTATTGCAAGAGGTTGTTTCTGCAACTCAAATTCATAACCTCTAAGTCATACAGTAGCAATTTTACCATTGCACCAAAGTTCCCTTTCAATTTTGACAATTAAAGTGCACTTTGAAAATTTAACCTATTTCTATTAAATACATAATTTCTAATTTTAGAAGGAGTGTCTCAGCGTAATGATAAAGTTGTTGCTGCGTGACATAGAGGTCACGAGTTTGAGTCTTAGAATCAACCTCTTGCAAAAGCAGAATAAAGTTATGTATAATAGACACTTCTTTGGTACCTCACATTAGCGAGAGCTTCGTGTATCAAGACATAATTCCTGATTTTAAGACAAATACTGATAGTCTCTCTCTCAAGGAACCAATGTGACCATTGATAACTCACATTTGACATGTTATTTATATTCATTCCTCAATTTAATCAACTCATATGGTTAATTCGACATATTTATCATGTTTTATGAGTATGGATTGTTTTAGTGCCTCAACGCAAAAACTTGCTAAATTGATGTCCCTATTGACTAATTCGATATATACTTTGTTTTGCAAGGCAATTGAAGAGCAAATCGAGAATCTTTAGAGTAGAGACCACCACAAAAGGAACCACAGTCGGACCGTGGTGTGAACCACGACCATGGTACTACTACAACCTAGAAGAGAGCTCCAGAGGTCACCTTGGCCAGGCTGTGGTGTGGGCGGAGTCTCATTGGACACGAGAATAAAAGGCTAACAAGGGTTCTTTAAATGGTATCTTCTCCTTCCTTCTTCTCCAGCCGCCGCCACTACCTCTCTCGGTCGAGAGAGGCTTCGTCTGAGCCTTCTTCCACCTCTCTTGCCCGGATTAGAGGAGAGAGTATGCTATCCCAAAAGAAACTCTAACGACTCCATCAGCCATCACTTCTCTAGCTCGGATTTGAGAGGAGGGTCCACTCCGCTACCGACAACACCACCTCCTGCTCGGATTAGAGAGGAGAGTTTGTTCCACCTTCGACATCATTCCTTGAGCTCGAATGGATTAGAGAGAGCTTGGATTCGTCACTCCATCAAGCTGTCGGATCAGGAGTTTGTTCCGCTCCATTGCCACGAGGATCTTCGTCCATTATCTCGATGAGCCCTTGTCTGGATTAGGAAAGATGTTTCGTCACCGTCCATCTGCAACCACCATCGGAGGGAGAGATCACCTTTTTATTCTAGTTTTAACTTAGTTTAACTTTCCTGCATGTCAAGTGTTGGTCAAATTGCCTCTTACATTTGGTTAGCTTAGTTTAGCTACTTCATTTGTGCACGCTAAATGTTTGCTTAAATGTCCTGTATTGTTTTACTTGTTTTGATGTCTTAATTACATTGCAGTTAGATTAGAAATCCCAACCCCCCATTTACAATTGAAAAACTCAAAGCAATAACTAGCGATCCTAAGACTATCACTCTGCCGATTACACTCATTGGGAGATGATCCGAGTCAACTCTATACTACATTAGTTTAGAGGGTTCGGTAACTTAAATTTGTTTGATATCATAATGGTACGACATGCTTCATAACCAACCATCTTTCTCTATGGTGGACATCGGTTGCTACAATGAAAACCTTCAAATAGGTAATTGTTCTATCACCTTAATAAAATAGATAGAATTACTTGGAACTTGCATAAGAAAGATCTTTATGCCCAAGCATATGCAATATTACTATACAATAACAACAACAATAACAACAAAGCCTTATCCCACTAGGTGGGGTCGGCCAATATTACTATACATAATGCGAAAAAAAACCTTTTTTGGAATTTTCATTGGTTTCTCATCTTCACTTTCCTCATCTGAAGATTTCTCAGATGATTCATCAGAGTAACTGCTGTCTCCAAATGCCTGAGTCAAATAGAAGCAATCACAAACACACTATTTATGGATCAACCATGACTAACACAAATTGATAACAAATATAGTCAAGAGAACTAAAAATAATGAACAAAATAACTGGGAAAATAAACAAGACTAACAAGCAACTGGAACAGTTAGCTAGAGGGTGTAAGTATGCAAACAAAATCTGAATAATGACTAATGATTAGGGAAAAACCACACCATGACCACATAACAAATTCTATAGTGCTAAACAAGGCATACCAACATTGGAAACATCAGATGCCGCAAAAATATCAGTGCTTAAGTTCACTAGTTAATTTTAATAGATATAAATTAGAAATGGGCTAGACAAAAGGAAGCTAGAGTAGCTACTACTCTTTTCAATTACAAGCATTGAAGAATATTGAGATAATTCAACATAAGTAATAGATAGATACCATGATATAATCCTTCAATGGAATATTACACAACAAATTATGGCCTTACATCATCCTCATCAGCATCACTTTCAGATGGACCTGATTCTTCTTTCTTTTCCAGGTTAGCATTTGGAGCTGTATGCTTCTCTGCTGCTCCAGGTGCATCTTCCTGCACAATTAGGCAACATTTCTACAATGAAAACGTGCAAAAGGGACTTCTTTACATGTATACAGATAGACAGAATCCTATCATTACTAAAGAAAGAACAAAATGTGCCCTAAAAATATCAGAATATAGAAAATATAGCTGGAAGAGAGGACATATGTTAGTGCAATATACAATAATGTCACCCTTGCTTTGTCCAAACTAGCATCAGAGTTTGAGTTTTGAGTAGAATCGGATGAAGTTTGATCAACTATCGAATTTTCCAATTCTTTATATTTGAGCATAAGGTTAAGATCCTTTGCAGTGCCTTGTCTTGATATTGAGAAACCATGATAGATAATCATTTTTGGATTTAGGGGGTGGGCATTATGTGTTCAAGCAAAATGTCAAGATTCACTTTTTTGCTTTTCGATTGAGATGCATGTTCCTGCTTATTTCTCCAAATTTACCTTGTGCATAAAAATAAATTAATATTTCATTACTTGCACCTCTTATCATGTTATCGGTGGATGTTATTTGTGCGGGTAATTCAACAGGGCTTTGTTTTTGAAAATTTGCCCATGTACTCTTGCTTGTTGATACTAGTCATTAGTTGCTTTCCCTTATGTTCTCAACTTTCAATTTCCATCCTACTGCATGAGTCAGCATTATTGAGGATGACATCAGTAACTACAATATAATGACAGCTAAGGTTGCAGAGGCTAGAGGTCCACAACTAATCTGTTGTGACACATGTAAAGATCCACAAATCACAACCACAGCATGGGTGAGATACCTGGTTCCCTATTGGGGCGCATTCCTTTACTGCCTAAACGGATGATGTCTAGACCAGGTCATGGCCTCATAGATGGTATACCTAGATCCTTCATAGAAGATATTATGTTATTGGCTAGAGCTGAACCAACAATGTCTATCCAGCATTTTTGAGGAGATCAAAGGTTACTACATCAACAGCCAATCATTTCCTATAGTTTTACTTAGCCACAGATTCCAATGATCAAAAGCACTAAGGCTAGAATAATACTTGCCACTTTGTATATAATTGCCTTTTGAAATGTGCATTCGTTAATCCACATGTTCTATCTTCATATATGTTTCTTTAAAAATCATAATTTATAAATTATTTAATTCTTCAAAAATATAATATATTTTTTAAATTTTATGAATTTAAAATTTTCTATGATTTTCATAAATTTTTATCAGACCAAAGGAACTGGCAACCACTTGGCCAACATTAAGCTTGGGTTGGCTCTGATTTGGATCGAGCATGACTTGACTGGAGTCCTACCATCCTGGGCATTTGTTGTGCCCCGTTTAAACATGCCCAATTGACATATTGACCATGATGATAGCAGTGAGAACTCATAGAACCAACACCAAGAACAGGGCAAAGATTGTCTTTGCTCCAGACTTGGAGGCTTTCATCAAGAATAAAAATCACAAATTCACTATGGAGTGATCATATCTGCTCTCTCTTTGATTCACCAATTATTGCTGCCTCCATTCATGATAGTTCCCTTTTAAGCTCCTTTAACTGAATACAAGTATGACATAAAAATAAAAGTATCTAATGCCCATAAACAGCTAATACTTCTGCCTCTTCGCCATGAGCGATCCTCTAATAGGAAAGAATTGTGTATCTCATACGAATCATGAATTGATCAACATCCAAAGTAAACTAGAAAGCAGAAAATTGATTGAAATGGCTTTCAAGGAGCATTAATGATTATATTTGTGATTATAACCATAATTATGACGTATATTATTATGCTTCTATGATATACATGTAGATTCTCCTATCTTATTTAGCTTGAATTTATCTAATTTGTCCTCAACTGCCTCTAGTGACCTAAACAACAAATTTTTGAATTAGTTATGTTTATGTCTTTCTTTTTCAGAGCAAATAGAAGCCAACAAGGTAAAAAAAAAGGGACTAAAAAGGTTGCGTATATATAGTTAATCTTTTCATGATCAAATCTTCTAATAAGGAATTTGGACTTCTCCTAACAATATTCATCATTTAACATTGCCGAGTGGTAAAATTTCCATTTTCTCTTTTGCTCCGAAGCTATGCATTATTTTTCTACTTTTGGCATAGTGAGTACTTGGGGGCTGTTGAGCATGACAATATCTAGGGATAACCCACTATGACTAGCCATAAAGATGGGTGGATTTGATCTTCTACCAACCAAGAAAACTTGCATTAACAATTAACCATATAAAAACTGTTAGAATATTGTAGATATGATTAGGGATAATTGTTATCCCTAAATATCATTAGGAATAATTATTACTTAGGATAGAATTTTTGATTTATTCCTAGGATAAGGTTTGATTTATTCTTTTTGAATAAGCCTTAATCTTGTCTATAAATAGGGCTTCTTTCATGTAAGTTAGGTATTCTGAATTACACAATAACATGGTATCAGAGCCCTAATTTTTTTTACGGTTCGCAATCTTCCGCGTTCTTCTCCCGACGCGTCTTTCGCCGTGTTCTTCTTCACGCGCGACGCACTGCCCAGACGCTTCTTCCGCACGCGACGCCCAGCTTCCCGCGAAGAACGGCCTCCAGCGTCAGCTCCCTGGGCGCCCTCTTCCTCCTCGACTTCCTCTTGCGCGATCCGCCGCCCCTGGTCGGAGCTCCTCGACCGCACCGCCTGTCCAGCGCCTCCAACACGCGTCGGCGTCGCGCCTCCGGCCGTCGCGGCACGCGTAGCGTCGCGACAACCGCATCGTCTCGCGGTTGCCGGGCAACCGCGTCGCCTCGCCCTCGGCCCAGTCCCACGCCTCCGGTAGCGTCTCGCGATCGCCGCGTCGCCTCGCGGTTGCCGACAACCGCATCGCCTCGCCCCCTCGGTAGCGCCCACCGCCTCCTCCCACCGTGAGGTTTTCTCCTCCTCCGGCAAGTCAAAGCTCGCCGCCATCGCCCTTACAGCGACTGCGGCGAGTCGCCGGCGACTTCCTCGATCCGTGGCGGCCAGGCGAGGAGGAGCTTTCGACTCTTTGGGCGCCTATTCTTCCTCTCCGCTTCTGGTAGTACTCAGCGACCTCCTTCACAACTGACGGTCAGCGAGAAGCGACACGCTCTTTCGCCGAAGAGTCGTGGCGCCTTAGTCGGTCCAAAAGACTTGCAAGTAGAACCCGATCAAGTAGCATACCGTGTCATTCGTCTCGCGACCACCTCGATACTTGAGCCGGAGTTTCCGATTTTTACCAACCATGTGACGGCACCGCTCTCGTCTGAGTTCTTGGATGGTAAGAACTACTCCTCTTGGGCCTCTTATATTGAGCTTTGGCTTGTTGGACAAGGTTATGAAAAGCATCTCACCTGGCCGAAGAGGATATTCAAGTGGTCGATCGTCAGTTATGGAGAAAAGTTGATGCTCGGTTGTGTTGCATTATCCAGAGCCACCATCCATCCATCTCTTGAGGATGTCTTTCGAACTCATAAGACCGAGGATGTTTGGATCAAGCTCAACAACTTTTTACAAACACTTCTGGCGACTCTGTCAAGTTTGTGATGACCTCATAACCATTCTTAATGCCCGTCGGATCGAGTCTATGTCGACTTATTTGGGATCGATCTCTAGCCTTACGTGTGAGTTGATGACTGCTCCACCTGCATCCCTCATTGCGAGCTTGAAAATCGGAAGAAATTTTTATGTCTCGGCATTATATAGTCGCGATTACTCATGTTCGTGATCGGATCCTGCGGCGCCATGCGCGACCATGGACTCTACGGCGACTCTCGCCCGTGTCCCTACCAAAGTCTTGACATTACCATCCTCCGTTCGATTGACTCTTGACAAGATTGGTCTCTGAAAATAACAACAAACCTCCACCGCGTAAGAATGACAGGCGTCCTTGGTGTAATCATTGTCACACCGATTAGACACACGATTGATAAATGTTGGAGTCTCCACGGTCGACCTCCTCAGATCGCTCGGATCGCTCGAGTTCTATCACGCCTTCGACTTCCGGTTCGCGATTGACATGGCTCGACTCACTGCCTCGGTCAATACCGGCTCGACTCCACCGCCTTCCTGATGACTTTACGAAGTGGTATGAGGGTCGACAGAGTCTAATTCCTTCTTTACGTTACAAGTGGTAATTCCTTTCACGACATATCTCGCTCTTGTCCTTGGGTACTGACTGGGCCACCGATCATATCACCGATAATAGATCTCTTTTTCCTCACTATCTACTTGATTATTTACCATTTGTCACTATGGCAAATGGTTCTCGTTCGATCCCAAGGTGTTGGTATTGTTCTTCTTCTCCATCTCTTCCCATTCGAATGTTCTTTTTGTTCGAGCTCCCTTTAATTTATTATCAATAAGTCACTCACTCGGTCTCTTGATTGTGTATCTCATTCACTAAATCTTACATTTCATTGCGGGGACCGAGATGCAGGGGAGGATGATTAGCTCGGATGTGAATCTCGTTTATCTATCAACTTCACCAAAACTCTCTTGTTAGTGCGGTGGCATCTCCACTTGTTATCCATGCTTAGTTGGGACATCCCGGTCTTGATAAGTTAAAACAATTACATCCTGATCTGTCTCACTTGAGTTTTTATCTTGTGAGTCGTATCGATTAAGTATCGTAGTTCGTTTTCTCCTCGCGTTATAAGTCAGACTCGTCTCCCTTTGCTTTGGTTCATTCGATATTTGGGTCAAGTCGTGTTACCTCTACATTGGGGTCACGATATTTTGTTACTTTGTGACGATTTTCTGTACTTGGTTATATCGATGAAGATCGCTCTGAATTGTTTCTATTTTGATCTTTTTAATGAAGTGAAAACCTGATTTGGTATCCCTCTTGATCCTTACAGTGATAATGCGTGAATATCTATCTACTCCGTTTGAACTTTTTGGCATCTCGCGTATTACATGAAGTCTTGTCCTCATACCCCAGCGGAATGGAGTCGCGAGCGAGAATCGTCGTCTTCTCGAGACCACGGACTCTTCTTCTCGCTCGCGTTCCTCTTCGTTTTTGGGGTGATGCACTTCTACGCATGTTATCTCATCAATCGCATGTCTTCCTCTACTTTCTGGTCGAATACCTCATCATGTACTTTATCAAAGCAGTCCCTTCGTCCTTTACCACCTAGGGTCTTTGGTTCTACGTGTTTTGCTCGTACTCTTGATCACGACATTGATAAACTCTCTCGATCGCGTAAATGTGTTTTCCTTGGGTATCGAGTCTCGGAAAAGGTATAAGTGTTATTCCCTACTCTCGTCAGTATTTCATCTCTGTAGATGTCGCGTTCTTTGATTGATTCCTTTCTTTGGGTCTTTAAGTCGTAAACGTCTGAGTTTAAATCATACATGCATGTCGATCTTTGATCCTCGGAAGTTTCTCTATCACTCCGGCCCGATTCCTCCTCCGTTGCGGAGTTTATCGGCGTCGTCCTCGTTACCTTTCTTTGGCCAACGACTCTGCCGTGGAATCGTCTGGAGCGAATCCTCGCTCCCTCCTCTGGTCGATCTTACGAATCGATATTCCCATTGCCCTTGAAAGGTATCGCTCACTCGTAATCCTTCTCAGCATTATGTTTCTTTGAGTTACCATCGTCTTTCTCCTTCTATTATTCTTGTATTTCCTCTTTGTAAATCTGTTTCTCTTACAAAAATTTGCGGGAGATGCATTGCCCATCAAGGATGGAAGCAGGCTATGTTAGGCGAAATATGCCTTCTGAGTTGTGGGACTTGGGATCTCGTTCCTCTACCACGGGAAGTCGGTTGTTGGTTGTCGATGGATATATCTGATGAAGGTTGGTCGAGCCAGGCGGTTGATCGGCTTAAGAGCTCGTCTCGTTGCTAAAGGTTATACTCGGATCTTGGATTGGATTATGGAGAACGTTTTCTCCTGTTGCAAGATGTCCTCTATCGCTTACTCGTATACATTCTTTGCGATTGACATGGTCTCTTTATCGATTAGACATTAAGAATGCGTTCTTACATGGTGATACGCTCGAGAAGTCTACGTGGAAGCGACCTCGTGTTTTGTTGCTCGAAGTCTTACGGTCTTGTATGTAAACTTCGAAAGTCTTTATATGGTCTCAGCGATCAGGCGTGGTTTGGTAGATTTAGTATTGTAATTCAGATTTGGCATGACTCGGGCGAGTGACCCGTTACATCTTTATCGCCACTCGTGGTACAGGTGCATCTACCTAGTGGTTTATGTTGATGATATTGTCATCACAGTAGTGATCGTCTCGGGATCTCGCGGGTGAAACAACATCTTTTGAACATTTCGAATGAAGGATCTCGGCGGACTTAAATACTTCTTGGGAATAGAAGTAGCACGATCCAGAAATGGGATCGTTATATCTCGAAGGAAGTATCACGATGGATATTACAGAAGAAAGCGGGAATGTTAAACTCGAGGCGATTGTGACCTATGGATCCTAATGTCGACTCTACCCGAATCGGGAGCCTCTCTAGATCTGAGCGATACGGCGATTAGTAGGAAGACTAAGTTACTTTCTTGTTACTCGTCCGGATATCGCATTTGCGGTAAGTGTAGTAAGTCGGTTTCTCGACTCTCGTGTAAAGAATATTGGGATCTTTGTGATTGCGTTGTTCGATATATCGAGGCGCTCGAGAAAGGGTCTTTTGTATGAAGGCAAAAGGGCGTACTCGAGTTATAGGATATTGATGCGGTGGCGGGATCTCCCATTGATAGGAGATCTACTTACGGTTTTGTATATTTATCGGAGATAACCTTGTTTCTTGGAAAAGCAGCGAATGTTGTGGCGAATCGATCTGAGCGATATCAGTATATATCTTGATCGAGAACTTATATGGCTCAAGCGATTGCTTGAGCTAAAATTTGGAGCGTTACCTGAATATCACTTATATGTGATAACGAGCCGCCCGTGCATGCTCGCCTCGAATCCGATTTTTAAGAGGACAAGCGTATAGAAGTCATTTATCACTTTGTCGGAGAAAGTATATCTGGAGAAATATCTACTAGTTTTGTTAACTCACATGTGTCATTGGATATATTTACTAAGTCCTTTGAGAGGTCCCTTGAATTGATTACGTATGTAACAGAGTGCGTATAATTTATATTAAATCGACGAGGAGTGTTAGAATATTGTAGATATGATTAGGGATAATTGTTATCCCTAAATATCATTAGGAATAATTATTACTTAGGATAGAATTTTTGATTTATTCCTAGGATAGGGTTTGATTTATTCTTTTTGAATAAGCCCTAATCTTGTCTATAAATAAGGCTTCTTTCATGTAAGTTAGGTATTCTGAATTACACAATAACAAAAACCATAAAACTCAAAAACTATGTCGCCATAGGGGACTCACTTTATCCTCATCAAAATCACTTTCTGAACTGCCACTTTCTTCTCCTCTTTTGATTACAGCACCAATAAAACTTCCAGCTGGAGCAGAGGCTGGGTTAAACAGATCCTGCACCAATACAAAAATGATCACCAAATAGCATCAAAGTTTGTCTCAGTGACTCACCAACTGTGTTTATGTGAGAACGTGAGGGAGAGGGACTAAAAGTGAAACTTTCAGTGCTATGTTTGAAGAATTTTACATCATCCGAAGGAGAATCCTCACTGTTACTAGGCTCCTCTGTAGGAGGCTTGCTTTGCTTCTTTAGATGATGTTTAACCTACATTGCCATGTATCTCATGTCAGGAAGAAAAAAATTGGTTGATTCTACAACATATAACATTTGACAAAATGAATAATTGAGTTAGAACATGCTAAGTTAAAAACTAGGATTGGATAGAGTAGCTAAAATCAAGATAAATTACGAGTTCATGGAAACTGTGTATATTAGATGTTTAAAAACTATCGTACATTTAAATTATAATTAATCATTATTGATGATAGTTTATTTCTATCATCCTGGCATAAATGAAAAAAATTAAATTCCTGTTGAGCGCATATGAAATTTTGATTTCTGAATAACAAAGTAATTTTCCAACTTATAAAGGAAAAAGAAAGCAAAAGTGTTGCTAATTTTGGTTTATTTAAATTAAGATGCCAATTGTCACTAATGCAGGGACAAAGTAACTAAAGTGTTGGCAATGATTGATAAAAGGCAGGGACATACATTGAAGGATACTTCCTTCAGTTCGCAAGGGAAAGAGAAGAAATTAATCACATGAGATAACTTTACAATGTTAAATCAATTACATATTACATTAAAAAATCCAAAGGCCGATGACACTTCACAAACCTCTTCTTCTGAGTTAGATGAAGTTTCTTGATCTGAATTATTAGTTTCTCGTTTCCTTTTTGATGGGGCCTCCTGTGGAGCCTTCTTAAGCTTCTTGATATCCTCTTGAACAGCCATCTAGTGATAGATGCAGCATTCTTTTAATGGGTGATTTGGGCAACAACACTTTATATGGAAAAAGATAATAGGACATACCATCATAATATAATAATATCTAAGCATGGTTGCCTATAAAGAAAATTCAAAAGACCATAACTAAGTTTCTAAGAAGAAAATTCATACATTTTGTAATTGTTATTGACATGATTTTATTAATTAAAACTATAGATTAGGGGAAAAGAGAAGGATTGAGAGACGGGAGATAGGATAAGGGCATAGGTTCTTTAAACGGAATATCAGAGAAGCAAGGTGCAACACATAGGAGAGGAGACACGAGGGAGAGAAGAACATGGGTTCCCTAGACACGGGGCCTCGTAGAGTCCTCCATGAGGTAGCAAGACCTCGTAGTGGCCTCTGCGAAGCTGCAAGGTCACGAGGCCTCGCAGTGGCGGTTGGGCCTCACGGCGACCTTGCAACTCTACCCGGTGCTCATGTTGATGTCAGTCGGCAAGCAGAATGGTAAATTGTACCTGTGCCGACCAGCATGGCTCGGTATATTAAGCATTAAGACAAACAAGCATTATAATCAATTTTTCCTACAATGCAATTGAAAATGAATGTTGATATGGAATAATTTAGACTCGTGAATGCAAGATGAGAATTTAACACATCATTAAGTAATTTATAATAATTTCTAATATAAATCTCAGTGTGGTGGCAAGTAATAGATAGGGAAACTAAAGTCGGTAGATTGACGAGTTTTAAAGTTATAAGTAACTATAATAACACCAATGCTTTGCATTCCAAGATTATGATGTTCTTTTTGTTCAGTTTCCTCTTTTCCTGGATAACATAGATGAGTTATGATTTGTGAGAGATTATTCTTCAAAGGGAGCAATCCAATTTATGGTTCTTCCAATATGAGATCCTTCAAAGGTTGCGTCATCAAGGAATTCATCTAAGGTATTATGGTATTGTTAGAGGACTCTTCTAAAATGTCATTTAAAGAATCCCTAGGATCTCCTAGGGTTTAAGGACTTTCCTAGGGTCAAGTTATCAGGATTTTTCTTTTTTGACTTTCAGCTACTTTATTTCAAAAGATCTTTGATTATGAGTTAAAGGCTTTGGAAGTTGTCTTTAAATTCAACTTCACTTAAGGATGATTCTTATGGTTTAATAAATTTGTTAGGTAATGGTCTCTTAGAATGTGGCGGATATGTCTTTCTATCAAATTTCTTTTCATTTTGTATCAACACGTAATGAGTTCTAAACCTATAATACAATAATGGTCTTGAAGACTTTGTCAAAATTTTCTTGTGATTCCAACAAGTTTGTCATTGGCATATCATGCTTGCTCAAATGGAAGACATCTTATATGGGTCAAGATAGTATCCAATGTTGTTTAACCAAACTAAAAAATTGTTGGTTACAAATATTTATCAAAACTAAGTGCATCTATCATAATTGCCTACAAGTTGAATCTAGAGGTGGCAATACATACCTACTAGGCCCGGGCTACAATTGGTATATGTACAAGCTTGGTTGTATCATGCCTGAGTTGGCCCAGGTATGAGCCCACTAGGCTATTTATATTTAAAAAAAAACAGAAACTAGGAATTGTTTTATTAAAGCCCTAGTGATGTAAACAAAGAAAAGGCATCGATCAGAATTTATATTGGAATTTTGAATTCTAATTGATTCTAGTAATTGAAAGGTCAACGGTAAAGTTATTGTCTTGTGACCTAGAGGTCATGGGTTCGAGTTTTAAAAACAACCTCTTATAAAACAGGATAAGACTGCGTACAATAGACCCTTCTCTGGAACCTTGTAAGGCAGGAGCTTCGTGCATTGGACTGCCCTTTTTAATTAATTCTAGTAATTGCTTTATCTTATGAGTGGGTATCGTTTGATGTCACAGTTGAGGTTTTCCTCATGGTGGGAGTTTAATGAGCTTATTTATTTCAATATTATTACTACATCTTTTCTAATTTGGTTGGAACATAGTTTTATAAAATGTTACTGCCTTTATAAAAAATCTCCTTTACTCAATAAAATATATCAATTTAAATCTTTGTGTGAGGTTCTTTTGCTCTTTGTGCAAATAGTTTTCCTTCGTTTCATTTATTTTGTCTCATTCTTCAATGTAATTTGAGGGTTTCGATTTTAATGTTGCATTAATTGGTATCAGAGCAATTTCATGTTACATCAGTTGTTTCTGTGTTTATTGATAAAGTAAGCTCTCTTTCCTAACTTTGGAATCATCTTGAGGTCTACCATATAAATTTGATTTGATTACTGAATTTTTTGTTAACTTTTTAATTGTACGAATTTAATTTCTTGACCAAGAACCTCATTTTCGAATACTGATACTTCTCTCGCTCTATCTTGCATGGAGAATAAGGTAATTTAGATTTCATTCATGAATGACACTACATTGATGAAAAAATTGGGAAAAAAACAATGATTTAAAAGACTAATCAACTATATCATACTAAAATTTCAAACATGGCATGTATTTGGGAAGAAGATTTATATTTGAGAGTATAGGTGTCAAGTATTAATACAAAATGGTGGTTTGGTTATCACATGTTGGTATTTTTTGGGGTCCAAGTGATAATATAAGCCAATGTAGCTACACAGAAACAACCTTAGGTAGTGTTTGGTATGCTTGTTTTCCATTTTCATTTTCTGGAAAATGAAAAAAAGTTGTTTGGTTGGCCATTTCTGTATTCGTTTTCTAGGAAATGAGAGTTCATTTGCTTGGAAAATGGAAAATGGCTAAAAGTCGTTTTCTATAAAACGGAAAATGCGGCAAAAATGGAAAAATAAACCAAACGCAGCCTTAGTTTCTCTCTTCTGCTTGTTGGCTTTCACCACTTTATCTAATACCTTTTCAGCATCCCTCTTGCCTGGATAATGAAATAATAAAACAAATTTAAAATAGCCGAGGAAAAATGAAAAGATTTGAAATGATATTCTAACCTTTTTTACCAAGTTTTCCTGATACTGTCGAAACAGCTGGTGTGACCTGCATAGAAACAATCATCAACTAATATTATACTTTCTCCTATAATTCCGGTATTAAAAACTTTAACATTACCTGAACATTAGTTTTCTTGATCGACTTGCCCATCTCTGATTCTTAAAGTAATTCAGTACAAGCTGAAAAATAAAGAACTTGGCAAGATAAGAGACAGAGAAAATTCATCTTGCCCAGAATAGCTGATAATCCATGGAATTGGGAAACGTATCACCAGGTTTCGTCAACAGTAACCACGGATAGAGTGGCGAAAAAATGTTTGATAAAAATTGCATATTAAGAAAACAACAGACAGCAACTCAAAATTCAACTTTTATTTACTTATGGTTATGAGATAAGCTCTATCACCTACGTAAAGGCATAATCAAAAATCGAAACTTGCACGCACACCGACTAAAACATCTGGAGCAACCAAGCATGCTACCTGAAGGAATCTCCGCGTAAAACAAGGAGCAGCCCAAGTCCGCGGATAGAAATAAAAAAAAAGGAGAGCCGATTCTAGAGCAACGCAGATTTTAAAAATAAAGATAAAAAAATTTATTTAAAAAAAAAAGAGGCCAACACGAGGCGAAATACACAGTACTAGAACTCAACTAGCTAGCAAGGTTAAATCACTTACCTCGAAAGTGACAGTGAGGGAGAGGGATGGGAAGCTGGATCAAGGGCGGAGGAGTATACACCCTCACCCGGAGTGTTATTAACACAGTACTAGGGTTTTGCAGAGGGCTCGGGGGAAGAGGATCCAGCCTCTCATCTCGCGAGGCGAGATGAATCGGGTGGGTTCGCCGAACTCGAAGGCTGTGCGAGTCACGTGCGTGCATGCTTCCTGCATGCCGTTGGGGAATCAGCTGCCGTCCATTCGAGTCAAACAAAAACGCGTCAAACTTAACGGTCGGGTTTCGATATTTCAGGGCGGCGTAGACAAACATTAGAGCGCATCAAATATTTCATTCATATCATTATTTAAATATTTTATTTTTTATATATTTTAATTTTTACAATCAAATATTTATAAATCTCATCTACCAAATATTTCATTTTCAAATATTTCAAAAATTTACAATTAAATATTTCACCAAATCAAATATTTATGAATCCCACTACATTTTATATCATTTTATTAATTTACATCAAATTTTTATTTTATTTTTTAATTCTTTAATTTAATATATTTCATTTATAATACAATCTTCAATCATTTTTACTTAATAATTATTTATCTTTTTTTTATAATTATAAAATATTAATATTTTATCTATATCAAAACAATACAATATAGAACATATAATTTTAAAAAAAATATTGATGATGATATAAATTTAAAAATAACATTAATAATTGAAAAGTGGATTACATGGATACTGTAACATGACATAAAAATATAAATTACAAACTTAAATTAATAAACTACCAAATGACAACGCATAGAAATTATAAATTATATTAAGTTAAAAAATAAATAAATCTACTACATATTCAATCTTTTCTTCGGTTGTTCACATATTACTAGATGATTTTGAAGTTGTTCATCTGTCATACCTTGTGTGTCCATTTATGAGGAGTTGATATGTTTGGATAAGTTGATCCACTTTCTTACTGTTATTATACTCCTCTAAATATGTTACTGATTGTTGCACAGCTGGACTCAATTCATCAATTAGGCCTACTTTTTTTTACCTTTCCTCTTTGCTGCTTTTTGTCCTATCGGACGAAATCGGACTTCTCTATCCTCCACATCAATAGTTGTATTAGGATTAGAAGAGTCAGTATATGCACTTGATGATTCTGATGTCCTTGATTTCTTTGTAACTCGTCGCCCTAAGAATTGAGGAGCGTACATCGGACTATCTTTCACAATCCTCCACACATGTTCATATTGGAATGTTGACTTAAAAGTACTCTTGTATTCTTCATGAGCCCGCACATGTTGGACTTTTCGAGCCGCAAAAACCGCTTTTTGCGTTGCGAAAACCCCGAAAGTCCGACCACGGATCCGTGCGAAGATATATTAAAATAAAAATATGTATGTGCTAAGTAAACCTAGATCTACCTTAGATCTAGAAGTTGAGAGTATTACCCTCGTAGCGACGCCCTTCGCTTATCCCGCTCGTCCAAACGTTTTGCCGGAACTCAAGAGTGTCAAGTGAACACTCCTCTATTAGTATCCACACGGACAAATGGTGGAGAAAAATACCTTAGAGTGTGCTAGCACCCTTTAGGAATTTCGGCAAGATGAGGGATGGGAGAGCTTGAGAAGTTGATCCAAGGAAGAAGATGAAGTTGGAGAGTAACTCACAAAATGAATTCACCCATGATGAATAGTGGTCGGCCACTTCAAGTTGGGGGGTTACATGCATGCATGTAACTCCAAGAGTCAATGGCTCTTGGTCTCCCTCATGAGATGACACCACATGATAAGTCCATGATGATGTGGAGCGTCATCATTGGCCGACCATGCCAAGTCATCATCATGACATGACATTTGGTCAAGTCAAACTTAACCTTTCATCTTCCCTCTCAAGTCAAGTCAAACTTGACCTCTTATCTCCCATGGTTGATCAAATCCAACCATTTGATTCAAGTCAATTTAATTTAATGAATCTCTATTCATTAATTTAAATTGATTTGATGAATCAAATCTAAATTAGACTCATTCAACACTTGAATTAAATTGAGTCCACTCAATTAGTCTAATTTGGATTACTCTTAATCCAATTTGGTTCATCCTATGAACCTAATCCTCATGGTTCATCATATGAACCTAATCTCCATCTAATTGCCCTTTGTGTGTGACCCTATAGGTTTTTGTAACGTTGGCAATGTCCCTAAATCAATTTAGGAACATAAGCAATGAGCGGTATCTAGCAACACATCATTGCTACCCAAGTTACAAGAATGTTGAGCTCCAACATCACCTTTGTGACTACTAATTATGACTCTCATAATATGTGACAATGTCCCTCTATCTTTGACATCTAGATTGACCAATTGAGGCATAGACCGTGTCATCCTCGGTACAATCTATATCTTGAACTCCAAGTGGACTCACTCCTCGTATTGACTCATTTGGGCATGACCATGCACTTTGTGGTCTCACTCCATCAAGAATATCGATATCACCCCCGTCATATAAGAGGGATAGATCTCATCTACATCACTCGCATCCCTCCGCATAATTTGTCACATACCCAGTAATCGCCTTTATAGTCCACCCATTTACGGGTGACGTTTGACGAAGCCAAAGTATGCAACTCCTTATGTAGGAAACCATGGTGACTTCAGGTCTAAGGACTAATAGTCATACTAATAGTCACATGAGAAAGTATATGACACTTATATAACGATCTATGATATTTTCTCATGGCGGGTCATTCAGTATACATTCTCCAATGTATACCCATGTGTCAACTTGATATCTCATATCCATGACTTGTGAGATCAAGTCACCGTGTTGATCTACATGCATTAACATTATCCCTGAATGTTAATACTTAACTAGGAATGATTAAGAGTAGTGTTCTCTATATCATCTCATTATCGATTCTACCAATCGATTGATATAGATAAGAACCTACTACTCAAGGACGTTATTATACTTAGTTTATTTAGCACAAATACAAGTAAATATAATAACAATGCCTTTATGAATAGGAATATGATACAATAAAGTCCATACAACAATCATCACATGATCGACTCTAGGTCTTTCACTAACAGCACCATCAAATCTTCGTCACTCCAACCACTTGGTCTATCGTTGTACCATTTATTGTAAATTCCATTGTACCTATTCACGATTTTTTTCATCGCAGACCAATGTGATTTTGCATTGTCCGCAGTTCTCTTTTTAGCTCCCTTATCTCAATTGGTATTATAGTATACCACCATCCGTTTCCAAAAAGACTCACTCTTTTGGGCAATGTCAATTTCTGGATCTTCGTTTATGAGTGTAGGTTGCTGCAAGGAGCTTATCATCTGCTACTGTCCATATTGTTCGCTTGTGAAGATCTCCATCCAATTCGTTGCCCATCTCAGTTGGTTGTTCAGGAATAATATTGTGAAGCCCTATTTCTGATGAGAAAGAAGGAATTTGTGAATTAGAAACTGCATGAGGTGTTTCTATACCTTTATCGCGGTCACTTGCATCAATACTAGCCCTTCTCGATTCATTTGATTGAATTCCTGATGATTGAAACGGATGAATTCCATGAGATGAAGCTTGCATATAATATTGGCTATTCTGCCAATATTTTGGAGGACATGTATAAAATGGAGCTCGAGGATCACCACTCAACAAATTTGAATAACTTTGGAAATTATGATACTATGGTGGCGGGTATGGAAAATGTTGAAAATTATGTGGATGTTGTATGTGTTGATGCAGTAAACATCACTCATTGGTTTTGATGTATGAACCGTAGTTAAAGTTAGGAATTACTTGTGTTCTAATATCAGTGTTAAGTGTGCAGACTTAATAGGAAGTCCTAGTAGGTCGTGTTGACCGGATACTAGACAGTTGACTTAACAGATCAGAAGGACCGGATACTAGGCATGAAATCCAGATGGGTCGTGTGGACTAGGGGTGACCACGGTTCGATTCGAACCGTGAACCGACGACTCAAAAACCGAACCGAAATTGCTTTTTCGATTCCGGTTCCGAAATCAAAACCGGAACCAGAGACATATAGTTCGGTTCCGGTTCTTAAATTTTTGGAACCGAAATCGAATCGGAACCGAACTGAATCCGGAATCGAACCGGAACCGAAACTAAATATTTTTTTTTGTTAAAATCGGAATTGAATTTTTAAAAATAATTTGATATTTACTTTTGAACAAAAATTAAACTCATTCAAAATTCAAATTTTTATTAGTGTGTCACAATTATAATAATAAATATACATAAAAATTAAAATTAAAATTATTTAAAATTCATATTTTGTATCATTGCATCATAACAATTAACATATATAAAAATTAAAACATTCAAAATTTAAAATTTTTATTGTTGCATCACAATTATAATAAAAAATATTCATAAAAATTAAAGTCATTTAAATGGTATGTAAACTATGAGGACTTTGATTCCTTTAGACCAAACAAAAAAAATAGACAACTTAATATATATAAATTAAGTTCAAACTCTTTCTTTTATATATATATATATATATATATATATATATATATTAATTTATTGATGTGAATTTATTAATTAAATATGTTTTGATGATAATTTTTTATGATAACTATTTGATTTAAAGAGTTATATAAAATAAATAAATCGACATAAATTAAATCTCCACGTATAAAATTTGAATTTAAATATAATTTAAATTAAAATAAATCGACCAAATTAATGAATTAAAAAATAATATACTTAAATCGACTATTAAAGGAATGAGAGATTTAAAATTAAATAATTTCAATTTTGGTTCTAAATAATCAAATTGAATCGTAAGGAATCAGATCCGACATCATTCGATTCCTGCCCTTAGATGATGAATCAGAAAGCGATTTCGAAATCAAAATCGAACCGTAAGGAACCGGAATCGACGGTTCCGAAATCGGAACCGAAACCTTTGATGAGCGGTTCGGTTCCGGTTCTATTGAATGATAAATCGGAACCCACGACTCCAAAATTGAAATCGGCGGTTTCGGAACCGTGGTCATCTCTAGCGTGGACCAGACATTTAGCATGAAGACCAGTTGGGTCAGGAGACCGGACAATCGACAAAAAGTCCAGTTGGGCAGGCAAACCGGACAGCTGGTGGAAGCCCTGGTGGGTCAGATCGGATGTCAAGAGTGGTAAGTCCGGCAGGTAGTCGGCAGGTAAGCCTCGAGTGAAGAGTTGAGGTCGAGTTCTCTGTAGGGGGATAAAGTTAGACGTCGATCCAACGAAAAGTCCCCGTGAGACTTAGTAGTCAAGATTGAGCAGTATTACTACTGCTATCACATTTGATTTTATCTATTTGTGCTAATCTCATTTTGCAAGGATTAGTCGACTCTGTGTGGTTCAATCGAATGGATACACACATGACAAGATTAGTTGATGATCGATCGAAGATCTGACACTGTAGTTGAAAAGTGTTTCAGTCGACTGGGGAGGTTTAGTCGACTGAAGTGGGAAACTTTCCGATGCGGAGCTAGATAACCTGGAGTCGACTGGAGAGGTTTTAGTCGACTGGAAGACCAGAAGTTTCATATCGACGGACTGATGTGGAGTTGACTGGAAGACATTCCAATCGATTGGAAAAGGTTTATAAAATAAGTGCTCGACCAGATCCAAAAAAAAAACAAGAACTACGTCGAAGTGCTGTCAAAATTCTTACTCGTCCACAAAAGCTCATATTCCACATCAAGGCGATCTTCCGACACTGCGACAACTTCAATGATCCATTTAGTGTCAGTATAACATTCTTGTATTGTTCATTTCATTTTTTGCTTGTGTACTTAATTAAATTTCAAGAGTGGATAGTGTGTTATCTATCTCTAATCTTTGTAAAAAGTGAAACCCTCTGAAATCGAGAGTTCTCGGGTCGGAGAGCATTTAGTGATTGCCCATCGAGGTAATTCTCAAAAGAGCTACGAACCTTGGAGTAGCAACCCAGTTAGGATTGTCAACCAAGTAAAACAAGTGTACTCATTTTAATTTCCGCTGCATACTCATAATCGTTTTCAAAATATTCTAATTGTTTTAAATTTTTTAATTAAAATTATAATCTCTGAGATTCACCCCTCTCTCTCGGAGAATCACGATCCTACAGTATGTGAAAAGGAACTTGAGAATTGGAGATTAGGATGAATGCGAGAATTTTTCCACTTGAATCTTCGTTGATATGTGGAGAGTAAAGCAAATCTCTAAAATAATCACTCGAATTTTTATCCATATCTCTCTCGGTATGTTAGTATGTGGTGATTTTTTGTGTGTAAAAGATAGAGAAATAATATATATGTAGAAAAAAATGAACATTGCCCAACGTTTCAAAAATTAAACGTTGGCAATGTTCGATTAAATGTTTTCGTCCGTTGCCAAATTTTGTATTATTAAAAAAGAAAATTATTTTTTTATATTAAAAAAATAAAAAAAAAAATTAACGGAGGGTGCTGCACTGCAGCGCCGACCCTATTTTGTTTGCATAGTATTTTCATTGTACAATTTTTTTAAAAAATTTTTTGATTAGAAATCATCAGACAAAACTTTTTGTTTTGCTCAGTCATTTCTAATCACTCAAGACATATCCACTCAAGACATATCCTCCAAAGGGAGGATATTTCATGCACGGGGATATATCCCCATGCAATATCTACAATTATGGATGCCCTTAACTGGCTCTTTTATCATCGGGGATATTTATATTCTACCTTGTGCGGGTGTGGGTCAATAGATATCAAAAAATGGTCTACTTAAATTTTCCTATTTTAGCTTTTTTGGAGGCTTACAGGAGTATCATGTGTTTTTTTAATCCATAATCCATATTCAAGTTTTACCATTCGATTAATATTAATGATGACTGATTTAATTTTATAAAAAAAAATATTGATTATTAAAATAAATTCGAAAAATGTAATTGAATTTCGATGACTATTCAATATTATGAATGATTCAAGCACCCCTCTCTCTATATATATAGTATAAAAATTGATCCTCATATAGTTACATGAATGTCTCCGTTCTATTGTGTTGATTTTAAAAACTAACTAGTATTCTTTTAGTAGTGAATAAAATAAAAAAAATGAGAGAATCTAGTGGAGCAATATAAATCTATTGACGTATTATTTTTGTGTTGATGCTATTTGAAATTCATTTATTAGTCTTACGTTTTTTTGATAAAAAATAATAAAATCATCATATTAATGGTCCTCCTACGACTACTCCATGCTTGAAAGAGGAAGATAAATTAAGAAGTGTTCGCGTGAGCAACCTTAGCAGCTTCAATTTTTATAATTTGTCATCTTATTTGAAAGAAAATTTTATAAATTCATCGCAGTTGTAAATCGAACCATGGATACTTATAAGGGCGACCCTAAGTCAGGACTATCAGGGCTCCCATGACCCAAAAATTTTAGAACCTGATATAGCTCTTAATCAAGGCCCAACAATTTTTAGAATCCGATATGACTCTTGTTCAGGGGTCCAAAGTTTTTAGAGTCGTTCAAGACCTTTAAATAACCAGAGTCAACTTTGGATGCTTGAAAGTCAAATTGAATGTCTTCCACTAGATGGTAGTCCTAAGGGCATCCCGATATTCTTTTGATGGGATTTGATCTATTTGTGTCTTTTATTGGCATTACTAAGACTTTAGAAGGACTGTTAATAATAAAAGTTGGGTTAAATGATTTGTCAACTTGTTTATGAGCTTTAATTTTTATTTAAAAAGCTCTCATATTAGTTCAATTGGTAAGTATATAGGAATAATTTTTAAGTTGACGGAAATCAATTTTTAAGAATTTTATCGTCCTGGACTATCGACCGATTCCCTTCTCCACACTTGCCAATTGAGTTTTTAGTTTATCTTCTTCATCTGTAAGGGCAGTCAAAAGAAACTGCTAATGTGACAGTTCTAATTTTTTTTTAATTTTTATTTGAAAGACAATTCATTTGCTAACCTATCTCATGATACCTATGAAAAAAAATTAGGATTAGTTCATTCTGCCCACCATTATTGCTTCCCTGTATACGTTTTAATTAATTACACAGACATTACATGTCCAGTTATGCAGCATGTATTGTATAAATAAAAAAATGTTATTATCTAATATAAAGAATTAGACAGATAATCAAAATTACTATAGTTTAACTCGATTACTTGAGTAGTAAGAAAATATCTTTACTTTGAATAATAATACATTAAAGTTGTCGTACTTATCGATTAAATCAACGATTATTATAATATTTTAGTAGCTACATGAAATAAACATAATTAACAAATCGCATCGAACACATTATCAAAGCCCAGATTGCGATGATCACTTTCGAATTTTATTTCAGTTTGACATAGTTTTGTTTTACTCGATTTTAGTTTTGTGAGATTTAGAATCTTGTAGTAGTGGGACATCTTCGAGCTACAAGGTTTAAGATATGTTAATTGTTATCACATATCTTTTTTGTTGGCTATGCATCTAGTTATTTATAATAGGGACTGATATGTAGTGTGTTAGTTACTATTCGTAACCATGGTTTGAGTTGACCACCGAAATGACACGTTGAGTCTGTGAGTCTTGGATTGCTGTCGAAAAAGGTAAATTACCTTTGAGAGCCGACTGATATCGAGTTAGAAGACAGGGGTCAGATAGTCATATTTATTATGGAGATCAAAGATTACAGTCTTAGATATTTTCACTAACTATGTTAGTCAGATCATTATATGTGGGGTGATGAACTAGGCATGTATACTGTTGTTGATACAGATATTCATAGGGATTTTGATCCCTGAGTTGGTCGCATTGGGTTGTATAATTTTAAAGGTACTTTTGAGTACTTAACCTATGTTATACAGAGAAAGTTGAGTTAGTTGCATACCATTATCGGGATCAAACCAATACTTAGTGGAAGATGTCGGAAATAACCTTTGGAAAATAACACATCACTTGGTTACAGTGTAGTGATATTGTGAGAGAGTATTTCCTTGTGTCACTTTCTTTGACACGTTGTCAGAGAATTCTTGAGCTTTAAGTTAGATGATTGTTTGGTAATGAGAGTACTACACATAGTCGTTAAACTTGCAAAGGTTACGATCACCTAATAACTCAAGATTGTGATTGGGTTGTCTTAAGTCACCTACGGTTTATTGGCTGACATTCGGATTAGAATGTTTGAATCTTCTATTAGATCATACTGGAAGACATTAGACTGAATCATGTGTATTGAAATGACTATGTAGTAAGTGTTTTTAGAGTTGGAGATCGATAAGCAGACATTGCAAGTCAAATATTGGAATCAGAAGAATGACTCCGAAGGAATTATGTGTGTGCAGTACGGATTACGAAAACACACAAAGTCAGATTATTCATTGGATCAGTTCATCTGTTGCTATTGTAAGCAACCAGTATATATGAGGAGAAGGTGTACTCTAAAGATTCAATTGAAGACTATCGATGTTGTTTTGGGAGGATGATGCACAATCTCGACATTAGAGATCATCACAGAAGATTGGGTTATCACACCAACAACGATTTATTACCTCAGGTACAGTTGGAGCTCTTTGATACTTCCATCCAGGAGAAGCGATACACTCAGTAGTATCAGCAGAAGACATCTTGGAAGACTCTGGCAGACAACAACAATTGTTACCTCCCCAGACGCAATTATACCATTTGCAAGTATGGGGCATGCTACGATGTTTGCAGTTATTCAGTATTTTACAGTCGGTGGTGTACTCTTTACTAGTACAAACAAAATTTACCACCTTCATTGCAGTCGTTTAGTTTGAATTTGAGTTTCAACAGTTGATTTTAGTTCTTCTATGGTAGCTCTTACACCTGCAGAAACTCAGCCATCAAGAACAGAAGTTGAATGAGTTTACATCTTTACAAGAGAGGAGACATAGAGGGCTGAAGAATTGATCATTTGAGGTATTACTTTAGTTTACCCTATTTGTTGATATATGGAGAGATATTGGTAGGTTACAGGTATCTATGTCTAGAACATTCTTAGATAGGATTAGAAGGTTTTTTATATTTGGATCATATGTATTAGTTATTTCTTTACCATCAGGTGAAATGTTGATCAACAACCAAGAAGTCAAGGGATGTCCTTAGACTTTGATAGACATATCTTTACTATAGACATATTCTTACAGATAGTTAAATTGTTGAAACGATGGTATAATATGTCTCTCGGATATGCGTATAATCCGAGAGTATTCGGATGTAGTTTTGGATGAACTCCCAGGCTTGTCACTGCATAGGCAAGTGGAGTATGCGATCGGAGTGATTTTGAGAATAGTTCGATATTGAAGACCTCATACTGGGAGATAATTTTAGTGGTATCAATGTCGCTAAACACTATGAGAATTGAAAGAATATAAGTTGTGATTATAGGAGATATTGGATGGGAGATTTATCTGTCTCAATGTTTCTTCCCGAGAAGATTCAGAACTCTTTGTTAAAAGAGAAGAACCTTTGAGGTTATGCATTGATTATCGATGATGGAATGCAATAGTTGTCGAGGATGAATATCCTTCGTTGTGGATAGATGATTTGTTGAGATCAGCTAAAGGACACCTGTGTACTCTAGGGTTGGTTTATGATTGGGATATCATCAACTTAGAGTAAAACAGGATGCGAGTGTATAGAAAATGATATTTCATACTTGGTATGAATTTTATGAGTTGTTGATAATGTTGTTAGACTTATTGATGATTAATCGTTTAGGGACTTGAGAAAACGAGTATTCTGGAAGCGATTGGACCCGTTTGTGGTTGCCGTCTTAGACGATATTTTTGGATATATTCACAATCTTAAGGGAAGTGGTTTCCCTCGATTGATTTAGTTGTTACTATAGATGTGGATAGGATGTTTCTAGCGTTGCTATACCACTGACTTGTTTGACTAGGAAGGTGATGAAATTCACTTGGTCAGAAACTTGTGAAATCAATTTTCAAGGCTCAGATGGTAGTTGACTTTTGTATCAGTGTTAGTTAAACCTTTCAGTGTTGATGGAAGGGTACTGTACACGAATGCATCATTTAAGGGATTGGAGTGATTTCGATGCAGTTGAATAAGACGTATCCTAAGCTTATGACAGTTGAGGAATTGCGAAATAAGTTGTCATACATTTGACATGGACTTAGCAGTTATTATCTTAATTTGTAGATGTATGGAGTAGGAGTGCTCATGGAGTTTTGGCTAGCTGATGGGTAGCTACTATAGAGTTGCTAGAACACGGACAGATGCAACCGGGAAGATTGGTTATTATAGTCTCCCAGTCACTTCCAGTTTTGTGTGGTAGAGTGGATTCTGGACAGTAGATTGATTTCTCTTGTGAGAAAGTAATTCTCCGTCTCTAAGGAGGATAGTGATTTTCGGAGTTGCATTAGCTTTAGGAAGAGTTGTTTCAGGAGACTCGTCATTCGAGATTGTTGACGTACTCAGAGTGTATTCGAAAATAGTGTATGTTGAAACGTTCATGTTGGTGGAATGACATGTAGGACATGGTTGATTTCATAGCTTGATGTTTGGTGTGACAACTAGTAAAGGTGGAATATTAGTGACCAGTAGAGTTACATACTAAGATGGAAGTGGTAACTTAATACGATGGACTGTGTTGGGAGATTATCTAGAATTCGGAAAGGACTTGATGCGATTTAGGGTAATCGGTGGTCGATTAACCAAGTCCGTTCATTTTCTACCGAGCTGTAAGATGGTTTTCGTTGGGTCGCTCGATGGAATTATACTGCAAGGAGATTTTTTAATTTTCTTGGAGTATCCTTGAGTATTATTTCTGATATCGATTCATGATTCATCTTACGATTCTGACAAAGTCTCCAATAAGCCACGGATACAGAGCTCCACTATGGTACGGTTGTTTACCTTTTGATAGATGGTCAATATGGAAGTATTATTCATACTTTAGATGACCTGTTGAGAGTATACGTGATATATTTTAGAGGCTATGTGAGAGCTAAAAAATAATATTCAAGTTCAGTACCCCACTTAGTCATTTGAGGTGTGTGACTTTTCTCCTGATACTTGAGATGATTGTTGTGACATCTCGTACTTGTACATGAGTCAGAAATTTGGGGACCAAATTTTTATTAATGGGGGAGAATATAAGATATCGAAAAATAAAATATCCCTTATTAATTAAGAAATTATATTATATAATTTATCTAGAATTTTTAGAAATGTTTTTGGATTCAAATGAAGTTTATATGACCACTTAGGAAGTTAATTATGCTTTAAATAGCTGGTTGAGTTAATTAAGTGACTGGGTTAACTTGAGCTAGCTTGGACTTAACCTAAGTTAGCCTAACCACAAGTGTTGAACGGACTTTAAAACCCCGAACCCGACCCGATCTGCGCATTCCTCTCTTTTCTCATCACAATTTCTACTCCTTCCTCACTCGTGATTTTCGTTTCTCCTCCGTTCCTCTTCTTCTTTGAAGCAACCAACTGCCGACGCTCTCCCTCTCTCGGTGGAAGATCCAGCTTGAGGGAAAAATGTCGACTGTAGATCCAGCGAGCATGATTCGAGTGGGTGCTCATTTGGAACAGGGGATCGACAGCGGCTTCGTTCCTGCCTGAAGGTGAGCTGCCTCTACCGTTTGCCACGGTAGCTAGGTGAGTTGATGATGTCCTTCTTTGATCTCAGATGAGATCTAGCTTCGATCGCATCTTTCACTTTTAGTTCTCTATTCTTGCTTCGGTTGATCGGGTTCCAGCCACTTTGTTCGCGATTGTCACAGTGATTAGCTGCGATCGGGAGGTTTTATAGGTGGGTGAGTTGTCTCCAGTCGAGTTCCTCCATAGCTAGCTCAGATCGTTGAGTGGGAAGGGGAAACAGTAGTATTCCAGTGAACATGGTGATTAGGGATAAGAGTCGTCGGTGAAGGTTCAATCGCTGGTGCCGATTTGTGAGTTCAAAAGGGCCGGTGGCAGTGTGAATCGAAGTGTGGGCAGAGGCTTGAGGGAGTTTGATGGTAGTGGTTGTTGAAATTGCCGTGGAGATCAGAGTTGAGCAGGGAAGCTAGATTTGAATTGGCAGTGCAAGGTAAGCTTAGATTGGTGTGGTTGCAGATCATATTGTGAGTTTGTATGTTGAATTGATTGGTTGGAATGTAGTTAAGAGGTTTATTGATTTAAATCTAGTTGTATGTTGTAGGATTGTTGTTGCGATATTTGTGTCTTATGTAGCTCTTGGTTGCGATGTTATTGGTTGAATCGCAGGTTCCTTCGGGTGAACAAGTTGGGAGAGATTAAAGCAACATGAGGTAAGTATAGATCTAAGTGATCTGGATGCTTACTGTATTTGTAGTTGATGTTGTAATTGATTGTTAATTATTAGTTGTGAATAGGGTAGGTGTTGTGGACGAGATGTTAGATCTATAGTTAGTTTATTATTTGGTCTGCTAATTAAGAGCTAATGGAAGAAACAATTCAGTTAGTTGATCGAGATACGAAGTTGATGAAGGATAAGGATTTGATCCTAATATTGGAATTGATAGCATAATCTAGTTGTATATGCTTTGTTTGCAGGATGTTGA